>JBBDGP010000609.1:2190000-3651854 GCA_037952835.1 Lithobates septentrionalis | reverse complement strand
GTCCGCCCAACCCCGCCCACACTCCAGCCTCCTGCATGCACTGTGCTCAGCCTACTTGTGAAAACGAGCCTGAGAGGGGAGGCATAATTGGTGAGTGAGCCATCCGCTCCATGAACAGCTCTCCTCTCTCACCAGACCTCTTTGCTTCTTTCCCTTCTCATTCCGTTCTCCCCCTTGTGACTGGAGGGAGGGGGGGGAGATTGTGCTGATTGGGGGGGGATTGTGCTGACTGGGCTGGGGGGATTGTGCAGACTGGGGGGGAGTGTGCAGACTAGGGGGGGAGGGGAGTGTGCAGACTGGGGGGGGAGTGTGCAGACTGGGGGGGGGAGTGTGCAGACTAGGGGGGAGGGGAGTGTGCAGACTGGGGGGGGGAGTGTGCAGACTAGGCGGGGAGTGTGCAGACTGGGGGGGTTGTGCTGACTGGCGGGGGATTGTGCAGACTGTGGGGGGATTCTGCTGACTGGGCTGGGGGGATTGTGCAGACTGGGGGGGGGGAGTGTGCAGACTAGGGGGGGAGTGTGCAGACTAGGGGGGGAGGGGAGTGTGCAGACTAGGGGGGGGAGTGTGCAGACTGGGGGGGAGTGTGCAGACTGGGGGGGGGAGTGTGCAGACTAGGGGGGGGATTGTGCAGACTGGGGGGGGGGATTGTGCAGACTGGGGGGGGGAGTGTGCAGACTGGGGGGGGGGGATTGTGCAGACTGGGGGGGGGGGGGATTGTGCAGACTGGGGGGGGATTGTGCAGACTGGGGGGGGTTGTGCAGACTGATGGTAGATTGTGCAGACTGATGGTAGATTGTGCAGACTGGGGGGGGGGGGGGGGAGTGTGCAGACTAGGCGGGGGAGTGTGCAGACTGGGGGGGGGGTTGTGCTGACTGGCGGGGGATTGTGCAGACTGGGCTGGGGGGATTGTGCAGACTGGGGGGGGAGTGTGCAGACTGGGGGGGGGAGTGTGCAGACTAGGGGGGGAGTGTGCAGACTAGGGGGGGAGGGGAGTGTGCAGACTAGGGGGGGAGTGTGCAGACTAGGGGGGGAGTGTGCAGACTAGGGGGGGAGTGTGCAGACTGGGGGGGGGAGTGTGCAGACTGGGGGGGGGGATTGTGCAGACTGGGGGGGGGGGGTTGTGCAGACTGGGGGGGGTTGTGCAGACTGATGGTAGATTGTGCAGACTGGGGGGGGGAGTGTGCAGACTGGGGGGGGGGGATTGTGCAGACTGGGGGGGGGGGGGATTGTGCAGACTGGGGGGGGGGGGATTGTGCAGACTGGGGGGGGGATTGTGCAGACTGGGGGGGGGGGGATTGTGCAGACTGATGGTAGATTGTGCAGACTGGGGTGGTTGTGCTGACCGGCGGGCATTGTGCAGACTGGGGAGGGGGATTGTGCTGACTTGGGGTGGATTGTGCAGACTGGGGGGGGTTTTGCTGACTGGGGGGGGATTTCGCAGACTGGACTGGGGGATTGTGCAGACTGGGGGGGGGGATTGTGCAGACGGGGGGGATTCTGCTGACTGGGGGGGATTTTGCAGACTGGGCTGGGGGGATTGTGCAGACTGGGGGGATTCTGCTGACTGGGGGGGGGAGTGTGCAGACCGGGGGGGGGTTGTGCAAACTGGGGGGGGTTGTGCAGACTGGGGAGGGGAATTGTGCAGACTGGGGGGGAGGATTGTGCAGTCTGGGGGGATTATGAAGACTGGGGGGAGGATTGTGCAGTCTGGGGGGGGGATTGTGCAGACTGGGGGGGAATATTGTGCAGAATGGGGGGGTTTGTGCAGACTGATGGTAGATTGTGCAGACTTGGGTGGTTGTGCTGACCGGCGGGCATTGTGCAGACAGGGTAGGGGGATTGTGCTGACTGGGGGGATTATGCAGACTGGGGGTGGATTGTGCAGACTGGGGGGGATTGTGCAGACTGGTGGGGATTCTGCTGACTGGGGGGGGGGGGGGATTTCGCAGACTGGACTGGGGGGATTGTGCAGACGGGGGGGATTGTGCAGACTGGGAGGGGGATTCTGCAGACTGGGGGGGGGGGAATTGTGCAGACTGGGGGGGGGGGGAATTGTGCAGACTGGGGGGGAGATTGTGCAGACTGGCAGACTGGGGGGGTTGTGCTCACTTAGGGGAGGGGTTGTGCAGACTGGGGGGGGAATTATGCAGACTGGGGGGGGGGGAATTATGCAGACTGGGGGGGGGAATTATGCAGACTGGGGGGGGGAATTGTGCAGACTGGGGGGGGGAATTGTGCAGACTGGGGGGGGGATTGTGCAGACTGGGGGGGGGGAATTGTGCAGACTGGGGGGGGGGAATTGTGCAGACTGGGGGGGGGGGAATTGTGCAGACTGGGGGGGGGGGAATTGTGCAGACTGGGGGGGGGGGGAATTGTGCAGACTGGGGGGGGGATTGTGCAGACTGGGGGGGGGATTGTGCAGACTGGGGGGGGGATTGTGCAGACTGGGGGGGGGGTTGTGCAGACTGGGGGAGAGAGATTGTGCAGACTGGCAGACTGGGGGGTTGTGCTCACTTAGGGGAGGGGTTGTGCTGACTGGGGGGGGGGGGGGAATTGTGCAGACTGGGGGGGGGGATTGTGCAGACTGGGGGGGGGATTGTGCAGACTGGGGGGGGGGGATTGTGCAGACTGGGGGGGGGGGGATTGTGCAGACTGGGGGGGGGGGGGGATTGTGCAGACTGGGGGGGGGATTGTGCAGACTGGGGGGGGGGGATTGTGCAGACTGGGGGGGAATTATGCAGACTGGGGGGGAATTGTGCAGACTGGGGGGGGGGGAATTGTGCAGACTGGGGGGGGGGAATTGTGCAGACTGGGGGGGGGGGGGGGAATTGTGCAGACTGGGGGGGGGGGGGAATTGTGCAGACTGGGGGGGTGAATTGTGCAGACTGGGGGGGGGGGGATTGTGCAGACTGGGGGAGAGAGATTGTGCAGACTGGCAGACTGGGGGGGTTGTGCTCACTTAGGGGAGGGTTGTGCTGACTGGGGGGGGGGGAGATTGTGCAGACTGGGGGGGGGGATTGTGCAGACTGGGGGGGGGGGATTGTGCAGACTGGGGGGGGGAATTGTGCAGACTGGGGGGGGGGAATTGTGCAGACTGGGGGGGGGGATTGTGCAGACTGGGGGGTTGTGCTCACTTGGGGGGTTGTGCAGACTGGGGGGGATTTTGTAGACTGGGCTGGGGGGATTGTGCAGACTGGGGGGATACACAGTGCTCTGGATGGTGGTCTGAGAGGAGGCCTGTAATGTACACAGTGGTAAGAAATATTTCTTTTTTCATCTCATGGAGAAAATGTGAGAAATAATGTATATATCATACAATCATTCCATAAACACATACCACATACACTGCATATATCATTTGAGGAAAATATGCTTATCAAATAGTTTACCATTTGCCAATAAAAAATAAATTGAAAAAATATGTCTCCGGATTTTATTTTGAAAATCTGGTCACCTTAGACTAGAAGGGATGGTCATTTCAAGACGCAATATGCATAACTGTTATGCACCGTACACAGGATCGGACTTTCCGACAACAAAACCGTGAATTTTTGTTTGAAGGATGTTGGCTCCAACTTGTCTTGCATACACGTTGGCCAACAATTACAAACGTAGTGACGTACAAGACATACGTGATTTCTCCATTACGAACTCTAGTTATATCTCCGGCTCGTACTTGATTCCGAGCATGCGTGGACTTTTGTCCGACAGACTTGTGTACACACAATTGGAAAGTCAGACAACAAATATCTGTTGGCAAAAAATTTTAGAACCTGCTAGACAACAAATGTTCGATGGAGCATACACAGGGTCGGACTTTCCCGCCAACAAGCTCACATCCAACATTTGTTGTCAGAAAATCCGATTGTGTGTACGAGGCATTAGTTGGCACCATCAGAAAACACATCCTGAAAAATGTCAAGCATCACTGCAGTGCATGTAAACATGAAGTAGCTGCAAAGTGGCAGCATGAGATTAGCAGCACTGAGCTCAAACAAGGGATGAAAGGGAAAAAGTGTAAAGATATGTTTACCAAACACCTTGCTCATCAACTGAACTCTGCTAAAACCAAGGACATTGCAAGTATTCTTCTTTTTCAACTCTTTTTTATTTCCCATTGCTTTATTGTCTTTTTTTCCGCGTAACACCCTTTTTTTTCTGTAAATATTTTGTTTGCACCAATTTGACCTCTAATGCCGCGTACACACGATCGGTTTTCTCGACGGAAAAAGATATGATGGCTTTTCCAGCGGGATTCCGCTCAAGTTCTAAGTTCTCAAGTTATTCTAAAATCATAGGTGGTATTGCTAATATTGTGAAGGGTTGATAGGCCCAAAGCTATCTGGTGGCAGTTTGGAGTTTAAAGGGTTAATTGCTTAATTAATTTAACCCAGTGGCAATCACTCTCAGGGTGCTGGCACCTAGACTTGGTCCCGCAAGCTGCGAAATCTTTGTGCTGGGCGCAGCTGAGAGTGGCATTGTTATGCAAGTGACAGCTCGGTGACAGTTCTTTGTCATGAGTTGGTGAGAAGGGCAGGGATCTGATATCCACGTTCATCACACTAATCATTACCTAAAAAAAGTTTTTTTTGTTACAGTCTGTGCTCCCACTGGACATATTTCATACTACTTCCTGCCCCCAAGAAATTCTGTCATCAAGGTTTGAAATGATTTAAAATGTTGCCAAAAACAGAAATCAGATATCACTCCCTCTCCCCCATGTGCATGTTTATAACATTTTACACTTAAGAGAGTTCTATGGTCACAGCATACACTTTCTGTTTAAAACATCAGAATTGTAACAGCAATACAAACAATCATTTTTGACAATTCAATATAAGCTTACATGATGTTAGTGCTGTCTGTCTTCTGCCCATCTCTTTCCACAACTTCCTGGATTCCCTGCATGCTTTACAGCTTCTCCTCTGTTTACTTTCAGTTTCTACAGACTACATATCCCATAGTGCCTTGCTGCCTGCAAGCAATAATTCCTGTACTGACTCCACCTCCTGAAGCTCCTCCTTTCAGCACCTCTGTAGTTCAGAAGGCAGGCTTTCTGAAATGTGTGACACAGCAGTGCCTACTCTTTTGACCATAGATACATTTTATAGTACATGTTTAGTAAAACATTTCCCCAGCCCTCTCAGTAGTTAGACAGTAGATGCCTACCCCCCCCCCCCCCCCCCCCAGCTGTTCTGTACTTACCTTGTCCAACAGCTGCAGTTCTCCATGCTGTCTGCAGCCCACATTAGGTACATTGGAGGAGATAAAATCTGTATGTTGAGGGGCTTGGGAGGGGTGCTGGGGACATTTTTTAGCAATCGTGTATGTACTTTTCTTTGGATTGGAACTTAAAAGTGAAGCTTTGCTCTCTTATAGGAAGCATCGAGAAATGTTAAAGTGTTTTTTTTTTAACCCATATATAACAAACACTGCCAGCCCCTTTATTATAGGCAGGAATAGCACACTGTATTAGTCTTCTATAAAAACAAGGCATGTAAATAAATTTAGAGCGATCTTCAGGCCGGTCACGTGACTCGCAGCTGCTGTATACCCCTGATACATGACTTCTGCAGGAGGTGCAGAAATCTCCCTCTGACATCAGCTGGGGAGATCACATGGTCGCTCAGCCCCTCCTGCAGTAGCCCTGGAAACCGTCCGAGAGTCACATGACTGGCCTGAAGATGGTGCTAAATAGGTATTTACAAGCCTTGTTTTTATAAAAGACTAATAGTGTGGTATATCAATCTATAAAAGAGGGCTGGCAGGGACCTGTTAGAACTTTTTATTTTTACTAATAGCAGCCGGGGGGGCGGAGACACAGAACACGGAGCTGATAGGCAGGGAGGAGGGGGTGAAGGGGAGAGAGGAGAGCAGAGCAGGGCTGCAGATGATGGAGGGACGTACGCTGACCACTGTGGTCAGGGTTCAGCAGTCCTGATTTTCATGGTCAGCACAGAGAGGGGGGGATACAGGAAGTGACAGGATGAACCAGGTTTTTTTTACAGTTTAGAGGGGCAGATTATGGTTTACACAGACAGACACAGGAGCTGACAGGCAGGGGGGAGAGGAGGAGAGAGGAAACACAGCGGATGACAGACACGTAAACTGACCATGGTGTCAGGGCTCAGCAGCCATGATAAAACCGTGGTCGGTTTACAGGGGGAGGACAGAGACTGGCAGGATCAGCCAGGCATTTTACAGCTTACAGAGGGACAGGTTAGACAGCACAAGCACTGTGCAGTTTAACCTGTTATAAAGGAACAGAATTTCTCTCTTTTTTTTAGGGTTACAAACACTTTAACCGCTTGCCAATCGTTTCACGCAGATATATACTGCGGCAGAAGTGCACGTACAGGCAGATTAACGTACCTGTACGTTGCCCTTTAAGAAGCGGCTTGCGGACGTGTGCATGAACCGCCGGCGGCGCACGCGCCCGCTGCAAGCTCCTTGAGTGTGATCGCGGGTCCCGCAGACTCGATGTTCGTGATCCTCTCACGGAGAGGAAGACCAGGGAAATGCTGATGTAAACAAGCATTTTCCCGTTCTGCCTAATGACACTGATCACAGCTCCCTGTGATCAGGAGGGGTGATCAGTATTGTGTCACACACAGCCCCTCCCCCCACTCCCTAGGACACACTTAACACCTACAGTGCCACCTAGTGGTTAACCCCTTCATTGCCAGTCACATTTACACAGTAATCAATGTATTTTTAATTGCACTGATTGCTATATAAATGTGAATGGTCCCAAAATCACACCAAAAGTGTCCGATCTGTCCGCCATAATGTCGCAGTCACGATAAAAAAAAAAAAAAAGCTGATCGCCGCCATTACTAGTAAAAAAATTTTTTAATAAAAATGCCATAAAACTATCCCCTATTTTGTAGACGCTATAACTTTTGTGCAAACCAAGCAATAAACGCTTATTGTGATTTTTTTTTTACCAAAAATATGTAGAAGAATACGTATCGGCCTAAACTGAGGAAAAAAAAATTATATATTTTTTGGGGATATTTATTATAGCAAAAAGTAAAATAAATAGCTTTTTTTCAAAATTGTCGCTCTTTTTTTTGTTTATAGCGCAAAAAATAAAAGACGCAGAGGTGATCAAATACCACCAAAAGAAAGCTCTATTAGTGGGAAAAAAAGGACGTCAATTTTGTTTGGGAGCCACATTGCACGACCGCGCAGATGTCAGTTATAGCGACGCAGTGCCGAATCGCAAAAAGTGCTCTGGTCTTTGGCCAGCCAAATGGTCCGGGGCTTAAAGAGGGGTTCCACCCAGGGGGTCCATTAAAAAAAAAAATAAATAAAAGTCAGCAGCTACAAATACTGCAGCTGCTGACTTTTAATTGGACACTTACCTGTCCCTGGGTCCAGCGATGCGGGGGATCGAAGCCCCGCTCGTCCCCCCCCCTCCGCTCGTTGGCGCCGGCATTTCAACTGTGGGCGCCGGGCTGTGGCTTCACAGCCTGGCACACACTGCGCATGCGCGAGCGGCGCCGCGCGCCGTAATTGGCCGCTTAATCACCTGGGACCTGTAATGGGTCCCAGATGATTGACAGGAGGGAGGGAGCAGAGCCAAGCCCTTCCTGTGCCAAGGGGGAAGTGATGTCACCAGCCCAGGCAAAGGAAGAGGCAGACTACGAGGGACCACCTAGCAACAGGCATTTAGAGTTAAGTAAAAAAAAAAAAATATCCAAATGTTTTTTGTTTTTTTTTAGCATTTTTCAGGTATTTTTGTTTTTTTGGGTGGAACCCCACTTTAAGTGGTTAAATTCCTCCCAATAGGTTGCAGTGCCCTTCCTGACATGTGACTGTTTAGGCTCTTCTGTTCTGTAACTTCAGTACTGTATATCTGCAATGTGTAATCAACTAAGGCACTGCTGCCTCTGATTGGTAGCCTTTTATTTTTACGTCACCGCGTTCACAACGATCGGATTTTCCGACAACTTTGTGTGACCGTGTGTATGCAAAACAAGTTTGAGCCAACATCCGTCTGAGAAAATCCATGGATTTTGTTGTCGGAATGTCCGATCAATGTCCGATCGTGTGTACAGGGGATTAGAGTGATATTTGATGATGTCACTACTGTGGTGCTGTAACAAAGGTACATTACATATATTACGTACTCCAAATATTTCTGAACTACTATGAGTGTGTTAAGCAGCGATCACCACAGATAATCACTGGTTGTGCGGACAGCTGCGGTTACCGGTGACTTGTCATTATAGTGGACAGGACCAGCCGTTCACAGCAGCAGCAGTAGGTATTAGAAGCAATTCGCACTGGGCCAAATCACCATTGCGAATGTAGCCAAAGAGCTGCTATTTTTAACGGCACTTTTCTGTCGTTTTTGCTGCACTTTTCCTCCTCTAGCGGGGCGCTTTTAACCCCCCCCGCTAATGGCAAAAAAAGGGTTAAATGCACCCGCAAAGCACCGCTCCTACAGCGCCTCCAAGCGGCTTGCAGGACTTTTTTTGGCGTCCTGCCAGCGCACCGCTCCAGTGTGAAAGCACTCAGGCTTTCACACTGGAGTGAGAGGAGAGGCTCTTTACAGGCGCTATTTTTAGCGTTATAGCACCTGTAAAGCGCCTCAGTGTGAAAGCAGCCTAATGCCCCGTATACACGGTCGGACTTTGTTCGGACATTCCGACAACAAAATCCTAGGATTTTTTCCGACGGATGTTGGCTCAAACTTGTCTTGCATACACACGGTCACACAAAGTTGTTGGAAAATCTGATCGTTCTAAACGCGGTGACGTAAAACACGTACGTCGGGACTATAAACGGGGCAGTGGCCAATAGCTTTCATCTATTTATTCTGAGCATGCGTGGCACTTTGTCCGTCGGATTTGTGTAGACACGATCGGAATTTCCGACAACGGATTTTGTTGTCGGAAAATTTGATATCCTGCTCTCAAACTTTGTGTGTGTCGGAAAATCCGATGGAAAATGTGTGATGGAGCCTACACACGGTCGGAATTTCCGACAAGGTCCTATCACACATTTTCCATCGGAAAATCCGACCGTGTGTACGGGGCATAACTGTTTATAAAGCTGGAGTTTGGCTTCAATTTGTTAGTGTGTCTAAATCTATTAGTCCATCTAACAACCCCCCCTCCAGACATTGCTGCTGTTCAAAGGTGCCCTTGTGCTCCTTCATCCAGAGTGGGGGCACTCTAATACAGGAGGAGTATTACTGGCCAGATCGCTAGGTGGAAACAGAGGAATAAAAGTCTGGAAAAAGAAAAACGAATGCAGCCACCACATCTAATGACTGGATGCTGCAATCTATTATTTTTTTGGTGTAAAAATCCCTTAATAACTCTGAGCCTTCTGTGAAGCTGCTATGAACAAGCTCCAAACAAGGACCTGCCCCATCTCCACTGAGAAAAGTTATTTCATTGACTACATTGCCTGTAACATGATCTGTAAATGGAGGACAGAATCATGTGACTTACCAGACTCCTATTGTGTTATA
Organism: Lithobates septentrionalis; assembly: GCA_037952835.1. Taxonomy (NCBI): domain Eukaryota; kingdom Metazoa; phylum Chordata; class Amphibia; order Anura; family Ranidae; genus Lithobates; species Lithobates septentrionalis. The sequence goes on along the minus strand of JBBDGP010000609.1, from coordinate 3,642,367 downwards.
GGTAGTGTACACTATGAAACAATGCTTCTCAATGGAGGAGGGACGGCTCATCAGGAGCTTGTTCATTGAAGCTTCATAGAAGACTCAGAGCTAATAACTCCCACAGTGCAGGCAGAGGACCTGTCAATATTTCTACACTGGATCACGTAAATGTACAGTACGTCATGCAGCCTGTCCCAGGTTATTGGTACGCACACTGAATAGAATAGAATTTGACAGCCTAGTGGCAGTGGGGCTGAATGGCGCAACTGTATATTCCACCCGCACTAAAATGCAGGAGCCTCATGCACGGGGGGCTAAACTTCCAGTGTGCTTTGGGCCTTACAGCTTTGTTCCCCTTCAGAACTCCCCTGTACATTTGGTCCCCATCAGAGTCTCCCCGTACATCTGTTTCCCCATCAGAGCCCCCCACACATTTGTGTTCCCATCAGAGTCTCCCTCCAAATTGGAGTGGTCAATCTGCACATTTGTGCCCCCATCAGTTCCCCCCCCCCGCTAATTTGTCTCCTCTTAGAGCCCCCCAGCACATATGCGTCTCCATCAGAGCCCCCCCATCACCCATCAAAATCTCCTCCGCAGATTAGTGTCTCAGAGACCCTGCCACACATTTATGCCCCCATCAGAATCTCTTCATATTTGTGTTCCCCTCAGAGGCCCCTGCATATTTGTGCCCCCCCCCTATAGAGCCCCTCCCTAAATTTGTGTCCCTCTCAGAGTCCCTACACATTTGTATCCCCATCAGAGAAACACAACCTCTGCCCATATGTATCACTAGCAGTCTCCCCCACATTTGTGTTCTTATTTACATCAGCGTCCTTGACAGTTCAGACTGGCTTGCAGATCTGTAGCACTTCCAGAGCTTCTGACTGAGGTGTGTTGTACACGCAATTACAGTGGTAAATGACACTGATGCACAGCTGGGCGGAAGGTGCACCAGGTCCTCACCAAATTACATCTTTGGTTGCCAGGTCACTGGCGGTCCTAGCAACCAACACCACAGTGAGGCGGTGGGGGGGGGGGTTTGGGCAGCTTGTTGGGCTGCGGGATCTACACTGCATACTGCCAGAGGGGTGAGTGCTCTGCACAGGTCCTGCAGCCCGATATAGCTTGAGCAAAGACTGACCCTGCAGTGAGTCTGAGGACTCAAGCTGCAGGCCTGAAAAAAACTTCCTAGCAGGCCGAATATGGCCTGCGGGCCATACATTGGAGACCAGTGCTCTAAACGTTACTCTTATGCCCAGCATCACAAGACTGAGCCACCTTCAGTATTCCAAACCCTTGTGTGCTCTTCCCTACCCTCGGCCATTGCTACTATATGGTAGGCAGATCAGTTTACTTGGCCTTGAAAATGCATTGTTTTTCAAGTAAACGTGGAACATTTTCTTTAAGGTTTTCATGTAGGAACCACAGAAGGATATCATGAAGATCTTGTGCTGTGTAACCCCCTATACAATAAACCCTCGCGAGCAACGCACCCCAACACATTGGTTTACGATAAAAGATGAAGAACAAAGTAACGAAATGAATTCACTGAGAGTCTGTGACAAAAATATTTCCTCTATTTATCTTCCGAGGATAGCAGCAGAAATTTTGGATTTCACATCACTTTTCATCCCAGTCACAATGAAAAAATACTGTAGATGCTGATTAAAAACCCAACAATGTTTGTAACATTTCCAAACTCTACAGTATATAAGACTACAAAAAAAAGTTTAGGCTTCAGAAACATTTTAAAGCTAACCCACCATTACTGTCTTTATGATTCCATGTATTTAATGCTTTGTCAAAAGAACTGTGGTAGATATCAGAAATAATGAACAAACAACAAACTTATTCAGCCACATGTCCCTATGCTCCACTTAATGTTGAAGTGATCTTCTCTACATTCTTGTAAGTGGAGGAGCCTTGGAATCAGAAGTCCTTTTGAAAATAGCATGGCATGCATCATGTCTTAGTTTTATGGTTAAAGAGAACCTGTGCCGAGAGAAATATATAGGCAGTAATTTCTGACCCCCGTTATTTGGAAATGCTAGTTATCTGGCCTTCATGCTCATCCAGCAGCTTCAGTGCTGACAAGAATGCACAACCAATGCTCTGGTAATTATTACTTTTTATTTGCTGTTACATTTTTTCAGGCCCTTACTGATGACAAAAATTGTCAGCATCTACCATTTTCAGAGGGTAGTCAGCAATGCTTGACCTCAAATTCCTACTAGGACATAGGTTAAAGGAGAAGTATAGCCAAAGATTTTTGGCTATACCTTTCCAATGGATCACAGGAGTGCAGTTCGTTCTGAAGCCTACTGTTGGCTGACATCAAAGAGCCAGTCCAGGCTCTGAAAATATCTAGACTAAATGGTTGGGATCCAGGTGACCCATTGTCACCTGGTTCAGCCTCTCAGCAATCTGCCAAGAGCCTGAGCCAGCCCCTCCTGCCCCCACCACAGCCCAGTGCTCTGGTTAGCGCTGAAGGGGCAGAGCAGAGAGCCAGTAACTGACAGTCACAGCTCCCTGTTCAGAGCGGAGGGGGAGAACGGAGCGATCAGTGGTGTTTGATCACTCAATTATCTGTGCAGAGCTGACGGGGGACAAATGCAACATCGGATCAATGCTGCATCCACCTAGGTGAGTATAATGTTTTTTTTTTCCATAGCCCATACTACTCTTTGAAATATTTTTCAGTTCCTTATTGTGCTTATTTCAGTGGTAGAGTATTTAAGTTGAAGACTAATATGTGTAGCAATAACTCACGGTGGAGCTGCTGGTTTAAAGCGGGCTGTTACCTTCACTCTCGCCACCTCTGTTTCACCGGCACTGGGTCTAGGGTTCCGTTGAGTTTACCTCTGGACGATGTAGGCACCAAACACTTGAGTATGTTTTCCAATGCTTTAATGAACAAGTAATAAAGGAAGTAGCAGGAAAGAGGCAGAAGGAAAGTTGCAGGGAAGCTCAAATACCTTTCTTTAGTATTCTTTAGAACATTATTAGGAATTGAACACTTGTAGTTGGATGCACTCCCCTTGTGGGATTCAATCTTTGCCTGCCTGGATAGGCCTCTCTCACTTTCCTAGCAGCCAGTACGTAGCACGAACAAAAGTCTCTGCCACAGACTTGTTTGGAACAAAACCCGTACGATCCTCTGCCACAGGATGTAATGGTTTACGATGAGTATCAGACACTGCACTTAAACCTTTAAGCCAACCCGGTAGTACTATGCAGTAAGATTACTTCAGGATCTGCATGATCCTTCCATGACGGGTCCTCCCCTGGGATCTCCTCAGATGTCCAGCTTCTTCACTCAGGATAGACAGCTCAGGACCATTCCTCTGCTGCTGTGGTAGGCCCCAGACAGGCTCCTGGGCCCACCCACTCGCCGCAGCGACGCGGGCCTCCGGAACGGAGGACCACAAGGTGGTATTCCTAATGCATAACTGTCGGCCAGGAGGGCCAGCAGGTGACTGAAAACGAACCCCCAAACATGGCGTCTGTCCCATAAATACCCTCTCCCAGAATGCAACTCGGAGGACCACCTCCACCGAGTTGTCTCTGGGACAGAGGAGCATCCATACGCTTCAACACGTTGCCTCTCCAACACTGGCCCATGGGGACAACGACACCCACCGGCGCAGTGTGGAATCACACGCAACTCAGCCAAGCTGGAACAGAGGCATACCTAACTTCACCTAATAAGTAACCCACTAGATTTAAAATCTACCAGCGCTACATGCTTTTATTTTGTCTTCCCTTGGTTCCCCCACTCATCAACTTGCTAATGACATTTTTAAATAAAGCTTTTCCATTTTAAATACATACCAGTGCTGTCATCACTTGGTCCCTTTGCTTCTCTTTGCAGTGCAGGCTAATAATGGCTAGTGGGAGCATCCAGCAGGGTAGTTTATGAAGTCTTCTGAAAACATCACAGCTCTCCACCCTATACAAGCAGGGGGCTGGCTCTTCAGAGGATGCTTTTACATAAGTCTAATCAAGAAAAGAAAAAAAAAACTCTCTTCTCCTGATATCCTCATCTGGACAAACTGACAGAGGTTCTAACCCTGCCCCATTCTACTTAAAAAAGTTTTTTCTGACATCTCTGTGGCATCACACATGGATAAATGATGCATGCAGTGATGCTGAAGAGGGCTCTGTGGCTCTGTCCTTGGGTGTCCAACCCTTCGTTCAAACAGTGGAGGTGCAGAATACCTTGTGAAGACCTGTCACTGTTTAGTGACAACCAGACAAAACTTTTTACAAAAGCGACCAAAGGGAAGTCTGGGCACATACCTCAGAATCCTGAACTTCTCAATGGGAGAAGATTCCAAGCACGCTGAACACTTTCTGAATGCTAAAAAAAAAAATGTATATATTATATTATATATTATTTATGGTCGGAGCCCTCCGTCCTGAGAGATATGAAGCACATAAACACGTCACAAGACTAACAACATAAAATAGACCTGAAGTGTGCCCTGGCCTGCTGTATGGTAAACCCAGATCTGCTGGGTGGTATGCCAGAGAAGGGCGCATACCTTAAGAAAGTAATGGATGTTTCTGTAGAGAAATTGTTTGAAGAGAAGTACCCTAAGAAGGGGAATGGGTGGGTGGGTACCGCGCACTGGAACCGACACAGACCATCCTGGGTGGTCTGGTTAAATACCCTCCAGGCTCCTCCCATAACTTCAGGCCAGTAAACCGGCCTTCCTATTTATGGTCGGAGCGCTCCATCCTGAGAGATATGAAGCACATAAACACGTCACAAGACTAACAACATAAAATAGACCTGAAGTGTGCCCTGGCCTGCTGTATGGTAAACCCAGATCTGCTGGGTGGTATGCCAGAGAAGACTTGGTTAGGGAGGTAATGATTTAAGTTTACTGACATACTACAGGGCAAGCTTGCCAAAGGCTTGTGACATTTCTGCTTGTGGATTGGGAATGTATCGAGCGAAGCAAGCGAATTTCCACCTGCCCATCTTCTAGATGACGTGGTCCGGGACCCCATTTCGTGAGGCTGCTGATGCTACTCCAATGCGAAAGAATTTCCAGAGAATTGTCCGGGGTCAAGACCTAAGTTGGGCAAAAGGTTTCTAACGTGTCTAGTGAACTGGTTGCTACTTAGAGGGCTAGTAGGGAACGGTAGTAATGGCTGCCCTCCGAGAGGTCGGGCAGATGAGCTAATAACTGGTCTAGAATGGCCACGGGGCACCAGGCGTTTACGAGTCTGGGAAGCAGGGCCGGTACAAGGCAGGGGCGGAAGGGGCGGATGCCCTGGGCGGGACAAATTACTAGAGGAAGGGGGGCGCAGGTGAAGTGGCTGGACTGTACACACAGAATACTGCACAGCCAGTCAGAGCTGCTATGATGTCTGTGCCATGCGCTAGTGCACAGTGAGGACGAGCCCTTCACTTCCCTGTCAGGCGGAGCAATCTCCGCCCGACTGCCGTTGTTCTGACAAGAAAGTCCCCCCCCCCATGGGATAGTGTTGGATGGGCTGTCCGCCCTGTACTGCGCAGGCGCAGCGCTGTTCTGACGAGAAAGATCCGCCCTGAACAGCCGTTCATCTTCATGGACTTTCGGCGTCTCCTTTGTGCGCCTGCGCGGTACAGGGCGGACACTATCAGATAGGGGACGTTTCTCGACAGGAGCGAGTGTGATCTAGAGGAGGAGGAACCGAGCAATAGTAAGTAAGCCATCTGCAGATGAATTTGTTAACTCCTTTTTTGGGGGGCAGTTAATATATTACCAATGGTATTTTTTTAATATGCATGAAGGGTAGTTAATGTGTATTATCAATGCTGCATTAGTGACAAGTGGCAGTTATTTAACCCCTTTTGGCTGCATTAGTGGCACCGATATCAAAGTTAATTAATCCCTGCATGCTGCAGCAGTTAATTAACACTGATGCCACTAATGCAACACAAAGGGGTTATTTAACTGCCACTTGTAACTAATGCAGCATTGATAATACACATTAACCCCTTCATGCTGCATATTACAAATACCATTGGTATATATACTGCGATGGGGTGGCAGCTACAAGCACCGCGACATACCCATCACTGCCTGTTTCAGCCTAGGGTCACACTGTAGCGAACACAGACATCACATATGATTCGCATTCACACTGCCGATCACATGCGATGTCTGTGCAATGCGAGTTCAGCCATACAGTTGTATGGCTGAGCTCGTATTGGATTTGCACAAAAAAGATGCAGGGATTTTTTTTCCCCGCACTAGAATCAGATCGCATGTTCGTGTGTTCTCACCCATTCGATCTGATTCCTGTCCGAATCCACAGTTCGCACTGCAATCTGCAAACCGATCTGGGGGTGTTATTAACATTCTATTGACACCCGCAGCGGTTCTCAGAGGGCAGTGTGAACTGCCTGCAGGAGAGATGCGATGTGGGAACCGGCGCTGGAATTGCACTGGTTCTCACATTGCTACAGTGTGAATCTAGGCTTAGGGTTTCGGGTACATGCCCCTGCCCGCCTACTCCCCTCTGATTTGACACAGTGGGAGTATGTCAGCAGATCCCAACCAGTGATTTATGGCCGGGACCTATTGACTGGCTGTGTCACAGCCCAGAGCCCTGTGTTGACAATCAACACAGGGCTCTATACAAAGGAAATGTTTGCTTGCAAAGCAGGGAAAATAAACAAGCCAGTCAATGGTAAAAATCAGTACACACATTACACATTGTTGGGCACACAATTAACCCCTTGGATGCCCCTAGATATTAACCCCTTCTCAGCCGTTGTCATTAGTACAGTGTCGGTGCATATTATTAGCACTGATCAGTGTATAAAGCTACATTCATGACCTAGGTATTCCAGAGCTTCTTTTGGGCAACAAGCGTCCCGCAATTTTGTCGCAATTTGTTGAGGGACAATTGCCACAAAATCGCACCGCGATTGGGGTGCCATTTAAAGTAATGGGATTGCAAGCGTGTCTGTGCGTCAATTTGGAAATCGCAGGCAGAATCACAGCAATCCGGAATGCCTAGGTGTGAACTGAGCCTTAGTGTCACTGGGTCCCACTATAAGTCGCTCCTTCTTTACAACCGGGGGGGGGGGCGCAGTTTGCCATCTTCGCCCTGGGCACCAGATGACCTTGTCCCAGCACTGCTGGGAAGTATGATATCTACACCGGGACCAGACTGTTGTGTTTCGGACACCATGAGGTGCCGGATGAAGTAACTTTGGTGGCGTGTCAGGTGGCGTCTATGTAACATGTTACTGGGGCCGGTGACCGTGAATTCACTGGGGCATAAGAAACCGCAGAAAGCCAGGTAGATGGCTGCGTGAACGACCGGGCTGAATTTAACCCAAAGGGGAATGTGACAGGATGGTAGACCTGTCTCGGAATATGGCGCTGGTAGGCGTTTACTGTTGATTTGGAGTTGTCTGTGACTACCGTGCAGTATAGACTTGACCGCATGGGCGGCAACCAAAGATGGTTTGGTAGGATTTGTAAGGAGATGAAATGCTGGATGACAGCTAAGTAGAGACTAATGGTATAGTGTGAAAATGCCAACTGTGTGTGGCAAGATGATATGAAGGCCAGGATGTGATGGAAATCTCCTGAAATTGCCCCAGGGTTTGAGGCTAGGAACCTGTCATGGATTTTCCAGGCAGTACGGTAGGCCTTCAGGGCATTGTGAGAAAATGATAGATTAATAAGGCGGGTGGCATTGTGAAGGTTTTGTTTTAATCCGAGGTTAGCTACGACCAATGTGGGAGAAGAATCATGGTCGGGTCGGTTCCAGATCCCTGCGAAAGAATAACGCAAAGTTAAAACGGGTAGTGCGTTGGCCAGAGTATTGCATTTGCCTGGGATGTAGATGCAGCGAACATTATTTGGTGCTGTGGGGATAGTTGCACCAGCCTGCTCGGGAAGGCCATGATGGCCAGCGAGTTGAGCCTGCTTTTATTTATAATACTAGCTGTGGATTGGTTGTCTGTGGCAAACGACAGTGTTTGTCCTGCCCAGTTACTGCGCCAGGCATGAGCTGCTGCTATAATGGGGTAGAGTTCAAAGAAAGAAAAGGACTAACTGAAGCCGGGAATCAAAAGGATTTTCTGATGGCCATAGCCCTTCAAACCAAAGATAGCCAAAAAAATTGACACGAGGACCTGTGGAGGCTGCGGCGTCCATGACTACCTGAGATGAAGAGGGAGATGCTAATGGAATGAACATTGACATACCATTCCAGTTGATGAGAAATTCATTCCATCTGGGCAGATCCGCTATTGCTGGCACATCTAATTTAAGGATTTGGTCAGGAATTTGTACTTGGGAGAGAAACACTAGGAGGCGTGAGATAAGGGTCACCTCGAGTCTGTTTTTTTTTTTTTTTTGCTACTAAACAAGTTGAAGTGGGCTGTATGAGCGCCTCTGAGTGTGCTTGCAGAGATTGCAAGGAGTGTATGTTGAGATGCATGTTTGCAGCGATTGCAAATGGGTATATGCTGAGATGTGTTTTTTTTTTTTTTTTTGCAGCGATTGCAAGGAGTATATACTGAGATGCGTGTTTTTTGCAGCGATTACAAGGGGTATATACTGAGATGCGTGTTTCTTGCCGTGACTGAAAAATGGGTAAATGCTGAGATGCGTGTTTTGCAGCGATTGCAAGGAGTTTATACTGAGATGCGTGTTTTGCAGCAATTGCAAAAATGGGTATATGCTGAGACGCGTGTTTTGCAGTGATTGCGAGTGGGTAAACACTAAGATGCGTGTATTTGCAGCAATTGCGAGGAGTTTATACTGAGATGCATGTTTTGCAGTGATTGCAAACGGGTATGTGGTAAGATGCGTGTATTTGTAGCAATTGCAAGGAGTTTGTACTGAGATGCATATTTTACAGAGATTGCAAAATGGGTATATGCTGAGATGCGTTTTTTTTTTTTTTTTTTTGCAGCAAATGCAAGGAGTTATGATGAGATGTGTGTCTTGCTGTGATTGCAAGGAGTTATGATAAGATGCGTGTCTTGCAGCGATTGCAAGGAGTTATGATGAGATGCGTGTCTTGCAGCGATTGCAAGGAGTTATGATGAGATGCGTGTCTTGCAGCGATTGCAAGGAGTTATGATGAGATGCGTGTCTTGCAGCGATTGCAAGGAGTTATGATGAGATGCGTGTCTGTGAATGTTAATGCTTTAATATACGTAAGGCTGAAGATCTGAATCCTAAGTTCCACTGTATTCGTAAGCGCCGATGCAACTAGTTCAAACCGGGCTGAGGTGTAAGCACCGGTGGGGTTTATTTGTGAAAGATCAGTCGAAGAAGTTTGTATTTGCCCAGGATCCGAATCGTTGAGCTGGTGCTGCGATTTGGACTCGGATCGGACGGTGGAGTTGTATGGTTGGTGGAGTTCGTATTGCAGAGGATCCGAATCATTGCACTGATGCTGTGACTAGATTCGGATCGGTTGTGGATGTGAGGTGACGAGGGGGCTTGTAAGGCTTGCTGGATCCGAATCGCTGAGCCGGTGCTGCGACTGGACTCGGATCGGTCGGTGAAAGTTGGGTTGGCAAGGATCCGAATCGTTGAGCCGGTGCTACGACTGGACTCGGATCGGTTGGTGACGCTTTGTATTGCAGAGGATCCGAATCATTGAGCCAGTGCTACGACTGGACTCGGATTGGTCAGGGAAAGTTGGGTTGGCAGGGATCCAAATCATTTAGCCAATGCTACAACTGGACTCGGATTGGACGGTGGGGTTTGTAATGCTGAGGGTTCTGAATCATTGAGCCGGTATGCGACTGGACTTGGATCGGTCGGTGAAGTTGGGTTGGCAAGGATCCGAATCGTTGAGCCGGTGCTACAACTGGACTCGGATTGGACGGTGGGGTTTGTAATGCTAAGGATCCGAATCATTGAGCCGGTATGCGACTGGACTCGGATCAGTTGGAGAAAGTTGGTTTGGGAAGGATCCGAATCGTTAAGCCGGTGTTACGACTGGACTCGGATCGGTCGGATGAAAGAAGCACACTGTTGGTGAGTGCTTGTGTATGCTGAGGATCCGAATCATTGAGCCGGTGTTGCGACTGGACTCGGATCGGTCGGATGAAAGAAGCACACTGTTGGTGAGTGCTTGTGTATGCTGAGGATCCGAATCATTGAGCAGGTGTTACGACTGGACTCGGATCGGTCGGATGAAAGAAGCACACTGTTGGTGAGTGCTTGTGTATGCTGAGGATCCGAATCATTGAGCCGGTGTTACGACTGGACTCGGATCGGTGGGATGAAAGAAGCACACTGTTGGTGAGTGCTTGTGTATGCTGAGGATCCGAATCATTGAGCCGGTGTTGCGACTGGACTCGGATCAGTTGGAGAAAGTTGGTTTGGGAAGGATCCGAATCGTTAAGCCGGTGCTACGACTGGACTCGGATTGGATGGTGGGGTTTGTAATGCTAAGGATCCGAATCATTGAGCCGGTGTTACGACTGGACTCGGATCGGTCGGATGAAAGAAGCACACTGTTGGTGAGTGCTTGTGTATGCTGAGGATCCGAATCATTGAGCCGGTGTTACGACTGGACTCGGATCGGTTGGATGAAAGAAGCACGCTGTTGGTGAGTGCTTGTGTATGCTGAGGATCCGAATCATTGAGCCGGTGTTGTGACTGGACTCGGATCGGTCGGATGAAAGAAGCACACTGTTGATGAGTGCTTGTGTATGCTGAAGATCCGAATCATTGGGCCGCTGTTGCGACTGGACTCGGATCGATGGGATGAAAGAAGTACACTGTTGGTGAGTGCTTGTGTATGCTAAAGATCTGAATCATTGAGCCGCTTTTGCGACTGGACTCTGATCGGTCGGATAAAAGAAGCACACTGTTGGTGAGTGCTTGTATGCTGAAGATCCGAATCATTGAGCCGGTGTTGCGACTGGACTCGGATCGGTGGGATGAAAGAAGCACACTGTTGGTGAGTGCTTGTATGCTGAAGATCCGAATCATTGAGCCGGTGTTGCGACTGGACTCGGATCGGTGGGATGAAAGAAGCACACTGTTGGTGAGTGCTTGTATGCTGAAGATCTGAATCATTGAGCCGGTGTTGCGACTGGACTCGGATCGGTGGGATGAAAGAAGCACACTGTTGGTGAGTGTTTGTATGCTGAAGATCCGAATCATTGAGCCGGTGTTGCGACTGGACTCGGATCGGTGGGATGAAAGAAGCACACTGTTGGTGAGTGCTTGTATGCTGAAGATCCGAATCATTGAGCCGGTGTTGCGACTGGACTCGGATCGGTCGGATGAAAGAAGCACACTGTTGGTGAGTGCTTGTGTATGCTGAGGATCCGAATCATTGAGCCGGTGTTGCGACTGGACTCGGATTGGTCGGATGAAAAAAGCACACTGTTGGTGAGTGCTTGTGTATGCTGAGGATCTGAATCATTGAGCCGGTGTTGCGACTGGACTCGGATCGGTTGGGGATGTTGTATTGCCAAGGATCCGAATCTTTAAGCCGGTGCTGCGACTGGACTCAGATCGGTTGGTGGGGTTCGTTTTGTAGAGGATCCGAATCTTTGCGCTGATTATGCGACTAGATTCAGATCGGTTGTGGATGTAAGGCGACGATGGGGCTTGTGTTCCGGATCCGAATCGTTGAGTCGGTGCTGCGACTGGACTCGGATCGGCTGACGGTGTTAGTGGTTGAAGGGGCTTGTGATTTGCTGAGGATCTAAATCATAGGGCCGATGTTGCGACTACACTCGTTGTAAGTGACTTGTTCCCGAAGGTGGCTTGTGCTTATTCGTACGGTTCTTACCACCTAGTCGGTAAGATACCAGTGGTGCCGAGTGGAGGCTGTCATGAGTCGTAACATCGCGGATGCGACTGGGCTCGACTGAGGAACGGAGAAAGGCAGTAAGTACGGATGTGTGCGAATAACCGAGTAAGACCTACAAAGTTGTAGGTGGTTTACGAAGGGGAACATAAAGTAACGGTTCGGTAGCAGGAAACCACAAGTGCTACCTGCGACAGTGAGTGTGGGACAATTGATGAAAACCTACGACCAATCTCGAAGGACATGCAGTGAGTTGGTGGAGTCGGCCTCTGCAATGCATCTGATATGAATCAGCTTGTAAAACGTATTAAATTAATCCGATATAAATCGGTAGTAAGGAGTATCTGATACAAATTGGTTGTAGAGTGTATGCCATCCCTACTGTGAAACTGAACACCTATGAACCACCCATCCCCCCAGGCTAATCAGGTGCAGAGAAGGCACCAGGTGGGCTCAACCACACCTCAATCAGCCACAGAAACCTATACAAACAATATATGCTGATCTCCTAATGAATGAGATGGCAACCCCATGGATCATGAATTTTTTAACCAGTGAAGCCTATTGCGAGTGATATTGAGAACAACCTATAGTGACTGGAGGCTTGGGTCTACGAATGAATCGTATATTTGTCAGAAGGAACTTTACCAATGTACTATGCCTGTGCCGAATGATGTCGGGACATGAGCGACGACAACTCCGGGGCAGGTTTTTTCACGAAAGGGGTGCAGGATAAGAGGCATAATAAACCGCAAGATTTTGCACATGACACGAAAGTTTGGATACTACCTGCGACCGTGAGTGGGAACCGCCGACGAAGACCACGAATGAAAAGCCGGAGTGCACCTGCGATTGAATGCACAGACTGCTGAACGTGGGGTGAGCTGGGAAGAGTCAGCCCTGTGATGTGAGCTACCGCGCACTGGAACCGACACAGACCATCCTGGGTGGTCTGGTTAAATACCCTCCAGGCTCCTCCCATAACTTCAGGCCAGTAAACCGGCCTTCCTATATATATTTTTTTTTTTTTTCTTCACAGAGCCAAGTTTATTTTGTGCACACTTATGCCCCGTACACACGATCGGATTTTCAGACGGAAAATGTGTGATAGGACCTTGTTGTCGGAAATTCCAACCGTGTGTAGGCTCCATCACACATTTTCCATCGGATTTTCCGACACACAAAGTTTGAGAGCAGGCTATAAAATTTTCCGACAACAAAATCCGTTGTCGGAAATTCCGATCGTGTGTACACAAATCCGACGGACAAAGTGCCACACATGCTCAGAATAAATAAAGAGATGAAAGCTATTGGCCACTGCCCCGTTTATAGTCCCGACATAAGTGTTTTATGTCACCGCGTTTAGAACGATCGGATTTTCCGACAACTTTGTGTGACCGTGTGTATGCAAGACAAGTTTGAGCCAACATCAGTCGGAAAAAATCCTAGGATTTTGTTATCGGAATGTCCGAACAAAGTCCGACCGTGTGTATGGGGCATTATTCATCACCACCATAGGCGTGCGCACAGGGTGTGCCAGGTGTGCCTTGGCACACCCTAATCACCCTGTGTGGTACATATTTCCCCTGTTTAAACCCCTAATATTTTACCAAAGCCCCCTACCACGGCTCCTAATTTTTTTTTTTTTAAAAATACAAAAAATAAACCATGACACCATCCACTGCCCTAGTGATACCAATCTCTGCCCTACTGACACCGTCCACTGCTCTACTGACTGTTTGAGCTTTGGGGTGCACACCCTAATGTATTAGGCTGCGCACACCTATGATCACCACATCCACCTACACATCATAACACATCTGAAAATGACTGTATATGAAATGTGGTTTTATTTTAATTTTACATAAATGTTTAAGCAAGCCAAGGCATAGAGCGAGGAAGGTTTATGACTGCTTACTTTCTTTTCTACCTGATATCCCTCACCTGGACAGGAAGTATAAGGAAAATTGACAGAATTTCTAATCCACTCTACTGAAAATTGCATTGTTTAAGTTGATTGAGGGATACAGGGATGAAGTAATTCATAGATGTTGTCAGGACACAGGTATGAACCTGCGTTGTCTGGCAATATCTCTTCTTGCTGAGCCACCTGAGATGCTGGACAGTACCCTGTCTGATCCATTGGGCAATCCTGCCTTGTGCCTTTTTTCTGCTGAACGTTGAACTCCTTGCTCCTCCCATGAACTTCTTATTTTGCACTTCCTGTTTGCCAGACTATTGTGTTTTCTCCAGCCAATATTTCGCTCTTGTCACTCCTGCTGCCGTCTGTATCTCCGCTACCACTCGTTACCAATTTTTGGCTTCTTCCTATGCTTCTGCTTGATCCCAGCCTGAACATACAAGGTAATACTGACTTATAATCAAACACATAGGTTGGACTTTATGGACTTGTGCCTTTTTTCAACCTCACCTTCTATGTAACTATGTAATATAAAGACTGACTCCCATTTCCTTATAGAAAGGTGATGTTCTACAGTGAAGTAGATAACCAAAAATGTAAATCTGGTAGATCAAGCACTCCACAATTGAGAGCATCTTCAAAGAGAGGTCTTCCCTGGAAGTGCAAATCAATAAAACATTGGGGTTGATTTACTAAAACTGGAGGGTGAAAAATCTGGTGCAGCTCTGCATAGAAACCAATCAGCTTCCAGGTTTTTTTTTTCATAGCTTAATTGAACAAGTTGAAGTTATAAGCAGATTGACTACCATGCACAGCTACACTAGATTTTGCACTCTCTAGTTTTAGTGAATTAACCCCATTGCTTAAAGACATATGCCCCAAGCGCATAGTTATAGTGCCCTCCACATTTGGACAGACATAACCGCCATGCTGGACACCAACTTAGAGGCTTCTAACTGGCTGGAATAACTGAAGTAAAGTGCTTCATATACACTTAAGAACCCCTATAGGGAAGTAATCCATTCAGACATGGTTACCCCATCTAGAATTGCTATCAGAAGAGGAGGACAGAGTCATTCCACCTAGCTCAAACAGGGTCTTAATCAAAGCCTTTTCTTTCTTATTCAATATTTTTATTGATTTTGACATAGCAAAAAAAGGTCACTTTGAATTCATGGGGCCATAGTAAAATGACATCAGATGATAAAACTACAATATCCTGCTAAAAAAAAGAAATCTTTTTGTGCTTAGGCTCCAATCCAATAAAGAAAGCTGCTAGCACTATACTATGGTAAAGTCATATCATAAATGCATAGAAAAAAAAATGTGCAGGGCTACAAATTATATGTGGTAAAGTGCATGATGCAAACAAATACAGAAATACTGATAGTACTAAAATACTGTTCAATACAATAGTAATAAAAAAACAAAAACGTATAAACCACTTCGAAAAAACGTATGCAGTTTTCAATGACAAATATGCATACATAGTGCTTACTCACAAGGAATTTCATAAAGTTTTAAAACAGTCCTTATGAATTGGAGATAAAAAGAAATAGGAATAGAGTGCGTAGCTATCCAGAAAAAACGCCCGCAAGATCACTCCACCAAGTGCAATAAAGTGTGTGTGTGTGTGTGTGGGGGGGGGGGGGACGACTTAGCAGATGGTTATGACCCTGATTAAAGTGGTCAATATGGGCCTTTGTAGACATAGTGGGTCATTATTGGCAACTCTGCTGTGTAACGGAAGATACTCCTGGCGCTCTTGCCTGTCACAAGGGATAAGCTGTAAGGGCTTACCTTGGTTGGAGTCCATAGTGCAGAGATGTATGCTCACCCTTGCAAATACACACAGCCCACGGTAACAAGGTAAGAAGCTACCTGGGCTGTGAATCTGTGCACGGGGGCTTGACAGGAATTTGCTAAAGGATAGTCGAGGTAAAGTCGTAGTCAGGGATTCCAGAAGACAGAATAAACGATAAACAGAGCCAGGGTCCGAAGCCAGGGTCAGTCCAGGAACACAGGAACCTTTGGCAAAACAAGAGACAATGAACTGACAAAGCCCTCAGAGTGAGACAGTGTTTTATACCCAGCTGATTAAGTAACCTGCCTCAGCTGATCCAGGAGTGACAAGTACTGATTGCAAGGAAAGATCCAGAGAAAAGCCCTCAGTACTTCCTACAGAACTAGGCTTGGCTGGAAAGCAGGCAGAATTAAGAACTGAGGAGTGGCTCAGAGGCAAAGCAACAAGAGCACTAAATAGGCAGTCATGAGTGCAATACCTCCTCGAGCCACTTGGGGCGTGACCACGCCTAGCTGTGTGCAGGGCACACTAGGGACCGTGACATAAGCGTCCTCAACCTGTCCTTCCCCTCATTCAATAGGATTGCTCATTATGTAAGTGGAAGAGAAGAACCAACCATAGTCTAACCCCATTTAGAATGTTTAATAAAATTAAAAAAGATTGCACTTACAGGATAAAATAGCATTCAGGCATATGCAATGTGGTTGGAGTAAACAGATCCTCTCGCCAGTACCTAAAATAGGATATCAAGAAGCAATCCTGAGGGGTGGGCAATAGCCACAGAGAGAACCAACAATTGTGGGATTCCCAAAGGAAAATGTTGTCGAAAGACCAGAGAAAAAGGTTTAGCAGCAATAGTAAAATTCTTCCAGAAGGTGGGGCACCAAAGGGCAGACAGGTGTATCAAGGTAGGCCAGGAGCATCACAGGGGGAGCACCATCATTAAAGGGTATAGACATCAACAGTGAGTGGAGGACAACTCATTAATATGGTTGGAGCAAAGCAATCCTCTCGTTAGTACCCAAAATAGCCGTGATGGGCAGCGCATGTGTGGTAAGTTGTACGTCTTAGCTCTGCCCTACATGTTTCGTCATAGACAACGTCATCAGAGGCATTGCCGTTTGCTCCAATCACATTGTATATGCCTGAACGCTATTTTATCCTGTAAGTGCAATTTTTTTTTTTATTAAACGTTCTAAACGGGATTACACTATGGTTGGTTCTTCTGTTCCACTTATATGATGAGCAATCTGATTAAATTAAGGTGGATTGAGGACGTTTATCCCTTGTGACAGGCAGGAGCTCCTGGAGTATCTTTCGTTATCTACACTACCAGCACGGTTGCTATTGATTTCCCACTATATCTACAAAGGCCCATATTGACCACCTTAATCAGGGTCATAACCATCGGGTAAGCCTCCCACTTTATTGCACGTGGTGGACTGATCTTTCGGGTGTTTTTCTTGGATATCTACACACTCTATTCCTTTGATGTTATTTCAATATACCCATGGGCTGTAGCTTTCTTTTTATCTCCTTTTCATAAGGACTTGGTTTTGGTTTTGATTTATTTTTCATTTAAAACTTTATGAAAATCCTTGTGAGTAAGCACTATATATGCATATTTTGGAAGTGGTTTACACATTGGATGAATTTTTATTGTATTACACAGTATGGTATTACTATCAGTATTTCTGTATTTGTTTGCACCATGCACTTTACCACATATACTTTGGAAAACCACAATATTGCAAAATAATAAAGGATAAGACATGAAAAAGCTTATTGATCCAGGAGGTAGTCCGCAAGGATTTAGATATAAACAAAAATGATCATTCCTTAATGGGGGTTAACATAGAAGGTAAACAAAAAACATACAACAGAAAATGCAGTGGGGGAACTACAAACAAATTAAGCCTGAGGTTTGTTGTAACAGACTTACCCGGGGCAGAGGCTTTTGGAGGGGACTGAATGCTAGCCTCTTGCCTACCGATTTTAGGCCATGGCATTTGGGGGAACGGTGCTCTTTGTGAGCTGTATGTTTGGGGACCCTTGAGGTGGTTTTACTTTAGATTCAGGTCCATGTCCCCCAAGACACACAGACTCTGGGAACCCTGTTTATGCCATTTTAGAAAAAGTGACTGATTCATACTGGTGGGACACATACTGTTAGATGCTAATGTCATCAACTCCAGCCACCTGTCTGTTGTCTTCTATAATGTAAATGAGTCTAGTCTTGCTTTCCACAGCTTCTAAGAGTATTTCACCCATTGTTGTTTGTGCTAATTAACCTTGCTATTGTATGAAGGAGTTCTTTGCTGATGTTTATGATAATATATAATTTACTGTGTGAACCTTGGTGACAAAAGGTCTGACCTGTAGTGAAATCCTGATTAATCATAGCAATGCTCAGGAGGGCATGGAGTCACATCGGGTGCTTTAAGGGATTAGTTAATTAACTCTTGTTAATTCTGTTTCTGGTTACAGTTGTATTGATAGAGAAATATGACCAGGAGGGAGGAACCTCCTCTTTTACTGTATATATACCTTAGATTCAGGTCCACGTCCCCCAAGACACACAGACTCTGGGAACCCTGTATATGCCATTTTAGAAATAGTGACTGATTCATACTGTTGGGACACATACTGTTAGATGCTAATGTCATCAACTCCAGCCACCTGTCTGTTGTCTTCTATAATGTAAATGAGTCTAGTCTGGCTTGCCACAGCTTCTAAGAGTATTTCACCCATTGTTGTTTGTGCTAATTAACCTTGCTATTGTATGAAGGAGTTCTGTGCTGATGTTTATGATAATATATAATTTACTGTGTGAACCTTGGTGACAACAAGTCTGACCTGTAGTAAAACCCGATTAATCATAGCAATGCTCAGGAGGGCATGGAGTCACATCGGGTGCTTTAAGGGATTAGTTAATTAGCTCTTGTTAATTCTGTTTCTGTTTACAGTTGTATTGATAGAGAAATATGAGCAGGAGGGAGGAACCTCCTCTTTTACTGTTTATAAGAGTTGTATTTTGGTTCTAAAAAACAGTCCATGTTCAGCAACTAAACAAGTATCTCTTGTTTTGTGCTTGTGAGCGGTTGGAATATCTGATATCTATATTCAGACTGGGAGGAAGCGGTATATGACGAAAGTACTCAAGCGGAGTGTGGGACGTATTGTTACATTGGTGGAAAGCAGTGGGATGCTTCCTGCAGTCTGGGACATCCAAACTTCCACCTGGATCCAAGGTCCGGATAGCAGGAGAGGTACAGATACCAGCCGCCATGGAAGAGGAATTCAGAAGGAGGTTGCGAGAGATGCATATACAGCACAGAGGACCAGTGTCAGAGCAGGTCCTGCTGGGATGGTTTGATTCTATCCGCTGCAAACTCTGGAAGGAAATGCTAGCCCGTGAGCAGCGACACCAGGGAAAAGTTCTCCCCTCCATCCAGGAAAGGTACTGGTCGCAGTGTGGATTGCGGGTGCTGTTTTTGGGAGAAAAAACACACATGAAGCAGACAGCTGAATTGGGCAGAGATGCGGCTGGATGAGAGCTACAGAGCCCTCCGGTGGCATGTATACCAAGCATGCCCTTGGACAGCGGATGACACCCAACAGAAGGCTTTGGCTACGGCGCCTGGGACTGTTGTATGTGAAGCTGACAGGGGACCCTAACTTTGGGGGTGAATTGGAGTGGCGGTTGGACTAAATCATGGATTTCAGAGAAGGGTTACTGAACGTCTCGGAAGTGCAGTGGGCACTGAAAGATATAGAGTTTCTGGCCGTTCAGGAATGGGAGCTGGAGATCGCCTACAGACGGCTGCTTAACCTTGCTATTGTATGAAGGAGTTCTGTGTTGATGTTTATGATAATGTATAATCTACTGTGTGAAGCTCGGTGACAACAAGTCTGACCTGTAGTGAAATCCTGATTAATCATAACAATGCTCAGGAGGGCATGGAGTCACATCGGCTTCTTTAAGGGATTAGTTAATTAGCTCTTGTTAATTCTGTTTCTGGTTAGAGTTGTATTGTTAGAGTAATATGAGCAGGAGGGAGGAACCTCCTCTTTTACTGTATATAAGACTTGTATTTCGGTTCTAATAAAACAGTCCATGTTCAGCAGCTAAACAAGTTTCATCTGGTATTGTGCTTGTGAGCGGTTGGAATATCTGATATCTATATTCAGACTGGGAAGAAGTGGTATATGACGAAAGAACTCAAGCGGAGTGTGAGACGTTTTGTTACATTTGTCATGATCCAATATATCATGACTTCCAAGTGACAAGACAGTACTGGAAGGAAAAGGGGGAAGGAGGGATGGGGGAGGGACAGGTGATTTCCTGGAGGACCCTGAGAAACTTGGTTCCGAGAAGTAAAAGGGAAGTGGCCAAGAGGAATCATATGGAATGTCATCATTGGAGGAGTAAAGAAGTGTGCAAGTTGCCACAATCTTCATAATAACCTTATCTTGAAGGACCACTTCAATTTTAGTGTGTATCATGGCCTGGGTGACCCTATACTTTTTTTTCACTATATTAAGTGAGTAGGATTTCCAGACTTTGGCTATAGTCTGCTTGGCAGCAAAGGTTACATAACAATCGTAGTTGAGTTTGTGACAGGTCTGGAAGGCAAGAATTTAGCAATGCTATAAGTCGATTTGTGGGGATTGTAGTGGGAAATAGTGTGCACAGGATGTGAAATATCACTGTCCAGAAGCAACTCACTATGGAGCAGGACCATCATGTATGTAAATAGATACCCAAACCTCCACAATCCCAAAAGCAAGCAGAGGGGTAATTCGGGATATATTTGGTGATCCTGGCAGGAACCAGATACCATCTGGTAATAACTTCATAATTAGTTTCAAAGGCTCTAATTTTGTGCTCCACAGATTTAATTGTGGTACACGTATCGGTCCAGTCAATTAAATTAGGTGACATTTTGAGGTCACATTCCCATAGGTGAGTATATGTGGGGGCTTGTAATCAAGTTTGTCTATGAAGTACAGGTATAATCGTGATATTAGGCCAGGAGAGTGGGAGTTATGACTGCAAAGCCAGCTGCCAGTCCAGGCATCTGGGTTGATCCCCGACTGTAAAGTTGAGATCTTTCCCAAGCCTGGACCGGCTGAGTGACGTCAGTAGACGTAGTGGCAGTGCGTCCATAGAGGGCACAGGAGTGCCGCCCCCTCTCTCCTGCATCCGTCAATCTCCAATAGATAGATTCATGCATTGCATGAATCTATCTATTGTTGCCGCTGCCGCCCCCTATTTAGGTGTCCGGCCCCTTGTCGGGCGTCGGGCATCTGAATTACAGCGGGAGGAGTGTTTTGGAAGTGCCTGATGAGAGCCATCGGCTCTAATAGACGTCCTGATTAGAGCCATGGGCTCTAATAGGCTTCCAAATTGGTAAACAGCGTGCGCACTGCTGTGCGTTCGCTGCTTTCGTAGTGCTGTGTTAGGGAATCAAATAAATCTCTTCCCTAACACTGACCCGCCTCTCAGCCAATCAGGTGCACCGGGTCTGGTTACCTGTCACCTGATTGGCTGAAGCGACAGGCGCTGTGATTGGACGCCAGGTGTCCAATCATAGCAGAAAAGGATGGGAGAAGACATTGAGGACACGGAGGGAGCGTGGAGGACAGCGCTGACCCGAGACAGGTAAGTGCCAGGTGAGGGGGGCACACTGGCAGCAATTGATGGGGCAAACTGGCGGCAATTGATGGGGCAAACTGGTGGCAATTGATGGGGCACACTGGCAGCAATTGATGGTTACAGTAGCTGCGTTTGATGGCACAGTGGCGGCAATTTATGGGTGCAGTGGCTGCGTTTGATGGCACAGTGTCTGCGTTTGATGGCACAGTGTCTGCGTTTGATGGCAAAGTGTCTGCGCTTGATGGGCACAGTGGCTGCGCTTGATTGCACAGTGGCTGCTATAAGATCTACAAACAGTACAAAATATTTTACAGCGCACACATACAAGAATGACATTTCCTGCAAGGCTAGTTAAAAACACCTGAACATATTCAAAAAATACGGGGGGTTTGGTCACACTATATGGTCATATATATTTTGTACTGTTTGTAGGTCTTATAGCAGTACCATCTTGAATTTAAACGCATTGTAGGGTGTGCCCCCCTAATATGTACTTGTATATTGGAATAGACCCTGACCAGGTTTTTTTGGGCTGGAGCACCCCTCCCCCTTCTCATTACCTCTTATTTAGTGGCCACCAGTGTATAGGATGTATCCCCTTCAGTTCTCCCACATAGAGGAGTTTAGCTCCCATGGTTGAGACAAAGAATCTTCCATTCTATTACTAGAGTAGGACCCACTAATTCGGGGTACTTTGTCGCAGTAAGTGGGCTTAGCACTATATGACCATATAGTGTGACCAAACCCAAGTATTTTTTGAATATGTTCAGGTGTTTTTAACTAGCCTTGCAGGAAATGTCATTCTTGTATGTGTGCGCTGTAAAATATTTTGTAATAGGCACAGTGGTGGCAATTTATGGGTACAGTGGCTGCATTTGATGGCACAGTGGCTGCGTTTGATGGGCACAGTGGCGGCAATTGATGCGCACAGTAGCTGCGTTTGATGGGCACAGTGAGGCTGCAATTTATTTTTATTTTTTTTCAGTTTGTATGTGCCCCCCTAAAAATTTTGAGCTCCAGCTGCCACTGATAGACAGCAGATTTTAGTCCAATGTCTGCTGAAAACGGGTCACAGGACTGCAGAACGAACTGCACTCCTTTGAGAAATACAGCCAAGACATCTTTGACTATACTTCACCTTTAAAGTGCCTTATTTATAGAAACCTGTGACCTGCAGCAGGTGGATAAAAAATAGGATTGGGTTAATATAGGGGGTGTAGAAGGAGACCACTGTAGCCTGTGTATCTTACAGAGCAAAGACTTGTTTTAATCAAAATGATAGGATGGTTATTGAGGTGAATTCCATCAAAGGTTGGAATCAACTATTCAGGTCCAGGGAAAAAAAACTGCCTCACATGAGGCCATGTAATATATTGAGCATATTTATAAGATGAAGGACCAATAGAGGTATATGCTGCCAAAGAGGTAGCAGGAGAAAATTTTGACCATCTGTGAGCAGACTGCTCTTTTAATTGTGCACGAACTGACATGAAATCAGAAGTGGTGATCAGATGTCTGGTACCTCCAGCAAAGGTAGCAGGCTCAGGTGAAGGCATTCCTTCATGAAAAAAAGTGGGAAGATTCAAAATTAAGGCTGAGTGTCATGAGGTAATTTCTGCTGTTCCTACGTCACAACTCTGCCCATTGAAGAGCCACACAAACAGGGTCACCCTCACGGGGGGAGCTACTTATCTAGGTCTGGGTACAGTAGAGTACAATATCCAGGGACCAAGGTCGTACAATAAAATGTGTAAACTGCAATATACATCTATTGATAGTGTTATTGTTTAGAAAGGCAGGCGCAGAGAACTGTAGCACAACTCCAACTATGGAAATGGTGCACTTACACTAAGGCATGGAATGGCCATGCAAGTGATTAACAGAGATTGGAAATACAGAGATAATACTTCTACTCCTAAAAATGATAGCCCTGCAATGGCTAAAGAACTCACAATTTTGAGCACTGTGAATAAAGGTAATATACCAAGATGTATAGTAGAGTGAATTAGACAGGACAATTTTGGAAATTGGGTGTACCAAAGGAATACTTCAACTCCTAATAATGAGTTCTTTATATTGCGAATGGACCCAGTATAATATAAAGTGCAGTGTTTGAAGGTAGCATACTAAACCTTGCAGGAAAGTGTGGGTATACTCCTAATAAGAATAGTACCCATATTGCTTAAGGATTCAGATTAAGGCCCCTTTCATATGGCTGTTCCGATTAGGTCTGTCTGCCAGTTTTTTGGGCTGACCTGTTCGGAAGGTCCATTGTCCCTATGGACAGACAGGTGTAAAGAGACCCCTGATCTTCTAATAAATGGAAGGGGATCTGTCCTCTTCCATTGAAGCGGAGCAGATTGGAGGATAGCCAATGCAGAAACTGAGTAGATATGGATGTGTCATCTGCCCGCTCTACTCTGATCAGCAGGGGATCTATGAGCTGATTCCTTACTGATTGAAATGGAATCCACCCCGTGTGAAAGGGAGCTAATGTAGAATGCAATATTTGAAAGTAACATACTAAAGCCCCATACACACTATCAGTTTTTCTGCTGAGTTAGTCCTTCAGATTTACCAAAACCATATAATATGAGGTCAAACCTTAGGAGTTTCAATGTGTATGCAATCAGGCAGGCCATTGCACTACATGGTTTTGGTAAATCTGAAGGACTAACTCAGCAGAAAAACTGATAGTGTATATGGGGCTTTAGATGCCTTAGTTAGAGTTAGAAGGTAAGTTACCTTCGTAATTTCTTGAGATATTTTCTTAGTACCAGAGACTGGGTATACTGAAGTACTATCTCTGCTCTTAGTACTTAAACGCTTAACCAAGATACTTACCCAGGGAGAATAAAACTGACTGGGTAATAATTAGGGTTAAACAACTGCTCCGAAACTGAAATACAATCTGTGGCTAATTGACCTGGGACAACGTCTAGAAAGCGCCACAAACTGAGCCCAGTACCAAAAGTTTCTTTCCAGTTTCTCATGCAGCACCCCCACATCCTCTCCATATGTACATTACTCTTGAGGGAGCCTTCAGGGATTAGAACAAACCAGAGTTTGAGTCATGGCACTGGACTTGTAAAGCATCTGCATCTATCAAACATTTACACAAAGTGTCTACTGGGGGGGGCATAAACAGAACCCAAATCCTGAAGGTCACATTACAGGCAAGTCTCACAATGCTCGGTCCTTTGGGGTTCAGGTTTAGTCTCCAATTCAATGCCGAGGGTCAGTCAGTCCAGATAGCTACTGCATGGAGACTAGCTCAAGCAGCTTCCAGAGGTCTTGACTGAAGAGAAAAAACATCCACAAAGTGGCAAGACTGTTGAAAGAGAAAGATATATTAAAAAGGTGGTTATGGTTCTTTCTCTGCAGACCTGAGCATCCAGTCTTCTAGGACACTAACAAAAAACTGAGACACAATGATTAGGGGCAGGGTTTCATCATTTTTTTGCTGGCCAGAGACAACCTTCTGAAGATAGCAGCAATACCCACATGTCTATGAATTACTTTATCCCTTTGACCCTCAATAGACAATAAAGAAAAAGAGTTTTGTCTGTGAGCTGGGTTTTAAAATGAAACTAAAGTTCCGCTATGATACACTGTGAGCAGGCAAGCATTTTATTGCAGAAGAGACATGCAATGTCTCTTCTGCAATAAAAGACATACCTACCTGCCTGCTTAACCGCTTCCCGACCGCCTCATGCAGATATACTGCGGCAGAAGGGCATGTACAGGCAGATTAACGGACATGCGCTGGGAGCTCCATGACCGTGATTGCGGGTTCCACGGACCCGATGTCCGCGGGGATACCCGCGATCGTCTCACGGTGAGGAAGAACTGGGAGATGCTAACGTAAACAAGCATCTCCCCGTTCTGCCTAATGACACTGTCACTGATCCCCGCTCCCTGTAATCGGGAGCGGTGATCAGTGATGTGTCACACACAGCCCCTCCCCTCCACAGTTTGAATCACTCCCTAGGACACACTTAACCCCTACAGTGCCACCTAGTGGTTAACCCCTTCACTGCCAGTGACATTTTTACAGTAATCAATGCAATTTTTTAGCATTGATCGCTGTATTAATGCCAATGGTCCCAAAAATGTGTCAAAATTATCCGATGTGTCTGCCATAATGTTGCAGTCATGATAAAATTCGCTGATCGCCGCCATTACTAATAAAAAAAAATTATCAATAAAAATGCCATAAAACTATCCCCTATTTTGTAGACGCAATAACTTTTGAGCAAACCAATCAATAAACGCTTATTACGTTTTTTTTTTTACCAAAAATATGTAGAAGAATATGTGTCGGCCTAAACTGAGGGAAAAAAATGTTTTTATATATATTTTTTGGGGAAATTTATTATAGCAAAATGTAAAAAATAATGCGTTTTTTCAAAATTGTCGCTATTTTTTTGTTTATAGCGCAAAAAATAAAAACCGCAGAGGTGATCAAATACCACCAAAAGAAAGCTCTATTTGGGGGAAAAAAAGGACGTCAATTTTGTTTGGGAACCATGTCGCACGACCGCGCAATTGTCATTTAAAGCGACGTAATGGCGAATTGTAAAAAGTGCTCTGGTCTTTGGCCAGCCAAATGGTCCGGAGCTTAAGTGGTTAAACGTGATTCTCTGGACAGTAAACTAAGATGCAAATGTGCAGCTCAGCTTACAGCTGCCGAGCCAATCCTGTGTGCAGGGAGGATTAGCTCCTGTGTGAGCACAAGACCAATGTCATCCTGCAGTGGCCAATGAAGATGGCTGAATCACATAGGAGAAGATACCGGCACCAGTGGAGGTGTGTTGGGAAGGGGAGTATACTCCTTTAAAGTGGAAGGAAAGGCTTGCTTTCAATTAACTCCCTGCAATCAGTTAAACCATACAAGTACCTTGTTATGTGTAAAATGTTTAAAGATGTTTGTTTCTACCTTTTTTTTCTTTAAAAAACATAGCATCACATGACTGCAGTGACATTCAGGGAGACTAGCAGGCATATCTGTTTCCTCCTAGCGGCATCATTTCTAGAAGTAAAGTGCCTAGCCAGTGGGTGTTAACAGTGATGGCTAGATGGTGCTGGACTGGACAGGATGGGGGCTGGGTTGAGTGAAGCTGAACAGGGCTGTGCTCTGTTGCTTACACAGGCACAGACAATGGTACCAGGAACTGCCTGTGAGTAGCACATTTGGCTGCATGGGCACACTGTTGTCTGTGAAGCACAGGAGAATTGCTGAATGTCTAGATTAGACTGCTGGAGAAGGAAAGATGAAATGCGCCAGGCGTGTGTCTTGGGAGGAGTCAGAATGAAGCTGTTTTAATCTTTTCTTACCTGTTTTTACAGAGTGCGGCATTCCATCTTATCTTCTCCATGTGTGGGTTGCCACTCCAAGCAGTCGTTCCATAATTGCTCTGGTGACCTGCATCCGATGTGAGTCACCAGAGCAATTATGGAACAACTGCTTGGAGTGGAAACCTATAGCTTGTATGGCTCTTGGTCACACAGATTAGACTAATTTGATTCTAATCAGACTTTCAGCAATGATAATAATGCATAATATAAAAGTTGTTTTAAATATTATACATGAAGCCAGGAGCTGGCTAATATTGCCTGCATTATCAGAAGACGCTTTGTAGCACTTGCTACATTGAGACTGTCCCCTTCTAGTGCTTAGCCTGGACTCTATGTCATTACACCCTGAAGGCAGAGTGAATAAGACTTAAGAGTGGAGCAAAGCATCTTGGGACATGTAGTCCGAAGAGCCTGGTTTAACATTTAAGTCGGACTGTATTGGACTACAAGTACCAGCCTGCTGCAGAAGAGAGAACAGAATGTTAGGAGAGGATATATAAAGCCTGGGGGGGGGGGCAGGATCACTCTCTTGCGACCCAGGCCTGGATCTGCAAGTGGTAGATTGTGCAGTGGCCAGGTTGTGGCCTGTGCTATGGGAGCATCTGCTGCCAGTCACATCAGATCGTCTGGCGGCAGCCTGGAAGCCTGGAAGCCTGGAAGCCACCCTCATCACATCCAGCCAGATCCAGGTGGGCAGTAGCACAGAGTGATGCGGGGTCAAGCTCTGCTGCTTGAGCCAAACTCTACAAAGGCCTGCTGTGGAGCCCTCACACCACACCTAAACCTAGAAGGTTGCCGGGATTGGTGATTCGCTGTGATTGGTGAGTGGGCACTTGCCCATTCATTCTATACAAAAGGACACTGGACATTTGTTGCCTATCTAGGCCCATACAGTGTCCAAGGACTCTATTTGTTAGAGCATAGGGATAAGAACTGTAGAGTGCTTGCCAGTGTGAATTTACAGTTTACAAATTTCTGTAACTGTGCTGTCAGGAGATTAAAGGGAGAGGTTTGACGGAAGCCTAGTCACTGCTCTACCCTTTTTTTGGCCTGTAGCCATAGACTCAATTCAGGGCTAAACCCTGCTCTTTATATGTTCTTAAAGTGTTCTAATTGCTTATTTCCTAATTGGGTTTGCCACCAGCTTATTAACTGTGTCTTACTTATAGTACATTACAAACTCTTGTTGCTGAACTCATTGCCATTAATCTGCTAGTAAACAAAGCTAACTGGTTTACTTTGCATGTGTGTGTGTGCCTTTAAATTCTTTTGCTTATAGCAGAAATGTCAAAACCCAGAATGTAAGAGGTGTCGGAGGACTTGCAAGGTCAAGGGAACCAATGGGGTACAGAATCTTTGAGCGGCCCTCAATGGGGGGGGGGGGGTAGCGCTACATACGTACTAATTGGTTGTAGATTTTATTTCTAACTGGAATTACTTTAATATGGGTGTGTTCATAACCCCTTATGAAATCCAAATACTTTTCCTGGCACGTAAATTAATAGCCTCTCGATGTATATCACCTAACCCTCCTACCCTTGGGGACTGGGTACAGGAAACGGATAAACATGTATTATTTGAAAAATATACTTATCTTCAACTCAACGCATCTTGTAAATTTCAGAAAATATGGAAAAAATGGATAGATGCCGCATGTTAGGGCTGAAAATGGAGGGTGGAGAATATGTGCTATGCATATCTGTTTTCTGGTCTTTATGAGTGGCCGCATCCTCCTTTCCTAAATACTTGACATAGACAAGTGGTCAAACTAAATGCACTATTAAATACTTGAGGGTAGCGGTTGCTCCGGGTTATTATACTGTATTCCAAGACTTAATGTTGGATGAGGGGAAGAGAGAGAAGAGAATTATTCTCTTTTTTTTGTTTTATTTCTTTTTTTTAGATTGTCTTTCTCTTCCTTCCTCTTAGAGGAAGTAGACGCTAAACTAACTAAAAAATATTGTTGTTGATGCCGATATATCTGCCTAATGGGAAGGAAGAAGAAAGGGAAAGAAAAATGTTTGTTTACGTTTTTGTCAGGTTTTTTCCTCCTTTTTTTCCACTTGTTTGTTGTTGTTTAGTATTTGTTTTATTTAGAATTTTATCATAAAAAATTTCAATAATGAAATCTAATTAAAAAAAAAAGAGATTCAAATGTGTTCTTTTCTAACATATTTATGTAGAGAAAAAGCAGAAAGATTTTATTTTTGTGACAATATGTATAAAATGTGTTCATCCCTAATGGCATGTCAGTGCAGCATATCACTGTGTGATAGCTATACCCTATTTAAAAAAGAAATGACCTGTTAATGGAACGGACATCATAGTTTTATTCATGTGGTCAGGAATATAGACCAAACTCAAACATACAAAAGACAAACACTAACATTTGACACCGTTGGAAATAATGTATTTATCCAGAAGTGTTGTCCACATGAAGGTGGATTTGAATGCACTTAAAAAACCACAATGCAAGACAGTTAAAACAATTCTAGTAAAGGCTCATACAATTTTATGGCTTCTCATGCCCTGAACACACGATAGGATTTTCCGACAACAAAATCCATTTTTTTTTTCCGACGGATGTTGGCTCAAACTTGTCTTGCTTACACAGGGTCACACAAATCTTGTTGGAAATTCCGAACGTCAAGAACGCGGTGGCGTACAACATATACGACGAGCCGAGAAAAAGGAAGTTCAATAGCCAGTGCGGCTCTTCTGCTTGATTCCGAGCATGCGTGGAACTTTGTGCGTTGGAATTGTGTACACACGATCAGAATTTAGATCAGATTTTGTTTGTGGAAAATTTGAGATCCAGATCTCAAATTTTGTGTGTCGGAAATTCCGATGGAAAATGTCCGATGGAGCCTACACACGGTCGGAATTTCCGACAACAAGCTCCCATCCAACATTTTCTGACGGAAAATCGTGTGTATGGGGCATAATTCTTGTGCTTTTGCAGGCATTGACCATGTTTTAAAACTAAATAACAAACTGCATAAATGAAGATGAAGGAATTCCTTTAATATAATAGGATGTTTGCCCTTGCATACTTCATACAACATACTTCATACAAGTACAACACCCACAGTAATCTATGAATTTATAGAATTCCTTTCCCATCTAATAATATTCATTATATATGGTATATTTGGATAATAGTGTATCCAGGTGTTTGCCTAAGAACAGAGCGTGGGAGAAAGACTGGCTGCAGCTACTCCTAGTAGCTGCTGAGCAGGAAAAGTTTAATAGACTGAGTTAGACAGAACTACACTGTAGGAACTGTAGTCTGGAGGGGAGAGAATTTACTGCAATCAAGAGCTTTTGAACTGCATTTCTCAGAAAAAGATTGAGGTGAGGAAAGGTAATTGCTGCAGTTTTTCAGGCTGTACAGGACACAGGTTACTCTTGCCATGAGAGAGACTGGAGAGTGCACATCGCTGACTAGTGTGCAACATAACTGCTCCATATTGGTGGCCTGAGCGGGATCCGGAGCACTGAGTTGGGTGGTGTCGACAGCTAGCCAGCTAGCCAGCTGAAGAGTAAGGGCTAAAGATTGCCCCTTTACAGCCACTACACAGAAATCTTCTCTTTTTGCTAATGTTAAGAGGTACCTCTCAGAGGACACTGCACCATATCATAGCCATTCTCCTAGGGTGCACTCAAGACTAGTTATAGTATTATTATTTACATTATTCTGAAGTGTTACTAAACCCACAACAGTAAAATCAGTTTGTATGTGCAGTAAAGCATGCTTGTTATACTCACTGTGGAACCTAAAGGGTTAATTTTGCTTGTGTAAAAAGGCTGTTTGATCCTGTCTTCTCTTATCCTCCCATTCTTCCACTGTCCCCAATCCATCTCCTGATTGAACAGAATCTTGGGGGTGCTCTGTATATGCTCAGTTTGGTGTGTATTGCTAGAGAGCAATAAAGAAAACTCCTCCTACAAGCTTTAACCGGTGCTCAGCCAGACACTGATAGAAGTCACAAGACTGCTATATACTGATGATGAGAAAAGGTATTTAGCAGTTTATATTTACAAAAATAATTGCATTTCCATGTTCTGTGTACTGTGGGAGACCAGATATGGTGAATGCAGGGTCCTGGGTTTAGTAACACCTAAATCACAATCTATTGGTACAGAACTCTATTCTAAATTACCTTGGTAGAGGGATTATACTCTCCAGCGAACTGGAGAACCTACCTTCTATGTGCTCATTTATGCTAAAACCAACATTTACTGTATCCCCACCCGTACCAATACACTGAGTTTGTTTACCACTAAACTGTCTTTACTGGTACAAATATTATTGTTCTTATATGTGCTTTCAGTAACCTTCATTCAACCAGGTACAGTGGGGCAAAAAAGTATTTAGTCAGCCACCAATTGTGCAAGTTCTCCCACTTAAAAAGATGAGAGAGGCCTGTAATTGTCATCATAGGTATACCTCAACTATGAGGGACAAAATGTGGAAACAAATCCAGACAATCACATTGTCTGATTTTTGAAAGAATTTATTTGCAAATTATGGTGGAAAATAAGTATTTGGTCAATATCAAAAGTTCATCTCAATACTTTGTTATATATGCTTTGTTGACAATGACAGAGGTCAAACGTTTTCTGTAAGTCTTCACAAGGTTGTCACACACTATTGCTGGTATGTTGGCCCATTCCTCCATGCAGATCTCCTCTAGAGCAGTGATGTTTTGGGGCTGTCGCTGGACAACACAGACTTTCAACTCCCTCCAAAGGTTTTCTATGGGGTTGAGATCTGGAGATTGGCTAGGCCACTCCAGGACCTTGAAATGCTTCTTACGAAGCCACTACTTCATTGCCCGGGCGGTGTGTTTGGGATCATTGTCATGCTGAAAGACCCAGCCACGTTTCATCTTCAATGCCCTTGCTGATGGGAGAAGGTTTGCACTCAAAATCTTATGATACATGGCTCCATTCATTCTTTCATGTACACGGATCAGTCGTCCTGTTCCCTTTGCAGAGAAACGGCCCCAAAGCATGATGTTGCCACCCCCATGCTTCACAGTAGGTATGGTGTTCTTTGGTTGCAACTCAGCATTCTCTCTCCTCCAAACATGACGAGTTGTTTCTACCAAACAGTTCTACTTTGGTTTCATCTGACCATATGACATTCTCCCATTCCTCTTCTGGCTCATCCAAATGCTCTCTAGAAAACCTCAGACGGGCCCGGACATGTACTGGCTTAAGCAGGGGGACACGTCTGCAACTGCAGGATCTGAGTCTCTGACGGCGTAGTGTGTTACTGATGGTAGCCTTTGTTACGTTGGTCCCAGCTCTCTGCAGGTCATTCACAAGGTCCCCCTGTGTGGTTCTGGGATTTTTGCTCACCGTTCTTGCGATCATTTTGACCCCACGGGGTGAGATCTTGCGTGGAGCCCCAGATCAAGGGAGATTATCAGTGGTCTTGTATGTCTTCCATTTTCAAATTATTGCTCCCACAGTTGATTTCTTCACACCAAGCTGCTTGCCTATTGCAGATTCAGTCTTCCCACCCTGGTGCAGGTCTACAATTTTGTTTTTGGTGTCCTTCGACAGCTCTTTCTATTTCACCATAGTGGAGTTTGGAGTGTGACTGTTTGAGGTTATAGACAGGTGTCTTTTATACTGATAACAAGTTCAAACAGGCGCCATTAATACAGGTAATGAGTGGAGGACAGAGGAGCCTCTTAAAGAAGAAGATACAGGTCTGTGAGAGCCAGAAATCTTGCTTGTTTGTAGATGACCAAATACTTATTTTCCACCATAATTTGCAAATAAATTCTTTCAAAAATCAGACAACGTGATTGTCTGGATTTGTTTCCACATTTTGTCTTTAATAGTTGAGGTATAACTATGATGACAATTGCAGGCCTCTCTCATCTTTTTAAGTGGGAGAACTTGCACAATTGGTGGCTGACTAAATACTTTTTTGCCCCACTGTATGTCTGAGAGCTAAAGTTGTTCTTAGAATCGAGGTGCAGAGAACCTAAATTACCAAGTGTCTCCTGCAGGGGTAGCACCACAATAGTTTAACCATGTCGCACCCGGGCCAATTCTGCCATTTCTCATATATGTAAAAATCAGGGTTTTTTTTGCTAGGAAATTACTTAGAACCCCCTAACATTATATATTTTCTGAAAGCAAAGGTCATAGAGAATGGTGGTGGAGAGAGAGACGGTGTGCTGAGAGAAAGGAGGAAGGAAGCTCAGAGGAACTCTCACCCCCTTTAGTCTCATCTCGACTAGTTGAGAATGAGATACCCTGGCAATCAAGTGGGACCCGAACAGCGGGGGGGGGGGGGGGGGGCTAGGCAGAAGTCACAATTTATGCTGCAGGACTTAAGGAACTGAGTGAGTAACCTCTGCCTGTTTCACCACCCAAAGCCTATAGGGGAGAGGCAGCCAGGTGCAATGCCCAGCTAGCCATTCAGGAGGGACAGCTACTGCAACCTTCAACCCCTGCTTGGGATAATCTTGTACTAAAGTGCTAGTCCTGGGATCAGTATTGGAAGTGCTTTACCAGTCTGTTGAAAGAAATTTCCCCATGGAACACAGTCTGGAGTTTTGTACTAAGAAGACAGTTTAGCCACAGTGGTCCTCAAAGTTCTTATACACTTTTCACCCCCCCCCCAAAGCCTACAAGAGAGACTGCAGCCGAGTGCAATATTCAGCTAGCTTTCAGAGGGACAGCATACTGTTATGCTCCACCCTTGCTTAGGTCAGTCTCAGTTGAAGCCAGGTGCACTGGCATTTTGCAGGGAAGACTAAAATACCTGAAGTCAAGTTGGGACTTGTGGCTTACCAAGATGTTCAGTTATTCTGGAGGGAGTACAGTCTGGGATTGTTGCTAGATGTCTGTGATTACTTACGTTGTCCTCAAAGTTGTACATTGACCAAATTCTGCTCATCCCATAACCACCCTAACCCCATCCAAGTTATTTGCCCCCAATAAGTAACAAAAACAAGGCCTTTGGACTGTTTTTCTGACTACATGTGCCTTGTGAAAATGCCTGTTGGCTGGCTATGCAGACAAAAGGAGGACCCAAATCCAGCAGCTTCTGAGGGGTAGCACAACATACGTATGAGTTTGCATTTTCCCGTGAGCATGGGGAGACAGGGGCGCTTTATTTTTTCATTTTATTATTTATTTTATTTAAATTCAGTCATTGACACTGTCGCTTTAATTTTTTTTGCTTTTGAGGGCAGCCGGTAACGCCTTGCAAACAAACAAACAAACAAACATACTGAAACCAGAAGTGATAAAATCCCCATTGCTTCCTGTTTAATTCATTACATGGGGGGGGGGGGGGGGGCAGGTACAGTTGTACCTGCCTTTCCTCTGTGGGCAGCTGGACAGACAGGTTGCAGTGGTCTTCGGCTCCCTGATCGCAACATAGAGCCCAGAAATGGTGGCGGGCGCCAGTGGGAGGGGCCCCCCTTAGACACCCTGTAGACGTGATTGGGCGGCTGCAGCCATGATCCTGGTATCACTGCTTGTTCCCAATAATGTATAGGTACTGTATGTCCTAAGGATGGGAAGCTAAAAGTATATACTTGTAAGGGTGTGAGATTTTACTACCTCCAACTAAAATGTTACAATACTTCTTCAGAGCCTGCCACTCAATTTAGTTACTACAGCAACAGATTAGTAGATTCCTTTAAATCTGGAATAAGGAAAACATATTGCCAGTGATGAGGACTAAGCCTTGGCAATACATAGATAGATTATTTTCATTCACACTATACAAATCTCCCACTGCAGCTATTGTATTCTGACAACCGGCGCCAGCAGAATACCCAGGGTTTTTTTTTCAGCTGGAACTTGGTGGAACTCAGTTCCACCAACTCTGGCTCAGGCCCTCTGCTCCCTGCTCACCACTATCACTTGTAAACACAGAAGTTTGGCTTCTGTGTTTACAAGTGACAGCTTGTCTCCCAACGACTCCCACAGATCTGATCTCCTGAGCAGTTCCCACTGAGTGTAAGATGGGGACAAGGGAGATACAGGTGCCTAGGGTGCAGTGCAGATGCTAACATCCCCAATGGATGATCTCCCTGCAAGTGAGAGAGGCGGAGCCATCTACAGTGTATGAAGAGGTACTAGAACCGGCTGGATGCTTAAGTTTAATACAGCAACAAAAGAAAGACATGTGGAAGATGGTAAAGCTTTTAGGGCGGGGGGGGGGGAAGTGTGTGTGTGTGTGTGTGTGGGGGGGGGGTGTTGCATGCAGAGGTCAGAGGTGGAGAGAGGTCACACAAATTTTCCAGTGCAAAAAAACTTCGCCCAGATGGTGTCAACCAATGACGAAAGTCAAGAATTTAATCGAAAATATGGAAAATTGTAAGAAAATTGTGAAAGATTGTTATTGGACAGACCCAGTCCATACAAGCAAGCATGCAAGCTACTATATATATTGGATACACCAAAAGAACTCTCCGTAAAAGAATTGCTGATTACCGCAGGTTTACTGCGACCAGCTCACCTGATCACAGTGTTCCTTGACACTTCGCTCAGAAACATAACAAAAATATCTCTGATCTAAAGGTTTTTGCCATTGAGTCCATTTCATCAGACTTACCTGAAAACTAGAGGTTTTTAATCCCTTCACGCCAACCGTATGCAAATATGCAGCCCCACTGGACTGGGCTTTTTGCCGTGGGGCCACATATTTGCGTATCTACCTTTGTGCTGGGAGCGCACCGCGCGGTGCACTCCCATCACAGGGACCGGGGTCTCACTGAGAGCCCCGGCCCCTTTCTAATGATCGGAACCCGGAACGTCTGATTCCGGGTCACCTGACTGCTGTTATAGCCTCTGATTGCCAGTGTTTTCTGTCTCTGTGAATGGATGGGACAGATAAATTGTATCTTTCTCTGTCCTTGCAGAGATAATAATAAAAAAAATAATAATAAAAGAAAAAACCTAGATCAAGGTTTGATCTAGGTCAGCCCCAGGCTTAGTGTTAGGGTCAAGGTCGGGGTCAAATGTCAAGACCAGGGTTGAAGGTCAGGGTCAGTATTTTTTTTAATACCAAAAAGAAAAGACAAATGGGACTTCAAAAGTGTTTACCAGTACACAATCATGGATTAAAAGAGATTTTTTTTACAAACTTACAAACCTAATTTAGAAAGGTATAATATTAGGGATATACATCCCTTTTAAAACCTTAGAAAGGTGTTGCAACTCATATTTAAACCCAAAGTACCCCTGAAGAAAGAAATCCCTATCTTATGTATGTATACAGTATAAACTTTGTTAATATTTGGTGTCCACCACACACATATATAATTGTACATAAATTATACACAAAAAAGGGATAACTTATCTCAAATCGTTTCGCCTTTGTTGGCTTCTTCAAGGGCTCAGAGGGGTGCAGTTAAAATAGGTTGAATTAATAACAGATAAGATATAACTAAGGAGGATCCAAAGAAATATGTACTTAAAATCTCTCTCTATGCAGCCAGTAGGGATGAGCTTCGTGTTCGAGTCGAACCCATGTTCGACTCGAACATCGGCTGTTCGGTCATTCGCCGAATTGCGAACGATATGGGCCGTTTGCGCCAAATTCGCGTGGCGCGTCACGGCCCATAATTCACTGCGGCATCGCAGTGCATTGCTGGCTGATGATTGGCCAAGCATGCACTATGACCCGCATGCTTGGCCAATCACAGCGCCATCAGTAGAGAGAGCTGTAATTGGCCAAAGCCAGGGTGGCTTTGGCCAATTATGGCTCAGGGGATTTAGTACACGCCCCACACTATATAAGGCCGCCTGCACGGCGGCCCTGTGTAGTGTGTGTTCCGGTGTGCTGAGAGATAGAGAGAGAGAGAGAGACAGTGTCATTTGATTTGAGTTAGATAGATTAGGCAGAACAGTCAGTCAGTTAGCTGCACTTACAGTGTATTGTGTATATATATGCATCCCAGGTGTTGCATATATATATATACACTGTATTCAGTTTAGCTAGATCCGTTCCTGTTATCTTCTAGACTATTTACATTTAGTGCAGTGCGTCCTGCTCACAGTGTTCAGCTAGATCCGTTCCTGTTATCTTCTAGACTATTTACATTTAGTGCAGTGCGTCCTGCTCACAGTGTTCAGCTAGATCCGTTCCTGTTATCTTCTAGACTATTTACATTTAGTGCAGTGCGTCCTGCTCACAGTGTTCAGCTAGATCCATTCCTGTTATCTTCCTACTGACAGGCAGGCTTGTCTGGTTACAGTATATAAAGCTACCTGAAGAAAATTACAGGTGTTCTATTTGATCCTATTAGTACCACGGTCAGGCAGCTAGACTATTTACATTTAGTACAGTGCGTCCTGCTCACAGTGTTCAGCTAGATCCGTTCCTGTTATCTTCCTACTGACAGGCAGGCTTGTCTGGTTACAGTATATAAAGCTACCTGAAGAAAATTACAGGTGTTCTATTTGATCCTATTAGTACCACGGTCAGGCAGCTAGACTATTTACATTTAGTACAGTGCGTCCTGCTCACAGTGTTCAGCTAGATCCGTTCCTGTTATCTTCCTACTGACAGGCAGGCTTGTCTGGTTACAGTATATAAAGCTACCTGAAGAAAATTACAGGTGTTCTATTTGATCCTATTAGTACCACGGTCAGGCAGCTAGACTATTTACATTTAGTACAGTGCGTCCTGCTCACAGTGTTCAGCTAGATCCGTTCCTGTTATCTTCCTACTGACAGGCAGGCTTGTCTGGTTACAGTATATAAAGCTACCTGAAGAAAATTACAGGTGTTCTATTTGATCCTATTAGTACCACGGTCAGGCAGCTAGACTATTTACATTTAGTACAGTGCGTCCTGCTCACAGTGTTCAGCTAGATCCGTTCCTGTTATCTTCCTACTGACAGGCAGGCTTGTCTGGTTACAGTATATAAAGCTACCTGAAGAAAATTACAGGTGTTCTATCCCAGCTTAGTGCAGCTACAGGCCATTAGTATGTCTGGAAGGCCAAGAAGGAGAGGCAGACAGTCACAAGCCAATAAGAGAGGGCAAGCAGGCTCTGTGTCTAGTGCTGGTCGTGGAGACGGTGCATCCTCATCAGCACGTGGCCATGGGACACGCTTGTCCTTTTTTTCGGCAGCTGGCCGTGTTGAGCCGCAACATGCGGAAGACTTGGTCGAGTGGATGACCAAGCCGTCCTCATCCTCCTCATCCTCTCTCACCCATGCCCAGGGTGCTTTGTCTGGCAAAGCAGCGGCCTCTTCCCTCAGCTCAATGTCATCAGTGTCTCCTTCCCTAGCTCCACCATGTCCTCCTGAGGATTCCCTCGAACTGTTTGACCACAGTGTTGGGTACATGCTCCAGGAGGATGCCCAGCGTTTGGAAGGCTCTGATGATGATACTGAGCTCGATGAAGGCAGTAACATGAGCACGGACAGAGGGGGTGCCCAAGAAGGACAGCAATCTGGCAGTCATGCTCCCCCTGCTGCAGCATACTGCCAGGTTTGCTCCAGTGATGAGGAGGGAGGGGATGATGAGGTCACTGACTCAATGTGGGTGCCTGATAGGAGAGAGGAGGAGGAGGAGGAGGAGGCGGCACATCACCAACGAGGCAGGATGCCCTCTAGGGGCCAGCCTAAGGGCAGCACATTGACTGCATCACACCCCAAAGCTCCACATGTGCAGGGCGCTGCAGTCTCTGCGCGTTATTCAAAAAGTTCTTTGGTGTGGGCCTTTTTTGAGACGAGTGCATCAGATCGCACCGCTGCTATTTGAAACATATGTCTCAAGCGTATCTCGCGTGGCCAAAACATCTCCCGCTTGGGTACCACATGCTTGACCAGACATATGTTGACCTGCCATGCAGTTCGTTGGCAAGCGTATCTAAAAGACCCACACCAAAGAACAAAGAGGATCTCTCCTTGCTCCTCATCAGCTGAGATTTCCAACCCCACTAGACCTCCAGTCCTCTCTGAGACCTGCAGTGAGAGGAATGAAGGTGTAGAATTAGGTGTGTCACAGCCAAGTACTTGTGGGCAATCTGCTTTTGGTACACCGACGTCAGATTGTAACAGGCAAATTTCCCTGCCCCAGCTGCTGCACCGCGGAAAGAAGTTTGCTCCCAGCCATCCACATGCCCAGCGGTTGAATGCTAGCTTGGCAAAATTGCTAGCACTTCAACTGCTGCCTTTTCAGGTGGTAGACTCTTCCGTGAGTTTGTGGAATGTGCGGTTCCTCAGTGGCAGGTACCCAAACGCCACTTTTTCTCACGGAAGGCGATTCCGGCTCTCTACCGGCATGTGGAATTGAATGTCCATGCCTCGCTGGACAGGGCGGTCAGCGGTAAGGTGCATATTACCGCTGACTCATGGTCCAGCAGGCATGGACAGGGACGTTACCTAAGTTTCACGGCGCATTGGGTGACTCTGCTGGCAGCTGGGAAGGATGCAGGACAAGGTGCAGTAGTGTTGGAGGTTGTTCCGCCACCACGCCTCCAAAATGCTGATTGTGACACACCTCTCTCCTCCACCCCCTCCTCTTCTTCTTCCTCCATGGCCTCTTCCTCGGAACCAGCGGTGCTCTGTAGGCGTTCAAGGGGCTACGCAAGTACGCAGGCCAAAAGATGCCATGCGGTGCTTGAGCTGGTGTGCTTGGGGGACAGGAGCCACACTGGGGCAGAGGTTCTGTCAGCTCTGCAGGGGCAGGTTCAGAGGTGGTTGACGCCACGCCAACTTAAGGCAGGAATGGTGGTTTGCGACAATGGCACCAACCTCCTCTCTGCCCTCCGACAGGGACAAATGACCCATGTGCCCTGTTTGGCTCACGTCCTTAACTTGGTGGTGCAGCGGTTCTTGGGCAGGTACCCGGGCTTACAGGATGTCCTGAGGCAGGCCAGGAAAGTCTGTGTGCATTTCCGCCGGTCATATAATGCCAGTGCTCGGCTGACGGACCTCCAAAAGGAGTTTAACCTGCCCAAGAACCGCCTAATCTGTGACATGCCCACCAGGTGGAACTCAACGTTGGCCATGCTGCAGCGGCTGCACACGCAGCAGAGGGCCATCAATGAGTACCTGTGCGACTATGGCACCAGGACAGGGTCAGGGGAGCTTGGTTTTTTTTCCCCACGCCAGTGGGCCATGATCAGGGATGCATGCACTGTCCTGTCACCATTCGAGGAGGCCACGAGGATGGTGAGCACTGACAGTGCATGCATCAGTGACACTGTCCCCCTTGTCCACCTGTTGGAGCACACGCTGCGTGGAATAATGGACAGGGCACTTGAGGCAGAACAGAGGCAGGAAGAGGAGGACTTCCTTAGCTCTCAAGGCCCCCTTTATCCAGACAGTGTTCCTGCGTGCCCGCCGATCACACAGGAAGAGGACGAGGAGGAGGAGGAGGAGGAGGAAGATTGTGTCAGTATGGAGGTGGAGCCTGGCACTCAGCATCAGCAGCAGTCTTTAAGGGATCAGTCCCAAGGAACACATGGACTTGTGCGTGGCTGGGAGGAGGTGGCTGCGGACGTTGTTGTCCTTAGTGACCCAGAGGACTCCGGACCGAATGCCTCAGCAAACCTACGCTGCATGGCCTCCCTGATCCTGCAAAGCCTGCGTAAGGATCCTCGTATTCGTGGTATCAAGGAGAAGGACCAATACTGGCTGGCAACCCTCCTTGATCCACGTTACAAGGGTAAGGTTGCGGACCTTATCTTGCCATCGCAGAGGGAGCAGAGGATGAAACATCTTCGGGAGGCCTTGCAGAAAGGTCTGTGCAACGCGTTCCCAGAGACTGGGAGGTTACAAACTCCTGTTTCTGGACAACGTGTTGCTGAGGCTTCGGTCAGTCAAAGAAGGAGCGGTGGATGCGTTCAGACAATTTTTTGGTCCGCAGCCCCAAGGTATGATCGGTTCCAGCAACCATCGCCAGCGTCTGTTTTACATGGTGCAGGAATACCTAGGGGCAAGATCAGACTTGGACACCTTTCCCACCGAAAATCCTCTGGGTTACTGGGTCTTGAGGATGGATCACTGGCCAGAGCTTGCACAGTATGCAATTGAGCTACTGGCCTGTCCTGCATCCAGCGTTCTTTCGGAACGCACATTCAGTGCTGCTGGAGGCGTGGTAACCGATCACAGGGTGCGTCTGTGCACCGACTCGGTCAATCGGCTGACCTTCATAAAAATGAATCAGTCTTGGATCACCACCAGCTACCAAGCACCTGATGCTGATGTAACCGAATAATTTTTTTTGAAATCTCAGATCCCTTCAAAGACTGCCTATGCTGATGCTGAGTGACTATCCCTGAGTAATTATCCTCTTCCTCCTCAATCATCACGCTGATAGCTTGTAAGAACATTTTTGGTTCTGGGCGCCACCACCAGTGCCTAAGGCACAATTTTTCAGCCCCTGTTTAACAGGGGCGTGTAATTACAATTTTTGATGTAATACTTTGCATCAGGGCTCGTTCCTGCATTCCAACTAGAGTGTCTGTGAGGGGTTGCAGTGTTGTGGCACCAGCACCAGTGCCTAAGGCCCAATTTTTCTGCCCCTGTCTAACAGGGGCGTGTAATTACAATTTTTGATGCAATACTTTGCAGCAGGGCTCGTTCCTGCGTTCCAACTAGAGTGTCTGTGAGGGGTTGCAGTGTTGTGGCACCAGCACCAGTGCCTAAGGCCCAATTTTTCTGCCCCTGTCTAACAGGGG
Source organism: Lithobates septentrionalis (assembly GCA_037952835.1). Lineage (NCBI taxonomy): Eukaryota > Metazoa > Chordata > Amphibia > Anura > Ranidae > Lithobates > Lithobates septentrionalis. Next base: position 3,601,155 of record JBBDGP010000609.1, on the reverse strand, counting down.
CGTGTAATTACAATTTTTGATGCAATACTTTGCAGCAGGGCTCGTTCCTGCGTTCCAACTAGAGTGTCTGTGAGGGGTTGCAGTGTTGAGGCACCAGCACCAGTGCCTAAGGCCCAATTTTTCTGCCCCTGTCTAACAGGGGCGTGTAATTACAATTTTTGATGCAATACTTTGCAGCAGGGCTCGTTCCTGCGTTCCAACTAGAGTGTCTGTGAGGGGTTGCAGTGTTGTGGCACCAGCACCAGTGCCTAAGGCCTAATTTTTCAGCTCCTGTTCAACTGGGGCATGTAATTACAATTCTTGATCTAATATTTCACAGCAGGGCCCTGTGAGGGCTTACAGTGTTGTGGCCACAGCAACACCTAAGGCCCAAATTTCTGCTGAGTATATAGGGCAGGACCCTACTTTCAAACATCTAACTTACAAACGACTCCTACTTGCAAACGGAAGGAGACAACAAGAAGTGAGATGAAATCTACCCCTAGGAAGGGAAATTCTCTCCTGTAAGAGTTAATATGGAAAACAATTTCTCCTTTCCACTGATGCTTTCCAATCCTTGTTCCACAAAAAAACCCAAATTTTCAAAAAACATTTTTCATTGGGACAAAAAAGTGAGGTGAAATCTTCTGAAGAGGAGGAAAGACAGCAAAACAAATGTCACAGGGGTGATAACCCTTCCCTATGTTTTCCAAAAAGCTTAAAAAAGATTTTTTGGCTGGAGCTAAACACGTTAAAAATGTTCAAAATTACAAACATATTCTACTTAACAACAAACCTACAGTCCCTGTCTTGTTTGCACCGCCTGTATACTGCTGTTCAGAGTATATAGGGCCTGGTGGCCCCACACCTTTCCTTATTTTAATTTGGGTGCGGGGTTCCCCTTAATATCCATACAAGACCCAAAGGGCCTGGTAATGGACTGGGGGGTACCCATGCCGTTTGTCTCACTGATTTTCATCCATATTGCCATGACCCGACATGACATTAAACCCGCAAGCAGTTTTAAATGAAATTTTTTCCTTTAAAAATGACACTTGGTGCAGGGACTGTTCTAAACACGGGAAACACGCGTCACTTTACAGGCATACTATAGACACCCCCCAGGTACGATATTTAAAGGAATATTTCACTTTTTTTTTTTTACTTTAAGCATCATTAAAATCACTGCTCCCGAAAAAACGGCCGTTTTTAAAAGTTTTTTTTGCATTGATACATGTCCCCTGGGGTAGGACCCGGGTCCCCAAACCCTTTTTAGGACAATACCATGCAAATTAGCCTTTAAAATGAGCACTTTTGATTTCGAACGTTCGAGTCCCATAGACGTCAATGGGGTTCTAACGTTCGTGCGAACTTTCGGTCCGTTCGCGGGTTCTGGTGCGAACCGAACCGGGGGGTGTTCGGCTCATCCCTAGCAGCCAGACACTGTAGGGGCAAGGATGGTAGATGCTGAGCGAATACACAAGTCAGGGAACTCCACCAGGGAGCCACGAACACGGCCCCAAGCAGAGGCAAAGAAGACATCAACACCTCTTAGATATATATTAAAGCACTAGCCTGCTTATCTCATGTGTGCATACAAATTGAAGTGCAGGGATAGGCAGCTGTACCTAAAGTATATTGGTCTTAAAATGTCTTTAGTGAAAGCTCCTGCCAAAGAGGAATGGTTACTGCTCAGAGATGGTGTCCTTCACACAGATCGCCTATTGTGTGCAGTCATGTTGGAACAGGAAGGGGCCATCCTCAAACTGTTCCCATAAAGTTGGAAGCATGAAATTGTCCAAAATGTCTTGGTATGCTGACGCCTTAAGAGTTCCCTTCACTGGAAATACTGGGCCAAGGCAAGCCCAACCCCTAAAAACAACCCCACACCTTAAGCAAGGCCCATAAAGACATGGGTGAGCTTGACTGGCCTGCACCTGGCCTGCACCTGATAGAACACCTTTGGGATGAATGAAAGTGGAGACTGTGAGCCAGGCCTTCTCGTCCACATCAGTGCCTGACCTCAGAAATGCGCTTCTGGAAGAATGGTCAAACATTCCCATAGACACACTCCTAAACCTTGTGGACAGTCTTCCAAGAAGAGCTGAAGCTGTTATAGCCACAAAGGGTGGGCCTTACGGACTAAGACCGGGATGTCATTAAAGTTCATGTGCGTGTAAAGACAGGCATCCAAATACTTTTGGTAATATAGTGTATCCCATACATGAGGGGCTGCGGAGGAAGCTGACAATCAGCACTATTACAGAGATAGCTGCAAATTTCTGGGTCCATCACTAAGTGCTTTCCCAAACCTAAGCCTTATCTTCAGGGTAAATTGAGCTAATTTTCTCTGCTGTATTGTTTGCTGGATAGCAGTAGTAAGTTTACTAATTTATTGCACTTGTTACCTGGAACTACTCTTTATGTTGGCCAAATACTGAACCAGTAAAAGGCCACCATAAATCTACTTTAATCTGTACTGTACATACAAATGCATAACTCCCAACTTTTTTGAGATGGGAACAAGGGACACCTGTTAGTAAAAGTATGTAGGCAAAGGACACACCCCTGCCACGCCCCATTAAAGGAGAATTATACAAAAAAAAAAGAATTAGTTAAATTCACAAGTGCTTTTTTATTCCCACTACTATTCCTTAAAATGTAACTTCCGTCATTTTTTCATCTTTCCATCTATCAAATCCTCTGCCCTTGTTGTTTTAACTTTGGATAGTAAAACATTTTTTTCTGCCAGTAAATACCTTATACAGCCCACTTCCTGTTTCTTGTCTGGAAAATAAGCCTAGGCTTATGACATCATGCACAGCTCTCACTCTCACTTTCGGGAGAGTTTGCCAGGAAGTGAGGGGGGGTGAGTCATAAGAGGGTCAATGAGAGCTGCAGAGCTGGAGGTGTGCCTCTGTGTGTCTGTGTAAATCCAGGAAGTGAACAGACAGCAGCTTCAGCTGCCCACAGTTAAAATGATTGCAGCCAGACTCAGTAGAGGGAGATTTCTGCAGCATATTTGGCAAGTACAGAATCACAGTAGATATAAAATAATATGCAAAGTGGTTGGAGGGAAGCTTCAGAATGGCAACAATGTTTTTATTACAAATTATGTGAGCAGACTGCACTTCCTCTTTAGGCCCACGTTCACATTGGGCAGATTTGGCATGCCATTTAAAATGCCAAATGGCATGCCAAATCAGCGGCTATTGCCGGCAATGGCACCGACTGACTCTGTGTGACGCTGACTTTGCGGCACCACACCGGTTCCCAAAAGTAGTTTCTGTAATACTTTTGGTGACTTCAGGGGCGATTTGAATAGACATCTGTGCATGAACCTGTCGGACTGCATTGCCGGTTTGAAATTGTGCGAGTTCAGCTGAACTTGCACAATTTCAAACCCGCATCAGTGTGAACCTGAGCTTATACTGGCTTTTGAAATGTAAACATGCAGCAATTTAGCAATTGGATGAAAGGTTTAGCACTGGGAAACACTTTTTGAAAGATAAAAAGTGCATTTAATATACTGTATAACTATACTGTATAGATCATACCAAAATGAGGGAAAAAATGAAGAGGAAAGAAAGACAGAGGAACTTTGTTTCAAATCAGAGACAGTCCCTCGAAATCAGGGACAGTTGGGAGCTATGCAAATGCACATTAAGTGCGCTTCAGTGGAGCTGCTTGTAGAAAGCCCTTGTTTTTGTACGTATTTAAATTTTTGATAACTGATTTGAATACATATTGCAGAACAAAAACTGTCTGTATTTTCAGGGCCAGAATGTCCAAATCTTCCCATATTAATCTTGCTATTTTTCTCAACCATTAACAAATCGTCAAATGAACACCCCATGGAGCTGCATTCCTCTGTATGTGCTCCCTGTGTTTCAATAATGACATGATAAGAAATATTCAGCAAACTATATTCCACCTAGCATACACAAAAATCAGCATTGCTCAGACTTTTGACTACTTGGAACCTTTAAATAGAAATATCCGAAAATGGCCAAATGAACATTAACTGTACACATGAAGGTTTGAAAAATGTAATTTTACCTTTAGCGTAAAACAAGCAAATATTTTAAATAGATATAACAATGTACATGAAAAATATGTATTTTTATTTTCAACCCTTAATGAGTGCAATACATCCATGACACTGATTCTGCCTCACAGTCTCATAATAATTATCAATAAAAGAATAAAAAGGCATATGGGAGTAATGCGTGGAAGCCAATTATTTCCACTAAACAGCTTATGCATACTGTTTGCTAGAGTACATTTGTATACAATTATGCTTTTTTTTCTGTATTGCTGAAGGCTCTTGCTCCACAGACTCCCAGACTGTGTGTAGATAATAAGGTGATCAGTTCAAAATGCTGCCTATGTAAGCTACAATAACGGTTTCCCCGGTTTCCCGAGAAAAGCAAACACAAAAGTCACATTGCAGCTATTAGCAAATTAAAGGAGTGAGTTCCCAAATTAGAACATTTATTTTGACACATTAAAATAAACAATATTTTAAACAGGTTCGGGTCATTAGGATGATCAACAGATAATAAGCAGCAAAATCTTTTACTCCTACTCGCCATTACATGGCCAAACATTATCATCAGGCAAAAGTACAATTCTTTCAAGACGGCAATGTGAGTAATTAGTATAAAGAGCCCTGTGTACTATCTGATGTGAAGCATGGAAAATGACTTGTGTAGCAAAAGGGCACTTATCATGTTTCCTCGATAATAGGACCGGGTCTTACATTAATTTTGGCTACAAAAAACACCCTAGGGCTTATTTTCAGGGGATGTCTTATTTATTTATGGTATGTACAAAAAAGTTCCTGTGTCCTCTGTCTTGTCTCCCCTCTCCCCCGTCTGCTCAGGAGTCAGCATTATGAAATTCTGTAAACCCAAAAATAAAACATTAGTTAAAGTCCTTGTAAAATCATGTAATCCACTCTGTGAAAAGATTATATAATGTGCAGTGTGTCTCCTTGTGTAACTTTATTGTGTAAAATACCTTATTTACAGTGTCACTGGGTGCTCATGTAACCCGCAGGAGCTCTTCTTCCCCGCTCCGAGCACTGTAGAGGGAGGGGCTGCTGACATCAGCCGGGAGGAGAGAGGAGCTCTGGCGGGTCATGTGAGCGCCCAATAGCACTGTAAATAAGGTATTTTCCACAAGTTACACAAGGAGACAGAAGACTTTACCTAGGGCTTATTTTTGGGGTAGAGCTTATATTGCAGCCATCCCAGAAACTCACGCTAGGTCTTATTTTCAGGGTAGGGCTTATTTTTGAGGGAATATGGTAAGTGACATGTATGGGAGCTGTGGTTGTATAGAATTTAAAGAGTAATTCTACTTTCGTGGAAATTTTTTTGCAAATAAACAAAAATAATAATATAGCGCATACAATTGGAGCACAAGTCATATTGTAATTGGATGTTGTTAAAATTACCTTTGCTTTTCTCGTTCAATATTTTTATTGAAAATTTTTTACATTAATGCAAAATATCGTTATAACAATGAGAACCCATTCACACAGGGGCAACACGACTTCCAGCGCGACTTTGGGAGGCAACTTTGACACGACTTGAGTATGAATCACAGCACGACTTGGGGCAACTTACAGCACAACTTGAAGTCGCCTCCAGGACAGGGAACTTACAAGTGGCCAATCAGAGCTTATCAGCTGTGTGTGAGAAGGAGGGAGCTGGCTGTTTAGTGGAGTAAATTACTTTCTGTTTCCTTTCTGCTTCCTGTAAAGTTGCCTAAGTATGAACAGTGATCAGACTTGGAGGCAACTTCCATTGAAATCAATGGGTACAAGTCGCCTAGAAGTCGGATTGAAGTAGTACAGGAACCTTTTCTGAAGTCGGAGCGACTGCAGTAGTGTGCATTAAGATGGATCCATTTACTTATGTTGATTTTTTCATGTAGCGCGACTTGAGGCGACTAGGGGCGACTTGAAGTTGGATCCAAAGTTGCCCCTGTGTGAATGGGCTCTTATCCCTATCCGAGAGCCAACATAGTCCTTCGGTAGGGTTTGACATATACAAAATGTGATAATAGAACAGTATATCAATTTACCAATGAATTTAAAACATACATGGGTGATACCCGACTGTCAGAGGGTTAACACAGTCAGAGCCTGTCAGTATCGGCGCATCCCGGTGCACCTGCGCAGTAGAGCCCCACTTCGGCACGTACGGGCACACGATCGGCGGGTACGAGCGCGTGATCCGAACGGGTTAGCACACGTGGGTACACGAACGCATGCACGTACAGCGGGACGTCCCCTTGGGCCTATATAAAGACAGCTATGCCTTGTGTTCATTGCTGGTTTGTCTTCTCAGCTTCCAGTGTTCCCGTTTATCCTCTGCATACCTGTTCCTGCCTGTTGTGACCCGGACCGTTGACTACTTCGCTTATCCTCTCTCCAGTGTTTGACCCTCGGCTTGATTAAGGACTTCTCTGTTTATCTTCGCTCCAGTGTTTGACCCCCGGCTTGATTACGACTCTCCTACTGATCCTCTCTCCAGTGTTGACCCTTGGCCTGCTAAACGGACTTATCTTGCTTTAACCTGTACTACGATTACCTGGTGTTTGACCCTCTGCCTGCTCAACGGACTTGCCTTGCCTCAACCTGTGCTTGCTACCACGTCTTCCAGTGTTTGACCCTCGGCCTGCTTAACGGACTTGTTCTGCTTAACCCTGTGCTTCTCCTCAGCTCTGTTCCTGGTTCCAGGTCAAGTGTTGGAGTCTCTGCCAGTCTTCTCTCCAGCTTAGCAACCAGTCCATGCTACACGGGTTCTACACGTCTAGTGAAACCTTGGTGACCTGCACACCTGCTGGCAACCCGTGCCTCTCCGTGCCTGATTCCCTCTGTACCACCTTCAGGGGTATCTCGCACCTAGTTGCTAGGGAAGCCGCTCTCAGCATTCCGGCCTTGGTGAGTACCTGACAGTACAAACCAGCCATGTCAGAGGCCGACAGAGCCGGCTCTCCCCTCGAGGCCCTCTGCCAGCACGTTACAGCCCTTACACAGGCTGTCCAGAGACTGCAGGATGGATATTTCCAAATTGAGGGTCGCCTTCAACACCTAACAACTTCCTCAGCTCCCCCGGAAGCACCGTCAGTTTCATCCAGTGGGATTTCTTCTTCACAAAACCAAGTCAACCCGGTCATGATGGCCATCCCTGAACCTAGGGTTCCCATTCCAGAACGGTTTTCCGGAATTCGAAAGAAATTCAGAGCCTTCCAAAACGCTTGTCAGCTTTACTTGGCCCTTCAACCCAAGACTTTTCATTCTGAAGCTGTAAAGGTGGGGTTTGTCATCTCGCTTTTGTCAGAAGAACCCCAAGCTTGGGCCCATAACCTTTTAGAACAGAAAAGCCCCCTGTTGGATACGGTAGAAACCTTTTTCAACGCTATGGCACAGCTGTATGACGACCCACAACGCACTGCCACAGCTGAATCCATCTTACACACCCTGACCCAGGGAAAGAGACCAGTGGAAGACTACACCGTTGAATTCCGGAAATGGTCTGGGGACACCAACTGGAATGAGGCCGCTTTAAAGTACCAGTATCGCCAAGGTCTATCAGAAAATTTAAAAGATGAATTAGCTCGGATAGATACTCCTTCCTCCCTGGAAGAATTAATACAACTAGCAATTAAGCTTGACAGACGCCTGCGTGAACGCCGCTCTGAACGCTTCCAGTCCTCACGACCCACCTGGATGTTACCTCGCATTCCTCCTGTTCCAGCACCTTCTGCTGTACCTTCCTCTTCCTCGGACCACGAACCTATGCAGTTGGGATTGGTACGTTCTCCACTCACCCCTGATGAAAGACTCCACCGGCGCCAAGCCAACCTTTGCCTTTATTGTGGGGAGGCCGGTCATTTTTTACGCAACTGTCCCGTGAGACCCAGTAAGTGCCAGCGACAGTACACTGTGAACTTTCAAGTTACCGGCTCTACCCAATCTCACTTTGTCCTTCCGGTCTCATTACAGGTGGCGGAAGAGGAGGCTCGGCTGCTGGCCATCATTGACTCCAGAGCATGCAGTTGTTTCCTGGATGCATCTCTGGCTCACACCCTGCATATTCCCCTCCAAGATAAGAAGCAACCTCTGCAGATACATCTAGCCGACGGATCCCTACCATGTTCGGGACTTGTTACTCAACAAACCAAACCTATTCTCACCTCCACAGACTCTGGCCACCAAGAATTCCTTTGCTTTAACATCATCAGCTCACCTATGTTCCCTGTTATCCTGGGTTTCCCCTGGTTACAAGCTCATGACCCTCAAATCAGTTGGTCCAAGAAAGAAATCCTCTTCTCATCTATGTACTGCTCTCAACATTGTTTCGTGCCTACCACCAGCACACCGGCCTCTTGTTTGACCCTTCAGTCAATACCAGATAATCTTCAGCATGTCCCTGCAGTATACCATGAATTTCTGGATATTTTTGATAAAAAGAAGGCCGACAGCTTACCACCTCATCGCTCCTATGATTGTCCCATTGACCTTTTACCTGGATCCGAGATTCCCTTTGGTCGCATATTTCCACTATCTGAGACTGAGTTGGAAGCGCTTTGTTCCTATATTGACGAAAACCTGGAGAAGAAGTTTATCCGCCCTTCCTCTTCTCCAGCTGGGGCGGGTATCTTCTTTGTAGAAAAGAAGGATGGATCTTTAAGGACCTGTGTGGACTATAGAGAACTTAATAAGATCACTGTGAAAAATAGATACCCGTTGCCTCTCATCTCTGAACTATTCCAGCGCTTCAGAACTGCCCAAGTGTTTACCAAACTAGATCTACGGGGAGCATACAATCTTGTTCGGATACGTGCCGGGGATGAGTGGAAAACAGCCTTTAGATCCAGGTTTGGGCACTTTGAATATCTTGTGATGCCTTTCGGACTCTGCAACGCCCCGGCCACGTTCCAACACCTAGTCAACGACATTTTCCGTGAGTACCTTGATAACTTTGTGATTGTATATCTTGATGATATTTTGATTTTCTCCACCTCACTAGAAGTACATCGCACCCATGTAAAGAAGGTACTCTCGGTTCTCAGGAAACACGGCCTATTCTTGAAAGGGGAGAAATGTGAATTTGAAAAGACCACCATCCAGTTCCTTGGGTTCATCATCTCCACAGAAGGGGTTGCAATGGACCCACAAAAGGTTAGAACCATCCAGGAGTGGCCAGCTCCTTCAGATAAAAAGGGAATCCAGCGGTTTGTTGGCTTTGCCAATTTTTACCGCAGGTTCATTAAAGGATTCTCTTCAATCATTTCTCCCATTACTCGACTCACCCGCCAGCAAGCTAAGTTTCAATGGCCCCAAGAAGCACAGGAAGCCTTTAATAAATTGAAAGATCTTTTTACAACGGCTCCTATTCTACAACACCCAGATCCAGCCTTAGCATATGTACTAGAAGTAGATGCCTCCGAATCAGCGACAGGTGCAATCCTGTCCCAACGAAGCGGTCCAAAGGCCCTTCTTCATCCAGTTGCCTTTGCTTCTCACAAATTAAGCCCACCTGAAAGGAACTATGACGTCGGTGACCGAGAACTACTAGCTATAAAATTTGCTTTGGAGGAGTGGAGGTACTTTCTGGAGGGTGCGTCCCAACCCATAATGATCTTTACTGATCATCGGAATCTGGAATATCTCCGAACGGCCAAGCGACTCCGACCTCGACAAGCCCGATGGGCATTATTTTTCTCCAGATTTAATTTTCACATCTCCTACCGACCGGGCTCCAAGAACGGAAAAGCGGATGCACTCTCCCGAATGTTTCCAGAAGTCAATGAGGCAATTGAGCCTGGAACTATCTTGTCCCCACATAACTTCCTTCTTATCCAGCCTGATCTCAGGACTGCTATTAAAGAGGCATCCAGCCAATGCACAGAACCTGAAGTATCCTCATTAAGGAAGAGGGATGGCTTACTGTGGGCCCAAAATAAAATATTTGTTCCTTCTCCAGTAAGACTGCAGGTACCACAGAACTTCCATGATCATAAGTTGGCAGGGCACTTTGGAATCCGGAAAACCTCAGAATTAGTTCATCGCTCCTACTGGTGGCCGGGTTGGAGTCAGGACTGTAAAAACTATGTCCAATCCTGTATTACGTGTCAACGTAACAAAGGGTCGAACACTAATGCCGCGTACACACGGTCGTACTTTTCGTCTACAAAAGTCGGACAGCCTGTCCGACAGACTTCCGGCAGACTTTCGGTGGACTTGCGGCGGACTTGCGGCCTACTTTCTAACGAACGGACTTGCCTACACACGACCACACAAAAGTCTAACGGATTCGTACGTGATGACGTACACCGGACTAAAATAAGGAAGTTCATAGCCAGTAGCCAATAGGTGCCCTAGCGTGGCTTTTTGTCCGTCGGACTAGCACACAGACGAGCGGATTTCGGGGTCCGTCGTAGTTACGAAGTAAAGTTTTAAAACATGTTTCAAATCTAAAGTACGTCGGATTTGAGGCTAAAAAAGTCAGTTGAAAGTCCGGAGAAGCCCACACACGATCGGATTACCAGCCAGCTTTAGTCCATCAGCGTCTGTTGGACTTTTGTAGACGAAAAGTAGGACCGTGTGTACGCGGCATAAGGCTTGGGGGCTCCTGAGACCTTTGCCTGTCCCTGAACGTCCATGGAAAGAGGTCTCTATGGACTTCATTGTAGAACTTCCCCCCTCTGAAAAATTCACTACCATCTTAGTAGTGGTTGACCGCCTCTCTAAGATGGCACACTTCCTACCCATGGTGGGCACCCCTTCTGCTCTGGCTACAGCAAACATTTTTATCAAAAAAATCGTGAGGCTTCATGGGGTTCCCCATAACATCGTATCAGACAGAGGTATCCAATTTACCTCAAAATTTTGGAAGGACCTCTGCAGATCCCTTGAAATAAAGACCTCGCTCTCCTCAGCATACCATCCACAAAGCAAACAGAAAGAACAAATCAAACTCTGGAACAATATCTCCGTTGTTTCTGCTCTGGTTCCCAAGATAACTGGTTCACCCTCCTTCCGTGTGCGGAATTTGCTTACAACAATTCCACTCATTCCGCCATCAACCAAACACCTTTTTGGGCTAATTACGGCTTCCATCCCTCCTTCTTGCCAGATTCTTTTCCTGAAGTGTCAACCCCTGCAGTACAAGATCGGATTAACTTTATCCAAACCAATTTTTTACAGATCCAGGAAACCATGAAAAAGGCTCAAGACAGTTACGAGAAGTACTATAACAGAGGGAGAAGACCAAACCCAAATTTCAAGATTGGGGACAAGGTATGGCTATCAGCTATTAACCTTAGACTGCCCTGTCCATCCCGCAAGTTAGGTCCAAGGTTCATTGGCCCTTTTGAAATTAAGAAAGTGGTGAACCCCGTGGCTTTCGAATTAGCCCTTCCGGTCACATACAAGATACATCCGGTATTCCATGCATCTTTATTGAAGCCAGTGGTCCCTAGCCCTTTTTCTGGAAGACAGGAACCACCACCTCCTCCAATTGAAATTGAAGGTGAAATGGAATATGAAGTGGAGGCAATAATGGACTGTAGAAAAAGGGGGGGACAGATCCAATATCTTGTTAAATGGAAAGGATACCCTCCAGAAGATAACTCCTGGGAACCATCCAACAACTTACACGCCCCTCGTTTAGTACGTAATTTTCACAGGAGACAACCAGGAAGCTTGCCCAGATTAGGCATCCGGAGGCTGCCCCTTGGGAGGGGGCACTGTCAGAGGGTTAACACAGTCAGAGCCTGTCAGTATCGGCGCGTCCCGGTGCACCTGCGCAGTAGAGCCCCACTTCGGCACGTACGGGCACACGATCGGCGGGTACGAGCGCGTGATCCGAACGGGTTAGCACACGTGGGTACACGAACGCATGCACGTACAGCGGGACGTCCCCTTGGGCCTATATAAAGACAGCTATGCCTTGTGTTCATTGCTGGTTTGTCTTCTCAGCTTCCAGTGTTCCCGTTTATCCTCTGCATACCTGTTCCTGCCTGTTGTGACCCGGACCGTTGACTACTTCGCTTATCCTCTCTCCAGTGTTTGACCCTCGGCTTGATTAAGGACTTCTCTGTTTATCTTCGCTCCAGTGTTTGACCCCCGGCTTGATTACGACTCTCCTACTGATCCTCTCTCCAGTGTTGACCCTTGGCCTGCTAAACGGACTTATCTTGCTTTAACCTGTACTATGATTACCTGGTGTTTGACCCTCTGCCTGCTCAACGGACTTGCCTTGCCTCAACCTGTGCTTGCTACCACGTCTTCCAGTGTTTGACCCTCGGCCTGCTTAACGGACTTGTTCTGCTTAACCCTGTGCTTCTCCTCAGCTCTGTTCCTGGTTCCAGGTCAAGTGTTGGAGTCTCTGCCAGTCTTCTCTCCAGCTTAGCAACCAGTCCATGCTACACGGGTTCTACACGTCTAGTGAAACCTTGGTGACCTGCACACCTGCTGGCAACCCGTGCCTCTCCGTGCCTAATTCCCTCTGTACCACCTTCAGGGGTATCTCGCACCTAGTTGCTAGGGAAGCCGCTCTCAGCATTCCGGCCTTGGTGAGTACCTGACACCGACCCCCTGAAGGCTTAATGTAAACCTCTAAACTGAGCTTCATAACGACAGTAAATTCTGTGCATGCCCTAGATCTAAAAGGTTGAGCCTGGGTGTGTTCTTTTCTGGTTGGTCTAAGGGTACACTCACCAGCCCTCCCAAAAGGGATCATGCTGTGGCCCACACGTGCCCCCCCAGCTCCCCCCGGATTGTTGGTTCTGCCCACCACCCCCTCCCCTCCCAAACGCTTCCATCTGTTAGGAAAATGTGGAGACTGCGTTGTGTCAGTGTATTAAAAGTTGTAGTCAGTAAAAGATAATTGTGCTCATATTGGATACAATGGTAGCTAAGAAAAAACAAGTGGAAGAGAACTGTAAGTGAAATTCATTCCAATAAACTCAGCCATTCAGGGGGTAGATACTCTTAGCTCCACAGGACAGACCCTGCGGGGTAACCTTGAAGCCACACTAGGTGGTAAGAAAAGAGAAAAATAGAAAAGGAAGAAACAAGAAAGAGTGAGTGGATCTGCAGTATGACGAGTGAGGAAGAGCATGAGAGGGAGTCAGATACCTGAGTCAGTCCTCGAAGGGAGTCAAATGGCCCGGGTACAGGGGAACCTTGATGTAACGAGCCCAAGGCTCCCAAGTTGCTTCAAACCTGGTCACCCTGTCTAACAGTTTTGCATTTATTTGTTCTTGGGCAAAAATCCAAGAAATTTTTGCAGCTTTGCAGCCACTAGAGAGAGCTTGTGTGTTTTCCACGCCCTTGCAATGGTGAGTTTTGCTCCTAGGAGCATAAAGAAAATTAGATTATTGGTGTGTTTGGGGGCACCGTCTATTCTGTGGTTCATGCAATGCAATAGTGGGTGTTTGTGGAACTCCAATACCCGTGACCCGTGACAAATATGAGTGGAGATAGTGGGCAGCCCTGTCTAGTGCCTTTATGTATATTAAACCCATCTGAGTAGTATCCTATGAGGCGTATTTGTGTGCTCGGGGAGGAATATAGAGAATGTATGATGCCCAAAAAGTTGGGGCCAAAACCCCACCTTCCTAATATATCAAAGAGATAAGGTCAGGACACTGTGTCGAAGGCTTTCTGCAGCTCGATCGATACCCTGCCTCCATGGTATAAAGCCTGCCTGATCCTTATGGATATATTTCGCTATATATTCAGACATTCTGTTCGTCAGGATTTTAGTCATGTTTTTAATGTCATTGTTGATGAGAGAGATGGGGCGATAATTTCCAACATCACTCCCATCTTTCCCTGGTTTAGGGATAACTGAAATAAAGGCCTTGTTCACAGGGCTAGGGTGGTCCCAAATTTTTTATAGTAGCCGCTGGAGAAACCATCCGGGCCTGGTGCTGAACCAACGGACTTTCCATAAGGTTTCTATGCTCGTCTGTTATTTTAGGGAGTGTTAGGTCGCGAAGAAAGGGGTCTTGTTCGGTAGAGGCTGGAGGCTTGTGGTCCCAGTGTAATTTGGAGTAGTATACCTGGAACGCATCCATGATGCGGGTCGGGTTTTGGGTCAGAAGCCCTGTGGTGGTCTTAATTTTAGGAAGGACTAGGGTTCGGGTCTTGGGGCTCAACTTCACTGGTTTTGGAACCGATTTTATTGGATTAGTGGTAAAATTTCACCCCTGACCAGCGGAGAAATTTCTCGGCGTCTGTGGTGAGGGTCAAATTAAGTTGAATTTTAGCTGCCTCCAGGGCTTGTAAAGAGGTAGGCGTGGGGTTGCATTTATGTGCTTTACTCAGCTCTAGAAATTTTCTATTTAAACGTACGATATCAGTTTTTCGTTCCTTCTTTAATCGAGAGGACATCTGGATAAGTGTACCCTGCATTACCGATTTATGTGCTGCCCAGAGTGTGGACAGGGAGATATTGTCAGTGTCATTGTCTACAAAATAGTCATGTAATGATTTCTCAAGGATGTTGCAGTGAACCGGGTTGTTCAGGATGGATTCATTGAGATGCCATTTAAAGGGTCTCTCAGAATCCCCTGCATAATACAAGGTCATCATGGAGTGGTCTGAAAGTGGGGTATCTTCGAGGAGACAGTTAGGGGGATTGTAGAGGCTTTTACAAAAATGTGGTCTATCCTGGCATAGGTCTGGTGTGGGGCTGAAAAATGGGTGAAATTTTTGGTATGGGGGTTCAGCTCCCTCCATATGTCAATTAGGTGATGGTCGTTTATTAATTGTGCAACTTTCAAGCTCTGTTTTGGTGGGCGTTTGGTAGTAATGGAACCCCCCTTGGACTTGTCCAGGACTAGATCAAAGGGCAGATTGGTGTCTCCCCCCATAATGACTATCCCCTTCAAGTGCGGTGCTAGTTTGGACATCATAGTGTTAAAAAATGTTCCCTGGCCTTTATTGGGTGTGTAGTATGTCACAAAAGTGTACGACCCTCTATTTATGGTCCCCTTAAGTAGGAGGAACCTCCCCTTCGGATCTCTAATTAGTTTTGTCAGCGTAAAGTTAATATTCCACGAGAAGCAGATGGCTACCCCTCTTGTCTTATTCTCGGCGTTGGCCAGGTAGAATTGTGGAAATCGTTGGTGAAGGAAGGTAGGAGTGTATGAGGCGGGAAAGTGTGTCTCCTGAAGGAGGACAATATCCGCCCTCATGGAATGATATAATTGAAAAATCTTTCTCCATTTAATCGCGGATTTCAGCCCCTGGACGTTATGAGAGATAATGGACAGGGTTGGGTTGTGCAGTGGTGGGTCAGTAATGGATCAGAGGAGTGGGAGAACGCTACAATGGTAGATATCTTACCCCAGCCTGGAGGTTGTCCAGAAGGTTTTATGCCAGTGGTCCCCTGCAGTCTAGTCCTTCGTGTCCATGATGGTCGGGCTCCCCCGCCTGCTCGTAATGGTCCGTGATCCAATACTTAGGAAAAAGAGTAGAAGAAAGATGACATAAAGAAAATGATCAATACATAACTAATAGGGATGAGCCGAACACCCCCCGGTTCGGTTCGCACCAGAACCCGCGAACGGACCGAAAGTTCGCACGAACGTTAGAACCCCATTGACGTCTATGGGACTCGAACGTTCGAAATCAAAAGTGCTCATTTTAAAGGCTAATTTGCATGGTATTGTCCTAAAAAGGGTTTGGGGACCCGGGTCCTACCCCAGGGGACATGTATCAATGCAAAAAAAACTTTTAAAAACGGCCGTTTTTTCGGGAGCAGTGATTTTAATGATGCTTAAAGTAAAAAAAAAAAAGTGAAATATTCCTTTAAATATCGTACCTGGGGGGTGTCTATAGTATGCCTGTAAAGTGACGCGTGTTTCCCGTGTTTAGAACAGTCCCTGCACCAAATGTCATTTTTAAAGGAAAAAATCTCATTTAAAACTGCTTGCGGGTTTAATGTCATGTCGGGTCATGGCAATATGGATGAAAATCAGTGAGACAAACGGCATGGGTACCCCCCAGTCCATTACCAGGCCCTTTGGGTCTTGTATGGATATTAAGGGGAACCCCGCACCCAAATTAAAATAAGGAAAGGTGTGGGGCCACCAGGCCCTATATACTCTGAACAGCAGTATACAGGCGGTGCAAACAAGACAGGGACTGTAGGTTTGTTGTTAAGTAGAATATGTTTGTAATTTTGAACATTTTTAACGTGTTTAGCTAAAGCCAAAAAATCTTTTTTAAGCTTTTTGGAAAACATAGGGAAGGGTTATCACCCCTGTGACATTTGTTTTGCTGTCTTTCCTCCTCTTCAGAAGATTTCACCTCACTTTTTTGTCCCAATGAAAAATGTTTTTTGAAAATTTGGGTTTTTTTGTGGAACAAGGATTGGAAAGCATCAGTGGAAAGGAGAAATTGTTTTCCCATATTAACTCTTACAGGAGAGAATTTCCCTTCCTAGGGGTAGATTTCATCTCACTTCCTGTTGTCTCCTTCCGTTTGCAAGTAGGAGTCGTTTATAAGTTAGATGTTTGAAAGTAGGGTCCTGCCCTATATACTCAGCAGAAATTTGGGCCTTAGGTGTTGCTGTGGCCACAACACTGTAAGCCCTCACAGGGCCCTGCTGTGAAATATTAGATCAAGAATTGTAATTACATGCCCCTGTTGAACAGGAGCTGAAAAATTAGGCCTTAGGCACTGGTGCTGGTGCCACAACACTGCAACCCCTCACAGACACTCTAGTTGGAACGCAGGAACGAGCCCTGCTGCAAAGTATTGCATCAAAAATTGTAATTACACGCCCCTGTTAGACAGGGGCAGAAAAATTGGGCCTTAGGCACTGGTGCTGGTGCCACAACACTGCAACCCCTCACAGACACTCTAGTTGGAATGCAGGAACGAGCCCTGCTGTAAAGTATTGCATCAAAAATTGTAATTACACGCCCCTGTTAGACAGGGGCAGAAAAATTGGGCCTTAGGCACTGGTGCTGGTGCCACAACACTGCAACCCCTCACAGACACTCTAGTTGGAATGCAGGAACGAGCCCTGCTGAAAAGTATTACATCAAAAATTGTAATTACACGCCCCTGTTAAACAGGGGCTGAAAAATTGTGCCTTAGGCACTGGTGGTGGCGCCCAGAACTAAAAATGTTCTTACAAGCTATCAGCGTGATGATTGAGGAGGAAGAGGATAATTACTCAGGGATAGTCACTCAGCATCAGCATAGGCAGTCTTTGAAGGGATCTGAAAAAAATTATTCAGTTACATCAGCATCAGGTGCTTGGTAGCTGGTGGTGATCCAAGACTGATTCATTTTTATGAAGGTCAGCCGATCGACCGAGTCGGTGGACAGACACACCCTGTGATCGGTTACCACGCCTCCAGCAGCACTGAATGTGCGTTCCGAAAGAACGCTGGATGCAGGACAGGCCAGTAGCTCAATTGCATACTGTGCAAGCTCTGGCCAGTGATCCATCCTCAAGACCCAGTAACCCAGAGGATTTTCGGTGGGAAAGGTGTCCAAGTCTGATCTTGCCCCTAGGTATTCCTGCACCATGTAAAACAGACGCTGGCGATGGTTGCTGGAACCGATCATACCTTGGGGCTGCGGACCAAAAAATTGTCTGAACGCATCGGTCAGACGGCCACCTTCTCCACCGCTCCTTCTTTGACTGACCGAAGCCTCAGCAACACGTTGTCCAGAAACAGGAGTTTGTAACCTCCCAGTCTCTGGGAACGCGTTGCACAGACCTTTCTGCAAGGCCTCCCGAAGATGTTTCATCCTCTGCTCCCTCTGCGATGGCAAGATAAGGTCCGCAACCTTACCCTTGTAACGTGGATCAAGGAGGGTTGCCAGCCAGTATTGGTCCTTCTCCTTGATACCACGAATACGAGGATCCTTACGCAGGCTTTGCAGGATCAGGGAGGCCATGCAGCGTAGGTTTGCTGAGGCATTCGGTCCGGAGTCCTCTGGGTCACTAAGGACAACAACGTCCGCAGCCACCTCCTCCCAGCCACGTACAAGTCCATGTGTTCCTTGGGACTGATCCCTTAAAGACTGCTGCTGATGCTGAGTGCCAGGCTCCACCTCCATACTGACACAATCTTCCTCCTCCTCCTCCTCCTCCTCGTCCTCTTCCTGTGTGATCGGCGGGCACGCAGGAACACTGTCTGGATAAAGGGGGCCTTGAGAGCTAAGGAAGTCCTCCTCTTCCTGCCTCTGTTCTGCCTCAAGTGCCCTGTCCATTATTCCACGCAGCGTGTGCTCCAACAGGTGGACAAGGGGGACAGTGTCACTGATGCATGCACTGTTAGTGCTCACCATCCTCGTGGCCTCCTCGAATGGTGACAGGACAGTGCATGCATCCCTGATCATGGCCCACTGGCGTGGGGAAAAAAAACCAAGCTCCCCTGACCCTGTCCTGGTGCCATAGTCGCACAGGTACTCATTGATGGCCCTCTGCTGCGTGTGCAGCCGCTGCAGCATGGCCAACGTTGAGTTCCACCTGGTGGGCATGTCACAGATTAGGTGGTTCTTGGGCAGGTTAAACTCCTTTTGGAGGTCCGTCAGCCGAGCACTGGCATTATATGACCGGCGGAAATGCACACAGACTTTCCTGGCCTGCCTCAGGACATCCTGTAAGCCCGGGTACCTGCCCAAGAACCGCTGCACCACCAAGTTAAGGACGTGAGCCAAACAGGGCACATGGGTCAGTTGTCCCTGTCGGAGGGCAGAGAGGAGGTTGGTGCCATTGTCGCAAACCACCATTCCTGCCTTAAGTTGGCGTGGCGTCAACCACCTCTGAACCTGCCCCTGCAGAGCTGACAGAACCTCTGCCCCAGTGTGGCTCCTGTCCCCCAAGCACACCAGCTCAAGCACCGCATGGCATCTTTTGGCCTGCGTACTTGCGTAGCCCCTTGAACGCCTACGGAGCACCGCTGGTTCCGAGGAAGAGGCCATGGAGGAAGAAGAAGAGGAGGGGGTGGAGGAGAGAGGTGTGTCACAATCAGCATTTTGGAGGCGTGGTGGCGGAACAACCTCCAACACTACTGCACCTTGTCCTGCATCCTTCCCAGCTGCCAGCAGAGTCACCCAATGCGCCGTGAAACTTAGGTAACGTCCCTGTCCATGCCTGCTGGAACATGAGTCAGCGGTAATATGCACCTTACCGCTGACCGCCCTGTCCAGCGAGGCATGGACATTGCCTTCCACATGCCGGTAGAGAGCCGGAATCGCCTTCCGTGAGAAAAAGTGGGTACCTGCCACTGAGGAACCGCACATTCCACAAACTCACGGAAGGGGGCAGAGTCTACCAACTGAAAAGGCAGCAGTTGAAGTGCTAGCAATTTTGCCAAGCTAGTATTCAACCGCTGGGCATGTGGATGGCTGGGAGCAAACTTCTTTCGGCGGTGCAGCAGCTGGGGCAGGGAAATTTGCCTGGTACAATCTGATGTCGGTGTACCAAAAGCAGATTGCCCACAAGTACTTGGCTGTGACACACCTAATTCTACACCTTCATTCCTCTCACTGCAGGTCTCAGAGAGGACTGAAGGTCTAGTGGGGTTGGAAATCTCAGCTGATGAGGAGCAAGGAGAGATCCTCTTTGTTCTTTGGTGTGGGTCTTTTAGATATGCTTGCCAACGAACTGCATGGCAGGTCAACATATGTCTGGTCAAGCATGTGGTACCCAAGCGGGAGATGTTTTGGCCACGCGAGATACGCTTGAGACATATGTTGCAAATAGCAGCGGTGCGATCTGATGCACTCGTCTCAAAAAAGGCCCACACCAAAGAACTTTTTGAATAACGCGCAGAGACTGCAGCGCCCTGCACATGTGGAGCTTTGGGGTGTGATGCAGTCAATGTGCTGCTCTTAGGCTGGCCCCTGGAGGGCATCCTGCCTCGTTGGTGATGTGCCGCCTCCTCCTCCTCCTCCTCCTCCTCTCTCCTATCAGGCACCCACGTTGAGTCAGTGACCTCATCATCCCCTCCCTCCTCATCACTGGAGCAAACCTGGCAGTATGCTGCAGCAGGGGGAGCATGACTGCCAGATTGCTGTCCTTCTTGGGCACCCCCTCTGTCCGTGCTCATGTTACTGCCTTCATCGAGCTCAGTATCATCATCAGAGCCTTCCAAACGCTGGGCATCCTCCTGGAGCATGTACCCAACACTGTGGTCAAACAGTTCGAGGGAATCCTCAGGAGGACATGGTGGAGCTAGGGAAGGAGTCACTGATGACATTGAGCTGAGGGAAGAGGCCGCTGCTTTGCCAGACAAAGCACCCTGGGCATGGGTGAGAGAGGATGAGGAGGATGAGGACGGCTTGGTCATCCACTCGACCAAGTCTTCCGCATGTTGCGGCTCAACACGGCCAGCTGCCGAAAAAAAGGCCAAGCGTGTCCCATGGCCACGTGCTGATGAGGATGCACCGTCTCCACGACCAGCACTAGACACAGAGCCTACTTGCCCTCTCTTATTGGCTTGTGACTGTCTGCCTCTCCTTCTTGGCCTTCCAGACATACTAATGGCCTGTAGCTGCACTAAGCTGGGATAGAACACCTGTAATTTTCTTCAGGTAGCTTTATATACTGTAACCAGACAAGCCTGCCTGTCAGTAGGAAGATAACAGGAACGGATCTAGCTGAACACTGTGAGCAGGACGCACTGCACTAAATGTAAATAGCAGGAACGGATCTAGCTGAACACTGTGAGCAGGACGCACTGACTGCACTAAATGTAAATAGCAGGAACAGATCTAGCTGAACACTGTGAGCAGGACGCACTGCACTAAATGTAAATAGCAGGAACGGATCTAGCTGAACACTGTGAGCAGGACGCACTGACTGCACTAAATGTAAATAGCAGGAACGGATCTAGCTGAACACTGTGAGCAGGACGCACTGCACTAAATGTAAATAGCAGGAACAGATCTAGCTGAACACTGTGAGCAGGACGCACTGACTGCACTAAATGTAAATAGCAGGAACAGATCTAGCTGAACACTGTGAGCAGGACGCACTGCACTAAATGTAAATAGCAGGAACAGATCTAGCTGAACACTGTGAGCAGGACGCACTGCACTAAATGTAAATAGCAGGAACAGATCTAGCTGAACACTGTGAGCAGGACGCACTGCACTAAATGTAAATAGCAGGAACGGATCTAGCTGAACACTGTGAGCAGGACGCACTGACTGCACTAAATGTAAATAGCAGGAACGGATCTAGCTGAACACTGTGAGCAGGACGCACTGCACTAAATGTAAATAGCAGGAACGGATCTAGCTGAACACTGTGAGCAGGACGCACTGCACTAAATGTAAATAGCAGGAACGGATCTAGCGGAACACTGTGAGCAGGACGCACTGACTGCACTAAATGTAAATAGCAGGAACAGATCTAGCTGAACACTGTGAGCAGGACGCACTGCACTAAATGTAAATAGCAGGAACAGATCTAGCTGAACACTGTGAGCAGGACGCACTGCACTAAATGTAAATAGCAGGAACAGATCTAGCTGAACACTGTGAGCAGGACGCACTGCACTAAATGTAAATAGCAGGAACGGATCTAGCTGAACACTGTGAGCAGGACGCACTGACTGCACTAAATGTAAATAGCAGGAACGGATCTAGCTGAACACTGTGAGCAGGACGCACTGCACTAAATGTAAATAGCAGGAACGGATCTAGCTGAACACTGTGAGCAGGACGCACTGCACTAAATGTAAATAGCAGGAACGGATCTAGCTGAACACTGTGAGCAGGACGCACTGACTGCACTAAATGTAAATAGCAGGAACAGATCTAGCTGAACACTGTGAGCAGGACGCACTGCACTAAATGTAAATAGCAGGAACGGATCTAGCTCAACACTGTGAGCAGGACGCACTGCACTAAATGTAAATAGCAGGAACGGATCTAGCTGAACACTGTGAGCAGGACGCACTGACTGCACTAAATGTAAATAGCAGGAACGGATCTAGCTGAACACTGTGAGCAGGACGCACTGCACTAAATGTAAATAGCAGGAACGGATCTAGCTGAACACTGTGAGCAGGACGCACTGCACTAAATGTAAATAGCAGGAACAGATCTAGCTGAACACTGTGAGCAGGACGCACTGCACTAAATGTAAATAGCAGGAACGGATCTAGCTGAACACTGTGAGCAGGACGCACTGACTGCACTAAATGTAAATAGCAGGAACGGATCTAGCTGAACACTGTGAGCAGGACGCACTGCACTAAATGTAAATAGCAGGAACGGATCTAGCTGAACACTGTGAGCAGGACGCACTGCACTAAATGTAAATAGCAGGAACGGATCTAGCTGAACACTGTGAGCAGGACGCACTGACTGCACTAAATGTAAATAGCAGGAACAGATCTAGCTGAACACTGTGAGCAGGACGCACTGCACTAAATGTAAATAGCAGGAACAGATCTAGCTGAACACTGTGAGCAGGACGCACTGCACTAAATGTAAATAGCAGGAACAGATCTAGCTGAACACTGTGAGCAGGACGCACTGCACTAAATGTAAATAGCAGGAACGGATCTAGCTGAACACTGTGAGCAGGACGCACTGACTGCACTAAATGTAAATAGCATGAACGGATCTAGCTGAACACTGTGAGCAGGACGCACTGCACTAAATGTAAATAGCAGGAACGGATCTAGCTGAACACTGTGAGCAGGACGCACTGCACTAAATGTAAATAGCAGGAACGGATCTAGCTGAACACTG
Source organism: Lithobates septentrionalis (assembly GCA_037952835.1). NCBI lineage: Eukaryota > Metazoa > Chordata > Amphibia > Anura > Ranidae > Lithobates > Lithobates septentrionalis. The sequence goes on along the minus strand of JBBDGP010000609.1, from coordinate 3,578,408 downwards.
TGAGCAGGACGCACTGCACTAAATGTAAATAGCAGGAACAGATCTAGCTGAACACTGTGAGCAGGACGCACTGCACTAAATGTAAATAGCAGGAACGGATCTAGCTGAACACTGTGAGCAGGACGCACTGACTGCACTAAATGTAAATAGCAGGAACGGATCTAGCTGAACACTGTGAGCAGGACGCACTGCACTAAATGTAAATAGCAGGAACGGATCTAGCTGAACACTGTGAGCAGGACGCACTGCACTAAATGTAAATAGCAGGAACGGATCTAGCTGAACACTGTGAGCAGGACGCACTGACTGCACTAAATGTAAATAGCAGGAACAGATCTAGCTGAACACTGTGAGCAGGACGCACTGCACTAAATGTAAATAGCAGGAACAGATCTAGCTGAACACTGTGAGCAGGACGCACTGCACTAAATGTAAATAGCAGGAACAGATCTAGCTGAACACTGTGAGCAGGACGCACTGCACTAAATGTAAATAGCAGGAACGGATCTAGCTGAACACTGTGAGCAGGACGCACTGACTGCACTAAATGTAAATAGCATGAACGGATCTAGCTGAACACTGTGAGCAGGACGCACTGCACTAAATGTAAATAGCAGGAACGGATCTAGCTGAACACTGTGAGCAGGACGCACTGCACTAAATGTAAATAGCAGGAACGGATCTAGCTGAACACTGTGAGCAGGACGCACTGACTGCACTAAATGTAAATAGCAGGAACAGATCTAGCTGAACACTGTGAGCAGGACGCACTGCACTAAATGTAAATAGCAGGAACAGATCTAGCTGAACACTGTGAGCAGGACGCACTGCACTAAATGTAAATAGCAGGAACGGATCTAGCTGAACACTGTGAGCAGGACGCACTGCACTAAATGTAAATAGCAGGAACGGATCTAGCTGAACACTGTGAGCAGGACGCACTGACTGCACTAAATGTAAATAGCAGGAACGGATCTAGCTGAACACTGTGAGCAGGACGCACTGCACTAAATGTAAATAGCAGGAACGGATCTAGCTGAACACTGTGAGCAGGACGCACTGACTGCACTAAATGTAAATAGCAGGAACAGATCTAGCTGAACACTGTGAGCAGGACGCACTGCACTAAATGTAAATAGCAGGAACGGATCTAGCTGAACACTGTGAGCAGGACGCACTGACTGCACTAAATGTAAATAGCAGGAACGGATCTAGCTGAACACTGTGAGCAGGACGCACTGACTGCACTAAATGTAAATAGCAGGAACAGATCTAGCTGAACACTGTGAGCAGGACGCACTGCACTAAATGTAAATAGCAGGAACAGATCTAGCTGAACACTGTGAGCAGGACGCACTGCACTAAATGTAAATAGCAGGAACGGATCTAGCTGAACACTGTGAGCAGGACGCACTGCACTAAATGTAAATAGCAGGAACGGATCTAGCTGAACACTGTGAGCAGGACGCACTGACTGCACTAAATGTAAATAGCAGGAACGGATCTAGCTGAACACTGTGAGCAGGACGCACTGCACTAAATGTAAATAGCAGGAACGGATCTAGCTAAACACTGTGAGCAGGACGCACTGACTGCACTAAATGTAAATAGCAGGAACAGATCTAGCTGAACACTGTGAGCAGGACGCACTGCACTAAATGTAAATAGCAGGAACGGATCTAGTTGAACACTGTGAGCAGGACGCACTGCACCAAATGTAAATAGTCTAGATAGAAGATAACAGGAACGGATCTAGCTAAACTGAATACAGTGTATATATATATATGCAACACCTGGGATGCATATATATACAAAATACACTGTAAGTGCAGCTAACTGACTGACTGTTCTGCCTAATCTATCTAACTCAAATCAAATGACACTGTCTGTCTCTCTCTCTATCTCTCAGCACACCGGAACACACTACACAGGGCCGCCGTGCAGGCGGCCTTATATAGTGTGGGGCGTGTACTAAATCCCCTGAGCCATAATTGGCCAAAGCCACCCTGGCTTTGGCCAATTACAGCTCTCTCTACTGACGGCGCTGTGATTGGCCAAGCATGCGGGTCATAGTGCATGCTTGGCCAATCATCAGCCAGCAATGCACTGCGATGCCGCAGTGAATTATGGGCCGTGACGCGCCACACGAATTTGGCGCGAACGGCCCATAACGTTCGCAATTCGACGGACGGTCGAACAGCCGATGTTCGAGTCGAACATGGGTTCGACTCGAACACGAAGCTCATCCCTAATAACTAATAAACGTAGCTGAAACAAAGAATTGAGTGGGGAGCAAACCTGTCCCCATTCTCCTCATATCCAGGGAAGTAAATGTTATGCCGCGTACACACGAGCGGACTTTACGGCAGACTTTGCCCGGCGGACGGCATTTTGTCAGACAATTCGATCGTGCGTGGGCTCCAGCGGACTTTGTTTTCTCAAAAGTTGGACGAACTTAGATTTGAAACATGTTTCAAATCTATCCGACAGACTCGAGTCCGGTCGAAAAGTCCACTCGTCTGTATGCTAGTTTGACGGACAAAAAGCCACGCTAGGGCAGCTATTGGCTACTGGCTATGAACTTCCTTATTTTAGTCCGGTCGTACGTCATCACGTACAAATTCGATGGACTTTGGTTGATTGTGTGTAGGCAAGTCCGTTCATTCAGAAGGTCCGTCGTAAAGTCAGTCGAAAAGTCCGCCGGGCAAAGTCTGCCGTAAAGTCCGCTCGTGTGTACGCGGCATAACCCTATTCCCAGATGTGACCGGTAGTCCCTGGAAGGAGAACCTCATCCTTGCAGTGACTATGGGATGTGCATTGGCACCATTCTGGCTGATCAGCCTTAATATGTATCTTATATCTAGGATAAGACAGGGCCCAGTAAGTAAATATCACGAATGAGATACAGAAGTAGCCTATTCCCCGGGGATCCATGGGCACAGTGGGGGGTCCCTAAAACTGTGGGCGCTCACCTTCCTGTAGTCCAATTGGGCATTTCCTTCAAGTGACCACTATAGCTTTCCTGAGGATATCTATAGCACATAAAGAGGAATTGGTATACTTTATTCCCGTAAACTGGGGTCACGAGTGCTGTTCCCCCCTCCCTCAAGCTCCCCCCCAATGTCCCAGTCTCTGGTTGGCTCTGAGTCTCCAGTGGATCTGGAATCCAGGGAGGATGAAGGACTATCCAAAATCTTTTCAAAAAGTGCCGAAGCTTCGGAGGGGACTGCATTTTACCAGTCCTCGAGGGGGGAGGGATACGATGGGGAGGTAGCCAACATAGGTCTGTCCTATTCATTCGCAGGGAAATTCGAACTATGGAAGGTAAAGCCTTAAAGTGAAGTTAAGTTAGAGGTCCCTCAGTGGTGAGTGCAAGGATCCAAATCCGGGGGCGTCAGCAGGCTATTAGAACCATAACAGGACGTGGGCTCTCATCTTGGAGGGCCAGATTATTTCGATCGTTTTGGTTGTTGTTTTTGCCAAGCAGGGAGCAGTGAGCTGGGTGGCGAGGGGCGTTTCATGGATGGGGGGCCTCTGGTTGCAGCCGGTTGTGGGATCTCCTCTGTAATGATCCCTAAGCTAGTCAACAGATGCTCCCCTTCCCCAAATGTAGAGAAACCATAGGGTTTATTCTGATAAGAGAAATTCAGCGCAGGGGGAGGCCCATCTGTACATGATTTCTCTTTGCATGAGAGCCTGCAGCAGAAGTTTCAGGCCACACCGTTTCTGGACTGTGTACGGTGACAGATCCACAAAGATCTGGGCTGGTTGACCTTGCAATAGGATCTTTTCTGCTGCCCTGGATGCTTTCATAACTCCTTCTTTTACCGCATAAAAATGGGGCTTTACAATGATATCTCCGGGCAGTCCTTGCGGAGCGGTTGCTGGGCCCTGTGTGCTCGGTCCAGTTCCATCCTGTGCTCTGGAATGTCAGGTAACATGTCTTTAATCAGGGTCTTGACTGCTGTGGGAACATCTTTAACAGTTTCCAGGAGCCCCCTAATTCTAAAATTATACCTTCTAGACCTATTTTCGAGGTCATCTATTTTGTATAAAGCCCTTTCCAACTGGTCTTGGAGGTCCTGGATCCTGGCAGTGTTCTGGTTAATCCTGCCTGCTGCCTGGTCTGATTTCTTTTCAATTACCTCAATCCTTGTCCCTAGCTGCTGCAAGTCTGCATGTATGAATGCAGTAATTTGGGCTGCTGTTTGAGCTAAGCCTTTAGAGAGCATGGTGGAGAAGGCAGACATCAGGGCTGACAGATCCACGGGTGTGTGAGGTGACAGTTGTGGGTTGGTGACATAGTTGTCTGGGGAAGAAAGTCTCTCATGGGGGTCCTGTGTAGTTCTCCCAGGGTTCTATCTATCAGGGACTCTGTGGATGTTGGGGAAAGTGAGGATAGGAGTGTGTTACTCACTGTTTCTAGTCCAGGTCCCTGCTCCACAGCTGGCACTGGGCCTGCATCCTGGTCTGCTATAGATTCTTCTGCTTCTTCCTGTGCAGGGCCTCGTGGAGGTGCGGCCACCATCTTGGGAGATCCGAGCGGCTGTGAGGCAGCTTCTAGCTGGCGGGAGAGGTTCCTCCTCGTCGAGCCTGTTAGCATCTGGCAGTTCTCTGTCGTGTCCCAGGCCGGGGGATGTTAAAATCGGTTTTGGGCGTTCTGTCAGCTGTGGCTGGGGTCTTGTGGCCAGAACGGCGCGGAGCTCTTAGGCTATGCGGCCATCTTGGAGAGCCTCGCGCATGCTCCTCCTACCTTTGCTTTTCAATCTGCAGCACTGTAATTCTCTGTAAAATGCAACGTAATATGGCTACCTGGAAGTGTTCTATACACAGATGGTGTACAGAAGGCCCCCCAGTTATGTAATTTCCTGCTTGTGTGATCGGCTCACTGATTTTCCCAGAAGTCTGCACTAAGATACAAATCAGATTTTTGGCATCACCTGCAACACAATTGGCATTTTTGGTGAGATACTCCCAAAAGGAACATGTCTAAAGGGATGCAGACCCTGCAATTTTCCTCATTAGAGCCCTGCAGGTGCAGCACCGGATTGACAATTACAAAACCACTACCATACAGATTCACTCATGCACAAGGTCATAGACAAACAAACAGCAACTCCTTCAGAATAACAAAAGGTAGCAATGTGCTACAAGGTTTGTTAAAATCCCTGCAATGTACACACTGTATATCACCCAGAGGGGAATGTTATTTTTTCTCAACAAAAGTAGAGTTACTTTTTATTTTACAGATCAACTTCTGTACAGCCGCCCTCCTGGAAAATGTCCTCTCGATCAGAGCTGCAGGCTGTACCTTGCAGTGTTGATCTGTTTATTCTGATGGAGGGAAGTCTTCGAACTATCAACATACAATAAATAAGCCGGACAACTCCCCCATCTATCTCGAATGTGTGGACGGGGGAATCAGGTCAGGTTTTTTTCATTCAACTTGCTGGCTGAACATGAAAACTGACCCATCTATTGTTAACGTAAGCGTGGGATTTTTCCCAATGACTACAAGTGTAAGGAGCATTATTCCTAGTGATCATCACACTATTGTACCATGAGCTCTGGATAAAGTAAGTATTAGCATGGGTTCCCTGAGCACGAAAAGTGTAAGGGCTCATGTACATTAGCAGCTCCTAAACTTAAGTTTTTTTTGGCGTTTTTTTGACAAAGCTCCTAAACTTAATTCCATAAAAGCCTATGAATATGTACACATAGGCTTTTACAAGAGTCTGGAAGCTGCTGTGGTTAAGGGGAGTTTCAACCTCCCTCTTCTGAATGCAGAAGAATTGCGTTCAGGATAGGAACGTTTTGACCGCTGCTGCAAAATGCAGCAAAATCGCTGTAAATTCGCTCAGCGATTTGCATTTTCCCACGGCCAGCAGTCAACCTAGTCAGTGTGTACATGAGCTCTTAAACAGCTAGAGAAGGTTGTTTTACAGAATTGAATACAAAACCACCAATGACTATAAATGCCTTATGCAGCTACAATGATTATCTGTCCACCCTCCTTGCCAATCTTTTATTACTTTCCTTTTTATTTCTCATTTTCACCATTGCACCTCTTCTATCCACCAATACCCCTGGACCGCATCCCATTATACCAATAATACCCTCACCTTAGCCCAGGAGGCTGATTTTGGGCAATCACCTATTACATAATTACTTCTCCAAGCCTTTTTACCTCTCTACCCATACTCCTTCCTGCCTCTGTTTTATATTATAAATCCTGCCTTACCTTTATTGGTAAATTATCCTTTTTTCTACCAAATATTGTTATTGCTTTATATTTCTCATGACTGTTGGATAACAGATATGCTTAACATACCCTTTTACCCCCATCTTTTACCCCATTACCCCAATAACTAAGACCACACCAAGATTGGAGTAATAAAAGGCCTTAGCAGCCTACTTTATTTAAACAAATAAATCTTTTAATTAGAAATATAAACATATTTACATTAACTGCAACTGAATATCTCAAGCGTTGGTCTGCGCAATCTCTTAATAATCAAAACATGTCCATAACACACTTGCACTGCGGCCCCATCAAATATATACCATAGGCCTCAAGCCGACAAGCTGGCACAGAGACTAACCAATGACCGCAGTGCCCCATTATCACTTCCCGGCTAACCTCCGTTAACCGGGAACCACCATAAGGACCCATATCAACTTTTTCTTCCAAACCAACTCTTACTTTAGTCATTTTCCTTCTTTTGCACAGACCAACGCCCGCTCTACCAGGATCTCTCCTCGTCTTCAACCTGTAAGAGAATAAAACACCATCCTCCAAACGCAAATTCCCTTCACCGATAAAAGGGGAGGGTGGGCGGGAACTTTCCTCCACTCTTCTGTTACTCCCCCAGGGCGGGATTACCAATTTAAGGCTTCCCTTAATACCTCCCCCTCGGCTAACTCCAACCCCTCCTACCAGCTTGGTTAACCCCACTGCTCCCAAAGTCATGCACGCCCTGCACCTAGGCATTGCATGCTGCTGTTCCGGGCTCTACTTGACTGTTGGATAACAGATATGCTTAACATACCCTTTTACCCCCATCTTTTACCCCATTACCCCAATAACTAAGACCACACCAAGATTGGAGTAATAAAAGGCCTTAGCAGCCTACTTTATTTAAACAAATAAATCTTTTAATTAGAAATATAAACATATTTACATTAACTGCAACTGAATATCTCAAGCGTTGGTCTGCGCAATCTCTTAATAATCAAAACATGTCCATAACACACTTGCACTGCGGCCCCATCAAATATATACCATAGGCCTCAAGCCGACAAGCTGGCACAGAGACTAACCAATGACCGCAGTGCCCCATTATCACTTCCCGGCTAACCTCCGTTAACCGGGAACCACCATAAGGACCCATATCAACTTTTTCTGCCAAACCAACTCTTACTTTAGTCATTTTCCTTCTTTTGCACAGACCAACGCCCGCCACAGCACCCAGGAATAACACCTTAATCATGGGTGCCCCTCCACACCCGGAGTGCTCTCTGTATGCCGTCTTGTAGGCCTAATGCCCATAAGTCTATACCAACTTCATTCAAGTGCACTCCATCCGCTCTCAGATACCTCCATGTCTCAAACTCTAGCTCAAGGTGCCTAACCGCCACACCCCCATTATTTACCACAAACTTACTAACCGCCCTATTTATTTTCTTACGGGCCCTATTCACACCCTCTACCGACCTGGCCATTCTCCATGACATCCTAGCCACCATGTCAGACCAGACAATGATCATGTTAGGGAAGGCTTGTTTTAACCGCTCTACATCGAGCTTGATGTCACGCAAGATATCTACCATGGCTCTTAAGCCCAAATCGTTGCCTCCTACATGGATGACTAATACGTCCGGGGGACTGTCCCTTTGTGCATAGCGATGCACTTCCGACACCAATCTACCCCACAACATGCCCGGGATCCCCAACCACTTAACACAGGCCTCCCTTTCGCTAAAACCCAATTGCCTACCCTCCTTGCGGGCGTCCCCTCTCCGAGCCCCCCAAGCCACATAGGAATGGCCCATTATCCATACCATCCCCGGCACTGCACCTGAAAATAGAAGAACACAAAAGAAAAAACACCATACCGTGAGCCCCGGTTTTGTTCCACATTTGCTTGTTACCCCATTTACCAAAACCGCAAGCCCCTATAACCTACTACAAGTTTACCACCATATGGGGGCGCACGTATGATCGGAACCTATTAGATTCCCACCTCCCAATTCGCTTAACTGCTTCCACGTCCATACCATTTCTGGCTGCCTCCGTAGCGGCCCCAATCCTAAAGGAGTGGGACGAAAAACCCTTCTCTGCCAGCCCCAACCCCTTAATACATTTATTAAAAACCGTTACAAACTGAAATCTAGACAGGAACTCACCCCCCTTATGGAGCAACAAGGGGCCCATTACCGCAGGACGGACCTTCAAAAATTCCCTGACCCCTGTTACCGGGCATAATAGTGATCCCGCAATTGGATACACCTCAACCCTTCTCCCCCTACCTAGTTGATCAGTCTTTGAGCGCCGTAACCACAACTTCAAACCCTCATCACCCCATGACATCTCCTGATACATCAACCCCCCTGGTGTGGTTTTAGAAGGGCTGACCAGTTCCCCTATCCGAAATGCCCCAAAAAATGCCAATAAAAAGGCTGCCGTAAACAACACAACTTCATAACTGGACGTACACACCTGAAACAACTGATTTACTATCCCCTGCAGGATTTCAAACGTCACTGGCCTCCTGGCATCTCGTCGAGAAATCGACTTCCTATAACCCTTCATTGCCTGCCTTATCCAAAAATCCTTTGTCCAATCTGGCCCACCTTGTAGCTTAAAAAGAAACGCTAAACCAGCTACCCTCTTGTTAACCATTGATGCGGACACACCTTCCTCCATTTTTCTCGCTATATAGTACAGTACCAGCAACCGCATGTCCTGACCTGCTGGATCCTCCCCCACGCTATCTGCAAACTCACTCCATTCCTTCCATACCTTCGTGTATGCTGCCCATGTCGCCCTACTCACCGACTTCTTTATCCATCCTGCTATGGTGCAAATGCTATCTCCCACAGCCATTCGGGACAGGGTACCCCTTGTTGTTCCGCATCCGGCGCCAACTCCCGGAACCTGTCCCACTGGAAGCGAGACAACGCATCAGCGATGACATTTTCAACCCCCGGTAAATGTACAGCATGCACAAATACATTTAGTTGCAGACAGCGCAAGACCAAATGCCGCAGCAGCCTAATCACTGGCGGCGAGGACGCCGTACTCCTATTAATCACCTGCACTACCCCCATATTGTCGCCATGGAATCGCACCTTCAGATCCCTGAATGATGCACCCCATAGTTCCACTGCCAGTACTACTGGAAATAATTCCAGTAGCACCAAATTCTTTGTGAATCCTGCCTCAACCCAGGTCTGAGGCCAAGGCCCAGCGCTCCACTGGCCCTGAAAAAATGCCCCAAAACCCGTGGAACCCGCTGCGTCCGTGAACAGTTCCAAGTCAAAATTGCTGACTGGACCCGACATCCAAAACGCCCTACCATTAAAAGACTCTAAAAAGGAATGCCACACCCTCAAATCTGCCCTGTGCGTTTCGGTTAGACGCACAAAATGTTTTGGCGATTTGATTCCACTCGTGCTAGCCGCCAGCCGGCGACTGAACACCCTCCCCATGGGTAATATGCGGCATGCAAAATTAAGCTTGCCCAGCACCGATTGCAGCGTCCGCAGCTGTACTTTACGCAATCCCAAAAGCCCTGCTATTTCCCTTTTAAGGTCTTCTAATTTCTCGACCGGCAGCCTGCATTCCATCGCCTCCGAATCCAGGACAATGCCCAAAAACGTGATGACCGTGCAAGGTCCCTCCGTTTTATCAGCAGCCAATGGAATGCCAAATTTTTCTGCAATGTGTTCCAGTGTGGCCAGGAGCACAGCGCAGATGCGCGAAGAAGCCGGACCCATACAGAGAAAATCATCGAGGTAATGAATTATAGAATTCACCCCCGACACCTCTCGTACCACCCATTCCACAAATGAACTGAATTGCTCAAATATCGCACACGATATCGAGCAACCCATGGGTAGGCATTGGTCCACATAGAATTCGTTGTCCCAATGACACCCCAATAACCGAAAACTCTCGGGGTGTACCGGCAACAGCCTAAAAGCGGATTCCACATCCGCTTTAGCCATCAAGGCCCCTTTCCCATATCGCCGTACCCATCCCACTGCCGCATCGAATGAAGTGTAAGTCACCGAACACTCCCCTTGATCTATGGCATCATTCACCGACCCCCCTCTAGGGAAGGAGAGGTGGTGAATAAGCCTGAATTTGCCCGGTTCCTTTTTGGGTACCACCCCCAGAGGCGAAACCACCAAATCTTTAAATGGCGCCTCTGGGAATGGACCGCCCATGCGCCCCAATGCAACCTCCTTCCTCAGTTTTTCCCTAACTACTTCCGGATGTTGCATTGCAGACTTTAAATTGAGTGACACTGGGGGGATAACCGTTAATGAGCATGGGATCCTGAAACCCACCGAGAAACCTTCCTCTAACAATTGCGCAGCTTTCTTGTCAGGATACCTACCTAGAAATGGTCGCATCTTTTCCACTCTCACCGGGGTCCTCCCTTTTGCTTGCAGCCTCTCCTGGACGGCCCTTGCCCTGCTTAAAACATCTAGATCCTGGGTGAGACCCCCCGCATCCTGAACACTCGTGTTTATACTTACAATTGGCGCCAAACTTGCAGCTCCCTGTGTTGTATTGCCAGCACAACCCCTTCTTGTTTCCGACCGACTGTCCCTGTGCCGAAGGGCCGCCGGTCCCCCCTTGAAAAAACTGATTGGAGGCCCTCGCCGTAGTCATCAATCTCATCCATAAGCTGATGTCCTTATGGTCCCACCGTAATGCCGGCCGCACTGCCCTCCGCTGCCGAAACTGCTCATCGTACCTTAGCCATGCTGTACCCCCATAGACCCTATACGCTTCTCCAATCGCATCCTGGTAACAGAAAAGAGCCGAGCAATGCTCAGGTTGCTTTTCCCCGATGACGCTTGCCATAATCGCAAACGCCTGCAACCAGTTGGCAAACGTTCTCGGTATCAAGCGGTACCTCCTCTTCTCTTCATCCTCCTTTTTGGAGTCATCTGGCTTCACCCTATCCAGGTTGAATTTCTCCAACGGTAGCAGCGAAAAAATTTCCACGTACTCACCTTTCCACAACTTCTCACGCACCTCCTGTTTCAAATGCGACCCTAACGGTCCCTCATAGCACACATATACCTCACATTTTGCGGCGTCAGCCAACCTGGTTATGTCCTGCCTACCCGCAGCCTCAACCACCGCCGCCGTTTTTGCCGTCCCTTGCGTGCTCTCATTCACCGGTACAACCGCCACGGGTGCTGCCACCGCTCCCGTGCCCACTGCCGCTATTCCTGATGTCCCAGCACCCCCGACCGGCGGTATCCAAGATGCCACCGGTCCTGCGGGAGTCTCAAATCTTTTCACCAGCTCCTTTATGCCTGCCAAGAAACCCAGTAGACCAGAGGACTCCCTGCCTCCCTCCGTTCCCTCTACACCATGAACCCCGCTCGTACCTACCCCACTGGGCCCCGTACTAGGTATAACACGATTAAATGGTGTAAAATGTGACTCACCCGGCTGCACAGGCGTAACCTCATCAGCCGACCCTCTGGTGTCCACCGCTGTTGTGCTCCTGGACGGCGGGTTCGGCTCCTCCTCTGACTCGGACCACTCTTGGGCTGTATGGCGCTCCTCCACCTCCTCTTCTGATGATGAGGGCCCACCCGGCCTGGACACCGTGGCTGCCGCCGGAGCTTGGCCTTGCTGTCCCCACCTCCGCGCATCTCTCCGGCCATCCGACTTCTGCTTCGCTTTTCCTGGGCCGGCGTACTGTGCCTCAGCCCTGCTGATGTTCGGGTTAGCTGCCCTAACAGGCCGACCCCGATCGCTCCTCCTGTGATGCCCTGCCGCGGAAACTGCAGGCCCAGGCCTCCCTCCATGTGCTCCTCTCCGTGCTTCCTCCATACTTTTTCTGGGGGCGGGGCTTGCGCTCGCCTCCGCTCTGGTTCTAGGCCGCACCGCTGCTCCCCGGGCCCCTCCACTTCCAGGCCGCTGTGCTGAGGACCCCCTCGCTCCTCCGCTTGCTCCTCCCGCCATTCGCTTCGCCGGTGGGCCCACCGGGAGTCCGACCGGACCCCTAGGCTGCCGCTGATCCGTCCTCCGCTGTTCAGGGGAGAACCGCTCGGGTGGCCGTGAACGCCGCGCCCTGCTGGTGCTGATCTCACCCCCGCTCGGAGCTGGCCCCGCTCTCTGGATGGCCTCCGCGATCGTCTCCTGTAGCCAGGCCGCCCCTCTCACTGCCGCTTCTGCCTTCAGCTGCTCCATCATTTCCTCCATCTCTGCCATGCTGCTCTGAACTTTCCTCCACTCTTCTGTTACTCCCCCAGGGCGGGATTACCAATTTAAGGCTTCCCTTAATACCTCCCCCTCGGCTAACTCCAACCCCTCCTACCAGCTTGGTTAACCCCACTGCTCCCAAAGTCATGCACGCCCTGCACCTAGGCATTGCATGCTGCTGTTCCGGGCTCTACTCTATATGTACAGTTGTGGATATGCTATTTTGTACATGTCAAATGAACAAGTCCACTGTTGGACTTTCCTTTTACTATAACCCTGCTTTCAGGATAAATATAGAATTTATAAAAAAAAAAAATATTTGTTGTAGAGCCAATTGTTTTTTTATATCTCTAGCGTTTTCTGTATAATGCTCTTGTTTAAGATAGAGTAAGATAACAGCAAGGTCTATCTTATTGCAAAATATAAAGCATTAATTAAATCTGCATATAAGCAGACTAGGAATCAAAGGTAGGCTTTGTTTTGTCATGCCTTAAAGGTTTATTAGAGTCTATATTATATACATATTCATCAGTATCTTATAATGGAAGGCTGTGAGGCCTGTACATGTTGCCGTTGTTGGAAATTAGCATTAGATAATTAAAAATTAACATAGAATTAAGAGCCATGGTTTAAAAAAATATATTTTATGGTACTTGGATTAGAAACAATAAAATTATAGGCAGTTTCCTGTACAATTGCGTTGACGATTGATCTGTCACCTTTAAAAAAAAAAAAATTATGCAGAAATGTTTCAGTTGACCAGAGCTATGAAGACATTCAGGCTTCTAATTTTCAAACTGGTTAAACCAAACTATCAAAATTAGAAAAAAAATAAATGGTGCCCCAGCAGGTTACAAAAAAAAAGTAAATGCAAGTCTGGTTGCTATACTCAACTTCTCTCCGGTGTTGTCCATTGCAGTACTTTATTACTGTCCCTAGAAGTCCCAAGTTTTCCAAGTAGCAAGAAGGAAGCATTGCTTCCTCATAATGCCTTGCACTTACAATGATGCAGAGAGCCTTTATGATGTCATCACACCCTTATTGCTCTCGGCATCATTGAGGACCAACTACCATAGGAAGTGAGTCCCTCTCACCCTGAACCATACCAGGCTACATGCCCTCAACATCGGCACGTTACCAATGTGATGTGATCACCTGAATAAACGTTTTATTAATATCTTAAAGATCCGTGGTGTGCTGGCGATATACAGTATATACATTGGTTTATGATGTTTCCAGCTGGTAGTTGCTAAAGCATCAGCTTACTTGTGATTTTTTTTTTGCATTGCTACCTGTTCCCTGTTTTTGTGTACCTATGTCTTTTTTACCAAAAGCTTGCAAACCTGCCTAAAAAAAGGACAGAAAAAGATAACAAAATTTGTCTTCCATAGACTTCAATAGAGTTTAGGCTCTATCTTGGGGGTTTGCGACTATTTTAAAGTATTTGTTGAATGTCTAGCACAGTGTTTTTCAACTGGGGTTCCGCTCACCCTGGGGTGCTGCCGGGAGTCTTCAGGGGTGCCAAGGCAACAGCCCAATGTTAGCATCATCTTGTTAACTCCTGTTTATAGAGCGGAGGCAGATAGCTTTGCCTGCACATCCTCCCAGCTCTCTCCTCTTCTCTGTACTATTGCATGTGTAGCACCCTCTAGAGTGATGTATATAGTTTTTTGGTAGAGTAGGCAAACTTAGGCAGGCCTGGCTGGCAGCCAGGCCTATTTGTTTTGATCTGGGCTGGGAGTGAATCAGAGTAGAGCTGGTGACTCACAGAGAGCTTAACTGGGACTTCCTACTTCTTTCTAGAACATTCTAGTGTCTTCGAGAAAGGAAGGAGGAGAAGAGAGGTGCCACTGTCTGGGGTATTCTAGGGAGCCCTGATCAATCCCCAACTTGGATTGGCAGGGGGCAGGCCTCCTTAAATGCCTAGGGTCAGCCCAGCTGGGGAAAAGTTGTTCGGGTGAAAAGCTGTAGATGGAGTGCTAGGCTGTCGGGGGCCGTTGAGGGAGCTCCCCGGTCTGGGGGGGGGGCTTGGGCCTGGGCTCGGGTGTGGATGGGACCCTCTAAGAACATGTGGAGGTGTCCTGGACTCGGGGCACCGGAGCAAGGAGAGGACAGCAGGAGAGAGCACTGCCAGGCAAGTCTCCAGGGAAGAACAACAGGTCACAGCCAGGAGGGCTGGTGAGTGATGCACAGTCAGGAGGACTGAGGAGGGACACCTGGGAGGACTGGGAGAGAGCAGTCTGGGATGGGTGCAGAACCAGAAGTGTGGACTGTGAAAGCATGGGCAGTGGAGAGAGGCAGCTGCAGCCTGGAGGGCTGGCAGGGCCTGCAGAGGTGCTACTGGGAGCAGTAGCCACATAGACAGCTAGCACTGGGACTTACTTACATGTTTGTTACACTAAAGGGACCCTCAGTCCCTGCCTGCAAATGGCATTCACCTTAGGCCTGGTGGAGTCAGTGCTAGGCCTACAAATCAGTGCTAGTTGTTCTGAGAAGTACAAACAAGTGATGTGCTGAAGGTGTGAAGAGTGATGGTCTGCAAGCAAGTGAAGTTCTGGAGAGAAGAGAGGAGGTGTATATACAGTGCAACCTATTTGCACCTACTTTGTAACTATAAGGATGTGGAATTCCCTTCCACGGGTAGTGGTCTCAGCGGGGAGCATCGATAGTTTCAAAAAACTATTAGATAAGCACCTGAACGACCGCAACATACAGGGATATACAATGTAATACAAAAAAGAAAGTATAAAATGCACAAAAATTGATGAAAACACATTAATAATAAATGAAATAAAACCGATAAATGGCCTTTAAAAATAATGACCTGCCACAGTAAGTTTGAGAGGGAAGATGAACCCAACTTTTTGTTGCTGGTTTGCTGCAGCAGAAACAGTAATTGCTGGGAGAAAAAATATCCAACATGGCTGCTTGTTGCTTTGCTTAAGCAAAAACTTGAACATTCAGCCTTAAATTATAACTGTGAAACTTTATAACTTTATATTTGCCTCTTTATTCAGATGTTCATGCTTTGTCTGAAGCTGACTCTTTACTTTAGGGCCTCTCGCATGCAGACTTCTCAACCATAAAATCCCCAATGCTTTGGGAAAATACGTGCTTGTGCGGGTAAGGGCCAATGCAGAAGTGATCAGCGTTTACATGATGCGTATAGCCATTCACTTGCTGTACAGAGTACAGGGCATTGGAAATTGCTGGGGACTTTGCACTTGAGTTTTCAGTGAATGTCCACGTGTGTGAGGCCTAGGAGGTCCAGAAGAAGTATGGTGTGCTGGATTGTCTGTTTGTTATCTTTGTGGTGGCCCAAAGAATATTCTTTTTAGGAAGCTTTCTAAGTAGTAATGGCCATAGGTGGGCACATATCTTGGTTATGGGTACAAGCCAAAGTGTAAGGAAACAAATCTCCGGGCACTTATTTGTGAAGTCCAGAAAATTATTTTAGGTCAAATTAGGTAACAGTCAATGTCTTTCGGAGATCAAAGGGTCCCCTTTTGTCATAGCAACAAAAAAGCATTTATAAAGACATAATTGATATTGGATCTAGTTTTTGATAAAGAATTGATAAAATAACTAAATAAACCAATAAAGACATAAAAATTATCAAAAAATCATATCTAAACGACATTATTTTAAAACACCATTGGAATTTTTATATATTTGCGTTATATAATCGTATAGTTAACAAATACATTTTCTTTAAATCAATCAATTTGACAAAATAAATCCTATAATTATTGTACGTTCATGATTGCTTTGGTTGTAGCCCTACTACTGAATGTGATTTATAACATGGCAATTTTCTCCCACGCATCAGTCTTTATTTTGAAAGTCAGGGTCAGAAATCATTCAAAGTGGGTCAGTTACCTACATCTAAGGAAATCTATCAGTACTATAAAAAGTAGTGAACATTTTAGATGATCCCAATGCCTAGGGTGGCCCAAAAATCCCAGGCCATTATAGCATGCCAGATTTAACATTTGGTAGTAGGGGTGCAACGGATCGTCACCGATCGGTGATCCGAACGGTTCAACCTGTTCGGATCAGCACACATACGCTCTGAAGATCGTGCCGCTGCCTCGGCCTTAGGAAAGGCCGCGGCTTCGGCCTAGCTCCGGAGTGGCGGACATCTTGGTACACCCGGCGGCGGCCTATAATTCCTATACTCATACTGTATATACAGTGGGGGAGATTGTGGATATTACAGCAGTGGGGGAGATTGTGGATATTATTACAGTGGGGGAGATTGTGGATATTATTACAGTGGGGGAGATGACGTGGATATTACAGTGGGGGAGTTTTTTTTTTGTTGATCCGAAAATTATCCGAACCGTGACTCCTGATCCGAGGAACGATCCGAACCGTGAGTTTTTTGATCCATTGCACCCCTATTTGGTAGTGTTGGTAGCTGGCCAGGCCCTCCTGCATAATCCTACTGGACTATCACTATGAAAGGAGATTTCACATACAAACAGGAATGTGTAGTAGTCCTATCACAATACTGCAGTGATATCGAAACACTGCAGGCCATTGGAACCAATTCTGATCTCAGACTCCACTGCACAAGACTGGTGTCTTTTTATGTTCTCTGTATAAGGTCACCACATGAACCATTAGCTTCTTTTCTGTCTCTGTACAATAGCAAGCCCCATCAGGCCCCATTGGTGTCATTAATTTCTCTGTAGAAATACAATGTCTCCTGTCTGTCTAGAACGACAAGCACCAGCATGCCCACTCCTTTTAATGTTAGCCACTCACTCCCCCCATCATGATTAATGGTGTCCCACATCCCACACTGCCTCCTCAGTCATGCATTTCACAATTGCAGCCATCCTTATCTCCATGGTCAGTCTTCATTGGTGATCATTGTCAGTCCTGCCTCCTTCAGGTTCATCTTCTTGATTTTCCTTAAAGAGACACATTTTTACTACTATTATTGTATGGTGTCAAAAAAAAAAAAAGGCTGAGGTGCCATGACATTGCAGAAGAGTGTGTTGGGGAAGAGTGTGTGTCAATGATCCAATGTTTTCAAGGCGACATGCTTCGTTGAAACAGAGTGAGTCTGCTGAGATGATCAGATGACATGGCCTAGCTCTGACCTTTGACACTAGCTACATTGTTCTGTACTATTGACATGGCCTGGCTTTTATGTTTCACCCTGGCTACATGGTTTGGGTCTAGTGACATGGGCTGGCTTTGTTGACATAGACTACCTCTGGTAACATAATCTTATGTTCAGTCTAGTCAGTCACTGACCAGCATTTTTGGCCATTGGTGAAGTAGCATATAGTATATTTTGCTATAAAAAACTGTTACAACAATACTGTTGTTCATTGAAGTTATATGGAGAATATAAGTAGCGTTTTAACAAACATCACACAGTCACGGTCGCCATCAGAAAACCCATCCTGACAAATGCTATGCAGCCATTGCTGAAGTGCATGTCGGTGTGAAGTGCTACAAGGAGACAGGGAGGCAGCAGGAGATTGGAAACACTGAACACCAACAAAGGATTAAAAAATACAATTGTTTATAATACCCAGTGCTTTAGCAAACTAAATGTCACTCAAGGTTTACATCTACTACAGTTTGCACCTTACATGCACTCTGAGTACTGTATATCATATCATTTGGGAGCTTCCACACGAGTAGGGAAAAGACCCACAACTCTGAATATATTATAGTTTATGTCTCCTAGCTGGCCTGGGAAAATCTTGGAATTCCTAATTCTTACTCTGTAACAAAGGCAAAAATAGAAAGATAACATTACCCACAATGAAAGTGCTGAATATTTAAATGAAAAACTGACAAACACACTGCAGTAGAAAGATCTAAACCAAAAAACAAAAATGTAATTTATTGCAGCTTACCAGTCCTTAGATCAGTGGTGTATTTAGGTTATGTGCTGCCCTAGGCCTGTCTAAACTCATGCACTCCTAATTTAAATACAACCCTACCCTGCCCCGCCCCTAAACACGCCCTTGTAAATTATCTCATGAAATTACACTGTTACATGTTTTATGCAAGTAGGCAGCTGTAGTCCAGGGCAGCCTAGTTGGCTGCAAGAGGTAGTGGGTTAGCAAGAGTGTATTCTCACTTTCCAGCCTATTTGATATGTTTATGTGTACATATGTTCAGAGCTGTTTGTTCTCTATAATTGTCTCAAGCACCATTTTGGAGAAGCCTGGTGTCCTGATAGGACAAGCAAATCTTGGGAGATTTGGTTGGCCATTTTTGGGTGGATACTTTATATAAGAAAGCCCAGCCACGTTTAGTTCAGTTCACGTGTGTGCATAGACAGGGAGAGAGAACCTGCTTGTCAGGGAGAGTTATGCTGTGTACACACGAGCGGACTTTACGGCAGACTTTGCCCGGCGGACGGGATTTCGTCGGACAATTCGATCGTGTGTGGGCTCCAGCGGACTTTGTTTTCTCAAAAGTTGGGCGGACTTAGATTTGAAACATGTTTCAAATCTATCCGACGGACTCGAGTCCGGTCGAAAAGTCCGCTCGTCTGTATGCTAGTTCGACGGACAAAAAGCCACGCTAGGGCAGCTATTGGCTACTGGCTATAAACTTCCTTATTTTAGTCCGGTCGTACGTCATCACGTACGAATTCGACGGACTTTGGTTGATCGTGTGTAGGCAAGTCCATTCATTCAGAAAGTCCGTCGCAAAGTCCGTTGAAAAGTCCGCCGGGCAAAGTCTGCCGTAAAGTCCGCTCGTGTGTACGCTGCATTAGGAGAAGATAGAGAGAGTGTTCCGGCCTGTGAGGGATAGCTCAGGGTTCCTATGGAGTCCTGTATCTACAATCCTGGTTGGATGAAAGACTCCCCATTGCGGATAATAAATCCGGTGTCCTCGCTGTGAGGGAGGGACAAGCGGATCAGATACCTATATTCACCTACTGAAGGAATACCGTTGTACCGGGTAATGTGTATGAATAGCAGCCTCTACAGATACGCACCCTGTGCTTAGGTTTATACTGTGTTAGTTAGTGGAAAGTGCCTATAGTGCTGATGAATACAATTACCGCTTACATCAGAAGTGACTGTGCTGTGTATCTGTGCCTCCATGCTTGGAATAAAACTACGTGCCTTACTGCTGTAAATACTATTTCTAATACCGCCTCTCTGGTAATAAACGTTGCCTGGTTTAGAAAGTCAGTACATGTAATTCCTTCTGTGAAAATGCTATACTCTACCCCCCGCTTACATGCAGAATTAAGTTCCAAAAATAAATAATAACAACAATTTTTGAACAATATCAACATAAAGCTTATCAGTGCCCATCAGTGCAACCTCAGTAGTGCCCATCAGTGCAGCCTCATCAATGCAGCCTCATCAGTATAGCCTATCAGTGCCCATTAGTACAGCATATTAGTGCAGCTTAAGAGTGCTGCCTCATCAGTGCCCATTAGTACAATCCCATCAGTGCAGCCTTATAAGTGCCCATCAGTGCAGCCTATCTGTGCCCATCAGTGCAGCCTATCAGTACCCATCAGTGCAGCCTATCAGTGCAGCCTCATTAGTGCAGGGACACAGTGTGATGAGGACAGAGGTGGACACCAGGGACAGAGAAGGATGCAGTGTGATGAGGACAGAGAGGGACGCCAGGGACAGAGAGGGATGCTGGGAACAGACAGAGAGGGATGCAATGCGATGAGGACAGAGAGGAAGGCTGGTGACAGACAGACAGGGATGCAGAGAGTGATGAGGACAGAAAGGGACGCCGGGGTCAGAGAGGGATGCTAGGGACAGACAGAGGGACGCAGTGCAATGAGGACAGAGAGGGACGCCAGGGACAGAGAGGGACGCAGTGCGATGAGAACAGAGAGGGACGCAGTGCAATCAGGACAGAGAGGGATGCCAGGGACAGAGAGAGACACTGGGGACAGACAGAGAAGGACATTGGGGACAGAGAGAGGGATGCAGTGCAATGAGGACAGAGAGGGACGCCAGGGACAGAGAGGGACACTGGGCACAGACAGAGAGGTATGCAGGGATCAGAGAGGGATGCTGGGGACAGACAGAGAGATGCAGTGCGATGAGGACAGAGAGGGGTGCCAGGGACAGAGAGGGATGCAGTGCGATGAGGCCAGAGAGGGACGCCGAGGACAGACAGAGGGGGATGCGGGGACAGACAAAGAAGGACGCTGGGACAGAGAGGGATGCCAGGGACAGACAGAGAGGGACGCAGTGCAATGACAGAGAGGGACGCCAGGAACAGAGAGGCATGCTGGGGACAGACAGAGAGGGATGCAGTGCAATGAGGACAGAGAGGGACACCAAAGACAGAGAGGGATGCCAGGGACAGAGAGGGATGCTGGGAACAGAGAGAGAGGGGTGCTGTGCGATGAGGACAGAGAGGGACGAAGAGAACAGAGAGGGATGCTAGGGACAGAGAGGGATGCCAGGGACAGAGAGGGACACTGGGGACAGAAAGAGGGGGGCACAGTGCGATGAAAACAGAGAGGGATGCCGAGGACAGAGAGGGATGCCAGGCACAGAGAGGGACGCAGTACGATGAGGACAGAGAGGGACGCAGTGCGATGAGGACAGAGAGGGATGCCAGGGACAGAGAAGGACGCTGGGGACAGACAGAGAAGGATGCAGTGCGATGAGGACAGAGAGGGATGCCAGGGACAGAGAGGGACGCTGGGGACAGACAGAGAGGGACACAGTGCATTGAGGATAGAGAGGAACGCCAGGGACACAGAGGGACACCGGGGACAGACAGAGAGAGACGCAGTGCGATGAGGACAGAGAGCGATGCAGTGGGGACAGGGGACACAGTGGCAAAGGGGGGAAGAACAGGGGTAATACTCTTGTGGGGGGGTCACAGGGGGACACTGTGGTGGGAGGACACTGTAATGGGGGGCACACAGGGGGACACTGTGGTGGGGGAGGACACAGGGAGACACTGTGGGGGGGGACACAGGGGGACACTGTGGTGTGGGAGGACACAGGGGGACACTGTGGTGGGGGGGACACTGTGGTGGGGGGGACACAGGGGGACACTGTGGTGAGGGGGACACTGTGGTGGGGGGCACTGTGGTGGGGGACACAGGGGGACACTGTTGTGGGGGGACAAAGGGGGACACTGTGGTGTGGGGAGGACACAGGGGGACACTGTGGTGGAGGGACACTGTGGTGGGGGGACACAGGGGTACACTGTGGTGGGGGGACAAAGGAGTACACTGTGGTGGGGGGGACACAGGGGGACACTGTGGTGGGGAAGGGGACACTGTGGTGGGGGGGGCACAGGGGGACACTGTGGTGGGGGGGACACAGGGGGACACTGTGGTGGGGGGACACTGTGGTGGGGGGGAACCAGGAGAGTATTATGGGGCCTCCTGCATCTGTACTGGCTCCCCCCCAATGGTGGCGGCCCTGGTGTCTCTAGACTCCTGTAAAAAAAATAGACAGACTCACCCGTCCCTGTATAAATAACAACACCCTCCTCTCTTCTCGTCCGTCCCAGTAATTGTACTGTGCTGGCGGCTGCCTGGGGGTTCCCGCCATCTTCCACCCTCCCTCTCCTCCTTGTATCATCACAGACCTCCGGGCAGGGGAGAAGATGCAGTGTTGATGCCGCGTGGAGGAGGGTAGGCGGAGCATTAGGTTCCACCTCCTTCAGTTACCGTGCACCCGATCTGGCGAGTCATCAGCCGTCTTATGGGGGCGCCAGTCGCTCCCCTCCCCTGGCCAAGTACGCCCAATAATATTAGGCAATGCTGCGCTATAGCAGGCCGGCCGCCGGGGCCTGTATTTGTGCGGGAGGCAGCCGGGATGATGGGTCAGGGGGTTCATGCGGGGGGGGGGCAAAAAAGCCGCCCCCTGCAAAGTGCCGCCCTAGGCTTGGGCCTTGTCGGCCTAGGCCAAGAAACAGCATTGCCTTAGATGTAGTGGCTGCTATATTTTTTTAGGCTTTTTTCTTTATTTTAACTGGTAATAACACGTTTTCTAACCCTTCTTGTCTACATCTTTTTTTCTCTACTGTATATATGGGGCATCCATAGTTGTCATACAGGCTGTATTTCAAACATGTCTGTCTCTGTTTATCTACATTACATTGTGAATTGATGGGACTAGTAGTTTACACGATAAAGATAAGGCTATTTATGCTTTCATACAAACTTACAGGAAGTGACAAAGACATTGCATTTGTCACAACAGACCAATTAGTATTTTCTGTTCTGGGGTTTTTTTTGCCTTCCCCTGGATCAACTGTGGTTATAGGATTGTGTATATAGGATTGTATTTTTTTCCCCTTCCATTGGCTGAACTGGATGGACTTGTTTCTTTTTTCAATCAGACTAACTATGTAACTGTGCTGAAAATATTCTTAGCCTTAAAGGGTAAGTTCATTTTTACAGAAAATCTGTAAGGTAACTTTACACTGGACCTCCTCCCCATCCCCACCCCAGTCCCGCTGTACTGTAGTCCCACAATCCTGCTCTGTCAGGGACCAGAATTCTGCTTCACCGATTTGAAATCCCTGATGCTTAATCTCCTTTTTGTACCTCTCAGCGTGTACCTACAAGAGGCATTTTAATTGGTCATAACCGTCACATGGAGGACGCTGACCAATCGGAGTTCGTCTAGCCCATCCTATCAGTGCTGCGAAGAGTGGAGAGAAAGCCAGGAGGATTTCAAATCCCAGGAACAGTGAAGCGGAGTTCCGGGCCCTGACAGAGCAGGATCGCAGGACTATAGTACAGCGGGCCAGAAGTGATGGGGTGGAGGTCCAGTGTAAGGTCACCTTACAGATTTTCTGTGAAAGTGAACTTACACTTTAAAAATGAAATCTGGGCATGGTATATGTTATACTTAGTTACATTGGTCCAGCTTGGACCAATGCCCCTAAAGTCTGAAATCACTGAAGTAGACACTGAAAGGGGTCTGTGCTGAATGGCTAACCTCTGATGTTTACAATGGATCAGGCCGGACACTCAGCACAGGACTCAGAAGCAAGTGTAAATAAATGAAGTAGTGGTGTCTACTTCAGTGATGTCCAGCTTCAAGGGGAATTACAAAGTCCAAGCTAGACTGTAACTATAAAAAAATATACTATGCTTGGAATTCTTCTTTAGAAGTGAAAACTAATGAGGAAACCACATTTAAGGACTGGTCATCAAGAACCACCCAAAATTTGCATAGTGTATGGCCAGTTTAATAGGCAAGGGATTGTCAAGCAAAGGGCACGAGGAGCTGGACAATTCCATGAGGATTATGTACCAATGCAAAAAAAATTTAAAAATACCATATAATGCACAGAGGGTCTTCCTTTTAATATGACTTTGAGGTTGACACGGGGAAAACACCAATATTTTGTTTCATGGGCAGCAGAAGTTGCAGGAACTGGTAGTGATGGAAGACCAGCAAAGGTGGAAGAGGCTTTATATTGATAGCAGGTCAGCAGAGGTGGCAGGAGTTGGTAATGATGGCAGTGGCAGGAGAGATGACAAGAGCTGGTAATAATGGCAGACCAGCAATGGTGTCAAGAGCTGGTAATGATGAACAGCTAGCAGAGGTGGCAGGAGCTGGTAATGGTGGCAGGCCAGTAGAGGCAGCAGGGTATGGTAATAGTGGCAGGTCAGTAGAGGCGTCAGGCCAGGAGAGGTGGCTGGAGCTGATAATGGTGGCAGGTCAGTAAAGTTGACTGTAGCTGGTAATGGTGTCAGGCCAGGATAGATGGCAAGAGCTTGTAGTGGTGGCAGGCTATCAAAGGTGGCAGGAACTGGTAATGAGCAGAGCAGCAGAGGTGGTAAGAGCTGGTAATGTTGTCAGGCAAGTACAGGCGGCAGGAGCTGATAATGGTGGCAGGCCAGCAGAGGTGGCAAGAGCTGTAAAGGTGGCAGGCCGGCACAATTGGCATTAGCTAGAAATGGTAGCAGACCAGTAGAGGAAGCAGGAGTTCATAATTACGGTAGGGCAACAGAGGCGGCAGGAGCTAATGATGATTGCTGGCCAGCAGAGTTGGTAAGAGCTGATAACGGTAGTGGGCCAGCAGAGGTGACAGGAGCTGGTACTGGTGGCAGGCCAAGAAGAGGTGAAAGCCTAGCAGGTAATGTTAACAACCCATCAGAGGTGGCAGCAGCCATGTTGGCAGTGGTAGGGCCAGGAGCAGTTGATTGTGGCAACAGCAGGGCAGCAGGAGTGGCAGAAGCTTGTAATGGTAATGGTGGCAAGCCAGTAGAAGCAGCTTTAGCTAGTAATGATGTCAGGCAAGTAGAAGCAACAGGAACTGGTAATGTGGTAGATCAGGAAAGGTGTCAGGAACTGATGATAGTGTTAAATCAGTAGAGGTGGCAGGTGCTGTTAATGTTAGAAGGTCAGCAGAGGTAGTAGGGTAATGATGGCGGACCAGCAATGGTAGCTAGAGCTCATAATGGTAAAAGGCCTGCAGAGGTGACAGGAGCTGGTAATAGTGTCAAGCCAGTAGAGGTTACAGAAGCTGCTAATGGTGGCATGGAACTGGTAATGATGGCAGACCAGCAGAGGTGGCAGGGGCTGGATAATGTCAGCAGGTCAGCAGAGGTGGTAGGGTAGTGATGGCAGATCAACAGGACCTGATAGTGCTGACAAGCCAACAAAGTTGGCCGGAGCTAATACTGCTGACAGAGCAACAGAGGCGGTAGGAACTGGTAATGATGGTAGAGCAGGCTAGATTACTGGGACGGCGTCTACTACAGAGAAAGTTGACAGTCAGGGTGGCACAAACGGCAAAGACCAGTGTCTTGAGGGTGTAAAAGTATATCCCTACGCTTGCCCTTCTCACACTGAAACCTTTCCCTATGGCTCAATCTCTCTCCCTGTCATAGGGGTTCCTGTCCCTACACTAATCACTCACAGAATATGTGTCAAACCCCGGCAGGGTCCCCTATTTAAAAGGGCTGCCCCAACCAAGATAGCTGCTGAAGGTCACTAATGATTGCAGTGTCCAGTTGTGCAGTTTCTCACTCTGTGATGCCTACGGAGGCTGCAGAGGAACATCATTCCCCTGAGTTTCCACTCCATCCATGCAGGAGCTGGTGCCACCCACTGGAGGGAGTAAGAAATACTCCTGCCTACATAGTGACAACTTTTTACTAGACAGAAGGTGAGAGAAAAAATTTGCAACAGGGAAGCAGATAGCAGTAAAATGCTGAGAGAGGTCTTAGTATTCCCGTTTTTAACAGTACAAATAAAATTTTACTTCAATGCATTATGCAAAATGTTTCCATCAGTCTGGGGGAAAGGTTTATGGAGCTAACCATCAGGAGTGTGGCACAGGATGAGGATCAGGTTGGTCAGTCTACAGAGTGGTGTGAAGGTGCCAGGAGTACATGGTCTTTAATGTGCAGTCATGTCTTTGGTGTTTTATGGAGGGATCTACAAACAAGATGATATAAAAGAGAGGAGTAGGGTAGGGTGTCAGAGTCTGAGCTGGAACTGGAAAATTTAAAATTTGTTTTTAGCCCAAAAAAGAGTTGTGTGCAGTGTTGTGTGTACTTGTGAGAAATCCATTGGGGAGTGACATATTTCGGGGACACCTGCGCCACTAGGTGGGGTTCCACCAGGGGGGCTCGGACCACACTCAGGTGACACCCACCAGAGGGGTGAACTGTCTCTCACAGCAGAGCGGACCGAACCCAAAGCTGCCTCCCCCCTTGGCTGTTTACACGTACACAGACCGGAGAAGGGATACCGCTGTGCCTGCCAAGGCCTGTACTTTACTGTATTATATTGTAAATGGACAGAGTAGGGGGGCAGAGTGACCGGGAAGGGGGTGGGCAAATTAAAAAAGATGCAGGAGTGATTTTGGTGGTTAAAGAGGTTATGTGCTGGGGGGACACTTTGGGAGGGGAGAGGACCTGTTCTGGAAGTGGGGGTTGGATTTGAAATCTGATCCCCCACAAGAGCACAAGCCCTCTTGCCTCCCAAAGCGCCCACCAATACATATCTGACTTCCCCCCTCCCTACTAGCACAAGTCCTCTCCCCTCCCAACGTGCCCCCTTAGCACATAATGGACCCCCCTCCACCTCCCTACTAGCACAAGTGGAGAGGGGTGTGTGTACTGAGGTAGGGGGGTCTGTACTTAGTGGAGGGAGGGGGTCTGTACTGAGGGGGGACTATATTTGGTGGAGAGGGGGGTTTGTAATGAGGGAGGGGGTCTATATTTAGTGGAGAGGCAGGTCTTTACTGAGGGAGGGGGGTCTGTACTGAGGGAGGGGGTCGTCTATACTTAATGGAGAGGGGGTCTACACTGAGGGAGGGGGTCTGTACTTAATGGAGGAGGGTCTGTACTGAGGGGGAACTATACTTGTTGGAGAGAGGGGTCTGTACTTAGGGGGACTATACTTGGTGGAGGGGGAGTGACACCATGTTTTACCGCACCAGGTGACACCAACCCTAGTGACGCCACTGCTGCATATTCGACTGGATAAGCATGATAATGGACCTTGAGCAGTGTTTGGGATACAATTGAGCACTTTTTACAAGATGGTATAAAATTAGGCAAATGTTTGTGTCGATATGCTATACAGTACATGATCTTCAAACTTTGATACATCACATTATCTTAATATGATTTATATTGTAAAGCGCTGCGTAAACTGTTGGCGCTATATAAATTCTGTATAATAATAATAATAATAATAATTGTGAACACACACATGTGCAGTCTGTTGCATAGAATATGTAGCAGCATAATGTGTTATATAGAATAAATGCAATCAACTAGAGCACTGTAATGAAACAAGTGCCCCCTTTTGTATATGGCATACCTACCTAGCTACATAATTTCTTTCAATGCCTTGATGCCATAGTTTTCTTTTCATCACTACCTACCATTTCCTTATTCTTTACGCTGATCAATGCATTCTTTTTTTTTTTCTTCAGATCAATGCTTTCAAATCCTTGTATATAAAACTGAGAGACTATGTTAACCACACTGACTGGCTATCACTCATTGTCAGGATATTTACCAGGATTTTGCCCTACAGAACCAGAGTGATTCTCATAGTCTACCACAGTTGTCAAAATGAATATCAGTTTTTTTTTACAATGTTAGAAGAGTTTAACAAAAAATGCCTCAAGGTGAAGGTTATAACTGATTCTACCCAGTGTAGAAGAGAATGGGAGCATGCATAGCACACCTCAAAAATGTGTTTCTACTGCACACCATACTGACTAAATCATTGTATTTAATACATCCCTATCTTGTTAGAGGAAAGAAGGATTATACTGATTAAAATGTTATCTAGCATCACGCGGAATTATTAAAGTGCATTAAGTTCCAAAATGTTACATTAATGAAAAAATAAATTTATGATGTATTGGGATTCTTCACTGTTTATTTCCCATAACACCAAATTTTCTTTGTAACCTAAGTGCTGTACTTGTGCCTTGCTGAATGTGCTCACCAGATCCTTGACCCCCCCAAACCTTCTCTTCTCTGCTGTGACCTTAGCTAAATTAAAAGTCACATGGAGGCAGGAATAAAAGGTTTTCATTTGGTTTATTGCATGGCACGTTGCTCGAAAAACATTGTCCAAAAATGTATTCTGCAGGGTCTTGCAAAGACACTGTTCTGTCAAGCAGACAGGTACATTTGACTACAACTGATCCACAGCTTTACATCTTTAGATCTTAGGAAGCATTTATTGCCTACAGCAGAGCCACAGAAACCAATCATTTTCTATTTGAAATGATGAGCCCCCAAATACCAGGAACAGAGGAGCCTCTGCAGCTCAGTCCTTTCTTCAAACAGTTGTTTTTCAACCTGGAGGCAGGTCTTTGATTTCCACCAAGGACCTTTCACTGATGATCTTGCCACTGGCTTGAGTATCTTGATAGAAATATCTATACTGTGCCAAAAAGTTTCATTCAAAGACAGTGATCCTTGAGATTCAAATTAGCACACTCAAATTCCAAAATTGATCACTAGAATGATTTTAAACTGAAGGTTGAATGTGCTTTACGAATATGAAAATAGTTTAATGGCTATAGTCTGAGAACAAGTGCACTTAAAAAAAGATACATAATTTTCAATTGTATTCTGTAGAAATCTGGTAGATAGTATGATGACAGAAAAAGAACAGCTGGATAGTAAAGTAGTTAGAGAAGACAGTTAGTTGGGCAGCTAAAGATGGTTTGGGAAGATGCTAGTTTACTAAGTGGAAGATGAGTGTTACAGTAGGGAAAGTGAATCTGCATGCAATTAAAAAAAAAAATTATAGTGCATGTGAAAAAATGCATGTTTAAACATTTAATAGGCCTAGAAATAGACTCAACTAAAGTTAAATGCAGATCTTGACATGCAGATGATGACCTTGCCGTAAAAATTTATCTTGGCTTACCCTTTCTGTTTCCTGAGGTTCCATATTATCCCTTTATTATTAGATAAGGATTTGTTAACTTATAACAACCACTAGAGATTTGGGTGAGCAAGCTCATTTTCAAAATCAGGATTTGCATATAACTTAAACGGCCTACATTTCGGCTGACTGTTTTGACATTTTTCTTGATATGCTTAATTTTAATTACCTCTTTTATTCACAGGTTTATTTTAAGGCAAAAATGAAAGCTTGAGTTTATGCCTAAGCCTAGGTTCACAATAGTGCTGCTGCATAATCATACGTTTTTCAGTTGCACATTCTTGTGCATTTTTAAACGTGCTCTTGATATTTTTTTATGCGTTTTCATGCTGTAGGAATTAGGAGACTGGTTGTTAAACACAAAGACCTACATCTACCCATGTACATTATTACAGGTATTTACTGTATATAGCGCCAACAATTTACACAACGCTTTTACAGTATATTCTACATTCACATCAGTCCCTGCCCTCAAAGAACTTACAATCTAATGTCCCTAGCACACATTCATACATACACATACTAGGGCCAATGTAGACAGGAACCAAATATGTGCTCCAATTGTAGTCTATGGTGCCAAAAATGCACTCTGCTGCACTAAAAAAAGGCACCTACACCTCACTGATGTGAATGGACACCATACGAATAATATGATTTTCATTGTTGTGCATTGTGAGTGGGGTCTTAGTGGTATTAAAGCAAAAAAATATTATAAACTGTAAACATTCAGTAATTTCTATGGGCAGCTGGTTCCTGTCACTCATCTTTTTAATTCTGCTGTTTTCACCTACCATCACTCTATGCTCTTCATTTCTCTTGATCACTAAAGCACACTACTTCAATGGAACTGTATAATAATATAAATATAAAAACTGATCTGATGGTAATTAAATATCCCCAGTAAATGGAATTTTAGGGCTCATTCACACGGGCAGATGTGTTCAGATGTGTACAGCAGATAGTTTTGTACATATATACAGTACTGTCCAAAAGTTTTAGGTAGGTGTGAAGAAATGCTGTAAAGTAAGAATGCTTTCAAAAATACATATTTTTTTTTTTATATTAATTATCCAAAAAGCAAAGGGGGAAAACAGAAGAACAATCAAAATCAAAACAATTTTTCGTGTGATTACCCTTTGGCTTCAAACCGGCATCAATTCTCACACTTGCACACTTTGTACACTTGCACAAATCTGGGATTTTGTAGGATTAGAGTCAGGTGTATGATCAACCAATTATACCAAGCAGGTAGTAATGATCATCAATTTCAAATGTAGGCTGAAACAGAAGCAGCTGTGTAGGAGGCTTAAAACTGGGTGAGAAACAGCTAAACTCTGCTACTAAGGTGAGGTTGTGGAAGACAGTTTCATGTCACAAGTCACATGAACAAGACTGAGCACAGCAACCATGGCAAGACTGAACACAGCAACAAGACAGAAGGTAGTTATACTGCCCCAGCAAGGTCTCTCCCAGGCAAAGATTTCAATACAGACTGAGGTTTTAAAATGTTCACGCTCTTTTGAAGAAGCCTAAAGTAACGGGCAAATTTGAGGACCATAAGCGCAGTGGTCAGCCAAGGAAACTTAATGCAACGGATAAAAGACACATCATGCTTACTTCCCTTTTACATCAGAAGATGTCCAGCAGTTCCATCAGCACAGAACTGACAGAAACCAGTGGGAGCCAGGTACACTCATCTACTGTCCGGAGATGTCTGACCAGAAGTGGTCTTCATGGAAGAATTGTGGCCAAAAAGCCATAACTCCAACATGGAAACACGGCTAAGTGACTCAACTATGCACAAAAACATAGGAACTGGGGTGCAGAAAAGAGCAGCAGGTGCTCAGGACTGATGAGTCAAAATATAAAATATTTGGCAGTAGCAGGAGGCATTTTGCTCATCAAAAGGCTAGAGGGCAGTACAATAATGAGTGTCTGCAGGCAACAGTGAAGCATGGTGGAGGTTCCTTGCAAGTTTGGGGCTGCATTTCTTTAAATGGAGTTGGAGATTTGGTCAAGATCCATGGTGTCCTCAATGCTGAGAAATACAGGCAGATACTTATCCATCATGCCATACCATCAGGGAAGCATGTGATTTGCCCCAAATGTATTCAACAACAGGCCAACAATCTTAAACATACAGCCAATGTCATTAAAGGAGAAGTATAGCCAAAGCTTGTTTGGCTGTACTTCTCTTGTGGATCACAGGAGTGCAATCCGTTTTGCACTCTTGTGACCCATTTTCAGCAGAGAGCAGGCTAAAGTCTGCTCTCTGCTAAAATTCCAGAAGTCGGTCCAGGGCCCGTGTCATCGTGACAATGGAAGTCAGGATCCACCAGGTCCCTGGACCGACACCCGGCTTAGCCTCTCAGCGAGCAGCTGAGAGCCTGAGCCAGCTGCTTGGCCCCCTCCCAACGCTCCAGTGAGCGAGGAGGGGGCAGAGCAGAGAGATGTGACTGACAGTCTGCAGCTCTCTGCTCGGGGAGCTGTCAGAACCGAGCAATCGGCAGTGTTCGATCCCTCGGTTCTCAGTGTAGAGGCACAGCGGAACAGGTGCAGCATTGGACCAATGCTGCATCCACCTAGGTAAGTATGATCCTGGGAAAAAATGGATTCCCATACTTCTTTTTTAACAACTATTTTCAATGTAAAGGAGAACAAGGAGTCCCTGAGCCCTAATCCCAACATCATCAAGTCTGTTTGGGACTACATGAAGAGACAGAATCTGAGGCAGCCTACGTCCATAGATCTGTTGTTAGTTTTCCAAGATGTTGGGAACAATCTACCTGCTGAGTTCCTGCTGAGTTCCTTTAAAAACTGTGTCAAGGTATACCTAGAGGAATTAATGCTGTTTTGAAGGCAAAGGGTGATCACACCATATATTTGATTTGGATTTATTGTCTGTTCATTTACTTTCTATTTTGTTAATTGATAAAAAAAAAAAAAAACTGTTAAAACTTCTTTTTCTGAAAGGATTCTTACTGCACTTCTGTGCTCCATAGGAGAAGAATGACCAAAATAGCTTTGGCCATATTTCTCCTTTAATTTACAGCGATTTTTTATACCTGCCCAAAACTTTGGCACAGAAGTCTAAACACAGCACTATAGTAATCAATAAGCCCATACACACAGCCGTGTATACATGCAAAAATGTGTGCTGCGTTTAGCTGCACATAGAAAAAGTAGATCTGGAGATTTTACTCACATACGTGCATAAACATACCTAAATGTGCACGCACGTAAATGTGTAGCCTCTCATTTGAATAAAAGAAAGAATTGTACATGTCTAAATGCCCTACGTATTTAAACACGTCTAAATGCAATTACTCTATACTTGAATTCTACACAGCATTTTCTGCTACCTCTGCCAGCAAGAACCTGTGTTCAGTTCAGAAAATATGTATATGCCTGTGTGAATGCCTAAAGGCCTAGGTGTGTTGGGGTATTATTAAAAAGAATTGCTCTTCAAATCACTGCACTGCACTGCAGTTTCATGCCTTGCAATAACGCACACTTTTAGAATGTGTTACTGCTGTGCTGTGAGTGGACCCTAGGAAACGTTCTATGTAACGCCATAACAACCATATACTCAAAGATAAAGACACACAACTCTGTAGGATATAGCTCTGAAAGTCAGTTAATTTTTCAGGTTCCTGCTTCATAAATTTACAGAGTGCCTACTGATAAAGTTGAGGGCAGAGATGGATGATTACTAAAATTTTACTGTAAGCAGTCATATATGTTTCCCAAATGCCACCATTAATGTAAAAACTTAGCATTAAGCATAATTTTTCCTTGTCAAAATATTTTATTATATATTGTAGTATGGAAATAACATTGTACAATGACATATAATAGTTATAATACAGTCTTATAGAAGATGGTTAAGTATAATTACATAAGTAATCAAATATTGCTTCCATAGAAACAATATATTAATATCAAGAACAAATTAAAATGTTAATGATAATACATAAACCTTGTTCAAGATATTATATACAAGTGTATTAGTAATAGACTTTTATTACAACCTTAACAGTTTTAAAGAGACTAAGCAACATTTTTCATGACAATGAAAGATTTCAGCTTAAAAATATTTGTGTCACAATGTGTTTATCTTAAAATGAATTCAGGATGATTCTTTTTCGTAATATCTTGCCAGGAGAAACTTTAGCTAGGCCATTAAAAAAAGGTGCATTGCTGAGATATTTCTCATATATTTTCAGACTAATGGCTAGTTCATTATTTTCCACCTATGCCGCAGAAAAGACTCATAAAATAGTGCCCTCAAGTGATTAAATAAACTGAATTTTAATAAGTGACCAGGTAGTTAAGGAGTGTGCGATATTTGCTCATGTATGCAGCGCTGTAGCCAAATTAACAGCTTTATAATAGTGGCATTTTTATAAAAAGACATCCAAGAGCTATAATTTACTGCCTAACATCTTGACTCTCAGACCTTAAACATGATACAGTAATGGATGAATATTTGTGGCCATTCTGCGCAGGCATGAAATTAATAGTAAGCATGTTTCTTCATTAACTGGAAAATAGATCAGCACAAACTATCCTTATGTGTGAGCCAAGTGTTTACTCAGAATTGTGCAGCTTATATACTCATTTTGATACCATTATTTTGAAAAACACGTATTTTTGTAGTGTAAGCATAATTCACTAAGCTAAAATGAACATTATTTGGAACAATATTTTTTTTCCGCAATGGCAGTCATTGAGAAATTCTAAGATAAAATTCCCTGCTCATTGGGTAGCCTGACCAATGTAGAAAGAAAACCAACTACAAGGGAAGCAGACAGTACTTACATTCTGCTAAACAGGTAGACAGTTAAAAAAACATTTTACCATAGCGATTCTTACATAATATGTCTGGGCTCACTCTCAAAATCAATAGCATGTAACTGTGGGGAAGACTGGGGTTGTTACATTTGCCTTTGTTCTTCTCTTTTTGCATTTGTACATCAAAAGTAACCCAAATTATACAATCCAATTTATTGTGCATAAGTCAAGTTTTTTTCAAGCTGTACTCCTGGCAAAAAGTGTGCTTGATACATCTCCAACACTTGTGGGCCAGCAATAGAACAAATAAAAAAAGGCTCAGTGTTATTCATACTTGTATTCCTTTTCCATTCTACTATAGCAGCCTTTCTCAACCTTTTCAACATAAAGTCTTTAAATACCTTTCCGGTCTCAGGGAACCTCTGCTAAAAATGACTAAATCTGCAACTCATGATACATTAGTGTAATGGTCACCTGGAACAATGCTCCTTACAATTGTGGTCATTGGAAAGAATTACCCCATCACAGATAGCTAAAAAGTGAGATAAAAACTGCTCATTGCCCAGGGAACACCTAGCAACCTCTGGAGGAACCCTAGGGTTCCATGGGTCCCTGGTTGAGAATCCCTATAAAATAGGCTCCCTTCTTTTGGAAGGATGTTCAAAGTCTATTATATCTAATTTGGACACACCTTGACTCTTGGCATTAATAGACACTGGAACCTTTAACAACTTCTAGTCTATTTTTATCTTTACATATTAACCTCTCAAAATGTTATAAGCACTATACAGACAGTGATAATATTACTGTGAATCTGATTTTGTTTTTGTCCTTTTCCAGTCAGGAGTTGCTGAATATGGCCTTCAAAGCTAGGTGATGGCAGTAGCTCTTAACTAGGTTATTTTTTGAAGATTCGCCAAAAGATTTAACAAAATAGCTCAAAATAAATCTACTGTATTTTAAACAATTGACTTGGCAAGATTCAATCATGCAGCCTTCGCAAATGACCTGCCTTCACAATAAACCAAGTAAGTTGTCAGAAACAGGGCAAATTTATTGAATCTTTGGGTTAACTTTTTGCTGTATGTCCACTAGGCAAATTTCTCCAGCAAATCTTTAATAAATATATACCCATGGGGTTGATTTACTAAAACTGGAGAGTGCAAAATATGGTGCAGCTGTGCATGGTAGCCAATCAGCTTCTAACTTCAACTTGTTCAATTAAGCTTTGACAAAAAAAAACTGGAAGCACCAGGTTTCAATGCAGAGGTGCACCAGATTTTGCACTCGCCAAGTCTTAGTAAATCAACCCCTTTGTGTCTACCTGCCTGACTGTGGTGTGGACTTTAGACTGGAAGCACAGTTAAGACTGGGATTGATGTGACTGCATCAATGTTCTCTGTAAATTACTATGGAACATGCTGGTGCGCTAGTGCTATGTAAAAAGTAAAATAAAAAATGAATTAATCAATTTACAAACTTAGGAATGAGGGAATATATTCAGAATATCTATGGGGTTCCACCTCATTGTCTCTTTTATTTTTTTTTATTCAATCTTTGGCTGGATTCACATTTTTTTCCTAATGAGTTTTTTAATTGGAAATCATGGAAACACATATACTGTAAGAGCACCTCATGAAACATTTCAGTGCACATTAATGCATTTTAATGTGTGCTGACATGCTTTATGTTGTTTGTTGAAGTATAATGAAAAATGCATTTGAATGCACGTTTAAATACATGGTAATGCATGGCAACATGCATTAGCACACCACACACATCAGGAAAAAACCCCCATCAAGATGCAAAGGAGTGAATGTGCTTTAATTGAAGGCATTGGACAATTTAGGCATAAACTGCCACCTTATGTTTTGGGTCTTACTCCCAATCCGCAACATGCACATACAGACACATTGCAAATTCTGATAAATAATTCTAATTGCAATTTCAACTTTAACTTTACTTACTTACCAAACTTCAACTTTAACTTACATACCAAAGTCAGACTCCTGATTCTTTGTCTATGGGATATTTTTTAAATGTAAAAGCAACATTTTCCCTTATGCATACATGCTCAAAGTCACATCCATTCTTTAATGTGATTTTCAACCAAAAATGTTGTCCTATCTGTTTCATGTTAAACTACAGAAGCCACAGTGGACATAAGATGGACCAGTAATGATAGTGCATTTTTTATTTTCTTGTTCCTATGTCCGTTTCTAAAACAGTGTTACTTTTTTATCGATGTTGCATGTTTTTTTATGAACACGTTTGCTAACAGAATCCTATCAAAATGCCTCTGTATTTAGCCACTGGCGAAAAGTAAATAGAACATTTATAAGTTGAATATGTGCTATCTTTTCTTTCCTAATTTATAATGAGAAATTTCCAGTTAGGTCTGGGCCAAAACAGAGACAGGGGAAATAGCTGCCTTCAGCAAAGCTGTCACTTCTCTTAATAAGGATACATTGAATTAATCTTCCTCTTGTTGTCAGTCATGATGAATTACTTAGCCGTGCATCCCTTACAATCAAACATAGTCATCCCAACACACAACAGCCGGTACCAAAAACAACACTTGAACATGGGTACACATGCATCACTGCGGCTAACCTACATTCAGCAATACATTTTTCATCTATTCAGGTCTCTTCATTTCAAAGATTTTAAATGCCCTTGAAGGAAGCTTGGGAAATACAGACTCTGCCATAGCTGACCTACTTATAAGACAACTAATTTTTTGATTGTCTCTGGCTTCATTACTTTCTGAATCACCGAGAAACAAATATGTAGGATGAAATGAGAACTCCTGATCCGCATACTTGTTCTAATTTGTGATTCAAAAAGTAAAGAAAGCAATTGGACAAGTAGGGATGGGATCTGGGTTTGGGTTGGACCTGGGTTCAAGGCAAACCCAGTCTGTTGATAATTCACAAACTTGCTAAACTATTGTGGTCATTTGCCCATCCAGGGTGCAGTAATGTAAACGCAGTGCCAGTTATCCCAAATGTCGCTGACCAAATACGGTCACAATGACACTGACCAAATAAGGTCATTTTCCTTTTACTGAAAAACATCTGTAAAACATTTTGTAAATATGACAGATACCTGTATCTTAGTATCTGAAGATTTTTTCATCTTTGCTAAAATAATAGAGCATGGTAGCCGAGTTTTGCTAGTGATTGCCAGAGAGTAATGACAGACCTGATAGCATGCAAGCTCTAGAAATGTATTTAAAATGAGCGTTTTAACTATGTATCACCATTCTATGAAATATGAATCTACATGTTTTGAAGGGTTTAATTTAAACTAATTTCTTATCTACAGAGTATTATGAGCATTCCATTACTCCACCAGTAGAATATATCTGTCTGCTAAAACCACTACGGTAATTCACAGGTGTTTGGAGACTTGCAATTTACCCTTTATCTCTGCCTTTCCAGATGAAAACGTTTGCTACTTGGCAGCTAGCGATGCAACCCATGGAGGACTTATGCACTTAAAAATCCACAAAAAAACTAACAATTTAGTGTTTGGTGAATGCTGAAGAGATCTGACAATTTGTAGTACCTCCTGGGGGACCCTAGAGAGTAATCCCTGTGCTTGAGTACTTAGGTATGTACACTCAGCCATTATAAGGAATTTCTATGGTCTGTTTTGGATTTATTATTTATTTTATATTATAGACCCCTGCACATTGATCTCCCTGGCACAGTGAAAGAGAAAAGGATAAACACTTCTCTTATGGCAGAGCTGGTTAGAGGGAGATCTTTCCCATGTTCCTGTTGCTACACAGGACAATAACACTAATGCGCATGGTGCACCCTGTGCGCACACCTATGATTATAGAGAAAGCAAAGAAGGATGCTGAAACATTCAAAAGTGAGTCAGGAAAAGAGTTGAGAATAATGACAGGGGATCTTACTGTTGGAGTATTCCAAATATAAAAAAGAAGCTAGGGGCTGATTGGACTGATTGGCCTGACCCTTCAATAACCCCTAACTTCTCCAGTCGCCAACAGCATATTCTTATCTTTTTACATATGAGCAGTTTCTGCCACTGAGATTGGAAAGAAAAAGCCAAGTGTAGGCTCCAAACCAGTTTTGAGCATATACAGGGCTATGGACTCCTTCCCCTTCCCCATGTGACAACACTAGCCCAGTTGCATAGCAAGAGGAGGAGAAGCAGAAGAGGAGTAGAAGCTCAACAATACCTGAAAGTTTGTGATACTTCACTTCCCTACCGAAGGCTAAATGCCTGCTGCATTTAGGCTAAAGCCTAAATGCAGCAGTGGAAGAGCAAAGAAAACCATTTGCAGATGAGGAATAGCAAAGTTGGATGACCTATTACTTTGCTCTGCATGGGAAAAGAACGTGGTCTATTTAGGCCCCTTTCACACTTATACGACTTGTCCCATGATTTGTACTGCAAAATCGTATGACAAGTAATTCTCTATGATTTTCAATGACTACCATTCATATTGGCACGACTTTAAGTCGTGCCGACTTCAAAGTAGTCCCTGCACTACTTTGGTCCAACTTCCATGCGAGTTGTACTCCATAGACCTCAATGTTAAACCCTCAAGTAGCATGAAAATTGTACCTGAATAATATAGACACGATTTCAGTACGACTTTGTAAGCACAAGCTGTAAGCACAAGCCTCACACCACGTTTGTTAATGCCAAAGTTGTGGCGAAGTTGTACAAAGTAGTACTGATCCCAAATCGTGTCAAAATCGCACAAATTCACGGAAAAATCGCGGAAAAATTGCGCCCGCGAAATCGTGGAAAATCGCGTGACTTTGAAGTCGTACAAGTGTGAAAGGGGCCTTAAGAACAAATTTATTGATTTTGGCCTTGTCTACAAAATGTACAAAATGTAGTATTAAACACATGGCAGCATTTAACCACTCCAGCCCCAGAAGGATTTACCCCCTTCCTGACCAGAGCACTTTTTACAATTTGGCACTGCGTGGCTTTAACTGCTAATTGCGCGGTCATGCAATGCTGTACCCAAACGAAATTTACATCCTTTTCTTCCCACAAATAGAGCTTTCTTTTGATGGTATTTGATCACCTCTGTGGTTTTTATTTTTTGCGCTATAAATGGAAAAAGACAGAAAATTTTGAAAAAAAACAATATTTTCAACTTTTTGTTATAAAAAAATCCAATAAACTACATTTTATTCATACATTTAGTCTAAAATGTATTCAGCCACATGTCATTGGTAAAAATGTTAATAAGCGTCTATTTATAGGTTTGCGTCTACAAACTAGGGTACATTTTCTGGAATTTACATAGCTTTTAGTTTATGACTGCCTATCTCATTTCTTGAGGTGCTAAAATCGCAGGGCAGTACAACCCCCCCCCCCAAATGACCCCATTTTGGAAAGTAGACACCCCAAGGAAATTGCTGAGAGGCATGTTGAGACCATTGAATATAATTTTTTTTTTGTCCCAAGTGATTGAATAATGACAAAAAAAAAAACTTTACAAAAAGTTGTCATTAATGATATATTGCTCACACAGGCCATGGGCATATGTGGAATTGCACCCCAAAATACATTTAGCTGCTTCTCCTGAGTATGGGGATACCACATGTGTGGGACTTTTTGGGAGCCTAGCCGCATACGGGGCACCGAAATCCAAGCACCCCCTTCAGGATTTCTAAGGGCGTAAATTTTTGATTTCACTCCTCACCAGTGGTGTATTTTGGTTTTGTGCTGCCCTAGGCAAGACTAAAATCGGACGCCCCCCCCATGTAAATTTACCCCACCCCTTCCTGTTTAATGCATGTGACTCCTTCCAAAATTGAAGGACTGCAAGTTCCAGTATGAACCCCTGAGCTATCACGGGTTCATGTTCAGACCTGTAGCCCTTCACTAGTTTTTTTTTGGGGGGGGGGGGGTGATATCCTCAGCTCTGAGGGGTTCATGCTGGGACCTGCAGTCCTTCACTTTTGGGGGTCACATCCCTAGATCTTACAGGTTCATGCTGGAACCTGTAGTCCTTCACTAGTTTGGGGGGCGTGTCGCATCCTCAGCTCTGAGGGGCACATGCTGGGGGGTCACATCCCCCAAAAGTAAAGAACTACAAGTTCCAACATGAGCTCCTTAGATCTAAGGATGTGTCTCCCTCCAAAATTGAAGGACTACAAGTCCCGGCATGAACCTCTAAGATCTAGGGATGTAACCCTTTAGATCTCACAGGTTCATGCTGGAACCTGTAGTCCTTCATTAGGAGGATGGAATCAGTGGCAGTGCTTGGGGGGGTTGAGTTCCGTATCAGTGCTTGGGGGGTGGGTGCAATGTCAGTGCTTGGGGGGGATGAGTTCAGTAACTCTCACTTGCCGTTACCCGTCAGTCAGTGTCCAATTGATTCCCCCCTGCCTGCATGCAAGAGAGGGGAGGAGAGAGAGGGTTAAGGAAGGTGAGAGAGAGAGGGTGGAAGAGAGGGAGAGAGAGAGAGAGGGGGTGTGGGGGGTGAGAGAGGGGGTGGGTGTTTGGGGTGAGAGAGAGAGAGGGGTGGGTGTGTGGGGTGAGAGAGAGAGGGGGGGTGGGTGGGTGTGAGGGGGGTGTGAAAGAGAGAGAG
The DNA here is from genome assembly GCA_037952835.1 of Lithobates septentrionalis. Taxonomy (NCBI): domain Eukaryota; kingdom Metazoa; phylum Chordata; class Amphibia; order Anura; family Ranidae; genus Lithobates; species Lithobates septentrionalis. Next base: position 3,538,189 of record JBBDGP010000609.1, on the reverse strand, counting down.
GGGGCGGGTGTGTGGGGGTGGGGGAGAGAGGGAGGGGTGGGTGTAAGAGAGGGGGGAGAAGGTGAGGGTGGTGGGAGAGAGAGACCCCCTAGCCCTGCCTGCAGTCCCTACTGACCCCCCGTGACTATCCCAGGCAGCCCCTGCCTGTGTTGGTAGGCGTGTGTGATGCACCTACCTCATGCCCATCCTCGGTCAGCCTGTCTTCTTGTTCCAGGACAGTCACAGCTGGGAGAGGAGTTGGAGAAGGAGTCGGGGACGCTGGTCAAGTCAGGGTGGCGGTGAGGCGTAGTCTTCTCTCACTCCCTCCTGGGCTCTTGGTTATGGCAAGCTGTCAGCCTCTTCCCAGCTGCTGGGGCCTCCCTCTTGCTTTTTGAAAATGTCGCTGCCCTGCACCCCACCGCCACCGGACCAATGGCGGACTCTCCAGGACCATGACAAAAGGGCGGGGCTCAGCTCAAGGGGCCAGGCAGCTGCTTTGAGCCCCTCCGCACTGGAGGAGGAGAAAGTTAAGTCCTCCTCTGCTTTGATTGCTGGGCAGGGAGGGAGTCGTGGCCGTGACATCACCAGTGGCCAGGGGTCAGGTGGAGGCGGAGCCGAGCCAGCTCTACCGCGGCTCAGTCCGCCCCTGTCCCATGCATTCCGGACTGCTCCCAGTGTCACTTTTATTCCGTGCGGGAGCCGGGACTCGGGAGGACGTGTCAGGGAGGGGACTTTTTTTTGCACGGGGGGGGGGGGCTTTTTTGTCGCCCCCCCGCAGTGTGCCGCCCTAGGCCTGGGCCTAGGCCAAGAGACAGCACTGCTCCTCACTACCTATCACAGTTTTGAAGGCCATAAAATGCCAGGACAAATCAACCCCCCCCAAATGACCCCATTTTGGAAAGTAGACACCCCAAGCTATTTGCTGAGAAGCATGTTGAGTATATGGAATATTTTATATTTTGCCACAAGTTGCGGGAAAATGACAAACTTTTTTTGCACAAAGTTGTCACTAAATGATATATTGCTCAAGCATGCCATGGGCATATGTGGAATTACACCCCAAAATACATTTTGCTGCTTCTCCTGAGTATGGGGATACCACATGTGTGGGACCTTTTGGGAGCCTAGCTGCGCACGGGGCTCCGAAAACCAATCACCGCCTTCAGGATTTCTAAAGGGCGTAAATTTTTTAATTTCACTCCTTACTACCTATCACAGTTTCGAAGGCCATAAAATGCCAAGATGGCACAAACCCCCCCCAAATGACCCCATTTTGGAAAGTAGACACCCCAAGCTATTTGCTTAGAGGGCATGGTGAGTATTTTGCAGCTCTCATTTGTTTTTGAAAATGAAGAAAGTAAAGAAAAATGTATTTTTTTTTCTTTCTTCAATTTTCAAAACTTTGTGACAAAAAGTGAGGTCTGCAAAATACTCACCATACCTCTCAGCAAATAGCTTGGGGTGTCTACGTTCCAAAATGGGGTCATATGGGGGGGGGGGGTTGTGCCATCTGGGCATTCCATGGCCTCTGAAACTGTGATAGGCAGTGAGGAGTGAAATCAAAAATTTACACCCTTAGAAACCCTGAAGGCGGCGCTTAGTTTTTGGGGTCCTGTATGCGTCTAGACTCCCAAAAAGTCTCACACATGTGGTATCCCCATATTTAGGAGAAGCAAAAGAATGTATTTTGGGGTGTAATTTCACATATTCTCATGGCATGTTTGAGCAATATATCATTTAGTGACAACTTTGTGCATAAAAAATAAAAAAAAAAATTGTCTTTTCCCCGCAACTTGTGTCACAATATAAAATATTCCATGGACTCTACATGCCTCTCAACAAATAGCTTGGGGTGTCTACTTTCCAAAATGGGGTCATTTGGGGGGTTTTGTACTGCCCTGCCATTTTAGCACCTCAAGAAATGAGATAGGCAGTCATAAACTAAAAGCTGTGTAAATTCCAGAAAATGTACCCTAGTTCGTAGACGCTATAACTTTTGCGCAAACCAATAAATATACGCTTATTAACTTTTTTTTTACCAATGACATGTGGCTGAATCCATTTTGGACTAAATGTATGAATAAAATTTAGTTCCATGGACTCGACATGCCTCTCAGCAAATAGCTTGGGGTGTCTACTTTCCAAAATGGGGTCATCTGGGGGGGGGGGTTTGAACTGTCCTGGCATTTTATGAATGACATTTAGAAGCTTATGTCACACATCACCCACTCTTCTAACCACTTGAAGACAAAGCCCTTTCTGACACTATTTGTTTACATGAAAAAATAATTTTTTTTGCAAGAAAATTACTTTGAACCCCCAAACATTATATATTTTTTTTAAAGCAAACGCCCTACAGATTAAAATGGTGGGTGTTTCATTTTTTTTTTCACACAGTATTTTCGCAGCGATTTTTCAAACGCATTTTTTGGGGAAAAAACACTTTTTTAAATTTTAATGCACTAAAACACACTATATTGCCCAAATGTTTGATGAAATAAAAAAGATGATCTTAGGCCGAGTACATGGATACCAAACATGACATGCTTTCAAATTGCGCACAAACGTGCAGTGGCGACAAACTACATACATTTTTAAAAGCCTTTAAAAGCCTTTACAGGTTACCACTTTAGATTTACAAAGGAGGTCTACTGCTAAAATTACTGCCCTCGATCTGACCTTTGCGGTGATACCTCACATGCATGGTGCAATTGCTGTTTACATTTGATGCCAGACCAACGCTTGCGTTCGCCTTTGCGCGAGAGCAGGGGGGGACAGGGGAGCTTTTTTTTTTTTCTTTCTTTCTTTTTTTTTTTTGCTTTTTTATCTTATTTTTAAACTGTTCCTTTCATTTTTTTTTTTTATCATTTTTATTGTTATGTCAGGGAATGTAAATATCCCCTATGATAGCAATAGGTAGTGACAGGTACTCTTTTTTTGAAAAAAATGGTGTTTATTAGACCCCAGATCTCTCCTCTGCCCTCAAAGCATCTGACCACACCAAGATCAGTGTGATAAAATGCTTTCCCGATTTCCCAATGGCACTGTTTACATCCGGCAAAATCTAAGTCATGAAATGCTCATAGCTTCCGGTTTCTTAGGCCATAGAGATGATTGGAGCCATTCTGGTCTCTGATCAGCTCTATGGTCAGCTGGCCGAATCACCGGCTGCATTCTCAGGTTCCCTGTTGGGACAGGAGAGCCAGAGAAAAACATGGAAGACGGTGGGAGGGGGGGACATTCCCTCCCACTGCTTGTAAAAGCAGTCTAGAGGCTAATTAGCCACTAGGATTGCTCTTACATGAAAGCTGACCGCTGGCTGAAAATAATGATATCAAGATGATACCTAAACCTGCAGGCATCATTCTGGAATAACCACTCAAAGTCCAGCAACATACCAGTACGTTGCTGGTCCTTGTTGGGCATATATTGTAATCTTTTTTTTCCTTGTCAAAAGAAGTTTATTGAGTATACAATATTATAAAGATACATAAAGTAAGTTTACAAGGATCTATAAAGTAAGCTCATTGTTTTACAGTAGGGTTTATATAGGTAAATATCATGAAATTTCAAATATTAAACCTTGGGTTCACGTAAACCTAAATTAAAGATATATATAATTTCCTTAGTTACTTTTGTAGGTATTTAAATGATTTATACCTACTATACATATTGTTTACAGGTAGAGTGTATATAGGTCAAATAAATTCTGATAATGAGCTTTAATCGTAAGGTGGAGAAAAGGAAAGAGAAAGAAGAAAAAGGGTAGAAAGGCAGAGGTATGGTCCACAAGGTTGTCCCGCTCGTCAGTTTATTATTCTTTTTAGTTCTCTTTGAAGCCTTAGAATGGGTGTCTCTGTAAGTCATTTAATCTGTTACCATGGCAACAGGACAGAGTCATTGAAATTTGACAGGAACTGTTGTTTTACCCAAGGATGCCAACGTTTTTCAAATTTTGGAATTTGATTTTGATCGATGGCTACCATCTTAGCATGGGACATTGTATTATTCATTCTGTGAATTGTTTCTGCTAGTACCAATGTAGGAGATTCCCATGCCTTGGCCACTGTTTGTTTTGCAGCCGTTATTAGTTGGATCATAAATTTGAATTGAGAGAGTGTTAACCATTCCGGTTTTAGATTAAGTAAAGTTATATATGGATCTGGTTGTATTATTTTTTTAAATATTTTAGATGCAATCACGAAGACTTCCTTCCAGAAGGTTTGGATTACTGGGCACGTCCACCATATGTGTAAATGTGTGCCTATTTCTGGGCATCCTCGAAAACAAAGAGCTGAGGTATTAGGTGAATATTTTGCCACTCTAGCAGGTACAAGGTACCAGCGAGTTAGGACTTTATAATTTGTCACCAGTGCTAAGATGTTGGTTGAAGATGACTTAGCTGTGAGCCATATGTTAGACCAGTCCGTGTCTTCTAAAGTTCGTCCCAGGTCCTCCTCCCACCTCTGAACGTAAGAGGGTCTATTAAGATTTACTACTCCATATAATTGATTATAAAGTGATGAAATTGTACCTTTAGCAAATGGATCTTTTGTACAGATTGATTCAAAAATGGATAATTGGGATAATGGTGTATCCCCCTTTAGGAATGGTGTATAGAAATTTTTGATTTGGAGATATCTAAATATCTCAGAGTTTACTAGATCATATTTTTCTCTAAGCGATGGGAATGAAAGGAATGATTTAGATGCTATGAAGTCATTTAGTGTCTGAATGTCTGATGTTGTCCAAGCTTTAAAAGAATTTGGGTAGATCCATGCCGGATAAAAGGCCGGATTTCTGATAAAAGAAAGGAGAGGATTGTGTGGAGATTGTAACTGATATTTGGTTTTTAGTTTATCCCAGAGAGATAAGAAGTGTTTAGTTATGGGATTATGAATTTTAAAGCGGTCTTTAGGATCAAGCCATAACAAGTTTGATATTAATAGAGGGTCATTTTCTGAAGCCTCTATAAATACCCATAATTGGATTTCCTGTTTTGCATGGTATTTGGACAGACTGGCCAAATGTGCTGCTCTGTAGTAGTTAGTAAAATTAGGGTATCCCAGGCCTCCTTTATTTTTGGGAAGATGTAGTGTGTGTATAGGTATACGTGGTTTAGAAGAGCCCCATATAAACAAAGTTGCTCTTTTTTGTACTATTCTCAAAAAATAGGAAGGAATTGGAATAGGGAGGACTCTGAATAGATAAAGCAATTTGGGTAGAATAGTCATTTTGATTGCATTAATCTTCCCTATCCAGGATAAAGGAAGTTGCGACAATTGTTTTATTAGATTTGTGATCTGTCTTAATACAGGAGGATAATTGGTTGAGAATAAGTCAGAATGAGATGCTGTTAAATGAATTCCAAGATATGGGATTGATTTTTCTGCCCATGTGAATGGGAGTGCAGCCCTAGCCGGGATCAATTCCATGTTTGTGAGCAAAATATTAAGCACTAGGCATTTCTTAGGATTAATCATAAGGCCGGATAGGGCTGCAAATCCATCAAGAGCTGGTATTAAGTTAGGACCAGAGACCTGTGGTGATGATAGAAAAAGTAATATATCGTCTGCAAATATACATAATTTGTGTGTAATACCTCCTACTTCAATGCCAGTTATAGTTTGGTTTGTTCTGATGTATTGGGCCATGGGTTCGAGTATAAGGGCAAATAATAAGGGAGATAATGGGCAACCCTGTCGGGTACCTCTTTCGATATTAAAGGCATCAGATTTGTATCCAGCATATTTTATATAGGCTTTGGGTTTATTATATAATGCTTTGATCCATGTTAAAATGTGGGGTCCAAAACCCCATTTTTGTAATGAATATTGCATATATTGCCAGGATACTGTGTCAAATGCCCTCTTAATATCGAGAGATAGAAAACATAAAGGGATTTTCCGTTTTTTAGCAATATGTGCCAATAACACTGCCCTGCGTATATTATCGCCTGCCTGTCTATTTGGCATGAAGCCTACTTGATCTCTATGTATTAATTTTCCTATAATGCTATTGAGGTGTTTTGCTATTATTTTTGCTAATAATTTAATGTCAAGGTTTAACAGAGAGATAGGCCGATAATTCACACAGGAAGTATCATCAGAAAGGGGTTTTGGGATCATACAAACAATTGCCATTAGTGTTTATTGCCGAAAAGAATGTCCTTCTAGAAGTTTGTTAAAAGTTTCAGTGAGAATGGGAGAGAGTATTTCTGAGAATGTTTTATAGTATAAAGCCGAGTAGCCGCCTGGGCCTGGTCTTTTGTTAAGTTTTAGGTCTTTTATGGCGTTAGCAACTTCATCTATAGTTATAGGCTCATCCAAACTGCTTTTTTGATTCTGAGACAACTCAGGTAAGGTTATTTTTGAGAAGAAGGATTCAGCCTCTGTAGGATTAAATTCATTGTTTGTCTTGTATAAAGTTGCGAGATGTGAGTGAAATTTATGGACTATTTTAACTGGATTACAAGTATAAACATTTTTTGATAATTTCAAACGTATTGGTTTGAAAGATTTGTTAGTTGAATTTAATGCCCGAGCCAAATATGTACCTGGTTTGTTTGTATTCATGTAGAAATTGTGTTTGGAGCGTTTGAGGGATTTATCAACTGACTCAGTGAGAAATAGATCGTATTCCAATCTAGATTTTTCCAGATGAGATTTTGTACTCTTAGATGGATTATCTTGAAATGATATGTAGGCTGCATTAAAATTAAGTTCTAGTTTTTTTGCTAGATTTTTGCGTTCCCGTTTAAATAGTGCCATTTGTCTTTGTATTGTACCACGCAAGACAGGCTTATGAGCTTCCCACAGTGTTATTGGGGAAATGTCTGTTGTATTATTAATTGATATGTATTCCTTTAAAGCTTGTTCAATGGCCATCTGATGTAGTGGGTGTTTGAGCATTATGTCCGGTAAGTACCACGTTGGGTCATGCGCTTTTGGTATGGCTGAGGCTATAGTAGTGTATACTGCATTATGGTCAGACCACGGAGTAATCTTTTTTTTCATGCAGCCTGTGGGCTGCATGAAAAAAAGAGATTGATTGTTGGGTATGCCCACCATTAGAATACCTCCCTTCATCCACCCACTTCTAATGATGGGCATACATGCACCATTTATATATGCCAAAGCATGGGGGCAGCCGCCCCAAAAGTTAGGAGCAAATCGCTCCTGCGCCCCTGCTGCCCCCATGCTTCGGCATATATCACCTCTGACAGTGCTAGAGTCATGGCTTTATGTATCATGGGAGCAAACGCTGTTGCTGTCAAGATAAATAAATCCGCGCTGCAGCTGAATGGCGTACCTGAAGACAAAAAAATGGTTAACAATAAAACAAAGTAAACAGTAAAGTATAAAAAATTGCATACCTGAAAAGCAAACATGATAAAACATAATAACAAAAAAACATTGCAGAATAGAATACAGTAAAAAAGAGCAGAACAATAGAGAGAGAATAGAGAGAGAGAGAGAACAATAAAATGACAACTATTTTTGTTTTTTTAATTTAATATATTTTTTTGGGGTTTTTTTTACACTTTTTTTGTAACTGTAACTTTTATAACTGTAACCGGTTCCAGGTTCGGGTCTCTCAAAACGCGATGGCATCTTGGGAGACCCTGTGAAAGTGTGCCTAGTCTGTGCAATGCTGTACCCTACGCTAATACTCAACTAGTGTATGGTAGCGTTCAAAACATTCACCTATGCAAAGACCAGGATTGTCAGAACAGGAGGGACAATAATAGCGGGTGTCACGCCTATATCCGAGCTTGCTGCAGACACAACATCTTTTTTGGGGGGGTTTGTTGGGTAGGGGTACTCGGGAGGACATAAAAAAAATGCCTCTCATGCAGCCGACTGCATTTGGTTGGGGATGTGAATGGGGGAAGTACTGGTGCTGCAGAAGTGGTGGGTTCCCAATTAGGATTGGCGAATGCAGCAGGAAGGGCATTATGGGCACGACAGGCCTGTGTTTGCCTTCTGCTTGGTGGCAGCGGGACACTACTTGTGCTTGCCACCTCACCAGCTTGAACTGCACTTATGGGACTCGCCACGTCACCAAGTGTTACTGCAGTGCTGGTTTGACTACGACCGGGGTGTACTAGGCCGCTGGTGCTTGCCAGTTCACCAAAACGCTACCAAAAAAACTGTTAGCGATCGCAGGGATCAGGCCTGACTCTGCGAACGCTGCAGTTATGTGTTTAGTGTTTTGTAAGTGACAGTGATCGATCGAAAATGCACTTGGGTGGGCTGGGCTGGGCTGGGCGGAGGGGCAAAACGCAGGTGCTAGCAGGTATCTGGGCTGATCCCACTAACACTGCGTTTTTGGGAACCCTAAACTGCTGGGGACGCTAGTATAGATCTGATTGGATCAGATATTGATCCGTTCAGATACTATACCACTAAGGGAGGTGTACGGTGCGTGCGTGGGTGTTAGCGCTACTGGCACTAACCTGACGCTGCCTGGGGCTGGTGTTTGCCAGTTCACCAAGACACTACCAAAAAAACTGTTAGCGATCGCAGGTATCAGGCCTGACTCTGTAAATGCTGCAGTTATGCGTTTAGTGTTTTGTAAGTGACAGTGCTCGATCTATACTGCACTTGGGTGGGCTGGGCGGAGGGGCAAAACGCAGGTGCTAGCAGGTATCTGGGCTGATCCCGCTAACACTGCATTTTTGGGAACCCTAAACTGCTGGGGACGCTAGTATAGATCTGATCGGATCAGATATTGATCCGTTCAGATACTATACCACTAAGGGAGGTGTATGCTGCGTGCGTGGGTGCTAGCGCTACTGGCACTAACCTGACGCTGCCTGGGGCGACGCAGACCCTACCTGACCCTAAAACCTAACTTATATCACCGTCGGGCGATTAGGGGGCTAAACCTTTATTAGGTAATAAACGGCGGGTGCCCTGACACTAAGAAAAACAAATTAACTAACCAGCGTCACCCGTAACAGTTATACGGTGATCACTGGTAAAAGGGTTAACTAGGGGGCAATCAAGGGGTTAAAACCTTTATTAAGTAGTATTTGGGGGACCCTGACGCTATAAAACGCTGACGGCGAACCTATATATTTACCTCCCTAACTAGCGTCACCAGTGACACTAATACAGCGATCAGAAAAACGATCGCTTAGTGACACTGGAGACGGGGGGTGATCCAGGGGTTAAAACTTTATTAGGGGGGTTAGGGGGGTACCCTAGACCTAAAGGGGGCTAACACTAACTGCCCCACCACTTCTAACTGTCACAAACTGACACCAATGCAGTAATCAGAAAAAAAACCCTGCTATTGTGCTATTGGTGTCACTGTGACGGGGGGGGGGGAGTCATTAGGGGGTGATCAGGGGGTGATCGGGGGGTGTAAAGTGTGCCTGGTGTGTTTTACTGTAAGTGTATGTGTTGTGCACTTACTCAGATGTCTTCTCTCCTCGGCGCAGGAACGGAAATTACCGACCCGAGCAGAGATAACATCACTTCCTCTGCCGCTGTTTACTATACAGCAGCAGAGGAAGATTCTCATTCGTTGGGAGTGATTGCGAGGGGGTGGCCACGAATGAGTGGTCTCCCCCTCAGCCTGGATCGCTCCCCTAACGATGCCGACTTCCTCGGGCACCGGGGGGGGCGCAATGCGCCCCCCGCCCGCAGGAGGCAGATCACGTACCACGTACGTGATTTTGCCTGCCCGTGCCATTCTGCCGCAGTATATCTGCGTTAGGTGGTAGGCAAGTGGTTAAGCAGTGACCGGAAAGGGAGACTTCACGTACACCCGATGAGAAAGCTGGACGAAAAATTCCACTTTTGATGCGATCATACGATAATCTGATCACTAGTACACAGCTGTCATCCGAAATTTTTCGAAGGGACAAATTCCAAGAATTTTTCTCGTACAATACTAGATCGTACGGTTTTTGTCCGAAAATACAATACAAATACATTACAGCACTTCCGAAATTTTTTTGTCATGCGAAAATTTTTGTACTTTAGTAACCTATTCGCATTCGATATGGAGACTAGCATGCAAAAAATAAATAAAAAACAGACGATCATTTGTCCGATAATCTCATCGTGTGTACTAGACCTTAGACTCATGACACATCAGTGATTTATTTGCAAAGATTAATTACTGCTGCATGTTGCTTATGCCACCCGTTAGCAGTGATTTGTAGCTAGCGATTTTAGTTGTAGCTACCGATTGCTACAGAATTTAGCTTATCTTTTTTCACATATCAATCTCCTTTAGTTTTAAAGATGTCACTGTTAGCGATCACATGGACAATTATTTTACAATTTTCTTAGCAACAAATTGCTGTAACAAAACGGGGAGAATACCGTATTTATCGGAGTATAACACACACTTTTTTCCCCTTAAAATCAGGGGAAAATCGTGGGTGCGTGTTATACGCCGATCCCCCGCTGATCCCCCGCTGATTGTGAGTGGAGGATCGAGCCGCCGAGATACATAGCCAAGTGTACTCGGCTCGGCTCACAGTCACGCCCAGTCCCGCCCTATGATGGACATAACACAGGGACTGGGCGTGACTGTGAGCGGAGCCGATCAGTGAGTATAGATCCGATCAGATCTATACTAGCGTCCCCAGCAGTTTAGGGTTCCCAAAAACGCAGTGTTAGCAGGATCAGCCCAGATACCTGCTAGCACCTGCGTTTTGCCCCTCCGCCCGGCCCAACCCAGCCCACCCAAGTGCAGTATCAATCGATCACTGTCACTTACAAAACACTAAACGCATAACTGCAGCGTTCGCAGAGTCAGGCCTGATCCCTGCAATCGCTAACAGTTTTTTTGGTAGCGTTTTGGTGAACTGGCAAGCACCATCGGCCTAGTAAACCCCCGTCGTAGTCAAACCAGCACTGCAGTAACACTTGGTGACGTGGCGAGTCCCATAAGTGCAGTTCAAGCTGGTGAGGTGGCAAGCACAAGTAGTGTCCCGCTGCCACCAAGAAGAAGACAAACAGGCCCGTTGTGCCCATCATGCCCTTCCTCCTGCATTCGCCAATCCTAATTGGGAACCCACCACTTCTGCAGCACCCATAATTCCCCCATTCACATCCCCAACCAAATGCAGTCGGCTGCATGAGAGGCATTTTTTTTATGTCCTCCCGAGTACCCCTACCCAACGAACCCCCCCAAAAAAGATGTTGTGTCTGCAGCAAGCGCGGATATAGGCGTGACACCCGCTATTATTGTCCCTCCTGTCCTGACAATCCTGGTCTTTGCATTGGTGAATGTTTTGAACGCTACCATACACTAGTTGAGTATTAGCGTAGGGTACAGCATTGCACAGACTAGGCACACTTTCACAGGGTCTCCCAAGATGCCATCGCATTTTGAGAGACCCAAACCCGAATATAAAATTTAAAAAAATAGTTGTCGTTTTATTGTTCTCTCTCTCTCTATTCTCTCTATTGTTCTGCTCTTTTTTTTACTGTATTCTATTCTGCAATGTTTTATTGTTATTATGTTTTATCATGTTTGCTTTTCAGGTATGCAATTTTTTATACTTTACCGTTTACTGTGTTTTATTGTTAACCATTTTTTTGTCTTCAGGTACGCCATTCACGACTTTGAGTGGTTATACCAGAATGATGCGTGCAGGTTTAGGTATCATCTTGGTATCATTCTTTTCAGCCTGCGGTCGGCTTTCATGTAAAAGCAATCCTAGCGGCTAATTAGCCTCTAGACTGCTTTTACAAGCAGTGGGAGGGAATGCCCCCCCCACCCCCCCACCGTCTTCCGTGTTTTTCTCTGGCTCTCCTGTCTCAACAGGGAATCTGAGAATGCAGCCGGTGATTCAGCCAGCTGACCATAGAGCTGATCAGAGACCAGAGTGGCTCCAAACATCTCTATGGCCTAAGAAATAGGAAGCTACGAGCATTTCATGACTTAGATTTCGCCGGATGTAAACAGTGCCATTGGGAAATTGGGAAAGCATTTTATCACACCGATCTTGGTGTGGTCAGATGCTTTGAGGGCAAAGGAGAGATCTAGGGTCTAATATACCCCAATTTTTTCAAAAAAAGAGTACCTGTCACTACCTATTGCTATCATAGGGGATATTTACATTCCCTGAGATAACAATAAAAATGATTAAAAAAAAAAAAATGAAAGGAACAGTTTAAAAATAAGATAAGAAAGCAAAAAATAAATAAATAAATAAAAAAAAAATAAAAAAATAAAAAAGCACCCCTGTCCCCCCCTGCTTTTGTGCAATGGCGAACGCAAGCGTCCGGCTGGCGTCAAATGTAAACAGCAATTGCACCATGCATGTGAGGTGTCACCGCGAATGTCAGATCGAGGGCAGTAATTTTAGCAGTAGACCTCCTCTGTAAATCTAAAGTGGTAACCTGTAAAGGCTTTTAAAGGTTTTTAAAAATGTATTTAGTTTGTCGCCACTGCACGTTTGTGCGCAATTTTAAAGCATGTCATGTTTGGTATCCATGTACTCGTCCTAAGATCATCTTTTTTATTCCATCAAACATTTGGGCAATATAGTGTGTTTTAGTGCATTAAAATTTAAAAAAGTGTGTTTTTCCCCCAAAAAATGCGTTTGAAAAATCGCTGCGCAAATACTGTGTGAAAAAAAAAAATGAAACACCCACTATTTTAATCTGTAGGGCATTAGCTTTAAAAAAATATATAATGTTTGGGGGTTCAAAGTAATTTTCTTGCAAAAAAAAAAAATTTTTTCATGTTAACAAAAAGTGTCGGAAAGGGCTTTGTCTTCAAGTGGTTAGAAGAGTGGGTGATGTGTGACATAGGCTTCTAAATGTTGTGCATAAAATGCCAGGACAGTTCAAAACCCCCCCAAATGACCCCATTTTGGAAAGTAGACACCCCAAGCTATTTGCTGAGAGTCATGTCGAGCCCATGGAATATTTTAAATTGTGACAGAAGTTGCCGGGAAGAAACTATTTTTTTTTTTTTTTGCACAAAGTTGTCACTAAATGATATATTGCTCAAACATGCCATGGGAATATGTGAAATTACACCCCAAAATACATTCTGTTGCTTCTCCTGAGTACGGGAATACCACATGTGTGAGACTTTTTGGGAGCCTAGCCACGTACGGGACCCCGAAAACCAAGCACCGCCTTCAGGCTTTTTAAGGGCGTTAATTTTTGATTTCACTCTTCACTGCCTATCACCGTTTCAGAGGCCATGGAATGCCCAGGTGGTACAACCCCCCCCCCAAATGACCCCATTTTGGAAAGTAGACACCCCAAGCTATTTGCTGAGAGGTATAGTGAGTATTTTGCAGACCTCACTTTTTGTCACAAAGTTTTGAAAATTGAAAAAAGAAAAAAAAATGTTTTTCTTGTCTTTCTTCATTTTCAAAAACAAATGAGAGCTGCAAAATACTCACCATGCCTCTCAGCAAATAGCTTGGGGTGTTTACTTTCCAAAATGGGGTCATTTAGGGGGGTTTTGTGCCACCTGGGCATTCCATGGCCTCCGAAACTGTGATAGGCAGTGAAGAGTGAAATCAAAAATTTACACCCTTAGAAATCCTGAAGGCGGTGATTGGATTTCGGGGCCCCGTACCCAGCTAGGCTCCAAAAAAGTCCCACACATGTGGTATCCCCATACTCAGGAGAAGCAGCTAAATGTATTTTGGGGTGCAATTCCACATATGCCCATGGCCTGTGTGAGCAATATATCATTTAGTGACAACTTTGTGCAAAAAAAAAACCAAAAAAAAAAAAATGTGTCACTTTTCCGCAACTTGTGTCAAAATATAAAATATTCCATGGACTCAACATGCCTCTCAGCAAATAGCTTGGGGTGTCTACTTTCCAAAATTGGGTAATTTGGGGGGGTTGTGCCATCTGGGCATTTTATGGCCTTCAAAACTGTGATAGGTAGTGAGGAGTGAAATCAAAAATTTACGGCCTTAGAAATCCTGAAGGCGGTGATTGGTTTTCGGGGCCCAGTACGCGGCTAGGCTCCCAAAAAGTCCCACACATGTGGTATCCCCGTACTCAGGAGAAGCAGCTGAATGTATTTTGGGGTGCAATTCCACATAGGCCCATGGCCTGTGTGAGCAATATATCATTTAGTGACAACTTTTTGTAAATATTTTTTTTTTTGTCATTATTCAATCACTTAGGACAAAAAAAATAAATATTCAATGGGTTCAACATGCCTCTCAGCAATTTCCTGGGAATCCACCACTTCTGCAGCATCCATAATTCCCCAATTCACATCCCCAACCAAATGCAGTCGGCTGCATGAGAGGCATTTTCTTTATGTCCTCCCGAGTACCCCTACCCAACGAACCCCCCCAAAAAAGATGTTGTGTCTGCAGCAAGCACGGATATAGGCGTGACACCCGCTATTATTGTCCCTCCTGTCCTGACAATCCTGGTCTTTGCATTGGTGAATGTTTTGAACGCTACCATACACTAGTTGAGTATTAGCGTAGGGTACAGCATTGCACAGACTAGGCACACTTTCACAGGGTCTCCCAAGATGCCATCGCATTTTGAGAGACCCAAACCCGAATATAAAATAAAAAAAAATAGTTGTCGTTTTATTGTTCTCTCTCTCTCTATTCTCTCTCTATTGTTCTGCTCTTTTTTTACTGTATTCTATTCTGCAATGTTTTATTGTTATTATGTTTTATCATGTTTGCTTTTCAGGTATGCAATTTTTTATACTTTACCGTTTACTCTGTTTTATTGTTAACCATTTTTTTGTCTTCAGGTACGCCATTCACGACTTTGAGACCTCACTTTTTGTCACGAAGTTTTGAAAATTGAAAAAAGAAAAAAAAATGTTTTTCTTGTCTGTCTTCATTTTCAAAAACAAATGAGAGCTGCAAAATACTCACCAGGCCTCTCAGCAAATAGCTTGGGGTGTTTACTTTCCAAAATGGGGTCATTTAGGGGGGTTTTGTGCCACCTGGGCATTCCATGGCCTCCGAAACTGTGATAGGCAGTGAAGAGTGAAATCAAAAATTTACACCCTTAGAAATCCTGAAGGCGGTGATTGGATTTCGGGGCCCCGTACCCAGCTAGGCTCCAAAAAAGTCCCACACATGTGGTATCCCCATACTCAGGAGAAGCAGCTAAATGTATTTTGGGGTGCAATTCCACATATGCCCATGGCCTGTGTGAGCAATATATCATTTAGTGACAACTTTGTGCAAAAAAAAAAAACAAAAAAAAAAAAAATGTGTCACTTTTCCGCAACTTGTGTCAAAATATAAAATATTCCATGGACTCAACATGCCTCTCAGCAAATAGCTTGGGGTGTCTACTTTCCAAAATTGGGTCATTTGGGGGGGGGGGGGGGGGGTTGTGCCAGGCGGTGATTGGTTTTCGGGGCCTAGTACGCGGCTAGGCTCCCAAAAAGTCCCACACATGTGGTATCCCCATACTCAGGAGAAGCAGCTGAATGTATTTTGGGGTGCAATTCCACATAGGCCCATGGCCTGTGTGAGCAATATATCATTTAGTGACAACTTTTTGTAAATATTTTTTTTTTTGTCATTATTCAATCACTTAGGACAAAAAAATAAATATTCAATGGGTTCAACATGCCTCTCAGCAATTTCCTTGGGGTGTCTACTTTCCAAAATGGGGTCATTTGGGGGGGGGGTTTGTACTGCCCTGCCATTTTAGCACCTCAAGAAATGACATAGGCAGTCATAAACTAAAAGCTGTGTAAATTCCAGAAAATGTACCCTAGTTTGTAGACGCTATAACTTTTGCGCAAACCAATAAATATACGCTTATTGACATTTTTTTTACCAAAGACATGTGGCCGAATACATTTTGGCCTAAATGTATGACTAAAATTGAGTTTATTGGATTTTTTTATAACAAACAGTAGAAAATATAATTTTTTTTCAAAATTTTCAGTCTTTTTCCATTTATAGCGCAAAAAATAAAAACGCCAGAGGTGATCAAATACCATCAAAAGAAAGCTCTATTTGTGGGAAGAAAAGGAGGCAAATTTCGTTTGGGTACAGCATTGCATGACCGCGCAATTAGCAGTTAAAGCGACGCAGTGCCAAATTGGAAAAATGGTCCTTAGGCAGCATAATGTTCCGGGGCTGAAGTGGTTAAAGGATAAGTTCATCTTTAGGAACATGTTACATGTTCCACCCATTTTTAGGTTTCCCCGCATCCAACTAGCATGACAGGAGATTGTGACCTGCTCTCAATCCGCGGAGCGGATTGCACAGGGGCCCTGTGCATCTTTAGCTCTTTCAGGTCCGAATTTAGGCAAAAATTCGAGCATGATTCGTCTCTGAAACAGAGAACAGGGACGCCCTGGATAGGGATGAGCCGAACACCCCCCGGTTCGGTTCGCACCAGAACCCGCGAACGGACCGAAAGTTCGCACGAACGTTAGAACCCCATTGACGTCTATGGGACTCGAACGTTCGAAATCAAAAGTGCTCATTTTAAAGGCTAATTTGCATGGTATTGTCCTAAAAAGGGTTTGGGGACCCGGGTCCTACCCCAGGGGACATGTATCAATGCAAAAAAAACTTTTAAAAACGGCCGTTTTTTCGGGAGCAGTGATTTTAATGATGCTTAAAGTAAAAAAAAAAAAAAGTGAAATATTCCTTTAAATATCGTACCTGGGGGGTGTCTATAGTATGCCTGTAAAGTGACGCGTGTTTCCCATGTTTAGAACAGTCCCTGCACCAAATGTCATTTTTAAAGGAAAAAATCTCATTTAAAACTGCTTGCGGGTTTAATGTCATGTCGGGTCATGGCAATATGGATGAAAATCAGTGAGACAAACGGCATGGGTACCCCCCAGTCCATTACCAGGCCCTTTGGGTCTTGTATGGATATTAAGGGGAACCCCACACCCAAATTAAAATAAGGAAAGGTGTGGGGCCACCAGGCCCTATATACTCTGAACAGCAGTATACAGGCGGTGCAAACAAGACAGGGACTGTAGGTTTGTTGTTAAGTAGAATCTGTTTGTAATTTTGAACATTTTTAATGTGTTTAGCTCCAGCCAAAAAATCTTTTCTAAGCTTTTTGGAAAACATAGGGAAGGGTTATCACCCCTGTGACATTTGTTTTGCGTCTTTCCTCCTCTTCAGAAGATTTCACCTCACTTTTTTGTCCCAATGAAAAATGTTTTTTGAAAATTTGGGTTTTTTTGTGGAACAAGGATTGGAAAGCATCAGTGGAAAGGAGAAATTGTTTTCCCATATTAACTCTTACAGGAGAGAATTTCCCTTCCTTAGGGGTAGATTTCATCTCACTTCCTGTTGTCTCCTACCGTTTGCAAGTAGGAGTCGTTTGTAAGTTAGATGTTTGAAGGTAGGGTCCTGCCCTATATACTCAGCAGAAATTTGGGCCTTAGGTGTTGCTGTGGCCAAAACACTGTAAGCCCTCACAGGGCCCTGCTGTGAAATATTAGATCAAGAATTGTAATTACATGCCCCTGTTGAACAGGAGCTGAAAAATTAGACCTTAGGCACTGGTGCTGGTGCCACAACACTGCAACCCCTCACAGACACTCTAGTTGGAACGCAGGAACGAGCACTGCTGCAAAGTATTGCATCAAAAATTGTAATTACACGCCCCTGTTAGACAGGGGCAGAAAAATTGGGCCTTAGGCACTGGTGCTGGTGCCACAACACTGCAACCCCTCACAGACACTCTAGTTGGAACGCAGGAACGAGCACTGCTGCAAAGTATTGCATCAAAAATTGTAATTACACGCCCCTGTTAGACAGGGGCAGAAAAATTGGGCCTTAGGCACTGGTGCTGGTGCCACAACACTGCAACCCCTCACAGACACTCTAGTTGGAACGCAGGAACGAGCCCTGCTGCAAAGTATTGCATCAAAAATTGTAATTACACGCCCCTGTTAGACAGGGGCAGAAAAATTGGGTCTTAGGCACTGGTGCTGGTGCCACAACACTGCAACCCCTCACAGACACTCTAGTTGGAACGCAGGAACGAGCCCTGCTGCAAAGTATTGCATCAAAAATTGTAATTACACGCCCCTGTTAGACAGGGGCAGAAAAATTGGGTCTTAGGCACTGGTGCTGGTGCCACAACACTGCAACCCCTCACAGACACTCTAGTTGAAACGCAGGAACAAGCCCTGCTGCAAAGTATTGCATCAAAAATTGTAATTACACGCCCCTGTTAAACAGGGGCTGAAAAATTGTGCCTTAGGCACTGGTGGTGGCGCCCAGAACCAAAAATGTTCTTACAAGCTATCAGCGTGATGATTGAGGAGGAAGAGGATAATTACTCAGGGATAGTCACTCAGCATCAGCATAGGCAGTCTTTGAAGGGATCTGAGATTTCAAAAAAAATTATTCGGTTACATCTGCATCAGGTGCTTGGTAGCTGGTGGTGATCCAAGACTGATTCATTTTCATGAAGGTCAGCCGATCGACCGAGTCGGTGGACAGACGCACCCTGTGATCGGTTACCACGCCTCCAGCAGCACTGAATGTGCGTTCCGAAAGAACGCTGGATGCAGGACAGGCCAGTAGCTCAATTGCATACTGTGCAAGCTCTGGCCAGTGATCCATCCTCAAGACCCAGTAACCCAGAGGATTTTCGGTGGGAAAGGTGTCCAAGTCTGATCTTGCCCCTAGGTATTCCTGCACCATGTAAAACAGACGCTGGCGATGGTTGCTGGAACCGATCATATCTTGGGGCTGCGGACCAAAAAATTGTCTGAACGCATCGGTCAGACGGCCACCTTCTCCACCGCTCCTTCTTTGACTGACCGAAGCCTCAGCAACACGTTGTCCAGAAACAGGAGTTTGTAACCTCCCAGTCTCTGGGAACGCGTTGCACAGACCTTTCTGCAAGGCCTCCCGAAGATGTTTCATCCTCTGCTCCCTCTGCGATGGCAAGATAAGGTCCGCAACCTTACCCTTGTAACGTGGATCAAGGAGGGTTGCCAGCCAGTATTGGTCCTTCTCCTTGATACCACGAATACGAGGATCCTTACGCAGGCTTTGCAGGATCAGGGAGGCCATGCAGCGTAGGTTTGCTGAGGCATTCGGTCCGGAGTCCTCTGGGTCACTAAGGACAACAACGTCCGCAGCCACCTCCTCCCAGCCACGTACAAGTCCATGTGTTCCTTGGGACTGATCCCTTAAAGACTGCTGATGCTGAGTGCCAGGCTCCACCTCCATACTGACACAATCTTCCTCCTCCTCCTCCTCCTCCTCCTCGTCCTCTTCCTGTGTGATCGGCGGGCACGCAGGAACACTGTCTGGATAAAGGGGGCCTTGAGAGCTAAGGAAGTCCTCCTCTTCCTGCCTCTGTTCTGCCTCAAGTGCCCTGTCCATTATTCCACGCAGCGTGTGCTCCAACAGGTGGACAAGGGGGACAGTGTCACTGATGCATGCACTGTCAGTGCTCACCATCCTCGTGGCCTCCTCGAATGGTGACAGGACAGTGCATGCATCCCTGATCATGGCCCACTGGCGTGGGGAAAAAAAACCAAGGTCCCCTGACCCTGTCCTGGTGCCATAGTCGCACAGGTACTCATTGATGGCCCTCTGCTGCGTGTGCAGCCGCTGCAGCATGGCCAACGTCGAGTTCCACCTGGTGGGCATGTCACAGATTAGGCGGTTCTTGGGCAGGTTAAACTCCTTTTGGAGGTCCGTCAGCCGAGCACTGGCATTATATGACCGGCGGAAATGCACAGAGACTTTCCTGGCCTGCCTCAGGACATCCTGTAAGCCCGGGTACCTGCCCAAGAACCGCTGCACCACCAAGTTAAGGACGTGAGCCAAACAGGGCACATGGGTCAGTTGTCCCTGTCGGAGGGCAGAGAGGAGGTTGGTGCCATTGTCGCAAACCACCATTCCTGCCTTAAGTTGGCGTGGCGTCAACCACCTCTGAACCTGCCCCTGCAGAGCTGACAGAACCTCTGCCCCAGTGTGGCTCCTGTCCCCCAAGCACACCAGCTCAAGCACCGCATGGCATCTTTTGGCCTGCGTACTTGCGTAGCCCCTTGAACGCCTACGGAGCACCGCTGGTTCCGAGGAAGAGGCCATGGAGGAAGAAGAAGAGGAGGGGGTGGAGGAGAGAGGTGTGTCACAATCAGCATTTTGGAGGCGTGGTGGCGGAACAACCTCCAACACTACAGCACCTTGTCCTGCATCCTTCCCAGCTGCCAGCAGAGTCACCCAATGCGCCGTGAAACTTAAGTAACGTCCCTGTCCATGCCTGCTGGACCATGAGTCAGCGGTAATATGCACCTTACCGCTGACCGCCCTGTCCAGCGAGGCATGGACATTGCCTTCCACATGCCGGTAGAGAGCCGGAATCGCCTTCCGTGAGAAAAAGTGGCGTTTGGGTACCTGCCACTGAGGAACCGCACATTCCACAAACTCACGGAAGGGGGCAGAGTCTACCAACTGAAAAGGCAGCAGTTGAAGTGCTAGCAATTTTGCCAAGCTAGCATTCAACCGCTGGGCATGTGGATGGCTGGGAGCAAACTTCTTTCGGCGGTGCAGCAGCTGGGGCAGGGAAATTTGCCTGGTACAATCTGACGTCGGTGTACCAAAAGCAGATTGCCCACAAGTACTTGGCTGTGACACACCTAATTCTACACCTTCATTCCTCTCACTGCAGGTCTCAGAGAGGACTGAAGGTCTAGTGGGGTTGGAAATCTCAGCTGATGAGGAGCAAGGAGAGATCGTCTTTGTTCTTTGGTGTGGGTCTTTCAGATACGCTTGCCAACGAACTGCATGGCAGGTCAACATATGTCTGGTCAAGCATGTGGTACCCAAGCGGGAGATGTTTTGGCCACGCGAGATACGCTTGAGACATATGTTGCAAATAGCAGCGGTGCGATCTGATGCACTCGTCTCAAAAAAGGCCCACACCAAAGAACTTTTTGAATAACGCGCAGAGACTGCAGCGCCCTGCACATGTGGAGCTTTGGGGTGTGATGCAGTCAATGTGCTGCCCTTAGGCTGGCCCCTGGAGGGCATCCTGCCTAGTTGGTGATGTGCCACCTCCTCCTCCTCCTCCTCCTCCTCCTCTCTCCTATCAGGCACCCACGTTGAGTCAGTGACCTCATCATCCCCTCCCTCCTCATCACTGGAGCAAACCTGGCAGTATGCTGCAGCAGGGGGAGCATGACTGCCAGATTGCTGTCCTTCTTGGGCACCCCCTCTGTCCGTGCTCATGTTACTGCCTTCATTGAGCTCAGTATCATCATCAGAGCCTTCCAAACGCTGGGCATCCTCCTGGAGCATGTACCCAACACTGTGGTCAAACAGTTCGAGGGAATCCTCATGAGGACATGGTGGAGCTAGGGAAGGAGTCACTGATGACATTGAGCTGAGGGAAGAGGCCGCTGCTTTGCCAGACAAAGCACCCTGGGCATGGGTGAGAGAGGATGAGGAGGATGAGGACGGCTTGGTCATCCACTCGACCAAGTCTTCCGCATGTTGCGGCTCAACACGGCCAGCTGCCGAAAAAAAGGCCAAGCGTGTCCCATGGCCACGTGCTGATGAGGATGCACCGTCTCCACGACCAGCACTAGACACAGAGCCTGCTTGCCCTCTCTTATTGGCTTGTGACTGTCTGCCTCTCCTTCTTGGCCTTCCAGACATACTAATGGCCTGTAGCTGCACTAAGCTGGGATAGAACACCTGTAATTTTCTTCAGGTAGCTTTATATACTGTAACCAGACAAGCCTGCCTGTCAGTAGGAAGATAACAGGAACGGATCTAGCTGAACACTGTGAGCAGGACGTACTGCACTAAATGTATATAGCAGGAACGGATCTAGCTGAACACTGTGAGCAGGACGCACTGCACTGAATGTAAATAGCAGGAACGGATCTAGCTGAACACTGTGAGCAGGACGCACTGCACTAAATGTAAATACCAGGAACGGATCTAGCTGAACACTGTGAGCAGGACGCACTGCACTGAATGTAAATAGCAGGAACGGATCTAGCTGAACACTGTGAGCAGGACGCACTGCACTGAATGTAAATAGCAGGAACGGATGTAGCTGAACACTGTGAGCAGGACGCACTGCACTGAATGTAAATAGCAGGAACGGATGTAGCTGAACACTGTGAGCAGGACGCACTGCACTAAATGTAAATACCAGGAACGGATCTAGCTGAACACTGTGAGCAGGACGCACTGCACTGAATGTAAATAGCAGGAACGGATCTAGCTGAACACTGTGAGCAGGACGCACTGCACTGAATGTAAATAGCAGGAACGGATCTAGCTGAACACTGTGAGCAGGACGCACTGCACTGAATGTAAATAGCAGGAACGGATCTAGCTGAACACTGTGAGCAGGACGCACTGCACTAAATGTAAATACCAGGAACGGATCTAGCTGAACACTGTGAGCAGGACACACTGCACTGAATGTAAATAGCAGGAACGGATCTAGCTGAACACTGTGAGCAGGACGCACTGCACTGAATGTAAATAGCAGGAACGGATCTAGCTGAACACTGTGAGCAGGACGCACTGCACTGAATGTAAATAGCAGGAACGGATCTAGCTGAACACTGTGAGCAGGACGCACTGCACTGAATGTAAATAGCAGGAACGGATCTAGCTGAACACTGTGAGCAGGACGCACTGCACTGAATGTAAATAGCAGGAACGGATCTAGCTGAACACTGTGAGCAGGACGCACTGCACTGAATGTAAATAGCAGGAACGGATGTAGCTGAACACTGTGAGCAGGACGCACTGCACTAAATGTAAATACCAGGAACGGATCTAGCTGAACACTGTGAGCAGGACGCACTGCACTGAATGTAAATAGCAGGAACGGATCTAGCTGAACACTGTGAGCAGGACGCACTGCACTGAATGTAAATAGCAGGAACGGATGTAGCTGAACACTGTGAGCAGGACGCACTGCACTGAATGTAAATAGCAGGAACGGATGTAGCTGAACACTGTGAGCAGGACGCACTGCACTAAATGTAAATACCAGGAACGGATCTAGCTGAACACTGTGAGCAGGACGCACTGCACTGAATGTAAATAGCAGGAACGGATCTAGCTGAACACTGTGAGCAGGACACACTGCACTAAATGTAAATAGTCTAGATAGAAGATAACAGGAACGGATCTAGCTAAACTGAATACAGTGTATATATATATATGCAACACCTGGGATGCATATATATACACAATACACTGTAAGTGCAGCTAACTGACTGACTGTTCTGCCTAATCTATCTAACTCAAATCAAATGACACTGTCTCTCTCTCTCTCTATCTCTCAGCACACCGGAACACACACTACACAGGGCCGCCGTGCAGGCGGCCTTATATAGTGTGGGGTGTGTACTAAATCCCCTGAGCCATAATTGGCCAAAGCCACCCTGGCTTTGGCCAATTACAGCTCTCTCTACTGACGGCGCTGTGATTGGCCAAGCATGCGGGTCATAGTGCATGCTTGGCCAATCATCAGCCAGCAATGCACTGCGATGCCGCAGTGAATTATGGGCCGTGACGCGCCACACGAATTTGGCGCGAACGGCCCATAACGTTCGCAATTCGACGGACGGTCGAACAGCCGATGTTCGAGTCGAACATGGGTTCGACTCGAACACGAAGCTCATCCCTAGCCCTGGACCCCTGCCGTTAGCTGCATGCAAAGACTGTGTGAACCCAGCCTGAGGCATCCCCTTCACTCTCCTCTGTTATTCTCAGAATTCTGTATGCCGCCTCACTAGTGTACCTTTCTTTGGGCATTTTGGGTACTATTTTTACAGGTATCTAGTAGCGACTATGGGAAAAGAGCGAATGGCTAGCAATCAGGAACTCATGCACTAGAAATAAAATGAACTGCTAGTACTAGCAGAGATCAGACCTGATCTTGCTAACACTGCGGTTTTGTGGACAATGTATCAGAGGTGGTAGTGATCAGAAAAATTATACTGACACGGCGTGTCATTATGGGGCGTTGGCGCGAAATTTGAGCGCCCGCAGAACGCCCCATAATGCACTGCGAGATCGCAGTGCATTGCTGTATGATAATTAGCCAAAGCATGCACCTGACCTGCATGCCTTTGGCCAATCATGGCTCAGGGGAACTAGGTCCACGCCCCACACTATATAAGGCTGCCTGCACGGCGGCCCTGTGTAGTGTTGTTGGCGTGGACGGAGACATAGCTTGATTTAGACTAAGCAGGTAGGTTATTCAGTTAGTGGCAGTGTATTTGATATATATATATATATTTATATATATATACAGTCAGTCTAGGATATATATATATATATATATATATATATATATATATATATATATATATATATATATATATATATATATATATATATATATATATATATATATATATATACTCTGCATCCAGTCAGTGTAGCTTAGATCTACAGTCTACAGTGCATTCCGTGGTGTACTATTTCTAATCTACTTCAGGCAGTGTATTTGATATATATATATATATATATATATATATATATATATATATATATTTATGGTTGGAGCCCTATGTCCGATATGTACATAGATAACACTTATAGTAAAGATAAGACTTACCATCGGAAATAGACCTGAAAGTGTGGACTTACCATATGAAATGGACCTGAAAGTGTGCCTTGGTCTAATGGCCGGTATGCCAAAATAAGGGGGCATACCCTGGTTTAAGAAATGATTATTCTGTAAGAGAAATGAATGAAATGAATAGTTTGAGAAATGCTGTGAAATGGGGATGGGAGGGTGGGTATCGCGCACAGGAAACCGACAAGCACCACAGGTGAGCGGGCTGCTTAAGTACCCCCCGGGCTCCTCCCATAAATTCAGGCCACCATACTGGCCTTCCTACTTATGGTTGGAGCCCTATGTCCGATATGTACATAGATAACACTTATAGTAAAGATAAGACTTACCATCGGAAATAGACCTGAAAGTGTGGACTTACCATATGAAATGGACCTGAAAGTGTGCCTTGGTCTAATGGCTGGTATGCCAAAATAAGGGGGCAAAAACATTCAGGTAGGGTTATAATTTTATTGGTTTTCAGTTATTTATTGAGCCAATTTGGAGAATGCCTGTGCCATCTCTGTTTGCGGATTGGGGATATACCGGGCGAAGCAGGCTGATTTCCACCTGCCTAGTCTTTTGATGATGTGGTCTGGAACCCCGTGGCGGGACGCCGCGGAGGCTGCTCCGATGCGGAAAGAGTGTCCGGAATACTGACTAGGGTTAAGGTGAAGATTGCGGAGAAGTATCCTTATGTGTTTCACAAACTGAGAGGCGCTTAAGGGTTTAACTGGGAATGGTAGAAGGGGACTGCTGTCTGGTTGCTCAGGCAGGAGTGACAGGAGTCGGTTGAGTACAGCGACTGGACACCAGCTGTTGTTGGTTTTGTAGAGGTGAATGTTCACTCCTGAGCCCGTTTGCTGGGTTTTAGAGACCTCGAGGTGCAGGATGAAGTGGTCTTGGTATCGAAGCAAGTGTCGTCTGCATAGTACTTGGTCTGTGGGTTTGTTAGAGGTGAATTCGCCAGGCCGCAAGAACCCATAGTAAGCTAAATATACGGCTGCTTGTAAGACCGTGCTGGGGAGCAGACCGAATGGTGAAGTAGCCAGGATAGTTGACATGTCCCTAAAGATGGGCCCCGTAATGGGCAAGCGTTTAGTGCTGATGACTGGTTGTTGTTTCTGAATTCCCCTTAGAATGGCTCGTATAGCGTGAGATGAGAACAGTGAAGATTTCGTGGGGTCTTCAAGCGCCATGAAATGTTGAATGCCGGCTAGGTATAGCCGGATGGTATTGTAGGATAAGGCCAGCTGCGTGTGGCAGTGTGCGGTGAAGGCCAGTACCTGTTTGATATCTGTTGGTCCTTTACGGCCGGACGTGAGGAATTTATTAAAGGCCTTCCAAGCTGTCTGGTAGGCTTTGAGTGTGTTGTGGGAGAGGGAATGATTTATGAGTTGCGTAGCTCCGTGTAGATGTTGAACTAGTCCAGGGTCAGTTGTGACCAGACAGGGATAGGGGCCGACATTGGATCGGCATCGGGAACCTGTTTGAAAAAGGAGGGATAATTGAAACGTGACAGTGCGTCAGCTGCTGAGTTGTATCTGCCGGGAATAAATTCACAGTGTATATTGAACTGATGCTGTAAAGACAGTTGTACCAACCTGCGCAGGAAGGACATGACTGCTAGGGACTTGGACCTGCCTCTGTTGATGATGTCTGCCGTGGCCTGGTTGTCGGTGGTGAAGACTACGGTTTGTCCTGTCCAGTGGTGGCCCCAGAGTTGTGCGGCTGCCACTATGGGATAAAGCTCAAAGAGGGCAGATGTTTGGGAAAAGCCGGGTATCAACAGTATCTGTTGAGGCCAGGGTCCTGAAAACCAATGATGGCCAAAAATTGCCGCGAAACCTGTGGAGGCTGCAGCGTCCATCACCACCTGGGGTGAATGGACCGAAACCATAGGTATAAATAGAGATATGCCATTCCAGGCGGACAAGAATTCCTCCCACATAGATAGGTCCGCTATAGCTGCGGAGTCTAGATTCAAAATCTGATCAGGGTCTTGAGTTTCTGACAGAAATCTAAGCAGGCGTGATACAAATGTGCGGCCTTGTGGGATAATTCGCATAGCGAAGTTGAGCATACCCAGGAGAGACTGCAACTGTTTTTTGGTACAGCCCTTGGTGTGTGTAAACTCGTGAAGGACTGCCCTAATGCGTGTTAGTTTGTCGGGGGGGAGACTGGTTTGCATCGCGCAGGTATCCAAGCTGACCCCGAGAAAGGTGATGATGTTTGCTGGGCCATCGACTTTGTGCTCGGCGATAGGAACATTGAGGTTTCCAAAAATTACTCTAAGTTTGTCGAGATCTCCTGGGGGCTTGCTGGGCGGTTCTATCAGTAGGAAGTCATCCAGATAATGGATGACTTCATGGCATTGACCCTTGTGTAATAGTATCCAAACGAGGGACTGAGCGAACGTGTCGAAGAGCCACGGGCTACTCTTCGAACCGAAGGTGAGTTTTGTAGCAAAATAATATGCTTCCTTCCATTTGATGCCATGCCAGCACCAAAGGGATGGGTGGATGGGCAGGAGCTTGAAAGCATCCGAGATGTCGGCTTTGGAGAGCCAGGCGCCTGTGCCTGCTTTGATGATCGCTTGTATTGCCATGTCAACGGAGGAATATTTTAGGGAAAACTCTTCGGAGGGGATCAGGGAATTGAGACTGGGTATGTGGGAAGAATGAGGCGCAGACAGGTCGTACACCAAACGCAATTTATTTGAGAACTTGCCCTTGACAAGCCCAATAGGGCTGACTCTCCATGTGCTGAAAGGGGGGCAAGTGAAAGGGCCTATTACGTAGTCTCGATCTACCTCTGCCTGTAAGAGCTGATCTATGGCTTGTTCGTCAATGGCTGCTGAACGAAGATTGGCACATTCGTGAGTACTGTGGGGTAGTGAAATGAGGCCGGTGTGAAAGCCTGCTGTGAAGCCTTGGATAAGGTAGGTGGCCAGGGAAGGGGTGGGATGTGAAGTGAGATACAGTCCTAACCATAAGAGGTTGATCCGGCTTAGTCATGCCCTCTTGTGTTGCTTGATTTCACACAAATTCCTAGGGTGTGCTCTTTGGCATAAGGTGCAGATGTGAAGTAGACGGCACTGGCTGAAGTTGCAGGACCCATAGTTAAAGTTGTTACAGATGGCTGCCCCTCCCACGGTTCGGACTGGGCGTCCGAGTTTGTCCACCTGAGGCGTTGGTTCAGGGATCGACTGACCCTGTACTGTAACGTAGGTAGAGGGAAACTCGAAGGGCCGTCTGATCGCCGCATTGGCGCACCAGGTGGCAGTGTGGGTGGAAGACTGGTAAATCGCACACAGAGGTGAGCGTAAGCCGGCAAAGTGGCGGCAGAAGAGCTCTGTGTCCATGAGACTCCAATCTGTCGTAGTCTGGAATTGTATGAGTCTGGCGGCGGCCTTAGCTGAAAAGGAACGATGATAAACGTAAAAGGCAAAACCTCCATACTTGTGGCCCAAGTCTACCACAGTATGGAGATACAAGTCCAGCTCTTCCCGCCTGCTAGGGGTGGCTGAGCACAGGACATCTCTGAGCATGCCAAAGGCCAGGGTAAATTCTGGGACTGATAGCTTGCGGTTCAATCTGGGGTCTTTGGCTTTAAGGACCACCGATATGTCGCCCCAGGAGTAGGCCTTATTTTCTGCCAAATCATGCACGGAAATAAGGAGAGAGGCCAGGTTGACGTCCTTGCCGTCCAAAATGTCCTTCCTGATACTGGTTGGGACCAGATGGGAGGGGTAGACAATGGGGCTCGAGCCTGAGGTACCTGCAGGAAGAGGTGTCAAGGTTTGAGTTGCAGTTGGGTCGGGGACAGCCGTGGCCGGTCGGGCCTCCAGAAGTGCAACCCTGGTCTGAACGTCTGCAACTGAGGTGGATAGAGATGACACCATCGTGTGTAATTGCGAGATGGCCGATGATATCGACTGGAGGGATGCCTGTTGGGTACTGGGTCCTGCTGCTGGTGGGGGAAAGAGGAGTTTGAAGAGCTCGCCTTTCCTCGCTGTGGCGGGGAAGGGGACACCTCTGCGTCTGAGCTCTGCCGTCAGTTTGGGGATAGTCCATCCCCTGAGGGACTGCACGCTGCCGCTCTCTGAGACCGGAGAAGGTGACAGAGGGGCCGTGAAGTCTTCGCTGCCGGCCTGGGACATGGTTGCTCTGGTGAGGATCTCTTGAGCTTTATTTCCTGGTTGACTGTGACCTATTGGGGGTGACATGAATTTCAAATTTTTCCTTTGATCCGCTGAGTCATACTTACCCGACTTATTCTCCCATTCTTTTTTTTTTTTTTTATTTACCTGGGGGGATATCGTCCAACCTGGTGCAGGGTGGACCTACTGAACTTTGATTGACCTGAGGAAAATGAAAAGGTGATAATTCGTGAAGGGATTGCTAACTAACTTGAAGCAATGATTTGTATGGTGCTTGCAATCTTGTGACAATGAAATGATTCGAAATGTTTGCCTTGATTATGAATGAACTCCATGACAGAGGTCCGGCCTGGTCGTGTCATGATTTATTCGACCGTGAACCGGGCTCTGGAGCATGTATTGAAATGAGGCAACTGAAAACATTGGTGCACCCGGGACGAATCGGTGCCTGTTTGATGCATCTGGATTTGAATCGGAGCGCAGTATGAAATGAAATGAGAGAAATGATTATTTTGACCGAGGCTCGAATTGGTCGTGCCGTGTTTGCGACTGGCAACTAACCGAGCTCTGGTATAGGTATGAAATGCGATCGGAACAGCGGGGCATTCCGTGACGAATCGGTGCATGTCAGATGCGACTGGTTTCGAAACGGTGATGCGTTGTGGGAGTGAAATGGTAGTAATTGTATGACAGAGATATGGATCAATCGCCCGATATCTGCGACTAGCTATGATCCGGACTCTGGAGCATGTATCAGAAATGAGGCCGAGCCCTGGGGCACGCCGTAATGAATCGGTGCATCGAAGATGCGACTGGATTTGAAACGGAGCGCGGTAAGTGAGGATGTAACATATCGTTTACCATGACGGGGGCTCGAATCGGTCGTGCTGTTGTAGCGACTGACTACGAATCGGACTCCGGAGCATGTACTGAAATGTGGCCAATCCTGGGCACGCCGAGACGAATCGGTGCATTTCCATGCGACTGATTTCATGTCGGAACGTGATACGTGGAAATGAAATGATAACCATGACAGAGGTACGAATGACTGGTAATAACGTAACTCTGGAGCATGTATAGAAATGAGGCCAATCCTGGGGCACGCCGAGACGAATCGGTGCATTTCCATGCGACTGAATTCATGTCGGAACGTGATACGTGGAAATGAAATGATAACCATGACAGAGGTACGAATGACTGGTAATAACGTAACTCTGGAGCATGTATAGAAATGAGGCCAATCCTGGGGCACGCCGAGACGAATCGGTGCATTTCCATGCGACTGAATTCATGTCGGAACGTGATACGTGGAAATGAAATGATAACCATGACAGAGGTACAAATGACTGACAATAACGTAACTCTGGAGCATGTATAGAAATGAGGCCGTAATAACTGGGGCACACCGGAACGAATCGGCGCATCTTTTGGTGCGACTGGATTCGAATCGGAGCGCGGTAGGTGACTGAAATGAGAAATGATTTGAAATGTCAGAAATGAGTTTAGAAATGTTTCAGAAATGAGAAATGATTGGTATCGAACTGACTTGATCCGATACATTGCAAATTGCGACTCGCTATGGCTGTCTACCGAGGCATATATATATATATATTTTTTTTTTTTAAATACCGACATGCTAGAAATGAAGCGACGTCTGCGTCGCGGTGCTGTCGAAATGGTAACATGTCGAAAGTACGAGCGATATACATTGCAGTTTGTGAAATGCGAGTGAAACGAAAATTTGAAATCACGGTTTAGTGACATGATATGAAAACGAAAAGTCCGACGGAACCTTACCTGCGACAGCCAAGCCAGACGCGTGGTACAAACTACGAACGAAAAACGCGGACTTCGAAAGTTTTGAGTACGGAATATCGAATACGGGAACTTGCGAGGCAAGAACTTGCGGACGCTGGTATATCGAATAGTCGGCCTAGTGACGTATATCGCGCACAGGAAACCGACAAGCACCACAGGTGAGCGGGCTGCTTAAGTACCCCCCGTGCTCCTCGCATAAATTCAGGCCACCATACTGGCCTTCCTATATATATATATATATATATATATATATATATATATATATATATATATACACAGTCAGCCTGGTATATATATATATATATATATATATACTCTGCATCCAGTCAGTGTAGCCTAGATCTACAGTGCATTCCATGGAGTACTATTTCTAATCTACTTCAGGCAGTTTATTTGATATATATATATATATATATACAGTCAGTCTAGTATATATATATACCTTGCATCCAGTCAGTGTAGCCTAGATCTACAGTCTACAGTGCATTCCGTGGTGTACTATTTCTAAACTACTTCAGGTGGTGTATTTGATATATATATATATATATATATATATATATATATATATATATATATATATATACGGTATATACATATATATATATATATATATATATATATATATACATATATATATATATATATATATATATATATATATATATATATATATATATATATATATATATATATATATACACACACATTACACAATATAGTGCAGTTGCTACTACTTTTCTGGTGGTGTACACATTACACAATACAGTGCAGTCGTAGTGCAATTGCTACTACTTTTCTGGTGGTGTACACATCACACAATACAGTGCAACCGTAGTACAGTTGCTACTACTTTTCTGGGGGTGTACACATTACACAATACAGTGCAACCATAGTGCAGTTGCTATTACTTTTCTGGTGGTGTACACAGCACAGAATACAGTACTGGTGGGCGCTGATAGGAGGCACTGATAGGAGGCATTGATGGGTATAGGTGG
The DNA here is from genome assembly GCA_037952835.1 of Lithobates septentrionalis. Lineage (NCBI taxonomy): Eukaryota > Metazoa > Chordata > Amphibia > Anura > Ranidae > Lithobates > Lithobates septentrionalis. The sequence goes on along the minus strand of JBBDGP010000609.1, from coordinate 3,506,693 downwards.
CACTGATGGGCATTGATGAGGACTAATAGGCAGAACTCATAGGCTGCACCGATGGGCACTGAAGAACACTGATAGGCAGAACTCCGGCAGTATTGATGGGCAGCACTGATGAGTACTGATAGGTGGCATGGATGGACGCTGTTAGGCAGCATTAATGAACACTGATAGGTGGTGCTGATAGGCAGATTTCATGGGCGCTAATAGGGAGCATTAATGAGCACTGATAGGTAACACTTGTAGGCGGCATTGATGGGCACTGATAGACGGCATTGATGGGCACTGATAGGCGGCATTGATGGGCACTGATGATTGGGGCACTGATTATCAGTGTAAACAATTTTCCTACATTCTTGACAGTTAATGGCAGTCCTTTCCTAACACTGACACAGTGTGGGAGGAAAGGGCTGTGGATAACCGGCAAATCTGTTTACATGTGATCAGCTGACATCACATGGTAAAGGGCCACTGTGATTGTGCTGGATGAACGTCCCAGGGGGCATGCGGGAAGCATGGTTTTGGGACAATGTACATGGACACTCTCCCAAAATTTGAAGCCCGGGGCTCGGATGGAAGGGGGGGGCCATCATGGTTTCTTGCACCGGGGCCCTGAAGGTTCTAGTTACGCCACTGGCCTAACCTACCTAGATCTAGTACATCTGCATGGAGTAGCCATTAATATTATCTCAGATATAGGGGTACAATTAACTTTTAGGTTCCGGAAATCTCTTTGTGAGGCTCTGAAGATTAAACTCTGTCCCACCTTCATTCACATACCTGATGGTAGAGCCTGACGTACAGAGGAAGGCCTCTCTTAGTGCTCCAACTCAGGGACCATTGGTAGTGAGACCGTGGCCATGAGAGCACAGTGAGACATGAGTGCCTGTAGATTGTCCAGCAGACCACACGGATGAAGAGCAGATGCTTCACCAGGAACAGATCAGATGGACAACACAGCAGATGGCAGCAGGACTCAGGACTGGACAAACAGCAGGCTGGCAGTTGCTTGGCAGAGAGTTGGCTGGTCATGGGTACAGGGAAGACTGGTAATAAGTGGCAGACAAATAACCAGCAGGGACCAGCTAAATAGCGTATGGAGCCAAGCAGACAGATAACGGGATGCGTAGTCAGACAATCCAGGTCAGCAACAGAAGGCCAAATACAGGCATGGACAGCGGGCAGAAAAATGGTTAGGGTACAGGCAGAGTTCAGCAACACTGGAGCAGGCAGATGAGCAAGGGGCAAGCGGAATCCAAAGACAGGCTGAGATCAGGGCAGGTAGCGTTCCAGCGTGGTCAAGGTGAGCCAGGTCAATCGCAGGAATTATGCACAAGAACACAGGAAGAGCTGCAGATCAGACAGCAACCAACTAGTGCAGCTGCTGCACTTATATAGGCCACTTGGTGCCAGTATGAGTGGCGAATGTGAGAGCCCACCTGTGCACTGCAAGACAAGCACCCCCAGGCCTGCGCAGCGCATCTGTGTGCGACTCAGAGCTTAACTTAAACAGTGCAAAAAAGGGAGAATGGTTGGTGCAATGGAAGTCAGCTAAAACGTTGTTTTATAATAGCATGTGAACAACAGTCAAAACAGCCAACACGTTTTGGCTATCAGGCCTTAATCATGGCTAATGAATAGGTGACACAAAACAGCTTAAATAATGTAGACTAAATCACATGGTCAACCCCAGTGGTCATATGACCCAAAGAAGTGGTGATGGCAAATATCAAAACCTACAAAAAAAGAGCACTTTAGGCATACAATTGTACATAAATGTATATAAAAACATAAGAGGTATATACTTTTTCACTATACTTTTTCAGTATATTTAATGCTGTTCCTTTTTGAGTCATGTGACCATTGGGGTTGAAAGTGTGATTTAGTGTACACTATTTAAGCTGTTTTGTGTCACTTATTTGTTAGCCACGATTAAGGCTTGATGGCCAAAACGCGTTCAATGTTTTGACTGTTGATCATATGCTATAATAAAACAATGTTTTAGCTGACTTCCATGGCACCAGACTTTCTCCTTTTTTTGCATGGATTACATAGAGGTTTGCAGAGACTCTGACACCTCTGCATACCATCCTCAAAGTATCAGAGTGTACCAATCAAACCCTGGAGCAGTATCTCCAATGTTTCTCGTCTTTTTCAAAGAATGATTGGGCACTATCACTACCACTTACGCAATTTGCATACAGCAACTTGGTTCACTCGACTACAAACCAAGCCCTGTTCTGGGTCCATTATAGCTTCTATTCTTCCTTCTTGCCAAATGTCATTCCAGTCTAGCATTGCCTACTTTTCTCTAGGCCAGTTCTCAAGTACTCCAGAAAGTTATGTGGAAAGCTCAGGAAGACCGCAAGGAATATTATGAAAAGTGATGAAGAGAAAATCGAATCCTGAAAATCAGAGACAAGGTCTGGTTATAAACAGCTAACCTGAAGCTTGCAGGCAAAGAATTCCTGTCAGTAACCTGTGTGGGCACACATGTTTCTGCATCAGCGTACATACACAGGTTGCACGAACGTCCCTGGCTCACGTTTGCGGACATCCAATCTCAGAACTGGCATCAAAAGCCCTATTTAGGAAAAGAGTTGTGACTGGTAATCGCTGGATGATCTTCAGCTATCTGTGAGCCTTGTTCCTGTGCTTCTTGATTTCCAACTTCTTAATTACCTGTTGCTGACTCAGCTTGTCCCTGGATTTCGCACTGCTTGACTTCTGATCTTGACTTTGGCTTGTTGATTGCTTGATCCATATCTAGGTTTGTTGGACCAGAACTGCAACAGAAGCCTTCTCATCATCTCAACCCCCAACCAGGCACTTGGCAGTGCCTATGCATTTGTGTTGCTGGAGGTCTAAATTTCCTCTATTGCAGTTAAATTGAGTGAGTAGCATGCTCTAGTATAGCATGAAGGCCTTCTGAAGATTTATTTCAGAGGCTGTGCAGCTCCAGGAAACCCAACTTTAGGAAGTTTGAAAATTCTGCACGGGTTAAATACTTGTTTAGGTCTAGGGTGCATAGAAAAATAGATTTAATTACCTAATTTTCCAGCAGAGTCTTCTCCCATATGCTCCAGCGGCCTAAGGTCCTGACACCTTTAAGACTAATGGACTTGAAGACAGCAAGGGAAAGTCCACCTATGGGGCATGAGGGAGCACCTTCTGCTGGGGGGAACAAAGGATCAGGAAAGTAAAAGTGCATCTACTCTCCCCTAAACCCAAACCAGCAGTGAACCCGTAGTAGTGCAGCTGCAGCACCACTGCAACTGCAAGGGAGAGTTTTTAGATTTCCTGGAGTTGGTCTTTAAGGGATCTAAGTTCTGGAGGTGTGTAGGTGTCCTTTTTACTTGATATTGAAGGTCTCCCATTGTCTCCCATTGTCACCCATATTTTACATACTGCTAAGGGTAAATTTGGTGCGCTTATCCCATCACTATTTATCAATATATAGCGTTACAGTATTTTATGCTAACATCTGTATAGCAAAAAAATCCCACTGTCTTCATTCTGTAGTGACTGATTCACATCTTTAGTAAATGGATATCATGGCAATTTACCTCCTAAGAGCAAAATAATGAGAGATTTAAAATAGCATCAGTTTCCTGTACTCTCTGACTAATGCTTGAACTTTCCAGCTAACATAGTTTTGATCCCAGCACTACAGTTGGCTAAATTATGAGGCTGTCATTGCATAAACCATGAGAAAACATAGAAAGAACTGTAATGCTCACAAAACAGGATATGCAGCGAGCTTTATTTTCTTCTCTCTACAGTAAACTAAGAGAAACAAGCTTAAATATGCTTGCAGCTGGCATTTGAAATTTGATGTCATTTACAAACACACTGTAGTAAGATATTTCTAAATTAAGTTGAGCAATCGTGCTGTTTCTCAGTTGTTTCCAAATTCTGTCTTGGAAAAATTCTCATGCGTGGTTTTCTTTATTATATCAGCTAAACAAGATGTTGAAGTGAAATTGCTGATCTGAATTGTGCAGAGGAGGGACATAAGTGCATTCATCCTGTTTCATAATCATAGCAAATAAAAAAAAAGTTAGTTGCAACAGTATGACCCACACTGACACCACACATCGGCAAATGTAGGAGTCAATGATGAAAATAGGAATATATTATAGTTCATTATAAGCCCCTTTTTCTTGTATGTTTTGGATAGAGTGATGAATAGTTAGAACTCCTGAAAGATTCCTGCAAGCTAAACAAAAATAGCAACCTCCTAATTTTATAACTTGTTTTTAGAGTAAAGAACACATGGAAGGGCTTTGCACATAACAAACATGTTATACTTACCTGCTCTGTAAAATGGTTTTGCACAGAGCAGCCTGGATTCTCCTCTTTTCGGGTCCCTCTTCTGTGATCCTGGCCCCTTCTTCCCATTGAGTGGCCCCACAGCAAGCAGCTTGCTATGGGGGCACCCGACCTGAGCCGCAGCTCCATGTATCCAGTCAGACACCGAGCTCCAGTTCGGCCCCGCCCCCCTCTCTCCTCATTGGCTAACTGACTTTGATTGACAGCAGCGGGAGCCAATGGTGTAGCTGCTGTATCTTAGCCAATCAGGAAGAAGAGGACGACCGAGGCACTTGTGGATATCACTGGATCGAGAGGGGGCTTAGGTAAGTATTAGGGGGGGCTGAGGGGGGGCTGCTGCTCACAGAAGGCATAGATTGCATTAAGATGAAAAACCTTCTGACTTTACAACCACTTTAAGGACAGGTATGCCTGGGCCAAACAAAACAAAATGTTTCTCAAACTTTCTAGCTAGCCAAAAAAAGAAAAAATTACACTGTTTAACAATTTGCTTAAAAAACTAGGTTTTAGTAGCACATTTGCAAATATGTGTAGAAGCCATACTACCTTGTCAAAGCCCCTCTGTAAAGTGCGGTCCTTACTCAAATCTATGAGCGTCTTCATGTTGTAGCTGCCACCGCCATTTCTTGTGCGGGGAACTGTGGCTTCACAGCCGGCTTCCTACTGCGCATGCACGTAGTGCACTGAACTTTGTGAATGGCCCAGCGGCAGGGGAAGGAAGAGGGGGGCCAAACTTCCGGGAGACTTTATCGCAGGTATCTGCTCCCCCCTGAAGGAAGCAAAAAAGCGGAGCTTCCCCTTTTGGGTGGAACTCCGCTTTAAATACCTCCCACCCTCTGTATAGACAAATAATGGTGTGCAGGGTGCTCTCTTGTTCTGGGACAACGTCTTATGATGTTACCCCAGTCTTGCCGTGCTTGTACGCCCACAGGGGCAGGCAGCGTGCTGATCGCGGGCACGCAGTGTCCCTGGGACACGGCGCGGCCCTGCCCTTGGTAAAGAGCCGATGATGCGGCTCTTTACCCATGTGATCAGCTGTGCCCAATCACAAATAATCACATGTAAACAAGGAAATGCCGGTTATCGGCTCTCCTCTTTTCACACTAACAGAGTGCGAGGAGAGGAGAGGAGAGACGATCGTGACATTTCCTCACAGGGGAAACCTGTACAGATACTCAGGGCTCAGTGGAGCCCCAACAGTGCCCAGCAGTGATGCCAGTCAGTGCCCATCTGTGATGCCAGTCAGTGCCCATCAGTGATGCAATCTGTGCCCATCAGTGGTGTAAATTTGTGCACATCAGTGCTGCCTTTCAGTGTCCATCAGTGCCGCCTATCTGTGCCACCTATCATTGCCCATAAGTGCTGCCTATCAGTGCCCATCAGTGCTGCATATTAGTGCCTCCTCATCAGCGCCACCTCATCAGTGTCCTTCAGTGCCGTCTCATCAGTTCCACCTCATCAGTGCTCATCAATGCAGCCTCTCAGTGCCCATCAGTGTAGCCTCATCAGCGCACATCAATGAAGGATAAAAAATACTTATTTACAAAATTTTCTGACAAAAACTAAGAAAAACCTATTTTTTTCAAAATGTTCGGTCTTTTTTTGTTTCTTTAGCAAAAAAAACAAATTCATTTGGGTACAACGTTGCAGGACCGCACAATTGTCATTCAAAGTGTGACAGTGCTGAAAGCCCTTGGCCTGGGCAGGAGGGGGGTAAAAGTGCCCTGCATTGAGGTGGTTAAAGGCGCAGGGGCACAACAGAAGCCCAGCAGAGCGCAATCACAGTTGAAAGCATCTAATGTGTCCCCTCGCCAATTCCAGCAACCTGGATAAAATGGCAACTTGTTCAATTTATAACAAGCTTTTAGAGTTAGGTACACATGGAAGGGCTTTGTACAAAGTAAAGAAAAGGAAATGGATTTCCCAACGCACTTAACAGCTAGCCAGCAAAGAAAAGCAAATAACATTGTCTATCAATTTGCTTTAAAAACAGTTGTTTTAGTTGCACAACATGTGCAAATATATGTAGAAGCCACACTGGCTTGTCAAGGTCTCTTGGTGTGGTACTAGCTCTAGCCTATGAGAGCCTCCTTGTTGAAGCATACTGTATATAGCAATCTGTAAATTAAGTGCAGGTATGCCTGAAGGCAGCCCATTCCTCTTTAAAGGTGCAGTGACACTTCAAATGCCTCTTGTGAGATTCTTATTACTGCCTGGGTTCCCACAGGTAGCTTTACCCTCTCCAATTGTCCTGCTGACTATGGACTGTATAGCACATGCATAAAAATTCTTCAAGCTTTCTTAATCAAGAGCATACGCGTGTATTTGTGCATATACGCATGTAAAATACTGACCAGAAATGCAGATTTTTTATTTTTTTTAACTGATCTCTACACAGTGCATGTTTGTGTGCCTGTGTGTACAGACCCAGTATAAACAATGGGCTGCATTTAGATCAATACAAAAATACTTAAATTAAGTGTCCGGTGTGCAAAAGTCCTTATTCTGCTCACCTATGACTGTGTTCTACCCACCACTGTACGCCTGTGACATTTCCAATCATGAAGAGCTGACATCAGATGTACATAAGGACAGAAGGAGAGTCAAACTATGCAATGTTACAGTGAGCTCAAGCCATACAGCAATGACAATATAAAGAAGTCAAAGACAAAAAAATTGCCAAAGTGGAATGCTCTGTATTGATTCCGTTAATGCATTGCCATCCGTGATAAAAACAAAAAAAGGTCCTGGTAGAACATTTTGTTTTAAAGGGTGTAATTAGTAGACTATTAGAATTATGTACTATATAATTAGTAGATCATAGCTTAGGTAAATAGTGGAAAGAGATGGAATGGGGGAAAAGAAAAGAGAAAAAATGGGGGGTTTGGTTGGTGAAGAGGAAGGGAATTTGGAGGGAGGGGGAAGTGGTCTCCAATCCCATTGTTTCCTGTATTTCCTTGTATTTACCTAAAAATACGAATTGGGCCCAAATAAACTACAGTATGTCTTACAAAAGTGGTCCTCTGAGAAATATTGTACGGTCTTCCATTTTCATAATGTCTTAAACTTGTTGTTTTGACTATTTAAAGGAGCCAGAGGAGATTTCCATTGGGAGGGGATGCAGATCTTGGCTGTGTTGATAAGGAACAGAGGTCTTTGTGTAACTAGGCCTGGAACTGTCCATGTCTGCCTGGAGGAATGCTGAATAAAGGATGGAGCTCTAAAGATGCTGGTTGACTCTCCTAAGGGGGGAAAATGAAAGCTGCCCACATCCTTTGCTAAAGGTTGCTAGAAGACAGGAGTGTCAGCCACAACTTAAAGGCACTTTTGTGTAGAGCAGCATGTGGAGTCCTGGAGTTCTGCTGAAGTTATGGAGCATCTGAAGCCCTTTTCCCTCTTTCATGTGATGCACTAAGGAATAAACCTACATCTTTATTTCAAGAAAGTGACTGGAGCCAAATTCTTTGCAGACTTACCAACACAAAACTTGCCAAGGATCTACAGTAGTTGTAAAGGTAAAATGTCAGCCCACCCTGTCCATAACCTTTGGGGGTCGGGGGCTACACTTGATTAAAACTGTCCTACTGCTGGCCAGTTTTACATTGCTATATCCTCTGCAGTTTCCTAATTATTGTAGTGAAACACCAGCTTGTGCTCAATTTTGGGCCTAGACTTGCTTATAAAAAGTGTCCTGCTGCTGGCCAGTTTTACACTGCTGTGTCATCTGCGGTCTCTTAATTCTTCATGAACATATGATAGAAATTAGCCAGCAGCAGGACAGTTTTGAATCAACCTTTGCAAAAAAGGCTTTGTATTCAAACTGAACTAATACAGATTGGCTGCTCCGGATGCTGGGTGTAAGCCAAGATAAGCTAAGAATTAACAGTTTCACAGCCAAAAATGCCCTGCTAATGAATGCTGTCGCAGAGCCTGTCCATGAAAATTGTACTGTTCCATAAAACCACACATAACTTCAAGGTATCCCTCAAGCATGTTATTTAAAGCATATGTCTATTTTGAATGTTGCTCTCGAAGCCACATGAAAAAATCCTTGCATTGATATATTTCCCCTGTGCCAGTGCCCAGTTTCTCATGCATTTTTGCCAGTGGTTTGCCAAATAGCTCTAAAAATTGCCAGAATTTACTAACAGGGTTTGCCTTTTCTAGATTTGCAGCTAATTTCAAGTTCACCAAATTTCAAACAGGATTCACTGAGCCCTTGGTGAATTGAATACAGGCAGATTCACTCATTAAAATGGTTCTTAAGGCTGAAGGTGTTTTGCACTCATGCAGTCTATGCATGCAGGTGAAAAACCTGCAGTGTGCAACTCCCCTTGCAGCCCCCCCAATACTTACATGAGCCCAATCGCAATCCAGCTATGTGCACAGAGGCTTGTGCTCTCCCAGGTCTCCCAGGCAGTTATTGACAGGTCCAGAGGTAATGGGGTAATTGTGCGATGTAACTGAATTACATAATTTATACCTCATTGTATATAGAAGACTAATATAAAATCTATATAACATACTTCTGGCTTAAAAAAAATAGTAAATAGTAGACATTTTAAAAATGTGAAATCTGGAGGGGCACTTTTTGTCTGAGAATTACAAAGAGCACAGTGAGAGCTACAAAAAGGAAACTCAGAGGTAAATATATATTAAACAGAGAGTGTAGGATTAATGCTATGACATTCTTTAAATAAATTACCAGCAAAAAGACAATGGGGGTTATTTACTAAAGGCAAATCCACTTTGCACTACAAGTGCAGCCGCTGTAGATCTGAGGGGGACGTGCAAGGAAAATACAAAACAGCATTTTAGCTTGCACATGATTGGATGATAAAATCAGCAGACCTTCCTCTCGTTTTAGATCTTCCCCTCAGATCTACAGCGACTGTACACTTTCCAAGTGCACTTGTGGTGCAAAGTGGATTTGCCTTTCGTAAATAACCCCCAAAGTCTGAGACAACAAAGTTGAGACAAAAAAATCAGAAAACACGAGGAACTTCTTTTTTGCAACTATTATATTGTTTTATGCTGCTGATTGCCATGATGTATAGAGTACTTCCTCAAAAGTCACAGGGTTAAATATATATTGCAGTTCTTTGAGGTCACTCGGAGTCTCCCTGTTCTGTAATTTCTTCTGTTTTCTTGGTTAGCACCCTTGCCTATTTTTTGTATTCTGTTCTTCTGTTTGCCATTAGCCCTGAGCTGCACCTGTCTTATGACTTTTTTGACCACCGCATTCATTTACTAACTGGTCAGTGTTTATTTACTAACCATGCACTACTCTATCAACTTCATATTTTGCTTTATTTTTCTGTCTGCATGTCAGCTGTCAACAGAGACAAGTAGAAGGGCAGCTATCTTGGAGCGTCACACAGCAAAACCTATAATACTCAAGAGGATTCCTAGTAGAATAGTTGCATTCTGTGACAAAAACACAAGTATGCCACAGTTCAGTTGACAATACAGATGTGTATGTGAATATATTACATATTTAAACCAATGTACAGCAAATCTTGGAATCTGACATATGTCTTGTTACCAAGAAAAAAACAAAATCTGTGTGCTGTCAGTTTATAAGGTAAATATTTGTGGTACTGTTGGATCATGTCCATAATTTACTCTGTCAAGAGCTATAAATGCAATATTTATCAAGTTATACAAGGAGTTATGGAGCTAGTGATCTATTGAAAAAGGACAGAATGACCTAATGATAATAGGTAAAACTTACCAGTAGGGATGAGCTTCAGGTTTGGCCCGACCATGAGCTTAACCTGAACTCCAGCCATTCCAATGTAGACAAACAAAAAAGTACTGTTCTAATGCTCCTCTCACAGATATCAGCCAATATGACATGTAATGAACTGTTGCACATCGTATAAAACAGCTTGCCAGTCTACACTATGCTACAGAAAAATGGCAAGAGATCGCACACAGGATGATTAAGCCCGCTAGTGTAGTGGGCGACACGCATCTGAAGGATCTCTCCTGTTGGTGGAGAGCAGAGCTCAAGCCATCTTACAATACCTGGTTTCATTTGGTCACAATGAGTGGGCGTCCTGTGTGCAATCACTTGTCATTCTTCTCTAGGCATTTGCAGTTTGGAAAAACTGCAAACTAATGTAATCATTTATTGCCAAAGCGACCAATTACCAATCATGCAATTCTTGACCTTTGAACTGTGGTCAGGGGGCTTAGAAGCGAGGTTCTGTAATGTAACAAACCTCACCTTAAAAAAGTATTGTATATTGTGCTAAATTACAGTGAGTTGCAGTGCTGTGGGCTATATAGTGGGGGTTATTTACTAAAGGCAACTCCACTTTGCACTACAAGTGCACTGCAAGCGCACTTGAAAATTAACTCTTAAGTGCAGTCGCTGTAGCTCTGAGGGGGACATGCAAGGAAAATAAAAAACAGCATTTTAGTTTGCACATGATTGGATGATAAAATCAGCAAACCTTCCCCTCATTTCAGATTTTCCTCTCAGATCTACAGCGACTGCACTTCCAAGTGCACTTTCAGTGCAATTTCAAGTACACTTGCAGTGCACTTGTAGTGCAGAGTGGATTTGCCTTTAGTAAATAAACCCCAGTGTGTGGTGTACTGTACCTCCGAACCATATTCACTCTGCTTACTGTGAATTGCATTGTGTTGGGTTACATATTAGTGTGCGTCACATTTTGGGGTTGATGTACAAAAGGGAAATAGACTGCGCACTTTGCAAAGTGCAGTTGCACCCTGCAAATGAAGTTGCTCCAGAGCTTAGTAAATGAGGCAAAGCTTCACTTTGCAAAGAAACCCAATCACATGCAAAGAGAATTAAAAAAACAGCATTTTTTGTTTGCACGTGATTGGTTAATGGAAGTCAGCAGAGCTCCCACTCATTTACTAAGCTCTGGAGCAACTGCTCTTTGCAAAGTGCACAGTCTATTTGCCTTTAGTAAATCAACCCCTTTGTGTTTCACAGTGAATAGACTCAGCAGCTTTTATTTAGGACTACCATTTTGCATGTCAGCAAAAACTTCTGTTGTTGTTTAGCTGCCGAGCCCCTTTGAAGTGTTCTTTTTGGAGTTTTTTCATTTTCATTTCTTACACAAATTTTTATATTTTTTTAAGTTTCTAATAGTTTAAAAAAAACTATATCGTTTTGGATTTTAATTACTGTATGTTACAAAAAAGACACATATAGTTCAACAGAGGTAAAACACAGTTAATCCAGAGGAAAGCTTAGGAAAAAAAACTCTTTAAAGCATGACAGGATGGAGATGAGGGGGTTAATGGGTAGATAAGGAAGACAACGTTATTATTTGGTCACATAGAAACAGCATAAAGGTGAGATGTACAGAGGAGGAGGTCAAATGGTTAAAAACAATGAACCTACAGTCTATTAAAACCTCTCATTATACAACATCCGTTGCTGCTTATTATCTAATTCATGCATCTTCATTCAATAATTCTCCTTTCTCTCCTTCCTTTGTTGACAGGAAGGGGAGGGCTCTGAGATGTATGCTCAGGGAGTGTTTACATTTGTGATTACTGTGGTTGATCACTCAGAGCCACTCCGATCAGCTCTGTTCATTGTGTCTGCGATCTGAGCTGTCTATGTGTGTTTTCTGAAATGCTGTTTATGATTGGCACATCAGAAATAAAGTAAACCACTTCAGCTTTCTTAAAGCTGCTGTTTAGTCATATTTTTTTTTTTTACGTTACAGCTGCAATCTCATAACTTACCTGTAATGAAGAATGACCAATATCTTTCAGGCTAAAGGTTCCTGAAGAAATCTTCTGTCCTGTGATGCCCAGTCCGCTTCACTTCCAGCGCTGCAGGGGTTAATAGCTTTGGGTCTAACATTGAAATGTATTTCAGAAGCTCCTGACAGATGCTTACCCCTGCCTGTCCTCCAATCATTTATTTTACTTAATGTAACACAGAATGTGAATGGGGAGGATAGATAAATGACAGAATCATCTCCTCCATTCACAGACTGTTATATTTAGTGAAATCAATGAATGGACTTTTGTCAGTAAATGAGAGGGAGGGGATGGGAGGGGGCAGGCCATCATCTGAAGCTTCTTGAGAAGCTTTTTAGTGGTAAACCTGAAGTTAATAACCCCCTCAGCACCAGTAGTGCAGCGCTGTGAGGACTGGGCATCACAGGACAGAAGATTTTGTCAAGAGTCTTTAGACTGATGAATGTAGGATATTCTTCATTACAGGTAAGTTACGTGACTGCAGCAGTAGGAAAACAATCTTAACTAAACTTCAGCTTTAAAAATGGAGAGCCATAATGAAGTGGTTAAATTTGTTCCTCAGAACGCATCATTCAGGCTGGCTGCTAGCAGCAGTCACACAAAGCTCCTAAACCATCTGATCTCAGATTACCTGGGGCCCAGGATAGATGCAGACTATCTTCAAACCAAGGACCACATGGACTTTTGGATGTTGAGGCTAAATCACTGGCCAGAGACTGTCCAGTATGCACTTAAGCTGTTGGCCTATTTAGTGGCCAGTGTGCTGTCAGAGAGGGTATTCAGCACAATTTTGTGACAGAGAGATGAATCCACTTATCTCCTGACACAGTTGTGTGGCTCACTTTTATAAAAATGAACCAGTCCTTGATCAAACATCTACAGTTGATGCTAATGATTTTTTTTCTTGGAGTCTGGCCCCAAAAATATTATTATATCTTACAATAATACAATGTCTTGCCACTAATGCTGACCTGCCAACATTATCATCTTCAGCACCATTAACAGCCTCGGACCCTTATTATTAGCTTCTTCTCCTGCTGCTGGCCTAACAACATAACCATCTCCTGCCACCGCTACTAGCCTGCCACCATTACCATGTCCTGTCACCATTACCCTGTCTTGCCATTACTGCTGATCTGCCACCATTACCAGATTCTGGCACCTTTATCAGCTAATTCCACTGCTTCTGGTCTGCTATTAGAAGCTCCTGCCATCATAATCTTCTCCTGCCTAGATAGCAAGATAACTTGCCACAAATGTGTGTTGAATTGTAAGTTTGTTAACTTGCTGCACATTTTCACTGGCAATTTGTAGATTTGCAGAGCACTTAAAGCACAAATTCTAGTTGACACTTTTCCAATTTGTAGCAAATTTGCGTGGCAAGTCTCTACAAAGAGCAACGTTGCAGTGGTGAGTCTACAGCAAGAGCTCTTCAAGTCACAGTGACCCCTGTGGTGGGGTGACTATTGCACAACCAGAACTTTCAGCAGACTTGCAGAATGTTTGCAAAGAAAGTTGATCTGGAGTCATGCAATGCAGACTTGCTGCAATTGTGCAACAAACTTGTGAAGCCTGGCAAGTCTAGCAATAGCTTAGCAAGTCATTTTCAAACTTGCAGCTCAATTGCTTGCTATCTGGGTGCTAACAATTCTGGCCTACCACTATTACCATGTCCTGCCACCATTACCTGTTCCTTCACTTTAACACTTTCAAGTTGTTTTTGGAGTAAAATCTGACTACTATCACTCCTGTTCAAAATGCGACTTATTAAAAGTTGGATAAATATTGTCCTAAAATAAATACATCTTGTGAGCTACCATATGTAAATATGCAACGCCTTATTGCAATGACACAAAATAAATAAAATGTTTGCGTGCAAAAGAATATTTTTACCATAAAGCGTGTAATCAAAACATCATAAACCTTTTTTTTTTTTTTTTTTTTTTTAAATAATCTTTATTATTTTTTCCACATTATACAAAATTTTTAAAAACAAGCATACCAATTTTTTAAATATATCTACTATATATACATTTATAAACACATATAACTATAGCAGAGAAGGTATACTCTAATCATTTTTCCCCATGTGTTTCCCCCGTCCTCCTTAAGTGATCCAAATGTTTTTAAGGTATTTTGATTATACAACTGGGCTAATTTATTTATCCCTCTCATTTCCCATGATTTTATTTTCCCTATTTCTTTTAATTCCTCTAAGTTCTTATAGTTCCACAGTGGAGTGCATTTCATCAGAGCTCCCATTCCCTTCATGGCCTTAATGGTGTTCCATACTTTTTTCATCAATTTAATCGTAGGGGATTTATGCAAAAAGGAGTTCGCCTCAAGTACTTCCGTCACTGTCCCATGGGGTGCTCCCATAATCATCAGTCCTCTCCTGTTATGGCCATTAGGACCAGAGCCTCTCCCCAGGTGCTGCATCTGTGCTGCCAAAAATTAGCCCCTCGGGTGAGGCACTGCTAATCCCCCTTCTTGCGATGACAGTTGTAGGGTTTGTAGTCATATCCTAGAAGGTCTCTTTTTCCAGATGAGATCTCTCAATAGTGTATCTATTTTTTTAAACCAGTTCCGGCTTATCCATATTGGCGAGTTGTGCATAACGTACAATAGCTGGGGAAGCCACAACATTTTAATCAAGTTGCACCTCCCCACCACTGACAAAGGCAAACCTCTCCAAATTTCAATTTTGCTTTTAAATTTCCTCAGCAGGGGGGTCAGGTTATTATCTAAATATTCCCCTGGATCTTTTGTTAACTTTATACCTAAGTATTTTGTTGACTCTACTATTTCCATATGTATATTGCTTACTGGGACGTTCTCTCTCACAGGATCTATTGGTAGCAACACCGATTTCTCCTGGTTTATGGATAAGCCCGATAATCTTCCAAAACCTGAGAGTATTTCCAACACCTGGTTAAGGGATCCCTCCAGGTCACCTAAGAATATGAGAACATCGTCCGCATACAATGCGATCCGCTCTTCCCCCTCTGCTCTCTGGAATCCTTCTATTATCCTATTCTGCCTTATTGATATGGCTAGTGGCTCCATTGCCAGAGCAAATATCAGGGGGGACAAGGGGCAGCCTTGCCTTGAACCTCTTTCTAGTTGGAACTCGGATGAGTAGTCACCGTTAATTCTTACTTTTGCTTTGGGATCATTATAAAGTATTTTTACCCAATTAATAAAGGAGGGGCCAAACCCAAACTCCCTTAGTACCCGCCAGATGTACTCCCATTCTACGCTGTCAAACGCTTTTACCACGTCAAGCAGCATAACTGCTCTCGAGCCCATATTATCTGTGGGTATCTGAAGATTCAGAAAAACCCTCCTGATGTTCATACTTGTTGCTCTATTTGGGATAAATCCTGTTTGATCTTGATGAACTACTTTGTGAATGATCTTTCTTAACCTCCCCGCCAGGACCTTTGCTAGGATCTTAACATCAGAGCAGAGTAGGGATATGGGTCTATAAGATCCTGGTTCCAAGGGGTCCTTCCCCTCCTTATGCAATACAATAATTATAGCTTCAGTCATTGATGATGGTAATTTCCCCCTCTCCTTCGCCCAGTTAAATACTTTAAGGAGTTCCGGAAACAGTATTTCCCCGTAGCTTTTATATATTTCTGTTGGTAGCCCGTCTGGTCCCGGGGACTTATTATTGGCCATTTCTGCTACTGCCATTTTAATTTCTTCCAGTGTGATCGGTCGCTCTAGTTCCTCTTTATCTGCCTCCTCAATTACTGGTATACTTATCTTACTAAAAAAGGAGTCCATTTCCTCTCCCTCCATGATCCCTCGGGATTTATATAAATCCGTATAGTATTCTTTAAAGGTATCTATAATTATCATAAACCTTATAATCCAAATATATACTAGATAATATAAGGTGCCTTAGTGTTAATAAATGAACAAATAAAGTGTTATCATGCAAACTCCAAAGATGTCATACAATATAGGATCAAAAACTTCATATATCAAATATAGTGATCCAAATACATGCGAAAATAATTAAAGTGATCTGGTGACAAAAGGTGCTACGTGCAAACAGATATCAAAATTTCATATTAATAATAACATCATTGGATAATAAAGTCCATTCCAAAATTATTCACAGCTTGTGCTGGTGATACAACTCATGTTCACTCAGGTGCTCCCCCCTTATGTGTGTACACTCACCTTAGAATGTATGTCCTCACAATTAAGTTCAGTCAGTATTGCATAAATATTGTGTATGGAGTCAGCAAAATATTTTCCTGGATTTTTGTCTGTAAAACTAATTATATTTTAATGTTATGTTCTCATTAAAAGCTGTCTGGTGTCTCCCTGCTGAAAAACTTTCTAGGTAAAGTTCTTCAATACTCTGTATAGAGTCAGTAGAATATTTTGCTGACATTATTCTCCAATATGAAAAGCTGACCGTTGCCTATCCTAACATGCAGCCTAGTACAAGTGTTAAATCTTGTGCACAAATTTAAATTCACTTTAAATAGTTTTTTTTGTCCTATAAAGCTAAATGAGGGATGTGTTTTAGCATATGAGACCTAAAGAGATTGTTAAAATAGTGCCTATTTAGTGTGTACCATATTCTTTCAATTTTAAAGTGTTTGTTTCCCAAAGCTAAAGGGAATGTGGTTTGGACATTGAGGCCTTCAAGAGATTGTTGAAATACTGCATTTGTGGCATATGCTATATTCCTTCAATTCTATTGTGAAAATTATAGATTTTAAATCGTTTTTTGTCCTTCAAAGCTACATGAGGGATGTAGTTTAGCAAATGAGGCCTACAATAGACCATTGAAAAAATGTCTATGCAGAGTGTATCATATAATATACACTTTAAGTTGTTTTCTTTTCCTCAAAAGCTAAATAAGGAATGTGGTTTAGCCAATAAGGCCTCCAAGAGATTGTTGAAATACTGCATAAGCAGTGTGTACATAATTCCTTCTATTTTAATTAGCAAAATATAAATATTATTTTTGTGTTCTAAAAATATATATTAGAGATGTGGTTTACTAAATGAGGCCTACAACTTTTGAAATAATGCTTATGCAGTGTGCAACATATTCCTTCTATTTTATTTTGAAAAATAGAATCTTTAAATTGTTTTTGTCCTCCAAAGCTAAATGAGGGATGTGGTTTAACAAATGAGGCCTTCAAGAGATTGTTGAAATAATGCCTATGTAGCCATCACAATATTTCTTCCTTTTTTGGTGTGAAAATAAACTGTTGTTTATGAAATAATACATTCTAGTTTTCATTTCATGATAAAACCTGCCCAGTCTCTGCTTCTGAAATTGCAGAATGACATCTAAGTCTGTGGCACCCATACTTTTTTATGAGACCATGGACGAAGTCTACTTCTAGTGATATTATTTAATTAAAGTAAAGCTGAAGTTTTCATTGTGGATAGATTATTATTTTGCTATTTGTGTCCCACGGGATAGAATTCCATTCACTTAATGTTTCACAAGAGGAAGTGAGTGGAAATTCCTCCAAAGTGAGGGAAATCCCTGGAAGTCACAAGGATCACCAGAACTAGTGTCTCCATTGGAATATTTTTCCTTTATCCCTGTTCTGGTTACCACTTAAAATTTGGGCTTTTTCTTTCACTTTCAGTGATAATGCTCACCAGTACAAATAGAGAAAGCTATTCTCCCTAATGAGGATGTAGACAGCAATAAAAACATGACAGGTGTTCTAATCCCACAAGTTTTGCTTTCAGTTATACCTTAAGTATCCAACAAAGTTTTCTTCTTTTACATTGTTTTGGCATTTTTTATTTAGCAGTTAAAGGTAAACTAAATACGTGGGGCTACAAATCAACATCTGCACGTATGGTGGTTGCTCATGCCACTGGTTTAGGTCTCCTTCCTTTCCATATACTGACAGAGCCACACAAATTGCTTATGCATACATCTACTTTTTCTGAGTGAGTATTTGTTTAAAAACAAACATGTACCCCTTACGTGGTAGTACTTGGGCCTGGCACTAATAATGAGTGAAATTTGCCTGCGTTCAGTTCGAGGAATAGTCATTGAACAGTTCAGATTTGCAAATGTTCCCCAAATTCTATTAAAGTTTATGCAGGATGAGTTTTAAAGGAAAGAGTATTAAAACAAAAATGACATTTACATTGCTGGTAAATAACACTTCAGTGTTAATTTTGGCAGCAAATCTTGATTTAGTTTTAGTCTTAGTTTTAGGACTAAAATGGCATTTTAGTTTTAGTCCCATTTTAGTCTTGTGTAATTGTTTTAGTTTTAGTTGATTTCGTCGACTAAATCTCCAGGACATTTTAGTCAACTAAAATTCCGTACATTTTAGTCGACTAAAAGCTCCAGTACATTTCAGTCGACTAAAACTCATTTTAGTCATCTAAAATCTAATGGTAGTTAAATTGTAATGCATTATTTAAGCATTTCTCTACAATTTCCAAACTCATATACTGCTGGAGTGAAAAATTAAATATGTTATTATTTATGTTATTGAGGTATGAACATGCACTACAGACCAGTGTTAATTTTGACATCAAATTTCAATTTAGTTTTAGTCTAATGCCCCGTACACACGGTCGGATTTTCCGATGGACAATGTCCGATCGGAGCGTGTTGTCGGAAATTCCGACCGTGTGTGGGCGCCATCGGACATTTTCCATCGAATTTTCCGACACACAAAGTTGGACAGCAGGAGATAAAATTTTCCGACAACAAAATCCGATCGCGTCAATTCCGACCGTGTGTGGCCTGTTCCGACGCACAAAGTGCCACGCATGCTTAGAAGAAATTCTGACACGGGACAGCTCGTTCTGGTAAACTTAGCGTTCGCAATGGATACAGCACTTTCGTCACGCTGCAATGTTAAAAATGGTTTAATACAGCGCACTCTCTTCTTCTTTATAATGTGACAAGAATTAAGTCGTTTTGCTGCTCATATTCACACACACTTCTCACAAACTTTTATTTGTGTTTTTTTAGTGGGATTCCCTCAATATATTGTTATTAGTTGTCACATCTGACAGTTTTATATATATATATTTTTTTTGGATTGTAAGCCTTTTTTTTTCTTTAATGTTTGTATTTTTTCCAAGGCTGATCTTTGTTCAATGTTATTTTTATTTTTACTCCAGAATATTTTTGTGTGTGTTTTGTGTGTCAAGTTACCCCAACACCATTGATATCTTTTATTATTTAATCTCCAGGAGATTGTTTGTTGTTGGTGTCCCTTGTTCATTTCACATTGTATATTTGAAATGTACCTGAATCCTCACAAACCAACTGTCATTTTTGAAGTAAAACACATAGGAGAGTATAATTCAAAACAAAAATCCTTTATTAAGGTATCAGAACCAAACAAAGAGGAAGGCAACACTGGATCAACATGAGAAATTAGCAAATCCTAGGACCCCCACGGCAGACAACAATTCTTCAACCTCAAAATTGGTGGCCTGAGGAGTCCATATATAAGGGAGGGCAGTCTGGTCCGGGATTCACAGAGACTCGGATAGCAGCAGATGACATCTGTGTCCCCAGGCTGTGGTACCACAAGAGGCTGCATTTTTTGGCCGACCAGACTGAACCCAGGGCAATCACTGTCTGGTCTTCCTTTCACGCTTCCTTCCGGGCTGTGGCTGTGCAGTTGGAGATGTGGCAGGAGGAGGAGTAGGACCTGGAGGAGGAGGAGGACTGGGGGGACCTGGAGGAGGACTGGGGGGACCTGGAGGAGAGGGAGGAGGAGGAGGAGGACCTGCAGGAGGAGGAGGAGGACCATCCCAAAGATGTGTGTCAGGTGTAATTTGGCCCCTCATACCTTTCTCCAGAGCCTCTGATATGAGGGTCTCACACATGGCTTTTTGGCCCTCCTCCATCCTCTGCATTTTAGATGCTATGAAGGCAGCAATGTTCTCCTCCATGGTGTGGGGTGCTCCCAGGACCTCTGTAGCCCTCCAAAAGAATGCTATAGCCGCCTCCTCTAGGGTACTCCTCCTACTGCCACTTTCTGTTTTCAGGGGGGGTGGAGGGACCTTGATATCAGCCAGCCGGCTCGGCCCGGCCACCTCCTGGCTGAGACTTCCCTGTGTATGAAAAAGGGACATGGTTTTAGTTTTTGCATCATCAATCACAATCCTAAATTACTACTCCCAACTAACATCTAGTTAACATCATTGATTGGACAAGCAGAAATATTTAGAGGAATGCTATACCTGGCTCAATCTGGGCTCCTCCACATATCGCCTGGAAGGCCCAGGTTGGGCGTCAGAAGCCTCAGCCAGGGGGGAAGGAAGCGTGGAAGGAAGACTTGAGAGGGATGGCCTGGGTTCAGTCTGGCCTGCCAGAAAGTGCAGCCTGTCGTAGTACAACATCCTGGGGACATAGATGTCATCTGCTGCTCCGGATCTCTGTGAATCCAGGACTTTCTTGCGCTCCCTTAGATATGTACTCCTCAGGCCACCAATGAAAATCTTTAAATAGGTGATGTCTGCCGTGGGGATCACCTGCTTCACAATTTCACACAATTGCACCAGTGCTGCCTTCCTCTTTGCTTGGTTCTTGAAATGGGGGTGGGTAATCTCCCACAGACAGGGCAGCTCACTTAGCATATCAATGAATACTGACATGAAGTCATTGTTTTTCATTAAGATATCCATGTTCACTGCAAGACACAACACAAGACAAAGCCTAATGTCAGACAAAACTCTCCTAATCCTGTTACAATATAGGCCTCAATCTAGAAGCAGTATAGGCACAAGTTTGTCTCTTACCTTCGTTCTTACGATCGGCGCGTCCAATGCTCCTTCCTCCGCTCACAGATCGTACGTAATACGCACGCGTGTTACGCTTTATACACACTGCGCATGCATGTAACTCCGCCCGCCCCTGACGTTCTTTCTAGTCTATTCCCCGCCCCTTTTCGTTCGGCGCAGTGGGGGAAGAGCATGATGGCGGAGTTACAGCAGGTGCGTGATAATTCTAGCAACGAGGAGGAGGAGGAAAGCCCGGATCCAGGCACGTCCCGATTCAGAAGGAGACGTTTTAAGGCCACAAATATGTCCTTTGGGGAGATGTTGGAGATTGGCTAAAATAGACAATTGTACCTCACTTCCAAGCAATGTTTCCTATTTCTAGTTCTGCCATCAAATATCTGTGTGCTAACCTCACCTCTCATAACCCCACATCATAATAACGGCAGACCACTTTGTGTACATTTCCCCATAGCTGATCCAAGCTGTGCTTGCCATTAAGACACGACACAGCTTATTCCCACCATGACTCACATGTTAAATGTTACATCGATCAGCAAAAACCACAGTCACAGAAATAAAATAATTACCCATGTGTTTACCCAGACAAGATCATTCTGAACTGAGAAGTCCCCATGGCATAATTAGCTAATTTTTAGTACATTATTTCTGCTTTAATGGAATTGCTTTGTTAGTAAGGCTCTTCCAAGATGATACAAATGAACCAATAACATCAGGTATTTTTCTCCCACTGACCAATACCACCAGACATTTTTCTTACATTAAACAATAATGCCTGGCATTTTTCCTCCCACTGATCAATAATACCCGGCATTTTTATGCCAGTGATCAATAACACCAGGCATTTTTCCTCCCACTGATCAATAATACCCGGCATTTTTATGCCAGTGATCAATAACACCAGGCGCTTACCTTTCATTGACCAATAACACTGGGTTATATTCTTCCACTGACCAATAACACCATACATTTTTCTTTCACTGAACAAATACCCTGGCCATTTTTCTACCAGTGACCAACAACACCAGGCACCCACTGAGCATGAGCAATAATTTCCTCCCACTCAGCATGAGCAATAACACTGGGCATTTTTCCTCCCACTGATCAATAACAACAAACATTATTCCTCTTATGATGCTGGGCATTTTTCTACCACTGGTAAGAAATACAAGGGGCACTAGGTTACTGTGACTGTACACAGGCTGTACTCTGTTGTTCTTTATGTTGCATACTCCTAACCAAAGTGTTGTTTCAACAGTTGCTGGTTGCTAAGCAGCCCCTAAGTGCTGGAAAAAAGCTTTATTTAAGTTAGGTTCAAAAAGAACAGTATATGTAATGGAAGCGTTTTTAAAATTATATTTTATCCTGAGGTTTATGTGTGTCTGTAAGCTTGTGATACAGTGACCCCAGAGTGTTGTGTGGCTACAAGGTCAGTGGGACACAGGCACACATTTGTAGTGTATACTGTGAGTAGACAGGATCTATTTAACTATGCCCCTTTAAACCACCCCCTAATTTTCAGTGCTATGCAGCCATACCCATTATCTACCACAGAGCAAGCAGGGCATCCTATATTCCTTTTAAGGGGTTCCCTATTTTTAAAGAATAAAGTTGGAAGGTCCGGTCACCAAGACAAAATGATAGGAAATCAAAAATGTTACGGTGTCATCAGAACAAGGCTGTCAGATGAGTTCTCTGAATAGATTGGCTATTGGGCGCTCCAGTGTGCTCCGGTTCGCGCCGCTGTGCGGGCGCGCACGGCGCTTGGCGCCAGCCGCCCTATTTAGTCTGCTGGAATCTTCTGCTCGGTGCTGTCCGATCTGCAGCTCCCAGTTCCTGACTTCCTGTTTCCTGTTTGCTTCCTGTTTGCTTCCTGTTTGCCTGTTTGATCGCCTAAGTGACCCCGGCCTGCCCTTGGACTCCTCTTGTTATCCGCCTGCACCTGACCACGGCTTTCCTTGACTACGACTCTGCCTACTCCTTTGTACCACGCTGCCCGCCTGCTGCCAACCCTGCCTGTGACCCGGACTTTGAGCCTGCCTGCTCCTCTGTACCTCGCTTACCGTTTGTTGCCAACTCTGCCTGTGACCGGACCAGCCCACTTTGCTCCTGCTCTGCACCAGCTGCCTAGACCCTTACTTTCTAGGACTTCCAGACCATACGCATCAGGATCCTGGGCCTTACCTCCGCAAGTCACCTGCCAGGCTCTCTTACCACTCTGCGCTCCTGTGCCTTCTGTTTACACTACCAGGGGCCGGGAACCAGATACGTACCGGAGGCCTCCCCTGCTATACCGTGTTTGTCAGTCAGGTACGACCTGGGCCCACCGTCTCCTGGAACAGAAATCAACATCTCTAGACAACCTGGATGCATTCTTTGCTGCCATGTCCCAATTGTATGAGGACCCCCAGTTGAAAGCCACCGCTAAGTCCGCTTTGCACGCTCTACAACAAGGGCGTAGACCCGCGGAAGATTACGTCCTGGAATTCAGGAATTGGAGTTCAGACACGGATTGGAACGACGCGGCTCTGCTTTACCAATTTCGCATGGGTCTTTCCGATTCGCTTAAGGATGAGTTGGCGCAGGTTGGAATACCACAAACATTGGAGGACCTTATCAACCTGTCCATTCAGATAGACCGGCGCCTCAGAGAGCGCCGCTCCGAAAGAACCACCAGTCAGTTCCGTCCTACCTGGGTCCTCCCAAAGGTCCCTAGTGCCACCAGCTCTGTCGGCCCAAGCCCTTGTGTACCGCCTACTTCGGTCCTTGATGCCCCTGAGCCAATGCAGCTTGGCCTTCTCCGACCATCCCTCATGTCTGAAGAGCGACAGCGTCGACAGGTCAACAACCTATGCATGTACTGCGGAGAGTCAGGTCACTACGTGAGATCTTGCCCTAACAAGATATGTAAGTCTTTTTCAGCCTCTACTAAGTGTGCTCCTGTCATGCGTAATCCTGCTAATCATTTTGCTCTCCCCATTGTTCTACAGCTTCCAGGACAGGATCTTACAGTCTCGGTCATCATTGACTCCGGAGCTTGTAGCTGTCTTATAGACCTAACCTTTGCCGCTAACCACCGCATTCCTCTCCAAGCAAAATCACAGGGACTTGCGGTCCATCTTGCTGATGGTTCCACTCTCAGCTCTGGTCCCGTCACCCAGGAGACTATTCCTCTGTTGGCCATCATGGGTACTCACCATCGAGAATTCCTTCGTTTTGATGCGATTGCTTCTCCACTTTTTCCAATTATTTTGGGAATGCCATGGCTACAAGCCCATAACCCTAGTATTGATTGGGTGTCCGGGGAAATTAAGTTCTGCTCCCACTATTGTCAGCAATACTGTTTGCCCAGCACTCCTACTGATTCTTCTCAACTCATGTGTCTGGACGTGGACACCGAATGGCAGCAAGCGATTCCCACTCTGTATCGGGATTTTCTTGATGTCTTCAGTAAAAAGAGGGCGGAAACCCTTCCTCCTCACAGACCTTATGATTGCCCGATAGAACTTTTGCCTGGGTCTGAAGTTCCTTTTGGACGAATTTTCCCGTTAACAGAGCAGGAGCTGGGTACTCTCAAAACCTATATTGACGAGAACTTAAGGCGAGGATTCATCCGTCCTTCCACGTCACCGGCCGGGGCCGGCATTTTCTTTGTGGAAAAGAAGGACCACTCCCTTCGGCCTTGTATCGACTATAGAGAGTTAAACAAATTTACTATCAAGAATCGCTATCCCTTACCTCTGGTACCTGAACTCTTCCAAAGACTGGGTTCAGCAACAATCTTCACTAAACTCGATCTCCGTGGGGCCTATAACCTAATCCGCATCAGAGAGGGAGATGAATGAAAAACTGCCTTCCGTACCCGGTTCGGGCACTTCGAATATCTTGTTATGCCCTTTGGTCTGTGCAACGCACCTGCAACGTTTCAGCACTTCATTAATGATATTTTCTGTGACCTCCTGGACTTATACGTTATAGTATATCTAGATGATATTTTGATCTTCTCCTCAGTCATCGAACATCGCAGGCATGTCCAAAATGTACTAACCCGGCTCAGGCAGCTTGAACTTTATGCCAAATTAGAAAAGTGTGAATTTGAACGCCAATGCATCCAGTTCCTCGGCCTAATCATTTCTAGTGACGGCATTAAAATGGATCCGCAAAAAGTGGCAGCTATCCTCGACTGGCCCGCTCCCTCCGATAAAAAAGGGGTCCAACGCTTCATTGGCTTTGCCAACTTTTATTGCAAATTTATTAAAGGCTTCTCTGGAATTATTACACCAATTACCGAAATAACCAAGCAAGGGAACCGTTTGTTGGTCTACCGAGGCGCAATCTGCCTTTGACAAACTTAAAAAGTTGTTCATCTCTGCCTCCATCCTGAAGCATCCAAACCCTGCCTTACCTTTCGTCCTTGAAGTGGACGCTTCAGAGGTTGCAGTGGGGGCAGTACTCTCTCAGCGGCAAGGTGCCAAGTCTCTGCTTTATCCAGTGGCTTTTTTTTCTCGGAAACTCTCCACTGCGGAAAGAACTACGACGTTGGAGACAGAGAGCTTCTAGCTATTAAAGCCACATTGGAAGAGTGGCGTTATCTCCTAGAGGGTGCTGCACATCCCATTTTGGTCTATACCGACCATAAGAACCTTGAATACTTGAGAACAGCCAAGAGACTGAGACCTCGGCAGGCAAGGTGGGCTCTGTTCTTCTCTAGGTTCCAGTTTCACATCACGTACAGACCTGGCTCCAAGAACACTAAGTCGGACGCATTATCCCGCATGTTCCAGGATTCCGAGGAACCTTTACCTTCTGACACCATCCTTCCTGCTGGAAATTTTCTGTTGCTACAGGGGGATATCATATCCCAAATTAAACAGGCCTCCAGGAAGCTGTCCCCACCTAGGGAAGTCGACGTAAGCTTGCAAAATGGGTTGTTCCGGTACAAAGACAAGATCTTGGTCCCAGAGAGTCTAAGAGTGGCAGTACTGGAACTTTGCCATGATCACAAGTTAGTGGGGCATTTTGGCGTACTGAAGACGACAGAGCTGGTGCAACGTACATTTTGGTGGCCCCAACTGGTAAAGGATTGTAAAAGTTATGTGGAGTCTTGCACCACCTGTGCTCGGAGCAAGAATAGTCGGACAAAGGCTTGGGGTCTACTAAAACCTCTACCCGTTCCAGAAAGACCCTGGAAAATGATTGCGATGGACTTCATCGTAGAACTCCCCCTGGCAGAGGGTTTTTCCACCATTTTTGTCATTGTAGATAGACTGTCTAAGTTGGCTCATTTTTTACCCATGAAAGGTACACCTTCTGCCGTGGAAACTGCAAAAATGTTTGTCAGAGAAATCGTAAGATTACATGGAGTACCATCAAGTATAGTCTCCGATAGAGGTGTGCAGTTCACTTCCAGGTTCTGGAAGGCTCTCTGTGGGTCACTTGAAATTGAGTTGGCGTTCTCATCTGCCTATCACCCCCAGACAAACGGGCAGACAGAGAGAACTAACCAAACCCTGGAGCAATACCTCCGATGCTTTTCCACCTTCTCACAGAACAATTGGGTCTCTCTTCTGCCTATTGCTGAGTTCGCATACAACAACTCTGTGCACTCAGCTATTAAACAGACACCATTCTTCGCCAATTATGGCTTTCACCCGTCATTCCTGCCTGAAACCTTACCCGAGTGCTCTATTCCTGCAGCTTCTGAAACAATGGACTTCTTTGTCACCAATAATAAATTACTACGCAAAACCATGGCTAAAACCCAAGAATATAATAAAAGGATGTTCGATAGGAAGAAGCGTGGAGAACTCATTCTGGAACCTGGCAACCAGGTTTGGTTGTCCACCCTCAACTTAAAGTTGGCCTGTCCCTCAAAGAAGTTGGGTCCCAAATTCATGGGTCCCTTTCCAATCAAAAGGAAAATTAATGATGTGACCTATGAACTGGATCTACCCAATACATTAAAAGTTCACCCAGTCTTCCACATATCCTTGCTGAAACCTGCTATTCCCAATTCCTTTTCGGGTCGTAATACCGGCCCACCTGAACCTGTAATTTTGGACAACGAGACAGAGTTTGAGGTGGAAGCAATCCTGGACTGCAGGAAGAAACATGATCAAGTCCAATATTTGATCAAATGGAGGGGGTATGGACCAGAAGATAACTCCTGGGAACCAGAAGGCACTCTGCACGCTAAGGAACTTTTAAGAGACTTCTGGAATGCTCACACTGATAGACTGGCCCAGATGGGTGTCCGGAGGCCGCCCTTTAGGAGGGGGCACTGTCAGAGGAGTTCTCAGAATAGATTGACTATTGGGTGCTCCAGTGTGCGCCGGTTCGCGCCGGTCCGCGCCGCTATGCGGGCGCGCGCCGCGCTTGGCGCCAGCCACCCTATTTAGTCTCCTGGAATCTTCTGCTCGGTGCTGTCCGATCTGCAGCTCCCAGTTACTGACTTCCTGTTTCCTGTTTGCTTCCTGTTTGCTTCTTGTTTGCCTGTTTGATCGCCTAAGTGACTCCGGCCTGCCCTTGGACTCCTCTTGTTATCCCCCTGCACGTGACCATGGCTTTCCTTGACCACGACTCTGCCTACTCCTTTGTATCACGCTGCCCGCCTGCTGCCAACCCTGCCTGTGACCCGGACTTTGAGCCTGCCTGCTCCTCTGTACCTCGCTTACCGTTTGTTGCCAACTCTGCCTGTGACCGGACCAGCCCACTTTGCTCCTGCTCTGCACCAGCTGCCTAGACCCTTACTTTCTAGGACTTCCAGACCATACGCATCAGGATCCTGGGCCTTACCTCCGCAAGTCACCTGCCAGGCTCTCTTACCACTCTGCGCTCCTGTGCCTTCTGTTTACACTACCAGGGGCCGGGAACCAGATACGTACGGGAGGCCTCCCCTGCTATACCGGGTTCGTCAGTCAGGTACGTGTACGTGACAAAGGCATTAGGGGAAAGTCTTCCAATGGGAGCATCTGTTCAGGTAACAGCTGTCTAAGATTATTATTATTATTATTATACAGGATTTATATAGCGCCAACAGTTTACGCAGCACTTTACAACATTAGGGAGGACAGTACAAGTACAATACAAATAAACACAGGAGGAATCAGAGGACCCTGCTCGTTAGAGCGAGGGAAATTCCCCTAATTTTGGAGAGATTTCCTGTCACTTTTTTGTTGTGTCTCCAGTGAAGGTTAAAAACAGAACCAACCAAGCACAGAAATCATAAAATAAATTAAAAAGTGTTTTAACTCTTCCCTTCCCTATCCAAAGCTTTTGGCTATACATACACCATAAATTCTTATGGCATATGCAGATGACACATACAGCAACTTGTTTTTAATGTTATTAATGGGAACCTGCCAGGACAAAGATATGGGACCTACCACTGCTGACTTGTATTAAAGTTGTACACTTTGGGGCTTTGTCCTTGCTTCACTACTTAGTGAATCACTAACCCAGAACAGGCAAGTGCACATGACATTTGATATGCACATACTTGTCTCAGGTCACTGACTTACCAAGTCATGAAACAAGGATAAGGATGAGAACCTTGGAGCATAAACTCAAGTCAAAACCAGTAAGCATTAGCAATTTCTATTCTATTACCTTGACTGGTGCCTTTAAGAAATGCCCACAATTTACCCGTGGTCAGTGGTGATGAGCTTAAAATTTTGATGGACTAGGTTTCAAAGCAAAAAATTATGTGTTTGCCAAAATGTTTCAAAAATTGCCCTAGAGTTTTTTCATGTGGCACCGCAAGGCAAAAAAATGGTTGTAAATTGAAGGTACCCACAGGTAACAATTAAAAACCCTGATCACTAACTGACATCGTTTTGCCACTTACATTAAACCATGTGTGCCCTAATTGTTTTACAACAAACATTGTCCCTGCCTGTTGCTTTCTGAGAATTTAGCTCACTGGGAACTACTGTAGTAGAGTCTGCAGCAAAATAGTTTTCTTCAATATGTTTTTATTGAAATTCACAATACAAGGATATAGACGTGAACCAATATGTGTACAGAAAAGAATCACACTACATTACACTCATTAATAAAATTGTTGGGACTTTATATGAGATAACGACTGCTGCAGAGTTGGTATGTCTCCATCCCTGAATCATATAGAAAAGAGAGGGGAAAGGGGAATGGGGGAATGGTGGGGCTTTATGTAAAGCACAACACCAGAACCAAATGAATCAATGAGCAGATAATATTTATTGGTGCACATGGATGCATGTGCATGTCTTCTGATCTGATAGTTACAGTCAGCGGGCGGGGCTGAGAATTCTCTGCTGACGTCAGGAGAGACGTGAGAGCAAGGAGGCGGGCCAGGCAATCACATGAGCGGCATGTATTGTACAACTATACGCTTGGAGCGCTCTCCCGGGAGTCACCCAGCAATCAATTTTTACGGTGGCATGCATCGATGCTGCATCTGAGACACCCGAATCGTGATGCATCAATGCAGCAATTAATTTCAGCACCCCTAGTAAATAACATGTAATAAATAACATAATAATACATATAGATGTATACACACACATAAGTGTTCCTACATAGTAAATAATATATATTAAAATGTATTAAATGTAGCCCAAACTTGCATATAGACATGATTGATTGCACACATGATAATGTAAAATTGATTCAGATTTCTTCAAGGTAGTCGCATAGTAGACACATGGTAGCTGTGACAATACAACAGTATATAGCACTATGCACATTTTGTGGATAACTTCCAGTCATCAGGAGAAAATGCGATATAGGTATGTCTGTAATAAAATACCAAATAATATAGTAACTAAAATAACAGGAAGAGGGGGAACCACAACTTGATCCCAACACTCTTACCTATAAGTAAGCTACAGTATTCAACAACATGGGTAGTATTAGTAGCTGGAGGCTCTATAGGAACACCATCCCCGGAAACTGAGGTGGCGGTGACTGCGGCAGCACAGCGGTGAACAGAAAACAAGAAGTGAGCATCAATAGAGATGTCGTCCCCAATAAATAACTGTGGTTGTAATAAGTGCTGAATAGGGGTCCATAGGGCTTCTGTGGAAAAATTGTAAATAAAGTATATCAGCAGAGTGACTGCACACTCTCTTCCCTTTGGTATTGGCTCTTTTATCTTAACCGCCACCTCTGTTTCCGGGGATGATGTTCCCATAGTGCCTCCGGCTACTAATACTACCCATGTTGTTGAATACTGTAGCTTACTTATAGGAAAGACTGTTGGGATTAAGTTGTGGTTCCCCTCTTCCTGTTATTTTAGTTACTATATTATTTGGTATTTATATTTTATTACAGACATACTTATATCTCATTTGCTCCTGATGAGTGAAAGTTATCCACAAAACGTGCATAGAGCTATATACCGATGTATTGTCTTAGCTACCGTGCGTCTACTATGCGACTACCTTGAAGAAATTTGAATCAATTTTACATTATCATGTGTGCAATCAATCAAGTCTATATGCAAGTTTGGACTACATTTAATACATTTTAATATATATTATTTACTATGTGGGAACACTTATGTGTGTGTGTGTATACATTTATATGTATTTATTATGTTATTTATTACGTATTATTTACTGTCCCACATACATCCATGTGCACCATTAAATGGTATCTACTCATTTATTCATTTGGTTCTGTTGTTGTGCTTCATATAAAGTCCCACCATTCCCCTTTCCCCTTTTTTTCTACACTACATTACATAGTTTGGAGGGCCATTGCTTAATAAGAATATTAAAGATAATAAAGGCCCAAAGGAAAAAATAAATCACGTACATGACAAGCATTATATATTGGGTATCCTCTCACTTACACAGTCAAGGTTTGATTGCTTTGGTTTTGATTGTTTGAACAGAAAGGTTTCCAACATAGCACACCATAAAGAGAACTACTGGAGAAAACCAATGGAGGCTCATGCGAAAGAACCGGTGTAGGTAATTTACACGTTTACTTAACTGTCAGGGGAACTGGTTGGAACTCCCAGAAAAAAAAGAGGGGGGGTGGTATTGGGAAGGCAGAGAAGGGAAGAAGGGGGTTTGAGGGAACAGAAGAGGAGGTTGAAGGAAGGAAAGAAAGAAGGGAGGGAGAGAGTGCCAGGAATGCTATGCCAGGTAATGGGGGTAATAATTTCCACTCTTATAGCATTTTGCATTCCATCCTTCCAGAGCGGTGGTGGTAAAATTAAAAGGGAAATGCTCTATGGTTAGCTTGTATATAATCTATTCATGGGGTCCAAACTTTCAAAAACGAGTAATGTTTATCCTCCACTAAGGCTGTCAGTTTTTCATTAACCATCGTACCAGTCAAGCATGTTCAGTGAAATTTTCTAATCCTTGCAATGTGTATAGCTGACCTGGATAGGTTTGTTTGTTTATTCCACAAAACTGAATTGTCACTTTAAGATTGCAGGTCAATAACTGAGAGAAATGAAATGGTTGAAACAGAGCTAATTCCCCTGATTGGCCACCGGAGGGAGAGTTGCAGACATGAGTGTCATTAGATTATAAATAAGTCTAAGGCAGTGAATCAGAACAGACTGTTGTCATAGTATCAATTTGCATACATCAGGTCAATGGCTGCAAAGACATTCAGTATGCAACGGTGATATATGGGATACATAATATTTTGATCATCACATTATAATTCTAGCCTTTATTTTACCACAAACCTAAATATGTCTATTGGCACCATGATTTATGAATCTAAACAAAAGAATGGTGCAAAAATAATGTATATAAAAAAATTAAGTCCAATAATGCTATTCATTTGGTTTGAGATTTGTTATAATTAAAGGATTAATAAACAGATCTTGTATCATTTGGTAGTGAATACTCTGTGGATGAACCTGTATGTCATAGAAAGGATTGCATGGTTTACAGACCTGACAGATACATTTTTGAATGCAGATTAAACCTATTTTCTGATGAATTTTTTTCAGTTATTGATGTTCTACTTGAAAGAATAACTTATATGGTATGTAAAGCCAATCTCCCACAAGCTTTAATATGTTAATGTCACTTCAAACATTGCTTTCTATCTTTTTTCTCAATTTTTAAATCTGACGCTTTTATTAACCACTTCAATACCAGGCACTTAGACACCTTCCCGCCCAGCCCAATTTTCACCTTTCAGCGCTGTTGCAATTTGAATGACAATTGCGCGGTCATGCTACACTGTACCCAAACAATTTTTTTTATCATTTTGTTCCCACAAATAGAGCTTTCTTTTGGTGGTATTTGATCACCTCTGCGGTTTTTATTTTTTGCGCAACAAATAAAAAAAGATCGAAAATTTCAAAAAAAAACAAGTTTTTCTTTGTTTCTGTTAAATTTTTTTGTAAATAAGTATGCTTTCTCCTTCAATAATGGGCACTAAAATAGCTGCACTGATGGGCACTGATACGGCGGCACTGATGGGCACCGATGAGGTGGCACCAATGAGGTGGCACTGATGAGGTGGCACTAATGGGCACTGATGATGGGCACTGATAGGCGGCACTGATGGGCACTGATAGGTGGCACTGGTATGCGGCACTGATGGGCACTCATAGGTGGCACCGATGGGCACACATAGGCGGCACTGATGGGCACTCGTAGGTGGCATTGATTGGTATATATGGGTGGCACTGATGGGTACTTATGTGTGGCACTGATGTGTGGCACTGATGGGCACTGATAGGTGGGCACTGATGGGCACAGATGGGCACAGATGGGCACTGACAGGTGGCACCGATGGGCACTGACAGGTGGCACCGATGGGCAGTGACAGGTGGCACTGATATAGCATTGCTGGGCATTGCTAGGCATATCATTGGCATAATAGTGCCAATCAGTGCCCATTTGTGGGCACTGATTGGCACAGATTGGGCACATGTGGATGGTCATGGGGTACATACCTGGCCATCCACGTTGCCCCTTCCCTGGTGGTCGTAGTGCCATCCCTGGTAGTCCAGTGGGGTGATCTGCGGGGGGCTGCGCTGATAAACAATCAGCGCAGACCCCCCCTGCCAGGAGAGCCGCCGATCGGCTCTCCTCTACTTGCGTCTGTCAGACGCGAGTGAGGAAGAGCCGATCAACGGCTCTTCCTGTTGACAGCGTGATCAGCCGTGATTGGACACGGCTGATCACGTGGTAAAGAGCCTCCGCCGGAGACTTTTTACCAAGATCAGTGTAGCGGTGTGTCAGACTGACACACCGCTCCACCGATCGCCGCGATGCGCGCCCCCGGGGGCGCGCTGCGGCATGTTATCCTGAAGGACATCATATGACGCCCAGTCAGGATAACAGAACCACTTCCCGGACGTCAATCCGTTATAGGGCGGGCGGGAAGTGGTTAAAGTGCAACTACACTCATCTCCACTCCAGCACTGAGGTGCCCCAGAGCTTCCTCACTACATTATTGGCTTCTTCCTGGTTCTGATCTTTGGCTATTTTGATTGCCCGGGCTGAGATGATGTCATTCCTACTCCCGAGACGAGTTCATTCATCTCAGCAGATGCCAAAATTGTACACTGAGGTGCACATGCAGTAAGAAACTTTAAAGTGGTTCTAAAGTCAAAATGTTTTTTACCCTAATGCTTTCTATTCATTAGGGTAAAAAACACCCCACTACCTGTTCTACCCCCCTCCCCCTTCCTAAACACTTACCTGACTCCTCTCAACACTCCAGCGCTGTCCTGTCTGCAGCACCGCTCCTCTGACAGGGGACACGAAAGCCATGGGTTCCTGCTGCTGTCAGCCAAACTCCTGTGAGGAGGGAGCAGGGGAATGGCCTACTGGCACTGTGTATGTTTTTTGACACACACACTCTGGCTTGGGGGTGTGCACCCATGAGTGCCCCCTTAGCACCTGGCTTGCTAAGGAGGAACCCGAAGCAGAGAGAAGCAGACAGCGCTGGCAGCAGACTGCCAAAGAGGAGGTAAGGGACTGCTTTGTGCAATATCATTGCACAGAGCAGGTAAGTATAACATCTTTTTTTATTTTAAGACAAAAATATCTTTTGATATCACTTTACCTGCTTGTATAAAATATATATTTTTTTTCAAAATTGTCGCTCTTTTTTAGATTATAGCGCAAAAAATAAAAAATGCAGGGGTGAGCAAATACCATCAAAAGACAGCTCTATTTGTGGGAAAAAAGAAAGGTCAATTTTGTTTTGGTACAGCGTCGCACGACCGCGCAATTGTCAGTTAAAGCGATGCAGCACCATATCGCAAAAAATGGCCTGGTCAGGAAGTGGGTATGTCCTTCCGGTGCTGAAGTGGTTAATGCAGATGAGACATAGTATGCATTAATAAAACCTGCCTGTTTGCAATTTTTTAAAATTGCAGTTCAACTTTAAAGAGAACTTGGTGATCTTGCCATAAAAGTCCATGCCCAGGCACTACTTGTTATGGAGTGACAACTGTGCATTAACAACTGTGTTTTGTTACACTGGGGGTTATTTACTAAAGGCAAATCCACTATGCACTACAAGTGCAAAGTGCACTTGAAATTGCACTGAAAGTGCACTTGGAAGTGCAGTCGCTGTAGATCCGAGGGGGACATGCAAGGAAAATAAAAAACAGCATTTTAGCTTTCACATGATTGGATAATAAAATCAGCAGAGCTTCCCCTCATTTCAGATCTACCCCTCAGATTTACAGCGACTGCACTTCCAAGTGCACTTTCAGTGCAATTTCAAGTGCACTTTGCACTTGTAGTGCACTTGTAGTGCAAAGTGGATTTGCCTTTCATAAATAACCCCCATTGTCAGATGCACACTCGGTAGAGTACAACTGGCTGTGCCAACGCACATTTTACAGGTATAGTCCACTGTTGTCACCACCAGGAAGCTGGTTCAGATCAACGATGTGCAGCTAATAATGGAGAGTGTGCATGTAGACAGGTCGTAGGTGAAAGAGGCTGGAGAAGATCAGCTGTTAGGAACCTACCCGTGCTCTGCTTGCTATGTCCACCTGTTGCACTTTCCTCCTTTCCTACAGTTCGGTTTGTTTTTCACTGCTACAGACCCCTTTCATGTGCTCTGGTGCAAGCAAACTCTGTCCTGACAGACTAAGGACCACAAAATATTTTGTGTGGGGTCAAATCGTGCTCAAAGTGGGAGGGGTTTAAAGGATTGATCTACAGAATTTACAGACCATTCTAGTGACTAGGACAGTGTACCTGGCTCCCTCTCCCACCTATCCTTGATTCTAATGACAAAAACAGTGTTACCAGCTGAGTGCACTTACAGTGTCTCTGGAATAGAAGATAGGTGGCATTTGCCAGGCTCTGCATTATATAATGTCATCAGTCAGAGCCTGACTGAGGAAGCAAATTTTGGAAGATTACTTTGCTTGTTCTATGTTTACAAGTACCAGCTGAGATAGAGATCTGAATGGGGCATGATTCAACTACAGGGGTGCCCACCGTTCCTCATCCCTGTGGCTGAACTGTCACTCCCTCCTAAAAAGTTGGACAGAGCAGGTTAAGTTTTAGCCTAAGCAGCAGTGCAAGTTTTTTCTATTAGGGCCTATGCACACATGTGTTAATGCATGTTATGCCACTTCTAAACATGTTTGACATTGAGATAACCCATTCATCTTGAATGGCTACCTGATGCACCAAAATGCACCAAAAAAAGTGAATGTACTATTTTTTGCAATTCGGCACACAGTACACAGTTCCGTTTTGTGGTGTGCTGCGACGCACGTCTTTTGGCAAGTAGAGTTGGGTTGCAATTCAGAATGAATGGTACTGCATTGAACCATTACACATGGTAACAAACTCTTTACCACAGCATGGTGGTGTGAATGGGCCATTTAGGTACCAAAATAACTATGCTAGTATATTCTAAGCCATGATGTACATTCTCTGTTCTGGGCTGGCTCATTCTGTATGCCATGCTGTACAATCACTATTCTGCACTGACTCATCTGTATGTTGTGCTATACATTCTCTATTCTGCACCGGATTATTCTGTATGCCGTGCTAAATGTCATCCAGTTAAAGTGTACATCTACTTTAACATGGTACCATGGTTTACTGCATAACTCCAGAGATTAAGGTAAAGATTGCCAGTTGAACCCGGGAAACACACAGGTTATATTTGTTCCATCCTGTGATACATAATGAAATATAACAGGACAGAATAAAAATAAACTTTACAAAAACCATCGTATAAAGGCAGCATATGAGGAAAATACACTCTACCCACTTTATAGTTTGAAACTACACTACTCCTTGTGAGTTCTGGCTGTGCTGATAACCTTCTTTTTCAGAGGTACAGCACTCCCCCACAAAAACATCAGACCAGTGGCGGCCCATGCATTGTGGGCGCATGGGCGCCGCCGCCCCCATCACCTCCGCCACCCTCCCTATCCATGCGCCTGGCCCCTTTCAGGATGCCAGGCTCATGAATTACTATTGCGGGGATAGGCGGGGGGGTGTATTTTGAAGCACCTGATTAGAGCCAGAGACTCTAATAGGCTTCAAAATAGGGTGGGCTCGGAGCGCAGAGCCCTGCGTCCAGATCCCACCCTGTTGTGTGACAATAGAAAATTCGTTTTCACTATGGTCACACTACAGTTCCTCCCCGCCAATCAGGAGGCAGGTCGTGATACCTGTTTCTCGATTGGCCAAAGCGCCAGGCAATCCTATTGAATGCCTTGCACTTTGGAAGAGGAGACATGCTGGAGCCGGAGCCGCCCTGCACACAACACCACAGCAGCCAACACAGAACCAGTAAGTTCCGGTGCCACCGCTGCCTGCATGGAGGAGGAGGAGAGGAGAGAATACCGCCATTGCCTGCATGGAGGAGGAGGAGAGGAGAGCACACCGCCGCTGCCTGCATGGAGGAGGAGGAGGAGGAGAGGAGAGCACACCGCTGCTGCCTGCATGGAGGAGGAGGAGAGCACACCGCAGCTTCCTGCATGAAGGAGGAGGAGAGGAGAGCACACCACCGCTGCCTGCATTGAGGAGGAGGAGAGGAGAGCACACCTCTGCTGCCTGCATGGAAAAGGAGGAGAGGAGAGCACACTGCCGCTGCCTGCATGGAGGAGGAGAGGAGAGCACATCGCCACTGCCTGCATGGAGGAGGAGAGGAGAGCACACTGCCGCTGCCTGCATTGAGGAGGAGGAGAGGAGAGCACACCACCGCTGCCTGTACGGAGGAGGAGGAGAGGAGAGCACATTGCCGCTGCCTGCATAGAGGAGGAGGAGAGCCCACCGCTGCTGCCTGCTCGAAGAAGGAGGAGAGGAGAGCACACCGTTGCTGCCTGCACATAGCCAGTAAGTGCCGGACCTCCTGGGAGCCTGTGCTAGCAGCTATAAGTGCCGTGAGCCCCCAGCCGGCCCTAATGCGGGGGGGTGCATCAGTGCTGCGCCATATGCACGCGGGGGAAGAGTGTGGGGGGTGGTAGTGCTGGTTGTTTGCTGCCCCCCCCCAAGAGAAAAGCCCACCAGCTGCCACCGCATCAGACCTCTCAGCTGTCCCTCATTTGGAACCAAATTCCTCTTGAGTCCATAGTTTTTCAATTATTACAGGTACTTAAAGCACCAACAATTTGGTAGTAAACTTAGTAAGCTTTTGAAAATTAAAAAAAAAGTTTCCTCCTGCAAGGCAATATCATGATGTCAAACAAAAATACAAAACAACAAAACAGAGGATTCTACACACCCAACTGAGTTAATTGCATAATTTATTGCATCAGAAAACTGTACAAAACATTGCTCGAACAAAAACCAGAACCCCCATCAAAAAATAAAAAGTCGGGACTGATCACCTATAGGTTTGAATTCTCTACCTGTGTTACCAGTGCTAACCAGCCGGACATCGGATGAGTTGATATAGATTGAATATCGGAGTGTTTTATTCCGTTTTTGTTTTTTTTTGAATCACCCATATTCCACACATGACAGACTGACCTATGAGCAGTGCAGATAACCCTGTGGGTTTAGTAGGTTGTGGGTTCATATTGGCCAGTGTATCCCTTTTCCATTACGGGGCAGTGTACAACACGCCCATTGAGGTTACAAGGTGGATCACTGCACCCTTTAGGGAAGGGGTTTTGGGGATCTCAGGTAGGTTGGCTCAAAACCATTCTTTAAAGGGGGTGCTTGTATTTGAGAGAATGGGCTCAGCTCCCTGTAGGGGCTGCATCCCCCACCCCTCACTTGTTTACGAGGGGTGGTGCATTTCTGTCCCAAACAGGATGCGTTATTTAGGATAATCTATGGGGAGTGGGTGTTGTTTGGAGGTTTTAGGGATTGTGGGGGTCCTGGCTTTTGTGCGAGAAATGTTTTGTACATTTTTCTGATGCAATAAATTATGTAGTTAACTCAGTTGGGTGTGTTTTGTTGTTTTGTATTTTTGTTTATCATATATTTTGATTACACCCCCCTCCCCTATTTATACAGGGTGAGTACTACACACAGACATTAGGTGGAATTCCCATTTTTTTCTGATTTTTGAAATGCACTGCATGCTGGGACATTATGAAAGACTTACCTTGAAATGAAGTCCTCCAGCAGAGCACTGTCGCCACTGCAGAGGCTTCCATTTTTACCTGGTCTTCCTTCCGTGTTTGCGGGCTTAAATGGCCAAGCCACGATGACATCACTCCCGCAGCACACAGCTCTGAAGGAACGGCATGTGTATGCCGTTCTTTCAGAGGGCATGTGTCGGTGATGTCAGTGGCTGCTGCTCACTAGAATATCTCGTAAATATTGCAAGTTCCGGTGCCACCGCTGCCTGCATGGAGTAGGAGAGGAAAGAATACCGCCGCTGCCTGCATGGAGGAGGAGGAGGAGAGGAGAGCACACCACCGCTGCCTGCATGGAGGAGGAGGAGAGCACACCGCTGCTGCCTGCATGGGGGAGGAGGAGAGCACACCGCCGCTGCCTGCATGAAGGAGGAGGAGAGGAGAGCACACCACCGCTGCCTGCATTGAGGAGAGGAGCGCACACCTCCGCTGCCTGCATGGAGGAGGAGGAGAGGAGAGCACACTGCTGCTGCCTGCATGGAGGAGGAGGAGGAGAGCACATCGCCGCTGCCTGCTTGAGGAGGAGGAGAGGAGAGCACACCACTGCTGCCTGCATAGAGGAAGAGGAGAGGAGAGCACATCACCGCTGCCTGCATAGAGGAGGAGGAGAGCCCACCGCTGCTGCCTGCATGAAGGAGGAGGAAAGGAGAGCACGCAGTCGCTGCCTGCACATAACCAGTAAGTGCTGGACCTCCTGGGAGCCTGTGCTAGCAGCTATAAGTGCCGTGAGCCCCCGGCCGGCCCTGATGTGGGGGTGCATCAGTGCTGCGCCACGTACATGCGGGGGAAGAGTGTGCTGCCCCCCCAAGAGAAAAGCCCACCAGCTGCCACCACATCACCTCTCAGCTGTCCCTCATTTTTTGTTTTTTTTTGATCACCCATATTCCACACATGACTAAATGACCTATGAGCAGTGCAGATAACCCTGTGGGTTTAGTAGGTTGTGGGTTCATATTGGCCAGTGTATCCCTGTTCCATTACGGGGCAGTGTACAACACCCCCATTGAGGTTATTATTATTATTATACAGGATTTATATAGCGCCAACATTTTATGCAGCGCTTACAAGGTGGATCACTGCACCCTTTAGGGAACGGGTTTTGGGGATCTCAGGTAGGTTGGCTCAGAACCATTCTTTAAGGGGGTGCTTGTATTTGAGAGAATGGGCTCAGCTCCGTATAGGGACTGCATCCCGCACCCCTCGCTTGTTTACGAGGGGTGGTGCATTTCTGTCCCAAACAGGATGAGTTATTTAGGATAATCTAGGAGTGGGTGTTGTTTGGAGGTTTTAGGGATTGTGGTGGTCCTGGCTTTTGTGCGAGAAATGTTTTGTACATTTTTCTGATGCAATAAATTA
This sequence comes from Lithobates septentrionalis, assembly GCA_037952835.1. Taxonomy (NCBI): domain Eukaryota; kingdom Metazoa; phylum Chordata; class Amphibia; order Anura; family Ranidae; genus Lithobates; species Lithobates septentrionalis. The sequence continues at coordinate 3,466,936 of JBBDGP010000609.1, read as the reverse complement.
TGTAGTTAACTCAGTTGGGTGTGTTTTGTTTTGTATTTTTGTTTATCATATATTTTGATTACACCCCCTCCCCTATATATACATGGTGACTACTACACACAGACATTAGGTGGAATTGCCATTTTTTTCTGATTTTTGAAATGCACTGCATGCTGGGACATTATGAAAGACTTACCTTGAAAAGAAGCCCTATAGCAGAGCACTGTCGCCGCTGCAGAGGCTTCCATCTTTACCTGGTCTTCCTTCCGGGTTTGCAGGCTTGAATGGCCAAGCCACGATGACATCACTCCCGCGGCACACAGCTCTGAAGGAACGGCATGTGTTGGTGATGTCAGTGGCTGCTGCTCACTAGAATATCTCGTAAATGTTGCAAGTTTAAGAGATATTCATTTTACCTACAGGTAAGCCTTATTATAGTCTTACGTGTAGGTAAAAACCAAAATGAAATGCAGAGTTTACTACCGCTTTACACATTATAACCAAAAATGTAAATGTATTTTATTGGGATTTTATGTGATAGACCAACACAATGTGGCACATAATTGTGAAGTGGAAGGAAAATGATAAATGATCTTCAATTCTTTTTTTTAATAAATATGTAAAAAGTGTTGCATACTTTTGTATTCAGCCCCCCTGAGTCAATACTTTATAGAACCACCTTTCGCTGCAATTATAGATGCAAGTCTTTTTGGGGATGTCTCTATCAGCTTTGTACATCCAGAGGGTGACATTTTTGCCCATTCTTCTTTGCAAAATAGCTCAAACTCTGTCAGATTGGATGGAGAGCATCTTTGAACAGCAATTTTCAAGTCTTGCCACAGATTCTCAATTGGATTTAGGTCTGGACTTTGACTGGGCCATTCTAACACATGAATATGCTTTGATCTAAACCATTCCATTGTAGCTCTGGCTGTATGTTTAGGGTCGTTGTCATGTGGAAGGTCAACCTCCGCCCTAGTCTCAAGTATTTTGCAGACTCTTACAGGTTTTCTTCTAAGATTGCCCTGCATTTGGCTCCTTCCATCTGCCTACCAACTCTGACCAGCTTCCCTGTACCTGCTGAAGAAAAGCATCCCCCACAACATGAAGCCACCACCATGGTTCACGGTGGGGATGATGTGTTCAGGGTGATGTGCAATGTTAGTTTTCCGCCACACATAGGGTTTTGCTTTTAGGCCAAAAAGTTCAATTTTGGTCTCATCTGATCAGAGCACCTTCTTCCACATGTTTGCTGTGTCCCCCACATGGCTTCTCGCAAACTGCAAACGGGACTTCTTAAAGCTTTCTTTCAACAATGGCTTTCTTCTTGCCACTCTTCCATAAAGGCCAGATTTGTGGACATGTTTGCTGTGTCCCCCACATGGCTTCTCGCAAACTGCAAACGGGACTTCTTAAAGCTTTCTTTCAACAATGGCTTTCTTCTTGCCACTCTTCCATAAAGGCCAGATTTGTGGAGTGCACAACTAATAGTTGTCCTGTGGACAGATTCTCCCACCTGAGCTGTGGATCCCTGGAGCTCCCCCAGAGTTACCATGGACCTCTTGGCTGCTTCTCTGATGAATGCTCTATCAGTTTAGGTGGATGGCCATGTCTTGGTAGGTTTGCAGTTGTTCCATACTCTTTCCATTTTTGGATAATGGATTGAACAGCGCTCCGTGAGATGTTCAAAGCTTGGAATATTTTTTTATAACCTAACCCTGCTTTAAACTTCTTCACAACTTTATCCCTGACCTCTCTGGTGTGTTCCTTGGCCTTCATAATGCTATTTGTTCACTAAGGTTCTCTAACAAACCTCTGAGGGCTTTACAGAACAGCTGTATTTATACTGGGATTAAATTAAACACAGGTGGACTCTATTTACTAAGTAGGTGACTTCTGAAGGCAATTGGTTCCACTAGAATTTAGTTAGGGGTATCAGAGTAAAGGGGGCTGAATACAAATGCATGCCACACTTTTCACATATTTATTTGTAAAAAGTGTTAAAAACCATTTATCACCCCCCCCCCCCATTCACAATTATGTGCCACTTTGTGTTGGTCTATCACATAAAATCCCAATAAAATACATTTACATTTTTGGTTGTAACATGACAAAATGTGGAAAATTTTATGGGATATGAATACTTTTTCAAGGCACTGTGTATATATACCTATATATTATACATTCACATCAGTCGCTACCCTCAGGGAGAGTACAATCCAAGGTCTCTAACCACATTCATATATACACATACTAGGGCCAATTTAGACAGGAGCCAATTAACATACTAGTATGTCTTTGGAGGGTGAGAGGAAACCCGTATAGGCACAGGACGATTGTGCAAACTCTAGGCAGGCTGTGCCATGGTTGGGATTCAAACCAAGGACCCTAGTGCTGCCAGGCAGAAGTGCTAACCAATAAGAATGGTGCAGCGCTAAAAAATATTAATGTAAAAATGTCCCAATAAGAACCAAAATAAATGTGGTCAAACAAATGTCCTTTCCGTCAGGAATAAATAATACTCTAATCAGCGAGATCCATATTGAAAGGAGACACAGAAGAGAGATGAAAACACCGTCACCAACACCCAAACAAACTGACTCTACACGTGTGTAGAAAAAAGGCAGTCTTCATAGAATAAACCAACGATCTTCTAATGGAGTAGCCCCAACATATACCCCTCTGAACTAAATGGAAGGCTTTAGATCTCCTTTTGGTAGCTGGATATTAAACCAAGTATACTCCAGTATGCATATGCACCTCAAGATCGTGGTACGTAGGGAATAAAAAGAAAATGCTCATTGCGCAATCTCCATAAACAAGGATAATTTATTGAAAAGATCAAAGCCACTCACATGTAGTAAGAAGGTATACAGCAGTGTGAAGTGTCCAGCGCTTCTAACCACAAAGATGGCCGCCGTGTCACCGTCCCACCGCGTCCTGCGTCGCCAGTCTCTATCATCGCCCAACGTTTCGTCATCAACATGCGTCTTCAGGGGCGCTAAGAAGTGCTAACCACTTAGCCACTGTGCTGCCTCTTGTTCCTCTTTTTGGTCTAATGTACAGATTTTTTTTTAAATGTAAAAAAGCGTAATATTTTAACTTCAAAAAGTATTATTTAGCACTAAAACTTTCATCGTATTACAAAATGATCTTGTTTGCTATTTTAAAAAGCCAATATAAAGAAAAAATAATTTTTGAAATAAACAATTCTGGGTTTAACCAATAATTTTTGGCACATACATTCTTGTTAGTTTGCATAATTGGGGGACATAGCAGGTGTCTTTTGCCTAAATTCATTGTGCTAAAAAGTGGCCCTCTTTCTCATCTCAGAAAGTTCAGAGGTATGAATACATGCAAGCCACAGTCTGGCATCAGAAAGCGTGGTTTCCCCGAGATCATTTGTCCATTGGCTCCATATCTGCTGTGTGCCCAGCTATAGCTATAGTTACATCCATGTAGACAGCTTATTAGAATACACTGAGCCATTCATATCAGTCATATCCAGTACAGTCTTATAATGCAATGTCCCATTACAAACACATCAGACACAAGCACATTAAAGTCATTTTTAGCAACAATGTATTGGTGTATACTGCATTTTGTCAACTGTAGTCTAAACACAGAAAGAAATATATGCATTTTTTAAATAAGGTCCTGAAAATATTTGAATTCAGGGCTATCATCTCATTACGGGATAATGTGTTTCCATAATTAATGTGGAACTTCACGCTCTCAATCAACATTGACTATTTTTAATCCTCATTCTGCTAGCATTAGTAAATAGATAAGAAAGTATATCATATTTACTTGTTTTAAACTTTTTTATTTTTTATTTTTTGGTTACATCCTGGTTTCCAGGCCTAAGCAAATGATGTCATACCTCCCTGGAGTCTTCAGGAGTGGAGAAAGGGCTTTCTCAGCTAAGCACACCCTCCTGCCTACATGCCTGAGCTAAGGGCAGATGTATTGCAGGAAGTAAATGCTACTTGAATCATCTGCCCTTACTCAAGGTGGTCACCGCCAATTATGCTAGGAGATATTTCTTGTGAATTCTCAGCAAAATAAATCATTGAGACATGGATTGACAGGTGCGTTTGCTTTGAATATTAAGAATGAATTAAATAGTGTTTTTGGTTTATGGTACTCAAAAGCAGTGTAGTTTTTTAGTAGAGATCTCTAATAAGTGTATGAATCTGTTGCGCTCTACTGTCAGTATTAGCAAGGGGGTGTGCTACATACTGACACAGAGTTATTTATGTATATCACTTCCTCTCCCTGGCGGCTGGGTTTAAATCCCTAGAGGGAGGAAGTTAAGAAAGAGAGAGCTGAGACCACATGCCCCTATGGCAGAACTGATGCTAATCCAGACCAGAAGCAGGCATTATTAGGCTAGTGTTCCTATGTTTACTAATTTACTATTGTTGCTTTGTATAACTTCTGGGTATATATATGTATATATTTAAAGACTGGTGACAGAAATATATCTGCCCCCTTGTTGCTATCTTACATGCAATACTGCATACCAGATTTTTGGCTTGTGACACAGTGTGCTTGTGTAGGGGTCACCTTGCTGTAGGTGAACCTGTTTATTGCAATAGAGTTTATATGCAGCTACCGTTCTTCTAAATAACCCTATTTCTTCTGGATTCTATAGTGTCAGAAACCATGAATCAGACTTTGACAGAAGTACAGTTAAATCACACTTGTTTAATAATAATAAAAAAAGGCAAACAGAGTAAACGTAGTCAAAACATAGCCAGAGTTCAGGAACCAGAACGGATAGTCAGGCAAGCCAAAACATCAGGGAGCCAGAGATGAACGTAGTAGAACAGCAAGCAGGATCTGGAGCCAGAAGAAATGTCAGCCAAGCAAGTCTTTAACAGGAACACAGGATAGCGTCTCTAGAGGTATGACCAAGGCGAAGGTAGAGATCATCTGGACTGAACGGCTTAAGTAGGCAGGACTGACGAGCAGGATATCATCAACAGGTGAGTTAGTGTGGAGAGATAGGAGCTGGCAATTAGCCAACAGCTGAGTGGCCAGCTTTGAGAAGGAAGGGCTGAGCCCAGCCCTGACCTATAGTTAGTTTTAGAAAAAAACACAGCAATAACACAGCGCCAGTAGTAGACTACCTGGAGAGCTCCAACAAGACATGCGGTGTGTAACATGTGTATCTTATATACATGTAGCATGACTTATAAATAAGAGAGGAGGGAGGTAAAAAGAACACCCGTGCAGCTGGACCAACCGTAGCTGGTCGATACAGATCATAACAGGTGGTCTTACCCATTGCCTTCTGTTGGGGCACTTTCTGGATGGATCTCCCGTGCTGGTCCCCTGTTGTTTAAGGACTGCCTGTCTTTTATTTTTACTTTAAGTGCACATTTATATGCTGTAATTTAGTGCAATACAACATTACAATATTGTGTTACTGTGGGTCCTATTATAATATTGGTTCTTGTTTTTACAACTTGGGTTACAATTTACCAATTATTATTGTTATTTTATAATCATTATTGGTTTTATTAAACTAATCAGTTTTATTCATTTTTGACTGTTGCAGTTTGTTTTTACAATATCCTGATAGCTGGGCTTTATTTGTTCTTCTTCTATAGTTAGTTTTAGGTCAGAGCTCAATAAGCAGCATAGGTTAGAGCCAGGTTAGCCATCCAACAGCCACTTAGGTAGTTAGAGGTCTGGTTGCCTGGCAGATTAGAAGCTATTAGGGACTAAGATGCAGATAGATAGGCTGACTCTGAGTTCCAGTATCACACCATGGTTCCTGCTAGTGAGAAGCTGTGTTCCAGGCTGGTTAGATAGAGGTTGGAGGATTTCCCCAACATCACTGATTCTATCTTCAGGTCTTTAACACCAAGACAGATGCCACCTCATGATTATTCTCAGGGACCCCTGACTGGACCCCTGAATGGACTTTGCTGCAACATTCATCTGGATGTATCTTTAATAATAACTATAGGGCCCTCTGATTCCTCCTGTATTGAATTGTACTGTAACTGTACTGTTTGCCCTAACACAGTAAAGCTCTTTGCAAGCTGTTGGCACTAAATAAATCCTGTAAAATAATAATAATATACCCGGGTATACTGTATGTCCACCAGAACACCTGTTGAGCCCTTTGTTGATATAACCTGTTGTACATTGGATATATGTATTATTGTCAACCTCTTTTTATATAAAGCTTGTATTTTTCCCATACTGGAGTGTATCTATATACCGTATTTATCGGCGTATAACATGCACTTTTCCCCTTAAAATCAGGGGAAAATCGCGGGTGCGTGCTATACGCCGATCCCTGCCGTTCCCCCGCTGACTGTGAGCGGAGGAGCGAGCGCCGCCGACATTCATACATAGCCGAGAGTACTCGGCTATGTTCGGCTAGCTCCACTCACAGTCCCGCCCAGTCCCGTCCTAAAATGGACATAACACAGGGACTGGGCGTGACTGTGAGCAGAGCTAGCCAAACCTAGCCGAGTATACTCGGCTATGTATGAATGTCGGCGGCGCTCGGCTCCGCCCACAGGTCTACGAGAGGAGCCGAAAGCAGCCGACAGATGCCGAGAGACACAGGACTGGCTCTGTGTCTCTCGGCGGCGCCATTTTTAAAAACTGCAGTGACACTACAAGGCTGCAGTGTCACTGGGCAAGGCTGCAGATGACAAAACAAGGCTGCAGATGACACAAGGCTGCAGATGACACAAGGCTGCAGATGACACAACAAGGCTGCAGATGACACAAGGCTGCAAATGACACAACAAGGCTGCAGATGACACAAGGCTGCAAATGACACAACAAGGCTGCAGATGACACAAGGCTGCAGATGACACAACAAGGCTGCAAATGACACTAAAAGGCTGCAAATGACACTACAAGGCTGCAGATGGACACTGATAAGGCTGCATTGATGGGCATTTAAATGTAAGTTTTTTTTCCTTAAAAAGTTTTTTTCCTTAAAATTCCCTCCTAAACTTGGGGTGCGTGTTATACAGCGGCGCGTGTTATACGCCGATAAATACGGTACTTGTGGTTAATATTATATGTCAGCTGCAGTAGCTCCTCTTCTCCCAATTATTTTGATTAGATTACTGGTTAATTTCCCAGGAAAGGAATCCCCTCTGTTCATAGAGGCCAACTTTATTATAAATCCCACTCTTCCACTTAACAAAGGTTCTGGGGAGGGCCATTTCCCATAACCCCCTCCCCCAAAATAAGGTTACAAAAGTAAGGAATTCTTCTCTTAGTTGACACAAGAACCAATGTTCCCATTGGAAGATTTCTGCTCCAGTGACAACTGAAAGTTTTAGATGTTTCCCTACTTTCAACAGCAATAAAACACTGACAGAGGTTATAACCTTTGCTTATGCTACCTCGAATTAGAAAAATGGTCTTAGATACAGTTTATAAAATGCTTCCATTCTCCCTTTTAAGAGATTCTTGGATAAAGGGTTGTAACGTAACACATATTTTCCATATCATTTCTACAGATATAACTCAAGACACTTTTTACACACAGAAAGGGGAAATCTGTAGTCCATATGAAACAACAAAAGAACAAAGTACAAGGTGCAGGGGCCTAAGTGCAGTAGAGTAAAAATATCTTCTAATTAACACAAGTAAATGAACTTATTTTAAGCCCCATGGGAGGCAGAGACTGGCAGTGGAAAATAATCTGCAGTTCATCTGCAGTAAATCCTGGGTCCTGACTGAATGATGATAAAGGCAACCGATTGGGAACCGCCGCAAGCTGGAGATACAACAGTTGTGTGACAAAATGTCCCCCAACTCAAAGCAAAGACAAGCAGGCAGAGAAACTCTTCAAGGTTAAAGAGCAACAGAGAGAGTTGCTTGGCAATGAGTTTTGGAGGTTCAACCTTCTTTGTCAAGGCTTGACAAAGGAGGTAGACCCTTATCATGGTTATGCAGTAATCTTTGTCTGTCAGCTTACCTCCTCCATGTGTTCACCTTTAGAGGCCAGCCACTCTCACCTGACTGCTTATATAATCTTCCCTCAGCAAAGCTCCACCTCAGGCTCTAATTAGGAACACTATATTAACCTGTGCATTGCAAGCCAACCTTGCTGATCAACCATTGTGTGTTTAGCTTTCGCGTGCTACTTGCTCTGTCTCCTACGTCTGATTCCAGTTACCAATCTTGGCCTGTTCTCGACTATCCCTGTCTACTTGTGACCCTGACCTTTGGCGTGTTCTATGTTTATCCTTGTCTGCTAGTCGCCCTGACCTTTGGTGTGTTCTATGTTTATCCTTGTCTGCTAGTCGCCACGACCTTGGCTTATCCCTTACTATCCTTGTTGTTCCAGCCTGCTGCTTCCTTCCTTTTTCTCCTGTAGTCTACCGTGAGCGTGAGCTGTGAGACCCTGGGGGCCGCGACCCGGAGCCAGACTGCAGCACAGTCCATCCTCACCACTAGAGGCTCTGGTGAACACCTGCTGGCTCTTAGACTCTGTGCCCTGGTGAATCTATGCTCTAGTTCCCAGTGGGATCTGTGTTGATGCTCCAGTGGACCTGCTTCCTGAACCTCCCAGAGTTCAATCCACAGCAGTCAGTCCTAGGGTGCACTACCTTAGCGGTGCACTCCTGACTCCTAAGGAGTGCATTTGTCACCCAGACTCAGGTGACCTGACAAACCTCTAAAACAAAGGTATACTTTGGTGTCCCTTTACATCATAAGAATTCATATATCATAATATCATTTAGAACAAAGGCTCCATAACAATAACTAAATAGTTAAAAACATCAATAGAATATACAATATCAGCAAGTTATTCTAAAGGGTGTTACAGGACAATACATTCTGCCAGATCCCAGTTCCCAAAATGATATCCTTTCCAGATCTCTGTGGATAAGCTTTTTTCAGTGTAACTTATATAACGAAGCATATCAGTGACCATGCTGGGTGAGCTTATCCGCCTTTTACTAGGGATGAGCCAAACACCCCCTGGTTCGGTTTGCAGCAAAACATGCGAACAGGCAAAGAATTTGTGCAAACACGCGAACACCATTAACCTCTTCAGATCCGCGCTATTGCCGAATGACGGCAACAGCGCGGACCTACATTGCCGGGATGACGTCTATTGACGTCGTCTCATGCACGAGCGGCCTGCACGCCCCATGCAGTGCGCGCGGGTTGCGCTCGGTGATCAGCGAGTCTATGAGACTCGCCTGATCACAGATCGGAGTAAGGGGTCGGTCCCGACCCCTTACCACATGATCAGCTGTCAGCCAATGACAGCTGATCATGTGATGTAAACAGAGCCGGTAATCGGCTATTTTTTCTCCTCGCGCTGACAGCGTGAGGAGGGAAAAAAAAGCCGATCACCGGCGGTCGTGAGAGGGACATCAGTCCTGATCACAGCGATCATCTGTGCCCCCTGACAGTGACACCTAGCAATAGGCAGCAGTGCCGCCTACCAGTGCTCACCAGCCCCACCCATCAGTGCCCACAGTGCCACCCATCAGTGCCCACAGTGCCACCCATCAGTGACCACAGTGCCACCCATCAGCGCCCACAGTGCCACCCATCAGCGCCCACAATCAGTGCCACAACAACAGTGCTGCACATCAGTGCCCATCAGTGTCACCTACCAGTGCCCATAAGTACCCATCAGTGCCACCCATCACTGCCCATCAGTGCCACCCATCAGTGGTACCTATCAGTGTCCATCAGTGCCACCTATCCGTGCCATCCATCCGTGCCACCTATCAGTGCCACCCATCAGTGCCACCCATCAGGGCCCATCAGTGGCCATCAGTGCCGCCTTATCTGTGCCCATCAGTACTGCCTTATCTGTCCCCATCAGTGCCACATTATCTGTGCCTATCAGTGCCGCCTTAACTGTGCCTATCAGTGCTACCTTAACTGTGCCTATCAGTGCCGCCTTAACTGTGTCTATCCGTGCCCACCAGTGCCACCTCATCAGCGCATATCAATGAAGGAGAAAAATTACCTGTTTGCAAAATTTTATAACAAACTATGAAACATGATTTTTTTTTTCAAAATTTTCCATTTTTTTTTGTTTAGCAAAAAATAAAAATCCCAGCTGTGATTAAATACCACCAAAAGAAAGCTCTATTTGTGGGAAAAAAATAATAAAAATGTATTTTGGGTACAGTGTTGTATGACCGCGCAATTGTCATTCAAAGTGCGTCACCGCTGAAAGCTGAAAATTGGTCTGGGCAGGAGGGGGGTTTAAGTGCCCAGTAAGCAAGTGGTTAAAGTCTATGGGATACGAACGTGAAAAATTAAAAGTGCTAAATTTAAAGGCTTATATGCAAGTTATTGCCATAAAAAGTGTTTGGAGACCCGGGTCTTGCCCCAGTGTACATGTATCAATGCAAAAAAAGTTTTAAAAACTGAAGTTTTTTCAAGAGCGGTGATTTTAGTAATGCTTAAAGTGAAACAATTAAAATGAAATATTCCTTTAAATATCGTGAGGGGGGGGGGGGTCCTTAGTATGCCTATAAAGTAGCACATCTTTCCCATGCTTATAACAGTGCCACAGCAAACTTTCATTTCTAAAGGAAAAAATTTAATCTAAAACTGCTTGCGGATGTAATGTATTGTCGGATTCCGGCAATATATATAAAAATACAAAAATACAAAAAAAAATGGCATTGCTGTCCCCTCCAACATCCATACCAGGCCCTTCAGGTCTGGTATGGATGTTACGGGGAACCCCGCATCAAAATGTTTTAAAAAATGGCATGCGGTTCCCCCAGGCCCCCAGGCACTATATACTCTGAACAGCAGTATATATTAGACATGTGCATACTGAAATATTTCGTTTCAGAATTCTATTTTCTTCCGAAAAATACATTTATTTAGTTACTCCCGAAATTCGTTTTTATTTATTTCATTTTTCGTTAAAAATTGCATTCGTCCGAAAATCCAAATTAAGGTCGAATCTGTCATTGAAGGCTTATGGTGTCTGTCGAATGTTCAAAGAAGATTCGACGGAGCAGCTAAACTGTACAACGCCGTATAGTTTACCTGCTCCATCGAAATTTCTTAGAGATTTCAACAGAAACCATAAGCCAAAGTATGTGTGTACTTAGTTCTAGCTATTTTACTGCTCCTCCTCTTTGGTTACAATCAGCCAATAACATTCATCATCATCATTATTTTTTTTTTACTTCCCCCACCCAATTCCAGCAGCGATCTTTTCTCCCCTACGTTGAATCTTTTCTCCCCTACGTTGAATCTTTTCTCTCTACGTCAAATCTTTTCTCTCTATGTTGAATCTTTTCTCTCTATGTAGAATAATCTTGGACTAATAGAGTTAAGGTTAGGCACATTCTACCACAGGTTTGATGGACACAGATTGTTATTGTCATCATCATGTCGAATCTCCTATCTATATCGAACTGTTGTAGCAACGAAAACGAAAATAAAGCATTTGTTTATGTCGGATCTTTCGTTTTTCGGATTCTGCACTTTCATTATCATTTGTTAAAACGATAACGAAAATACCTGAAATTCGAACGAAAATGCATTCGGACGAAAACGAATGCACATGTCTAGTATATATACTATACGTCCTGCCGTATAGTATATTGGGCCTTAGGTATTGGTGGTAGGTATTGAGCCTTAGGTATTGGTGGTACCGGAACACTGTAAGCCCTCACAGTTACTCTTGTTGGGCCCAGGAACAGGCCCTGCGTTGAAATATTATATCAAAAATTGTAATTACATGCCCCTGTTGAAAAGGGACAGAAAAATTGGGCCTTGGGTGGTGGTGGTGGTCCCACAACACTGTAACCCCTCACAGATACTCTTGTTGGGTGCAGGAACAGGCCCTGCGTTGAAATATTATATCAAAAATTGTAATTACATGCCCCTGTTAAACAGGGGCAAAAAAATTGGGCCTTGAGTGGTGGTGGTGGTGCCCTAAACCAAAAATATTGTTGGAAGCTAGCACCATCAAGATTGAGGAGGAATAGGATAGGCAGCATAGGCAATCTTCAAGGGATCCCACATCCATAGCAAATTCAATCAGTTACATCAGCATCAGATGCTTGATAGCTGCTGATCCAAGACTGATTCATTTTTATGAATGTGAGCCTATCAATGGAGTCTTTGGACAGGCACACTCTTTGATCCTGTTACAAACCTTCCATCAGCACTGAATGTGCATTCAGAAAGCATGTTGGATGCAGGATAGACCAGTAGCTCAATTGCATATTGAGCAAGTTCTGGCCAGTGGTCCATCCTCAAGACCCAGTAACCCAGTGGATGCTCTGCTGGAAAGCTCTCCAAGTTTGCTCTTGCCCCTAGATATTCCTGCACCATGTAATGCAGATGCTGCCGATTGTTGCTCAGATCAGACCTTGGCGCTGAGAACTGAAAAATAGTTTAAAGGCATCTGTCAGAAGGTCACCTTCTCCACCGCTCTTCCTCTGACTGAATGAGGCCTCAGCAACACGTTGTCCGGCACCAGGAAATATTAACCTCCCAGGGTCTGGAAATTCATTGCACAAACCTTTCTTCAAGGCCCCCTGAAGATGTTTCATCCTCTGCTCCCTCTGAGAAGGCAGGATGAGTTCTGCAACCTTACCCTTGTAACGTGGATCAAGAAGGGTTGCCAGCCAATAATGATCCCTCTCCTTGATACCACGAATCCTAGGGTCCTTTCACAGGCTTTGCAGAATCAGGGAGGCCATGCAGCGTAAGTTTGCAGAGGCATACGATTCGGAGTCCTCTGGGTCACTAAGGATGACATGATCCGTAACTACCTCCTCCTCCTTTGGTTTCTGGGGACTGAAAACCATCCCTTGAAGACTGCTGCTGAGTGTTATCCTCTACATCCATTCTGACCAAATCCTCCTCTTCCTCTTCTTCCTGTGTGTTTGGTGGTCCCGCAGGAATGCTATCTGGATAAAGGGGGTATTGAGAGGAAAGGAAGTCCTCCTCTTCCTCCCGCTGTACTGCCTTAAGTGCCCTGTCTGTGACTCCTCCTAGCGTGTGCTCCAGCAGGAAGATTAGAGGGACAGTGTCACTGATGCATGCATTGTCGCTGCTCAACATCCTTGTGGCCTCCTCAAATGGTGACAGAACAGTGCATGCATCCTTGATCAGTAGCCACTGGCGTGGCGAAAAGAAGCCAAGCTCCCCTGACCCCGTCCTGGTGCCATACTCACACAGGTACTCACTGGTGGCCCTCTGGTGTGTGTGCAGCTGCTGCAGCATTGCCAACATTGAGTTCCACCTTCCACCAGAAAGATGCTGCGCATGCGCGATGGCCAAATTGAGTCCACATGGGACTCAATAGGAGGCATGTGCAAGTGGCATGTAGGGGCCCACAGGGAAAAGGGAGGGGGTGGATGGGCGATCAGTGGAACCCATATAGCCACCAGGGAGCCTACCAGTCGCCGCGAAAGAGACAAATGCCTGGGGGGGGGCACAAATATCCGAGAGCACCCCAACAGAATGGGACAGGAGCCCTACATATACAAAAAAAGTTATAAAACATAAATACAAAGCTGTACATGATGTTGTTGAAACATGAGAAATACAATATGAGTGTGAACATCTCAATAAGACAAAATCACCAAAAGAAATATATATATATGATAATGACACATACAAATAATATAATAAATAGGAGATAATTACCTCAATTCAAGGCCTATGGGTAAGGTAAACATGAATGCAAAAATGCATATTCTACAAGGAGCCCTTTGGAATGCGAGATGGGATACAAAAATAAATAAACAAGAACAAAAAGTATATAGAGAAGGGCATTGCAAAATTACAAAAAGGGGGGGATAACAAGGGACAGGGAGCCGGTGATCATGGGTTAAGGAAGGGTTTGAAGGAGTTAACCTCGCTCAAACCTGGTGGGATAGTGGCGTTGAGTCTTTCTATCCACAGGGCTTCTCTTTGTAACAAAATTTTATCACGGTTTTATTACTTTTCTGCAATAAAAATTAGGCCTTAAGGTAAATGATACAACATGGATGTCTTAGGCACGGCATGGTCGGGCTTCATGACCCAAATTCAAACTTCCTGTCTTACAAACAGTAGTAGATCTGATGAAGAAATTAAAACCTTTCTTGACCGCATGTTCAACCTCCTCAAACGTAAGGCACATCTACATTGGCATACTGATTATTTCAAAGACTATATCAAGGAAGACGTTTGTCCTCTGGGTTTAAGAATCCAGCTCTTTCCCACTATTAAGGACCCTTCTCCTTCCTTTAAATCCTCTTGGGAAAAGATATCAACCCACTGCACCTTAGACCTTATGAGAACATTGATCATTCAATATGAATCTGAGATGACCTCACTAGACAGTGAGATTGAAAAACTCAATACACACTATCAGCACCTTCTAGACGCACCATCCTTCTCCAATCGTTGAAAGGAGGTTAGGGATCGCCTAGAAGACAAAATAGCTTTCTCTGAGGGTTTTGCATACAGATGGTCTGGCAGGATAAAAGGCAGACGAGCGGTCCAGCACGATACATCTCTAGCTAATGTAACTGTTGAACAATCTGAATCTGACTCTTCCCTTTCATCATCTATTTCTCACGCTACAGGCCCTTGTTCTAGAGGCTCCTCCACTTCCAATTCTATACGCAAACGTTCCCGACACAATGGTGGTACTTCCCCTGTAGCACCCAGCAAAGGTAAAAAAACTTCTTCCAGACACAGATCAGTGCACATACCAGGGGGCCCATCCCCACCACCATCGCAATCGGTTGGTGGTGCCGGCCTTTCCACACTACACAATGTTATTCCTAAGGTCCTTGAGACCATTTCTGGTAATTCTAGAAAGTCACCTGTTGATGGTGATTTTTTAGACCCAACTTCACTAGACGCGAGAAAACAACAGACCAAATTAGATACATTTGTTCGGAAACCCCCACCCACACCCCTTCCCAACACTCCCACTCATCACAACTGAACGTGATCAATTTAGCTTCATGTTCCCTTTCCACAGATGAAATATCTGTCTTACAACTTGGTTTAGGGTTCTGCCCTCTTGACTCTATACACATCACTGAAACGATCAAAGACTGGTATTTATTTGCACAGAACTTAAGGTCCAAGTTTGTGTTTGACGCTTATCGTCAAAACACTAACTTAGAATGTGAACTTACTGAACTCACTAGACATTTTTCAATGGAGGAATTCCGCGCATTACGCAATTTAATGCTTCTCTATGAGGAGAGCAATACTGGGATACATTTAATTTACAATCAGAGATAGCTACTGCCGCCCTTGATACCACTGCCGCATCTACTTTCTCTTCTTATACATCCTCCAAAGCCCCCATTAAGTTCAAACCTAAGTCATGTAAGTTTCCTGACTTGATGACCTGCCCAGCTATCTGGGCCTTTTTACATCAATCCATCGGAGACCTTAAAAATAACAAATGGCAGGAATATTCTTCTAACTTGACTTCCAACCAACAGCAAGCCCTTCGACGCCTGCAGACACATCGTGACATCATCATTAAGCCATCAGATAAAGGTGGCAACATAGTGGTGATGTCACATATTCAATACCAGACTATGTGCCATGAGGTACTGGATAATTTGACCTGGTACAAACCTATCTCACCTACCAGTATAACGGGTTTTATCAATGAATTTAGAGAACTCTGTACAGGGGCTTTCTGGTAGGGCTTAATTGACAAAGATACCTTGAACTATCTTGTCCCCAAACATCCACGTACTCCCACCTTTTACACATTACCCAAAACACATAAAAATCTCTCCCACCCTCCGGGTAGACCTATCGTCTCCGGCATTGGGTCCTTAATGGACAATGCCAGCAAGTTTGTGGATAGCTTTTTACTTCCTCACGTCTCAGGTTTACCATCATATATTCGAGATACATCTGATTTGCTCAGACACATTGAGGGGATCCAGGTCCCTTGCGATGCCCTTCTCGCGGCTATCGATGTAGAATCCCTGTATTCAAGCATCCCCCCACGAGAGGGGTGTCGCGACGGCTAGATCCTTTCTTATGGAACAAGAGGATACATCCTGGCCTCTTAATGAGTTTATCTTACAATTGTTAACATTTATTCTTACACAAAACTTTTTCATTTTTGAAGATCAACATTACCTACAAACACAAGGTGTGGCAATGGGTACGTCATGTGCCCCATCATATGCAAACTTGTTTCTCGGAGCCTGGGACAGGTACATTTTTTTCGGATGATCGATTTTCAACTTTTTTAGAGTCGATACTCTGTTGGTTCAGATTTATCGATGACTTGTTTGTGATCTGGACTGGCCCATTAGCTTTATTGAATCAATTCATTGAGGCCATCAATATTAATACCATGAACCTGTGCTTCACGGTCAGCTCAGACAACAAACAATCCCTTTTCTTGATTTACTAATTGTCAAGAACCCCAATGAGACACTGGGGACCAATTTATACCGCAAACCTACAGCTGGCAACACTTTGTTGCACGCTATCAGTGCCCACCCTAAATCTCTCGTGGGCAGCATCCCATATGCACAGTATCTGTGACTGCATCGCAACTGCGCACGGGATGAAGACTTTTATACACAATCGGCCCTTTTACGTGAAAGGCTTCTTTTGAGCGGCTGTTCGTGGACCCACTTCAGAAAGGCCTTTAACAAGGCATGTGGCCGCACTAGAACTTCCCTACTTTATCCCGTCGCACACAATTCCAATACTGATAGAGTTAAAATCATTACCCAGTACTCAGCACACCATGAACAACTCAGGCAAGTCATCTCAAAAGACTGGCATCTTCTCACTGACCATCATATCTTGAAACATCACATACGAGAGACACCCAAATTGGTTTTTCGGAGAGCCAAATCTCTTAGAGACCGTCTAACCAGTAGTCACTACAAACCTGATATTAGTGGCCCCCTCAACCTTCTGGTACTTCTCCCTGTGGTCAGTGCCCTTTTTGTCCCTGGATACTTTCCTGTTCGTCTATAAGGCTTCCTAATGGTGAAATGTTTACTCCTCATATGTCTGCCCAGTGTGGCACTACTGGTATTGTCTACCTTATGCTTTGTACCTGTAAAGCGTTTTATGTGGGGAAGACAATTAGGGAGTTTAGACAGAGAGTCGGTGAGCACATCTATTATTCTACCAACGGTAAACTTACTACTGTCGGGTGCCATATTGGCCTATACCACAAATACAATCCCAAAGCTGTTGGATTTTTCGCTTTGGAAGTGGTACCCCCCGACATCAGAGGGGGCGACCATGATAAAATTTTGTTACAAAGAGAAGCCCTGTGGATAGAAAGGCTCAACGCCACTATCCCACCAGGCTTGAACGAGGTTAACTCCTTCAAACCCTTCCTTAAGCCATGATCACCAACTCCCTGTCCTTTGTTATCTCCCCCTTTTTGTCATTTTGCAATGCCCTTCTCTATATACTTTTTGTTCTTGTTTATTTATTTTTGTATCCCATCTCGCATTCCAAAGGGCTCCTTGTAGAATATGCAATTTTGCATTCATGTTTACCTTACCCATAGGCCTTGAATTGAGGTAATTACCTCCTATTTATTATATTATTTGTATGTGTCATTATCATATATATATTTCTTTTGGTGATTTTGTCTTGTTGACATGTTCACACTCGTATTGTATTTCTCATGTTTCAACAACATCATGTACAGCTTTGTATTTATGTTTTATAACTTTTTTTGTATATGTGGGGCTCCTGTCCCGTTCTGTTGGGGTGCTCTCGGATATTTGTGGCACCCCCCGGCATTTGTCTCTTTCGCGGCGACTGGTAGGCTCCCTGGTGGCTATATGGGTTCCACTGATCGCCCATCCACCCCCTCCCTTTTCCCTGTGGGACCCTACAATGCCACTTGCACATGCCTCTTATTGAGTCCTATGTGGACTCAATTTGGCCATCACGCATGTGCGCGGGTACCTTGTGCTGGGTGGTGTTCACTTGACCGTGCCAGCTGCGTGGGCACGGCATCTTCCTGGCCCCTCCGAGGCGCTGTGCGCCGGCGCGCGTGCGATCATATCGCGCGCGCTCCCTGCGGGACACTTGACCCTGCGACGCCGCCTCAAGCCATGATTGGCGCTGTCGTGATGTCGGTTGGTTGGAAGACACTTAAACTGCGGTGTGTTTCCGCAGTCCTCACAGGCCAGCGTGGAACCCGGAGGGTTCCCTGACCAGCTCCATTCATAGTAAGTCTTTCATTTTTCCCTTATGCAATCTGCCCACCGCACTTATTTAATTCTAGGTGGAGATGGACTAGCTTGGTTATCATATTTATTACATTTATTTTACCTTCCAGACCTTGATCCGGAATGTTAGATAATGGATACTTAACAGGTATATAGTCTGTACTCCAAGTATACACCTATTGTTCCTTTCCGGTTCATTATCCATCTGCTGGTCAATGAATAGAAATCTATATCTGGGCTCCTTCTCATATTACTTGGTACAGGTATCTATTGGTTTTAATCCTTACTTTCATCACTTGCATGTACCTTGCTCTTGTGCTTGTTTTGGGCCTCACCATTCACTGTCTGCACTCTTTTATTTATTTCATTTTGTCCCCACAGTTGGTTTACACATATCTTCCCCTTTGCCTCAGATTTTCCTTCACTCATGCATTTTTTGCTTTCTCATTCATTTAGTATGGGTATTTCTACCCTATATCTACCCTTACCGCCACTATTCAGTTATAACTTGGTTTCCCTGGATTACTTTTCTTTTTTAATCATCATCACCCTTTTTCCATTACATTTCTTCCCTTTCTTTCTTTGCATCCCTCCATTTCCTCCCTCCTCAGGTTGGTCTCTTGGTACTGGATCCCTTCTTAACTTTCCTGGTTCTTCCCGTTGCTTCCACACACTTACCCTCACCTTTTGGTTCATAGACATACAACGTATATGCTATATTTATATATACCCCTTCATTACCTATCTAGACCTTTGCCCCTTTGCGGTCTTATATGTGTCTTCCCCAGTCGCCGTGGGAGACCCTGCTGGGCTTGGCCTGGACTCTGTTTGCACATCAGCATGGGTAAGCAGCCCCTTACATCTGTTTACAAATATTTTTTCTATTCCTCTCCCCCCCCCTTCCCTCATATCCTGGCATTACTTTCCACACCTTTTCCTTTGAAAATATATATATATTTGATTGTATTGTATTTTATTCACAGATACATTTCCTGATGAAGCGGGTTTCCCGCGAAACTAGCCGATATTCCATGTTATCTGTGCACATCTTTATTTAGTTTGTATGTTTATATTCCCTTTATTGTTGAATAAATACATTTTGGTTTTATATACATGTTCTGTATTTTTGCTGTTTATTCCTTTTCACTTGTACCGTGATAGTCCGCTTGCACCTTACCTTGGAGAGCTTGGAGTTGGGGTCCTTGCTCCCAAAATTTCTGTTCTAAATTAAACTCGGATGATGGTACACTTTTATACAACTTATCCCTATGTGTGAGGTCAGCAAATCCAAGCTAGCATTTAGACGCTGAGCATGTGGATGGCTAAGAATTTCTTCTTACGGTTCAGCAACTGGGGTAGGGAAATTTGCCTGATAAAATCAGATTGGCTGCAAGTACTTGGGAGACCTATTGCTATACCTTCATTCCTCTCAATGCAAGTTTTTTTAGAGGACTGGAGGTATAGTAGGATTGGAGATCCCAGATGAGGAGCAAGGAGAAGTCTGCCTTTTTCTGTGATGTGGGTCTTTCAAGTGTTGTTGCCAACAGACTGCATGGCAGGCCGTCATATGTCTGATAAAGCATGTGGTCCCCAAGCGGCTGCCATTCTGGCCACACTTGATCGGCTTCAGACATAGGTTGCAAACAGCAATGGTGCGTTCTGCTGCACACGTGTCGAAAAAGGCCCACACCAAGGAACTTTTAAAAGTCAGCGGGGAGTAAGCAGTGCCCTGCACCTGTGATGCAATAGGGTGACTGCCCTTAAGCTGCCCCCTAGAGGACATCCTGCCTCATTGGGGTTGTGCTCCTCCTGCTCCTCTCTTCTCTGAGGCACCCAAGTACAGTCAGTGACCTCATCATCCCCTTCCTCCTCGTCACTGGAGAAAACTTGGCAGTATGCTGCAGCTGGGGGAACATGACTACCAGTTTCTTGTCCTTCTGTGGCACCCCCTCTCTCAAGGCTCACGTTACACCCTTCCTCAACCTGGGAACCAACATCGGAGCCTTCAAATCGCTGCGCATCCTCCAGCATCATGCACCTGACACTGTGATCAAATAATTCTAGGGACTCCTCCGTGTATGATGGTGGGGCTATGGAAGGAGTGACTGTGGACAAGGAGCTGGTGGAATAGGCCGATTTGGCAGCTGCGTTGGAAGGCAAACTACTTTGAGCCTGGGTGACAGAATGAGGGCAGCTTTGTTATCCACTCCAACAACTCTTCTGCATGTTGTGGCTCAAGAACACAGCCAGCAGCAGAAAAAAATGACAAGCGTGCCCCACGGCCACCTGCAGAGGATGCACCATGTCCACGACCACCACTATTGACTGTAGACACAGAGGCTGCTTGCCCTTCTTTAATGGCCTGTGCGTGTCTGCCTCTCCTTGGTGGCCTTCCGGACAAGATGTATTTTTTGCTTTGCAACACCATACTACACTGTATTAGATACTGTGTACACCACCTGAAGTGTATTAGAAACTGTATACACTGTATCAGATACTGTGTACACTACCAGAAGTGTAGTAGAAACTATACACACTGTATTAGATACTGTGTACACCACCTGCACTGTATTAAAAACTGTGAAACGACTTCACTGTATTGTGTACTGTGTACACAACCAGAAGTGTAGAAGAAACTATACAAACTGTATTAGATACTGTGTACACCACCAGAAAAGTAGTAGAAACTGTACACACTGTATTAGATACTGTGTATACCACCTGCACTGTATTAGAAACTGTACAACGGCTGCACTGTATTATATACTGTTTACACCACCATAAGTGTAGTAGAAACTTTACACACTGTTTTAGATACTGTGTACACTGCCTGCACTGTATTAGAAACTGTACAACGGCTGCACTGTATTGTTTACTGTGTACACCACCAGAAGTGTAGTGGAAACTGTACCCACTATATTAGATACTGTGTACACTGCCTGAAGTGTATTAGAAGTTGTACACACTGTATTAGATACTGTGTACACCACCAGAAAAATAGTAGAATCTGTACACACTGTATTAGATACTGTGTACACCGCCTGTACTGTATTAGAAACTGTACAATGGCTACACGGTATTGTGTACTGTGTACACCACCAGCATTGTAGTAGAAACTGTACACACTGTATTAGATACTGTGTACACCATCAGAAAAATAATAGAAACTGTACACACTGTATTAGATACTGTGTACACCGCCTGCACTTTATTAGAAACTGTAAAATGGCTGCACTGCATTGTATACTGTGCACACCGCCTGAAGTGTATTAGAAACTGTACACACTGTATTAGGTACTGTGTACACCACCAGAAAAGTAATAGAAACTGTACACACTGTATTAGATACTCTGTACACTGCCTGCACAGTATTAGAAACTGTACAATGGCTGCTCTGTATTGTATACTGTGTACACCACCGGAAGTGTAGTAGAAATCATACATACTGTATTAGATACTGTCTACACCACCAGAAAAGTAGTAGAAACTATACACAGTGGGGGTTATTTACGAAAGGCAAATCCACTTTGCACTGCAAGTGCACTTGAAAGTGCACTTGGAAGTGCAGTCCCTTTAAATCTAAGGGGTAGATCTGAAATGAGTGGAAGCTCTGCTGATTTTATCATCCAATCATGTGCAAGCTAAAATGCTGTTTTTTCTTTTTCTTGCATGTCCCCCTCGGATCTACAGCGACTTTACTTCCAAGTGCACTTTCAGTGCAATTTCAAGTGCACTTGCAGTGCAAAGTGGATTTTCCTTTAGTAAATAACCCCCGTGTATTAGATACCGTGTACACCGCCTGCACTGTATTAGAAACTGTACTATGGCTGCACTGATTTGTATACTGTGTACACCACCAGAAGTGTAGTAGAAACTGTACACACTGTATTAGATATTGTGTACACCGCCTGAAGCGTATTAGAAACTGTACACACTGTATTAAATACTGTGTACACTACCAGAAAAGTAGTAGAAACTGTACACACTGTATTAGAAACTGTACAACGGCTGCACTGTATTTTATACTGTGTACACCACCAGAAGTGTAGCAGAAACTATACACACTGTATTAGATACTGAGTACACCGCCTGAAGTTTATTAGAAACAGTACACCACCGAATGCACTGTAGATATAGGCTACACTGGATGCAGAGTATATATACATATATATATATATATATATATATATATATATATATAACAACACTGAAGAAATTACACTTTGCTACAATGTAAAGTTGTGAGTGTACAGCTTGTATAACAGTGTAAATTTGCTGTCCCCTCAAAAGAACTCAAGACACAGCCATTAATGTCTAAAACGCTGGCAACAAAAGTGAGTACACCCCTAAGTGAAAATGTCCAAATTGGGACCAATTAGCCATTTTCCCTCGCCGGTGTCATGTGACTCGTTAGTGTTACAAGGTCTCAGGTGTGAATGGGGAGCAGGTGTGTTAAATTTGGTGTTATCGCTCTCACTCTCTCATATTGGTCACTGGAAGTTCAACATGGCAACTCATGGCAAATAACTCTTTGAGGATCTGAAAAAAAGAATTGTTGCTCTACATAAAGATGGCCTAGGCTATAAGAAGATTGCTAAGACCCTGAAACTGAGCTGCAGCACGGTGGCCAAGACCATACAGAGATTTAATGGGAAAGGTTCCATTCAGAACAGGCCTCGCCATGGTCAACCATGCTCAGCCTCATATCCAGAGGTTGTCTTTGGGAAATAGACGTATGAGTGCTGCCAGCATTGCTGCAAAGGTTAAAGGGGTGGGGGTCAACCTGTCAGTGCTCAGACCATACGCCACACACTGCATCAAATTGATCTGCATAGCTGTCATCCCAGAAGGAAACCTCTACTAAATATGAGGAACAAGAAAACCCACAAACAGTTTGCTGACGACAAGCATACTAAGGACTTGGATTACTGGAACCATGTCCTGTGGTCTGATAAGACCAACTTATTTGGTTCAGATGGTGTCAAGTGTGTGTGGCGGCAACCAGGTGAGGAGTACAAAGACAAGTGTGTCTTGCCTAAAGTAAAACATGGTGGTGGGAGTGTCATGGTCTGGGGCTGCATGAGTGTTGCCGGCACTGGGGAGCTACAGTTCACTGAGGGAATATGAATGCCAAAATGTACTGTGACATACTGAAGCAGAGCATGATCCCCTCCCTTCGGAGACTGGGCCGCAGGGCGGTATGCCAACATGATAACGACCCCAAACACAGCCACACCTCCAAGACAACCACTGCCTTGCTAAAGAAGCTGAGGGTAATGGTGATGGACTAGCCAAGCATGTCTCCAGACCTAAACTCTATTGAGCATCTGTGGGCCATCCTCAAACGGAAGGTGGATGACTGCAAGGTTCTCTAACATCCACCAGCTCTGTGATGTTGTCATAGAGGAGTGGAAGAGGACTCCAGTGACAACCTGTGAGGCTCTGGTAAACTCCATGCCAAGAGGGTAAAGGCAGTGCTGGAAAATAATGGTGGCCACATAAAATATTGACACTTTGGGCCCAATTTGGACATTTTCACTTAGGGGTGTACTCACTTTTGTTGCCAGCGGTTTAGACATTAATGACTGTGTGTTGAGTTATTTTGAAGGGACAGAAAATTTACACTGTTATACAAGCTGTACACTCACTAATTTACATTGTAGCAAAGTGTAATTTATTCAGTGTTGTCACATGAAAAGAAATAATAAAATATTTACAAAAATGTGAGGGGTGTACTCACTTCTGTGAGATACTGTATATACGAGACTATATATATATATATAACGAGCCCCTGCTCGCTCGATTCCACTCTCCCGACACTCCTCTGCGGCTATAGAATCAGACTGCAGATCGCAACATCTGATGGTTCAGTCATCCGATGCTCCGGGACTAAAACTACAGCTATGTACCGTTCTAATCCAGTTGTGTAGCTCAGAACAAACACCAGGCAGGCTGTATGTAAGTTCAACCAGGAATCTCCTTTATTGAAAAATACAGGCTCTTTTATACAATAAAAGAGGAGGTGCGTACCTCCGACTCATATTACTCTGAACATACACCTGTGACCAGAAACCTAATTAGCATGGGCTAATTAACTAATCCCTTTAGACAGACTCAGACATGACCTTTAGGCCAGACTGGCCGTCTTGTAGCTCAGAGAACCCAATCAACATTTTCACAATAGCATAGTTAATTAACACAAACAACAATGGGGATCTAATGACTCTTAGATCCCATACTAGAGACTTATTTACAATACACATTCTAGCAGGCAACAGACAGACAGGCAGCTGGAATTGACATTAGCATCTCCTAACAGTATTTGTCCCAGCATTATGAATCAGCCACTATTTCTAATATGGCAAATCCAGGGTCCCCATAGTATAAAGCTCACAAAGAGCACCGTTCCCCCAAATGCCAGGGCCCACGATCGATCGGCAAGAGGCTAGCATTCAGTCCCCTCCAAAAGTCTCTCTCCTGGCTAGCTCTGTCACAATATATATCTATCTATCTATCTATATATATAGATAGATAGATATATATCTATATATGAGACTGTAAATATATATATTAATACACCACATGAATGGTATTAGAAACAGTACACCACAGAATGCACTGTAGATATAGGCCCCATAATGTTCGCTGTTCTGCGAACGGGAGAACACCCAATGTTCGAGTCAAACTTATGCTCGACCCGAACAGCGAGCTCATCCCTATCCTTCACCAAAGAGTGTCACCTAACTCAGAGACCCTGGATTCAAAGGATATTTGACTTTTAGCATGCTGGTCCTTCTTTAGTTCCTGTGATCTTCCAGGTAAGCCACACAAATTATTACTGTATATAACACAAGATTTTAATATGTTTAATGGATTTGTTGCAGGAGTTCATCTTCAAAAACAACAAAATACCATTATGACAGTGCTCACAATTCTGTGTATATTTATTGAGACTGTCTTTAAAGCAAATTATTCAGATATGTTAATTGTTAGCATGTATGTGTCTCAATATTCTTTATGTTTTAGCCCAGCACTAATGCCACCATTGAGACAAAACAACCTCCACATATTACCATTCATCTTTTTTTAGTATTACACAATATCAAGATACAGACATTTCAAGTATTACAAGTATGATGCCTCTTCACAAGTGATGCTGTGGCAAGTGATCACCATAGAGAATTTCTGAATTTATTGCTTTAATATACTCCCCTGGTGAGAATACAGTCAGTATGTAAGTTATTGCTGTTTCAAACACAAGGTTTTATTTTCAGTTTTAAAATTTGAAGTGCTGTTTGACTGACTTCACAAGAGTCTCTTTATTGGACTTATTCTCTCAAAATACAAATGTTATTCAGCGTTAGCCAGAGTCTAGTGATGTATTATAAAGGTATTTGTGTCCTAAGGCTTTAAATAGTCTGAGTGTTAAAAATGAATAATGTAAACTTTTTTGGCAATGGGTGTACTGGGATAAAAATTGTCACTGAACGTTTTTTGTTAAAGCGGACGTAATTTAAGAGACAAATGGGTGGATTTTAAAAGTCTGTATGTTTTTTGAGATGCTTTTATTGGAAATAGAGCATATTACATAGAGGTTATGATGTGACACAATACTTGTAATTACCATTTTTTGCAGAATCAACCATATTTTTATTTCCTAGTCCTTGTTACCAAATACCATTATGGCTTTTACATTTAACTGTAGTTGGTTAAGACACAAACCTGTATTGTGACTACCAGACAGAATTCCCTATTGTAACGGTAACAATAGGATTTTTATAACAGCTTACCTGTAAAATCCTTTTCTTAGAAGTACATTACGGGACACAGAGCACCATATTAATAACTGAATGGGTTATAGGCCACCTTCAGGTGATGGACACTGTCATAATTAAAGACAGGAAGTCCCACTCCCTATATAACCCCTCCCATACTGGGAGTACCTCAGTTTTTGTAGCAAAGCAATATACCTATATCCCAAAAAGAGGGGAGGGACCTCTGTGTCCCGCGATGTACTTCTAAGAAAATGATTTTACAGGTAAGCTGTTATAAAAATCCTATTTTCTTTTTCGTACATCACGGGACACAGAGCACCATATTAATTACTGAATGGGATGTCCAAAAGCAATGCAATCTGAGGGGAGGGGGACACAAAAAACAAAATGCAGACCACCATCAGACGTGAGGACCTATACCGCTGCCTGCAGAACACTGCGCCCAAAGGCATCCTCTTGCTGACCTACATGCACTTGATAGAATTTCATGAATGTATGTACTGATGACCATGTTGCGGCCTTGCAAACCTGAGCCATGGAAGCTTGATAATGCACTGCCCAAGAAGCACTAACTGCCCTGGTAGAGTGTGCTCTAGGACAAAAAGGCGTAACTTTCCCTTTTAGATTGTAGGCCTGAATGATGACCTGACGAATCCACCTAGAAATGGTTGATTTTGAGGCTGCCTGCCCTTTTCTGGGGCCTTCTGGCATTACAAACAAGGCATCAGTTTTCCGTATCTGAGCAGTTGCTTCCAGATAGAAATGAACTGCTCTTACTACATCAATGGAGTGTAGTAAATTTTCTTCTGCAGAACATGGTTCTGGAAAAAATGAAGGTAAAGAATAATCCTGATTCAAATGAAAACTGGATACTAACTTAGGTAGAAAGGACGGGCGAGGATGTAAGACCACTTTATCCTTATGAACGATCAAGCATGGCTCTTTACAAGAAAAAGCAGCCAACTCTGAAACCCTTCTTGCAGAGTCACTAGGTCACTAGGACCAATGGAGCATCACACATTGGTTCAAAGGGAGACTCCTGAAGAACCGACAAGACCAGGTTTTAAATCCCATGGGCACAGAGAAGATTTAATCGGTGGATTTATCCACGATACTCCCTGTATAAAGGCCCGAACTAAGGAATGTGAAGCCAGAGGTTTTTGGAAAAAACTGACAAGGCCGAGACTTGACCTTTGATAGTACTCGAGGCTAGTTTCATCTCTACTGATTGTAGGAAGTTGAGAATTCTATTTATGACATACTTGCAAGCATGCCAACCCCTGTTCTCGCCCCAAGAGACATAGGCCTTCCAGACCCTATAATAGATAGCTCTAGATTTAGCGCTTGGAAGGCAGGATGCAATATTGGCCCTTGCGACAGCAAATCTGGGCGGGACGGAAGAGTCCAAGGATCCCCTACTGCCATTCTCACGATCTCCGCATACCAGGGTCTCCTGGGCCAAGCTGGAGCAACTAGGATTACTAGTTTCCGTTCCCCCTTTAATCTGCTTAGAAGACGCGGAAGCAAGCGGACTGTATGAAATGCATAAATCAGTGAAAATTGATCCCAAGGAGTTACTAAGGCATCTGTTCTGCAAGTGAGTGGAACCCTTGTCCTTGACACAAAATTGTCTAACTTTTTGTTGAATCTGGACGTCAATAGATCCACATCCGGGATACCCCATCTTTGACATATGGCTCTAAAGATGTCGGGATGCAGAGGGCATTCTCCTGGGAGCAATTGCTGGTGACTCAAGAAGTCTGCCTGTCAATTTTCCATACCTGGGATAAATACCGCAGATAGGCAGGGCACATGCTCTTCTGCCCAAGCTAGAATATGGTTTACCTCTACCTGGGCGGCACAACTTTTGGTGCCCCCTTGATGATTGATATAGGCTACTGCCGTAGCATCATTGTCAGACTGAATCCAGACAGGATAGTTCTGTAACCTGCCTGTCCAGGTCTTTAAGGCCAGACGTGCTGCCCGAATTTCTAGAATGTTGTTGGGCAAGGACCTTTCAGATTCCGACCACTTCCCCTGGACAGTGTTCCCTTTCAAGACTGCTCCCCAGCCCAAGAGGCTGGAATCGGACGTCGCTATCTTCCAAGTAACGGGTATGAAGGTTTTCCCCTTTCCCAAATTTTTGGTTGACAACCACCAATTGAACACTTGTTGCCAGGCGCATTGGACAACCCAAATCCTGAATTTTCCTGCTCCAAACCGCCAGGATACTGTTTTGCAGAAGTCTTGAATGAAATTGGGCATAAGGAACCGCCTCGAATGAGGCTACCATTTTCCCTAACAACCTTATGCAAAGGCGGACGGAAGGACTCTCTTTTGTCCTGACCGTGAGCACCAGTTCTCTTATAGCACAAACCTTTGCCAGGGGTAAAAACACTCTCTTGGGTTCTGTCTATGACTAAACCCAAATACTCCAGTCTTTTTAATGGACGTAAGGATGACTTTTCTAGGTTGATAACCCAACCTAACTGCTTCACGTATTTGACCATGCTTACCACATTCTGATCTAGCCCTTCTACGGACTGATCTATCAGCAGCAGGTGGTCTAGGTATGCCACTACCATTGTACCCTGAGCTCTTAGTTTTGCTAAAGGTGGAGCCAGGACCTATGTAAATACCCGAGGTATGGTGACCAACCCGAAAGGCAAGGCCAGTAGGCTACAAACTGAAAATGTTGCTGTTCTACTGTGAATCGCTGGAATCTTTGATGATCGGGGAATATTGGAACATGGAGATATGCATCCTTGATGTCTATAGACACCAGGAGTTCTCCTCCCCGTAGAGTGGATACCACTGAGCGAATTGCTTCCATGCGAAACTAACGAATGTTTAGAAATTGGTTCAGACCCTTGACATCTAAAATGGGTCTGACATCCCCATTCAGTTTTATCACCGTGAAGAGGTTTGAATAAAACCCCTGCTCTCTTAAGGGAGTCTTTATGATCACCCCCTGAGAGAGTAGCCGGTCTAGTGCCTGAAATAAGGACCTTCTTTTTATTGGGTCCTTGGGAAAGCTTGATCTTCGGAAGCGAGATGGTGGAAATTCCCGAAATTCTAGTTTGTATCTTAGAGACACTGTGGAAATGACCCATCTGTCCTGGATTTCCTCCCGCCAGGCTCCTGAAAATTGCCGGAGCCTTCCCCCCACCCGATTGAGTAGGGGCGCCCCTTCAAAAGGAGGCCTTGGGATTCTGCTTTGCAGACTTCTGCCCCCAGGGCTTCTTTTGGCCCTGCCTTTGGTTCTGAGGCCTTCCTTTTGGGGTTGACGGATGAGGCCGTCGAAACTGCCTGGAGGAGGGGAAACAGAACATTTGAAAGAGAGACGTCTACTCTTTTTCTTAACAGGAAGGAGAGTACTTATTCCACCAAAGATTTTCTGGATGTATTTATCCAAATCATCCCCGAACAATCAGTCCCCATGAAAGGGAAAACCGGTCAGCAGCTTTTTACAAGGTAGCTCTGTTGATCAATGCTTAAGCCATAGAACCCTTCGCATGTGTACCAACAGAAGGGCAAGGCGGGACAAGGCGGGACAACTGATGAATGGAATCTTTAACCACTTGAGGTCCGGGCCATAGCCAAATGACAGCTACAGTGTGGACCTCAATCTCCGGGAGGCCGTCATGGGACATCCTCCCCTGTGCACGCGCACCGCGCGCACCCTGCAGGGCACGCGGTGTGCTCGCTGTGATCACCGAGTCACGGAGACTCGGATGATCACAGATCCGAGTAAGGGGCCGGTCCCGGCCCTTTACCATGTGATCAGCTGTCAGCCAATGACAGCTGATCACATGATGTAAACAAAAGCTCGGTGATCGGTTTAGTTTTCTCCTCACGCTGACAGCGTGAGGAGGAAAAAAAAGCCGATCGCCGGCTTATGTCAAAGGGACATCAGTCCCGAAGAGGAAGGAGGCACAGATGCCTCATCTGTGCCTCCAAGTGCCATCTGTCATTGCCACCTGCCAGTGCCCACAGTGCCCACAAGTGCCACCTATCAATGCGCACAAGTGCCACCTATCAATACCCACAAGTGCCACCTATCAATGCCCACCAGTGGTGCCAATCAGTGCCACCTAGCAGTGCTGCCATCAATCAGTGCCCAATCAGTGCCCAACACTGCCACCCATCAGTGCCCATCACCGCCACCCATCAGTGCCCATCAGTGCCACCTCATCAGCGTACATCAACGAAGGAGAAAAATTAGCTGTTTGCAAAATTTTATAACAAAATATAAAAAAAAAAAATTTTTTTTTTAAATCTGTCTTTTTCAATTTTTTTAACAAAAACTAAAAACCGCAGAGGTGATCAAATACCATCAAAAGAAAGCTCTATTTGTGGAAAAAAAATAATAAAAATTTCATTTGGGTACTGTGTTGAATGACTGCACAATTGTCACTCAAAGTGCGACAGTGCTAAAAGCTGAAAATTGGTCTGGACAGGAGGGGGGTTTAAGTGCCCAGTAAGCAAGTGGTTAATAGCGTCAACCGCAAAACAAAGGGCCCTGGGTAGTTCTGCTAGGTCCAGGACTTCTTCCCCTTTGACAACTTGTTTCAGTTTGTCCTTAAGGGACTGACAAATAGCAATTGCTGCAACCGCAGGCTGTGCAACTGCACTGGCCATGGAAAAAGAGGCTTTAAGCAATGACTCCAGTCTCTTATCTGCTGGGTCTTTAAACACCATTGTCTACTGGACAAGTAAGACTTTTATTCAGAGAAGAAACAGCAGCATCTACTGCTGGTACACTCCACTTCTTAGTGAACTTCTCCTCCATAGGATAGATTTGAGAGAATATTTTAGAAGGAATAAAATGCCTATCTGGGTGATCCCAGTCAGAATAAATAAGCTGTTCCAGCAATGGGTGCATAGGAAAAGCGTGTGAATTCTGAGGCGGTTTCAGTGAACCCAAAGAGGAGAAGGGAGCTTCAGTCATTTCTGTTAAGGGTAATTTATAACTAAAACGCACTGTTTTAGTGAGTGATTGGATTAGCAACCTTTGTGACTGTGAAGCTGAAAAAGATTCCTCTGGGACAGAGCCCTCAAATCAGGAACCATCCTCCTGTGCCTCTAGTGGATCCCCAGGGGCACATCCGAATCCTCTACCTACTTCTGATCCGCAAATGACAGAGCCAGGACAGGGGAAGGGGACCTTCCGCGCTTCCTCCCAGCCTGGGAGGAGGATGCGAACAAACTAGCTATCTTCCCTTCCAAACCAGCTAAGGCTGTGGCCAAATCGTCTTTAGTGAAGTATGAAGAGGCTGGAGTATTGGAGGTAGCTAAAATGTCTGACGGATCCAATGGCTCAGGTTGGTTAGCCATTTCAGGACTTTCAGGGAAGGAAGAAACTGTGGAGGCAAGACTAGGATACTCAGAACCTGACCGCTGCGCTTTTGCGCTCCTCCTCCCTGTTTTTGTCCCTTTCCTTTGGGAATACATAGTCCTAAGCACAAAGCAGAGGTACTGTAAACATGCATCAATTGCTTTGCCTAGTCTTAGTAATGGTTAATATGATGCTATCAAATGCTACAGCAAGATGCTGAGTAGATGGGTCTGAATATGTCTGTATCCAACACCAAGCGCTTAGATGCCCATGGAAAAGTGTCTCTGTCTCTCCGTCAGCCACCACTCTATTCACACAGCTTAAGCTTATGAAGGAGTCGCTGATCCACGCCTATGCCATGACAAAACGTGCACGCCGAGTCCCGCCCCCCTCATGACGTCCTCACAAATCATACCATATGAAGGAGGAAACACTCGCGCATGCGGCTTTAAGACAGGGAAACCCGGGGGGAGGGAAGGGAGGGAGGGGGGTGAGCCTCTGGAGACCTGACCCCTGTTCCCTCTCAAGGTGGCTGACAATAGGAGGAAGAAGCAGCCCCAAGTACTGCATGACATCTATCCAAGGGGCATCATGGAATGTTATAACACTAGGTATGTTATTTACACCCTCTAGTGGTTGATAAAAGTCAAACAGGCAGACAACATCTACTCAATAAAAAGAAGTCCATAGGAATTTAACCCAGAATCTTCTTTAACTTACCATTCCCACCGCAGGGTACATGCTGGAATATCACAGAGACCCAATCTTCACCCATCACAGCGGGTTGGAGTCATGCCAGACCTTCAAGGACGGGGTCCCCTTTGAATGTAGGGTCCACTGCCTTGGACCTGTTTAGTGCTCTGCCAGGCAACCTGTGGTATAGAAATGTGACCAAGGTGCTGGATTACAGAGCCCAGCTCTACTTAAGAGAAACGTTACAGGCAAAACCTTGTTCTTCGGTATCGAGGCTCGAGTACCATCCATTTTAGCCTTTATTTTTGGCTCTTTTGAATGGATCCGATTGCGCAGCTCCTTTGACCCAGTCAGGACCATCCAAGGAGCTTTCTTAGCACAAACTTAACCGTGACCAACACCTTAGACACTGGCAAAAAAAACTGAGGTACTGCCGGTATGGGAGGGGTTATATAGGGAGTGGGACTTCCTGTCTTTCATTTTGCCAGTGTCCATCACCTGAAGGTGGCCTATAACCCATTCAGTAATTAATATGGTGCTCTGTGTCCCGTGATGTACGAAAAAATAACAATTTATGCCAGTTTTTGGCTAGCGTTGTCAGCAGAGGCAAACACAATTCTATGACTGATTTGAACAGGTAGGAAAGCAATAAGTCCTTCTTTTTTTTTGCAATATTTTTATTGTATTTTAGAAAACAGTAAGATAAATATAAAGAGAGTAACATAATTTTGTTGTGATACGTCAGCATAAAGTTAAAGGAATGAACACTTAACTATATATGTTTGATGTCCATTATGTATAGATATCTCACTACATGTAAGTCATATATCCTGGTAACATCACATCAAGTCTTTGTTCTACAGCTATTTCCTCTTTTACCTTTTAGTTTATAGCTTTGATTTTGCTTAATTTAGTTTTTTGTGCTCTGCAATTGGTCTTTTAAAAAAGTAGCAAGAAAACATGTTTGAAATGCAACAGAGTATAACAGCCAAGATCTACCATATTGAAGCAAGGACTCAATTTTCTTTATTCTAAAGCACTGTGTGCTGTAGCTGGCACAAGAATTAGGCAGCATTAAAATGTATAAATATATTTTTTGCAAGAAAGACCTGTTTGGTTGTTGTAAGTAGTTTTCTAGCAAAAAAATGCTGACCAAATGCCAGGGGAAACAATCATATATATTTGTTTTTTTTTGTTTGAAGGCTTATATTTCTTGCATGCATTTTGGAATTTGATATAAGATTTGGAAAGTGCAACGTGCTGTGCTACATGTGCAAGGATACAAACTCCAAAATGCCTAATCATAATCCTTTTACTACACTTTAAAGCAAGCAGCATAATGTGCTCCAACTGGTGCAATAAATATGCAGAGTTTAAATGTACACAGTTGTAGCAATGGGCAATCCAAAGTGTAGTCTTTTGAGTATTGTGGGTATACTGTGGTGGGCTAAGTGTAAGGTGATGCATGGTGGGATGCGATTCTTGCTTCTTCACAAATTATGTGGTAAGGGTAGGGTCTCTTTTGAGGTCTGATGATCACAGATGCTGCACGCTTCTCCTTTAACAGCCACCGTTTGATGACAATTAAGGGATGAGTTACTTAAAACTGGAGAGTGCAAAATCTGGTGCAGCTGTGCAGTAGCCAATTAGCTTTTAACTTCAGCTTGTTCGAGTAACAATACTTTGTTAAACAAAATTTGACCAAAAAAAAGGAAGCTAAGCTGCACCAGATTATGTACTCTCCAGTTTTAGTAAATCAACCCCTTGACGTCTTCAGAACTTAAAGTTGAACTAAACTCAAAGATTTAACTGATTCCCAAAACAATTACATTCAATGCATGCCATAAATCAGTGGTCATCAACCCTGTCCTCAGGGCCCACTAACAGGCCAGGTTTGCAAGATAATTGAAATACATCACAGGTGATATAATTTGCTGCTCAGTGATTGCAGTATTATAGTCTGCATCTCCCCAAGGTAATACATAAAACCTGGCCTGTTAGTGGACCCTGAGGACACGGTTGATGACCACAGCCATAAATGATAACTTGTATCACTGTTGCTTGTGCGCTTAACCAAACTCTCAAGCCATCAAATGGCTAGAGTCCAAGGCAACTGCAGTTTAAACAAAGGTGAACATGGCAGCTTTCTTGCCTGCACTGGACAGGCAGGTTTAGTTCCACTTGATTATCAAAACTTATAGAAGGCCATTCCCCGATAGCTGTGAGCTAAGGGTTGGAGAAGTCAAGATGGGTAGCCAAGGTCATTGCTTCAAATAGAGCCAAACGTCTAAACCACAGGGTTGAGCAAGAATGCAGTCATTAACAAAGCACAGATCAGGGCAGGATGTGTACTAGCATGGTCAGGTCACACAGGTGGTCAAATACAGGGAGTTCAGCTGGTCAGGAATAATAGGCAAGGTAGGACACAGAGACTAGAAATGAGCAGGATTCAGGACTGAAAATTAACAGGGCCTGGAACTAGAAACACTTCAGGGACAGGGTAACAAGAGTAAGGACTGGAAATAAGACAAGGATACAGGCTACAAGATAAATAATATACATATCAGGGTTACATGCTAGTTTGATGATGTAATGGGCTATTGAAACGTGGATAATAGTGCCCTATTAAACATTATACAGAGCAAAAGGGGGTCATGCCCTTAGCCATATTCTTGCAGGCTTGCAGCCCACCTGAATAGATTAACAGGGCACCTATACTAGCATCAGAACACAGGAAAATTACCTGGAATGCAGTGAGCCAGATATGATACAGGCAGGCAGCAGGACCCTGGGAGGTTAACTGAAACAGCAGAAACTAAAAGAGGCAGACATCGGAAGCAAAGTATAGGTACGTTCCTGACAGATGTGTATTGTGGTGGACTGAGAGGTGTGCTTTCTGGTTCCAGCCCTAACTGTTTTCACTAGTGTACACCACAGCTGGCTTGAAATGACCCCTTTCACTAGCTGGCCTAAAGGACCTGACCATCTAAGACAAGTAATATTTTGCTCTCAGTTTTGCAAAAGCTTGTATAGTTCTTCCAGGAGTTTTTGGGCTAGCAAGGTCAAAATGTCAGTAAAGCAGGTAGGGCGTGTGAATTTTCCCAAGCAAAAGAAGGTGATTATAGTCAGGCTGCTGACATTAAATATGTTGACCACTTTAGAAGACAAGGAGAAATTACTGATTTGCTGGTGGAAACATACAACTAGTCCACCATATGTTTTATACCCTCAGTTTCATGAGATGCAGTACTGCAAATCAGCACTTTACATGTTGTGTACAAAGATTGTAAATCAATACTCAGAGAGTGTTTTTGTCAGCGAAGAGCAGTTATCTTGCAAGAACTTGCAAGAAAAAAGAACAATGGTTACAGAACTGTTTCATTGCTTGGGCCCAGGTAACCATCAAAAGAAAAATCATTGGAATTTTTAAAGACTATTTAAGACACATTAGAATTCCATAATGTCTCCACAAGAGAAATGTCATTGCAGGCGACACAGGTACATGAATCTGGGGCAGGTGCCACGTATATTGGTTCACTAAGGCTGGAGTGTCCATATGCAACTGCTGTAGCCCCCAAACAGACAGTGCAAAGTTTTGAAGCTGGATGGGTGGAGCCTTATGGGGATTCACAGCACTAATTCCCCATCAGGTTCACTCCCCTTGTAATAGACAGTAAGCATTGGTGTGGATCCTTAGCCAATAACAGGCTGCTATTGGCTAAGGATACACCCACTGCCTGCTGTCAATCACACGGAGAGAGCCGACCTGATGTAGAACTAATGTTGCAGCTTCTCCATCAGGCTCTTCCCAGTAAGTGTCATTGGTTCTTAGGATGCTGTGTTAGTGGTATTTAACAACCACCAACAGGTGGAGAGGGGAGCGGGTAGCAGCAACAAATATGCCTATCTGCTACATAGGACACAGAGATGGGCACTCTGCCAGTATCTGTATGCCAACTTAGAGTTGGTATTAATTACCTCCAGTTTCCTTATCTAGAGGTCATTCTTTTTAATAGTTCCACATTATAAAAGTTGCTCTAATAAAAACTACCTGAAACTAGCAGGCCACATGCCCTCAACATGGGGGGGGGGGGGGGGTGAGTGCTTTGGGACAGGGGGGCCCACCCCACCCCTCACCAAAGCACCTTGTCCCCATGTTGATGGGGGCAAGGGCCTATTCCCGACAACCCTGGCCGTTGGTTGTCGGAGTCTGGGGCATGATGAGCGGTGATGTCATAAGAGGCATGCCTCCGGTGACCCCACCCCATGCCAATATAAGTAGTGGCACACTGCGCCCCTGGCATTAGAGCGGGAGAGCGCGTTGAGTCAACATCGGAGGAAGAACAACAGAGGGAGATGACAGAGGTGAAGACCCAGGAAAAGAGCGAGCAAAAGAGCGAGAAGATAGTGGAGGATGCCCGGCAGAAGACAGCGGACAGAGGAAGAAGAACTGGAGAGGGTAGAAGAACCAACCAAGGCAGAAGACGTCAGCGGAAGACACAGGAGGGTCGGAGAGGGGAGAACAGATCGGAAGAGATGCCGGAGCTGCCTAATGAATTACTTTAAAAACATGTGTAATGTGTTTATTTTTGACACTTTTTTTAGGTGAATGTGTAGCGGTAAAAATTTACCCCATACTCATTCACATAGGGTGGGGGGCCGGGATCTGGGGGCCCCCTTCTTAAAGGGGGCTTCCAGATTCTGATAAGCCCCCCGCTCGCAGACCCCAACAACCAACGGCCAGGGTTGTTGGGAAGAGGCCCTTGTCCTCATCAACATGGGGACAAGGTGCTTTGGGGTGGGGGGTGCAGGGCCCCCCTGCCCCAAAGCACTTACCCCCCCATGTTAAGGGCATGTGGCCTGGTATGGTTCAAAGGGGGGGCGCTGACTCATCCCCACCCACTTTCCTGACCTGCCAGGCTGTGTGCTTGGATAAGGGTATGGTATGGATTTTGGGGGGACCCCGATGCCTTTTTTGCAGCGTGGGGGTTCCCCTTAAAATCCATACCAGACCAAAGGGCCTGGTATGCTCTTGGAGGGGGAACCCATGCTGTTTTTTTTTAAATTTGGAGTGGAGTTCCCCTTCAAGATCATTAGAGCACAAGTCGCATGCCAAAGTCGGATCAGTCAAGATGGCGATCCGACTTTGATCTGACTTCAGTGATATTCAATGGGCTGAAGTAGGAACAAAGTCGGACCAAGGTAGTGCAGGGAGCATTTTCAAAGTCGGACCGACTTGTGTCAGATCAGTTAAGACGATTCCCATAGGGAAACATTGATTTTCACACATCATGCGACATGAGCTCCCAATGTCGGATCGTTTGTTGTACCAGTGTGAACCCGGCGTCATTCAACAAGCTGAAGTTAGAAGCTGATTGGTCACTATGCACAGCTGCCCCAGATTCCATGAGCACCAGTTTTAGTAAATCTCCCCCATAGTGTCAGAAAAGCGTCATTAGGGATTTGTTACATTCCCCTGAATGTGTACCTTGACAGTACACAATCACAGAACTGGTTCATAAAAGAAAGTAAATTACCAGCAAAATACCATGTGTGCAACACAAAGTTACTGTTGACAGTTTGGAAATAAATGTAATGCAAGCAGCATTCGTGGAAATATTTCAGAAAATTGTTTTGCTTTGGTGGCTTGAACTGTCTTGATAACCAAAAACATATGTCGTATTTATCAGCGTATAACACGCACTTTTTTCCCCTTAAAATCAGAGGAAAATTGAGGGTGCGTGTTATACACCGATCCCTGCTGTCTCTGAGGGAAGAGGAGCGAGCGCCACTGAATTACATAGAGCCGCTATCTCCTGTGCAGAGGCGGCTCTCCAATTAGGCAAATTAGGCGATCGCCTCAGGCCTCGCCATCATAGGGGCCTCGCCATCGCCGAATTTGCCTGATATGTGCCGCCGGCAAATGACAGGAGCGGGTCCGAGGAGATCTCCTTCACCCCCCTGCTCGAGCCGCCGCTAAAAGACTGGAGGGCATTCTCTCTCTCTCTGCTTCCTACCCACTCCCCCTCCTTCCTCCTGTCAGATTTGAGCAGATCAGCAGAAAAACGGAGGAGCGGCTGTGTCTGTGTGGAGAGAGAGAGAGAAGCTGCTGCGGGCTCTTCTCCCCCCTCCTCCTCTCACCACTGTACTCCTGTTTCTTCCCCCTCCTTCTTATTGGACAAGGGGTAAAAAAACACTAGAATGAAACAGAGAGGAGGATTGTGGGAAATGTAGTATTGAGTGGTGGACATTGCAAAACTAAGGGAAGAAACTGCAGCCCCCAGCATAAGAAGAGGGAGAGAGATCCAGAAGCCCGGGACAATTTTGGGGAAGTGTACCCAGGACTCCATCAGAGAGAGAGAATCCCACTGCACTGCACCACCAGAGAGAAATCCCCACAGCCTATCACCATCCCTTCTGAAGAAAGGCATGAAGTTATTTCCAGAATACAGATCTGGGCACTACCCAGCGGAGTCGCCACAGGCAACCCAGAATGAGCTAACTCCTGATCAGAGGAACCATTGTGTTGCTGTATCCCCAGGTCAGGTAAGAGGGTTGGTCGGCCATTATCTACTGCCATCTATAGGGAACTGCCCACCCTGTTATTCTTTGGCCCTAATACTGCCCACAGGTCCTATTCACAGCTGCAACATGCACCAGCAATTAGAGATGAAGATTTAGGACTTAGTGCTAGTTCATACTGCAGCGATGTTCAACATCAGATGTGATTTGTACCACACTGCAGTGCAAATCACATGTGAAGTCTGTGCGATGCGATTTCAGCCATTCAGATAGTATGGCTGAATTTGTATTGCATTCGGACCAAACACACAGGACTTCTTTTCTGATCTGCAGCAGAATCGGATCGCATGGGTGTTTACACCCATGTGATCTGATTCCTGTCCGAATTTGCAGTTCACACTGCGATATGCAAACTGATTTGGGGGTGTCATTAACTTTGTATTGACACTCCAAGAAGTTCGCATAGGGCAGTGTGAACTGCCACCGGGAGACATACGATGCGGGAACCCGCAGCGGATTCGCAGGGTTCCCACATCGCTGCAGTGTGAACCAACACTTAGGCTCGGCTCACACTGGTGCGATGTGAGAACCCTGTGAATCCGCTGCGGGTTCCTGCATCGCACCTGACTCAGTTCACACTGCCTTATGCAAACCGCTGAAAGTGTCAATACAAACTTAATGACACCCCCAGATCGGTTCACATATTGCTGTGTAAACTGTCAATTTAGACATGAATCGGATCGCATGGGTGTGAACACCCATGCGATCCGATTCTGGTGTGGACCAAAAAAGGGTCCTGCATGACCTTGGTCCAAATGTGATGCAAATTCAGCAATACTATCTGTATGGCAGAAATCGCATAGCACAGACTTCACATGTGATTTGCACTGCAGTGTGGTGCGAATCACATGTGAGGTTGCACAGCACACTGGTGTGAACCGAGCCTAAAGACTGCCCTATAACTGTAGTGGCCCCAGGTCTATGGCCAGCACTACCATATGGTGGCTTAAGCAGC
Source organism: Lithobates septentrionalis (assembly GCA_037952835.1). NCBI lineage: Eukaryota > Metazoa > Chordata > Amphibia > Anura > Ranidae > Lithobates > Lithobates septentrionalis. The sequence goes on along the minus strand of JBBDGP010000609.1, from coordinate 3,427,423 downwards.
CACCTCAGGGCACCAGGATAGGGGGGCAGTAAAATCCTAATCCCCAGCCACTTGCTGGGGATTCTGATTTTTAAAGTGCTGAATGTTTTTTGTTTTTTTTACACACTCCCAGCCCCTCTAGCAGCTCGGAGTGTGTGTACTATAGTAAAGCTGACTGTCGCCTTTGGCTGGGAAGCCGCCTATCACTTCCAGCACTGACACAATGTGCAACCCCCTTCACCATGTTTACCGGGCACCACTGTCCCATCTGCGGGCCCGGTGCTGTCATGATGGGTGGCACTGGGAAGGGCGGCCGTAGCTCAGCAGACCTTTGTCCACTCAGCCACCCTCCTGTACACAGACCGGGAAGTGTCATGAATGACGTCAGGGGCAGGCTTGGCCGGGGGGCATAGTGCCCCCTAGGCCACTCTACTCTATGTTGAAAACAGCTGGCAGCCGCAGCCCGCTGCCTTTTTCTTTTCTTCTGTAGGAAGTTGGGCCGGCGGCCCAGCCGGCTGCTGTTGCATTCCAGGAGTTGTAGTCCGTGCTCAAGCTCCCGAGCAGGGCAGAGGAAACTACAACTCTGGTGAGTCTGCATTGATGGGCACTGATGAGGTGGCACTGGTGAGTCTGCATTGATTGGCACTGATGAGGCGGCATTGGTGAGGCTGCATTGAAAAACCAGGTGGGCATGGATGAGCTGATTTGGTGGTTCAATGGGCCACTTGACTGGACAAGCTGCCAGCCCTCCCCTGTATGACGTCACTTCTTGGACCAGGGATAAGTAAACAAAAATCCTTGCACTGGCCCTGCACAGTTTGTTGTTGCCATTTAAAAGGGAGATGCCACGTTCTCTCATTTTTTCGAGTGCACTCGAAAACAATTAGGAAACTGCTATTCCTTTAAACACGTTTAGATTACAGTTGTGTTCCTAAATATTGATTTACCTATTCTCGTATTGATTTTTTTGCTATTGATATAGAGCTGCTTTTATAGATATATTTGTTTACCTTTCTAACCTGAGGGCAGTTCTACTCTGCTTTGTGAACTGCACTTTTTGTCATTTATGCAAGTTCCTAATTCTAGACAAATAGTGTCTACCACTAAACACGTGTGTAATTGTTTATTGCCTATATCCTACAGTAAGGTGAAAGGTACTATACGCTACGTGTGTCTGTAGTGATTCAATTAACCAGGTGTGTCAGAGGGGCTGAGGGTGTTCTTGGAGTTGAGGCGCAGAACAGGGAACCCAAAATTACCAAGCGGCTCCTTCACGGGTAGTGCAACATACATTACCCCAGTTTTTATTGACAGGGGACCTTAACACTGCTGTGCTCAGGCAGCATTAAGAGCCCTGTCTCACTTAAGCGTGCAGAACATCTGATCTGCAGTACTTTTTTTTTAGAGATGAAAGGACATCTTAATGCCGCTGTATGCAGGCAATTTTAAGAGCCCTGTTACACTCACTTCTCACGTAACCTAAGACTCCTGATGTTCTGCCTACCAGCCAATGAGGAGTGATGTTGCGTCCCCGCATGTCACTTTTCCCATCCACCGCACAAGCATCTCAATCTGGGAAGGCCTGCTGCATAGTTCAAAGGCATCAGTGGGGCCTCATGTCGAAGTTTTGCCTAAGGCCTCACAAAGCCTAGAGCCGCCTCTGCTCCTGTGTAACCATCACTCCGTCACTCATAGCCACACCTCCTGGCCCCGCATTTTACCACTGTTCTGTCTATCATATGAGCAGGGCCAGGAGGCGTGGCTGTGAGTGACGGAGTGCCGGGTACACAGGAGATCGCGGCTCTGTGTAATTCAGCGCCGCTCGCTCCTCCTCTTCCCTCTGAGACAGCAGGGATAATCCAACACTGGCAAGGCTGCAATGATGGGAAAGGTGAGGCTGCAGATGGGCACTGAACAGGCTGTATTGTTGGTCAATTTATTGGCTGCAGATGGGCACTGAACAGGCTGCATTGTTGGTCAATTTAATGGCTGCAGATGGGCACTGAGCAGAGTGCATTGATGGGCAATTTAGAGGCTGCAGATGGGCATTGAGCAGGATGCATTGATGAGCTGTGACCCTAATTTTGCTTCAAAGTTCTTTACTTAAAATGTAAGTTTTTTTCATTAAACTTCCCTCCTAAATTTGGGGTGTGTGTTATACGCCTGTGCATGTTATACATCGATAAATAAAGTAATTCATATAGTCGCAAGAGCCTATTAGCCAGTGTGGGTTGGCATTATTCACTGTGACTTTATGTTAAGCAAACTGCAGTTATAGAACTATTTCATGAAATGGGGAGTTTATGATGGCTTGCTGTGCCCAGGTAACCAGCAATATACAATTCATGCAGCTACAGAGAGCTACAGTAATAATTTGAAATGCGAGGATCAGCTTTTGATTTATTTTCCAACACATTAAGGTCTATTTTTATAAAACTGTAATGCCCTGTACACACGGTCGGCTTTTCCGACGGAATATGTGCGATCGGAGCTTGTTGTCCAAAATTCTGACCGTGTGTGGGCTCCATCGGACATTTTCCATCGGAATTTCCGACACACAAAGTTTGAGAGCAGGCTATAAAATTTTCCGACAACAAAATCCGTTCGCATAAATTCTGACCGTGTGTGGACAATTCCAATGCACAAAGTGCCACGCATGCTCAGAATAAATTCCGAGACGGAACTGTCTGGTAAAATTAGCGTTCGTAATGGATATAGCACTTTCGTCACGCTGCAATGTTTTAAATTGTCTAATGCAGCACACTCTCTTCTTCTTTATACTGCTAGAAGAATGAAGTTGTTTTGCTGCTCATATTCACACAGAGTTCTCACAAACTTCTTTCTTTATTATTTCTCGTGATTTGATGAATATATATTTTACTTGTCTCATCTACCGAAAAAAAAATATTTTTTAATTTTATTTATTTTGTATTATTTGTTTTGTTTTGTTTTTTTAAATCCAGATCTCCTGTTTTTTTTTTTTTTTAGTGATCTCCAGAATTGTTTTGGGTGTGTTTTGTGTGTCAAGTTACCACAACACCATTATTATCTTGTCTTTTTTAATCTCAAGGAGGTTGGTTGTTGTTGGTGTCCCTTGTTAATTTCACATTGTATTTTTGAAATGTACCTGCCTATTCACAAACAAACTGTCCTTTTTGAAGGAAAACACACATAGGCAAGTATTAGTTAAAAAAAAAAAAAAACCTTTATTAAGGTGTCCTAACCAAAGTCTGAGGAGTCCTTATCTAAGGGAGTACAATCTGGTCCAGAAGTCCAAGAGATCAGGAACAGTAGCAGATGACATACATGTCCCCAGGCTGTGGTCATACAAGAGCCTGCATCTTTTGTCAGACCAGACTGAACCCAGGCCATCACTTTCTTGTCTTCCTTCCACTCTTCCTTTCAGGCTGTGGCTGTGGTGTTGGAAGTGTGGCAGGAGGAGGAGGATTATGCAACTCACACAGGTGGGTATTGGGTGTGATTTGGGCCCTCAACCCCTTATTTAATGTTTTATAAATGATTTCCTCACACATGAGGCATTGCCCCTCCTGCATGTCCTGCAGTTTGGTGGCAGCCATGGAAGCAAAGGCCTCTTCACGAGTGGGGGTGGCTCTGGGGGACGCAGAAGCCTCCTGAATCAGCCTGAGCACTGACTCCTCCACGTTACTCCCCTTCCTGGGTCTTTTGTTTGGAAGGCGGAGGGGAGGAACCTGTGATTGTGTGAGGCTGCTACTGGGCCCTGCCACCTCCTGGCTGCCACTTACCCCGCCTCCTCCTGGCTGCCACTAACGCCTGCCTTCTCCTGGCTGCCACATTCCACAGCCTCCTCCTGTGTGCCACATTCCACAGCCTCCTCCTGGCTGAGGTCTTCCTGTGTATGAAAAAGGGACATAGTTTTAGTTTTTTCTTCATCAATCACACACAATTTTCATCTCATGACTGTTGCAAATTGAATATTAATAAATAGAAAAGACTATCATTCTGAGCCCAGCATTTTTCATTCTTGTCCCAATTATTTTTGCCCACTACTGTCTATTTATATGTAAACGCCTTTATTAAATCATCAATTAGTGATCAATAATAACATCTAGGAAACATCATTTATGTTTTGCCAAGAAATCTGTAGAACAATGCTATACCTGACTCCAGCTGGGCTCCTCCACTTCTTCCTGGCTGGAAGTCCCAGGTTGGACATCGGAAGCCTCAGCTGGGGTGGAAGATAGGGTGGAAGGAAGAGTGGAAGGAAGGGTTGAGAGGGATTCCCTAACTTCAGTCTGGTCTGCCTGAAAACAAAGTCTCTCATAGTACCACAGCCTGGGGACATAAACATCATCTGCTGCAGCTCCTGATCTCTGGGAATCCTGGACCTTCTTGCGCTCCCTAAGATAAGTGCTCCTCAGGCCACCAATTTTGGCTTTTAAATAGGGGATGGTTGCCGTGGGGACCACCTGCTTCACCAACTCCAGCAGTTTCTCCAGCGCTGCCTGCCTCTTTTGTTTATGATTATAATGCGGGTGTTTGACCTGCCACAGACAGGGCAGCTCCCTGTATTTGTCTATGAACAGGGGAAGGAAGTTGTGATCATTGAAGCCATCCATTTTCTCTGCAAGACACAACACAAGACAAACCCTAATGTCAGGCTAAACTCTCCTAATCTTGTCCTAACATAGGCCTCAATCTATAAGCAGTATAGGCCCAAGTTAAACCTGCACCTTCGTTATCACGATCGGCGCTTCCGATACTCCTTCTTCCGCCCACAGATCGTACGTACGACGCACGCGTGTTACGCTTTATATACACTGTGCATGCGTGAAACTCTGCCCGCCCCTGACGTTCTTTCTATTCTATTCCCCACCCCTTCTCTTTCGCCGCAGTGAGGGAGACAGAGCAGGTGCATGATAACAGCAGCAACGAGGAGGAGGAGGAAAGGCCGGAGCCAGAAACGTCACGATCCCGGAGGAGATTTAAGGCCTCAAATATGACCTTTGTAGAGATGGTGGAGATGGTGGACATATTGAAGAGGGGCGACTATGACGGGAAGTATGGACCTTACCCAAACCTAAATGTCAGAAAGGCCAAGATCATGGCTAAAGTTGTGAGGAGTCTGCACAGGAATTGTGTGTTACGACGATCCAAAGATTAACTGAGGAAACGGTGGTCGGACCTCAGATTAAGGGAGCATGATCAGTATAGAAGGATCAAGAGAGTGCTGCAAAAAAGTAAGTAGTTGTCCTGTGTTCCTATTCTTTCTTTTTATTACATTCGTGCTGCTCCATGTGCTTTTCTTTACTGTTGTACAGTTCAAAATGGCAACTTTCATATTCATGGGCACATTAATCGTTCGTAGGAAACATTGTTCGTTCGGACACTAAAATACTGCTTTGGTCAGATGCAGTTCAATACCGTTTTTCTGGCCTACTTCGATTAAAAAAAGATTTGTTGTCTAGATGGGTTTGTAACTAGAATGAAATGCAAACTAGATTCTGTGTAAGGAGAGGACACTCAGCAGCTGTTTACACATCTGGACACTGGAGCACTAGTGTGGGACAAAAGAACCCCCTTTTTATTAGTAGGGGGCCCACACAGGTGCTCCAGTGAATATTATAGGGGTGTCTCCATCTGTGAAGCTTGCACAAAACAGGTAAGTATTCAAGCTTTACAAAGGACCAAAACAATTCTTCAGCTTGGAACTCTGCCAAAACAGACAATTGTACCCCACTTCCAAGCAATGTTTCATATTCCTATTTCTGCCATCAACTATCTGTGTGCTAAGTATACCTATTTTTGTTCACAAAGGGGAGAAAAGACTCAGAGAACACCACTCATCAGAGGAGACCAGGGACCCCCCACCTCAGGAAGAAGGGGAAATCCCCCAAACCCAAACAGAGGAGGAGGGAGACGTTGTAGAAATTGTCACCACAACAGATGAGTGTCTGCGACCACAGCTTCAGGTAAAAGATGGATACCTGCATATTTATAAACATGGTGTGTTTTTTTTGTTTTTTTTTGTAGGTGATCGGGATGTTGTGGAAGAGGAATGTCATTTCACCAGTGAAAGTGCCCAGATCCTCATCAGGGAGATAATGGGGTGTAATAGAGATTTAGAAAACATAAAGCAAAACATCAATGATGTTCAAAACAAAATGAACAACATCACTGATGTTTTAGGGAGAATCTAAAACACCCAGAAATCCCTAAATTTCTTCTGTTTTTTTTTTATGACTAAAATTGTTGACGTATGTTAAAAGCCAAATTTAGAAAATGCACACAGTGTGTCAACATGTGCTATCTGCCATCACGGGAGATCAATGTACGCGTTTTGTGGGTGCAACCCCTTCCTTGATAATAAAGTAGCTGAGAGGAAGGGGTTGCACCCACAAAACACGTCCATTGATCCCCCAGGATGGCAGCTAGCACATGTTGACATTAGGCAATTTGTGTGCATCTTCTAAATTTGGCTTTTACAGGGGTGACATCACCCATCTGCTGAACGCAATATCAAACACAGTTTGTACATACTCATGTCTGATATTGCCTTCACTTTATAAAAGTTGAACTTTGTAAGTTCCAGAGTTGTGTCTTGTTTTATGGTTTTAAACATGCCTGTTTTACCTTAAAAGGCGATTTCTACTTAATGTGACCTAAAAAATGTTATACAACAAACATGTTGGTTTGTTCAAAAACCCTTTTATAAACGCACATGTGATTGTGCTTTGATTAAAAAGATTGATAATCAACAATGTGTGACTTCTTCTTTCAATGCTCAAAAGCATTTTTTTGGAGTAAAGTTGTTGTTTTCAATGACAATGGGGGTTATTTACTAAAGGCAAATCCACTTTGCACTACAAGTGCAGTTTCAGTGCAGTCTCAAGTGCACTTGTAGTGCAAAGTGTATTTTCCTTTAGTAAATAACACCCAACAGTGCTTTCTAATTTTACACAATCACGCCATTTTCATGACTCTCCAAATTTCGGTCATGGTGCTGAAAAATATTAATATTTTTGTCAGTAATGCATTACATACATTAACCACAAAAACAAGGTGTGTGTGTGTAGCAGACCCACAACATAATAATAATAATAGTTAGTCGAAGAAGAGATTGTCACCTCATGTGTCAACAAAATTTCGTTTGCACTGTTGAAGAAAAAGGCCAAAAAAAATAACATTAATAAAAGATAACAGAGGAGACAGCTAAAAGAAAGCCAAGCAGTAAATCAAAGCAAATATTTTTTTAGTTTCAAATATATTTTTATTTAAAAAATGTCTCAGACATTGTCTGGCACATCAATTGCCCCTCTACCCGCAAAGTATTCCATGTATCTTATACGGACCTCACGGGCACTCTGGGGGGGCAAGCCAGGACGGCCACTTTCAAGCGCCGTCAGGGTTGGTTCATTATGAATTCCGGCCTCAGGCCCAACTGAGGCAGCATTGTTGAAAGAATTTCTCCTTAAAAAGTTGTGGAGAACACAGCAAGACAGAATGATGTGATTGAGTTTATATTCCGCCATGTGTATCGGTGTAAGAAATAGGCGGAACCGGCAGGCCATTATTCCAAACGTATTCTCCACCACTCTTCTGGCTCTGGCCAGCCGGTAATTAAAAACCCCCTGGTCCAGGGTGAGGGTCCTCATAGGGAATGGCCGCATAAGATGGTCCCCCAGCACAAACGCTTCATCCGCAACAAAGACGAATGGGAGTCCTTCTGCATTGTCTTCTGGAGGTGGCAAGCCCAAGCTGCCATTCTGGAGACGCCTGTAGAACTCGGTCTGGTTGATGACTCCACCATCCGACATCCGGCCATTCTTCCCCACGTCCACATACAGGAACTCGTAAGTAGCCGACACCACCACCAACATCACAATACTATTGAACCCCTTGTAATTATAATACTATGACTCCGAGTTGGGGGGTGGGATGATGTGGACATGTTTCCTATAAATTGCCCCTCTGCAGTTGGGAAAGTCCCACTGCTGGGCAAAGTGGGAGGCCACAGTCTGCCATTCCTGTGGCGTGGAAGGAAACTGTGGAGTCAAACCAAAAAAAAAATTAGTCATTTTGCACATAAACATTGAAAGCAGATTAGACACAAACATTCTTGGCCAACATCAGTATAACATTGATTTTAGGGAGTATTTAAAGACAAAAATATAAGGTCCACCTATGAGATTCCTCACCCCCTCTGATGGCCCATTGTAAAAATTGTAGGGGGGAGATGTTTTGGACAGGTAACTCCCTCCACTTCATTGAGAGATGAATGCCTAAATAATGTGGATTACTTTGGCCAGCCCCTCCTTTACTTACACTATTGGCAGACCACTGGACAGGTAAGAAGTGTCATAATACTAAAATATGAATACACACTGTACAAATTGGAGCACAATTTTAATATTCTACAATTACCTATCAAGATAATAATGGAATACAAAAACTTTAAACAGTACCATTTGAAAGTATTCAGGCAGGCCCTTTCACTACATGCTTTGGGGAATACATCCATAATTCTGACCACAAAAGAGGTAGGTATAGTGTGTATGGGTTTGGCAAAGTCAGCAGATAGAGGACTGGTATCAGTTGACTTAGTGGTTGGGGGGAGGGAGGGTTCCAAATGAGTTTGGGACCCCAAAAAAAGCCTCTGGCACTCTGCCAGAATTTAAGGACACAAATAACATTTGTACACATTTTAGGGGGTGTTTAGGGTAAAGCACTACAATGGAGCTGACAAAATACATTGTTAAGTGACTAGGCGAGGTGGATATAGGCCCAGGAGAGCATGCTGGGGAGGTAAGTGAAGGCAAATATGCATGTAGGACAAAAAAAACGTTTAAAAATTCCAGCATGCATGAGGACAAAGGGGACATTCACAGCATATTACAATCATGGTAATTAGGGAATGATGAAAGAAATACAATACATTAGCAAACATTAAATACAATAAAATGTGATGTTAAAGGATAAATCTTACCTTAATATAGTCCTTCTGCAGGACCTGGATGATGGCAGAACAGGTCTCTGGGATAATGATCCCCAGAGCCTGGGGGGAGATGCCTGTCGAGAACTTGAGGTCCTGCAGGCTTCTCCCCATCGCCAAGTACCGCAACATGGCGACTAGCCTCTGCTTCGGAGTGATGGCTTGCCGCATGCAGGTATCCTGCCTGCTGTTATAAGGGGTCAGCAAAGCCAACAAACGGTGAAAAACGGGGTCCGTCATCCGGAGAAAGTTCCTGAAATCGTCACGATTATTTTCACGGATCAAAGGCATGTGACAGAATTGGTTACGCTGGAGCAACCAATTCTTGGTCCATGAACTCCTCCCCACCCTGTTCATGGACTGGGCTTGTGTCAAAGTAAGAACCCCAACACCAAGCCCCCGCACAGCACGAACTCTACGATGAGTACGTACACGCAACATGGCTTCAAAATGGTCGGCTGGTCAGAACGAAGTAACAGAACGCACTGAAGAACAGCAAGGCCTGTGAATAGCGACCTGAAAACCCGTAACGAACGGACAAGAACACACTGAATAAACCAATGGGAACTCACTGCACGTACTGAAGACCAGACACAAACCCACAAGCACAAACTGAACAGCAGAAAAATGATCTGAAAACCACAAGTCTGAAAAAGCGCGAATCGTCTCTCACTAAACTTTTACTAACATGAGATTAGCAAAAGGAGCCCAAAGGGTGGTGCGCTTGGCATTGAACTGCCCTTTTATAGTCTCGTCGTACGTGGTGTACGTCACCCCGTTGTTGACGTTCGGAAATTCGGACAACTTTGTGCGACAGTGTGTTTGCAAGACAAGTTTGAGCCAACATCCGTTGGAAAAAATCCGATGGATTTTGTTGTCGGAATGTCCGATCATTGTCCGAATGTGTGTACAGGGCATTAGACTGTCACAGGAATTTCCACAGCCAACACAAATGATCCCAATTTTTCTGTAAGAATTTTATGTCATAGAACTGTCAGCTCCTATCCAGTCGCCATAATGCTGTATTTTCTTGAAATACCTTAATCAGGAAAGTACCGCATTTTGACCACTAAATGGTGCTGACAATTATAAGAAATAAGCATATTAGACAAAATATAGGAATCATTCATAACATTTATTTAAATGCAGGTGATATTCCCACAGCTACTTTGTTTGATAACTAGACCCATTAGAGACTTACAAATCTTTCCCTAAATTTTCGTAATTGAAATGTATATGTTGTTGCGCCTTTTACCCAATGAATGGTGCATACAGGTGAAGTGTCATTTATTTAACAACATGTCAAGTTCACAGTATCTTCAATATATAAATCAATAAGACAATAAAGTGCAAAATATTCCTTTACATAAATATCTAGTGATGAAAGTGCTAATACAGTCCAGTGATCATAAATCACAATTGATTATCTTCATACATTGTCCCCACTAAAGTCCATAAAAACCGTGCATTATGAAAGTAAATCCACAAATCCAAAGCGAAAGTGCAATAGTGCTTCAGTGTCTCCCACCACCTGTCAAACTACGCGCTCACCTCTTATTTTGACCTCTCGTACTAGCTCAATTAACGCTTTTTCCCTTTGCTGGGGCATGCATGGTGGGTTCCTCCTCCTCCTTTGTTCCACTGGATATCCTAGATGTTGTACTTCTTAATTAGGTGTATGGCCCTTTGATGCCGCAATTATCCCATTTGGTGGCTCATGTAAAAAAAAAAAAAAAAAAAAGAGGGGGGTCTTCATAGTGTAGTAGTTTCAATAAAAAGGTTTATTAAAAAACAGTAACTTACATTCACAGTAAAAACTTATGGCTCCAAAACAGTCTGGTAGGGGGGCTCAGAGGGTCCTATGTCATTTCCGGTATCAGCAGCGTCACCCAGCTCCACCCCATGCGTATCGTCACGGTCACGTGACTTCCTCAGGAGTTTCAATTCTTTTGCACATTGTGGGAACACAATTTGGTTGTGTGCAGCCACCCATTATAAGATACAACTTACCACTTAACATATAATACACTACGAGGTAGCGCGGTTTAATTAATTTACTTTTTACATGCAATATCTCTGTCTATATACCTATATATTTTTCTCAGACCTCATTTTAATCTGACTTAGAGGTTCTGTCCCTCCCTTAGCCTGTAAATAGGCAGTAAAAGTAGAAGCAGCAGACTGACAAGTTCCTCTTTTTGTCACTGAGCTCACTCTTCCTATCAGCATATTCCTGTTAGCACAAGAGCACTGTAGCACAACTAATCAGCTCCTTGAACTGCTTCTCTCTTTCCCAGTCTAAGCTCTACTGTACAGAGATTTTAAGGGACTTATACCAGGTCAAATTCAGTTTAATAAAAAAAAGCATTTATTGATTTAATGAATTCCACGTTATATTGATTTTCATCTTTTAAATTTTTTGCATTTTTTTGTAAATTATTTGTTTTGTCATTGTAGCTATAGCATAGAGCGCAATGCATACTGCATGTAAGCATAAGTAATATTTTTATTTAGGCAAGGCTTTTTTTTTTATAACATTTAGTAATAATCTCAGTATGCAGAGCTACAGACACTGATGAATGCTACCTTTATAAATCACTTGTGATAAAACACTGTGATAAATAAAAAAAACATAAAAAGGGATACAAATTTGGATTACTTTATGTTTCCCCCTTTTAATGCTTTTCTTTAATAACTATAAGTTATTACAGCAAGAAAAATAATGTCAGCCAGTAAAAACTTCAGTTCCCAGTCCATTTCATGATTAATGCTTCTCACCAAGGGCATATGCCTATACAGCAGTATAAACTTTCCTCTGTATGCCAAGCTAGACTTCAACCTAATAGCAAAATAACCCCATCCATTACAAAAGTGGGACAGAAAGGGGCTATCACAGCAAAGAAAAAAAGGAAACCATAATGAGTAAAGCTTAATGAGTATATAAAAAATAATTAAAAATGTGGTCACTGTGCTGAAAAAGATCTCAGAAATGTACTTACAGAAAGGGATCCGTGGAGAATGACTTCCACTATTGACTATGTGGTCTATAATTCATAGGAGGATAAGTCCCAAGTGGGCAATGAATCCACTAGCAATTTCCACACTGGTAAGCTTATTTCTATCAAGGATACATTTCATTTAGTATTAACATGTACAACGAAAAATGTATTCTAAACAAATTATGCTCGACTTAAATAAAGGTTTAAAATGCAATAAACCGTATGCTAGTGACTTCTCAAAAAGCTGTTCTTTCATCTGTATTTTTAGATTGAGTATTTATAATTGTAAGCTTTTGTTTCTTAACTGTCTGGAATTTAAAGTGATATTATGCACTTTATTTTCAAGCACTGTTAGCAGGTGGTTTAATCCCTTATTTATTTTAAAATGTATGCCTATGTTCCTGTTTAAGCAGGTGGCTCCTTTCCCTTGCAGCCACCCTTTGAAGTCACCCTTGCATGCATGGACTAGAGTTTTGTCTCCCTACAGTGTGCATCAATAGAAACACACAGCCCCATTGCCTAGGATGGCAAGACGCTTCCTCCCTCCACTTCTCCAAAATAACAGACTGCACTGTCAACTGTCAACTGTTACCTGTGATGTTTGAAAGTTCAGGGAAGCAGCACTGAGAGGGCAGCAGCCAGCATTAGGGCTGCACCAATACTAGTATCGGTATCGGTGCCGATACCGAATATTTGCACAAGTATCGGTACTCGTGCAAATGCACGATACCTGAAACTGATACTTTCAGGCTTGGTTCTTTGAGCTGTCAGTGGGTCTCCCCAGTGTTAAAGAAGTCCGGTAATTGCAGCTGTCAAAAAAAGAAAAAGCAGCCAGCAATGTTTATTAACAACATTACTCAGCCCTGAAACACTAAAATAAAAAGAAACATTGTTTCTTTTTGTATATTTCTGTTTCTTCATCTGCAGATCAAAGGGATGAACAAATGTTCCTCTGTTTAACCCCTTAATAACCCTTAATTTACTCTAATCAGCCTTAATTAACTTCCTATTCTCCTCCATTTAATAATTACTTTTCTGCTTTTTTTCTTTTATTCACATCTATTTTATAAACGATAAACAATTAAAACTTTTTTTGTTTGCTTTGTTAGTGTATATTTTTACACATATATATTAACATATATATACACATTACACATTGAAAAGGCGCTAAATTAAAAAAAATCAATTTATTTCATTTGTAAATAACTTTTTAATGCTTTGTACCATTGCTGACAGCTGAAGTTAAAACAGTTGTGGTAGGTATCTGTAATTGGTATCAGCAAGTACTAAAAAAAAAGTATCTTTACTTGTACTCATTGTAAAAAAAATGGTATTGGTGCATCCCTAGCCAGCATCATTGAACGTTTTAAAATTTAAGTGCTAGGATAAGAATTTTAACAAATAGTTTTCTGGAGAATGTTTATTGTGTTCAATGTGTTAAGATAAAAAATCACTGAGGGTTACTACATTGCTACAAACAAATAGTTTTCAGCAAAAATTGTCTACTGCCTTTATAAAGGGGAAAGGTCATTTCATAGCTTGAACCTTAGCAAGTGACTGTAGTGCGGACTGGAGGGAGGAATATTCCTTTTGCACAAATTTCCTTTTTAAACCAAAAATTTTTTTCCCCTTGTTTACGGGTAAGATTAATGAACAATTTATGATGTGATGTATGCTGAATCAAATGTGTACACATATGTATTGTGTGTTTTTTTTTTTTTTTTTTTTTTTACATTTTTTCATACATTATTCATATTTATATTATTTTTTCTTCTACGATACATTCCCCCTTGGGTTTATATGTTGTCAAAATTCTTTCCAAAAATTCTTTTCAACAATTGTTCTTTTTTGACTTAATGGATATATATTATGATATATTAGCAGACATAAAATTCTTATTGCTGTTTTTTCTACCTTATAGTTGATCTAATGCCACATTATGTCTCCTGAAGAAGCTTAAGAAAGCGAAACATGTTGAGAAAGTGGTATCAACTTCTGTATCAATCAATTATCTTATTTGCTTTGTAAAAATTGATTAGTGTTTTTTTCTCTGTCTGTTTTTTAAAAGATTGTTAAATAAAAGATCTTTTTACCCTACCTTTTCTACCTCATTTATCCCAGCACCGTTAAAAGTCCCGGGGCCTGTCCCGGCCTCAATGTCCCCTCTCTTTACAAGTGACGGTAGTACATCAGTGAAACAGAGGTCATAAATTAAAAGCAAAACCAATGCAGACCTGAAAAAAGTATGTAATTATACATCTTTCTTCCTTTTTTAGGCATTTTGCAGAATTTTCTTGAATTATATCACCAGCTGTAAACAGAATACCATCAAGCATATTGAGTCTTAGTTTTATGTCTATTTTTAATACTTATGCTACTAGCATTAGTAAATAGATAGGAAAGTATTTTATATTTACTTGTTGTAACCTGTTTTTTTATACATTTCTTCAGTTGCTTCCTGGTTTTTGGCCTACATCAAAATTATGTCATACATCCCCTGAGTTTCATGGGCATTTCTTTTCTTTCATCTGGAGGAGGGGAAGAGGGGCTTTCTCAGCTAAGCACACCATCCTGCCTGCGTGCCTGAGCTAAGGGCAAATGGATTCTAGGAAGTAAATGCTACCAGGGTTGCACCAATACTGTTTTTTTTTTACTTTCTGTCAAGTACTCACCGATGACGACTATCGAAACTTTGCGGTGTGATTTGCGTCAAAACAAAATAAGTGGGGGAAAATTGCACTGCAAAGAATCGCATGTGGTTTGAACAGTAAGGCAGTTCAATTTCTGCCTGAATCACAGGCGATTTCTCCCACCGCTCCTGTGTGTGTGTGTGTATAGAAAGGGAAGCCACATCTAGTAAGCAGTTTATTAAAAATGTTATAACTCACAAGTACATATCTGGTCAAATGCAAAATCGGCAAAGGGTTCCGGTCCCACCGAAAATCACGGCTGCTGGAGGTGCTCACAAGGCTGGAGGAGAAGATCTGGGACCCCTGTGGGTATAGGGTAGAAGTGATGTCAGCTTGAGAGCGGACCACCTCTACATCTGCTCCAGCCATGTGAGCACCCCCAGCGGCAGTGATCTGCTATCATCGGCGGGAACGGGACGCTATGCAGAGTTTGCATTTGACCAGATATGTACCTAATGTGAGTTAAAACATTTTTAATAAACTGCCCAATAGATGACGCTTCCCTTGGGGGGGCAAATCACATGTGAATCATACAGGAATCGCACAAGTACGAGTACACTGCCCTCTCAGTTACAATCTGCCATGAGGAGGCCTCAGGTGGGTGACCTGAGGGATGAATGCTGAGACCCAGGTGCTTGGAAGAAGTTGACTGATGGGACTGCCTGCCATACATCGGTCTGGTATCACTGGAGGACATCATTTTGGAAGGGGCTCCATCTGTCCTTGGGCCTTGTAAGTACAGACATTGAAAGATCTTGGGGACCTTGTACTTTAGCTATCCCTCTGATGTCTAGTTATAGTCAGCTGTGGATCTGTTAAAGGGGATACTGGCTGGTGACTTGAAGAGCTCTGTCCAGACACTTTCCTACTTAAAGGGACTTTGCTCTAATTAGTCTACTACTTAAGCTGAAGTCTACTGTGTGTTACCAGCACCGACTTCACTAAAGCTTGCTCAGAAAGGAAAACCAAGTCCTCAGTTGTACATAGTTCTTATCTTTGGCATATCCCACCACTTCCCTCATCCCTATTCAAGTTCTCCAAAAATAAAAACAACATCCCCTAGACTGGTCCTTGGAGAAGGAGTTAACGAGCCTGTTGTGTGCCTGGTTGCGGGGCAGATGTTGGGAAGACCTGGAAAGTAATTCCTGCAGCTCCTGTGGGAGTAGTGCTGCATTAAAAATGAATTAAATAGTATTTTAAGTTTGAAGTGCTTAGATACAGTTGAGTTTTGCTTGAAGACCAGCGGTGTACTTATAAAAAAATGGCAGAGCTATTTATCCTGGGAAATTATACTGTAGGAATGCTGGCAAAAGTAAAAGTCAGTAAGCTATTTTCTCCAAAGGTCACAAGCTCTTTATTCATAAGAATAGTGTGAACCAGGGAGATACTGTAATATGGCCACAACAGTGACCAGTATAGATTTAGTGTCCCCAGAATTGACCAGTACAGATCTCAGTGTCCCTAGAAGTGACCAGTGCAGCTCTCAGTGTCCTCAGCAGTGACTAGTATATCTCTCAGTGTCCACCGGAGTGACCAGTAGCTCTCAGTGCCCAGCAGTAACCAGTAGCTCTCAGTGCCCCAGCAGTGACCAGTACAGCTCTCAGTGTCCCTGGAAGTAACCAGTACAGTTTTCTGTGTCCCCAGGGATGACCAGTACAGCTATCAGTGTTCCTGGAAGTAACCAGTACAGTTCTCTGTGTCCCTAGGGATGACCAGTACAGCTATCAGTGTTCCCAGCAGTAACTATTTCAGCTCTCAGTGCCTCAGCTGTGACCATTACAGGCTATATGAAGGAAAAATGATAATCTCCACCAAAGGGACAGCATGCCGCTCTGGCTGCCAACCCTCACATGATTGAACAAGTTGCTGTCCTAGGCCCCTTTTACACAGGGCAAACTCCGTCAAGTGGATCCACCTGCTAAGTGGGGGATCTGTTCGCTGATCCCCGCTGAGTGGGCCGATGATAGGTCCATGTCCACTCTGCATAGCGCACAGCCTGCTGTTCTCTATGAGTTGGTTGGATAAAAATGGACCACCAGTCATCTGATCTGATCCACTAGATGGATGGGGATGGTGACAGGGGGTAAAAGCAAAGCATTGCAGCCCCTTGCAGCATTGCAGATTTGTGTACACCCACAGCATTGCCTCTGTAACTAAAGGGGGGAGCGGTGGGGGACAATAAAAACTGAGGCTCAACCACAAGGCTATACCACCCCCCAACTTCCCATGCCCTAATACTGCGGCCAGTCACAGTTAACCCAATCACCACTACACCAGTCCCTGTGTCACCATAAGGCCTTGTTCACACGTGTGCTACTCTCTAAAGAGCGATCTGTGTTCTCTCCCAGACTTCACTTTTTCACACCTAGATAAGCAATGGACAAAGAGCAAACTATCACTACCACCACCAACTGGTCAAATTTCAGTGCTTGTCTCCTTCTCATATTGTTTCACTACTAAAGTATACACGAGCCGAATGCTAGGCAGCATCAATAGAAACCAGCCAACATTCGGCCTGTATGCACTGTAGACGGTCTGACAGAAGCCAGCCATTCGGTCGGTTTCTGTCGATGGGGCATGACTGAAAAAGGTCTGCCGATCGGATCCTAATCAGGGCTCTCAGCCAATGGCTGCAAAACGCTGACCAGAGTTTTCCGGGGGGGGGGGGGGGGGGTGTCCCCTTGTCAGAACACAATAGCATAGCAAGGGAGATTGATGTACTAACGTTGAATAGTTAGTACAGCAGCTCCTCCTGAGCTGTCAGTTTTATTTATTTCAGCCCTGCTGGGTGGAACAAAAAAAAAAACCTGCTAGTGTGTACCAGGCTTAAAGTGATTGTAAAGTCTTGTTTTTTTTTGTTTAAAAATAACAAACATGTTATACTTACCTGCTCTGTGCAGTGGATTTGCACAGAGCAGCCCAGATCCTCCTCTTCTTGGGTCCCTCTTCTGTTCTCCTGGCTCCTCCCTCCTGTTGAGTGCCCACAGCTCCATGTTTATTCAGACACAGAGCTCCGGCTGGCCCCTCTCCCTTTCTCTACTCATTGGCTGACTGAATTTGATTGACAGGAGCAGGAGCCAATGACGCTGCGCTACTGTCTCAGCCAATGAGTACTGGGCAGATGAGACACTCATGCAACATCGCTGGATAGAGAGGGGGCTCAGGTTAGCATTAGGGGGGCTGAGGGGGGCTGCTGCACATAGCAGGCTTTTTATCTTAAAGTGCTTGTAAAGCTTTGTTTATTTAAAAAAAAAAACAACAAACATGTCATACTTACCTCCACTGTGCAGCTTGTTTTGCAAAGAGTGGCTTTGGCTTTTCTGGGGTCCTTCGGCAGCTCTCAAGGGCTTTTCCCCACATCAGATAATCTCCTAGGAAAAGTGCTCTCCCGGGGGGTTACCTTGCAGACGCACTCCTGAGTCCATCATTCAGTGTTCATAGCCTCCAAATCTATGTTTTGGTCCCGCCTTCTGCCTTTACAACCCCTTTAAGTTTAATTCATCACCTCTTTCAAAACAGTGTTCAACTTGAGGTGTCTCTGTCGCTACCACCAAAATTGCTGGCTGAACAGCGCTTGCATCCAATAAGATGTCTTGGCATTCTGAGTCTGACAGCAAGGGAGCCGACTCTCAGAATACAATAGTGGGTAGCGTAGATGGAGGAATCTGTTTCTAGAAATGAAAATAAAGTCTGCGAAGCCCAAAATGCTGGGTTTTTGAGATGTAAAAAAAAATCAGACCAACCTAACTCACTTTTGAATCTTTTCCACCTTTTATGTAACCTATACTCTATGCAATTAAATTAAAAACAAGCTGAACTGGGGGGTGGGGGATGGAAATAAATAAGACTTTTAATAATGTGGTTGCACAAATATGCACTGCCTTAAACTAATATTTCGTCGATTCACCTTTTGATTTTTACCAGCATTCAGTCTTTTGGAGTAGGAGTCTATCAGCATGGCATGGGAATCTTTACCCACTCTTCCTTGCAAAAGTGCTCCAAATTTATTTCAGATTGTGAGGGCATGTCCTGTGCACAACCCTCTTCCAGACACCCCACAGATTTTCAATTGGATCCTGGACTGGGCTCTTGGCTGGGCCATTCCATAACCTTTGAACTTCTTCTGGTGAAGCCATTCTTTTGTTGATTTGGATGAATGCTTTGGGTGGCTGTCATGCTGAAAGGTGAGATTCCTCTTCAGCTTTTTAGCAGAGGCTTAAAGGTTTTGTGCCAAAATGGGCTGACATTTGGAAATGTTCCCTCCACCCAGGGGCGGACTGACCATTAAGCCACTCGGGCACTGCCCGAGGGCCCTGGGCCACTAGGGGGCCCCATCAGGGTTGCCAGCCTCAGTAAAACCAGGGACAGTATGTATAAATCTGTGTTTTTTTTACATCTGTCTGTGTATACTGTGTGTACATGTATGTGTATACTGTGTGATTGTATACTGTGTGTGTGTATACTGTGTGGCCCCATAATCTCTGATTGCCTGGGGGCCCCATAATCTCCTATTGCCCGGGGGCCCCATGAGTTATCAGTCCCCCCCTGCCTCCACCTTGACTAACACTCCAGATCCAGTTGAAAAAAATAGCCCCACAGTATAATGCTGCCACCAACATGCTTTGTTGTGGGTATAGGGTTTTTTTTATTTTTTTGCGATGCAAGGTGTTAGTTTTGTGCCAAACACACTTTTTGGAATTATTGCCAAAAAGGTAAATTTTGGTCTCATCAGACCATAAATACATATTCCCACATGCTTTTGGCATGACATGTGAAGGACTTAACCCCCAGTCCTCTATACCACCCCTTAAACATAAACTCAATTCCCTCCAAATCCTCCCCACAAATGACGTGACAAGGTGTTGGAGTAAATGGCCTTGATGGCCTTTTATTAACAAAATAACATAATTAAATAAATAACATTTTAAATTACCTTTTAAAAAACTTTTTAATAACCTTCTCAGTACTTATCGGGGTCTTGGAGGGGAACACACACCACAGGTCACTGCAACAAACTTCATAAAAACTTTAGGCCTCCAGTCGCAAACCCCAGACTGTGAGACGGTACACAACCTTCCCAGTGACCTAACTTTTTACCCCTTTTCTGGTTAACCCCTCGTAACCGGAAGGTACATAACAAACCCCATATTACATATGGGTACCAACCATGTTATATCTCCATATAACATACATCTCCTCCTCCTCACAGACCCAAACCACTGCCCAAGCTGACTTCGTATTCCCCTTTCACCATAAGCATACCAGGGAGCATAGGTGTGCGCAGCCTATTGCATTAGGGTGTGCACCCTTAAGCTCAAACACACATGCGTGTGCGGGTGTCTACATATATATGACCCCGTCACATTAATTTCCCTGCTGGCACAGTGAAAGAGAAGAGCATAAACACTTCTCTTATGGCAGAGCCGGTAAGGGGGAGATCTTTTCCCTGTTTCTGCTGCTACACAGAGCGATCACACTAACGTGCATGGGGTGATTAGGGTGTGCCTGGGCACATCCGGCACACCCTGTGCGCACGCCTATGCCAGGGAGGGTGGGTGGGAATCTTTCTCCCCGCCGCTCTCCACTGACATCACTTCTCCCTTCTTCCACCTAATATTTTTCCCCAGCGTAGCCTCCCCTGCTTCTGCCACTCCCCCTTTCTTAAAGGGGAAACAGCTTTCAACAGCGTGATTGTGCAGTCCACACATGTCATGCTGTCCCTGCGCTGATCCCCTTCTATCCTCTGCTCTGGGACCTTCTTCACATGTAAAGGACTTAACCCCCAGTCCTCTACGCCACCCCTTAAACATAAACTCAATTCCCTCCAAATCCTCCCCACAAATGACGTGACAAGGTGTTGGAGTAAATGGCCTTGATGGCCTTTTATTAACAAAATAACATAATTAAATAAATAACATTTTAAATAACTTTTTAAATAACTTTTTAATAACCTTCTCAGTACTTATTGGGGTCTTGGAGGGGAACACAAAACAGGTCACTGCGACAAACTTCATAAAAACTTTAGGCCTCCTGTCGCAAACCCCAGACTGTGAGACAGTACACAACCTTCCCAGTGACCTAACTTTTTACCCCTTCCTGGTTAACCCCTCGTAACCGGAAGGTACATAATAAACCCCATATTACATATGGGTACCAACCATGTTATATCTCCATATAACATACATCTCCTCTTCCTCACAGACTCAAACCACTGCCACCGCACGCATGGGGTAAAACCTTACTCTTGCGAGCACCTCCAAACCCTCAATGCACGCTGTACCCCATCCTGTAAGCCTAATGCCCAGAGGTCGGTACCCACTTCATTAAGGTGCACCCCATCGCTCCTAAGGTACCTCCATGTATCCACCTCCAACTCCCTATGCCGTATAGTCACACCCCCCTTCCGCATAATGAACCTGCTGACTTCCTTATTTACCTTTACTCGGGCCCTATCAACCTTTTTAGCAGACAAAGCCCACCGCCATGACGTACTCCCAACCATATCCGACCATACAATAACCATCCCAGGTTATTGGGTTATAAAGGCCGCCTGTAAGCGTAAAAAAAATCGCATTTTATGTCACGTACAGTGCCTTGCAAAAGTATTCGGCCCCCTTGAACTTTTCAACCTTTTGCCACATTTCAGGCTTCAAACATAAAGATATAAAATTTAAATTTTTTGTGAAGAATCACCAACAAGTGGGACACAATTGTGAAGTGGAACGAAATCTATTGGATATTTTAAACTTTTTTAGCAATTAAAAAACTGAAAAGTGGTGCGTGCAAAATTATTCGGCCCCTTTACTTTCAGTGCAGAAAACTCACTCCAGAAGTTCAGCGAGGATCTCTGAATGATCCAATGTTGTCCTAAATGACTGATGGTGATAAATAGAATCCACCTGTGTGTAATCAAGTCTCTGTATAAATGCACCTGCTCTGTGATAGTCTCGGGGTTCTGTTGAAAGCGCAGAGAGCATCATGAAGACCAAGGAACACACCAGGCAGGTCCGTAATACTGTTGTGGAGAAGTTTAAAGCCGGATTTGGATACAAAAAGATTTCCCAAGCTTTAAACATCCCAAGGAGCACTGTGCAAGCGATCATTTTGAAATGGAAGGAGTATCAGACCACTGCAAATCTACCAAGACCTGGCTGTCCCTCTAAACTTTCAGCTCAGACAAGGAGAAGACTGATCAGAGATGCAGCCAAGAGGCCCATGATCACTCTGGATGAACTGCGGAGAACTACAGCTGAGGTGGGAGAGTCTGTCCATAGGACAACAATCAGTCGTACACTGCACAAATCTGGCCTTTATGGAAGAGTGGCAAGAAGAAAGCCATTTCTCAAAGATATCCATAAAAAGTCTCGTCTAAAGTTTGCCACAAGCCACCTGGGAGACACACCAAACATGTGGAAGAAGGTGCTCTGGTCCGATGAAACCAAAATCAAACTTTTTGGCCACAATGCAAAACGATATGTTTGCCGTAAAAGCAACACAGCTCATCACACTCAATACACCATCCCCACTGTCAAACATGGTGGTGGCAGCATCATGGTTTGGGCCTGCTTTTCTTCAGCAGGGACAGGGAAGATGGTTAAAATTGAGGGGAAGATGGATGCAGCCAAATACAGGACCATTCTGGATGAAAACCTGTTGGAGTCTGCAAAAGGCCTGAAACTGGGACGGAGATTTATTTTCCAACAAGACAATGATCCCAAACATACAGCAAAATCTACAAAGGAATGGTTCACAAATAAACGTATCCAGGTGTTAGAATGGCCAAGTCAAAGTCCAGACCTGAATCCAATCGAGAATCTGTGGAAAGAGCTGAAAACTGCTGTTCACAAACGCTCTCCATCCAACCTCACTGAGCTTGAGCTGTTTTGCAAGGAAGAATGGGCAAGAATTTCAGTCTCTCGATGTGCAAAACTGATAGAGACATACCCCAAGTGACTTGCAGCTGTAATCGCAGCAAAAGGTGGCTCTACAAAGTATTAACGCAAGGGGGCCGAATAATTTTGCACGCTCCACTTTTCATTTTTTTATTAGTTAAAAAAGTTTCAACAATCCAATAGATTTCGTTCCACTTCACAATTGTGTCCCACTTGTTGGTGATTCTTCACAAAAAATAAAAATTTTATATCTTTATGTTTGAAGCCTGAAATGTGGCAAAAGGTTGAAAAGTTCAAGGGGGCCGAATACTTTCGCAAGGCACTGTATAAGATCCCTCATGGACCTAACCCCCATGTCATTCCCCCCCACATGTAGCACCAAAACATCTGGTGCCTTGTCCCAACGAGCGAACTTGTGGACTTCTGACCTTACCCTGTTCCACAGCATACCCGGTAACCCGATCCATCTGACCCGAGCCTCCTTTCTGGGGATGCCCAGCTGCCTACCATTCGGCCGAACATCAGCCCGTCTGGCCCCCCAGAAAACGAATGAGTGGCCCAAGATCCAAGCCAGGCCCACCGAATCACCTGTAAAGCAAGATTGACAAACACAACAGTAAGTTCCCCCCAACCATAAACTCTAAACCCAAACTGAAAACTCCTGTTAACAAGACTGCGCTTCACTGCTTCAAAACTAAGACCAGACCTAGCAGCCTCTGTAGCAGCACCAATGCGGAAAGAGTGGGATGAGTAGCTTGTGGGGTCGTACCCGGCCACCGATAAACATTTTTTGAACACTGCTACAAATTGAAATTTAGAGAAAGACGACCCATCTGCATGCATCAAGAATGAGCCCGATAATCTCGGATGCATATCCCTGAATGATAGCACCGCTCTGACTGGACAAATGTGTGATTTTGCAATCCGGAAAACCTCCAGTTGCACGCCCTTACTGATCTGATCAGTTTTTGACTGTTTAATACATATTCTAACTGAATCAGTCAAATACTCCAGATTGTCCCACTGAAGCCCCCCTTGGGCCCGCTTGGACGGGCTAACCAGTTCGCTTACCATGAATGTCCCAAAGAACGCTAATGCACAAGCCGCACGGAATAAGGCGCTTTCAAACTCTGAATTGCAAAGGTATAATATATGTCGAAATAGGCCGTGTAACATGTCAAAAGACATCGGGCGCCGACCATCCCTCTTCCTATACGCTTTCTTGTATCCTTTTACTGCTTGTTTGACCCAGAAGTCTTTGGTATGGTCTCGCAGCCCTTGTAACTTAAAAAGAAAGGCCAAACCTGCCAGTTTCTTATCGATGGCAGCTGCCGAGATTCCCCGCTCAAATCCCATATTAATAAAATAAAGAATCGCATGAGGTACCTCCCGGCCTGCAGGGGCGATCTCCAGCCTATGCAAGCATACCAACCAGTCTTGCCATACCTTGGAGTAAGCGTTCCAAGTGGCCTTGCTCACTGAGCATTGAATCCACCCTGCCACGTTCCCAAGGAAACGTTCCACATCTAGTCAGGGCAGGTAACCCCCTGCTGCTCCGCGTCTGGTGCCAACTCCCGAATTGGAAACAGTTCCAGGAGGACTAGGTTCTTCAAGAACCCAGCCTCCACCCAAGTAGCGGGCCAGCATGCGGCACTCCAAGCTCTTTGAAAAATGGCCCCATAGCCCGTAGAACCTGCCGCATCCATGAATAATTCAAGATCCCAATTACTGATGGGACCTGACATCCAAAGAGCGCGCCCGCTAAATGATTCCAGGAATTCATGCCATACCCACAAGTCCTCTCTATGTTCACTGTTAAGAGTCACAAAGTGAGTAAGGGCGGTGACCCCCCATGGTCGCTGTCGACAACTGCCGGCAAAAAACCCTACCCATGGGAATTATTCGAATTATTCAAAGAAAGCGCATGAGATAGAACATCCCATTGGGAGGCAACGGTCCACGTAGTATGCCCCATTCCATGTGCAGCCTAGCAAACGGAAACTTTCAGGGTGAACCGGCAAAAGCCGGAAAGCAGATTCAATGTCTGCCTTTGCCATAAGTGACCTCTGCCCGTAGCGACGGACCCGTGATATCGCTGCATCAAAGGAAGTATACGTCACCGCACACACCTCTGGCGCAATCGAATCATTGACTGACCCACCCTTCGGAAAGGAAAGATGATGAATCAACCTGAATTTATTCGGCTCCTTCTTGGGAACTACTCCCAATAGGGATACCACCAATCCCGGAATTGGGACCGAAGTAAAAGGGCCAGCCATGCGCCCCAACTTCTTTTTCTACTTTTTCCGCAACCACTGTCAGATGCGTGAGGGCCGAACGTAAATTCTTCGCTATGGGAGGGGCTCCTTCCAATGAACACGGTATTTTAAATTTCTTGCGAATCCTGATTCTAATAACTGAGCAGCTTTTCGGTCGGGGTACCTACTGAGGAAAGGACGCATCCTTTTCACCCACACCGGCATCGTCCCTCTTATTCGCAAGCTCTCTGCCACGCCCCTTCCCTCTTCTAAAGCACTTTGACAGTGCGTGAGATCCCCTGCAACCGGAGCATGTGTGCTTGAATCGACAGTTTGCACCAAACTTACAGGTGCCCTCATTAAACTGCCAACAGAAGCCCCATTTCTTTTCGGTCGGTTGTCCTGGAGCTGTGGTACCTCCGACCCCTGCCTGAAAAAACTGGTTCGGAGCCCTCGCTGCAGTCATAAGCTTCATCCACAGGATGATATCCTTATGATCCCAGCGTAGTGAAGGTCGGACGGCCATCCGTTGCCGAAACTGCTCGTCGTATCGCAGCCATGCCACTCCGCCGTATGTCCGGTGCGCCTCACTAATGGCATCTAAGTACACGAACAAGGCCGAGCAGTGCTCGGGGGCCTTTTCCCCAACCACACTCGCCAAGATAGCGAACGCCTGCAGCCAATTAGAAAAAGTACGTGGAATCAGCCTATATCTGCGTTTATCCTCTTTCTTACGTTCTTCCGGTTTCAATCTATCCAGACTGAATTTTTCTAACGGCAGTAATGTGAATATCTCCACATATTCCCCTTTCCAAATTTTTTCTTTTACTTCTGTTTTGAGATGGGCTCCCAATGGGCCTTCAAAACAGACATAGACCTCACTCTTAGCGGAGTCCGCCAACCTGACTGACTCCGCCTTCTTCTCCCCTGTTTTTTCTTGGCTGTCCGGGATCAAAACGCTGGTTGATGTTCCAGGCGGATCAACTACCGCCGTCCCAGTTCCGATTGTCGGTGTAACTGAATCTCCACTAATCGTGACCGTTGTTGCTGGCGTAGTCACCGCAGCCCCATCTTTTTCCTGTGGTGTAGCCCACGTCTGCGCTGGTGACGAACTGTCCCCCGTGGTCGGCTCAAAGCGCTGTACAAAATCCTGCAAACCTGCCAAAAAAAATCCTGCAGGCCTGTCCTGCCCGCCCCTTCTCTTGCCTCCCTGGGTTGTTCTGCAGGTGACCAAACCACGCTTACCCCCGCTGAACTACCCCCCCGGAGGAACCCCCTTTGCTGCCCTGCTCCAATAACTTTTCTAACAAAGAAGAAATAGATAAAGTAGAGCTGCACTCACCGGGCTGCCCAGGACTGGGCCCACCAGCCGCCACTCCGGAACGAATGTCCCTGGTCCTCTTCTCCGACCCGGACAGCTCCCCTTCCGATCTGTCGCTGACCTCCTCCTGAAGAATAACCACTGGCTGCACTCCAGAGGGTCCCGCTCTGGCTGCCGGGGGTCTGCTCTGTTGCTCTCGTCCCACTCTCTACGTTGTAATGCTAGACCCGTGTCCTGCCCGCCTGGATGGACTTCTGTGCCGCTGACTGGTCTGGGCCTCTGCTCACCAATGACACTGCGCTCCTTGCGTTCCTCCCTCTGGAAAGCACAGGGCTGCTGGCCGCCTCAGCCACCTGGCCAGCCCCCCGATGGACTGATGATGAACTCTGGCCCGACTGGCTGCTCGGAGCCCCCTGTGAATCCCCGGCCGTCTGCTCCTGACATCTGGGTGGGGGAACCGTGGGTTGCGCTGGTCTCCCCCATCTCCGCACTCCGGCCCCTCCGCTGTGTCCTCCTCGTGTCACCTCTTCTGGATCCTGAGCCTCCTGATCACTGGGGTTGGCTGGATCGATCCTCCTCTCACATGATGCTGTGGCCTCTGACCCCCAGGAGCGGAGTCAGGGCTGAATCACTCCGGCGGCCTGGAACGGCACGCACGTGGAGCCTCCGGGGCCCCCCCGTTCATTGCCGCTCTGTCCTCTGTAAGGATGGCTGAGACCTGAGCCTGCAGCCAGTCTGCCCCTTGTGCTGCCGCCACCACTCGCAGCTGTTCTAACATCGCCGCCGCTGAAATAGCCGCCATTACAGTTGAATCAATAGAGCGATGGGAGCGTGTGTTAATCTTTCTCCCCGGCGCTCTCCACTGACGTCACTTCCCCCTTCTTCCACCTAATCTTTTTCCCAGCATAACCTCCCCTGCTTCTGCTACTTCCCCTTTCTTAAAGGGAAAACAGCTTTCAACAGCGTGACTGTGCAGTCCGCACATGCCATGCTGCCCTGCGCTGATCCCCTTCTATCCTCTGCTCTGGGACAAAGAAAAATATCCTGGACGGCCGCACACAATAGAAGACATCTTTATTGATATGAAGAAATAAAATCCAAATGCAGTCACCTATGTACAGGGAGGAACAGGAAAGATAGCTAACATGTTTCACGCCCCATCATGGCGCTTATTCATAGCTGAATGATTAAAGTTTGATCATGGGTATATATAGGGACTTCAGGTTTTGATAGCCAATCCAGAGATGGTCTCAAATAGAGACCTGCCCACATAATCAAACTCTAGACCGACACCCAAGAGATAGGAGACACCTGGGATGTGAAGTTGAATTTTAAATCAAAATTTGAAGACAAGATAACATGACAATGTAATAATGCCTATAAAGGTCCACCAAACTAAAAAAGTTTACTAAGTGAACCAATGCGCATATATATATGTATATACATGCGCTAGACACATGATTATTTTTACTATTCGCATTATTCAACTTCTCCCATTGTGTACATCCATAACCTTGGGATGAAGACCATGATAAATACTAAAACAATATTAAACAATAGCAAAGTACAAAGTAACAACACTAATTTTCAAATCATAAATGCTAAATAATCTCAAAGGAAAACTTGTGTATAAATGATGATAAACAAAATTTGTAAAACACGCTGAAACCATACAAAATCGCAAAATCGCTAAATAACATATACAAGAAATTGATGTGAAAATATCAATAATCCTATTCCCAGCACTATCAATTATGTCTTGGTAACTGCATATATATACACATACACATCATCCTGAAATATATAAACCTTATTACATTTGAAAATTGTGTAAATAAAACCTTGATTTTCGTTTAAAAATGATTATGTATAAATCATTATTCCCACATAAATCCATGCACTCAAGAAGAACGCAAGCCCCATTCAACGACGTCTGGAATCCATTCATATTGGATACATAAACAAAAAATATATCTCAAATTTTCAACAAACGGCCAAGAAAAAAAGAGAAGAAAAAGACAGAAAATCGTCATCCAATGGGGAAGCATTTAAATGGTGCATGGAAAAGGTGGGAAAATAGAAAGGGACCCTAAAGGAGTTACGTTAACATTTTTTTTAATAGACTAGCTATGTGTGCTAAATAACGTAAACTTCAGACGGTGGTCCGAAATTTATAGAGATCTATAAATATTACCTGGATGGCTATGCAAGGAACAGTAAACAAAGAGCAATGATCTCGTTGTACCTGTAACTGCTATGGGAAAGGTGGTCACGCTACTGATTTTCTCAGTTGAATCTCAAAGAACCGTAGAAAATCAACAGATATTGTGTGGATAGATGTGTAGGAGACATAGTCTCTCTATACTTGGTGCAATAACATGATTAAGATGATCATTTTGTTACAAAAGCTATAATTTAAACTTCCAGGCTCTAAGTAGATCACAAACAGCAATGAATCACCAAATATATATAAAATCGCAAAAAAAATCACAAAAAACGCACAAATCGCAAAAAGTCGCAGAATCACAAAATATCGCAAAAAATCGCAAAAAATCAAAAAACATCGAAAAAAATCGAAAAAAACATCGAAAAATACACAAAATTTATAGCAAATTGGAAGAGCAAAAAAATCATCATTTTGGACCACCGTCTGAAGTCTGGTCAAAACCTGAAGTCCTTATATATACCCATGATCAAACTTTAATCATTCAGCTATGAATAAGCGCCATGATGGGGCGTGAAACATGTTAGCTATCTTTCCTGTTCCTCCCTGTACATGAGGTGACTGCATTTGGATTTTATTTCTTCATATCAATAAAGATGTCTTCTATGGTGTGCGGCCGTCCAGTATATTTTTCTCTTTCCTCAAACTTGTGCAGAGCCAGCACCTGTGAGTTCCATTAGGGCGGGTGTCTTGATACGGATTTGAGAGATTGGAGCGGCAATCTTTTGCTCCTCTGCTCTGGGACCTTCTGACTTGATGTAGGTTTTTGCAAAATGTACTGGGCTTGGATGCTTTTCTTAGTAAGAATAGGCTTCTGTCCCACCACCCAACCCCATAGCCCAGACATATGAAGAATACAGAAGATTATTGTCACATATAGTATACAATCAGTACTTCTTGCAGCTCCTTTAACTCCTTGCCGACTGCCCCACGTACATTTACATTTCCTGTGTGCAGAATCAGGTACAAGTACCTGATTCTGCTCTTCCGGATCTGGGGCACACACGCTTTGGTTGGACACAGCGGCAGCCAATCATCGGGTCCGGTGGACCCGATGTCCGCCAGGACCAGCTGATCGTTCCTGAGAGAGGCAGGACGGCGGCCTGCCTATGTAAACAAGGCAGATCGACTATCTGTCAGTAGGGAAGACAGATCCTGTCCTAAGCAGGAACACGGATCTCTGTCTTTCCACAGTTAAAGCACCCCCCACACAGTTAAAAAGCACTCCCAGGGAACACATTTAACCCTTTGATTGCCCCTGATGTTAACCCTTTCCCTGCCAGTGTTATTAGTACAGTGACAGTGCAAAAAGGTGTCAAAAGTGTCACTTAGTGTCTGATTTGTCTGCCGCAATGTCGCAGTCCCGTTATAAGTCGCTAATCACCACCATTACTAGTAGAAAAAATAAAAAATTCCAATAAAATATCCTATAGTTTGTAGACGCTATAACTTTTGCGCAAACCAATATGCGCTTATTGGGATTTTTCATACAAAAAACATGTAGCAGAATACATATTGGCCTAAATTGATGAAAAAAATTAGATTTTTTACATTTTTTATTGGATATGTTTTATAGTAGAAAGTAAAAAATATTGTTTGTTTTTTCCAAATTGTCACTCTTTTTTTGTTTATAGTGCAAAAAATAAATACCGAGGAGGTGATCAAACACCAAATGAAAGCTTGTGGGAAAAAAAGGGCATAAATTTTTTTTGGGTACACTGTCGTCCGAAAAGTGTCAGTTAAAGTAACACAGTGCCCTATCGCAAAAAAATGGCCTGTTTATGAAGGGGGGTAAAACTTCCGGAGCTGAAGAGGTTAATGTTGCTGTAGGCTTCTTGGCAGCCTTTCAGACCAGTTTTCTTCTTTTTTTTTAAATCCTTTTTGGAAGAACGTCCAGTTCTTGGTAATATCATATTGTGCAATATTTTCTCCACTTTTTAATGACCATCTTCACTTTGTCCCATGGTATACAGTCAGGTCCATAAATATTGGGACATCGACACAATTCTAATCTTTTTGGCTCTATACACCACCACAATGCATTTGAAATGAAACAAACAAGATGTGCTTTAACTGCAGACTTTCAGCTTTAATTTGAGGATATTTACATCCAAATTAGGTGAACGGTGTAGGAATTACAACAGTTTATATATGTGCCTCCCACTTTTTAAGGGACCAAAAGTAATGGGACAGATAAACAATCATCCATCAAACTTTCACTTTTTAATACTTGGTTGCAATCACTTACAGCCTGAAGTCTGGAACGTATAGACATCACCAGACGCTGGGTTTCATCCCTGGTGATGCTCTGCCAGGCCTTTACTGCAACTGTCTTCAGTTCCTGCTTGTTCTTGGGGCATTTTCCCTTCAGTTTTGTCTTCAGCTAGTGAAATGCATGCTCAATCGGAGTCAAGTCAGGTGATTGACTTGGCCATTGCATAACATTCCACTTCTTTGCCTTAAAAAGCTCTTTGGTTGCTTTCGCAGTATGCTTCGGGTCATTGTCCATCTGTACTGTGAAGCGACGTCCAATGAGTTCTGAAGCATTTTGCTGAATATGAGCAGATAATATTGCCTGAAACACTTCAGAATTCATCCTGCTGCTTATGTCAGCAGTTACATCATCAATAAATACAAGAGAACCAGTTCCATTGGCAGCCATACATGCCCACGCCATGACACTACCACCACCATGCTTCACTGATGAGGTGGTATGCTTTGGATCATGAGCAGTTCCTTTCCTTCTCCATACTCTTCTCTTCCCATCACTCTGGTACAAGTTGATCTTGGTCTCATCTGTCCATAGGATGTTGTTCCAGAACTGTAAAGGCTTTTTTAGATGTTTTTTGGCAAACTCTAATCTGGCCTTCCTGTTTTTGTGGCTCACCAATGGTTTACATCTTGTGGTGAACCCTCTGTATTCACTCTGGTGAAGTCTTCTCTTGATTGTTGACTTTGACACACATACACCTACCTCCTGGAGAGTGTTCTTGATCTGGCCAACTGTTGTGAAAGGTGTTTTCTTCACCAGGGAAAGAATTCCTCGGTCATCCACCACAGTTGTTTTCCGTGGTCTTCCGGGTCTTTTGCTGTTGCTGAGCTCACCGGTGCATTCTTTCTTTTTAAGGATGTTCCAAACTGTTGATTTGGCCACATGTTTAATGTTTTTGCTATCTCTCTGATGAGTTTGTTTTGTTTTTTCAGCCTAATGATGGCTTGCTTCACTGATAGTGACAGCTCTTTGGATCTCATATTGAGAGTTGACAGCAACAGATTCTAAATGCAAATAGCACACTTGAAATGAACTCTGGACCTTTTATCTGCTCCTTTTAAATGGTATAATGAGGGAATAACACACACCTGGCTATGGAAGAGCTGAGCAGTCAATTGTTCCATTACTTTCGGTCCCTTTAAAAGTGGGAGGCACATATACAAACTGTTGTAATTCCTACACCGTTCACCTGATTTGGATGTAAATACCCACAAATAGAAGCTGAAAGTCTGCGCTTAAAGCACATCTTATTTGTTTCATTTTAAATCCATTATGGTGGTGTATAGAGCCAAAAAGATTAGAATTGTGTTGATGTCCCAATATTTATGGACCTGGCTGTATCTAATGTCTTGGGATTTTTCTTTATAGTTTCTCCTGACCGATGCTTTCCAACAAAAAGATCCCTTTTTACAATAGATGGCACAAGATGAGACATTATACTGTTGTTTCTTACTGTTGCGCCCACTGACACTTTATTTTTTAGGTAACTTTTTTAAAAGTTAAACTGCTCTCCATAATTATTTGTATATTAATAATATCAGAAGATTGCAAGTCTGATTGAGAAACTGCAACAATATTTTTTCCAGTATAACCTAATATGTGCAGAATAAAACTATTTACTTGTGTACAAGGGAGAAGATTCAGAAAGAATAAATAATATACAATAATTCTCTTGGCACTTCAAGATCCTATTGCAGTAGATAAGTGCATATCTAAAAGTTTTATGGCATTGTAATACATGCAGTACACTAAAAGACTACAACATAATTTAAAAAAATGTAATGTACAAAAGCATAGGAATTATCCAATACTGAGTGCTAATGACATTAAGACCACTTATTGACCACTTATTGACAGCCCTCTATATGTTCACTTTTAATCATGTGATACCATTATTTAGAAAGCATAAAAAGATAGCTCTTGAAAAAATTTAACTTCTGTTGTGTTTACATTATTTGAGGGTGTACTGGGAGATGAAATAAAATATATTTAAAGGTATAACCTAATATTTGAAAATCTCCAAGGCATCATTAACCACTTCAGCCCCGGAGGATTTGGCAGCTCAATGACCGGAGGACTTTTTACAATTTGGCACTGCGCTGCTTTAACTGGTAACTGCGCAGTCATGCAATGTTGTACCCAAACAAAATTTGTGTCCTTTTTTTCCCACAAATAGAGCTTTCTTTTGATGGTATTTGATTGCCTCTGCAATTTTTATTTTTTGCGATATAAACGGAAAAAGACCGAAAATTTTGAAAAAAAAAAAGATATTTTCTACTTTTTGTTATAAAAAAAATTAATAAACTAATTTTTAGTCAAACATTTAGGCCAAAATGTATTCAGCCACATGTCTTTGGTAAAAAAATGTCAATAAGCGTATATTTATTGGTTTTCGCAAAAGTTATAGCGTCTACAAACTAGGGTACATTTTCTGGAATTTACGCAGCTTTTAGTTTATGACTGCCTATCTCATTTCTTGAGGTGCTAAAATGGCAGGGCAGTACAACCCCCCCCCCCCAAATGACCCCATTTTGGAAAGTAGACACCCCAAGGAAATTGCTGAGAGGCATGTTGAGCTCATTGAAAATTTTATTTTTTTGTCACAAGTGATTGAAAAATGACAAAAAAAAAAAAAAATTACACAAAGTCGTCACTAAATGATATATTGCTCACACATGCCATGGTTATATGTGGAATTATTTATTTTATTTATTTATTTCAGGTACTTATATAGCGCCGTCAATTTACGCAGCGCGTTTTCATATACATTGTACATTCACATCAGTCCCTACCCCCAAGGAGCTTACAATCTGAATTACACCCCAAAATACATTCTGCTGCTTCTCCTGAGTATGGGGATACCTCATGTGTGAGACTTTTTGGGAGCCCAGCTGCATACAGGACCCCGAAAACCAATCACCGCCTTCAGGATTTCTAAGGGTGTAAATTTTTGATTTCACTCCTCACTACCTATCACAGTTTTGAAGGCCATAAAATGCCAAGATAGCACAAAACACCCCCAAATGACCCCATTTTGGAACGTAGACATCCCAAGCTATTTGATAAAAGGCATGTTGAGTCCATGGAATATATTATATTTTGCCACAAGTTGCAGGAAAATGAATTTTTTTTTGCACAAAGTTGTCACTGAATGATCTATTGCTCAAACATGCCATGGGCATATGTGAAATTACACCCCAAAATACATTCTGCTGCTTCTCCTGAGTACAGGATACCACATGTGTGAGACTTTTTGGGAGCCTAGCCCTGTACAGGGCCCCAAAAACCAAGCACCGCCTTCAGGCTATCTAAGGACGTAAAATGGTGATTTAACTTCCTCACTACCTATCACAGTTTCGGAGGCCTTGAAATGTCAAGATTGCACAAAACCCTCCCAAATGCCCCTATTTTGGAAAGAAGACACTTTAAAGCTTTTTGCTGAGAGGCATGTTGTGTCTATGGAATATTTGATATTTTGCCACAAGTTTCAGGAAAATTAAAAAAAAGTTTTTACACAAAGTTGTCACTAAATGATATATTGTTCAAACACGGCATGGTTATGCCGCGTACACACGGTCGGACTTTTCGTCTACAAAAGTCAGACAGCCTGTCCGACAGACTTCCGGCAGACTTTCGGCGGACTTGCGGCGGACTTGCGGCATACTTTCTAACGAACGGACTTGCCTACACACGACCACACAAAAGTCCGACGGATTCGTACGTGATGACGTACACCGGACTAAAATAAGGAAGTTTATAGCCAGTAGCCAATAGGTGCCCTAGCGTGGCTTTTTGTCCGTCGGACTAGCACACAGACGAGCGGATTTCGGGGTCCGTCGTAGTTACGACGTAAAGATTTGAAGCATGTTTCAAATCTAAAGTACGTCGGATTTGAGGCTAAAAAAGTACGTTGAAAGTCCGGAGAAGCCCACACACGATCGGATTACCAGCCAGCTTTAGTCCGTCAGCGTCCGTTGGACTTTTGTAGACGAAAAGTCCGACCGTGTGTACGCGGCATTATATGTGGAATTACACCCCAAAATACATTCTGCTGCTTCATATGTGGGTGTAATTCCACATATAACCATGCCATGTTTCAACAATATATCATTTAGTGACAACTTTGTGAAAAAAAAAAAAAAAGTGTACTTTTCCCGAAACTTGTGACAAAATATAAAATATTCCATGGACTCAACATGCCTATCAGCAAATAGCTTGGGGTGTCTACTTTCCAAAAAGGGGTAATTGAACAGACCCACCTGCACTGAAAGATGCTATCCACTTAATTAACCTACAGTTCCAGATGGAGTTTTCCTATGCCAAGGCCAATATGTCCACTAGGGATGAGCTTCGTGTTCGAGTCGAACCCATGTTCGACTCGAACATCGGCTGTTCGACCGTCCGTCGAATTGCGAACGATATGGGCCGTTCGCGCCAAATTCGTGTGGCGCGTCACGGCCCATAATTCACTGCGGCATCGCAGTGCATTGCTGGCTGATGATTGGCCAAGCATGCACTATGACCCGCATGCTTGGCCAATCACAGCGCCGCCTGAACAGAGAGCCGTAATTGGCCAAAGCCAAGGAGGCTTTGGCCAATTAGGGCTCAGGGGATTTAGTACACGCCCCACACTATATAAGGCCGCCTGCACGGCGGCCCTGTGTAGTGTGTGTTCCGGTGTGCTGAGAGATAGAGAGAGAGAGAGACAGTGTCATTTGATTTGAGTTAGATAGATTAGGCAGAACAGTCAGTCAGTTAGCTGCACTTACAGTGTATTGTGTATATATATGCATCCCAGGTGTTGCATATATATATATATACACTGTATTCAGTTTAGCTAGATCCGTTCCTGTTATCTTCTATTTACATTTAGTGTAGTGCGTCCTGCTCACAGTGTTCAGCTAGATCCGTTCCTGTTATCTTCTAGACTATTTACATTTAGTGCAGTGCGTCCTGCTCACAGTGTTCAGCTAGATCCGTTCCTGTTATCTTCTAGACTATTTACATTTAGTGCAGTGCGTCCTGCTCACAGTGTTCAGCTAGATCCGTTCCTGTTATCTTCTAGACTATTTACATTTAGTGCAGTGCGTCCTGCTCACAGTGTTCAGCTAGATCCGTTCCTGTTATCTTCTAGACTATTTACATTTAGTGCAGTGCGTCCTGCTCACAGTGTTCAGCTAGATTCGTTCCTGTTATCTTCTAGACTATTTACATTTAGTGCAGTGCGTCCTGCTCACAGTGTTCAGCTAGATCCGTTCCTGTTATCTTCTAGACTATTTACATTTAGTGCAGTGCGTCCTGCTCACAGTGTTCAGCTAGATCCGTTCCTGTTATCTTCTAGACTATTTACATTTAGTGCAGTGCGTCCTGCTCACAGTGTTCAGCTAGATCCGTTCCTGTTATCTTCTAGACTATTTACATTTAGTGCAGTGCGTCCTGCTCACAGTGTTCAGTTAGATCCGTTCCTGTTATCTTCCTACTGACAGGCAGGCTTGTCTGGTTACAGTATATAAAGCTACCTGAAGAAAATTACTGGTGTTCTATTTGATCCTATTAGTACCACGGTCAGGCAGCTAGACTATTTACATTTAGTACAGTGCGTCCTGCACACAGTGTTCAGCTAGATCCGTTGCTGTTATCTTCCTACTGACAGGCAGGCTTGTCTGGTTACAGTATATAAAGCTACCTGAAGAAAATTACTGGTGTTCTATTTGATCCTATTAGTACCACGGTCAGGCAGCTAGACTATTTACATTTAGTACAGTGCGTCCTGCTCACAGTGTTCAGCTAGATCCGTTCCTGTTATCTTCCTACTGACAGGCAGGCTTGTCTGGTTACAGTATATAAAGCTACCTGAAGAAAATTACTGGTGTTCTATTTGATCCTATTAGTACCACGGTCAGGCAGCTAGACTATTTACATTTAGTACAGTGCGTCCTGCTCACAGTGTTCAGCTAGATCCGTTCCTGTTATCTTCCTACTGACAGGCAGGCTTGTCTGGTTACAGTATATAAAGCTACCTGAAGAAAATGACTGGTGTTCTATTTGATCCTATTAGTACCACGGTCAGGCAGCTAGACTATTTACATTTAGTACAGTGCGTCCTGCTCACAGTGTTCAGCTAGATCCGTTCCTGTTATCTTCCTACTGACAGGCAGGCTTGTCTGGTTACAGTATATAAAGCTACCTGAAGAAAATTACTGGTGTTCTATTTGATCCTATTAGTACCACGGTCAGGCAGCTAGACTATTTACATTTAGTACAGTGCGTCCTGCTCACAGTGTTCAGCTAGATCCATTCCTGTTATCTTCCTACTGACAGGCAGGCTTGTCTGGTTACAGTATATAAAGCTACCTGAAGAAAATTACTGGTGTTCTATTTGATCCTATTAGTACCACGGTCAGGCAGCTAGACTATTTACATTTAGTACAGTGCGTCCTGCTCACAGTGTTCAGCTAGATCCGTTCCTGTTATCTTCCTACTGACAGGCAGGCTTGTCTGGTTACAGTATATAAAGCTACCTGAAGAAAATTACTGGTGTTCTATCCCAGCTTAGTGCAGCTACAGGCCATTAGTATGTCTGGAAGGCCAAGAAGGAGATGCAGACAGTCACAAGCCAATAAGAGAGGGCAAGCAGGCTCTGTGTCTAGTGCTGGTCGTGGAGACGGTGCATCCTCATCAGCACGTGGCCATGGGACACGCTTGGCCTTTTTTTCGGCAGCTGGCCGTGTTGAGCCGCAACATGCGGAAGACTTGGTCGAGTGGATGACCAAGCCGTCCTCATCCTCCTCATCCTCTCTCACCCATGCCCAGGGTGCTTTGTCTGGCAAAGCAGCGGCCTCTTCCCTCAGTTCAATGTCATCAGTGACTCCTTCCCTAGCTCCACCATGTAATCCTGAGGAGTCCCTCGAACTGTTTGACCACAGTGTTGGGTACATGCTCCAGGAGGATGCCCAGCGTTTGGAAGGCTCTGATGATGATACTGAGATCGATGAAGGCAGTAACATGAGCACGGACAGAGGGGGTGCCCAAGAAGGACAGCAATCTGGCAGTCATGCTCCCCCTGCTGCAGCATACTGCCAGGTTTGCTCCAGTGATGAGGAGGGAGGGGATGATGAGGTCACTGACTCAACGTGGGTGCCTGTTAGGAGAGAGGAGGAGGAGAAGGAGGAGGAGGCGGCACATCACCAACGAGGCAGGATGCCCTCCAGGGGCCAGCCTAAGGGCAGCACATTGACTGCATCACACCCCAAAGCTCCCCATGTGCAGGGCGCTGCAGTCTCTGCGCGTTATTTAAAAAGTTCTTTGGTGTGGGCCTTTTTTGAGACGAGTGCATCAGATCGCACCGCTGCTATTTGCAACATATGTCTCAAGCGTATCTCACGTGGCCAAAACATCTCCCGCTTGGGTACCACATGCTTGACCAGACATATGTTGACCTGCCATGCAGTTCGTTGGCAAGCGTATCTAAAAGACCCACACCAAAGAACAAAGAGGATCTCTCCTTGCTCCTCATCAGCTGAGATTTCCAACCCCACTAGACCTCCAGTCCTCTCTGAGACCTGCAGTGAGAGGAATGAAGGTGTAGAATTAGGTGTGTCACAGCCAAGTACTTGTGGGCAATCTGCTTTTGGTACACCGACATCAGATTGTACCAGGCAAATTTCCCTGCCCCAGCTGCTGCACCGCCGAAAGAAGTTTGCTCCCAGCCATCCACATGCCCAGCGGTTGAATGCTAGCTTGGCAAAATTGCTAGCACTTCAACTGCTGCCTTTTCAGTTGGTAGACTCTGCCCCCTTCCGTGAGTTTGTGGAATGTGCGGTTCCTCAGTGGCAGGTACCCAAACGCCACTTTTTCTCACGGAAGGCGATTCCGGCTCTCTACCGGCATGTGGAAGGCAATGTCCATGCCTCGCTGGACAGGGCGGTCAGCGGTAAGGTGCATATTACCGCTGACTCATGGTCCAGCAGGCATGGACAGGGACATTACCTAAGTTTCACGGCGCATTGGGTGACTCTGCTGGCAGCTGGGAAGGATGCAGGACAAGGTGCAGTAGTGTTGGAGGTTGTTCCGCCACCACGCCTGCAAAATGCTGATTGTGACACACCTCTCTCCTTCACCCCCTCCTCTTCTTCTTCCTCCATGGCCTCTTCCTCGGAACCAGCGATGCTCCGTAGTCATTCAAGGGGCTACGCAAGTACGCAGGCCAAAAGATGCCATGCGGTGCTTGAGCTGGTGTGCTTGGGGGACAGGAGCCACACTGGGGCAAAGGTTCTGTCAGCTCTGCAGGGGCAGGTTCAGAGGTGGTTGACGCCACGCCAACTTAAGGCAGGAATGGTGGTTTGCGACAATGGCACCAACCTCCTCTCTGCCCTCCGACAGGGACAAATGACCCATGTGCCCTGTTTGGCTCACGTCCTTAACTTGGTGGTGCAGCGGTTCTTGGGCAGGTACCCGGGCTTACAGGATGTCCTGAGGCAGGCCAGGAAAGTCTGTGTGCATTTCCGCCGGTCATATAATGCCAGTGCTCGGCTGACGGACCTCCAAAAGGAGTTTAACCTGCCCAAGAACCGCCTAATCTGTGACATGTCCACCAGGTGGAACTCAACGTTGGCCATGCTGCAGCGGCTGCACACGCAGCAGAGGGCCATCAATGAGTACCTGTGCGACTATGGCACCAGGACAGGGTCAGGGGAGCTTGGTTTTTTTTCCCCACGCCAGTGGGCCATGATCAGGGATGCATGCACTGTCCTGTCACCATTCGAGGAGGCCACGAGGATGGTGAGCAGTGACAGTGCATGCATCAGTGACACTGTCCCCCTTGTCCACCTATTGGAGCACACGCTGCGTGGAATAATGGACAGGGCACTTGAGGCAGAACAGAGGCAGGAAGAGGAGGACTTTCTTAGCTCTCAAGGCCCCCTTTATCCAGACAGTGTTCCTGCGTGCCCGCCGATCACACAGGAAGAGGACGAGGAGGAGGAGGAGGAGGAAGATTGTGTCAGTATGGAGGTGGAGCCTGGCACTCAGCATCAGCAGCAGTCTTTAAGGGATCAGTCCCAAGAAACACATGGACTTGTAAGTGGCTGGGAGGAGGTGGCTGCGGACGTTGTCGTCCTTAGTGACCCAGAGGACTCCGGACCGAATGCCTCAGCAAACCTACGCTGCATGGCCTCCCTGATCCTGCAAAGCCTGCGTAAGGATCCTCGTATTCGTGGTATCAAGGAGAAGGACCAATACTGGCTGGCAACCCTCCTTGATCCACGTTACAAGGGTAAGGTTGCGGACCTTATCTTGCCATCGCAGAGGGAGCAGAGGATGAAACATCTTCGGGAGGCCTTGCAGAAAGGTCTGTGCAATGCGTTCCCAGAGACTGGGAGGTTACAAACTCCTGTTTCTGGACAACGTTTTGCTGAGGCTTCGGTCAGTCAAAGAAGGAGCGGTGGAGAAGGTGGCCGT
This sequence comes from Lithobates septentrionalis, assembly GCA_037952835.1. Taxonomy (NCBI): domain Eukaryota; kingdom Metazoa; phylum Chordata; class Amphibia; order Anura; family Ranidae; genus Lithobates; species Lithobates septentrionalis. The sequence goes on along the minus strand of JBBDGP010000609.1, from coordinate 3,387,358 downwards.
CTGACCGATGCGTTCAGACAATTTTTTGGTCCGCAGCCCCAAGGTATGATCGGTTCCAGCAACCATCGCCAGTGTCTCTTTTACATGGTGCAGGAATACCTAGGGGCAAGATCAGACTTGGACACCTTTCCCACCGAAAATCCTCTGGGTTACTGGGTCTTGAGGATGGATCACTGGCCAGAGCTTGCACAGTATGCAATTGAGCTACTGGCCTGTCCTGCATCCAGCATTCAGTGCTGCTGGAGGCGTGGTAACCGATCACAGGGTGCGTCTGTCCACCGACTCGGTCGATCGGCTGACCTTCATAAAAATGACAATACCATGCAAATTAGCCTTTAAAATGAGCACTTTTGATTTCGAATGTTCGAGTCCCATAGACGTCAATGGGGTTCTAACGTTCGTGCGAACTTTCGGTCCGTTCGCAGGATCTGGTGCGAACCGAACCGGGGGGTGTTCGGCTCATCCCTAATGTCCACTAAGCGCTTTAATAGAACCTGGAAACCCTGGATCTCAGACTCTAGAAGTACACCATTGTCGTAGCAGTTCTACCTTTATCTGGGCTGGATCCCACACCAGCTTCCCTTTCCTTCCTACAGTCTTACGGACATCTTGTTATGAAACTCATTACAGTTCCCGTTGTTTATGCCATTACTTTTATTGCACACAAGTGTTCACCCCCACAGTACTCTAGCTCACTGTTACAGGGTTATTGTATGCTACCATAGGGTATCTGTAATATAATCGTCTACTTAACCCTTTGATCTTGAGGTAGCTCAATAGAGGCTACATTTAAGTAAGCTTTTACCTTCTTTGCCGTTTATATAAGCATAAAAACGCCAGGGTATGCCCAATTGGCGATGTTTCTGTATTCTTTTCTCTTTTCGTACAATACAATAAAATTCTTAAAGTAAAAAAAAAAAAAAATGGTGGGTGTTGCAAAATTTTTTTCACATAGTATTTGCACAGCGATTTTTTCAAACGCAATTTTTTGGAAAAAACACACTTTTTTAAATTTTAATGCACTAAAACACACTATATTGCCCAAATGTTTGATGAAATAGAAAAGATGATCTTATGCTGAGTACATGGATACCAAACATGACATGCTTTAAAATTGTGCACACATGCAGCAGCGACAAACTACATACATTTTTAAAAGCATTTAAAAGCCTTTACAGGTTACCATTTTAGATCTACAGAGGAGGTTTGCTGCTAAAATGACTGCCCTCGATCTGACCTTCACGGTGATACCTCACATGCATGGTGCAATTGCTGTTTACATATGACACCAGGCCGACGCTTGCGTTCGCCTTTGCGTGTGAGCACAGGGGGATAGGGGTGCTTTTTTTTTTTTTTTAATAATTTATTTTGCTTTTTTATTATATTTTTAAACTGTTCCTTTCATTTTTTTTAATCATTTTTATTGTTATCTCAGGGAATGTAAATATCCCCTATGATAGCAATAGGTAGTGACAGGTACTCTTTTTTGAAAAAATTGGGGTCTATTAGACCCTAGATCTCTCCTCTGCCCTCAAAGCATCTGACCACACCAAGATCGGTGTGATAAAATGCTTTGCCAATTTCCCAATGGTGCTGTTTATATCCAGCAAATGATGGTTAACAATAAAACAAAGTAACATTACAGTATAACAGTAAGACTTACCATACCTGCAAAGCAAATACAATAAAACATAGTAAAAATAAAACATTGCAATCTGTACCTAAAAAAATACATGCCGAAGCATAGGGGCATCCACCCCAAAAGTTAGGAGCAAATCGCTCCTCTACCCCTGCTGCCCCCATGCTTTGGCATATATGCTCTTTTTTTAACTATGGTGGTGAAATCACCTCCGACAGCGCTGGAGTCATGGCTTTATGTATCATGAGAGCAAACGCTGTTGCTGTCAAGATAAATAAACCCGTGCTGCAGCTGAATGATGTACCTGCTAAGCAAATGATGGTTAACAATAAAACAAAGTAACATTACAGTATAACAGTAATGCCGCGTACACACGAGCGGACTTTACGGCACACTTTGCCCGGCGGACGGGATTTCGTCGGACAATTCGATGTGTGTGGGCTCCAGCGAACTTTGTTTTCTCAAAAGTTGGACGGACTAATGCCGCGTACACATGAGCGGACTTTACGGCAGACTTTGCCCGGCGGACGGGATTTAGTCGGACAATTCGATGTGTGTGGGCTCCAGCGGACTTTGTTTTCTCAAAAGTTGGAGGGACTTAGATTTGAAACATGTTTTAAATCAATCCGTCGAAATCGAGTCCGGTCGAAAAGTCCGCTCGTCTGTATGCTAGTTCGACGGACAAAAAGCCACGCTAGGGCAGCTATTGGCTACTGGCTATGAACTTCCTTGTTTTAGTCCGGTCGTACGTCATCACGTACGAATTCAACGGACTTTGGTGGATTGTGTGTAGGCAAGTCCGTTCATTCAGAAAGTCCGTCGTAAAGTACGTCGAAAAGTCCGCCGGGCAAAGTCTGCCATAAAGTCCGCTCGTGTGTACGTGGCATAAGACTTACCATACCTGCAAAGCAAATACAAAAAAAATAGAAAAAATAAAACATTGCAATCTGTGCCTAAAAAAATATATGCCGAAGCATGGGGGCATCCGCCCCAAAAGTTAGGAGCAAATCGGTCCTCCACCCCTGCTGCACATATGCTCTTTTTTTTAACTGTGGTGGTTAAATCACCTCTGACAGAGCTGGAGTGACGGCTTTATGTATTGTGGGAGCAAACGCTGTTGCTGTCAAGATAAATAAACCCGTGCTGCAGCTGAATGGCGTACCTGCTAAGCAAATGATGGTTAACAATAAAACAAACATTACAGTATAACATACCATGCCTGCAAAGCAAATACAATAAAACATAGTAAAAATAAAACAGAGAGAGAACGATAGATATAGTACAATAGTGAGCGAACAGTAGAGCAGACAGTAGAGAGCGAACATAAGAGAGAGAACAATAGAAAGAGAGAGAAGAAAATACAACCAGAACAATTTCTGGCTTTTTTATTTATTATTTTTTGTGTTTTTGAGTGTGTTTTTTTTTTTCCCACTTTTTTCACTTTTATAAAAACTGTAAAAAAACTTCAAACTGAACGTTGCAGATTAGGGTCTCTCAAAATGTGATGGCATCACAACTTTCGAGACCCCAAGACCCTGTGTTAGTGTTCCTATGACTGTGTGGTGCTGTACCCTACGTTAATACTCAACTAGTGCGTGGTAGCGTTTGAAACATTCACCAATGCAGAGACCAGGTTGGTCAGGACAGGAGGGACAATAAAAGCGGGTGTCCCGCGTAAATCCGCATTTGCTGCAGACACGACATCTTCTTTGGGGTGTTCTTTGGGTAGGGGTATCAGGGAGGACAAAAGGAAAATGCCTCTCATGCAGCCGGCTCACTACATTTGCGTTGGGAAGTTGGGCAAGAGCACCGTCTGGAAACAGAAGGGCTCTGATTAACTCTTCCTGGAATTTAAGGAGGGATCCAGTCCGTCCTGAAGCTTTGTATAGCACAAAAGCATTCGGCAAAGCCATTTGAAATAAATATAATAATAATAATAAATAAATAAATAAATAATATTTATTTATTAATAAATAAATAAATAAATAATATAATAATAAATAAACAGACATTTTTTTGTACCAGCATCTGGCCTTACGGGCAATTAGGTACGGCGTCAACAAGTGGTCTTGAGGTCCACCCCACCCATGTTAATGTTGTATTCGTGAACACAGAGGGGTTTCTCCACAACCCCAGAAGCCGAAGGAATTTGGACTGCCGTGTCTGCGTGAAGCGAGGACAGAACGAAAACATTCCGTGAATCCCTCCACTTCACTGCTATCAAATTATTACACTTCAAGCAGGCTCTCTACCCCCGTCTAAGTCGGGATTCTACAAGCCGTTGGGGGAAGCCCCGGTGATTAGATTGCAGGGTGCCACATGCGCCAATTCTACAATCAAAAAGGTGACTAAAAAGTGGCACGCTCGTGTAATAATTGTCCATGTACAAGTGGTACCCCTTTCCGAATAAGGGTGACACCAAGTCCCACACAATCTTACCAGCGCTCCCTATGTAGTCTGGGCAGTGCTCCAGCTCTACGTGACTATCTTTTCCCTCGTAAACCATAAAACTACATGTATAGCCTGTGGCCCTGTCACAGAGCTTATACATCTTGACCCCGTATCTGGCACGCTTGCTGGGAAGATACTGTTTGATAGACAAGCGGCCAGAAAACGTAATCAGGGACTCATCAACGCAGACAACTTAAACGGGAGTAAACAAGGCTGCAAAACGTTGGTTGAAGTGGTTTACGAGGGGCTGAATTTTGTAGAGCCGATCAAATCCAGGGTCAGCCCGAGGATGACAGAGTTCATTATTGTTGAAATGCATAAACCGCAAGATCTGTTCTTATCGTGTCCTGGTCATGGAGGCAGAGAACACAGGCGTATGGTGAATTGGGTCAGTGGACCAATATGACCGCAACTCACTCTTTTTAGTTACGCCCATGAGGAGGGATAGGCCCAGGAAGGTCTTAAATTCGGAGACAGTAATTTGTCAGCTGGGGATTAGCAGCGATGAATTGACCAGCATACAAACTGATTTGGTCCACAATAGATCTATAGAGACTGATTCAAATGCTACCAAAAAAACTGTTAGCATTCGCAGGGATCAGGCCTGACTCTGCGAATGCTGCAGTTATGTATTTTGTGTTTTGTAAGTGACAGTAATCGATTAATACTGCACTAAGGTGGGCTGGGCTGGGCGGAGGGGCTAAATGTAGGTGCTAGCAGGTATCTGGGCTGATTCCGCTAACACTGCGTTATTGGGAACCCTAAACTGCTGGGGACGCTAGTATAGATCTGATCAGATCAGATATCGATCCATTCAGACACTATACTACTAAGGGAGGTGTATGGTGCGTGAGTTGGTGTTAGCGGTACTGGCACTAATCTGACGCTGCCTGGGGCGACCCAGACCCAATCTGACGCTAAAACCTAACTTTGATCACCCGGGGGTTAAGCCTTTATTGGGTAAAATATGGCGGGTGCCCTGACGCTATAAGAAAATAAGTAGCTGAAATCAGAGTCACCCGTGAGACTTATACTGTGATCACAGGTGACAGGGGGTAATCAAGGGGTTAAACCTTTATTGGGGGGGTTGGGGGGGTCCCTAGACCTATCTGGGCCTAAAACTAATTACCCTAACACAGATTTTTGTCACTACTAACACTAGTACAGCGATAAAAAAAAATCTGATTGCTGTACTGGGTGACACAGTGACAGGTGGTAAGGGGTTAACTGGGGGGTGCGATTGGGGGGTGATAAGGGGTGAAATTGTGTGCCTACATGACTGCCTACATGACCTGGTGTCAGTGTACTTTTGTGCAACTCACTGTTTGATGCCCTCTCTTCTCGGTCTGGAACGGAAAAGACCGACACGAGGAGAGATGACATCACTTCCCCTGTCAGTGTCTACAGTTACACAGACAGGGGAAGGATCTCATTCGTCAGGACCGATCATCAGGTCCAGGCCAGATTTCATTGGCCTGGGCCTGGGGAGTGATCGGTTCCTGATGGAATCCGATTGCCGCGGCCGGTGGAACGTAAAGCTATGGGATTTCGCGCAGCCGGGCCAAGCTGCCGTGGTATAACTGCGGCGGCTGGTCTGAAACTGGTTAAAGGATAAGTTCACCTTTACAAAAAAAATAATAAATACATATTTTTTTTGCTGGTAAAAAAAAATGTATTTATTATTGTTTTTTGTTAAGAACCTGTAAAGCATTGCAATCAGCAGATCGTGAGAGCCATGACATTGTCCTGCAGTCTGTCTGTATAGCTGTCTGACCGTACCTTCGATACCAGCAGGCATTTACTGAATGAAGCTCAATGAACTTCCTAGAGTGCCCAACTGTGGCCTGCTAGTTCATTAAGAACTACATGCCGACAGCCACAAAGGCTGTCGGTAATTTTCGTTTTCACATTCACAGAACACTGTCAATGAATGGCTTTTTTTTTAGATTGTGACAACAAATGGTGGGAGAAGATCCCCCACTCACTGTCAAAATGGGGGATCAGAGGGGTGTGGAGGCTGGTCCTTCTGTAATATTAAATGGTACACCCTGAATATGGGTGTAACCTGTAGCATGTTACAAAAGGTGAACCTATGCTTTAAGTATGTCTGACGTGATCTGCTTTTATAAGGGAGGTAAGCTCAAATCTGGATATTGAATGACATTGATGTATTTGAATTTTGTAAAACAAATGTGATAGTTGTGGGCGGGGCTTTCTCGCACTGGGAGAGTACCTCTTCTCGTGTATATGCTCACTAATGTCTGGGACCCGGTAGGGCTGCGGTCATGTGGATTCAACATTAAGTTAGTGCCCCGCTTAGAAGTAAGCAGTACATCCTGTGCAGCTATGCAACACATGAAACTCCGTCCTGTGAAGCGCTCTGTCCCACATTGCTGCACACCTTGTCCTCCGGAATTTAGCATTTAGAGGGGAGACCGCTGAGCCTTTGTCCTGCTCCATCAGTCTAGCATTACTCTTCCACCTCACTCCCAGTGACAGAATGGGGTCCTGCTGTGCATTAGGCACAAGCCTCATGTGTGCACCTAATTAACCCCTTCAGTTATCCTGTATCTGCATTCTCACCAAATTCATGATTACCTGTAGAAACTGCACACTTTTCGATAACTCCTCTGCTGAGTTAACCTTTCTTTGTGGCATATGTGCTTCTAGGCTCTGTTCTTCTAGATACGCCATGTACCTTCATGCACCCCTTTTGTAATGACTGTGATCATGTGAAAAACTGTTGATCAGACTTTACTGAAAATCTTGGCAATAAAATCCAACAGCGCAATCACAGTTCCTTCCTAATTAGCTAGATCCAGGCTGTCTGGTGCATGCCTTCCCCAAGGTGAGAGTCCACATATGGAAAGTTCCTAGCTCAGGCAGACTTTTCTAGCATGCACTCCAGATGTTGCTGGTGTTTACTAATTCAGGCTTGACCTCTCAACTCCTTCCTATGCATGCTACAGCTGAAAACACCACACAAGATGGAGGGCAGAGCCCAGAAATGCCTGGGAAAATGCAGAGACCGGATTAACCCACAGACAAGCTTTAAAATTTAGCACTTTGAAGGGATGTAGAGAAGAGAAGACTGCAAAAAGACAGGTACAACTTCTGTAGGAGGATTTGTTTCATCTCTGTGTATCAGTCGAGGCCAGTCACTTCACTGGGTATACGTAAGGGTTTACAACCACTTTAGTAGAATACAGTTGTGGAAAACATGTCATACAGTAAACTAAACAATACCACCATATGCCAAATGGCAGGTATAAAATAAAACATCTTGTCATGTATGAAAAGGGAAATAATAGCATATTATGTGAATACAGTATTGTTCCTGTAAAAGTCACTTGTAAAGCCATATTTTGAATAAAAATGGCACCCTGCTTAAAGGAAAAATATAGCCACAGCTTTTTTTACTAGGCTTAAAACCTAGGACGTTCAGCAGGAACCGGCTGAATTTTGATATGTCTATGGCCAGTTTTCAAAAATGTATGTAACGGATGATTTTTCTAAAAAATGCATTTTTAGTTAGTGAATTTTGTTATTGATTTGTGTAAATCAGATGTAGAGAATTATTATTATTATGATTATTATTATCATTATCCTGGTTCTCCTCCTACCTATCTCAGCACACTTTTAGTGTCACTTACAACTCCATCTCCTCCGCTCCCCTTCCTCTTTCTTTTGGGGTACCCCAAGGCTCCGTCCTTGGGCCTCTCCTATTCTCACTCTATACCTCTTCCCTGGGCCAGTTGATAACCTCCCATGGCTTCCAATTACACCTCTATGCCGATGACACCCAGATCTATCTCTCCACTCCTCAACTCACCCCCTCGATCTCCCCACGGATCTCAAACGTACTAAATGAAATATCGGTATGGATGTCACACCACTTCCTCAAACTTAATCTTTCTAAAACTGAGCTTGTTATATTTCCTCCTTCACAGTCCCCCCCCCTCCCCCCCGTGGCTTCACCATTAATATCAACCAACAACACAACCATTGGTCCCTCCACACATGCCAGGGTCCTGGGAGTACTCCTTGACTCTGACCTCTTCTTCAGCCCCCACATCCAATCACTGGCTAAATCCTGCCACCTTAACCTCTGCAACATCTCCAGAATTCGACCCTTCCTGACTAATGACACCACAAAGCAACTTATTCTCTCCTTGATTATTTCCCGCCCTTACTACTGCAACTCTCTCCTTAATGGCCTACCCTTAAGCAGGCTATCCCCCCTTCAGTCTATTATGAATGCTGCTGCTAGACTAATACACCTCACTAATCGATCTGTGACTGCTGCTCCTCTCTGCCAATCTCTTCACTGGCTTCTCCTACCCCACCGTATAAAATTCAAAATGCTAACCATAACATACAAGGCCATCCACAACAGCTCCAGCTCCATCACCAACCTCATCTGCAGATATCGCCCGAATCGTCCCCTCCGCTCCTCCCAGGACCTCCTGCTCTCTAGCTCCCTTGTTACCTCCTCCCATGCTCGCCTTCAGGACTTCTCCAGAGCCTCTCCCATCCTCTGGAACTCCCTGCCGCAGTATGCCCGATCAGCCCCTACCCTGTCCACATTTAGGAGATCCCTGAAAACTCATTTATTCAGGCATGCCTATCCCACACCCACATAACAACTGTCCCCCAGCCACCCCCATCAAATTCTTCTCTGCAGCTATTACCTTTTGTACCACCACCCCCTTTCTTTAGAATGTAAGCTCTACGAGCAGGGCCCTCCTGTACCTTTTGTATTGAACTGTACTGTAATTGTGTTGTCTCCCCTATTCATTGTAAAGCGCTGCATAAACTGTTGACGCTATATAAATCGCGTATAATAATAATAATGATAGAGAATTGGTACTGCATTGGCACCAGTGGTAGCATGCCAATATAAGAGTTTATAAAACTTATAAATTATGATTTTGAAATAACTATATTTAGTTATTGGAAGACTCTTGGGTATATCCAGCTTCTTTTTAATATTTATTGTATTTCATTATTTTGAACTATATGAAAATGTACCCACTTTAGTGCATTTGTATATTGTTATTATTAGTATATTTGAACTTCACATTAACACCATCATGTTCCCAGGGCCGGCGCTACCAATAGGCAAGGTAGGTGCCAGCCTAGAGCGCACATCAGTCGGGGGCGTTGACGAGCCGCATGTATTTCTGGGGCCCAAGGCAGCTTAGCTGCTTCTGGGGCCGGCGCTACTCTCCCGGCCGTCCGCTGATCCTGGCTCTTTTTTGTTCACTAGCCTTGATGTCTGACAGTGCACCAGACTGCTGTAGGCAGAAGACCTGCTCCTGTCTATTGTATGACCTCCTGTGGTAGTGTGAGTCAGCCAACCATGCTGCTGGGATTGGAACCACACACGCCTTCATGCTCCAAGACTCAGGGAACCAAGCTGCAGGCACTCTCACCAAGCTTAACTAACCCTGCTGGAGAGATGGGTAACAATGTCCAGTGTGTGATCATTGTGAACCCACAATCTCCCCTGTTCTTTTGTCCTACATTGAAGCAGGAACTAGATGTCAGCTGCTTGTGAAGGGGAGGTGCTGGAGGAGACCCCATCGGCCTAATGTTGGCACAGGTGTCCCTGCAGGTCCACTGCCTGCAGATAAAGTGAGTTGTATAAATTACCCTAGCCTGTCTGTTTACTGCCCTAGCCTGTCTTTATACTACCCTAGCCTGTCTGTATACTACCTTAGCCTGTCTGTATACTACCCTAGCCTGTGTATATACTGCCCTAGCGTGTGTGTATACTACCCTAGCCTGTCTGTATACTACCCTAGCCTGTGTATATACTGCCTTAGCTTGTGTGTATACTGCCCTTGCCTGTGTATATACTACCCTAGCCTGTCTGTATACTGCCCTAGCCTGTGTATAAATTATCCGAGCCTGTCTGTATACTACCGTAACCTGTGTATATACTGCCCTAGCCTGTGTATATACTACCCTAGCCTGTCTGTATACTGCCCTAGCCTGTGTATATACTACCCTAGCCTGTCTGTATACTGCCCTAGCCTGTCTTTTTACTGCCCTAGCCTGTGTATATACTACCCTTGCCTGTCTGTATACTGCCTAGCCTGTGTATATACTGCCCTAGCCTGTCTGTATACTACCCTAGCCTGTGTATATACTACCCTAGCCTGTCTGTATACTTCCCTAGCCTGTATGAATACTGCCCTAGCCTATGTATATACTACCCTAGCCTGTCTGTATACTGCCCTAGCCTGTATATCTACTACCCTAGCCTGTCTGTATACTGCCCTAGCCTGTCTGTATACTACCCTAGCCTGTGTATAAACTACCCTAGCCTGTGTATATACTAACCTAGCCTGTATGTATACTACCATAGCCTGTATATAGACTGCCCTAGCCTGTGTATATACTACCCTAGCCTGTCTGTATACTACCCTAGACTGTCCATATACCTTCAGACCGCGGCTGGCATGAGGAAGCAAGCCAGTGCCGCCACTATTTCTTTTCAGGCCAGGTACAGAGGCGCACGTATGGGCCTGCGGACCACGGCTGAAGAAATAGGTGGAGAGGCGCCACAAAAATCTCCACCGTACACATGGGCAGGGTAAAGAGGGTGGAGTCAGGGGTGGAGCTAATGGGGGGTTAGGTTTCACCTAGAGTGTCAAAAATCCTTGCACCAACCCTGCATGTTCCTTTGTATATAAAGTTAAAAAAAATACTTTGAATACATTTGTATTCTCTTTGTGCCCTGACACCAGCTCAGTGTTGTCATTATTTATGGGGCTTACATGTTCAGAGTTTATCTTCTTGCCATCTATATATTAAAAGATTTTTTAGACTGTGTCTATCTTTCTTTAGGATCCTGTCTTTCACAAAGTATTTACCAGGCTGAATTCATTTATGCAGCTCTTATTGTATTCTTCGCATCTCTCAAACAATGAAAGTGTCCCTAAAGAATTATATTGTTGAATGCCATTTAGTCTTATCATTTATTGACTTTTTGCATTAGAAGAAAGCCAGATAAGTTTATTTTTTCTTGAATGCTTGATGTCCATATAAATTGCATAATGCATTCAAAAGGGTTCTATGAAACATTCTATCTTATGTTTTGTGTTTTTTAAAATATTTCCTGCCTGTCTATATGTTAAAGCACAACCCTAATACATTGGAAAACTGGCACTTTATCATGTACTTGTTTTTTTATAGCTTAAACAAAATCGTCCTTTGTGACTAATGTTCTGAATTCCTTATTGCAAATATTTGTTTTAAATTTCACATTGTTTGGGATGCAAGTGATTAGTTAGAGTAGGGGGGGGGGGGGGGGGGGGGTGGGTGGGAGGTTAATGTTTTGCCCTAAGTTTGCTTTAAAAAAACAGCAAAATATTGACTGCATGCACAGTATTTTAGCACTTTTACTAGGTTACATTTTGAGAGGACAGACAACAGTTAACTTTTATGAAAAAAACAGCATTAGTTCATTTATTTAACAGAGAAAGCAGCAAAATACTGTAGTGAGTTCATACATAGTATTTAAGCACTTTCACTAGGCTACATTTTGGAAAGGGCCAATACAAGGTAGAGTCTGTTTAGGCACTTGGCCGCATTTTAACAACAACAGCCAGCTTTTACATTAAACATTTTAATTAAAGTACATATATATATATATACACACACACACACACAGTCTCATTATATATATATATATATTCCTTTGGGGACAGAAAGTATTCAGACCCCCTTCAATTCTTCACTCTTTGTTATATTGCAGCCATTTACTAAAATCATTTAAGTTCATTTTTTTCCTCGTTAATGTACACACAGCACCTCATATTGACAGAAAAACACAGAATTATTGACATTTTTGCAGATTTATTAAAAAAGAAAACTGAAATATCACATGGTCCTAAGTATTCAGACCCTTTGCTTAGTATTTAGTAGAAGCACCCTTTTGATCTAATACAGCCATGAGTCTTTTTGGGAAAGATGCAACAAGTTTTTCACACCTGGATTTGGGGATCCTCTGCCATTCCTCCTTGCAGATCCTCTCCAGTTCTGTCAGGTTGGATGGTAAACGTTGGTGGACAGCCATTTTTAGGTCTCTCCAGAGATGCTCAATTGGGTTTAAGTCAAGGCTCTGGCTGCGCCATTCAAGAACAGTCACAGAGTTGTTGTGAAGCCACTCCTTCATTATTTTAGCTGTGTGCTTAGGGTCATTGTCTTGTTGGAAGGTTAACCTTCGGCCCAGTCTGAGGTCTTGAGCACTCTGGAGAAGGTTTTTGTCCAGGATATCCCTGTACTTGGCCGCATTCATCTTTCCCTCGATTGCAACCAGTCGTCCTGTCCCTGCAGCTGAAAAACACCCCCACAGCATGATGCTGCCACCACCATGCTTCACTTTTAGGACTGTATTGGACAGGTGATGAGCAGTGCCTGGTTTTCTCCACACATACTGCTTAGAATTAAGGCCAAAAAGTTCTATCTTGGTCTCATCAGACCAGAGAATCTAATTTCTCACCATCTTGGAGTCCTTCAGGTGTTTTTAGCAAACTCCATGTGGGCTTTCATGTGTCTTGCACTGAGGAGGGGCTTCCGTTGGGCAACTCTGCCATAAAGCCCCGACTGGTAGAAGGCTGCAGTGATGATTGACTTTCTACAACTTTCTCCCATCTCCCGATTGCATCTCTGGAGCTCAGCCACAGTGATCTTTGGGTTCTTCTTTACCTCTCTCACCAAGTCTCTTCTCCCCCGAAAGCTCAGTACGGCCAGCTCTAGGAAGGATTCTGGTTGTCCCAAAAGTCTTCCATTTAAGGATTATGGAGGCCACTGTGCTCTTAGGAACCTTAAGTGCAGCAGAAATGTTTTTGTAACCTTGGCCAGATCTGTGCCTTGCCACAATTCTGTCTCTGAGCTCTTCAGGCCGTTTTTTTGTTCTCATGATTCTCATTTGCTCTGACATGCACTGTGAGCTGTAAGGTCTTATATAGACAGGTGTGTGGCTTTCCTAATCAAGTCAAATCAGTATAATCAAACACAGCTGGACTCAAATGAAGGTTTAGAACCATCTCAAGGATGATCAGAAGAAATGGACAGCACCTGAGTTAAATATATGTCACAGCAAAGGGTCTGAATACTTAGGACCATGTGATATTTCAGATTCTCTTTTTTAATAAATCTGCAAAAATGTCAACAATGCTATGTATTTCTGTCAACATAGGGTGCTGTGTGTACATTAATGAGGAAAAAAATGAACTTAAATGATTTTAGCAAATGTCTGCAATATAACAATGAGTGAAAAATTTAAGGGGGTCTGAATACTTTCCATCCCCACTGTATATATATATATATATATATATATATATATATATATATATATATATATATACCATATTTATCGGCGTATAACACACACTTTTTTCCCCTTAAAATCAGGGGAAAATCGTGGGTGCGTGTTATACGCCGATCCCCGCTATTTTGTGATCTATCGGAGCGATTGCCGCGATCGCCGCCGACATTGACATAGCGTGTATTTTTAAATATGGCGCCGCGGAGTTCGGAGGGACTCGGCAGCGCTCGTTCAGCTGAGCGAGAACACAGTGACTGGGCGGAGCCGAGATACACATAGCCGAGGGTTCTCGGCTCTTCTCGGCGCCGTTCACAGTCACGCCCAGTCCCGCTATTGGACCTCTGTTATGTCCATCATAGGGACTTGGCGTGACTGTGAACGGCGCCCGAGAAGAGCCGAGAACCCTCGGCTATGTGTATCTCGGCTCCGCCCAGTCACTGTGTTATTGGCGCCGCTCGTTCAGCTGAACGAGCGCCGCCAAGTCCCTCCGAACGCTGCGGCGCCATATTTGAAAATACAAACTAAACTTGTGTATGTCGGTGACTCGGCGGCGATCATGTAATGTACACTGGGGACAAGGCTGCACTGACCACTGGGGCAAGGCTGCACTGGGGCAAGGCTGCACTGACAAGGCTGCACTGGGGCAAAGCTGCACTGGGGCAAAGCTGCACTGACAAGGCTGCACTGGGGCAAAGCTGCACTGACAAGGCTGCACTGGGGCAAAGCTGCACTGACAAGGCTGCACTGGGGCAAAGCTGCACTGACAATTCTGCACTGGGGCAAAGCTGCACTGACAAGGCTGCACTGGACACTGGGGCAAAGCTGCACTGACAAGGCTGCACTGGACACTGGGGCAAGGCTGCACTGACAAGGCTGCAGATGGACACTGACAAGGCTGCATTGATGGGCATTTAAATGTAAGTTTTTTTTCCTTAAACTTCCCTCCTAAAAGTTTTTTTCCTTAAAATTCCCTCCTAAACTTGGGGTGCGTGTTATACGCCGGCGCGTGTTATACGGCGATAAATACGGTATATATATATATATATATATATAAACTCTGCATCCAGTGTAGCCTATATCTACAGTGCATTCTGTGGTGTACTGTTTCTAATACACTGCAGGCTGTGTATTAATATATATATATATATATATATATATATATATATATATACACATACATATATATATATATATATATGCACATACAGTCATATATATATATATATATATATATATATATATATATATATATATATATATATACACACACTCTGCATCCAGTGGAGCCTATATCTACAGTACATTTAGTGGTGTACTGTTTCTAATACACTTCAGGTGGTGTACACAGTATCTAATACAGTGTGTACAGTTTCTACTACACTCCTGGTGGTGTACAAGGTATACAATACAGTGCAGCAGTAGTACAATTTCTACTACTTTTCTGGTGGTGTACACAGTATCTAATACAGTGTGTACGGTTTCTACTAAACTTCTGGTGGTTTACACAGTATACAATACCCTGCAGCCATTGTACAGTTTCTAATACAGTGCAGGCGGTGTACACAGTATCTAATACAGTGTGTACAGTTTCTACTACTTTTCTGATGGTGTACACAGTATCTAATAAAGTGTGTACAGTTTCTAATACAGTGCAGGCGGTGTACACAGTAGCTAATACAGTGTGTACAGTTTCTACTACTTTTCTGGTGGTGTACACAGTATCTAATACAGTGTGCACAGTTTCTAATACACTTCAGGTGGTGTACACAGTATCTAATACAGTGTGTACAGTTTCTACTTCACTTCTGGTGATGTACACAGTAGACAATACAGTGCAGCTGTAGTACAGTTTCTAACACAGTGCAGGCGGTGTACACAGTATCTAATACAGTGTGTACAGTTTCTACTACTTTTCTCGTGGTTTACACAGTATCTAATACAGTGTGTACAGTTTTTACTTCACTTCTGGTTGTGTACACAGTACATAATACAGTACAGTTTCTAATACAGTGCAGGCGGTGTACACAGTATCTAATACAGTGTGTACAGTTTTTACTACACTTCTGGTGGAGTACACAGTAGACAATACAGTGCAGCTGTAGTGCAGTTTTTAATACAGTGCAGATGGTGTACACAGTATCTCATACAGTGTGTACAGTTTCTACTACTTTTCTGGCGGTGTACACAGTATCTAATACAGTGTGCACAGTTTCTACTACACTTATGCTGGTGTATACAGTATCTAATACAGTATGTACAGTTTCTACTATACTTCTGGTGGTGTACACAGTATACAATACACTGCAGCCGTTGTACAGTTTCTAATACAGTGCAGGTGGTGTACACAGTATCTAATACAGTGTAGTGTGGTGTTGCAAAACAAAAAATACATCATGTCCGGAAGGCCACCAAGGAGAGGCGGACACTCACAGGCCACTAAAAGAGGGCAAGCAGCCTCTGTGTCTACAGTCACCAGTGGTGGTCATGGACGTGGTGCATCCTCTGCAGGTGGCCGTGGGGCACGCTTGCCCTTTTTTTCTGCTGCTGGCCGTGTTAATGAGCCACAACATGCAGAAGAGTTGTTGGAGTGGATACCAAAGCTGTCCTCATCCTCCTCATCCTCTGTCACCCTGGCTCAGAGTAGTTTGCCTTCCAACACAGCTGCCAAAGTGGCCTATTCCAATGGCTCCTTGTCCACAGTTACTCCTTCCGTGGCCCCACCATCATGCACGGAGGAGTCTCCAGAATTATTCGACCACAGTGTCGGGTACATGCTGCTGGAGGATTTGCAACGATTTGAAGGCTCTGATGTTGGTTCCCAGGTTGAGAAAGGGAGTAATGTGAGCCTAGAGAGAGGGGTGCCACAGAAGGACAATAAACTGGCAGTCATGTTCCCCCAGCTGCAGCATACTGCCAAATTTGCTCCAGTGACGAGGAGGGAGGGGATGATGAGATCACTGACTGTACTTGGGTGCCAGAGAGAAGAGAGGAGGAGGCACAAGTCCAATGAGGCAGGATGTCCTCTAGGGGGCAGCTTAAGGGCAGCCACCATATTGGATCACAACGCAGAGCGCTGCAGGTGCAGGGTGCTGCTGATTCCCCATTGACTTTTAAAAGTTCCTTGGTGTGGGCCTTTTTCGACACGTGTGCAGCAGATCGCACCATTGCTGTTTGGAACCCATGTCTGAAGCGGATCAAGCATGGCCAGAACAGAAGCTGCTTGGGCACCACATGCTTGACCAGACATATGACGACCTGACATGCAGTTCATTGGCAACAGCACGTGAAAGACCCACATCAAAGAAAAAAGGCGGACTTCTCCTTGCTTGCTTGATCTGGAATCTCCAACCCTACTATACCTCCAGTCCTCTCAAAAACCTACACTGAGAGGAATGAAGGTATAGCAATAGGTGTCCCAAGTACTTGCAGCCAATCTGCTAGCAGTACACCACCAATTGATTTTACCAGGCAAATTGCCCTACCCCAGTTGCTGAACTGTAAAAACAAATTCGGTCCCAGCCACCCACATGATCAGTGTCTAAATGCTAGCTTGGCCAAATTGGAGAAAGTGCTTTTAGCCCGGATCAACCACCAGATTATATTAGTTAATTGAGTATGAACAGATATTCATCCAAAAATTAGTGGATGCAGTTTGGGTCGCCTTATAAGGCATACAAAAATAACAAGGAAAAAGAGATTCCCCAAAGGAAGGCAAAGACCCAAACACGATCTGTCAAAAAACAATATATTTATTAGGCTATAAACACCACACAAAGATACAAAATATTGACAATTAAGGGCAAATCAGGGAAGATATCAGATGACTAGTTAAAATTGATAACGTTATCATTAAAAACAACGGAGCCGCGGCCAAGCATACCCCATACACACACCAATCACAGCAGCAGATTCTGACTAAATCGGCCAGTATTAGATAATGTGAGACCTCAGATCAGTCCAAGTGTAAACGGTGTGGCGGTGTGGGGGTAGGGTGGATGAATGTGGATTGACTTTATATTATTGCAGGGAGGTTCAGTAATTTGAACACAATTGAAAAATTAATACCAGTCCCGGAGCTGAACAATGACATATATAGGCTGACCGCAATGACCGGCAAAACCTATTGAGGCAATAGTAACTCAGGACATTCAAGCAAAGCAGTTCATGTAGATAGCAAGCAGTAGGGGGAGCCGAGTACGACAAGGCTGCACTGATATTATAGATTGGAGTGATACATCTCTCACCAGGTGGATCAGCAGCTCACAGGATCGCAGGCTCTACCCCGAGTGGTCACTTGTAGACGAAGAATGTTGCGTTTGCTTGTGCCGTCAGATGGAGAAAGTCCCGCTATGTCAGCGCCTTCTATCAGATGGTATAAGCCGGTCGTCAGCTGTTAGTTCCCGGTGAAACATTCAAACGCCCTGTGCTCGCGGCTCCGAGATGACGTGCTGACGTCACGTGCCGTCAGCACGTCATCTCGGAGCCGCGAGCACAGGGCGTTTGAATGTTTCACCGGGAACTAACAGCTGACGACCGGCTTATACCATCTGATAGAAGGCGCTGACATAGCGGGACTTTCTCCATCTGACGGCACAAGCAAACGCAACATTCTTCGTCTACAAGTGACCACTCGGGGTAGAGCCTGCGATCCTGTGAGCTGCTGATCCACCTGGTGAGAGATGTATCACTCCAATCTATAATATCAGTGCAGCCTTGTCGTACTCCGCTCCCCCTACTGCTTGCTATCTACATGAACTGCTTTGCTTGAATGTCCTGAGTTACTATTGCCTCAATAGGTTTTGCCGGTCATTGCGGTCAGCCTATATATGTCATTGTTCAGCTCCGGGACTGGTATTAATTTTTCAATTGTGTTCAAATTACTGAACCTCCCTGCAATAATATAAAGTCAATCCACATTCATCCACCCTACCCCCACACCGCCACACCGTTTACACTTGGACTGATCTGAGGTCTCACATTATCTAATACTGGCCGATTTAGTCAGAATCTGCTGCTGTGATTGGTGTGTGTATGGGGTATGCTTGGCCGCGGCTCCGTTGTTTTTAATGATAACGTTATCAATTTTAACTAATCATCTGATATCTTCCCTGATTTGCCCTTAATTGTCAATATTTTGTATCTTTGTGTGGTGTTTATAGCCTAATAAATATATTGTTTTTTGACAGATCGTGTTTGGGTCTTTGCCTTCCTTTGGGGAATCTCTTTTTCCTTGTTATTTTTGTATAGCTTGGCCAAATTGCTAGCACTGCAACTGCTGCCTTTTCAGCTGGTAGACTCTGCCCCCTTTCGTGAATTTGTGGAATGTACTTGTAAGGGCTTACCTAGGTTGGAGTCCATGGTGCATAGATGTACACCTACCCTTGCAAATACACACAGCCCACGGTAACAAAGAGATAAGCTACCTGGGCTGTGAATCTGTGCACTGGGTCTTGACAGGAATAGCCAAGGGATAGTCGAGGTAAACCGTAGTCAGGGATTCCAGAAGACAGAATAAACGATAAGCAGAGCCAGGGTTTAGAAGCTGGAGTCAGTCTTGGAACGCTGTAACTAGAACACAGGAATACTGGGACACAGGAATGCTGGGACACAGGAATGCTGGAACACAGGAATGCTGGGACACAGGAATGCTAGAACACGGGAATGCTGGAACACGGGAATGCTGGAAAACAGGAATACTGGAACACAGGAATACTGGAACACAGGAATACTGGAACACAGGGATACTGGAACACAGGGATACTGGAACACAGGGATACTGGAACACAGGGATACTGGAATCTTAGGCAAAACAGGAAACAATGAACTGATAAAGCCCTCAGAGTGAGGCAGTGTTTTATACCCAGCTGATTAGGTAACCTGCCTCAGCTGATCCAGGAGTAAGAGGTACTGATTGCAAGGAAAGATCCAGAGAAAAGCCCTCAGTACTTCCTACAGAACTAGACTTGGCTGGAAAGCAGGCAGAATTAAGAACTGAGGAGTGGCTAAGAGGCAAAGCGACAGGAGCACTAAACAGGTAGTCATGAGTACCTCCATGAGCCACTTGGAGTGTGACCCCGCCTGGCCACCTGCAGGGCACGGTAGGGACCGTGACAGTTCCCTCCCTTTAGGAATGCCCTCAGAGCATGGAACAGCCTTATTTCCTTTGGGCTTTCTTTGCTCTAGAAGTTCCAGCTGGGGAGACTTTCTTCGCTCGAAAGGCTCTTTCAAAAATCTTCAGGTCCTGCTTACGGACTATGGTGCCATTCAAGGCATACGTACAGTCAGGAGGTAGCGTGGACACCAGCGCAGGAACTTCTAGCTGGAACATGGGCACAGGCACATCAGACCAGGCAACAGGTAGCGTAACATCAGACTGGGTAGCAGGCACTGATTCAGGGTTGGCAGGAAGTATTCTAGTAGTACCCACTTGCTGAAACTTTGGCCGAGTTGGGCAGAGGGAGATAAGGTACCCTCTTACTCCACAATAGAAACAGAGTCCAAAGCCTCTCCTCTGCTCTCTCTCCCTTAGACAGCTTGGACCAGGTGGACATGATCTCCATGGGTTCCACATCATCCAGGGTAGGAGTGGGTAAAACCTCATGAGCGTCTAGGCTTTGAGGGGTTAGGGCTTCATAACTTGGCACAGACTGGGATGGCTTGGAGTCGTAACTGTACTGGGTATTCCTGTCCCTAGGTACCCGTAGGCCACTTGAACTAGGAGCAGACTTGGGAACATTGGTTTTCTTAGAAACTAATATAAGAGTCCAGAGCAAACATGAAAGCCTCCCAGCTGTCCAAGACTGGACTCCTCTCCTGTAATAGCTGAAAAGCCCATATCTTGGTTAGCCCAGTGAGCAGGTTGATGGATGCGCAAACCTTTATAAAGTCAGAGGCATAGGTCCTAGGCTTAAGAGCGAACAACAGCTCTCAATCCATCCTAAAGTTTAAGAATGATGCACGATTCCCATAAAACTTCTCAGGCATCACATAAAATGGATCTGGGCATGCAGGTTCCAGGGTTGGGCGTACTGTGCCTTTAAACAAGCGGACTTCTTGCTGCAACTCAGTAATGGTCTGGCCCAGGCTGGAGACTTGCAGAGCAAGGGAGATGAGCATCCTGTACAACTCTGTGGACTCGATGTTGGTCAGTTCATTATGTAAGGGCTTACCTAGGTTGGAGTCCATGGCGCAGAGATGTACGCTCACCCTTGCAAATACACACAGCCCACGGTAACAAAGAGATAAGCTACCTGGGCTGTGAATCTGTGCACGGGGGCTTGACAGGAATAGCCAAGGGATAGTTGAGTTAAAGCCGTAGTCAGGGATTCCAGAAGACAGAATAAACAATAAGCAGAGCCAGGGTCAGAAGCCGGAGTCAGTCTTGGAACACTGTAACTAGAACACAGGAATGCTGGAACACAGGAATGCCGGAACCTTAGGAAAAACAGGAAACAATGAACTGACAAAACCCTCAGAGTGAGGCAGTGTTTTATACCCAGCTGATTAGGTAACCTGCCTCAGCTGATCCAGAAGTGAGAGGTACTGATTGCAAGGAAAGATCCAGAGAAAAGCCCTCAGTACTTCCTACAGCAATAGGCTTGGCTGGAAAGCAGGCAGAATTAAGAACTGAGGAGTGGCTCAGAGGCAAAGCAACAGGAGCACTAAACAGGTAGTCATGAATTAAATTCCTCCTTGAGCTGCTTGGGGAATGACCACGCCTGGCCATCTGCAGGGCACGGTAGAAACTGTGACAGTACTGTACCTCAGTGGCAAGTTCCAAAGTGCCATTTCTTTTCACGGAAGGCCATTCCGGCTCTCTACTGGCATGTGAAAGGCAATGTTTTGGCCTCATTGGACAGGGCAGTCAGCAGTGAGGTTCAAATTACTGCTGACTCATGGTCCAGCAGGCATGGGCAGGGACGTTACCCTTCCTTCATGGCGCACTGGGTAACTCTGCTGGCAGCTGGAAAGGATGCAGGACAGGGTCTAGTGTTGTTGTCGCTTGTTCCGCCACCATGCCTCCAAAATGCTAGTGGTGATTCTGCCACAGCTCTCTCCACCACCCCCTCCTCTTCTTCTTCCTCTATAGCCTCTTTTGCACATTTGCCCTCTGAACCAGCGGTGCTCCGTAAGCGTTCAGTCATATAATGCCAGTGCTCAGCTGGCTGAAATTTAAAGGGAATGCAACCTGCCCACCAACTGCCTCATTTGTGATATGCCCACCAGGTGGAACTCAATGTTGGCAATGCTGTAGCGGCTGCACATGCAGCAGAGGGCCATCAATGAGTACCTGTGTGAGTATAGTACCAGAATAGGGTCAGGGGAGCTTGGGTTCTTTTCACCATGCCAGTGGCTACTGATCAAGGATGCATGCACTGTCCTGTCACCATTTGAGGAGGCAACAAGGATGGTGAGCAGCGACAATGCATGCATCAGTGACACCGTCCCTCTAGTCTTCCTGCTGGAGCACACGCTTCCTGGAATCATGGACAGGGCACTTGAGGCAGAACAGCGGGAGGAAGAGGAGGGCTTCCTTTCCTCTTAAGGCCCCCTTTATCCAGATAGCATTCCTGCGGGCCCGCCAAACAAACAGGAAGAAGAGTAGGAGGATTGAGTCAGCATGGATGTAGATGATAACACTCAGCAGCAGTCTTCAAGGGACGGTTTTCAGTCCCCAGAAACCCAAGGAGTTGTACGTGGCTGGGAAGAGGTAGTTACTAATTATGTGATCTTTAGTGACTCAAAGGACTCAGAATCAAATGCCTCTGCAAACTTACACTGCATGGCATCGCTGATTCTATAAAGCCTACGAAAGGACCCTAGGATTCATGGTATCTAAGAAAGTGATCATTACTGGCTGGCAACCTTTCTTGATCCACGTTACAAGGGTAAGATTGCAGAACTCATCCTGCCTTCGCAGAGGGAGCAGAGGATGAAACATCTTCAGGAGGCCTTGAAGAAAGGTTTGTGCAATGCATTTCTAGACCCTGGGAGGTTACCATTTCCTGGTGCTGAACAATGTGTTGCTGAGGCTTTGTTCAGTCAGAGGAACAGCAGGGGAGAAGGTGGCAATCTGACCGATGCCTTTAGCATCTGGGGGCAAGAACAAACTTGGAGACCTTTCCAACAGAGCATCCACTGGGTTACTGGGTCTTAAGGATGGAGCACTGGCCAGAACTTGCTCAATATGCAATTGAGCTACTGGCCTGTCCTGCATCCAGCGTGCTTTCTGAACGCACATTTAGTGCTGCTGGAGGGTTTGTAAAGGATCAAAGAGTGTGCCTGTCCACAAACTCCGTTGATAGGCTCACATTCATAAAAATGAATCAGTCTTGGATCAGCAGCTATCAAGCAGGGCCTATTCCTGCACCCAACAAGAGTATCTGTGAGGGGTTACAGTGTTGTGGCACTACCACCACCACCCAAGGCCCAATTTTTCTGCCCCTGTTTAACAGGGGCATGTAATTACAATTCTTGATATAATATTTCACAGCAGGGCCTGTTCCTGTGCCCAACAAGAGTAACTGTGAGGGCTTTCAGTGTTCTGGCACCACCAAAATCAAAAGCCTAATTTTTCTGTACTTGTTTAACAGGGGCGTGTAATTACAATTCTTTATATAATAATTCACAGCAGGGCCCGTTCCTGCACCCAACAAGAGTAACTGTGAGGGCTCACAGTGTTCTGGTACCACCAACACCTAAGGCCAACTTTCTGCAGAGTATATAGGGCAGGCCGTATAGTATATGTAGTGCTGTTCAGAGTATATAGGGCCTGGGGGCCCCCACACCATTTTTAAAAACATTCTGGTGTGGGGATTCTCCTTAATACCCATACCAGACCTGAAGGGCCTGGTATGGATTCTGGGGGGGGGACATCCACGCCATTTTTTTTGGTATTTTTGGTATTTTTATCTATATTGCCAGGATCCCACAATACATTACAGCCGTGAGCAGTTTTAAATGACATTGTTTCCTTTAGAAATGACATTTTGCTGTGGCACTGTTATAAACATGGAAAAGATGCACTACTTTACAGGCATACTAAGGACACCCCAGGCACGATATTTAAAGGAATATTTCATTTTTATTATTTCACTTTAAGCTTTATTAAAATCACTGCTCCTGAAAAAACGGCCGTTTTTAAAAACTTTTTTTTTGCATTGATACATGTCCCCTGGGGCAGGACCTAGGTCCCCAAACACTTTTTAATGGCAATAACTTGCATATAAGTCTTAAAAATTAGCACTTTTGATTTTTCACGTTCGCGTCCCATAGACTTTAACGGTGTTCACATGTTCGCACAAATTTTTTGCCTGTTTGCATGTTCTGCTGAGAACCGAACTGGGGGGTGTTCGGCTCATCCCTAATAGACATACATGCCCAACAGCAGGTCACGTGATCGCTATTTATGCCCAAG
Source organism: Lithobates septentrionalis (assembly GCA_037952835.1). NCBI lineage: Eukaryota > Metazoa > Chordata > Amphibia > Anura > Ranidae > Lithobates > Lithobates septentrionalis. The sequence continues at coordinate 3,363,511 of JBBDGP010000609.1, read as the reverse complement.
CTATTCACTGACCTACTGGTGGGCATGTATAGAGCAGGACAGACGCGTCTGACATCACAGAGGAGAGGAGGAGCGGCTAGATGGAAAGCCGCTGTCAGCCACTCTATAAATGCCCACTAGCAGGTCCATGAATCACTCTGGAATCAACAGTGATCACGTGACCTGTACTTGAGCAGCCAAAAAATGTATAAGAGGCATGTTGTTTTTTTTTAACCACTTCAGCACCGAAAGGTTTAACCCCTTCATGACCAGGTTATTTTTTGCGATACGGCACTGTGTTGCTTTGACTGAAAATTGCGCGCTCATGCACTGCTGTACCAAAACAAAATGTAGGTCCTTTTTTCCCACAAATAGAGCTTTCTTTTGGTGGTATTTGATCACCTCTGCGTTTTATATTTTTTGCGCTATAAACAAGTAAATACCAATATTTTTTACTTTCTGCTATAAAACGTATCCAATAAAAAAATCAAATTTCTTCATAAATTTAGGCCAATATGTATTCTGCTACATATTTTTGCTAAAAAAAATCTCAATAACCGTACATTGATTGATTTGCGCAAGATTTGTTATCACATCTACAAACTATGGGATATTTTTATGGCATTTTTATTTTTTTATTTTTACTAGTAATGGTGGCGATCAGTGATTTTTAGCGGGACTGCAACATTGCGGTGGACAAATAGGTGATAGACGCTAATAGGTGATAGACGCTAAGTGACACTTTTTGGGGACCATTGACACTAATACAGTGATCAGTGCTAAAAAAAATGCACTCTCACTGTGCTAATGACACTGGCAGGGAAGGGTTAACATCTGGGGTGATCAAAGGGTTAAGTGTGCTCCTAGGGAGTGCTTTCTAACTGTGTGGGAGATGGCTTAACTGGAGGAAGAGAGAGATCTGTGTTCCTGTTTAGCAGAAACACAAGATCTCATCTACATACATAGGCAGACCGCTGTTCTGCCTTTCCTATCAATGATCGGCAGGTCTCAGCAGACATCTCTGTGTCCAATTACAGCGGTAGCGTGTCGCCGGTGGTGCACACATGCCCCAGACCTGGAAGAAGCCACAACTTCCAGGTACGTTGTTTCGCGCAGCAGGGCCTCCCTGCCGCAGTAAATGTGTGGTGGGCGGTCCGGAACTGGTTAAATCTAAACATGGATTCATTAAAGACTTAAATTTAACTATTCAAAAAAGGTGTTTAGTATTACTATGGTTTACAACCATGTTACATTTTAGTAGCTCCATATATATTTGGCCACAATTTTAGTTTTTTCAGGGATTTACCAAAACATATTCAAGCTATAGTTATAAAATGGATATGGGCTGAAAGTGCACACTCTCAGGTTTAATTTGAGGGTATGTACATCCAAATTGAAAGAAAGGCTTTAGGATTTGCAGCTCTTAAGAATAGCCAACTTCCCTTTTTCAAGGGACCAAAAGTATTTGGACAATTGAATCAAAAGCTGTTTCATGGCCAGGTGTGGGCTACTTCTTCGTTATTTCTTTATCAGTTAAGCAGGTAAAAGGTCTTTAGTTTATTCTAAGTGTGGAATTTGCATTTGGAATCTATTGCTGTGAACCTACATATTGCGTTCAAAGGAGCTATCCATGTACAGTAAGTGAAACAGGCCATTTTAAGGCTTGAAAAATGAAACAAATCCATCAGAGAGATAGCAGCAACATTAGGAGTGGCCAAATCAACAGTTTGGTATATTCCGAGGAAAGAAGAATGCACTGGTGAGCTCAGCAACATAAAAAAGCCTGGACATCCACAGAAGACAACAGTGGTGAACGATTGCAGGATCCTCTCTAAATGCCTTACATAATAAGATAAGATGGTAATTAAAAACCCATTCACAACATCCAGGCAAGTGAAGGACATTCTCCAGGAGGTGAGCGTATCATTGTCAAAGTCTACAAACTTCATAAGAGCAAATACAGAGGGTTCACCACAAGGTGCAAACCATTCATAAGCCTGAAGAATAGAAAAGCCAGATAAGACTTTGCCAAAAAAGATCTAACCTAGCCAGGCCAGTTCTGGAAAAGCATTCTTTGGACGGATGAAACTAAGATGTGTAGAGAAGGCTTAGAACAGCTCATGATCCAAAGCACACAACATCATCTGTAAAACATGGTGGAGGCAGTGTGATGGCATGAGCATGCATGGATTCCAGTGGCACTGGGTCATTGGTGTTTATTGATGATGTGACAGAAGGCAGAGCAGCCTGATGAATTCTGCAGTGTTTAGAGATATACTGTCAGCCCAGATTCAGCCAAATGCAGCGAAGTTGATTGGACAGCGCTTCACAGTACAGATGGACAATGATCCAAAACACACTGCAAAAGCAACCTAGGAACTTTTGAAGGAAAATAAATGGAATATTCTGCAATGGCTGAGTCAGTCACCTGATCTCAACCCAATTGAGCATGCATTTCACTTGCTGAAGGCAAAACTAAAGGCAGAAATACCAACAAACAAAGAACATTTGAAGACAGCTGCAGTTAGATCCTGGTAAAGCATCAGAATGGAGGAAACCCAGTCTTTGTTAATGTTGATGGGTTCCAGACTTCAGGCAGTCATTGCCAGTAAAGGATTCTCAACATTAAAAATGTACATTTTATTTATGATCATATTCATTTGTCCAATTACATTGAGCCCCTGAAAATGGGGGGACTGTGTATAAAAATGGTTGCAGTTCATAAAATTTGTACTTGATATTTATTTTCAACCCCTTGAATTAAAGCTGAAAGTCTGCACTTTAAATTCATTTGGATTGTTTCATTTTAATTTTATTCTGGTGGCATACAGAGCCAAAAGTATGAAAATTGTGTCTGTGTCCAAATATATAGGGACCTAACTTTATTTGCAATGTACAACACTTTATCCCATAGAAATGGGTCGTAAAACATTTCCTGGGGTATTCTGATGCAAAATAATGCTAGGATGTACACAGCAACTAAAGAAGAGCCCATGGGAACCATTTAATTCAAATTCTTATACCACTGAAGTCTTAAAAGGAGTTACACATGTGCCCTAAGATAATGATAAAAATAACACCAACAGGCCCTTGTATTACCCATAAGTAGGCAGGTGCAGTATTCACACACAGTGGGGTTGATTTACTAAAGCTGAAAAGTGCAAAATCAGGTGCAGCTGTGCATGGTAGCCAATCAGCTTCTAACTTCATCTTGTTCAGTTAAGCTTTGACAGTAAAGCTGGAAGCTGATTGGTTTCTATGCAGAGCTGCACCAGATTTTGCACTCTCCAGTTTTGGTAAATCAACCCACGTGAGTGAAAGGGAAAACACATTGAGTTAGGGAACTGTAGACTCAAGGTGCAGGTAGAACATTTAGCTCCCCTTTTATAAAGCAGCAGCATTACCTTACTGGGGCCATACTACTGCTTAAAAAAACACACAGGGATGTGCTTTACAAATGGACATCATGCTCAGTTTGCTTTGGAACTCTAAAAGAAGCTACTGTACTTCCCGTATAAATGAATGAATAAATTCCATCACCTTATCCACACAGTCTTCTCTGCATTCCTGTATGTTTTTGGACTAGGCTAGTTCAGGTAAAGGAAACCTTTCCTAAGAGAGACATGGAGGCTATCATTGCAGATTTCCTATTCTCCTAGTTACACAATCCTTGCCTTCCCCCATCAAATTTTAAAATATAAGTAACAGTGAGAGAATCAGCAACTTAGATTAACAGAGTATTGCCCTATTCAGGAATCTATAAAATTCTGATTTATAGAGTGTATGATTCTCCAAGAAATGAATTGGCATGTTAAGACCAATAAAACAATCAAACATTTTTGATCTACATTTCAGTTAGCTCATTATTAAACAAAACAATAGATCTTAGATGCGCTAAAATGTACATTCTTACTGCCCATCTTTTCTAGTGCCAAACAGTGGTTACATCCTCTATCACTTCTTGCTGTGTGCTGGGTCAGCTAATCCAGTGGTACTGTCCCTGACAATCCCTTGCATTGACGTCACTTCTCTTCTGAAATCTGAGAGAACTCTGCCAATGGACAACCAATAGGAAGAGATGTGGAAAGCCAAAATTAAACCATGTCTCATGTAAAGTGAACAGAAAATAAGACTCAGACTCGACATTGGAGTGTCACATGACCATCTTATTATGTAAGGCATTTACAATTTATTTTTCATGCAAGCGATCAATTAGAGGAGGGGTGGGGTGAGGTTCATGTTTTGCCCAAAGTTTGCTTAAAAAAACCAGCAAAATATTGTATTGGCTGCATGCACAGTATTTTAGCACTTTTACTAGGTTGTATTTTGAAAGGACAGACAACAGTCAGCTTTAATGAAAAAACAACATTAGAGTACATGTATTTCAATAAAAAAGACAGCAAAATATTATAGTGACTTCACACACAGTATTTAAGCACTTTCACTAGGCCACATTTTGGAAAGGGCCGATACAAGGCAGCTTCTTATCAATAAATAAACATTACAGTGTGTTTTATTCACGGAAAAAGCCAGCAAAATATTGATTGCATAAACATTGTAAGTGTCAGGGCTGGACTCAGCCCTTCCTTCTCTGAGCTGGCCGCTCAGCTGTCGGCTAATTGCCAGCACCTTTCTCTCCACAGTGACTCAGCTGTTGAAGATCTGCTCATCAGTCCTGGCTACTTAAAGCCGTCCAACTCACTTCATCTCTGCCTTCACCTTTGGCCACATCCCAGAAACTTTCTCCTGCGTTCCTGTAGAAGACTTGCTCGGCTAACGTCCCTTCTGGCTCCTGATCCTGCTTGCTGTACTACTACGTTTACCTCTGGCTCTCTGACATTGGCATTGGCTGACTACCCGATCTGGTTACTGAATTCTGGCTATGTATTGACTACGCTTACTCTGTTTACCTTTTTATTATTATTAAACAAGTGTGATTAACTGTACTTCTGTCTCGGTCTGATTCTGTGCACCTCTTCACTTTCCTCCCTGCCGGAGGAGTACCGCAAATTTTAGCTATGTCTTTGACAAAGGTCAAGCCAGTACTTTGCCTCCAGACCGGTCGTATGATTGCAAAATTGACCTTCAACCTGGGGCCATACTCCCTCGTGGCTGGGTTTACCCTTTGTCGGTCTTGGAGGATAAAGCCATGGAGGAGTATGTTGCAGACGCATTTTCTCGAGGTTTCATTCGCAAATCCTCATCTCCTGCTGGTGCTGGTTTCTTTTTTTTGTGAAGAAGAAGAGTGGTGAACTGAGGCCTTGTATCGATTATAGGAGTCCCAATCGTTTCACGATTAAGAATGCCTACCCCTTCCGTTGATCACTGAGTTATTTGACCGCCTCAAGGGAGCAACGGTTTTCACGAAGCTTGATTTGAGAGGGGCATACAATCTCGTCAAGGAGGGCGACGAGTGAAAAACTGCGTTTAATACCAGATCAGGTCATTATGAGTATCTCGTAATGCCTTTTGGTCTTTTTAACGCTCCAGAAGTTTTCCAGGAGTTCATTAAAGATAGGTGCAAACTCCATGCTGACCGCAGACGCCTGCCTGTGCCTTCCTACCAGGTTGGGGACAGAGTCTATTATAAAAAACAAAGAAGGAATCCTGCATTTTTAGTTAGTGAACCATAGAGGTAAACCAACTTACCGATTTGCCCTTAGGGCGGTATATCTCCCAGAAAGCATGCAGCTTAGAACATGAAAAAGGGGGGGGGAGGGCTAAAAGGTAACCCTAAGAAACAATCAAAGGAGATCAGCCACGGTATATGAATCAATTAAGAGAAGCTTTATTGGGGAAGTACAAAATTATTAACAATATTCCAATCAGGGGGGAACATCCCTACCCTGGTTGGGTGTGTTCATGTAATTTGCAAAAAATTCATGAATTACTAATGAAATTACACTGTAATAAAACAATATTGTCACAATTTAAAAAGCGCTAATTCATGAACCCTATTATATCAAGACTAGTACCGAGAACCTGGAGGGAAAAATAGACTTGAAAAATATCTGAGTTTCCCAAGGGTGACACCCAAGATAATTGAAGCAAGGGTGTCTCCAGCTTTCAATGAACTACAGAGGTCTGCTGTTTTCTATGGTTGACCGATATGTGTCATGGAATGTGCCTTAATTAGGAATAAAGTGCCACTTATTTCGCCATTTCATGATTCCTTTATTTCTGTGATATCAGTCTAACTGTCATCTATATGAGACCGAATACATCTTGATAAACACCTACACTACTGACATTTGAGTCAATATATACAGAATTTCCGTTAGTATGTTTATATTGTTCCCCTTGATCCAGCCTCAAATCTGACCGAATCTACCAACAGAGTGTCTATTATTCCTAATTAAGGCACATTCCATGACACATATCGGTCAACCATAGAAAACAGCAGACCTCTGCAGTTCATTGAAAGCTGGAGACACCCTTGCTTCAATTATCTTGGGTGTCACCCTTTGGAAACTCAGATATTTTTCAAGTCTATTTTGAAAAGATTGCTCAACGGGAACTGATTTAAGACAATTCAAGAATTGTATTCTTACAGTGTTATCAGGCTCTGGATTGTATTACCGGAGGCGGCTTCCGCTGGAGGGGTAGTGGTTTGTGATGCACCAAGGCAGCACTGTATTTGCTGAGGAAACCTTACGCTTCTAGTCCGGTCACTGGGTAGTACCCACACTGCAGGAGTTGTTCCTGTTCTGACCCTTCTTGTCAGGAACTTTTCCATGTGCTATTCTCTTTCCTAACCAGGTTTCTGTCATTTGCTGTTTACTCAAGTCACAACCAAATGATGCAAGTCAACCTATTTATAAAGTCTCTTGTCAAGATGGCTGCCTAAAATCTCGAGGGATTTCAGTGTCCAGTCACACAACTGTCTTCTCTGAGTAGACTAATGGAGTCTTTCAGGGGACTATTCCCTTAGCATGCGCTTCTCCCCTTGTAACCACAGCACAATGCCATCTACTGGTTGGAAGAATGCCTGCACCTTCAATGAATGCAGTCCTCGACATAGCAATAAATCACACATGATTCCCATAAGAGGGCTATCTTCAGCAAATGGTTCAGAGGCCCCAGATATGAGTGAAGGTAGTTCATTCACACATTTCCCAACTTCAAAGAGGGTATCCTCAGTCTACAAGGCTGGAACATCTGTATCCTCTGAGCTCAGTGGTTGAGTCACTATGAAAGTAGATACCACTCCAGAGGGGCCTCTAGGACTGGGGGGCAAGTCTCTCATCCCCCTATCTTTAAAAAGTCTGCAGAAGCCAGAGAAGACACAAGCTTGCAACAAGTTTTGATGCAACCAGTTCTAAATGAAACTTTATAAACCAGTGAATTTGGGAAAGGCTATTTTTCAACATGATAGGGACAAGGTTCCCATCAAGGATCCAGCTTCTTGCCCCACTCATATTTTGAATTTTTGATGGTTAACCTCATCATCTCAGGGGTTTCATGAAAAATGCAACCCAATCCTACAAACTGTGGTGTTGTTCCAACACTGCTTGCTTAGCCCTTTACAAATGTTTCCAGTGCTCTTCATTCATTTGTTGGTGAGAGGAAACCGGCTCATGTGTCTCTAACAGAAAGTCCATAGGCATTTATCCAACCTGTCCAAACATCAAGAAGAAAGGTGTATATCCTGTAGCTTTATGCTTTACCTCTCACAGTTTGGCAGTTTTCAGGTAAGACAGGGGGTTATTGTCAGTATAAATGTCCACATGCCCTCCTATGAAATATTACAGGAAATAATACAGGAACTGTAATTATGTGGGTTATATTCTGTTGGTTACCAACTAGGACTGGCATAAACAATAACATGCTCAACTCCATCCTGTTCTTGGGAAAGCACAGCCCCAAAACTACCATCAGTGTAAACATGGAAGGGTTTTGTATAGTCAGCATATGCCAGAAGGAGAGCAGGGGTTAACAGTTCCTGGGGTTTTCAAAAGCTTCCCCTAGAGCAACTTGCCACATAGACTGGGTGGAAGACATTTTGCCTTGAGTGGACTGTCCATGTAGCAACTGCGTAAGAGGCGCTGCAATCTGAGCGAACTTGGGGATGAAATGCTGTTAAAATCCTACAAGCCAGGAAAGACTGCAGTTCTATCACTGTTTTTGGGACCGGCCAATCCTGCACTGGCTGGATCTTAGCCAAATCAGGGGTCACCGCTCCAGGCCTCCACAACATGGCCCAGGTGCTGGGTTTAAACTTAGGCCCGTACTGTATCAACCGTGTGAAGACCCGGTCAAGGTGGCAGATATGGTCTTCAAAGGTTTTGGAAAAGATAATATTATTCAAATAAAAGAGTACTGTCCCATAGTTAAGATCACTCAAACATCATTCCACGAGTTTATGGAAAGTACTAGGAGCATTAGCTAGGCTAAAAGGCACTCAATTAAACTTGTATAGTAAAAGAGGAATGATGAAAGCTGTTTTTGCCCAATCCTCCTCCCTTACAGACCAATAGCCACTAGCTAAGTCCAATGTCGAAAAGTGGCATGCTTGGCATCAGAAACTCTGCCACCCGTGGCAATGGATAGGCATCCTGATAGGTGCATGCGTTTACCTTGTGGTAATCTACACAGAGGCGTAGGCTCCCACTCCTGCTTTCCCAGACGACAACACTCTGTAACATATTACAAAGTAAATACTTATATCACAGTCAGGTGTCAGATTTGGAGACCAGTACCTATAGCAGTGCAGAGGCTGCCACTGACCAGCTGGTTAAGTGAAGGAGCAAGTCTTCCTGGCAGATGACACATGCTCATCTGAGGTGTGGGATCTATGTACTAACCTGTGTTCACCAGAGGTCCTGATGGTGGAGATGGGTTTTGCTGTGTGTTAGTACCAGGTTATGGTCCTCATGATTGCCCCACTAGGAGGTGAGTAAGCCAAGGTCTAGTAGCAAATATAGCAGGTAGGGATAAAGCTGAAGTGTTGTCAGAAAACAAGCCAAAGGTCGGCAACAAGTGGTTGCAGGTTGGGATCAAGCAGAAGTGTAGTCGAGGAACAAGCCAAAGGTCGGTAATGAATGGTAGTGAACATATTGATGGCAGAAGGAGTGACAAGAGTGGGATATTGGCTGGAGAGAGCACAATAATCTGGCAAACAGAAAATACACAAACGTGGCTTAAATCAGAAAGTTCAAGGGAGGTGCAAAGAGTTCAAGGTTCATAGAAGCAAGACATGAGGCAAGGTTGTGTAAGCAATCAGACAGAGAGCTGTCCAGCATCTCAGGTGGCTCAGTGAGAAGAGTTGAGCTGGCAACTGTATAGGAGTTGTTCCTAGACTGATCACTTGAACAAGCACCTTACCACAATGCACCTTTTTCTTGCCACCGGAAGTGGACAGACCATTTCTTGCCATTGTAGTAGCTGTAGTCTGTGCTGAGGTGGTAACTACTATCCCCACCTTCTTTGCCTAAAGTCTGCCCTTCCAGCCTGCACCTTCCATCAAACCTACCTTGATCAGCCCTTTCAATTTGCCCCACGCTATCACAACTTTTAATAGGTTAGGAAAAGTTCTTCATTGGCATACACTCAATTTTGTATAATCATTTTATTTTATTTATTGTTGTAAATTTATATTTTAAGCTTTTGTTTCTGTAATTACAATGCGTTTTTTTTTTGTTAGAAAGCATTGTAAATGTATTGTCTGTTATTCCTATTATGACTTGAATAGTTATGTGGCCTACAGAATTTCAGTAGGTTTGTATGAACAGAAGGTAATTCTTTTTTTTATTGTTAGAAAATAGTTATGAAAAACTATTGCATAAGTCCTGCTGTTTTTACTTTACACAGCATTGTTTTCCCATTATTGCCTTGACATAGTCGCGATTATGTGTTTATTTCACTGTACCATTGAAGTGGTTGTCATTTGTAAGGTACTGACATTTGGCTATTGGAAGTACATGACTGTGTTGTGACCATTGCCTTATGTTTTATAAAAACACAATAGGGCAAGCACTGTTCCTGGAATAAACCATATACATTTATTGCCAGCATCATCCAAATGTATAATGTTCAAGTTATCAGAAAAATGTTTGGAAATTGAGATTAGAAACAATCATCCCACTTAACAAATGCCACATAAACCTTAACAATAGGTAAAGCAATATTCGTAGCTGGTTATTTTGCCATGTATAAGGCAATATAGTTACACAGTAACACTTTTGTATATATTATTGGAACATATATTTAATTATTATATATTATACTTACATATTACTACTGTAGAAGTTGCATTCTGTAAAGTACTTTTTAGGTAGACAAAACAAATATATTGTGACCATTAACATATGTTTGTGTGTTATAAACCAACACTGTTGCATGAAATTAACAATATTGCCAGCATTGTCCAAAAATATAAAGATCAACTATTAGAACAAAAAAAACAATACAGATTATAAATGATGTGTGTTACATTGGAAGCAGTTTCACTAAACTAATCCATACATGAGCATGAGTGTGTGTGTCTATATAATGATATATACTGCATACATACATATATTGTATTTTTAGATATTACCACTAGGGATGAGCCGAACACCCCCCGGTTCGGTTCGCACCAGAACCCGCGAACGGACCGCAAGTTCGCACGAACGTTAGAACCCCATTGACGTCTATGGGACTCGAACGTTCGAAATCAAAAGTGCTCATTTTAAAGGCTAATTTGCATGGTATTGTCCTAAAAAGGGTTTGGGGACCCGGGTCCTACCCCAGGGGACATGTATCAATGCAAAAAAAACTTTTAAAAACGGCCGTTTTTTCGGGAGCAGTGATTTTAATGATGCTTAAAGTAAAAAAAAAAAAAGTGAAATATTCCTTTAAATATCGTACCTGGGGGGTGTCTATAGTATGCCTGTAAAGTGACGCGTGTTTCCCATGTTTAGAACAGTCCCTGCACCAAATGTCATTTTTAAAGGAAAAAATCTCATTTAAAACTGCTTGCGGGTTTAATGTCATGTCGGGTCATGGCAATATGGATGAAAATCAGTGAGACAAACGGCATGGGTACCCCCCAGTCCATTACCAGGCCCTTTGGGTCTTGTATGGATATTAAGGGGAACCCCACACCCAAATTAAAATAAGGAAAGGTGTGGGGCCACCAGGCCCTATATACTCTGAACAGCAGTATACAGGCGGTGCAAACAAGACAGGGACTGTAGGTTTGTTGTTAAGTAGAATCTGTTTGTAATTTTGAACATTTTTAATGTGTTTAGCTCCAGCCAAAAAATCTTTTCTAAGCTTTTTGGAAAACATAGGGAAGGGTTATCACCCCTGTGACATTTGTTTTGCGTCTTTCCTCCTCTTCAGAAGATTTCACCTCACTTTTTTGTCCCAATGAAAAATGTTTTTTGAAAATTTGGGTTTTTTTGTGGAACAAGGATTGGAAAGCATCAGTGGAAAGGAGAAATTGTTTTCCCATATTAACTCTTACAGGAGAGAATTTCCCTTCCTTAGGGGTAGATTTCATCTCACTTCCTGTTGTCTCCTACCGTTTGCAAGTAGGAGTCGTTTGTAAGTTAGATGTTTGAAGGTAGGGTCCTGCCCTATATACTCAGCAGAAATTTGGGCCTTAGGTGTTGCTGTGGCCAAAACACTGTAAGCCCTCACAGGGCCCTGCTGTGAAATATTAGATCAAGAATTGTAATTACATGCCCCTGTTGAACAGGAGCTGAAAAATTAGGCCTTAGGCACTGGTGCTGGTGCCACAACACTGCAACCCCTCACAGACACTCTAGTTGGAACGCAGGAACGAGCCCTGCTGCAAAGTATTGCATCAAAAATTGTAATTACACGCCCCTGTTAGACAGGGGCAGAAAAATTGGGCCTTAGGCACTGGTGCTGGTGCCACAACACTGCAACCCCTCACAGACACTCTAGTTGGAACGCAGGAACGAGCCCTGCTGCAAAGTATTGCATCAAAAATTGTAATTACACGCCCCTGTTAGACAGGGGCAGAAAAATTGGGCCTTAGGCACTGGTGCTGGTGCCACAACACTGCAACCCCTCACAGACACTCTAGTTGGAACGCAGGAACGAGCCCTGCTGCAAAGTATTGCATCAAAAATTGTAATTACACGCCCCTGTTAGACAGGGGCAGAAAAATTGGGTCTTAGGCACTGGTGCTGGTGCCACAACACTGCAACCCCTCACAGACACTCTAGTTGAAACGCAGGAACAAGCCCTGCTGCAAAGTATTGCATCAAAAATTGTAATTACACGCCCCTGTTAAACAGGGGCTGAAAAATTGTGCCTTAGGCACTGGTGGTGGCGCCCAGAACCAAAAATGTTCTTACAAGCTATCAGCGTGATGATTGAGGAGGAAGAGGATAATTACTCAGGGATAGTCACTCAGCATCAGCATAGGCAGTCTTTGAAGGGATCTGAGATTTCAAAAAAAATTATTCGGTTACATCTGCATCAGGTGCTTGGTAGCTGGTGGTGATCCAAGACTGATTCATTTTTATGAAGGTCAGCCGATCGACCGAGTCGGTGGACAGACGCACCCTGTGATCGGTTACCACGCCTCCAGCAGCACTGAATGTGCGTTCCGAAAGAACGCTGGATGCAGGACAGGCCAGTAGCTCAATTGCATACTGTGCAAGCTCTGGCCAGTGATCCATCCTCAAGACCCAGTAACCCAGAGGATTTTCGGTGGGAAAGGTGTCCAAGTCTGATCTTGCCCCTAGGTATTCCTGCACCATGTAAAACAGACGCTGGCGATGGTTGCTGGAACCGATCATACCTTGGGGCTGCGGACCAAAAAATTGTCTGAACGCATCGGTCAGACGGCCACCTTCTCCACCGCTCCTTCTTTGACTGACCGAAGCCTCAGCAACACGTTGTCCAGAAACAGGAGTTTGTAACCTCCCAGTCTCTGGGAACGCGTTGCACAGACCTTTCTGCAAGGCCTCCCGAAGATGTTTCATCCTCTGCTCCCTCTGCGATGGCAAGATAAGGTCCGCAACCTTACCCTTGTAACGTGGATCAAGGAGGGTTGCCAGCCAGTATTGGTCCTTCTCCTTGATACCACGAATACGAGGATCCTTACGCAGGCTTTGCAGGATCAGGGAGGCCATGCAGCGTAGGTTTGCTGAGGCATTCGGTCCGGAGTCCTCTGGGTCACTAAGGACAACAACGTCCGCAGCCACCTCCTCCCAGCCACGTACAAGTCCATGTGTTCCTTGGGACTGATCCCTTAAAGACTGCTGATGCTGAGTGCCAGGCTCCACCTCCATACTGACACAATCTTCCTCCTCCTCCTCCTCCTCGTCCTCTTCCTGTGTGATCGGCGGGCACGCAGGAACACTGTCTGGATAAAGGGGGCCTTGAGAGCTAAGGAAGTCCTCCTCTTCCTGCCTCTGTTCTGCCTCAAGTGCCCTGTCCATTATTCCACGCAGCGTGTGCTCCAACAGGTGGACAAGGGGGACAGTGTCACTGATGCATGCACTGTCAGTGCTCACCATCCTCGTGGCCTCCTCGAATGGTGACAGGACAGTGCATGCATCCCTGATCATGGCCCACTGGCGTGGGGAAAAAAAACCAAGGTCCCCTGACCCTGTCCTGGTGCCATAGTCGCACAGGTACTCATTGATGGCCCTCTGCTGCGTGTGCAGCCGCTGCAGCATGGCCAACGTCGAGTTCCACCTGGTGGGCATGTCACAGATTAGGCGGTTCTTGGGCAGGTTAAACTCCTTTTGGAGGTCCGTCAGCCGAGCACTGGCATTATATGACCGGCGGAAATGCACAGAGACTTTCCTGGCCTGCCTCAGGACATCCTGTAAGCCCGGGTACCTGCCCAAGAACCGCTGCACCACCAAGTTAAGGACGTGAGCCAAACAGGGCACATGGGTCAGTTGTCCCTGTCGGAGGGCAGAGAGGAGGTTGGTGCCATTGTCGCAAACCACCATTCCTGCCTTAAGTTGGCGTGGCGTCAACCACCTCTGAACCTGCCCCTGCAGAGCTGACAGAACCTCTGCCCCAGTGTGGCTCCTGTCCCCCAAGCACACCAGCTCAAGCACCGCATGGCATCTTTTGGCCTGCGTACTTGCGTAGCCCCTTGAACGCCTACGGAGCACCGCTGGTTCCGAGGAAGAGGCCATGGAGGAAGAAGAAGAGGAGGGGGTGGAGGAGAGAGGTGTGTCACAATCAGCATTTTGGAGGCGTGGTGGCGGAACAACCTCCAACACTACTGCACCTTGTCCTGCATCCTTCCCAGCTGCCAGCAGAGTCACCCAATGCGCCGTGAAACTTAAGTAACGTCCCTGTCCATGCCTGCTGGACCATGAGTCAGCGGTAATATGCACCTTACCGCTGACCGCCCTGTCCAGCGAGGCATGGACATTGCCTTCCACATGCCGGTAGAGAGCCGGAATCGCCTTCCGTGAGAAAAAGTGGCGTTTGGGTACCTGCCACTGAGGAACCGCACATTCCACAAACTCACGGAAGGGGGCAGAGTCTACCAACTGAAAAGGCAGCAGTTGAAGTGCTAGCAATTTTGCCAAGCTAGCATTCAACTGCTGGGCATGTGGATGGCTGGGAGCAAACTTCTTTCGGCGGTGCAGCAGCTGGGGCAGGGAAATTTGCCTGGTACAATCTGACGTCGGTGTACCAAAAGCAGATTGCCCACAAGTACTTGGCTGTGACACACCTAATTCTACACCTTCATTCCTCTCACTGCAGGTCTCAGAGAGGACTGAAGGTCTAGTGGGGTTGGAAATCTCAGCTGATGAGGAGCAAGGAGAGATCGTCTTTGTTCTTTGGTGTGGGTCTTTTAGATACGCTTGCCAACGAACTGCATGGCAGGTCAACATATGTCTGGTCAAGCATGTGGTACCCAAGCGGGAGATGTTTTGGCCACGCGAGATACGCTTGAGACATATGTTGCAAATAGCAGCGGTGCGATCTGATGCACTCGTCTCAAAAAAGGCCCACACCAAAGAACTTTTTGAATAACGCGCAGAGACTGCAGCGCCCTGCACATGTGGAGCTTTGGGGTGTGATGCAGTCAATGTGCTGCCCTTAGGCTGGCCCCTGGAGGGCATCCTGCCTAGTTGGTGATGTGCCACCTCCTCCTCCTCCTCCTCCTCCTCCTCTCTCCTATCAGGCACCCACGTTGAGTCAGTGACCTCATCATCCCCTCCCTCCTCATCACTGGAGCAAACCTGGCAGTATGCTGCAGCAGGGGGAGCATGACTGCCAGATTGCTGTCCTTCTTGGGCACCCCCTCTGTCCGTGCTCATGTTACTGCCTTCATTGAGCTCAGTATCATCATCAGAGCCTTCCAAACGCTGGGCATCCTCCTGGAGCATGTACCCAACACTGTGGTCAAACAGTTCGAGGGAATCCTCATGAGGACATGGTGGAGCTAGGGAAGGAGTCACTGATGACATTGAGCTGAGGGAAGAGGCCGCTGCTTTGCCAGACAAAGCACCCTGGGCATGGGTGAGAGAGGATGAGGAGGATGAGGACGGCTTGGTCATCCACTCGACCAAGTCTTCCGCATGTTGCGGCTCAACACGGCCAGCTGCCGAAAAAAAGGCCAAGCGTGTCCCATGGCCACGTGCTGATGAGGATGCACCGTCTCCACGACCAGCACTAGACACAGAGCCTGCTTGCCCTCTCTTATTGGCTTGTGACTGTCTGCCTCTCCTTCTTGGCCTTCCAGACATACTAATGGCCTGTAGCTGCACTAAGCTGGGATAGAACACCTGTAATTTTCTTCAGGTAGCTTTATATACTGTAACCAGACAAGCCTGCCTGTCAGTAGGAAGATAACAGGAACGGATCTAGCTGAACACTGTGAGCAGGACGTACTGCACTAAATGTATATAGCAGGAACGGATCTAGCTGAACACTGTGAGCAGGACGCACTGTACTAAATGTAAATAGTCTAGCTGCCTGACCGTGGTACTAATAGGATCAAAAAGAACACCTGTAATTTTCTTAAGGTAGCTTTATATACTGTAACCAGACAAGCCTGCCTGTCAGTAGGAAGATAACAGGAACGGATCTAGCTGAACACTGTGAGCAGGACGCACTGTACTAAATGTAAATAGTCTAGCTGCCTGACCGTGGTACTAATAGGATCAAAAAGAACACCTGTAATTTTCTTAAGGTAGCTTTATATACTGTAACCAGACAAGCCTGCCTGTCAGTAGGAAGATAACAGGAACGGATCTAGCTGAACACTGTGAGCAGGACACACTGTACTAAATGTAAATAGTCTAGCTGCCTGACCGTGGTACTAATAGGATCAAAAAGAACACCTGTAATTTTCTTAAGGTAGCTTTATATACTGTAACCAGACAAGCCTGCCTGTCAGTAGGAAGATAACAGGAACGGATCTAGCTGAACACTGTGAGCAGGACGTACTGCACTAAATGTATATAGCAGGAACGGATCTAGCTGAACACTGTGAGCAGGACGCACTGCACTGAATGTAAATAGCAGGAACGGATCTAGCTGAACACTGTGAGCAGGACGCACTGCACTAAATGTAAATACCAGGAACGGATCTAGCTGAACACTGTGAGCAGGACGCACTGCACTGAATGTAAATAGCAGGAATGGATCTAGCTGAACACTGTGAGCAGGACGCACTGCACTGAATGTAAATAGCAGGAACGGATCTAGCTGAACACTGTGAGCAGGACGCACTGCACTGAATGTAAATAGCAGGAACGGATGTAGCTGAACACTGTGAGCAGGACGCACTGCACTAAATGTAAATACCAGGAACGGATCTAGCTGAACACTGTGAGCAGGACGCACTGCACTGAATGTAAATAGCAGGAACGGATCTAGCTGAACACTGTGAGCAGGACGCACTGCACTGAATGTAAATAGCAGGAACGGATCTAGCTGAACACTGTGAGCAGGACGCACTGCACTGAATGTAAATAGCAGGAACGGATGTAGCTGAACACTGTGAGCAGGACGCACTGCACTAAATGTAAATACCAGGAACGGATCTAGCTGAACACTGTGAGCAGGACGCACTGCACTGAATGTAAATAGCAGGAACGGATCTAGCTGAACACTGTGAGCAGGACGCACTGCACTAAATGTAAATACCAGGAACGGATCTAGCTGAACACTGTGAGCAGGACGCACTGCACTGAATGTAAATAGCAGGAACGGATCTAGCTGAACACTGTGAGCAGGACACACTGCACTAAATGTAAATAGTCTAGATAGAAGATAACAGGAACGGATCTAGCTAAACTGAATACAGTGTATATATATATATGCAACACCTGGGATGCATATATATACACAATACACTGTAAGTGCAGCTAACTGACTGACTGTTCTGCCTAATCTATCTAACTCAAATCAAATGACACTGTCTCTCTCTCTCTCTATCTCTCAGCACACCGGAACACACACTACACAGGGCCGCCGTGCAGGCGGCCTTATATAGTGTGGGGTGTGTACTAAATCCCCTGAGCCATAATTGGCCAAAGCCACCCTGGCTTTGGCCAATTACAGCTCTCTCTACTGACGGCGCTGTGATTGGCCAAGCATGCGGGTCATAGTGCATGCTTGGCCAATCATCAGCCAGCAATGCACTGCGATGCCGCAGTGAATTATGGGCCGTGACGCGCCACACGAATTTGGCGCGAACGGCCCATATCGTTCGCAATTCGGCGAACGACCGAACAGCCGATGTTCGAGTCGAACATGGGTTTGACTCGAACACGAAGCTCATCCCTAATTACCACTCACAGAATAGTTCACAGAGTAGAAACCTTTACAGTAGAAGTAGTCTGCTACTAGGGATGACTAGTGGGGCTAAAGTCCCAATATGTGTCACATCTATAGCCAGGGGCGGACTGATAACTCATGGGGCCCCCGGGCAATAGGAGATTATGGGGCCCCCAGGCAATCAGAGATTATGGGGTCACACAGTATACACACACACAGTATACAATCACACAGTATACACATACATGTACACACAGTATACACAGACAGATGTAAAAAAAACACAGATTTATACATACTGTCCCTGGTTTTACTGAGGCTGGCAACCCTGATGGGGCCCCCTAGTGGCCCAGGGCCCTCGGGCAGTGCCCTAATCGCTCAATGGTCAGTCCGCCCCTGTCTATAGCCCCTCCACAGTGCAGAAACCTTGAATAATAACCTGAATTTCAAGTTCAGAGGGTGTTCTGATATTGAGGGAAAGCAAAGTGCTCACAGACGCAGAGGCAACATGATTGGCTATTATGATTGCAATAGGTTGACCAACCGCAAATATATGGGAGATCGTTCTGAACCACACATTACATCTTTGATGATTTAGAATACTTTTGAAGCAGGATTGAGAAGTAATGTTAGCACAGACTATTACTTTTCAGCATTATGAAAAAGATGCTGCCTAAGTTACTGTCATACAAAGATACCTAATATTATTACTGTTATATACAATCCTACCCTCTATCCGGGATACACACTTTCCATGACATCACCCATAATTAATGAAATCTGCGGATAACAACTATTACTATAGAACCAATAAAAAGTTATATTATCAACAGCTACCGAATAACCCCAACCCTACATTTTATAGCTTTTTCTTTAACCTAGGTGAAAGAATAAAATAAATATAAAGTGTTAAAAAATCCCCCCTCCCAAAAAAAAAAAAATCTGTAAGGGGGCCCCGAAGTTGTTGCCAACACTCAGAAACGGTAGCCTAAAAAGGACTGTTTGGTCTACACAATGTGAACACAGAAGTGGGTACACAATATTTGGAAACCCTAAAATACTGCAATTCACTATTGTTTATTAGAACAGTGAACACTTGGAGGGGGTGGGGAGCAAAACATGCTGCAATTTAGTCTAATTATGTAGCACAAAACAGTACTTTCTACATGCTACATGAATGTAGCACAAGTTAGCGCTGTATAACAGACCTACATTATCTCTCCCTGCAAACACCTAAAAAAAAAGCTGCTGGTAACCCAGATGTTCAAGACCAGGATGTACATGATAGGTAATTGGTTGCTATAGCAGCCATTTGCTGCACTTGTTCACCATTTTCGTAAGCTGTAAGCAAATTGGGTTTGGGTTGAACCAGGCATGGACTGGGCCAAAAAATAGGCCCAGGCATTTTAGACTGAGCAGCCCTGAGCCCGGGGGCCCATCCCTTGGAGCTTGGTGGTGGAACGCCAGGGCCCAGTCCCAAGTGCGACCTTTGCGACCCTGGTAGTTCCGCCACTGGTGTCAGTACTTTTTTTTGTTTTTTTTTACCATGTTATTTAACTTTTAATTTTTTTTAACAATTTTATTTTTTATTCTTTTTTACCATTTTTTTTTCCTACCATGTAAGTGCAAAAATGGTAGAAATTCCTATACAACACCATTGGAGATGAGGTTTATGTTCTGGTAGAGCATGAGTTCAACGCAGGCCCGGACTGGCCATAGGGCACACCGGGCATCTGCCCGATGAGCCAGGGCAACCTGGATAGGAGGATGGACTATAAAGGAACCGATCCATCAATTTCTCTCCTGCCACCGTTGTAATCTGTTCTTCATTAAACTGTTTTCTGTGTTTTTCTGCCTCCTTGTAATGTCCTCTGTGATCTCCTAAACATCTACCTCCCCCCTCGCATCCATTTGCTTTGAACAAGAGGTTCACATTAATAGCAGTCACATGCACTTTTCTATGCACACTACACATTCCATAGTCCCTATTCCAGGGCCAAAACTAGGGGTGCAGGGGGACGACCCCGGGCGTTGCAGCTGGTACCAATCCTCCGCTCCGGCATCTGCTTCCCCGCCTCTACCTCCCGCTAGCGGACTGCCACCCCCCCCGCAGCGCTAACCTCCTCTCCCTGGATAGATGTGCAGTAAGAGGATGGGCTGGATACAGACATGATCCTCCGCACTGAGAAGCTCATCATACAATCGGGAAGACAGGCAACCACAGACCGTTATAACATAACCTTCCTTGGCACTCATTCTCCTGCTCTTTCCTTCCCCTGTTCTCCATCTACATTCTCCGTCGCAGCAGACAGGAAGGAGAGCAGGGGAATGAAAGAGCAGGAGAACGAGTGCAGAGGAAGGTTAAGTTGCAACTGTGTGTGGCTGCCTGTCTTTCCGATCGTGTGATCAGCTTCTCAGTGTGGAGGATCATGTCTTTATCCAGCCCGTCCGCATACTGCACAGCTATCCAGGGAGAGGAGGTGAGTGCTGCGGGGACCACAGAAGTGTGTGGGGGGGGGGACAGAGGAGCATGTGGGAGACCAGAGGAGCATGGAGGAATAGAGGAGCACAGGGGGGACCAGAGGAACACAGGGTGACCAGAAGAGCATGTGGGGGACCAAAGGAGCATGTGGGGGGAATAGAGGAGCATGTGGGGGACCAGAGGAGCACAGGGGGACCAGAAGACTATGTTGGGAACCAGAGGAGCATGTGGGGGGAATAGAGAAGCATGTGTGGGACCAGAGGAGCATGTGGGGGAGCAGAGGAACACAGGGTGACCAGAAGAGCATGTGGGGGACCAAAGGAGCATGTGGGGAGAATAGAGGAGCATGTGGGGGACCAGAGGAGCATGTGGGGGACCAGAGGCACTGTCAGAGAACCATCACAAATGCTTGTTACCGTGCGCCAGCCAGACGTGCGGCACGAACGAGTGAGCCCCGGACCAGGCACGCACGTTAGCACTCTCATACGAATGAGTGCACGTCAGCGTGGGCACGTCCACACGCCAACGAATCACGGCGCAAGGCGCCCTATTTAAAGGATCAGTATACTAGTGTCAGTGCTGGATTGTCTCAGCTAGTTCCTGTATCCTTGCTGCTGTTTTGATTGAACCTTGATCCTGAACCCTTGGCTTTCCTGACTACTCTTTCGGATTATCCCTGCAACTCTGCCTACCTCTGCTTCCTGTACCGAACCCGGCTTGAACTTCTGACTACGGCTCTGTCTTCCGGTCTTGTACCTCTCTGCCAGCTCTTGCCAACCACCGCCAGCTCCTAAACTACGAACCTGCCTGCCGATTGTGTACCTTCCTGCCAGCACGTTGCCGACTCCTGCCTGTCCCCGACCTTGCAAGTACTCCTGTTGGACTTTCCTGAACCAATCCAGGATCGGCATCCCACCAGCTCCTCTAAGGCTCCGGTGTTCCTGATCCTGCCAGCAGGCATCTGTGCCCTTCTGTTGCCCTAGCAGCCCTGTCTTAACCTCCAGGGGTGCTAGGACCGGAACTGTGCAAGAGGCCACCCTCGTCATTTCAGACTCCGCTGTAAGGTACGTGACAGTACAATCCAGCCACATGGAGTCTGAAAGGGGGGCCTCAGCTATGGATGCTCTGTGCCAACAGATTGCAAACCTCACTCAAGCAGTCCAGGGCCTGCAGGATGGCTATCAGCGACTTGAGCAACGAGTGGAGTCTCTCTCCCCAAGCACCTCAGCACATTAGACAGCCGCAGCACCTGCATCATCGATTTCAGCTTCTACTCCCACAGTAGTGGTGCCACCCCCAGAGCCACGAGTTCCTGCTCCAGAAAGATTCATAGGAGACCGCAGCAAATTCCGCGCTTTCAGAAATGCCTGCCATCTGTATTTCCTGCTTCAGCCTCGCACCTTCTCCTTGGAAAGTACCAAGGTGGGATTCATCAACTCATTGCTACAGGGAGAACCCCAGACCTGGGCTCACCATCTATTAGAATAAGCTAGTCCCTTGCTGAATACCATGGACTCTTTTATGGATGAAATGGCTAAGCTTTATGATGACCCTCAATGTACCACCACAGCTGAGGCCAGTCTCCACTCCCTCCAGCAGGGTCGTAGGCCCGTGGAGGACTATGTCACAGACTTTAAACGGTGGAGTTCCGACACACAATGGAACGACGCCGCTCTCCATTTTCAGTTCCGCTTAGGACTTTCAGAGGCACTTAAAGATGAACTAGCTCGGGTGGGGGTCCCCAATTTTCTATAAGAGCTGATTCAGCTATCTATTCAGATCGATCGCCGGTTGAGGGAGCGAAGATCTGAAAGAACCAGCCAGTACTGGCCCATGTGGATGCTACCCAGGGTACCCAGCCACCCACCTATTCCTGCAACCCCACTACCTGCTCCAGTCACTGAAGCTCCAGAGCCAATGCAATTAGGCCTGCTTCGTGCACCATTGACACCAGAAGAGAAGCAGCGCCGCCGTATGAATAATCTCTACTGCGGAGGAGCCGGTCATTACGCCAACATGTGTCCTAACAAGACTCGTAAGTGTGTCTCTCCTCCTCTTGATCCTTGTGCTTTGGCTCTAGCAAGATCAACTCACATTGCTGTTCCTGTCTCCCTACAGCTTGCAGAAGGGGTACTCCAGGTCCAGGCCTTAGTCGATTCAGGTGCCTGTAGTTGCTTCATCGTTCATGCCTTCGCCCTGCAACACAAGATTCCTCTATGTTCTAAGCAACATAAATTGTCCATACAACTAGCTGATGGGTCCAACATCAAATCTGGGCCCATCATTCAAGAAACTTAACCTTTGCCCGCTGACATCTCATCCAACCACCAAGAACTGTTGTGCCTAGACGTGATATCCTCACCGCTCTTTCCAATCATTCTGGGAATGCCATGGTTGCAAGCACACAACCCACAGATTGATTGGACAACGGGCAAGGTGGTTTTCCAGTCAGCCTATTGCCTCCATAACTGTCTCCAGACCCTCCACCACTCAGTCCCAGTTGTTGGCTGTCTCAAACCAGCATCCGAATCCCAAGATCTTGTTCCATCCGTGTACCACGATTTCCTGGATGTCTTTGATAAACAGAAAGCAGACACTCTTCCTCCCCACCGGGCCTACGATTGCCCAATTGAACTTTTACCAGGGGCAGAAATTCCCTTTGGCAGAATTTTCTCCCTCTCGGAACCTGAACTCTTGGTCCTGAAAGACTATGTCAACGAGAACCTCAAGTAGGGGTTCATCCGACACTCTACTTCTCCAGCCGGGGCAGGAATATTCTTTGTCGAAAAGAAAGACCACTCACTCTGGCCATGTGTGGATTACATGGAATTAAATCGGATTACTGTTAAAAATCGCTACCCCCTGCCTCTAATTCCAGAATTGCTCCAGAGACTCTGCTCTGCAAGGATTTTCACCAAGTTGGATTTACGAGGTGCTTACAACTTGATCAGAATCAGAAAGGGTGATAAGTGGAAAACGGCCTTCCGGACTCGGTTTGGCCATTTCGAATACCTCGTTATGCCCTTTGGGTTATGTAACGCCCCGGCAACCTTCCAGCATTTTGTAAATAATATCTTCAGAGATTTCCTAGACCTATTCATGATCGTTTACCTAGTCGACATTCTGATTTTCTCGGTTTCTCTAGAACTACATCGTGACCATGTGAAACAAGTCCTTCTTAGGTTAAGACAAAATGGACTCTATGCCAAGGCCGAGAAATGTGAATTCGAACGGCAGACCATTCACTTTCTCGGACTAGTAATCTCTACAGGAGGGATGGCAATGGATCCTCAAAAGGTCGCAGCCATAATGTCCTGGCCACCTCCCGTTGACAAGAAAGGGGTACAGCGGTTCATCGGTTTCTCCAATTTTTACAGGAAATGTATTAAAAACTTCTCTGGTATCATCATGCCCATCACTCAACTCACCAAGAAACAGAACCGCTTTCAGTGGACAGAGGTAGCTCAAGCTGCTTTTGACAAATTAAAAAGACTGTTCACCTCTGCCCCGGTATTAAAGCACCCTGACCCTGCTCTTCCATACATACTGGAAGTAGATGCCTCAGAGAGCGCTGTAGGGGCCATCCTGTCTCAGCGCCAAGGACCTAAAGCTCTAATGCACCCTGTGGCCTTTTTCTCAAAGAAATTAGGGCCTTCAGAAAGGAACTACGATGTGGGAGACCGGGAACTGTTGGCAATCAAATCGACCGTGGAAGAGTGGCGGTACCTCTTGGAGGGAGCAACACACCCAATACTGATCTTCACGGATCACAAAAATTTAGAGTATCTCAGGACTGCCAAACGTCTCAGACCCAGACAAGCAAGATGGGCTCTTTTTTTTTCTCACTTCAGTTTCCATATAACCTACCGGCCCGGATCCAAGAATGTGAAACCAGACGCGTTATCGCGTATGTTCACGGAAGTCGAGGTTCCACCTTAAACGGATACCATCTTACAGGCTGGGAATTTTCTGCTTACACAAACCGATTTAATGACACAGATTCGTCAAGCATCCAGGGGAATCCCTCTGCCTCCAGATATGAACCTTCAAGAAAACGATGAGCTCTATTGGCAGGGGAATAAATTTTCGTACCACAGAATCTGCGCACTACTATCTTATAAGTGTGCCATGACTACCCGCTGGCCAGCCATTTCGGGGGATACAAGACCATGGATTTGATCCAGAGACATTTTTGGTGGCCCAGCTTAGCAAGGGACTGCAGGAAATATGTTAGCTCGTGCTCAATCTGTCTCAGAAACAAAAACAGCAAAAGCAAAGCATGGGGATTATTAAGACCCCTACCCATTCCTGAAAGACCCTGGGATAAAATTGTGATGGATTTTATCGTAGAGCTCCCTCCATCGGAAGGGTTTTCATCCATCTTTGTAGTGGTAGATCGCCTCTCCAGGATGTCACATTTTGTCCCCATGAAAGCAGCAGAAAGTTTTCATTAAAGAAGTGGTGAGATTGCATGGAATCCCTAGTGACATTGTCTCAGATCGTGGAGTGCAGTTCACTTCAAGATTTTGGAAAGCACTGTGCGAAGCACTGGGCATCAAACTAAATTTCTCTTCAGCTTACCATCCCCAGTCCAATGGGCAGACTGAGCGTACCAACCAAACGCTAGAATAATACCTGCGCTGCTTTACCTCATTTACCCAAGAAGATTGGGCCTCACTACTGCCCTTGGCGGAATTCGCATTTAACAACTCTGCCCATGCAGCTACCAACCAATCTCCCTTCTTCTCAATTTATGGGTTTCATCCCTCTTTCTTGCCAACGTTAATTCCAGACTCTCCGTTGCCAGCTGTTCAGGACAGACTAAATTTCCTTGCTACTAATAACCAGGTGCTGAGAGAGACCATTTCCAGGACACAGGAGGTTAATAAAAGATTCTTTGACAGGAAGAGGAGAGGAGAACTGGATTTGAAAGTTGGTGACCGTGTGTGGCTGTCGACAATCAATCTGAAATTGGCCTGTCTGTCCAGGAAATTGGGACCTAAATATCTGGGACCTTTCCCGGTCAAGAGAAAAATCAACCCAGTGGCTTATGAACTTGAACTTCCTGACACATTCAAGATACATCCTGTGTTTCATACTTCCTTGTTGAAACCTGACGTGGTTAATCCCTTTCCAGGTCGTGAAGTGGGGCCCCCAGAGGCTATAATGGTGGATGGAGAGGAGGAGTTCCAAATCGAGACCATTGTAGATTGCAGGAAAAGGCAAGGACATAATCAATATCTAATTAAGTGGAAAGGTTTTGGTCCAGAAGAAAATTCCTGGGAACCAGAAGCAAACCTCCATGCCCCAAGGCTTATACAAGCCTTTCATCGCTCTCATCCAGAAAGAAGGATCCAGAGGGGCATCCGGAGGCTGCCCGTAAGGAGGGGGCAATGTCAGAGAACCATCACAAATGCTCTTTTCCGTGCGCCAGCCAGACGTGCGGCACGAACGAGTGAGCCCCGGACCAGGCACGCATGTTAGCACTCTCATACGAACGAGTGCACGTCAGCGTGGGCACGTCCGCACGACAACGAATCACGGCGCAAGGTGCCCTATTTAAAGGATCAGCATACTAGTGTCAGTGCTGGATTGTCTCAGCTAGTTCCTGTATCCTTGGTGCTGTTTTGATTGAACCTTGATCCTGAACCCTTGGCTTTCCTGACTACTCTTTTGGATTATCCCTGCAACTCTGCCTACCTCTGCTTCCTGTACCGAACCCGGCTTGAACTTCTAAATACGGCTCTGTCTTCCGGTCTTGTACCTCTCTGCCAGCTCATTGCCAACCACCGCCAGCTCCTGACTACGAACCTGCCTGCCGATTGTGTACCTTCCTGCCAGCACGTTGCCGACTCCTGCCTGTCCCCGACCTTGCAAGTACTCCTGTTGGACTTTCCTGAACCAATCCAGGATCGGCATCCCACCAGCTCCTCTAAGGCTCCGGTGTTCCTGATCCTGCCAGCAGGCACCTGCGCCCTTCCATTGCCCTAGCAGCCCTGTCTCAACCTCCAGGGGTGCTAGGACCGGAACCGTGCAAGAGGCCACCCTCGTCATTTCAGACTCCACTGTAAGGTACGTGACAGGCACACAGGGGGACCAGAGGAGCACGGGGGGACTAGAGGAGCATATGGGGGACCAGAGAAGCATGTGGGGGACCAGAGGAACAGGGGGGGAACAGAGGAGCAGGGGGGACCAGAGGAGCACAGGGGAACCAGAGGACTATGTTGGGGACCAGAGGAGCATGTGGGGGGATTAGAGAAGCATGTGGGTGACCAGAGGAGCATGTGGGGGAGCAGAGGAACACAGGGTGACCAGAAGAGCATGTGGGGGACCAGAGGAGCATGTGGGGGAATAGAGAAACATGTGGGGGACCAGAGGAGCATGTGGGGGACCAGAGGCACACAGGGGGATGAGAGGAGCACGTGGGGACCAGAGGAGCATATAGGGGACCAGAGAAGCATGTTGGGGACCAGAGGAGCAAGGGGGGAACAGAGGAGCAGGGGGGACCAGAGGAGCACAAGGGGCACCAGTGGAGCATGTGGGGGACCAGAGGAACATGGGGGACAGAGGAGCAGGAGGGACCAGAGGAGCATGTGGGGGACCAGAGGAGCACAAGGAGCCTGTAGGGGATCAGAGGGGCATGTGGGGAAACAGAGGAGCAAGGGGGGGCCAGAGGAGCATGGGAGACAAGAGGAGCATGGGGGGAACAGAGGAGCATTTGGGGGACCAGTGGAGCATGGGGGGACCAGAGGAGCATGTGGGGAACCAGAGCAGCACAGGGAAATAGAGGAACACAGGGGGGACCAGAGGAGCATGTTTGGGACCAGAGGAGCATGTGGGGGACCAGAGCAGCATGGGAGGGTGGAACGGAGGAGCATGTGGGGGAGCAGAGGAGCACAGGGTGACCAGAAGAGCATGTGGGGGACCAGAGGAGCATGGGGGGAATTGAGGAGCATGTGGGGGACCAGAGGAGCATGTGGGAGACCCGAGGCACACAGGGGGGACCAGCGGAGCATGGGGGGGGCATAGGAGCAGGGGGTACCAGAGGAGCACAGGGGTGACCAGAGGAGCATGTGGGGAACCAGAGGAGCAGAGGGGGAACAGAAGAGCATATGTGGGACCAGAGAAGCATGTGGGGGACCAGAGGTGCTCAGGGGGGACCAGAGGAGCATATGGGGGACCAGAGGAGCATGTGGGGGACCAGAGGTGCACAGGGGACCAGAGGAGCATGTGGAGGACCAAAGGAGCACGGGAGACCAGAGGAGCACGGGGGTACAGAAGAGCATGCTGGGAATAGAGGAGCATGGGGGGGACCAGAGGAGAACAGGGGACCAGATGAACAAGTGGGGGAACAGAGGAGCTTGTGGGGGACCAGAGGAGCATGGGGGACCAAAGGAGAAGGGGGGACAGAGGATCAGGGGGGACCAGAGGAGCATGTGAGGGACCAGAGGAGCACAAGGAGCATGTGGGGGACCAGAAGAGCATGTGCGGGACAAGAGGAGCATGAGAAGCATGTGGGGGACCAGAGGAGCATGTGGGGAAACAGAGGAGCATGGGGGACTAGAGGAGCTGGGGGAAACAGAGGAGCATGGGGGTACAGAAGAGCATGGTAGGACTAGAGGAACACGGGGTACAAAAGAGCATGGTGGGAATAGAGGAGCATGGGGGGACAGAGGAGCATGTGGGGGACCAGAGGTGCACAGGGGGGACCAGAGGAGTAGGGGGGTACCAGAGGAGCAGGGGGGTATCAGAGGAGCACGGGGTACAGAGAAATAGGCAGGACCAGAGGAGCATGGGGGAAATAGAGGAACAGGGAAAAACAGGGGAGCATGTGGGGAAGGAGAGGAGCATGGGGGGACCAGAGGAGCATGTGTGGTACCAGAGGAGCAGGGGGCGTACTAGAGGATCACGGGGATACAGAGAAGCAGGGGGGACCAGAGGAGCATGGGGGGGGAATAGAGGAACAGGGGATAACAGAGGAGCGTATGGGGGAGAAGAGGAGCACAGAGGGGGCCAGAGGAGCACAGGAGGTTCCGGAGAAGCATGGGGGGTACCAGAGGAGCGGGGGGGAACAGAGGAGCAGGGGTGGGGACCAGAGGGGCACGAGGGGAGGAGACAGACAGCTGACTCAACAGCTAAAGCCAGGGAGTTTGTCACTTTCCTGCCTAATCTTGTCCCGTTACGGAGGAGGGCGCTGAACTGATTCTTTGCCCTGGGTGAAAGAATGTCTAGCTTCGCCACTGCCCTAGTCCACCTCAGAAGTGAGCAAAAGAGGATGGCTATGTTCCTACATACAGAACATGTATGGAAAATGAACTAATGCATTTGAAGATATGAAGGAGGCTGGGAGCAATAGACGATACTTTTTTCTGAGTTAAGAATACATACATAAGAATACATACATACATACTTGAATATATATATATATATTTTTTAAACCAAAGTTTAGTGTCACTTTAAATCTATATGTTAGTTCTAGTTAAAGTGGTTGTAAAGTCTCATTCTATGCCTTAAGGTGAAAAACCTTTTGTGCTGCAGTCCCCCCCCCCCTCCGACCAATTTTTCTTACCTGAGCTCGATGCGCTCTAGCAATGTGCTGCTGTCTCTCTCCTCATTGGACAGATTGATAGCAGCGGGAGCCATTGGCTCCCGCTGCTCTCAATCAAATCCTGTGACACAGGAGCGGGCCCAAGTCAATGGACGCAGAAGCTGGACTCAGGAGCGAGCCCGCACAGGTGCCCCCATGGAAAACTGCTTTCCGTGTAGAGCACCCGATGAAGGGGAGGAGCGCCAGTGAGGCACCCCAGAAGTGGAGGATTAGGGCTGCTCTGTGCAAAACCACTGCACAGAGCAGGTAAATATAACATGTTTGGTATTTTATTAAAAAATAAAACAAATCTTTACAAACACTTTAACAAGGCTTTAACAGTTCATCAGGCATATTAGGGAAGATTTACTAAAACTGGTGCACACAGAATCTGGTACAGATGTGCCTAGTTACCAATCAGCTTCTAACTTCATCTTGTTGAATTAAATTGTAACTCCACTTTCGTGGGAAAAAAAAATAGCAAATAAAAAAAAAAAAATAGTGTAATAAATTATGGCAAATGTCGTATTGTAATTGAATATTATTAAAAATGACCTTTCCTTTGCAATCTAAAGCACTGTAATTTTTTGTAAAGTGCAATGCAATATGGCTACCTGAAAGTGTTTTGTACACAGAATGTGTACAGAACGCCTCCCAGAAACATAATTTCCTACTTGTGTGATTGGCTCATTGATTTCCCAGAAGTCTACACTAAGATACCAGATATCAGATATCTGGTATCAGAAATCAGATATCCACTGCAACAAAAATGGAATTTTTGTTGAGATACACCCGATAGGATATCACGTTTAAAGAGATGCAGACCCAGCAATTCTCCTCATTAGAGCCCTACAGGTACAGCAGCTGGTTGATAATTATGAAACCACTCCCATTAGATTCACTTACCACATGAACTCAGATAAAAACACAGGGATTTCTTCAGA
Organism: Lithobates septentrionalis; assembly: GCA_037952835.1. Taxonomy (NCBI): domain Eukaryota; kingdom Metazoa; phylum Chordata; class Amphibia; order Anura; family Ranidae; genus Lithobates; species Lithobates septentrionalis. The sequence goes on along the minus strand of JBBDGP010000609.1, from coordinate 3,333,795 downwards.
ATAAAAAAAGTTAGGAATCTGCAACAACATTTGTTAAAATCCTCGTAATGTATATAGATCACCCAGAGGGGAATGTTTTTTTCTCAACAAATGTGGAGTTACTCTTTAACCACTTGCCAACCAGCCACCGTCATTATTCTGCGGCAGTTCGGCTTGTTCCCGCACATCGCTGTAGGTGTACAGTACGTCGGCTCTTTTAAGAGCTATAGCAGGCAAGCATGCCCACTGCACGGCGGGGGAGCCGATGCGCGTGGCCAGTGGTCGCGATGTCCGCCGGGCACCTGCGATCGCTCTACAGAGAGCCAGAACGGGGATCTGTCAATGTAAAAAAATGAATCACTGTTCTGACAGGAGAGTAAAAGAGTGATTGTCTGTTCCTAGTGATCAGGAACAGCGATCTTTCTCCTCCTTCAGTCAGTACACTCCCTCCACAGTTAGAAACACCTCCCAGGGAACACATTTAACCCCTTGATCACCACTAGTGTTAACCCCTTCCCTGCCAGTGTCATTTATACAGTATACAGAAGAAAAAGAACAAAAAATCAAAAAAAAGAAAAAAATACAATAGAGATTATGGAGATTATCAAACAAATAATGTGTTTGTGTGGCAAAAGAAATTAGCTACGGAAGTAGCTGATGGATTGGAATCTAAAATGGAGGTGATCTCTCAAGGAGGTGACATTTTAGTACAACCCCCGGTTCAGATCCAGCATTTCCCAATTAGAAAAGAACCCCAGAGAACCCCAAAAAAATCCCAAATTAGCATCAAACAAGTGAAAAAAGGAAGACGGGCGTCTTAACTTTGCACCCCCCAAAAAACTAAATACATTTTAGACGTACATGGACGTTCACAAGTACGTCCGTAGAATTAACATTAAGAGACACTTTGCGAGCATTCCAGTGGAACTGAGGCGACCAGTCCAGCAGGAACATCAACACACTGCATTGACCAATGCCTCTACATTTAATCCCCCGGGTGCTTTGGCACCCACTTTGAAGGTATTTAGAGACGTTGTCCTTAGGGACTTGGACTCCATTAAAGTTATCAATCACAGGATGGAGAAAACACTAAAAGAAGGACTAGATTCACTTTGTAATAATAAGGGAATCGTCATTCGCCCAGCTGACAGGGGGGGGGGGGGGGGATTGTGGTCCTTGATAGGAATGATTACTTGCAAGAAATGCATAATATAATAGGCGATACAGACACATTCCTCTACCTGGTAATCCGGTTATTAAATATAAAGAGAACTTGGAAACACTAGTCACAAAAGGCTTTCGGTTGGATATACCTGAATGAAAAAATAAAAATCTTTTTGGTCCCTAAGGCCCCGCGAGTTCCAGTGTTATACTGTTTACCCAAAATTCACAAGAGTCTTACTTGCCCCCCGGGACGTTCAATAGTGAGTGGTATTGATTCAGTAACGTCCCGGGGGGGGGAGTATATAGACTTTTTCCTTCAACCTTTAGTGCAACAAATGCCCTCTTATGAGAAGGACACGAAACACGTGATCCACCTGTTGTCTCAATTGAAACCCAATAATCATACGTGGTTGGTTACAGCTGATGTTGCATCATTGTATACTATAATTCACACGAATTGGGGCTTTCGGCGGTCAAATATTTTCTGAATGCCCTTTTAAATATCTCCCAGGAACAACAGGAGTTTATCATGGATTTACTTGATTTTGCTGCAAACCATAACTACTTTTGGTTTGACCAGGGCTATTACCGTCAACAACGAGGCATTGCTATGGGTGCCAAATACGCCCCAAGCGTGGCCAACCTCTTTATGGCCAAGTGGGAGGAGGACGTCATCTATAAGGACCACAACCCACATTTGATCTTTTGGGCGAGGTACATAGATGACGTCCTCCTCCTTTGGGAAGGTTCCTTGTCGGAACTTAAAGAAATTTTCTCTCTCATTAACAACAATGAGAGAGGAATTAGGTTCGTCCATGAAGCGAGTCAAGATAAAATTAAATTTCTGGACCTTACAATCTTTAAAGGAGCTGACACTTTCAAGACGATCACCTATTTCAAACAGACTGACCAGAACGCATTCATACCCCTTGATAGCTGCCATAACGACAGCTGGCTGAAGTCAGTACCAAAGAGTCAGTTTGTCAGAATGAGACGCAACTGTTCGGAGCTAGTTGATTATAGATCTCAAGTGGACATTTTGAAGAATAGACTACTTGTCAGACTTCCATGTACCTGACCGATGAGCCCGATATAGCAGGGAAGGCCTCCCTTACGTATATGGTTCCTGGCCCCTGGTAGTATGGACAGGAGGCACGGGAGCACAGAATGGTATGAGGGCCTGGCGGGTCAGCAGCAGGAGGATCCCGGTGAAGGTGGCTTGGAGATCACCAGACAGCTGAAGCACAGGCAGCAGGTGCAGAGCAGGAGTGGAGCAGGCAGGTCAGGTCACAGGAAGGGTCGGCAACAGGCGGGCAGCGTGGTACAGAGGAGCAGGCAGATTCATTGTCAAGACAGGCCGGGGTCAGATGCAGGCAGAAGACAAAGGGTTTAATCCAAAGGGCAAGCTGGGTAATCAGGAGATCAGACGTTCAGACAGGTAAGCAGGTAAGCAGGTGCAGATCGGACAGCACCGAGCCAAATGTGCTGACAGCCTAAATAGGCAGATTGGTGCCAAGCGCCGTGCGCGTGTGCATGCCAACCCACACACGTACGCGCTCACACGCCGGCACCCGCAAGGGCACGTGCGCGCGCCCCAGCGCACACCGACACACACCAGCACAGCGTCTGCTCTGGGAAACTCTCTGACAGTGCCTCCCCTCAAGGGCAGCCTCCGGATGTCCAACTGAGCCAATCTGGTGGCGTGGGCACTCCTAAAAGCCCGCAAGAGCTCTTTGGCATGTAAATTGCTTTCCGGCTCCCAGGAATTATCTTCCGGTCCATACCCCCTCCACTTGATTAGATATCGCATCTGATTGTGCCTTTTCCTGCAATTCAGAATAGCCTCTACTTCAAATTCTTCCTCGTTGTTAATGATTATGGGCTCCGGTGGATCAGTATTTCGGCCAGTAAAGGTGTTGGGGATAACAGGCTTCAACAGAGATATATGAAAGACCGGATGGATCTTCAGAGTACCAGGTAAGATGAGTTCGTAAGTTACGTCATTGATTTTCTTTTTAAGTGAGAACGGACCCATAAACTTAGGGCCCAACTTCCTTGAAGGGCAAGCCATTCTTAGAATGGTTGTGGACAACCAAACCTGGTTGCCAGGTTCCAGGATAAGCTCTCCCCGCTTCTTCTTGTCAAACATCTTCTTATTATACTCTTGGGTCTTAGCCATGGTTTCCTGCAAGAGTTTGTTGTTGGTAAGGAAGAAGTCCATGGTTTCAGAGACAGAGGGATAGCACACTCGGGTAAAGAACTGGGCAGGAAAGACGGGTGGAAGCCGTAATTGGCAAATTGCGTTTGCTTAATGGCAGAATGTAAAGAGTTATTGTAGGAAAACTCAGAAATAGGCAGAAGCGAGACCCAGTCGTCCTGTGAGAATGTAGAGAAGCAGCGAAGATACTGCTCCAAAGTCTGATTAGTTCTCTCCGTCTGTCCATTAGTCTGGGGATGGTAAGCTGAAGAGAATGCCAACTCGATTTCCAGAGAACCACAGAGAGCCTTCCAAAACCTGGATGTGAACTGAACACCACAGTCAGATACGATACTTGACGGGACTCCGTGCAGCCTCACAATTTCCCTGATGAAAACCTTTGCTGTTTCCATAGCCGAGGGCGTGCCTTTCATAGGCAGAAAATGAGCCATTCTGGATAATCTGTCTACGAAGATGAAGATGGTGGAAAAGCCTTCTGCCTTGGGAAGCTCCACGATGAAATCCATCGAAATCATCTTCCAAGGTTTTTCTGGGACGGGTAATGGTCTTAGTAATCCCCAGGCTCTTGTCTGGCTATTCTTGCTCCGTACACAGGTAGTACAGGATTCCACGTATTTTTTACAGTCACTTGCCAACTGAGGCCACCAGAATGTGCGTTGTATCAGCTCTGCCATTTTCAGCACACCGAAATGTCCGGCCATCTTATGGTCATGGCAGAGCTCTAACACTGCCACCCTCAGATCCTCAGGAACCACAATTTTGCCCTTGTGCCAGAATAAGCCATCTTGGGCCCTCACATCATCTTCGGAAAGCGGGGTCTAATCCAAGGAGGCTTGTTTTATTCGGGATAGAAGATCCCCTTGGAGTAATAGAACATTTCCGGGAGGGAGAATAGTGTCTGGATGCAAAGATTTGCCAGAATCAAGGAACATACGGGATAGTGCACCCGGTTTGACATTCTTGGAACCTGGTCTGTACGTGATATGGAACTGAAGTCTCGAGAAAAATAGAGCCCACCTCGCCTGCCGTGGTTTCAATCTCTTGGCCGTTCTTAGGTACTCCAAGTTCTTGTGGTCAGTGTAGACCAAAATGGGATGTGCAGCACCCTCCAGTAAGTAACGCCACTCTTCCAGAGCGGCCTTGATGGCCAGAAGCTCCTGATCTCCAACATCATAATTTCTCTCCGCTGTGGAGAGCTTGCGTGAGAAAAAAGGCACTGGGTAGAGAAGGACCTTGGCGCCTTGCCGTTGGGACAGCACAGCTCCTACTGCAATCTCTGAAGCATCTACTTCGAGAACGAATGGTAAAGCAGGATCCGGGTGTTTCAATATAGAAGCAGAGGTGAATAGCTCTTTGAGTTTTTCAAAGGCGGATTGCGCCTTAGGGGACTGATGGAAACAGTTCCCTTGCTTGGTTAATTCGGTGATGGGGCAATTATTTCACAGAAGCCCCTGATGAACTTCCTATAAAAGTTGGAGAAGCCAATGAAGCGTTGAACTCCTTTCTTATCGGAGGGAGCGGGCCAGTCCAGAATACCTTCGACAGAAATGATTAGGCCTGGAAACTGGATGCATTGAAAATCGAATTGACATTTTTCTGGTTTAGCGTAAAGTCCATGCTGCCGAGTCAAGACATTTCAGACGTGCCTGCTGGGTAGAGCTGGGTAGATTTAACAGGAATAGTGTGTAGACAGTGCTGCTGGCAATATTTGGAGAGGAACTTGATTTCCCCACTGGTCCAGTCAATGCTAGGGTTATGGGCCTGTAACCACGGCATCCCCAGGATGATGGGAAAAAGAGGTGAAGATATGGCATCCAGACGCAGGAGTTCTTGATGGTTGGAGCCCATGGTGACCAGCAAAGGGACAGTCTCCTGCGTGACAGGACCAGAACGAAGGAAGGAACCATCAGCGAAATGTACAGCAAGTCCCCAAATTTTAGGCTGAAGAGGAATGTGGTGGTTGGCAGCGAAGGTCAGGTCAATAAAACAGCTGCATGCTCCTGAGTCAATTATGACCGAGATTGGGATATCCCTTCCTGGTAGCTGTAAGATGATGGAAAGAGCAAGGTGAGTAGCAGGGTTTGGCAAGGCAGATGCACACATTGAAGAGATTGGAAGAGACTTACGTGTCTTGTTAGGGCAAGACCTCACGTAGTGTCCAGACTCCCCGCAATACATGCAGAGATTGTTGACTCGTTGGCGCTGACGTTCTTCCGGAGTGAGGGAAGGACAGAGAAGACCAAGCTGCATTTGTTCGGAGGTATCGAGAACCGGAGTGGCTGGTGCAGGAAAAGACTGTCCGAGAGAGCTGGGAGAACTCGGAACCTTGGGGAGCATCCAGGTAGGGCGAAATTGACTGGTGGATCTCTCGGACCGACGCTCCCTGAGGCGTTGGTCGATTTGGACAGACAGATTGATGAGCTCATCCAAAGTTCGGGGTATTCCGACCCGTGCCAGCTCATCTTTTAATGGATCAGATAACCCCATGCGGAATTGGTAACGCAAGGCAGCGTCATTCCAGTCTGTGTCGGAGCTCCACTGCCTAAATTCCACCACACAGTCCTCTGCTGCTATACGCCCCTGTTGAAGAGCGTGCAAAGCAGCCTCAGCAGTCGCTGTTACTTGGGGGTCCTCATACAACTGGGACATAGTGGCAAAAAAGGCATAGAGGTTATCAACAAATCCAGATTTTTGCTCCAGGAGGCGGTGAGCCCAGGTCTGTTGTTCACCGGATAAGAGAGAGATCACAAAGCCCACCTTGGTTGCCTCCAGAGAAAAAGTGGGTGGCTGCAGGGCGAAGTAAAGTTTGCAAGCATTGCGAAAAGCCCGGTATTTACTGCGGTCCCCAGAAAATTTTTCGGGTATAGGTACCCTGGGCTCAGGAGGTAGTATTACTACTGAGGGTGCAGGTGACAATCCGGCAGAAGAAGCACCTTGAGGGTTGGTAGGAGCAGACAGGACTTGGACTCGTTCTTCCAACCTTGTATAGCCTTCCTGAAGGCTCTTCACAGCTTGTGTGAGACCCGCCAGGTGTCTACACAGTTCCTCCATGGGGGAGGTTCCCTGCTCGGGCCCGGACATGGCTGTCCGATACTGTCAGACTTCCACGTACCTGACGATGAGCCCGATATAGCAGGGGAAGGTCTCCCTTACGTATCTGGTTCCTGGCCCCTGGTAGTATGGACAGGAGGCACCGGAGCACAGAATGGTATGAGGGCCTGGCGGGTCAGCAGCAGGAGGATCCCGGTGAAGGTGGCTTGGAGATCACCAGACAGCTGAAGCACAGGCAGCAGGTGCAGAGCAGGAGTGGAGCAGGCAGGTCGGGTCACAGGCAGGGTCGGCAACAGGCCGGCAGCATGGTACAGAGGAGCAGGCAGATTCCTAGTCAAGACAGGCCAGGGTCAGATGCAGTAGACAAAGGGATAATCCAAAGGGCAAGCCGGGTAATCAGGAGATCAGACGTTCAGACAGGTAAGCAGGTGCAAGGATACAGGGAGCTGCAGATCGGACAGCATCGAGCCAAATGTGCTGACAGCCTAAATAGGCAGATTGGCGCACACACACGCGCCCACATGCTGGCACATGCAACTGTGCGCACGTGGATCCTCCCGCAAAAAAATTATCTTTCTTTCAGAATCTTTCCAGGTACCATCAATGCCGCAGATGTCAAATATGCACTATAAATAACATTAAAACAAAAAAAACTGAGTCCTTCATTTCAACTAGCACATCTAGGAGTACAAAATTGAGCCATTTGTCACATGTAGCTCTACCGGAGTAGTTTATTTACTCAAATGTCTGTGTGGGCGCCAATACATTGGCAGGACCAAGCGGTCTATGCAGGTCCGCCTAGGAGAGCATATTACCAACATCAAGACGCGTTTTAAATATCAATCTGTCTCCAAGCATTATGACAGGTTCCATAATCATGATCCAGCCAATACCACCTTTCTGGCTATTGATAAGTATAGTGCCCATTGGAGGGGGGCTCTTTAGTTAGAGAACTGTCAAAGCTGGAGATGGCTTGGATCCACAGGGTGTTATATTCCGTATGGCCTTAATGTGGACACAGACGTTAATGCCTTTATAGACAACAGTTAATGATTTGTATGTGTGAACCAGTCCTGAGCTCCCAGCTGTCCCTAGGTGGTGGGTTTAATGGGCTTGAACTTCTGGCCCAGGGCTGCTAGTAACCATTATGATATCTGATTGGAACCATTATATACAAGGGGGTTCCCTTGTATATATATATGTCGTTTTAATTGATGGGTGACGACTCATATATCACATAAGTCGGGGTAACCATTTAGGATATATTCAGTTTTAAGATGGCATGTTTTATTAAATCAATTTTATAATTAGCTACTGGACCTTTGATGGTTAATTTTTCGTCTTTCCTTTTTTTCCTTTTTCTTTTTTCTTTTTTTGTATGAATAGAGTAATAGATTTCTCATCCTATATTTGCAATTTTTTCTTTTTTTATGATACACAATCTTTTTTATTTACATTTAATTGAGTAATATTTTGTTGGCAATTTGTGTGAAGAGCCTGCAAGTTGCCACATTATACAGTGATGGACCACTAAAGGTAACCTGAGTGCCCTATGGACCTTGTAATAATTAACAATGAATATTCCTTAATTTATCAGAATAATTTTTGAGTAAAAATGTTTTTAAGAATCCCCTTGAGATAACATCCAATGGGATACTACTTATGTAGACATGACACAGTTTTACATTCGGTTATAGGTGGCGTTAGCTAATAATTATGGTTTCCCTTTTTACTACTGGCAATGGCCCTTTTCCAATATGGCGGCTATTGCATCACAGTCGCTCGGACCTCAGGACTGGGCGTTCCTTTCTTTGTATGATGTAGCATATAAGGTGGTGAGTCAGCGCGCCAACCGTGTCCCTGGATGACGTCAGTTTTGACGAAACGGCGTAGGGAGAGCGGCGTGCTGACGCCATCAAATACAGCGTGTAGTCCCGGAAGCAACGGGCGTTAGTTCGAGAGAGCCGGCCGGCTTGCATGTTTGTCAGATGCTATCCTTTTTCGTGTTATTTGTAAGTGCAATACTTTTATTACTATTAAAAAGAAGTCTACAGTTTTACACTATGGGAGTTTTTCTCTTTTCTCATTTGGTTGACGGCTGATTGCGAGATACTTGGGAAAGACTGGAGAGAAGGAGAAGTGGCACCTAATTGGTTTATTAAGAGACTATGGCTGGGTCATAAGCCAAAGAGCGGAATTGATCTCCTGATAAGAGATCTGGGCAGCTGGTAAGAGGCTGTGATTTCCCAGATGAAAGGACTTTCCTATCTTATATCACTATTTTCTTCGGTGTTTTTCAAGTTTGATGTCACCACTTTATATGAAGGAGAGACTCTCTTATATTGTGACCATTAATGGATCAACAGCAATAACAGTTCACTTCTCTTTATAAATATCAACTACCACATGTACTTTATATTATTTCAAGTTGTGATTTTTTTATGATGCGATCATTTGCAACACTGTGAGAGAACATTGTGAAGTATAGTGATTTATACTAATTGCAATCTTTTAGTTAAGTCATGCAGCACCAATTGTAAAATTATATCTTTGATTTGATCTCATATAGCGCAGTTTCTTCGTTTAACATTTTGCTAATCGTTGGGGATCTCACATTTTTAACTGCAGCAAGATCCCAGTATTTATATCTCCTGGAACAGACGGGTGATCATAACCTGGTCTCGCCTGGAAATATTTTTCAGACAGTGCTGTATTTCTTTTAAATTTAATTTATACAGTAATCAGTGCATTTTTTAGCACTGATCGCTGTATAAATGTTAGTGGTCCCAAAAAAGTATCAAAAGTGTCCGATCTGTCTGCTGCAATGTCATAGTCCTGCTAAATATTGCTGATCACCGCCATTACTAGTAAAAAAAATATATAATAAAAAATGCCATAAATCTATCCCCTATTTTGCAGACTATATAACTTTTGCGCAAACCAATCAATATACACTTATTACGATTTTTTTTACCAAAAATATGTAGAAGAATACATATTGGCCTAAACTGATGAAGAATTTTTTTTCAATTTTTTTATTATAGCAAAAAGTAAAAAATATTGGTTTTTTTTCAAAATTGTTGGTCTTTTTTTGGTCTTTGTTTATAGCGCAAAAAATAAAAACCGCAGAGGTGATCAAATACCATCAAAAGAAAGCTCTATTTGTGGGAAAAAAAGGACGTCAATTTTGTTTGGGTACAGTGTTGCACGACCGCGCATTTGTCAGTTGAAAGCAAAAAGTATGTGGGCTAAGCACTATATGACCATATAGTGTGACCAAAACCCCGTATTTTTTAATATGTTCAGGTGTTTTTAACTAGCCTTGCAGGATAAATGTCATTTTTGTATGTATGCGCTGTAATCTGTTTTGTTTTGTCAGTTAAAGCGACCCAGTGCCAAATTGCACAAAATGGCCTGGTCATTAAGGGGGAAAATCTTACGGTTCTTAAGTGGTTAAGCTTTGACAATACAACCTGGAAGCTGATTGGTTACTGTGCACAAGCTGCACAAGACACCAGTTTACTAAATCTCTCGTATTGTGTTCATTTGAACAGACAAACAATTGTAAGCATCATTAATACACAATACATGTTTTAAAAAGACTAATGCCGTGTGCACACGACCGGACTTTTCGACCAGACTGGTCAGACGGAACGAATCCGTCGGACAATCCGACCGTGTGTGGGCTTCATCGGACCTTCAGCGGACTTTTTCTGTCAAAAATCAGACGGAGTTTAGATTTGGAACATGTTTTCTTTCCGACGGACTCGAGTCCGGTCGGAAAATCCGTTCATCTGTATGCTAGTCCAACGGACAAAAAAGGATGCAAGGGCAGCTATTGGCTACTGGCTATGAACTTCCTTATTCTAGTCCCTTCGTATGTCACCACGTTCAAACGAACGGACTTTCGAACGGACGTTAGTCCGTTCGTGTGTGGGCAAGTCCGGTCGTTCGAACGTCCGTAGTAACTCCGTCGAAAGTCCGTCGGAAAGACTGTCGGACCTTTGATGCTGAAAAGTCTGCTTGTGTGTACACGCCATTACAGTTTATAGAGAAGATGAAATTTGAAATTGAAAGGAGCAAACTCCAAGAAACTAAAAAAAATGGGACTTTGAAGGTACAAGTAAAGCAATGTGAACCAATAATTAGTATTGTTTATCTTTATTAATATCCTTTGTTTGATCATAGAAATATTTGTACAGTATTCACCCACATCTATGCCTATTGCCCATCAAGCATTTTCTTTTATTTCAATGTAAAATAATGCAACAATAGGTATGCATCACATTCAACGTATAATGGGGATGCTGTATGTATTCTCAACCATGTTTTAAATCCACGTTTTAAACAAACTTTGTCAATAAAAAAAAAAAAAAAAGGAAAAAGAAACACCTGAGTAAACTAGCTCTGTTGGAAGCAACTCTTCCCTTGTGCCACAATACTATTTATAAGTCAGTGAATCCAAATTTAGCTTCACTGCCCTGGATGTAGTATTGGAAATGTGGCATTATGAATTTTTCATTGTGAGAAATTTTTTGAAGCTCCTCATCCAATTACATACAGGAGCTATAATATCTAAATATCATATTAGTAACAGTAAAGGCTGAACATACGGTGTGCAGAAGCTCAGAAGGGGTTTTACTTAATGTGACTCTTATAATAACTTGTTAGCACAAGTCTTTCTACAGCTTTTGACTATTACATTTTTGTGGTGGAGGAGGGGGCATTCGCCTCAATCACGAGTCTGTGTGATCCTGTACAATTTCAATTCATATAACAAATGTGCATTTTACTTAAAATGTACAGGGAAAAATGGTGAAATTTTTTTTAGAACACCTACACATCTAAAAAGTATAAAAACATAAGCAATAACTCTACTAATCTGCATGCTACTAGTAATTATTAGTTTTAAGTTGACTATAATTCACCCACATATGTATTAAAGCCTTCAATGCGTACGATTAGGAATGCTGACCGGCTTACACAAAAGCTTTGAGGTGGATTTACATTCATCGACATAGGGACAGCCCACCCTGGTGGCCTAACAATAATTGACAGGAAACTTTTTTATAGCACACTGTTTGCTTTACAGTTCTCAGAACACTAAACTTAAAACTGCTTCATCAATATCCTAATTATTGTTTTTTTTTGGGTTTTTTTGCAACAATAAACAATTGAAATGAAATAATTAAGCTGAGAAAGACTTTTGCAAAGAAGAATTCTTAGAAACGGATTTTTCCTGAATTTTCCTTGCAAAAATATTACACAAATATTGCACTTTACTAAAAAAAAATGATATTGTAGTATGCTGTATATTCAATAAATATATCTAACATGCACTTACATAATGTGTACTTGTACTTACATAATCATCACAATCTATATTTTAACGATTTTAAGTTTTTAATGTAAAATGGTAAAAGTGTAATTGTGTCACATAACTCTTTTAAAAATTCCATACAAATAAAAGCATGAATGTAGGAAGATTACCCAAAGATAAGATCAAGCAAGAAACATTACAGAAAATTTTCCAATAACAAAAAAAAAAAGAGTTATCATTGTAACATTTATCAAAATGTAGTTTTGGATGTTTATTCATATTTGCTTGATTGTGTTTAGTCGACAGATTTGTAGTAATAGTCTGTGGCAAAATATGCATTATTACTCAGCAACTGCTGAGATTTGACAGGCTAATTCATTAAACGTTGGGAATAAATAAGAGAAGCAGTAAAGTTGCTGCCTATAGCAACCCATTAGAATTTTTTTTTTTGTTTACAAACTTTAATTAGGTACAAAAAAAATGGTACAAAAAATTGCTTACATATGCCATGAATATATAATACAAAAAATTACCAATATGGAATATTGTCATTAGGGATGAGCCGAACACCCCCCTGTTCGGTTCGCACCAGAACATGCGAACAGGAAAAAAGTTTGTTCGAACACGCGAACACCGTTAAAGTCTATGGGACACGAGCATGAATAATCAAAAGTGCTAATTTTAAAGGCTAATATGCAAGTTATTGTCATAAAAAGTGTTTGGGGACCTGGGTCCTGCCCCAGGGGACATGGATCAATGCAAAAAAAGTTTTAAAAACGGCCATTTTTTCAGGAGCAGTGATTTTAATAATGCTTAAAGTCAAACAATAAAAGTGTAATATCCCTTTAAATTTCGTACCTGGGGGGTGTCTATAGTATGCCTGTAAAGGGGCGCATGTTTCCTGTGTTTAGAACAGTCTGACAGCAAAATGACATTTTGAAGGAAAAAACCCATTTAAAAATATTATTGCATTGCCGACAATAAACATAGAAGTTAATTGATAAAAACGGCATGGGAATTCCCCAAAGGGGAACCCCGAACCGAAATTAAAAAAAAAAAATGACGTGGGGTTCCCCCTAAATTCCATACCAGACCCTTCAGGTCTGGTATGGATTTTAAGGGGAACCCCGCGCCAAAAAAAAAAACGGCGTGGGGTCCCCCCAAAAATCCATACCAGACCCTTATCCGAGCACGCAACCTGGCAGGCCGCAGGAAAAGAGGGGGGACGAAAGTGCGCCCCCCCCCTCCTGAACCGTACCAGGCCACATGCCCTCAACATTGGGAGGGTGCTTTGGGGTAGCCCCCCAAAACACCTTGTCCCCATGTTGATGAGGACAAGGGCCTCATCCCCACAACCCTGGCCGGTGGTTGTGGGGGTCTGCGGGCGGGGGACTTATCGGATTCTGGAAGCCCCCTTTAACAATGGGACCCCCAGATCCCGCCCCCCCCCTGTGTGAAATGGTAAGGGGGTACTTACCCCTACCATTTCACTAAAAAACTGTCAAAAATGTTAAAAATGACAAGAGACAGTTTTTGACAATTCCTTTATTTAAATGCTTCCTCTTTCTTCTATCTTCCTTCATCTTCTGGTTCTTCTGGTTCTTCTGGCTCTTCTGGTTCTTCCTCCGGCGTTCTCGTCCAGCATCTCCCCTGCGGCGTCTTTTATCTTCTTCTCCTCGGGCCGCTCCGCACCCATGGCATGGGGGGAGGCTCCCGCTCTTCTCTTCTTCTTTTCTTCTCTTCTTCTCTTCTTCATTTTCTTCTCCGGGCCGCTCCACACCCATGCTGGCATGGAGGGAGGCTCCCGCTGTGTGACGGCGCTCCTCGTCTGACAGTTCTTAAATAACGGACGCACGGTGACTTGACGGGACTTCCCTGTGACGTCACGGGGAATGCCACAGGGAAGTCCCGTCATGTCCCGTGCATCAGAGGGGGGCGGGGTCATCGGGTGGCCCCGTCCCCCGTTATTTAAGAACTGTCAGACGAGGAGCGCCGTCACACAGCGGGAGCCTCCCTCCATGCTAGCATGGGTGCGGAGCAGCCCGGAGAATAAAATGAAGAAGAGAAGAAGAGAAGAAAAGAAGAGAAGAGCGGGAGCCTCCCCCCATGCCATGGGTGCGGAGCGGCCCGAGGAGAAGAAGATAGAAGACGCCGCGGAGGAGATGCTGGACGAGAACGCAGGAGGAAGAACTAGAAGAACCAGAAGAACCAGAAGAGGAAGATAAAGGAAGATAGAAGAAAGAAGAAGCATTTAAATAAAGGAATTGTCAAAAACTGTCTCTTGTCATTTTTAACATTTTGACAGTTTTTTTAGTGAAATGGTAGGGGTAAGTACCCCCTTACCATTTCACACAGGTGGGGCCGGGATCTGGGGGTCCCCTTGTTAATGGGGGCTTCCAGATTCCGATAAGCCCCCTGCCCGCAGACCCCCACAACCACCGGCCAGGGTTGTGGAGATGAGGCCCTTGTCCTCATCAACATGGGGACAAGGTGTTTTGGGGGGATACCCCAAAGCACACTCCCAATGTTGAGGGCATGTGGCCTGGTGCGGTTCAGGAGGGGGGGTGCACTCTCGTCCCCCCTCTTTTCCTGCAGCCTGCCAGGTTGCGTGCTCGGATTAGGGTCTGGTATGGATTTTTGCCGGTTTTTTTTTTTTGGTCTGGTATGGAATTTAGGGGGAACCCTACGTCATTTTTTAAAAATTTTGGCCGGGGTTCCCCTTAATATCCATACCAGACCTGAAGGGCCTGGTATGGAATTTAGGGGGACTCCCACGTCATTTTTTTTTTAAATTTTGGTTCGGGGTTCCCCTTTGGGGAATTCCCATGCCGTTTTTATCAATGAACTTCTATGTGTATTGTCGGCAATGCAATAGCCGCGGGTAGTTTTAAATGGGTTTTTTCCTTCAAAATGTCATTTTGCTGTCAGACTGCTCTAAACACAGGAAACATGCGCCCCTTTACAAGCATACTATAGACACCCCCCAGGTACGAAATTTAAAGGGATATTACACTTTTATTGTTTGACTTTAAGCATTATTAAAATCACTGCTCCTGAAAAAACGGCCGTTTTTAAAACTTTTTTTTTGCATTGATCCATGTCCCCTGGGGCAGGACCCAGGTCCCCAAACACTTTTTATGACAATAACTTGCATATTAGCCTTTAAAATTAGCACTTTTGATTTCTCCCATAGACTTTTAAAGGGTGTTCCGTGGCATTCGAATTTGCCGCGAACACCCCAAATTGTTCGCTGTTCGGCGAACTTGCGAACAGCCAATGTTCGAGTCGAACATGAGTTCGACTCGAACTCGAAACTCATCCCTAGTGGTAACTATACACCTGGAAAAGCCAATTGATACTGCTGTTGGATGTATACTATATACTGTATGAGCTGGAAAAGTCTGGTGTGCTTTAGCACCCGTTAAAAGTGAGTCTATGTCTGGAAGATTTGAGGAGCAATAAATTGGTTTAAAGGATAAAGCACTATGTTTGGTGGTTTCTCTTTCTGTATGTACGGCTGAGTATTGAGTGGAATAAGTACATTTAAAGGAACATACGGAGGTATTGAGGATCATCCCCACTCCACAGGCCGGACCTGACACACCTGTGATAGTGATCACTAGTTGAGTCTAATTTGGTTGTATGAACTGCCTTTACTAGTATTCCAGCCTGTCTATCGATCTCTTTACCCTGGCTGCATGTGCAGATTAGTAGCAGAGGAATTTTTTGTGTTCTGATGTGACACTTACCTTCGGTTCCTATATGGCCATACAGCATTCTATTGTTTTTTCATGCTATTTCAGCAGCTGAACATAGCAGCATCTATTACAGTTATTACCTTTATATTAAAAAACTCTGATTTCCAGAAGGACTTATAGGTCCTGGATTGATAGGATCCCCATTGTGCTCTTGGACATTTAAGGGATTTATCCCTAAAGATCAATTCCAGGTTGTCTCTGTGGAATCCAGCGCCCCATTCACCCACTGTGGTTTTAAGGTGGGGTGCTGGTTTCCAAGGATATTGGCAGGGTTTGTATTTAGGTTTAGGCAGGGAGAAGGGGGCCTTGTGTGTGGGGGGGATTTCCACCAGCTCCCACTGGAGAGTTATACTTAAATTGTTTGCAGTAGGCAGGGTAGTTCCATGGGGAGGGATTTAGCCGGTTAGAGGGCTGTTTTTTGGAGTGGGTTTATTTTAGGGGAAGGGGGAGGTCGGTGAGGTCAATTAGGGAGGTATCTTTGAGGCTCTCAAGCTGTCAATTTTAATGCATTTATACTCATTAAATTTCATGGAGAGGTCATTCTTAAAGGGTGTGTGTATTGTATCTTTTTTGTTTTTGGTATTGAGGAACATCTGTAAAGATCATCTGTCTGGGAACATTCCATTAAGTCCACTATGGGGGACATGAGCATTTACTGACCATACTTAATTGTAAGGTCATATATCCTGGGTGGGAGCACATCTGGTGGAGAGAGTTCATGTCACTCATAGCAGCATTGGCATGGGGTGGTGGTGATTAAAGAAGAAGTCAACAGTAATAGAACCAAGGTCTTTGATTTGATTGCAAATTATTGTAATATTGGGACATGTATGTTTATGATAGTGTTTACATGATTGTATTGTATGTGGTAACCTATTGTGAAGTGCAGCACTGATCTCTAACCACTATTGTGCCACCAATATGCAGGGGGCACACTGACCACCAGTATACATGAGGCATCCTGATCCTCAGTATAGAGGGGGGCACCCTGACCACCATTGTACAGGGGGCACCCTGACCACCATTGTACAAGGGGCATCCTGACCACCATTGTACAGGGCGGCACCCTGACCTCCATTGTACATGGGGTTACACTGACCACCATTGTACAGGAGAGCACACTGATCACCAGTATATAGTTTACATACTGACCACCAGTATATAACGGGCACACTGACCACCAATGTTCAGAGAGCACAAATACCACCAGTATACAGGGGGCACACTGGCCATCAATATACAGGGGGCATACTGAGAAAGTAATTTTGCAGACAGTCCTGTTGACCACACGCTATACACTACTTAGTGCTGACGTCTTCAATCTATACACTATATTTCATGTTTCACAATGAAGGGGGCACACTCACTGCTATACTCTTGGAGGTTATTTATGCAATGTTGGGGAATAATTGTTGTGTAGGTCTGGGGATTAATAATGCACATTCTTGCTGGTTTATTACTGTGCCGTGCTGGGAGTTACTGTGACTGTGCCATGCTAGGGGTTTATTGTTGTGCCATGCTGGGAGTGAATTGTTGTACCATGCTAAAGGGTTATTTGTTGTGCAATGTTGGGGGGTTACCTATTGTGCAGTGCTGTGATTTTATTAAAGTGCCATGCTTGGATTTTTATTACTGCGCCATGCTAGTGGTTAATTATTGTGCAGTGCTGTGCGTTTATTATTGTGCCATGCTTGGGTTTTAGTAATATGCCATGTTGGTGGTTAATTACTGTGCCGTGCTTGGGGCTGATTATTATGTCAAGCCGGGGGTTTATTGCTGGCCCTGACATATACTGGGTATTATTAATGCTGGCCCTCACTTGCTGGGGGTTATTGTTGGCCCTGATACTTACTGGAGGTTATCATTGCTGGTCCCAATTTGGTTTATTTTAATCCAGCAAACTTTTTAGTGTGCCGAGAGGCCCTATTTTGTCTATACAAGAGTTAAAGGTGACAAACTAAATGGAGTAGGAAAAAAGTTGAAGGAGAAGTTTAGGCAAAGCTTTTTTGGCTGTACTGCTCCTAAGGATCACAGGAGTGGACTCGGTCCAGACTCTGAAAAGTTCCTGACCATATGGTTGGGATCCTCCCAGATGCAAGGACCAGCAGCTGGCTCCGCTTCTCAACAAGCTGATGAGAGCCTGAGGCAGCCACTCCGGGCCCCCTTCACAGCCCAGAGCTCCAGTGAGCCCTGGAGAGGCAGAGCAGAGAACTGGTGACTGACAGTCTCCAGCTCTCTGCAGCCTGGAGATTGGGAGCTGATCAGATTAATGCTGCATCTATGTGAGTATAATTATTTTTATTTTTTTACTTAAACCCATACTTCTCTTTTAATCTTGCTCCTCCTAACCAAAGTGGTAGCATTAGGGATCCTTAGGATTCACTTCACTGCCAGATAACAGAGAGCAGGAAAAGCCATTCCCAGTATGCACTAGAACTACAAAATAAAGCAGCAGAGATCCACGGTAAGTAAGGGGACCAAAAGAGGATGGCAGAACTAGGGTGATGCAATGGCTGAAGGAACAATTTGTAGATGACATGCTGTCCAACAGGGTCAGAGAGCATTGCAAGAGAAAGCCTAAAGCAACCCCAATTTGAAGTTCCATGAATTGTTAGAGGCAGCTAAAGCATGTCAGGAAGTTGGAACAGACTTGAATAAACTAATTCACCACCTATCTGGAATCAAGCAGCTGGGTAGCAAAGTGGAACAACTCCCCATCCCAGAACTGAAGATGTGAATGAAGAAAAGATAGAAATACCTGACTTGACTAGGAGTTGGCCTCAAGTAAACCTCGTCCTTATACTGGAAGAGTATAACAGGGCACAGATATAGGATGCAGTGGTTGCCCCACTAATAGATGTGCTATAGTCCAGTGGTCCAGTCAAAGACACAGATCAAAACTATTAATAGTGTAGTGCTACCCCCTTAGGAGCCGCTGGTTAGGATGGGTTATCTGTCCTTCTCAAGTACCTCAGCAGGGCCACCCCAAGTGCAGCAGTGAGACACAGTAAAGTTTAATTTACAGAGTGCTGGAGTATAGAAAAGGAGGATGGTAGCAAAGGGGCAGGGGGAACAAAGGAGGCTTGCAGAATAATTATTATGGGAGTAGTCCTTTGAGATGGTCTACTGCCGGCTATTGTTGGGGCCCTTTGAGAGTGTCTTTGCACTTAACAACAGTCCCAGTTAACCTGCATTCAATATAGGTACAGTATAGTCTCAGTAAAGGTTCGATATAATGCAGTATATCACACGGATCAGCGCTTACAGCCATTGGCTGCAAGCACTGATCAGATGCTGGTTTTCCAGCATGCCAGTTTAATAAAGCCAGTCATTAGACCAAACTCTGTCGGGCAGGTTGCTGCACACATGGCCGAATGTCATCCGGTTTCTGTTGAACCGGCAGTTACTGGCCAATATTCGGCCCGTGTATACAAGCCTTAAAGTGTTACTAAGCCAAGGAACATAGAATAGGGGAAAAGGTGAGGGAGGTAGAAGATAGATATCTGGAAGAGCCAACTACAGTTAGATATGAGGCTTGGGTAGAGGGTCAGGAGGAATATAGAAAACTAGTCCTGGAGAAAGAGGAAAATAGTAAAATGTTCCAGAAACAGAATCTTTTTGGTGAATGGGGAATTAGTAGGTAGAACTTTGACATTAATAGCCAGGGCAAACGGCCCCTCATCCACTATACTGGCAGTGTGGGATGGGGACGGGAGCACTATAAGAAATACTCCTGGTATAGTGGAGGTGTTCAAAGACTACTATGAAGATCTGTATAGGGCCCCACAGTTGGATGTAGAAGGGGAGATGTGGGAGTTCTTTGAAAATTTGAAAATAGTTCCGCTATCTAGTGAGGAGAGAGATGCCCTGGAAACCCCGTTGTCACTAGTGGAGATACAAAGAGTGGTAAAGGAAATGGCGAATCAAAAAGCGCCAGGTCCTGACCATTTGCCCGTAGAAATATATAAGAAATATGGGGAGGTTTTGCTCCCAAAATTATTAGAAGTTTTGAATGGAGCCGTGGCGGAAGGTAGACTACCCATGTCCATGACAGAAGCTACGATTATAATTTTGTTAAAAGAGGGGAAGAACCCGTTAGATGTAGCCTCATACAGACCAATCTCACTTCTATGCACAGATGTTAAGATCCTGGCTAAAGCCCTAGCAAACAGGTTAAAAAAAAATAATTTCCAAAGTAATACACGCGGATCAAATCGGTTTTATACCGGATAGATCGGTGAGTATGAATATTAGGCGAATGTATGGTAACATACAAGTGCCTACAGGGAAAGGAGGTAACAGAGCTATCTTATCATTAGATGCGGTCAAGGCATTTGATAGCCTTGAGTGGCACTATCTGTGGAAGGTACTGGCAGAGCTTAAATTTGGCCCTAATTTTGTGAACTGGTTGAAGCTTTTATATGACAAACCGAGAGCCAGAGTTAGGGTCAATGGTGAGTGCTCCGAGTGGTTCCAGTTGGGGAGGGGGACGAGACAGGGGTGTCCATTGTCGCCCCTGCTCTTTGTCCTTGCACTGGAGCCTTTGGCAATCGCTCTAAGAATGTCACAAGAAATTCAGGGTTTCAAAAGTAGGGGCGCAGAGGAGAAATTCGCAATGTATGCGGATGATATCCTGTTATTCTTGGAAGATACACAAGCCTCCCTGCTAGCAGCCATGAAACTGATTAAAGAATTCAGGCGCTTCTCGGGTTTGAAGATCAATTGGGAAAAATCAGCTTTGCTACCGATAGACCCCCTGGTAAATCCTCTCCCAAGACAGGTGAGCTCTATAAAAATCGTAAAACAAATGAGATACTTGGGGGTAAATCTAACCAAAGACCCAGGGCAATATATAACAGGCAACGTAGTACCATTAATGGTAAAATTAAAACAGAAGATCCGGGTATGGGGTGGTCTTCCTCTCTCGGTTGCCGGTAGATGCAATCTTATTAAAATGATATGGATGCCACAAATCCTATTTGTACTACATAATTCCCCCGTCTGGATTCCAAGGCGTTGGTTTAGGAAGCTGGATAGTTTGTTCAGGGAATTAATTTGGAAAAATGGAGTGGCAAGGATTGGTCTGAAGGCGCTGCGGCGGCCGAGAGAGGCGGGAGGCCTGGCGCTACCGGACCCCTGGAGTTATTTTTTAGCAGCCCAAATACAGTTTATGAGAGGCAGCAATTTGTCTGAAGAGAGGGTAGGAAGGAATAGTATATGGATTAATAATATCAGCTATGATACAGAGGCGGAGGCAGTGGAGGCCGAATTTTTTGGACACAGCTGCCCTACGACTCAGTTGATGATCAGATGCTGGAAGACGGTAAAGGCTGTATTGGGATACTCGGGGTTCTCTGAGTTTTCTCCAATATGGAACAACAAAAATTTGAAGGAGCTCAGTGTGATGGGGAAAATAGAAGAATGGGATAGGAAGGGTATCCACTGTTTGATGCAACTGTATATGGCAGGGAGGTTGAAATCGTTCCAAGAGATAAGAGAGGAGTTTGCAGTGCCCAATAGATTGTTTTTTGGCTACTTGCAAGTGAGGCACACCCTGGAGGTACAATTTAAAGGCAAGGAGATAGAGTGGAGTGAAATGCCCTTGTTAAGGAAATTGGTAAATTGCAAGGGTTCTAAAGGGCTGATCTCAGAAATGTACAGGAGTATAATCAAGGCGGGGCAGAAAGGGGAGGTAGAGCCTAGGAGGAGAATTAAATGGGAGGAAGAGATCGGTACAATAACGGAGGAACAATGGAAGTTTAATCTAGCATTAGGGCCAAGGGTATTTCTATCACCATCACAGGGGGTCTCTCATTTGTATTTGATCTATAGACTTTATAGAAAAATTATTTAGGTTTTGAAAGAGGCAGGATGTGAAATGTCAGCATTGTGGAGATGGGAGAGGTGACCTGATACATATGTTCTGGCGATGCCCCAAGCTATATAGGTACTGGGAAAAATTAGTGGAGGAAATTAACGCAGTATTCGGATCTTCATTGGTAATGGAGGCTCGAACCTGCCTTTTGAGTTTATTTGAGAAGAACGATATGCTGAAGGATACTCAGACCGCAATTATAAGATGCTTGTTCCAGGGTAGGAAAATTATAGCGCGGAAGCGGCAGGCGAAAGAACCCCCAACGGTAGGAGAATGGAGAAAAGCGGTTAAGGATACTATCATAAAGGAGGAATCTTGGTATAGAAGGAGAGGCAGCTTAAAGAAATATAAGAGTATATGGAAGTTATGGCTGGAGTATGAATGAGTTGGATAGGTATAAGAGTACTAGGTTGAAAGGGTGGTGTGTATATGGGGGGAGAGGAGGGTGGAGGTGAATGGGGTGATGGGGGGGGTTGGGGGAAAAGAGAGGAAAAGAATGTTTACTGATACCACTGTAGATTATACAAGTACTGTTTATAATATTTGTCCGGTTGGAGGAATTCTTTAATTTTAACCTAGAAGTTTAGAATCAATAAAGATAAGTTGAATATCAGCCACAATGATGTGAAAAAAAGAGATGGGATAAATTTTGATTCTCAAAGTTGAAACAAAGTCTCTTAGAATAAATTTCGCTGAAGTGGTAAAAAAAAAAAAGTGTTACTAAAGTCAAAATGTTTTACTAATTAAAATAAAAAACATGTTCTACTATACTCACCTGCTCTGTGCAGTATTATTGCACAGAGCGGCCCTGATCCTCCTCTTCTCGTGTCCCCCGGGGGTGATCCTGGCTCCTACTTTTCTTTGTGTGTGCCCATAGAAAGCCGCTTGTTATAGAGTCTCACAGTGTCTCCGCACTTCTGAGCTGTGTGTCTATGAAGCCACGCTTACACAGAGGAACTTCCTCCTCACTGCATTTGATTGACAGCAGCAAGAGCCAATCGAGTTCTTAGCTTAAGTATCACTTTAAGGGGTCTATTCGTCCCATTTTATAACTGCCCTCTCATGCTACAACTCCCAGGATTCACAACACTCTGCATAGATGTGTCTCCTCCAGTCCTGCAGGCATGTTCCCTCACATCCTGCTTCCTTCTCTCTCAGCACCTTCACTGATTCTACTCAGGTAAGTCAAAATTATACCCCAAGTGGGGGAGCAAGGTGTGGCCAGTCCTTAACCTCTTGCTGACTACAGACCTTTCACTGTCCCTCATTTATCTTAAGAACCTCAAGATCCTTTGTGGCAGATACACCCCATCTATCACTGATAGGGGCTGTCTGTCACAAATCTGCTGCACTGGAAGTACTGCTGACCCTCAACTTTATTTCACTTGACATGTCAGAAGACAAAAACCATCACATTCTAGTTATGCTAGACCACTTTATCAAGTTGCTACCCGTAAAAGAAACAGTCAGACAGTTTTGTTTCAAAAGTGAATCCTTTCAAGCATGATGCAACTCACTAGGTATTAAGACATTGAACACTACCCTGTACCACCCATGAGGCAATTGGGAACGTTAAATCCCCCCTTAATTCAACCGCTGAGATGCTTTGGTCTGGAGAAATCAAGGAAATGTACCCATTACTTAGCCGAAGCGGCCTACAACACAGTACATTCCTCAGGCAACTCACCTCACCATGTTTTATTTGGTTATACTATACTCTCAAGGGGCCCACAGACATATGCGCCACAGTGCCCACAGTAAAGTGTGCCACAGTGAAGAACTTGAACACACTCCAACTTCCTTGGAATGGAAAGGGCACCTATCTGAAATTCAACAGTTTGTTAAAAACCGGTCATGGATGGAGCATTGGAAGTGTAAGTCTTTGAAGTTAAACTGAGGGACAGAGTGCTAGACAAACATAAAGGCACGGGCCAGAAAAGAAAATTGCAAAGTCCCTGGAGTCATCTACAGCCGTCTATTACATATGTGCAAGGCTACGATGTCCAAAAAGAAGGAATTCAAGAAAACGCCTACACCGTAAAATCCTCAAACACATTGAGACCCACAGAGGGGCCAATAAGGAAATTTTCAAAGAACCCGTTTAGGTCTTTGAGTAACAAACATCTCTGACTTCAGTGGTTCAATGGTGGCTGTCTCCTGCTCTTCTACTATTATCTCCAAGACCCCCAGGAGAAGCTAAGGATCATGACATTACATTGTCCAATGGTCACTGAGCTTAGATGCTTTATCATTCTATGGAGACTTTGAATCATTATCAACTGATATGCCTGAAGACAGAGACATGTCACTTTTTGTGCTGGAAGATGGAATCAAGGCTTAATCCCTGACCTGCTTCCAAAGATCTAACTTTGAGCAGAATTAAAACAATATGCGTGAAAACTTTGCAAGAACAGCAAGTTAAGTCG
This sequence comes from Lithobates septentrionalis, assembly GCA_037952835.1. Lineage (NCBI taxonomy): Eukaryota > Metazoa > Chordata > Amphibia > Anura > Ranidae > Lithobates > Lithobates septentrionalis. The sequence goes on along the minus strand of JBBDGP010000609.1, from coordinate 3,310,004 downwards.
GGGTGGAGTGTTGTGGGTTGTCCATTTTTACACTATGCTCAGATGTAGGCTCAGGCACAGGCCTAATAACTAATTTTTCCACAACCCCTTTAGTTCCTAGATACACCCAGGGATGCTAAGTTTTTTTGCTTTACCTCCCTGAGCAGCCTAATAGCATGCAGTTTTCAAAAAAACCCAGCTACTGTGGGGGGCGCCTCCCCGGTTGCTGCCAGAGTGCTCCCAGAGTGCTCCAGTTAAAGTGGAGTGGCACTTCATCCTTGGCCCTTAGATCCCTCCGGCTGTTCACCTGTGTTACCAGAGCTACCTTTGACTTCACTGTGAGGGACATTGCCTTTGAGGATAATCTCAGGTAGCTAGTTCTCAAAGTGGTTCTCAACTTGACTCAGCAGATGGTCTTCGCTGCATGCTGGTCCTAGGTCCTGACTCTCAGGTTCTGGATAAACCAAAAAAATTTCTTTATGATGTAGAACTCTGATGTACAGAGCTAAAGAGGGGATTTGGAACTGGAGAGGACCAATGGCCAGGGGGAGCTGTCAACTGCAGATGCTGAGAGAGGAAAATGAAAGACAACAAAAGGAATGCTCAAAGACTGTTCAATGAAGTTACCAGCTGCTCCAGAGTCCATGTAAGTGGGGATTTGATAAGCATTCTGCGGCCAGTGAATAGAAACAGGCATCGTGACGTGAGGAAAGCTGGTTGAAACAGAGCTTCAATCTACAACATCTCATTCTGGTGAGCTAGACATGAGAGATTTCCAGATGAACGTGGACAGGTCCTCTACAAGTTACCAGTGGCACCACAATAAAGGCAAAAACCTTGGTTGGGACAATGAGTGTGCTCTAATGGTGTGAGGCATGTACAGCTTAAATGCATAGGCCCCTCCAGGGTGGAAGCAGAAGAGTATGGAGGGGGTCCAGAGTCTTCTGAACAACTGAAGCCAGCCAGACAGCCAGAAGGAGGGTAAGTTAGAAATGACCTCCCGAGAGCCTGCTACTGAAAATATACATCAATCTCAATGCAAAGATCAATCAAGTCATCCAACATCGTAGCATCATATCTTCCAGTGAGCTCATCCATAATACATTTGGACAAACCATGCTAAAAGGTAGCGGTAAGAGCTTCATTAGTCCATGCAAACTCTAAGGCCAGGATGCAAAATTGAAATACACACTGTCCCAAATGCATCTCCTCCTACTAAAGATGCAGGTGAGCTGTTGCAATGGGTTCTACCAGGCTTGTCAAAGGTTTTCCAGAAGGTGTGGGAAGGTTGAGAGGTTGGAGACCAATGTGTCCTGTTATTTTCACAATGGAGAGGCCTATGCCAGGGCTACCCTGCAGAGGGAAAAAAATATATGCAACCTTAGAGCAATTGGCAGGAAAGTGGTGTACAGGTAGTTCTAAATGAATTGAGCACTGATAACAAAGCCACAGCATGCCTTAGGGTCACTAGAAAAGAGATGTGGTACAGGGAGGTAAAGAGAAGGTATGCCAGTTGTGGTATGGTGAAGTGGCAGTTACAGGGGCTAGTAGAAGATTGGGTCACCAGGATACCTGTGGCTTGCAGATAATCTAAGTAAAGAGCTCTTATAGAATCAGTATAATGTGCTCTTGGTTGATCTGCTGAGAATCTAACCTTTGTGCCATCCACTACATCTGAGCCTAGGCCAATGGGGGTGTCCCCGACAAGCTCATGGCCTGAACAAACTGTTATGTATCTGCAGGAAGTGAGCTCACATGAGTACAGGATGGTATCCCCCAGGGCGTAAGTTTACAACATGGAGAATAAGCTATGCCAGCCTAAATGGGAGTGATGCAGAAGTATTGGTGCAGCTGAGGTGGAAAGAGAATCAGGCTAAGGTCAGGGCAGGCACAGACAAGCGAATCTAATAAACAAAGTTTGGGTCGGTACACAGAAGATCAATCCAAGAAAACAACAGGCAGGAATAGTTGAAGCTCAAAAAATATATGAACCTCTTTCAGGCAGAATATTGTGTTTATGGCCATATAGACCTTAATAGGAATGCCTGAAAAATGCATTTTCATACACATTTTTCAGATGCTCCTTTTCAAAAGTCTATGGGGCCTAAATCATTAGATTTTGTTTCTGTACTACAAGTAAAAATACGTAAATAAAGTGTATACAAACACATTAAAAAAGACTCTAAATCTTGTGCTAAATGACTTGGTGGTATTATGTTTGTTATAAAATCATTATTATTACCAAAGTTTGCCTTAGTGGTGTGGGGGGCGGGTGTAGCTCTGTCTGGACCCCCCCCCCCCCCCCAAGAAACCTATAAGGTTGGACAGCTGCAAGGCCTATTGGGTGCTTGGTCTCTCTTTGGAAAACAACCTAACAGGTCTCGCAACATGGGTCTCATCATAGTGGACCACTCCGGTCTAGTCCCTGACATTCCATGATGGGCCCCCATGGACTCCTGCCTTAACTTTTTACCCTTCAAATATAATATCATTGTTAACTGTTTGTTTACGGTTTATGATGTCTGAACTATATTGCACTTTTTCTGGTAACAAACTGTAAAGTTAATTTTGTTATTTTGGAAACTGAATAAAAAGATTGACACAGAAAAAATACTTTTTACTCTGCTCTGACTGTCTGGACAGTGCTGATTGGCCCTATGCTGATCACATGCACTCTCCCAAGAAAAAAAAACTCTATAGCAATACACAGCAGCATGTGCAGCTTGCAGCTTTTCTCCTAGCATTAGCTCTAACAGGAGATGGATTGGGGACAGTGGAAGAAGGGGAGGAACATAGAAGACAGGATCAAACAGCCTATTTATACAATGCAGATGATAAACCTATTAGGTTCCACAGTGAGTATAACAAGCATGCTTTACTTCATATATAGACTGTTTTTAGTGTTGTGGGTTTAGTATAACTTTAAGGCTCCTTTCACCCCCCTGCTCATCAGTTTTTCGTCCGTTTTTCCATAGAGATGCATTGATGTTCATTTTTCATCCGTCAACGGATGGATGAAAAGCAGACAAACCGACAGCATGTGTGAAAGGGGCCTAACTATGTTCAAACTAAGTGTGAATGGGGCTTGGAGTTTGGCTTTGAGCCTTGTGCCGCGAGGTCCCGCTCTCCATTTTTAACCTCTGGTGTCCAACTCTTTTTGCTATTTTAATTTTTTATGTTTTACTATTTTTTTACTTACATCTTTGAAAGTTAGTAAAATATCCCTCAAACCATATATTTTCTGAAAGCACAGGGCTCATAGAATAAAAAGATGGCACTGCACAAATGTTCATCAGGGAAATATTTTCTATACAAATACATAAAATTCATTATTAGTGCACACAAACACAACATGACTTAAACTAAATTCCCACTAAATCTAAAAGATAAAACTGTATTGCATTAATAAATAGAAAATGTTCGTAAATTTGAAATTGTGGCTTTTTATGAAACATTGAAAATGGAGTGTACACAACAATGTAAATAACCAAATAATGTAGGCTATAGATGCCTCAAATGTTGCTTGATTCCTGCTAAATCAGTGGAAATTCAAGCCATGGGTGGCCCTGCTGGCACTACTTCACTTGACTAACCTCAGCTGAAAAGACAAAGGAAGCCACTGTTATGCCCCGTACACACGATAGGATAGGCCGAAAATGTTTGATGGGAGCTTGTTGTCGGAAATTCCGACTGTGTGTAGGCTCCATCAGACATTTTTCATCGGAATTTCCGACACACAAAATTTGAGATCTGGATCTCAATTTTTCCCACAACAAAATCTGTTGTCGTAAATTCCGATTGTGTGTACACAATTCCGACGCACAAAGTTCCACGCATGCTCGGAATCTAACAGAAGAGCCGCACTGGCTATTGAACTTAATTTTTCCCGGCTCGTCGTACGTGTTGTACGTCACTGCGTTCTTGACGTTTGGAATTTCCGACAAGATTTGTGGAGCCGTGTGTATGCAAGACAAGTTTGAGCCAACATCCGTCGAAAAAAAAAAGGATTTTGTTGTCGGAAAATCCTATCGTGTGTACAGGGCATTAGTGTGTTCAGACAGCTGTGGCTGCTGCATGTGCATTGCACAGATTGGAACCCTCTGCACATTGCGGTGTGTTGTGTAGAATAGAAGGTTCACATTTTAGTTTTGTGAATTATGGTGCACTGGCACTGCAATCTAATTGCATGTAAATGGTCATTGTCACCTTACCCATTCAAAGCAAAGTCAGTGTGTGTTAGAAGTCCCCCATTCCCCTCAACCTACTCATACTCACCTTTCCAGTGATCCCCTTAATTAAGCCTTAATCAATTGCAGCTGCAATCTAAGTAGTCAGTTGGTGTCTGTGACTACACGTTTTTAACTTGCAAGCGGTAATATACTGCAATGCATTATACTAAAGTAAAGCCCCTTAGGGCTCATTAAGAATGTGTTGTTAAAGATACGCATGAAAATGCACGTTTAATTTATGTTACTGCAACATGCGTCACAACATGTCTCCAAGTGTGGTGCTTTGCAGTGCCATTGATTGTGAATGGAACCCAAATACACTAAAGAGTAGTGGGCAATGCACCCATAATGCAGCACATCACAATGCGCACTGTGTGTGTTGCCGTGCACCGCATTGAAAAAAATTGATTGTCATGTGCATTTTTGGATGTGTTATAGTGAATTGGAATCCAAATTAAAAGGCATGATCTATTTTAATCTAATTCAAATTAACATGCATTACAAGGCATGGTATTGTGCATGCAGTAATGCAACACAATGCAAAAGCACAGCGTTGTACCAACACACATTACCTGTGTTATCACACTGTGTGTGATTTGTGTGAGTGTGTGAGAAGGATTTCTGTTTTTTTTTTTTTTTATCGATTTACCTAAAATTAAGTACTGTCGACGGTACTGTCTAAATATACAGTACTGACAATATACAGTATACACCAACTGTGACCAGTCCTCTTTGGGGAAATATTCAGTTCAAAACAAACCTGAATTTTATTTTAGAAAAGTTTTAGAAAGTAAAATAGAGAATGAGATTGAGGACAAAGGGGTTGATTTACTAAAGGCAAAATGAACTGTGCACTTTGCAATGCGCAGTTGCTCCAGAGCTTAGTAAATGAGCAGAAGCTCTGCTTACTTCCATCATCCAATCACGTGCAAGCAAAAATGCTGTTTTTTGTATTTTCCTTGCATGCGCTTGGGTATGGGATCACAGGCGGGATTGAACTCCAGACATGCAATAAAGACCAAATTGACACCATTTGGATAAAAATGGCCTTATTTATTGGTTTTCACAACATATATCTTTTAATATATAATTCATCAAATTTATTTCACATTCAAATCTTATAAAATTATCAACTTTATAAAACCAACAAAACCCCAACTCAGTTATTAAGGCTCAAGCTGTAAAATTCATTAAATCCATTTCAATAACTGTCCATTTTCTTGATGAAAAGAACTTACCACATAAAAAGGCCGCAACGGGGGAGCAGTGGGTGGGGAGCTCCTCAATATCCTCTGGCGACTGGCATAAATTCTCCTCAGCTCTCCCTTTAAATAGGGGCTCATTCAGCTTCTAGAAGCTTCCAAAAGGGGCAGCTGACCTTTTTCCACCTATCACAGGCGACCCTTCCCAAGCTTCCAGAAGGTTCTTCCCATGTGACCTCTCCTGACTTATCATAGGTCACCCACTGATTTAAATCAATGGGAGACCTTGAAACTTCCCACCGCCATGATCCCATTAGGGAAGGGGAGCCTTAAGACAGGCATACCCCTTCCATACCCATGGGATCACAGGCAGTATTGAACTCTAGACATGCAATAAAGACCAATTTGTAACCATTTGGATGAAAATGGCCGCGGCCTTATTTATTGGTTTTCACAACATATTTCTTTCAATATATAATTCATCAAATTTATTTCACATTCAAATTTTATAAAATTATCAACTTTTTAAAACCAACAAAACCCCTGCCCAATCATTAAGGCTCGAGCTGTAAAATTCATTAAATCCATTTCAAAACTGTCCCCAACCGACATGTCTAATGCAAAGCATTCAGCATGTCACCTACCCCCAAACTCGCTGCCCATTCAATGCATGTCTGGAGATTCAAATTAAAAATATCCAAATCGGTCTCGGATAAATTAATACCATCATCCCTATAGAGGCCCAAAACACCACCCTCCAGATCAGTGTGCCTGAATGAAGTGCCAAAAGAAGGTGTCAAAAATTTCTGAACAGCCCTATTCACCCTCTTCCTAATTTTTTCAAATGGCTTCAAATTGGCAGATTACAGCCAGCGCAATCTAGGGATGATTTCTGAAAAAACGATGACTGACTGAGGCGATGATGTGCTGATAACTTGCAGTGTATTGTGTATGTTGGCTAGGGATGAGTTTCGGGTTTGAGTCGAGCTCATGTTCGACTCGAACATCGGCTGTTCGCCAGTTCGCCGAATAGCGAACAATTTGGGGTGTTCGCGGCAAATTCGAAAACCGCGAAACACCCTTTAAAAGTCTATGGGAGAAATCAAAAGTGCTAATTTTAAAGGCTTATATGCATGGTATTGTCATAAAAAGTTACTGTGGATATGATGGGCAATAATGAGAGAATGGTATTTATCTTAAAAAATTGGCAAAGTTTATTAAAGTATCAAGTTCTAAAATTGGCGATAATAACACCAACGATTGTATAAGTAGATAGGATCCACCATACATTAATAAATGAGCTTATCTAGTGCTATATGCACACGACATGCTCATTAGCCAGATACACAAAAGTGACAAACGATAACAAACATATAAAGATATAAAACAGACATGGTGCAGGCGCCTATACTCCCACAGATGCACAAGGCCCCTATGGCTACCGCCAAATCAAATTGCATGGAAACATAGTTAAATAGCAAAGGGGCATTGTGCATGTGTGGTCCCCCGGGGAATTGGGGATCAGGGGATTCAATCAACACTAAGGGTGCCCATCTACAAGGAACCCTCTGAATGATGTGATCAACTGCTATATGTATAGAGTGAATGGAAAAACAAAAGTTCAAAGATATGCTGCATGCGCATGTTCAAAGCATTTCATTCACAAAGAGTCCATTCCTGAGGTATAGTAGATGGTAACATTTTGATAGTCACTATAAGGGTGTGTTGAGTAATTGAAGACTCACAATTAGTTAATGTGGTCACCGCCAGTTGCTATTCACATAGCAGGACATGCTTGCTGGAGATTGCCAGGAACTAATTTGTATTTCAAAAACGGTTATTGACCAGTAGATGGTTATACATCACTACAAATTGTCCCAAAGTTCGTGTTTACTTAAGCAATGCCATACCAACATCTAAGCGGAGATGGCAACTAAATAGTAGGAGCTGAAAGGGTTACATTACCGCCTCTTGCTAGTATGAGGATCGGACAGCATCTCCTGTGTGTTCATAGCAGCCCCGCTGCTCCGTAGTTTCTCCGTCTGACAGATAAATGTTATCTGTAACTGATTATTGCCTGTGGGGATGTGATGGGTGGAACTTTGCTCCTTCGTAGGTTTAAGCTGCAGCTGGAACATACGGCAAGTAGACTCCTGATTTGTTTTGCGGTTCCGCTGGAGACAAACAATTTCTCCTATCAGATGTCCCCGTCTTCCATTGGGATAGGGAGATAGCTGAGTCGGTGTCTGCACACTGTGGTTACGTCGATGCGTTTCGCAACGTCATAGTTACGTAGCTTCAACTGGACGTGGAGGGGACCGGCAAGCATCTCTCCCTCTTATCACTCTGAGATGCCGACTTAGCCAACGAATTCAAACAGGGACGGGCTGAAGCAGCAAAAATGCCAAGTATGCCTAGCCCGGGTGGAAGTTCCTTTTTGTGTCTGACTTTGGTCTATGTTTTCACAATCTTATAGTAAGGTGGTCATATTTAAGCAGTTGTATTCAAATATATAAAACAAAGGGTGGGGAATGAAGCCTGTTTGTATAGTGCATCCTCACTAATTCTCCTCCATACTTCCCAGTCGCCTCTGCCATTCATACACCATATATATCTTACCACTCGTACCTAATTAATGTGTGGAAAGAGCACCAATAATACCCGATGTTACTAGAAGGTATATATCATTAGATAATAAGTTAAAGATGACGGTGCCTTCGTTCTCATTAGGGAAGGGGAAAAGCTGGGACCGGAGTAGGATCATATTTAGCTAAGGACCAATCAAATACATTAGAGGAGATAAGAGAGATAAGAAATTCAGTGGACTAGAGGGAGAGACAAGGAAAAACGGCACGGGGAAGGGGGGGATATATACAGGAGGCTATGGTGGCACATAATCTTAATCCAAAAAGGGTTGCATACTCAATTCCGTGTTCATACCCATGGGTACGAGGGACTTCAAAGTATATATCCACCATTTTTCTTTTTGAAGTAAAATACAATTGAAGTCTCCCCTTCTTGCTGGTAGTTTTAGGATATAGATACCTTTTACCCTCAACCCTTCGGTTTTGCCCTGATGATACCGGGGCAAAGTGCTTAGCCACTGGTCTTTCCTCCTTCTTTTCCATTTTCCACACGACCCCCTCTCTTTCCTTCTTGATGTCTTTTAAATGCTCCCCTATTCTAGTCCTAAGGGCTCTTTTTGTCTTACCTATATACATTTTTGGGCACGGGCATGTGATCATATATATCACTTTGGTAGTAGAGCAGTTGATCAAATCCTTGATCACGTATTCTCCCTGCCCCATGGCGTACTTAAAGGTGTCTGTTCTGTCCACGAATGGACATATCTGAGACCTTGTGCAGGGGACCATACCCTTACAGCGCGGGTAATCAGATAGCCAGGTGGAATCCTGATGTCTAGTGAACTCAGAGTGGATAAGTATATCCCCCAAGTTTTTAGCTCTGCGTGCCACCATCTTGGGTTCATCACCCACGATGTTGGGCAAATTTTTGTTGTTGGTTAGAATACCCCAGTGTTTTTTTAAGATTTTTTGTACAGAATCCCATTGGGTCCCATAAGTGGTAATTAATCTAACTGGGCCTCGTTCCATAGTTTTTGGTTCTATTTCTTTGTTGTCCAAAGATAGTAGGCTTGCTCTACTTCTAGCCGCAGCCCTACGTTTGGCATTGCGGATCTGCCTATGGGAGTAACCCCGGTCCCGAAATCTCATATACAGATCCTTGGACTCCCTACGCAGATCCGTAGTATTTGAGCAATTACGCTTAATTCTCATAAACTGTCCTGTAGGGATACCGTTCCTAAGCCAGGGGGGGATGATGGCTGTCTGCTTGCAACAATGTGTTTGCTGCTGTTTCCTTGCGGTAAGTACACGTGTTGATCGTCCCTCCCTTCAGGCCAATCAATAAGTCCAGAAATGACAGTTGGGATCGATTATAGGTGTAGGTGAGACGTATATTATGCTCATTGGTGTTAAGCTGGTCCATGAATTTGTGGAGGGCATCTATGTCGCCTGTCCATATGACCAGCACGTCATCGATGTACCTCAGCCACGTATGTACATGGCTGAGGTAAATCGGGCAGCCAAACACCTCTTCTTCCTCCCATCTGCCCAGATGGAGGCACGCATAGGCTGGTGCCCATGCTGCCCCCATCAATGTGCCTTTGATTTGCTGATAGAATCGTGAGGCAAATTGAAAGAAGTTGTTGTGTAGAGCAAAGTCAAGAAGTTCCAACAGGAACTCATTCTGAGGGCCAAAGAGGGGAAAGCTTTTTTCCAAGGAGCTCCTGACAGCTGAAATGCCACATTCATGCGGGATGGACGTGTATAGTGATTCAACGTCAATGCTGACCAGCCATGCCTCCCCCTCAACTGTAAGGTCAGCTATCCTGGCCAGCATATGACGTGTGTCCTGCACATATGATCTAATTTCACCTACCATCCCTTTAAGAAGTGAGTCCAAGTATTTACCTACTCTATCAAGGGGTCCACGGATTGCTGACACAATTGGTCTCCCTGGTGGCTTCTCCAGGGATTTGTGCACCTTGGGGATGCAGTAGAAGGTAGGTATATTGTAATCATCCACGGATAGATAGTCAAATTCTCGTTTTGTCAGTAATCCCACCTCCACTGCATCATCCAACTTGCTGTTAAGGTCACGCACTGTCCTGGGGAACGGGTCCCCATCCAATTTTTTGTATGTGTTAGTGTCTCCCAAGAGGTGTTTAGCCTCTTTATCATAATCAATGTCGTTCATTAGGACGACATTACCTCCCTTGTCACATCTTTTAATTATGATGTTCTTGGCTTCTTTTAATTCTTTCAGTGCTTGACGTTCTGTTTGGGTGAGGTTATCATGGTCAGCTTGTTTCCATGAGATCCCACCCAACTCCATCTGAATCATGTCAAGAAAAATCCCAAGCCACTTGTTTTTATTCAAAGGAGTCATTTTCTTGGATTTAATATTTAAATCTATTGATCTCCTTGTTGGGGAGTTCCCACTTCCTCCTTCTTCATTCTCCTCTAACAAAGAGTTGAGAATGTCAATTGCATTTTGATCATCCGCATCGGGATGTGGTCCTACTGTTTCTGATGATGAGTCCTGTGTATATAGAGATCTAAAAAAGATTTTTCTAAGATATAATACCACATCCTTATAGACAGTAAATTCATCCATATTGTTCGTGGGTGAAAAAGACATCCCACGTTGCAGTAATTGGATGTGCCTAGGGGCCAGAGGAAATGATGACAAATTAATAACAGTCATATCAGATTTACTTATGGGGTCATTTTTAGCTAGTTCTAGCGATTCTGGCTTCTCGTTCGTTAGCCTCCTGTTTTTTGTATTGAATTTTTCCCCTTTTGTGATCTGTTCTCTTTCATTTTTGGATGAGTTGGATGGTTCACCTGAGGGGGGTGTGGGATACACTTTCCCCCACCCCCTCTTTCTCTAAAAAAGTTACTGCTCTATGTGTGTTGCCTTCATCTGCAGAGGGGGGAGAAACGTCCTGTCTATTTCTAGATTGGGATCTAAAGCCCCTTCTGGAAGAGTTACTTCTTCCCCTCCTAATTGTCAGATCGAAGGCTTGATCTTTTTCAAAATCCTGTGTGTCCCTTCTATATTTTGATTGTTTAGTTGTCTTAAGATTTTGTTGTGCTTTCTCTATTTCCTTTTTTAGAAACTCATTTTGTCTGGTGAATTCCTCATCTTCCTTCATCAGGTCCAGTCCCCTAGCGCTCTCCTCTATCTTGTCCCTAAGTTCAGTCAGCTGAAGTTTCTCTTCCTCAACTATTAATTTCATGACCACAATACCATGAAGGGATCTGTCATTATGAAGATGTTCTGCTGGTATAGTCTTATCACGTAATCCACGAGGGACTATCTTATGTTCAATATAGGTCTCCAAAAAGGAGACGTCCCATTTTTTGAACTTTTGTTTTTCCATTCACTCTATACAAATATACAAATAGCAGTTGATCACATCATTCAGAGGGTTCCTTGTAGATGGGCACCCTTAGTGTTGATTGAATCCCCTGATGAAGCAAGAAGGGGAGACTTCAATCGTATTTTACTTCAAAAGGAAAAATGGTGGATATATACTTTGAAGTCCCTCGTACCCATGGGTATGAACACGGAATTGAGTATGCAACCCTTTTTGGATTAAGATAATGTGCCACCATAGCCTCCTGTATATATCCCCCCTTCCCCGTGCGGTTTTTCCTTGTCTCTCCCTCTAGTCCACTGAATTTCTTATCTCTCTTATCTCCTCTAATGTATTTGATTGGTCCTTAGCTAAATATGATCCTACTCCGGTCCCAGCTTTTCCCCTTCCCTAATGAGAATGAAGGCACCGTCATCTTTAACTTATTATCTAATGATATATACCTTCTAGTAACATCGAGTATTATTGGTGCTCTTTCCACACATTAATTAGGTACGAGTGGTAAGATATATATGGTGTATGAATGGCAGAGGCGACTGGGAAGTATGGAGGAGAATTAGTGAGGATGCACTATACAAACAGGCTTCATTCCCCACCCTTTGTTTTATATATTCGAATACAACTGCTTAAATATGACCACCTTACTATAAGATTGTGAAAACATAGACGAAAGTCAGACACAAAAAGGAACTTCCACCCGGCCTAGGCATACTTGGCATTTTTGCTGCTTCAGCCCGTCCCTGTTTGAATTCGTTGGCTAAGTCAAAGAGGGAGGGGCGACGGCATCTCAGAGTGATAGGAGGGAGAGATGCTTGCCGGTCCCCTCCACGTCCAGTTGAAGCTACGTAACTATGACGTTGTGAAACGCGTCGACGTAACCACAGTGTGCAGACGCCGACTCAGCTATCTCCCTATCCCAATGGAAGATGGGGACATCTGATAGGAGAAATTGAATACAATACAATATCCCTGGGCACTAGCACCGTTTATCTCTAAACTACTGTATTCTCCCTTGCAGTTGTCCTAGGCTTAGGTGAACATGCCTTGGTTTGTGTTCGCCCATCGCTTGCAGTCCTCCTTATTACCCTCCCTCCTACCTTATTATGGAACCAGTCCCCGGCAGGGTGCCCCCCTCGGGAGCCCTTCTATGCTCATACTAGTACCAGGTACCGTTCGGCCCCTTTTCACCCATATGTTCACATTGTTCTAATCTCCTCCTTACTTTCCCCTCCCCCCTCTTACCCTTTTTCCCCCCCCTCCTCCCTCCCCCCCTCTCTCCCCCCCTCTCCCCCCCTTCCCTCTTTCCCCCCCTTTTCCCTGCCCACCCCTCTTTCCCCTCTTCCACCGGTTCCTCCTCCGCTCCCCCCCCTCTTTTTTCCCCCCTCCCCCCCCCCTCTGTTACCCTTCCAATCCCTCACAATCCTTCCTCCCCACTCCCCCATTATCCCCTTCTCCACCCCTAATTCCCCTTCCCTCCCCCTGCCCCATCTCCTCACTTGTTCACCCTTTCACCCACATCATACAACACCTCTATGCCCTGTTCATCATCACCTCTTCCTATTTGTTTGGTCACCTTTTGTAATCTTTTATTCTCTGCATAATGCGACTTCATTTTTTTGGCATCTTTCACATCATTCACCCATCACCCCCCCTTGTCATTACTTTTTCTCCATACTCACTATTTCATGTTTCACTTCTTCTTGTGTGTGGCAATCTAGGTTACCTTAATCCCAATATACATTTTATCCTTACTATCCCGTTATTTCGTCAGCTCCCCCAGGTCGCCGTGGGAGATCATTTGTTGGTGGTGGGGCCTTGCGCCTGGGGTCTGCTGGGACCTGGGTAAGCAGATTCGTCCCCTGCCCCCAGACCCCTATTTTCATTACCTATTTGTAAATTTTGATGCTGGAACATAAATTGTACTGATTATGTATTTTTGTAAACTTCATTGTATTTTTTAATTGTCAGGTTCAGACTGTTTAGTCAGAATAACTCATCTCCAGATTCCCTCCCGACGAAGCGGATTGTGTCCGCGAAACTAGTCGAGGAATATAATATCTGAGATTTTGTGCTGTACTGTATACTATTGAATCCACTGGTGATATGCCTGTACTTTTATTAAGTGTTATTGTATTATCATGTTTTGTCCGTTGCATCAATAAATGAATTATAATTTTTATTACTGCCATTACTTGCTCTATATGGTTATCCCTAATTACTGTACCGGAATAGTCCAATATGCCCCATTCTTTGGTCGCCTGACTGGGGATCAGGCTTCCAACCCCTTTTTGATAATCAGTTACAGATAACATTTATCTGACAGCGGAGAAACTACGGAGCAGCGGGGCTGCTATGGACACACAGGAGACGCTGTCCGATCCTCATACTAGCAAGAGGCGGTAATGTAACCCTTTCAGCTCCTACTATTTAGTTGACATCTCCGCTTAGATGTTGGTATGGCATTGCTTAAGTAAACACGAACTTTGGGACAATTTGTAGTGATGTATAACCATCTACTGGTCAATAACCGTTTTTGAAATACAAATTAGTTCCTGGCAATCTCCAGCAAGCATGTCCTGCTATGTGAATAGCAACTGGCGGTGACCACATTAATTAATTGTGAGGCTTCAATTACTCAACACACCCTTATAGTGACTATCAAAATGTTACCATCTACTATACCTCAGGAATGGACTCTTTGTGAATAAAATGCTTTGAACATCCGCATGCAGCATATTTTTGAACTTTTGTTTTTCCATTCACTCTATACATATAGCAGTTGATCACATCATTCAGAGGGTTCCTTGTAGATGGGCACCCTTAGTGTTGATTGAATCCCCTGATCCCCAATTCCCCGGGGGACCACACATGCACAATGCCCCTTTGCTATTTAACTATGTTTCCATGCAATTTGATTTGGCGGTAGCCATAGGGACCTTGTGCATCTGTGGGAGTATAGGCGCCTGCACCATGTCTGTTTTATATGTTTATATGTTTGTTATCGTTTGTCACTTTTGTGTATCTGGCTAATGAGCATGTCGTGTGCATATAACACTAGATAAGCTCATTTTTTAATGTATGGTGGATCCTATCTACTTATAAAATCGTTGGTGCTATTATCGCCAATTTTAGAACTTGATACTTTAATAAACTTTGCCAATTTTTTAAGATAAATACCATTCTCTCATTATTGCCCATCATATCCACAGTAACTGTCTTTGGGCTCTGGAGAATCACCTTCTTGTGCTTCTCTTTGATCCCCTTTTTTTCTAGTATGCCTGTTGTTTGTTACGGATATGACCTCTAAACCAGAGGAGTGGCGTTGGATGAGAGATTATTATTAACGATTAGGCTTATATCTTCAAGGGTGGTCCCCCCCTCTCTTTTTTCTGTATTGTCATAAAAAGTGTTTGGGGACCTGGGTCCTGCCCCAGGGGACATGCATCAATGCAAAAAAAAGTTTTAAAAACGGTCGTTTTTTCGGGAGCAGTGATTTTAATAATGCTTAAAGTCAAACAATAAAAGTGTAATATTCCTTTAACTTTCGTACCTGGGGGTTGTCTATAGTATGCCTGTAAAGGGGCACATGTTTCCCATGTTTAGAACAGTCTGACAGCAAAATGACATTTCAAAGGAAAAAAAGTCATTTAAAACTACTCGCGGCTATTAATGAATTGCCAGTCCGACAATACACATAAAAGATAATTGTGGGGTATTGCTGCGCTATCGTGAACGGGGTTGGGGAGAGAGGAGGAGGGACACCCAATCTCAATAAACACAAGGAAAAGCAGCATACACCGAATGGGGTACAGCCTGTCCCCAGTTAAAACAAAATGGAGTAAAGTGTGGTGCTGCGCTAATCCCAATGAGATAGGCGCATATTGATTCTGTGCTCGTGAGCGTCTTATAGTGCACCAAAATAGACTTTACAGATGTAAATAAAAAGATAACCTCATATGACACATGTGTCCTTATGTGCTGATAGTGTATATGGTCAAAAAATCGTAATAAATACACAATAAATAATAATAAATATAACGTGCAAAGTGATTAGTGCTTAAACATCACAGTAGCAAACATAAATGTATGGGTGCATATAGCTACGGTAAAAATCGCAGCTGGCTAAAACTATCATCAATCGCCAACTAGCTAAAAACAATATAAATCTACACATACATAAGTGCATATATAGCCAAAGTGCATCCAGTGCAAGTTAAATGTGGCTAAGTGCTTAAAAGTACATAAACATGCATGCAAAACTGCGTGCAAAATATTATCAGGTGCAGTGCTCCTTGCGGCGAAAACCATCAATCAAAAGTCCATAAAACATGTATTGACTTCCGTGCTAAACATGGGTGCTAGACATGGGTGACAGTGGTGGTCAGTCTTCATGCAACAGTGTGCACATTAGTGGGCAGTGGCCCCTTACCTGAAGGTAATGGGGTAATCGCGTTTAGCCAATCAGAGGCATGGCAGCCTTTGTAGAGACACTGGGTATACTCTGTAATGGAGGATGGTGGAAATATGGTCCTATCCTGATCGCTTCTATTGTAGGGGCGTCTGGTCCTTCCAAGTAGTGTCCCGGGGTCACCCAGATAGATTAAGAAAGGAAGCCCACAATAGTGTAATATTGCATGGAAGCGTATCACTTTAATTACAACTTAAAATACAGTACTCACATTAAACATTGAAAACCGGGTGGAGATCCGACGAGCGGCGAGCTCGTAATGCAAATAACAGTCAGAGAGTGCCTGTCCCGTCCCTATGCATGACGTCACGGTCACGTGACTTCTTCAGGGGATCCCACATAAAAGTTCATTGATAAAAACTGCATGGGATTTCCCCACAGGGGAACCCCGAACCAAAATTAAATAAAAAACTGGCGTGGGGATCCCCCTAAATTCCATACCAGGCCCTTCAGGTCTGGTATGGATATTAAGGGGAACCCCGCTCCAAATTTTTTTAAAAAAATGACATAGGAGTCCCCCTCAAAATTTATACTAGACCCTTTAGGTCTATGGATTTTAAGGGGAACCCCGCGGCAAAATGTAAAAAAAAATTGGCGTGGAGTCCCCCCAAAAATCCATACCAGACCCTTATCTGAGCACGCAACCTGGCAGCCCGCAGGAAAAGAGGGGGGATGAGAGAGCACCCCCCCTCCTGAACCGTACCAGGCCACATGCCCTCAACATTGGGAGGGTGCTTTGGGGTAGCCCACCAAAGCATCTTGTCCCCATGTTGATGAGGACAAGGGCCTCATCCCCACAACCCTTGGCCGGTGGTTGTGGGGGTCGTCAGGCGGGGGGCTTATCGAAATCTGGAAGCCCCCTTTAACAAGGGGACCCCCAGATCCCCCCCGTGTGAAATGGTAAGGGGGTACAAATGTACCCTTACCATTTCACAAAAAAACTGTCAAAAATGTTAAAAATGACAAGAGACAGTTTTTGACAATTCCTTTATTTAAAGTCTTCTTTTTTTCATCTTCTATCTTCGTTCTTCTTTCTTCTATCTTCCTTCGGTTTCTTCCTACATCTTCTTCTTCCTCCGATCCTCTGCTTTTTTCCCCAGTGTTCTCGTCCGGCATCTCCCTCTGCGGCATCTTGTTCTCTTCATCTTCTTCTCTTCATCTTCTTATCTGCATCTTCTTCTCTTCATCTTCTTTTCGGGCCGCTCCGCATCCATGATTGGATGGGAGGCTCCCGCTGTGTGACGCTTCTCTCTTCATCTTTTTTTCTTCATCTTTTTCTCTTCATCTTTTTCTCTTCATCTTCTTGTCTTCATCTTCTTTTTGGGCCGCTCCGCATCCATGATGGCATGGAGGGAGGCTCCCGCTGTGTGACACTTCTCCTCTTCTGACGGTTCTTAAATAATGGGGGGCGGAGCCACCGGTGACCCCGCCTCCCTCTGAGGCACGGGGACTTGATGGGGACTTCCCTGTGGCATTCCCCGTGATGTCAGAATGGGCGGGGTTACGTAACGGGTGACCCCGCCCCCTCTGACGTCACGGGGAATGCCACAGGGAAGTCCCCATCAAGTCCCTGTGCGTCAGAGGGGGGCGGGGTCACCGGGTGGCCCCGCCCTTCGTTATTTAAGAACCGCTAGAAGAGGAGAAGCGTCACACAGCGGGAGCCTCCCTCCATGCCATCATGGATGCGAAGCGGCCCGAAAAGAAGATAAAGGCAAGAAGATGAAGAGAAAAAGATGAAGAGAAAAAGATGAAGAGAGAAGCGTCACACAGCGGGAGCCTCCCATCCAATCATGGATGTGGAGCGGCCCGAAAAGAAGATGAAGAGAAGAAGATGAAGATAAGAAGATGCCGCGGAGGGAGATGCTGGACGAGAACACCGGAGAAAGGAGCAGAGGATCGGAGGAAAAGATGGAGGAAGAAACCGAAGGAAGATAGAAGAAAGAAGATAGAAGATGGAAAAAAGAAGACTTTAAATAAAGGAATTGTCAAAAACTGTCTCTTGTCATTTTTAACATTTTTGACAGTTTTTTTGTGAAATAGTAGGGGTACTTTTGTACCCCCTTACCATTTCACACGGGGGGGGCAGGATCTGGGGGTCCCCTTGTTAAAGGGGGCTTCCAGATTCCGATAAGCCCCCAGCCCGCAGACCCCCACAACCACCGGCCAAGGGTTGTAGGGATGAGGCCCTTGTCCTCATCAACATGGGGACAAGGTGCTTTGGTGGGCTACCCCAAAGCACCCTCCCAATGTTGAGGGCATGTGGCCTGGTACGGTTCAGGACGGGGGCGCTCTCTCATCCCCCCCTCTTTTCCTGCGGCCTGCCAGATTGCGTGCTCGGATAAGGGTCTGGTATGGATTTTTGGGGGACCCCACGACAATTTTGGCGCGGGGTTCCCCTTAAAATCCATACCAGACCTGAAGGGTCTGGTATGAATTTTGAGGGGGACCCCTACGTCATTTTTAAAAAAAAATTTTGCCGCGGGGTTCCCCTTAATATGCATACCAGACCTGAAGGGCCTGGTATGGAATTTGGGGGGACCCCCACGCCTGTTTTTTTTTTAAATTTTGGTTCGGGGTTCCCCTGTGGGGAAATCCCATGCAGTTTTTATCAATGAACTTTTATGTGTATTGTCGGACTGACAATTCATTAATAGCAGCAAGTAGTTTTAAATGATTTTTTTCCTTTGAAATGTCATTTTGCTGTCAGACTGTTCAAAACACGGGAAACATGCGCCCCTTTACAGGCATACTATAGACACCCCCCAGGTACGAAATTTAAAGGAATATTACAAGTTTATTGTTTGACTTTAAGGATTTATTATTATTATTATTGAAATCACTGCTCCCGAAAAAAAGGCAGTTTTTAAAACTTTTTTTTGCACTGATACATGTGCCCTGGGGCAGGACCCAGGTCCCTAAACCCTTTTTAGGACAATACCATGCAAATTAGTCTTTAAAATGAGCACTTTTGATTTTGTACGTTCGAGTCCCATAGATTTCAATGGGCTTCTAACGTTCGTGCAAAGTTTTGGTCTGTTCTCAAGTTCTGGTGCGAACCGAACCGGGGGGGGGGGGTTTCGGTTCATCCCTAATGTTGGCTATCAAGTCCAACATTCGTATCTGACCAATGTCATTACCCCCTAATATACATTTGATTTATCTCGAAATTATTGATTTATCTCAAAGATCAATTTCTCCCACACCATTCCACGGCAACCTCTCCAAAAAAACATAAACTTATCTTTATCTAAATCGAAATTAGCACCATAACTTCTTGCCCCAGCTCTTTTCTATGCCCAATAAATGAATGAATGGCCCAGGATTAATATCACTCGTTTACCTGTAATAGATTAAATAGAAGTGTTAGGATGAATGTAACTTTTGTAAGCAGTGCCTTGCAAAAGTATTCACCTCCCTTGACTTTTTACCTATTTTGTTACATTACAGCCTTTAGTTCAATGTTTTTTTTCATTTGAATTATATGTGATGGATCAGAACACAATAGTCTAAGTTGGTGAAGTAAAATTAGAAAAATATATACATAAAGCCATTTTTCAGAAATAAAAAAACTGATAATTGGCATGTGCATATGTATTCACCCCCTTTGTTATGAAGCCCATAAAAAGCTCTGGTGCAACCAATTACCTTCGAAAGTCACAAAATTAGTGAAATGATGTCCACCTGTGTGCAATCTAAGTGTCACATGATCTGTCATTACATATAAACACCTTTTTGAAAGGCCCCGGAGGCTGCAACACCTAAGCAAGAGGCACCACTAACCAAACACTGCCACGAAGACCAAGAAACTCTCCAAACAAGTAAGGAACAATTATGTTAAGAAGTACAAGTCAGGGTTAGGTTATAAAATAAATCCAGATCTTTGATTATCCCTAGGAGCACTATCAAATCTATCATAACCAAATGGAAAGAACATGGCACAACAGCAAACCTGCCAAGAGACGGTCGCACACCAAAACTCACAGACCAGGGAAGGAGGACATTAATCAGAGAAGCAGCACAGAGACCTAAGGTAACCCTGGAGGAGCTGCAGGGTTCCACAGCAGAGACTGGAGTATCTGCACATAGGACGGCAATAAGCCATATGCTCCATAGAGTTGGGCTTAATGGCAGAGTGGCCAGAAGAAAGCCATTACTTTCAGCAAAAAACAAAATGGCACGTTTTGAGTTTATGAAAAGGCATGTGGGAGACTCACAAAATGTATGGAGGAAGGTGCTCTGGTCTGATGAGACTAAAATTGAACTTTTTGGCCATCAAAGAAAACGCTATGACTGGCGCAAACCCAACACATCACATCACCCAAAGAACACCATCCCCACAGTGAAACATGGTGGTGGCAGCATCATGCTGTCGGGATGTTTTTCAGCAGGCGGGATTGGGAAACTAGTCAGAGTTGAGGGAAAGATGGATGGTGCTAAATACAGGGATATTCTTGAGCAAAACCTGTACCACTCTGTGTGTGATTTGAGGCTAGGACGGAGGTTCACCTTCCAGCAGGACAAATGACCCCAAACACACTGCTAAAGCAACACTTGAGCGGTTTAAGGGGAAACATGTAAAAGTGTTGGAATGGCCTAGTCAAAGCCCAGACCTCAATCCAATAGAAAATCTGTGGTCAGACTTAAAGATTGCTGTTCACAAGCGCAAACCATCCAACTTGAAGGAGCTGGAGCAGTTTTGCAAGGAGGAATAGGCAAAAATCCCAGTGGTAACATGTGGCAAGCTCATAGAGACTTATCCAAAGCGACTTGGAGCTGTGATAGATGCAAAAGGTGGATCTACAAAGTATTGACTTTAGGGGGGTGAATATGCACATTGACTTTTTCTGTTCTTTTGTCCTATTTGTTTGCTTCACAATACAAAAAACATCTTCAAAGTTGTAAGTATGTTCTGTAAATTAAATTATGCAAATACTCAAACAATCCATGTTAATTCCAGGTTGTGAGGCAACAACACACGAAAAATGTGAAGGGGGGTGAATACTTTTGCAAGGCACTGTATGTTATTTATTTTTATTTCATTGAGGCCTATTTGAGCAGCTTCTGTTGCTGCTCCAATTTGAAAGGAGTGAAAAGAAAATTGCATATGATGCATATTCAGAGCCAAAAGACATTTCTTAAATACCACATTAAATTGACATATCGTCAATGGTGTACCATCCAAATAGATGAGTAAATTAGCCTGTAAATTAGATCTATGTGTTGTAAAATCTCGAGCCAAACAAACAGGGCATATGGAAACATCTGAACAACAATTTAAACGTAACCAATGACCTTTGCTAAATATATCAGTTTTGCTATGTGGAATAAACAGACCCAAATTATCTGGAAAATCTTCAAGTTATGGAATATATGGAATATACCTGTACCTCTATACTTGGAGGCCGGTACAACCTCAGATATTTTCAGTGCTGCAAAAAAAGTCAGTGTAAAAACTGCCTTAACCCTTTCCCGCCGAGCGTACGCAGAAGTGCGTACTCGTGTTTCCGGGGTTATACCGGGATGATGTCCGCAGCTGCAGGCATCATCCCGGTACCCTTGTTTAGAACCGGCGATCGGCTATACGAGTATAACAACCGATGCGGCTAAAAGCCGCTCGGCTGTTGTACCAGAGGAGCGGGAGGGGATATCCCCCCTCCCGCCGCCTCCCACCGCTCTTACCAGGCCTCCCGTGCCATCGGGAGGCCCGGGGACCAATCGGCTGCCTCCGGCGGCTGGGGGCGGGCTGGAACGAAGCCATGGGTGGCTTTGTTCCAGCCTCCTAATCGTAAACGTGGAAGCGACGTCATGACGTCACTTCCCATTTACTCAGCTGCCAATGGCGCCGGTTTTAAAAAAATACACAGTATTCAGAATTGCCGTTTTCAGCGATCTGAATACTTGGAAGTGCAAAGGACCCCCGATCCCTCCATAAAGAGTACCTGTCACCACCTATTACTGTCACAAGGGATGTTTACTTTCCTTGTGACAGCAATAAAAGTCATCAAAAATTGTTTTTTTAAACACAATTTATAAATATAAAAATAAATAAGAAAAAAATTTTTAAAGCGCCCCGTCCCCGCGAGCTCGAGCAGCAAAGAAAACTCATACGGAAGTCGCCCCCGCATATGTAAACGGTGTTCAAATCACACATGTGAGGTATCGCCGTGATTTTCAGAGCAAACGCTATAATTCTAGCACTATTCCTCCTCTGTAACTCTAACCTGGTAACCGTAAAAAAAATTTAAAGCGTCGCCTATGGAAATTCTTAGGTACCGTAGTTTGTCTCCATTCCACGAGTGCATGCAGTTATAAAGCATGACATGTTTGGTATCTATTTACTCGACGTAACATGATCTTTCATATTATACAAAAAAATCGGGGTAACTTTACTGTTTGGATTTTTTAAAATTCATGAAAGTGTCCCTTTTCCCAAAAATTTGCGTTTAAAACACCGCTGCACAAATACCGTGTGATATAAAATATTGCAACAATCTCCATTTTATTCTCTAGATTCTCTGCTAAAAATATATATATAATGTTTGGGGGTTCCAAGTAATTTTCTAGCAAAAAATACGGATTTTAACTTGTAAACACCAAATTTCAAAAATAGGCTTAGTCATGAAAGGGTTAAACAACAAAGCTTCATAGTCTGAATAACAGATCTCTGCTGTTATAAGACACAATATTCTCAACAGTAACAAAGTAATAGGTTTTCTACTGTCAACTGTAAAATTAACTTTACGATAACGTTTTAAAGCCTGACGAACTGAGAAAAAAGTTAAGCAGCTAGGCAAATTGTTCAATATCAAAAAGAAAGATACACCAGCTAATAATTTATTAATGTGCTACCATGAATAATGTTTGCCCATCAGTAAATTCAGAAATCCTAACACTGTTTTTTCTGAAACGTCCAAGGGTGTTAAATTTATCGCAGCTATGTAAGACCCCCATAACTGCCATGCATAGGAATAATTATTCCAAGTTGTAGGAGCCAGCGAACGTTGAATGTGTGCACATGTTAAATCAAATCCTATAACTTCTGAGGGAATGGCTGACAAAACTGATCCGCGCTGAGTAACAACTGGAAAAAACGCTGCATCTGTCGACGAGAAAGGGCATCTGCTATTAGATTTAATTTGCCAGGAATATATGTTGCTTTAATCCAAATGTTATATCGAAGACACTGAAAAACTAAGTATCTCAACAAACAAATAAATGGTGGTGACTTGGAGGACAGACAATTGATTGCAAATAGAACACCTCTATTGTCTGTACTAATCAATATCCTTCTATTGGCAAATTGCTGACCCCATATTTCTAATGAAACAATAATTGGGAATAGCTCCAATAAAAGTATATTTTTATAAAAAAACATTTGTTAACCATCGTTTAGGCCACAATTCGGAACACCAGTGTGTATTCCAGATTGTGCCAAAACCCACGGAACCCACTGAATCTGTAAATATCTGTAAATAGACAAAAATCAGTGTCCAGTACATATTCCTGTTGCCAAATCATTTTTCCATTGAAATACTCTAAAAATTGCAACCAAGCTAATAAATTTCCTTTCAAATCAGCCGATACCTTAACATGTGAATTTGAATTTTTAAACCCGAAATCACAGCATACCAATGTCTAGAAAAAACTCTACCTATAGGCAAAATTCTAGTTGCAAAGGCCAAGGACCCCAACAACGACTGAATTACTTTCAGCGTAGCCTTACATTTTCTTAATAAAGACAACATGAGCTGTTGCATTTTATAAATTTTTTCCGGTAATCGAAATTCCATAAGTAAAGAATCTATGGTTATTCCCAAAAATTCTATATTAGTGTTAGGAGATATATTTTTTTCTATAGCCAATGGCACTCCAAACACCTTGCAAACATCTTGAAAAGCAGACAATAAATGATAGCATTCCGTCGATCGAGCCAAACCCATAAATAAAAAGTCATTCAAATAATGTATGAGATTACTGTAACCTGTTATATATGATACAACCCATTCCAGGAATGTAGAGAAAGTTTCAAAATATACACAAGATAATGAGCAACCCATCAGGAAGCACTTATCAAAAAAGAAATTATTATCAAAATAAATACCCAACTAATTAAAGCTAGACGAATGAATTGGTAACAATCGAAAAGCTGATTGAATGTCTGCTTTTGCAAGAAGAGTATTCGGACCCAACCTTTGTAATACAGAAATCGCTTTGTCAAAAGATGTGTAAGAAACTGAAGCCCTTTCCGGATCAATCTGATCATTTAAAGAATCTCCATGTGGGAAAGAAAAATGATGAATCATCCTATAAATATTAGGTTCCTTTTTGGGAATAATACCTAACGGAGATATCCTAAAATGTTTGAAAGGTGGATAAGCAAAAGGACCTTCCATCCTCCCTTCAGAAATTTCTTTACATAACTTATCCCGGACTAAATTCGGATATAGAAACTGACCGTAGATTATCAACAACAGAACACCCCTTACCTGTGAATTCCTGCAAAAAAAACGTCCGAAAAACCTTCAATGAGGAATTGTGCTTTCTGTCGCTCTGGATAAACCAGCAGCCATGGAAGCATTTTTTCCAGTTTCACTGGCGTTAAAGCTTTTTTGAACCTGTTCTCTATGGGATAATTGTGCAGTTTGTAGCTTTTGAAATCACTAATGCTGTGTACACACGAGCAGAATGTCCGACAGAAAAAGTCAGACGGAAGCTTTTCATCGTATATTCCGATCGTGAGTATGCCTCGTTGGACTTTTTTTTTAAAGAAAATTCTGACGGACCTAGAAATAGAACATGTTCTAAATATTTCCGACGGAACCAATTCCTATTGGGAAAACCACTCGTCTGTATGCTGTTCCGACGGACCAAAAACGACGCATGCTCTGAAGCAAGTACGAGACGGAAGCTATTGGCTACTGGCTATTGAACTTCCTTTTTCTAGTCCCATCGTAAGTGTTGTACATCACCGCGTTCTTGACGGTCGGACTTTGGTTTGACCGTGTATAGGCAAGACCGCTTGAATGAAATTCCGTTGGAGTCCTGTTGGAGAAACCTTTAGAGTTTATTCTGATGGCAAAACCGGTCGTGTGTACAGGGCATTAGAGATAGGCCCCTGCACAAAACGCTCATTCATGACAATATTTGCATGCATTCAA
The DNA here is from genome assembly GCA_037952835.1 of Lithobates septentrionalis. Taxonomy (NCBI): domain Eukaryota; kingdom Metazoa; phylum Chordata; class Amphibia; order Anura; family Ranidae; genus Lithobates; species Lithobates septentrionalis. The sequence continues at coordinate 3,285,003 of JBBDGP010000609.1, read as the reverse complement.
CTAACGCACTGCCCATCATTGAAAGCAAAACAAAGGCCTTTTTCATATGTTGCACCCACCATCGCGTTATTTGTGATAGTCTGTGATTCTTAAAAAGTTGGTCTCTGAGGTAAAAACAAATTTAACCACAGCCCAACATCTTTTGTACCCCACTTCAAAGCAGGTTGAACTGACATCTTATGGCGGAATGCTTCATCATATGAAAACCAAGCAGTGCCTTCGAAACTTCTATAGGCTTCCAAAATTATATCTATATGTTGAAAAAGTTGCGAACCTTTGTGCGGAAATTTTTCACACAAAAATCTAGCATAAATCGCAAATGCTTGTAACCAATCAAATATAGATTTATTTATAGGTCTTCTCCTATCTTCCTCTGACTTGTAATCTTTCTTTGTCCGTACCAAGAAGAAATTCCTTGGACGTCGGCAACAAAGATAACAAATCAACGAATTCCCCTCGCCAATTTTTTTCTTTAATTGTCAAAGAAAGATGAAAACCTAATGGTGACAATATGCATGGGATCAGGGGCGTAACTAGAAAGGGCCCCATAGCAAAATGTTGTATGGGGCCCTCCCTGCAAACAGCCCACCCCAACACAAAAAAATGAACTAATGCCATTGAACAACAGATTACCACACCCATGTGGCACAGTACCCAGGCAATAGCTTTTATTAATTTCGAACAACAAAGTATGCAGTATACTGTATGCAGCCCCTGAAGAACACACATTGCTGACCTCAGTGGTGGTGCGTCCATAGAGGGCGCAGGAGCGCTTCCCCCTCTCTCCTGCACCCGTCAATTTCCAATAGATAGATTCATGCATTGCATGAATCTATCTATTGTCGCCGCTGCTGCCCCCTATTCAGGTGTCCGGCCCCGGCGCTTGATGGGCACAGTGACTGCGCTTGATGGCACAGTGGCAGCGCTTGATGGCACAGTGGCAGCGTTTGATGAGCACAGTGGCAGCATTTGATGGGCACAGTGGTGGCAATTTATGGGTACAGTGGCTGCGTTTGATGGCATAGTGGCTGCTGTTTACGGCTGCGTGTGTCGGGACAGGGCCGGATTCGCGGGGCCCGGGAGGCTTAACAGTAAACTTACATTCCTCATCCTCACCCAGGGACAGATCCAGAGTCTAGTCTTGGGAGGGGCACTGCCAGAAAATACAATTTTTTGGGAGCAATTTATTTAGGAAATGGCTGGTGTTAACACTTCAATCATCATGGCACCATGGTTGTTATGGTTTCAGGATGATTGAAGCACATTATTTCTATTATTACATTGTTATAGAAAATTAAATAGTTCAACTCACCATAATGCAGAATCAGTGGGAGCCCCGAGTGTGTCACTTGCCACTGTCGCCTGCCACCAGATGCAGATTGTCACATGCCACAATTTGCGGATTGTCACTTGACACGTCACCTGCCACACGTTGCGGATTTTCCACTTGTCACGCGTTGCAGATTTCACTTGCCACGTCACCTGCCACAAGTTATGGATTGTCACTTGCCACAAGTTGTGGATTGTCCACTTGCCACGTCACCTGCCACAAGTTGCGGATTGTCCACTTGCCACGTCACCTGCCACACATTGCACATTGTCCACTTGCCACGTCACCTGCCACACATTGTGGATTGTCCACTTGCCACGTCACCTGCCACACATTGCGGATTGTCCACTTGCCACGTCACCTGCCACACATTGCGGATTGTCCACTTGCCACGTCACCTGCCACACATTGCGGATTGTCCACTTGCCACGTCACCTGCCACACATTGCGGATTGGACACATGCCACATCACCTGCCACACATTGCGGATTGTCCACTTGCCACATCACCTGCCACACATTGCAGATTGTCCATTTGCCACGTCACCTACCACACATTGCGGATTGTCCACTTGTCACAAGTTGCGTATTGTTACTTGCCACGTCACCTGCCACAAGTTGCAGATTGTCACTTTCCTGCTAAGGTGGGGAATGGGGATTGTCACTTCCTGTGTCCCAGTCTGAGTCAGGCAGCAGAGAGATAATGTAATCTCTCTGCTGCCTGCACAGTGAGTGAGGGCCAAACTGCCGGGATGCAAGGCTGGCGCCGGGCGGTGAGAGATGATGTCATCTCTCAGCTCCGCCACCCACTGATTGGCCAGTCCACCCACCGAGCCCCCCACCTGGCAGCTTCCCTTCCGCTCTCTGACCCGCCCGCCGAGCCGCCCAGCTGCGTCTGCTCACACAGTGCGAGAGCAGAGCGGACGGTCAGCTCGGAGCTCACCCGCCACCCGCACTGCACGCTGACTCACCGGGCCCCACTCAGCTGTGGGCCCCATAGTGCCCGTGTGGGTCGCTATGGCGGTAGTTCCGCCACTGCATGGGATAACCTCTTTACAATTATTATCACCAATTATCATTGAATTATTATTATCCATTGAGGATTCCCCATGCTTATTTAATCTACTTTTGGAACAAAATTAGCAGAAACTTCTTTATCTGACACCGATGACGACCAAACACTGGCCGATACATTACTCGATTAAACAATGTGTGAAGATGCACCATCAGGTTTTTACAAAATGACATAAATTCCTGTAATGTAGAAGAAATATTATCTAATTTAGCCCATAAAACAGACTCACCAGGTGCGTGCGAGGCAGCCTGTTGTGAAAAATTCACAGGCTGAGATGAGGCACACTACTGGGATTTGTGCGCTCAGAATACTGACATCCTGCTGCACTTCCTCCTCCACAGCTGTGTCAGTGTCATACTCCTGCATGACTAGAGCAGAGCCTACTGCTTCTTCTGTTTCTACTTGTTGCCATGACTAGGGATGAGCTTCGAGTTCGGGTCGAACTCATGTTCGACTCGAACATTGGCTGTTCGCAAGTTCGCCGAACACCGAACAATTTGGGGTGTTCGCGGCAAATTCGAATGCCGCGGAACACCCTTTAAAAGTCTATGGGAGAAATCAAAAGTGCTAATTTTAAAGGCTTATATGCAAGTTATTGTCATAAAAAGTGTTTGGGGACCTGGGTCCTGCCCCAGGGGACATGGATCAATGCAAAAAAAAGTTTTAAAAACGGCCGTTTTTTCAGGAGCAGTGATTTTATTAATGCTTAAAGTCAAACAATAAAAGTGTAATATCCCTTTAAATTTCGTACCTGGGGGGTGTCTATAGTATGCCTGTAAAGGGGCGCATGTTTCCCGTGTTTAGAACAGTCTGACAGCAAAATTACATTTCGAAGGAAAAAAAAACATTTAAAACTACCCGCGGCTATTGCATTGCCAACAATACACATAGAAGTTCATTGATAAAAACGGCATGGGAATTCCCCACAGGGAAACCCCGAACCAAAATTAAAAAAAAAATGATGTTGGAGTCCCCCTAAATTCCATACCAGGCCCTTCAGGTCTGGTATGGATATTAAGGGGAACCCCGGCCAAAATTAAAAAAAAAAATGACGTGGGGTTCCCCCTAAATTCCATACCAGACCCTTCAGGTCTGGTATGGATTTTAAGGGGAACCCCGCGCCAAAAAAACCCCCAAAAAACGGTGTGGGGTCCCCCCAAAAATCCATACCAGACCCTTATCCGAGCACGCAACCTGGCAGGCCACAGGAAAAGAGAGGGGGACGAGAGTGCGCCCCCCCCCCTCCTGAACCGTACCAGGTCACATGCCCTCAACATTGGGAGGGTGCTTTGGGGTAGCCCCCCAAAACACCTTGTCCCCATGTTGATGATGGTGGTTGTGGGGGTCTGCGGGCGGGGGGCTTATCAGAATCTGGAAGCCCCCTTTAACAAGGGGACCCCCAGATCCCGCCCCCCCCTGTGTGAAATGGTAAGGGGGTACTTACCCCTACCATTTCACTAAAAAAGTGTCAAAATAGTTAAAAATGACAAGAGACAGTTTTTGACAATTCCTTTATTTAAATGCTTCTTCTATCTTCCTTCATCTTCTTCTTCTTCTGGTTCTTCTGGTTCTTCCTCCGGCGTTCTCGTCCAGCATCTCCTCCGCGGCGTCTTCTATCTTCTTCTCCTCGGGCCGCTCCGCACCCATGGCATTGGGGGGAGGCTCCCGCTCTTCTCTTCATCTTCTTCTTCATCGTCTTCTCTTCTTCCTTCTTCTCTTCTCCTCTTCTTCTCTTCTTAATTTTCTTCTCCGGGCCGCTCCGCATCCATGCTGTGGCATGGAGGGAGGCTCCCACTGTGTGACGGCGTCTCCTCATCTGACGGTTCTTAAATAATGGGGGGCGGGGCCACCCAGTGACCCCGCCCCCTCTGACGCACGGGACATGACGGGACTTCCCTGTGGCATTCCCCGTGACGTCACAGGGAAGTCCCGTCAAGTCACAGTGCGTCAGAGGGGGGCGGGGTCACCGGGTGGCCCCGCCCCCGTTATTTAAGAACCATCAGATGAGGAGACGCCGTCACACAGCGGGAGCCTCCCTCCATGCATGGATGCGGAGCGGCCCGGAGAAGAAAATTAAGAAGAGAAGAAGAGAAGAAGAGAAGAAGGAAGAAGAGAAGAGGATGAAGAAGAAGATGAAGAAAAGAGCGGGAGCCTCCCCCCAATGCCATGGGTGCGGAGCGGCCCGAGGAGAAGAAGATAGAAGACGCCGCGGAGGAGATGCTGGACGAGAACGCCGGAGGAAGAACCAGAAGAGCCAGAAGAACCAGAAGAAGAAGAAGATGAAGGAAGAAAGAAGAAGCATTTAAATAAAGGAATTGTCAAAAACTGTCTCTTGTCATTTTTAACTATTTTGACACTTTTTTAGTGAAATGGTAGGGGTAAGTACCCCCTTACCATTTCACACGGGGGGGGGCGGGATCTGGGGGTCCCCTTGTTAAAGGGGGCTTCCAGATTCCGATAAGCCCCCCGCCCGCAGACCCCCACAACCACCGGCCACGGTTGTGGGGATGAGGCCCTTGTCCTCATCAACATGGGGACAAGGTGTTTTGGGGGGCTACCCCAAAGCACCCTCCCAATGTTGAGGGCATGTGGCCTGGTACGGTTCAGGAGGGGGGGCGCACTCTCGTCCCCCCTCTTTTCCTGCGGCCTGCCAGGTTGCGTGCTCGGATAAGGGTCTGGTATGGATTTTTGGGGGAACCCCACGCCGTTTTTCTTTTTTTTTTTGGCGCGGGGTTCCCCTTAAAATCCATACCAGACCTGAAGGGTCTGGTATGGAATTTAGGGGGAACCCCACGTCATTTTTTTTAAAATTTTGGCCGGGGTTCCCCTTAATATCCATACCAGACCTTAAGGGCCTGGTATAGAATTTAGGGGGACTCCCACTTCATTTTTTTTTTTTAAATTTTGGGTCGGGGTTTCCCTGTGTGGAATTCCCATGCCGTTTTTATCAATGAACTTCTATGTATATTGTCGGCAATGCAATAGCCGCGGGTAGTTTTAAATGGCTTTTTTTCCTTCGAAATGTCATTTTGCTGTCAGGCTGTTCTAAACACGGGAAACATGCGCCCCTTTACAGGCATACTATAGACACCCCCCAGGTACGAAATTTAAAGAGATATTACACTTTTATTGTTTGACTTTAGGCATTATTAAAATCACTGCTCCTGAAAAAACGGCCGTTTTTAAAACTTTTTTTTGCATTGATCCATGTCCCCTGGGGCAGGACCCAGGTCCCCAAACACTTTTTATGACAATAACTTGCATATAAGCCTTTAAAATTAGCACTTTTGATTATTCATGTTCGTGTCCCATAGACTTTAACGGTGTTCGCGTGTTCGAGCGAACTTTTTTCCTGTTCGCATGTTCTGGTGCGAACCGAACAGGGGGGTGTTCGGCTCATCCCTAGCCATGACGATGGATCGTGTCGCAGGCTTGAGTGGCATTCACTACCGCCTCCGCGACCTTCAAACCCAGCTCCGCCTCTTTTCTATGTCTTCCCCTCAGACGCCGACCATCCCTTCACTGACGCGGCCGCTCTAGAGGGTGAGGTAGTGTATTTTCTGTTTACGGAGTGCCGCCTCTTGAGGGCAAGTGACCTCACGTTCCTCCTTCCTCCATGATGTCTGCCTGAACCAGATCCGATACACCGCTGACCCCGGCTTTATTCATCTGCAGGCAGCGACGCGATTACTCCGGTCCATATTCTCCCGTTGCCGACACCAGGCATTGGCACAGCCACTCTTCACTGCCTGCCAATTCCGCTCATTCCAGCAGCTGATGGATGAGGGTCTTCATGTCGCCAGAGGTGTGTAGTATAGCTAAGATGCTGAGCTCCTCAATATCCTCTGGCTTCTAGAAGCTTCCAAAAGGGGCAGCTGACCTTTTTCCACCTATCACAGGTGACCCTTCCCAAGCTTCCAGAAGGTTCTTCCCATGTGACCTCTCCTGACCTATCATAGGTCACCCACTGATTTAAATCAATGGGGGACCTTGAAACTTCCCAACAGCCCATTAGGGAAGGGGAGCCTTAAGACAGGCATACCCCTTCTATTCCCATTCTTTGCAAAGTCAATATTTACCTCATTTACTAAGCTCTGGAGAAACTGCAAGTGCAGAGTGCAACTAACCATTGTAAAGCGTGGCATCAGAGGGGGCGGGGCCACCCGTTTACATAAACGGTGGCCCCGCCCCCCTCTGACGCCACAAGGAAGCCATTGGGAAGTCCCCGTGCGTCAGAGGGGGCGAGGTCACCCGGGTACGTAAATGGGTGTCCCCGCCCCCCTCTGATGCCACGGGGAAGCCATTGGGAAGTCCCCGTGCATCAGACGGGGGCGGGGACACCCGGGTTCATCACCGTGTGGCCCCGCCCTCTGTTATAAAAGAACTGTCACCTGAGAGGACGGTCATTACGGCGGGTGCCTCCCATGGCCCCGCCCCCCTCTAACGCCACAGGGAAGCCATTGGAAAGTCCCCGTGCGTCAGAGGGGGGCGGGGTCACCCGGGTACGTAAATGGGTGTCCCCGCCCCCCTCTGACGCCACGGGAAAGCCATTGGGAAGTCCCCGTGTGTCAGACGGGGGCGGGGTCACCCGGGTTTATCACCGTGTGGCCCCGCCCTCTGTTATAAAAGAACTGTCACCTGAGAGGACGGTCATTACGGTGGGTGCCTCCCACGGAGGCGGATCGCTGGCGGCATGCTGGGGTTTTTTTTCCGTTCCAGTGGAGCGAGAGAAGAAGATGAATGGACTTCATGGGACATTTTTTAATAAAGGACTTGACCCAAGATGTGTCTTGTGTTTTTTTACACTTTTTTTGGGAAATGGTAGGGGTACAATGTACCTGTTACTATTTCAAACAGGGGGGGTGGGATCTGGGGGTCCCCTTCTTAAAGGGGGCTTCCAGATTCCGATAAGCCGCCCACCCGCAGACCCCCACAACCACCGGGCAAGGGTTGTGGGGATGAGGCCCTTGTCCCCATCAACATGGGGACAAGGTGCTTTGAGGGCTACCTCAAAGCACCCTCCCCATGTTGAGAGCATGTGGCCTGGTACGGTTCAGGAGAGGGGGCGCTCTCCCCCCCCTCTTTTCCAGGTTGTGTGCTTGGAAAAGGGTCCGGTATGGATTTTTATGGAGACCCCCACGCCATTTTTTTTTACATTTTGGCATGAGTTCCCCTTGAAATCTATATGGTATGGATATTTGGGGGGAACCCTACGCCAGTTTTAAAAAAAATTTGGCGCAGGGTTCCCCTTGACATCTATACCAGACCTGAAGGGCCTGGTATGGACCACGCAATTTTTTTTAAAATTTTGGTTCAGGGTTCCCCTTAATATTCATACCAGACCCCAAGGGCCTGGTATGGATTTTTGGGGGAACCCCCATGCCTTTGCCGAGACCCGACAATTCATTATAGCCGCGAGTAGTTTAACCACTTCCCGCCCGGCCTATAGCGGATTGACGGCCGGGCGGTGGTTCAGTTATCCTGACTGGGCGTCATATGACGTCCTTCAGGATAACATGCCGCCGCGCGCCTGCAGGGGCGCGCATCGCGGCGATCGGTGGATCGGTGTGTCAGTCTGACACACCGCTACACCGATCTTGGTAAAGAGCCTCCGGCGGAGGCTCTTTACCACGTGATCAGCCGTGTCCAATCACGGCTGATCACGCTGTCAATAGGAAGAGCCGTTGATCGGCTCTTCCTCACTCGCGTCTGACAGACGCAAGTAGAGGAGAGCCGATCGGCGGCTCTCCTGGCAGGGGGGGTCTGCGCTGATTGTTTATCAGCGCAGCCCCCCCGCAGATCACCACACTGGACCACCAGGGATGCCACTAGGACCACCAGGGAAGGGAAACATGTGGATGGCCAGGTATGTACCCCATGGCCATCCACATGTGCCCAGTCAGTGCCAAATCTGTGCCAATCAGTGCCCACAAATGGGCACTGATTGGCACAATTATGTTGCAGTGATGCCCAGCAATGCCACACTTAGGGGAATCACTGCCATCAATCAGTATCATCAGTGCCACCCATCAGTGTCCATCGGTGCCACCTGCCAGTGCCCATCTGTGCCCATCTGTGCCCACCTATCAGTGCCCATCCGTGCCCATCTGTGCCAACTATCAGTGCCACCCATAACTACCCATCAACGCCACCTACGAGTGCCCATCAATGCCACCTACGAGTGCCCATCAGTGCCGCCTATCAGTGCCCATCGGTGCCACCTATCAGTGCCCATCAGTGCCACCTACCAGTGCCACCTATCAGTGCCCATTAGTGCCACCTATCAGTGCGCATCAGTGCCGCCTATCAGTGCCCATCATCAGTGCCCGTCAGTGCCACCTCATCAGTGCCACCTCATTGGTGCCACCTCATCAGTGCCCATCAGTGCCGCCGTATCAGTGCCCGTCAGTGCAGCCATATCAGTGCCCATCATTGAAGAAGAAAACGTACTCATTTACAAAAAATTTTAACAGAAACAAAGAAAAACGTTTTTTTTTTCAAAATTTTCGGTCTTTTTTTATTTGTTGCGCAAAAAATAAAAACCGCAGAGGTGATCAAATACCACCAAAAGAAAGCTCTATTTGTGGGAACAAAATGATAAAAAATTTGTTTGGGTATAGTGTAGCATGACCGCGCAATTGTCATTCAAATTGTGACAGCGCTGAAAGCTGAAAATTGGCCTGGGCGGGAAGGTGTCTAAGTGCCTGGTATTGAAGTGGTTAAAATTTAAAGGAATATTTCACTTTTATTGTTTCACTTTAAGCATTATTAAAATCACTGCTCCTGAAAAAACTGACATTTTTAAAACTTTTTTTGCATTGATACATGTCCCTGGGGCAGGACCCAGGTCCCCAAACACTTTTTATGACAATACCATGCATATAAGCCTTTAAAATTAGCACTTTCAGTTCTCCCATAGACAATTCATTATAGCCGCAAGTAGTTTTAAATGACTTTTTTCCCTTTGGAAACGTCTTTTTGTGCAGGGACTTTTCTAAACACAGGAAAAAGGCGCCACTTTACAGGCATACTATAGACATCCCCCAGGTACGAAATTTAAAGGAATATTTCACTTTTATTGTTTCACTTTAAGCATTATTAAAATCACTGCTCCCGAAAAAACGGCCGTTTTTAAAACTTTTTTTTGCACTGATACAAGTCCCCTGGGGCAGGACCCAGGTCCCCAAACACTTTTTATGACAATACCAAGCATTTACAGTAAGCCTTTAAAATTAGCACTTTTGACTTCTCCCATAGGATTTTAAAGGTTGTTCCGCGGCTTTTGAATTTGCTGCGAACACCCCAAATTGTTCGCTATTCGTCGAACAGGCGAACACCCGATGTTCGACTCGAACTTACGTTCGAGTCGAACATCGGGCTCATCCCTATTGTTAAGTTGTCATGTATGGGAAAATGATTTAAGAAAAAGAATCTGGACTTTAGATTTACACATTTTGTTCAAAATTGTGAACTATTTGGAAAATGTTCAAACCTCTGATATTTAGCAAGTTAAAATGTATCCTTGTGAAGGTTAAAAATAATATATAACAAAAATAATAATTAATGTCACTTAAAGCTGAACTAGGCACCTTGTAAAAATGCCTGTTGGGTAGCTCAATCTTACAGAAAGGCTCTAATGCTCGAAAAGTGAAGAATTGCTATGTTAAAGGGAACAATTTGAAACATTACTTTTGCCTAAGCAGTAATCTGAAAGAATTACCTTTTGTCTTCATCTCCTCCTGAAAACAGCTTTACATTTCCTGGTGAGGGTGCCTATGTCTTCCAGTTCCAAAATTCTTACAGCTAAAGTATATACAACCAATGTGAAATCTAAGGGACCATGGCTCTTGCAGGACTGGTGCAAGGATTTTTGACACCCTAGGCGAAACCTCATTTTGCTGCCCCCATTGGCTTCACCCCTGATTCCACCCCCTTTGCCCTCCCCATGTGACAGGAGGCAACACTATACAGGAAGCATCGGCTCTGCTTCATCTAATGCTGGAAAACCAGTGGCTGGGTGCCCCCTAGGCAGCAGTGCACCCTAGGCAGCTGCCTAGTTTGCATTATTGGTAGCACCGGTCCTGGGCTCTTGACTGCTGGTCTCAGAAAGCTTGGAGTGAGATTTGTTGATGTTGCTACTATGCTGCACACTGTTCTTGCTTGAGGTTCTGCTATATAGAACATAAAGAAACAAAGCCCTGCCACTGGCAAGATGGAGGTCTCCACACAGAAACCCAGTGTTAACCACTTGCTTACTGGGCACTTAAACCCCCCTCCTGCCCAGACCAATTTTCAGCTTTCAGCGCTGTCGCACTTTGAATTACAATTGCGCGGTCATACAACACTGTACCCAAATGAAATTGTTATCATTTTTTTCCCACAAATAGAGCTTTCTTTTGGTGGTATTTAAAGTGGGGTTCCACCCAAAAAAACAAAAATACATAAAAAATCCTAAAACAAAAAACAAAAAAACATTTGGATATTTTTTTTTTAACGTACCTCTAAATGCCTGTTGCTAGGGGGTCCCTCGTAGTCTGCTTCTTCCAGTGCCTGGGCTGGTGACATTACTTCCCCCTCGGCACAGGAAGGGCTCCGCTCTGCTCCCTCCCTCCTGTCAATCATCTGGGACCCATTACAGGTCCCAGGTGACTGAGCGGCCAATCACGGTGCGCGGCGGCGCTCACGCGTGTGCAGTGGGTGGCAGGCTGTGAAGCCACGGCCCGGTGCCCACAGTTGCAATGCCGGCGCCGCTGAACAGAGGGGGAGACGAGCGGGGCTTCGATCCCCCGCATTGCTGGACTGTGGGACAGGTAAGTGTCCAATTAAAAGTCAGCAGCTGCAGTATTTGTAGCTGCTGACTTTTAATTTTTTTTTTCAATGGCCCCCCTGGGTGGAACTCCTCTTTAATCACAGCTGGAATTTTTATTTTTTGCTAAACAAACAAAAAAAGATGGAAAATTTTGAAAAAAAAAGTCATGTTTCATAGTTTGTTATAAAATTTTGCAAACAGGTAATTTTTCTCCTTCATTGATATGCGCTGATGAGGCGGCACTGGTGGGCACTGATAGGCTGCACTGATGGGCACGGATAGGCACAGTTAAGGCGGCACTGATAGGCACAGTTAAGGCGGCACTGATAGGCACAGTTAAGGCGGCACTGATAGGCACAGTTAAGGCAGCACTGATGGGGACAGATAAGGCGGTACTGATGGGCACAGATAAGGCGGCACTGATGGCCACTGATGGGAGCTGATGGGTGGCACTGATGGGTGGCACGGATGGGTGGCATGGATAGGTGCCACTGATGGGCACTGATAGGTACCACTGATGGGGGCACTGATGGGTGGCACTGATGGGCAGTGATGGGTGGCACTGATGAGCAATTATGGGCACTGGTAGGTGACACTGATGGGCACTGATAGGTGGCACTGATGTGCAGCACTGTTGTTGCACTGATGTGGGCGCTGATGGGTGGCACTGTGGGCGCTGATGGGTGGCACTGTGGGCACTGATGGGTGGCACTGTGGGCACTGATGGATGGCACTGATGGATGGCACTGTGGGAACTGATGGGTGACGCTGGTGGGCACTGGTAGGAGGCACTGCTGCCTATTGCTGTTTCACTGGCAGGGGGCAGATGTTCGCCGTGATCGGGACTGATGTCCCTCTCACGGCCGCTGGTGATCGGGTTTTTTTTACCTCTTCGCGCTGACAGAAAAATAGCCGATTACCGGCTCTGTTTACATCACATGATCAGCTGTCATTGGCTGACAGCTGATCATGTGGTAAGGGGTCGGGACCGACCCCTTACTCTGATCTGTGATCAGGTGAGTCTCATAGACTCACTGATCACCGAGCGCGCTGCGCGCGCCCTGCAGGGGGCGCACAGGCCGCTCGTGCACGGGACGACGTCAATAGACGTCTTCCCGGCAATGTAGATCTGCGCTGTTGCCATCATTTGGCAATAGCGCGGATCTGAAGAGGTTAAACAAGCCCTGGTAAATCAATAGTAAGCAAAGATCTGTTGCAGGGAGACCACTGTAACTAGTCCTTTGCACAGTTTCCAGAGTTCAGTTTCTCTTTAAGTATCATACTTACTTTAGTTCTCATTACCCAGCAACTGGTGCTCTTCTCTGTTCCTGCAATATGGGGGCCCTTAATGTACTTGCGTACAGTGCAGGACCCCTAGTCCTGCATTAACCATAATTATATCAGTAACAGGGTGGCTGCATAACTGGTAAAGAGAAGCAGTTTTGTTGAACTGTTTGTCCAACAGAGAGGAAACCTGTGGAGGTAGGAAGGAAATAAGGTAAGTTTTTCTCTCTGCTACAGCCTTCTAGATTGAACACGCTTTTTAGAGCCTTACTATAGAAGGTACTTAGATACTAACAAAGGTCATTTGTACTAGCTGACCAAAGTTCAGCTTAAAGTGGTGGTGTATTATAACAGGACAGAATCATTAGAAAGGGATTATAGTCAGGCCTGCTAGGATTAGGAATGCTATTGCAAGTCTGTATCAACTCCAAAACTCCAGTTTTTACTTTTGTTAAAAACAAAACTAGCCAGCACCAGGGTGGCTAACGATCTGTATTTTCATGGACAGTTTGTAAAAAAAAAAAAACACCCTGATTTCTCCTGTCCATAAAAGTCTACGGGCAGGAGAAACTATCCATGAAAATACAGTAGCTGGCATTGCCCCCTCTGTCTGCATTCCCTCCCCACCCCTCCCCCTCCATACTCTCCCTTCTTCCCCTGCCTCCTTTCTCTCTGACCCTTCTCTCTCCCTCTCCCCCCTCCACATTTTCGCTCTACCCCCTTTATCTCTCACCCCCTCTCCCTCCCTCCTCTATCTCTTACCTCCTCTCTCCTTTTCCTCCCCCTCTCTCTCTCCCTCCCTCTCTGCCCTCCTTTCTCTCTACTGTCTCCTTCCCCCCTCCCTCTTCCCCTCACTAGCCACTTCCCCTCTATCTCCCTCCTCCTCTCTCCCTTCCCTTCTTTTCTCTCCTCTCCTCCTCCCTCTTTCCCCCCTCTCTCTCTCCCTTCCCCCATTTCTCTCTCTACTACCCCCTCTATTCCTCTCCCAGCCTCTCCCTTCCTCCCCACTGTCTCTCCTTTTCTCACCCTCCTCTTCTCTCCCTTCCTGCCTCTCCTCTTCCTTTCCCTTCCCTGTCTCCCTCCCACCTCTTTCTTACCCCTTCCCCTCCCCCTTTCTCTTAACCCACTTTTTATTTATTTTCCCCTCTCTCTTGCCTCTCCCTCTCACCCTCTTTCTTTCACTCTACCCCTTTGTTTCTCCTCCTCTCTCTCCACCCTTTCTCTTTCCCTCTCCCCTGACCCATCACTATCTATTTCCCTTCTTGTGCCCTCCTCTCTTGTTCCCATTTCATTCCCTCTCCCCCTTCTATCTCTAACTCTCCCTTTCTCTCACTCCTTTTACCCTCCCCTTTCCTCTCTCCCTCTAATCCTTCTCGCCCGCTCTCTCCGGGCTCTCTCTACCCCTCTCCCACGCTCTCTCTCTCTTCCTACACCCCTCCACCCATTTATATTTCACCGTTCTGCCCTCTCTTTCTCCCTCCCTCTTTAATTTATTCCCTTCCCTCTCTTTCTCACCTTCTGCCCCTCTTTCACTTCCTCCTCCCTCTCGGCTCCTACCCTCTATCTCTCCTCCTTCCTCTTTCTCCCCTCTCTCTCTTTTTCTCTTTCTTATCTATCGCCCCCACTCAGTACTCTCGTTCTCCCTCTCTGTCCCTTCTCTTCTCTTTTACTCTCTCTCCTCCCCCTCCCTCTCTCCCCCCTCAATTTATTTTACCCCCCTCCCCTTCGCCTTCATCTCTTTCTTTGCCTCCCCCTTCTCTCTCTCTCTCTCTCTCTCGCTCGCTCTCTCTCTCTCTCTCTCTCTCTCTCTCTCTCTCAACTTCTACCTCTCTCTTTCGCTCACTCATCCCCTTCTCCCTCCCCCCTTTTCATCCCTCCATCTCTCTTCCCCTCTTACTTTCTATACCCCCACTCTTTTCTCTCTCCCCCTCCTCATACCCTCCCGTCTCTCTCCCCCTTCTCTCTCTCATCCCTCTTTCTCTTCCTCCTCCCCTCTATTCCCCTATCTCTCGCTGTCAAAACAAAGTGATATATTTTTGTGCTCAGAAAAGCATATGCAATTGAAAATGTAATTTAAAAAAAAAAAAAAAAAGATACTTTATCCTGAGGTTTTTGTGTGTCTGTGAGACTGACACAGTAATTAGTATTCATGTTAATGAATATTTTGTGGCACAGGCTTTCAATGAACTAGGCACTGGTTTAATCATCCCTCCCTCTGTTAGGTGCAATCAGACCATGGCCACCGTTTGCCATGGTGAGTGCACTTGTTCTTCTTCTCCATTCTAGGGTTCCTAGTTTTTCATAATCCTAGTTTTGCTCACATTTTATCACGCTATTTTGACATTTTTATAGTAAACCAGGCAGATTACTTGCTATGGGTATTATTAATGTTTACATATTGTTTATGATGTTTAAATATTAATTATCTTAGTTTCTAATAGTTGTTTTTTCCAGATTTCAGTAAATGTTCCAGATCTTTCAGTAAAATAATATGCAAGTTGTTGGCAACCTTGGCCATCACAGATAAAAAAAAAATACAGTTTTTTTTTGCAACACTTACCATCAATCTCGAGCAGCCCCCTGCTAGATGGTGCACATGTATTTGGATGGAATGGTGACCAGTGTCATTCAATCCAGATTTTGCAAGCCCAGAGGAGATGGTGTTAAATAATACTTAGACATTATTAGTTGAATACGCAGTGAAATAGTATCTTACAGTGAGAACAAAACCATAGTAATGTGAATAAAACTAAATTAATAATGTAAGTAAAATATCTCAGGCAGTCAAGCCAAATAATGTATTACCTGTTTCTCTAAAAACTTTCCTCAATAAAAACATATTCTGCAGCATAATACATTCAGTTATAAATATTAAATATATCCTATGCACAGAAGATTAGTATGTTAATGACATCTTACATACAAAATAATATGAGGCAAAGAAAACAAGTTTTATTAGCAGATATCAAAACTTATTTACAGCCCATGAGATGATTACTTCTGTAGGGAAATATCAATGGAATTTCCTCAAGTGTGGTGGTTCTGGCTCTAGGTCAAATTATGATTATAAAACAGTCTTATCTCTAAACCTTAGGTTTCATAAAAGGGAAATGTAATTGGGTGAGATTCAAATGACAGAAATGAACGATAATCAATTAGCAGATAACAGAGCTGTCAGAGCGAGACTCCCAATGCATAAACAGGAGACAACTTTGATGAGGAGTCAGTGAGACTTAGGTGACATTTTTTCATAATGTATATATTTAATTCATCAGCCATAAGTTTTATAATATATGACCAGTTCATTGGGCGAATTAATAGAAGGTATTTGCTGAGGATTTGGAAAGCAAGTAAATGTTTCCCAACTATAACATAATTTGTTGGCACACATTAATGCTTGAAACAAACATATTTGCTGATTTGCATCTCTGTGCCTTGATTTTGATGCAGTGATGTTCAGCAGGTGTTGAACCTTGTAGACACCTGTGATAAAAGTCTATAGAAATGCTTCTAAAATGCTTCTCAAGTGGTTAACAAATACTTTACAGGCTTTGGGAAGTGCTTGAGACGTTTGGTTTTGATTTTCTACAATTCTATAGAAATAGAACAGCTATCTGAGCACAGGTGTCAAAAAAAAAAGCCTGTTACTTACAAATGCATGCCTGTGCTTGGTAAACACATGGGTGTTCCATAAGCTCTGGTATTAAAAACCCATGAACTAACCTTTACAAGGAGAAAAGGCTAAGCATACTATAGATTAGTCTGAAAACTGCTAAAGTTACAAATTTTTTTGTATATAAGCAGGATTTACATTTGATGGGGCTTAACAAAGCCAAGGTACAAGCATGTAAACAGCAAACATCTGGTAGGTTATATACGTATTATAACAGCACAATGCCCTGTCACAGTCTGAGAAGGGTTAAGTGGCACCCAGACTTATCGTCCACACTGTTGGCAGCACAGTGGTGTAGTGGATAACACTTTCACCTAGCAGCAATAGGGTCGCTGGTTCAAATCCCAACCACAAAACCATGTGCCTGGAGTTTGCATGTTCTCCCTGTGCCTGCTTAGGTTTCCTCCGGGTACTCTGGTTTCCTCCCACACTCCAAAGACATGCTGGTAGGTTAATTAGATCCTGTTGAAAAGCGTGTCGGGACCCCATGGGGCAAAAGGACTGCGCTATACTGCAGATGGACACCGGCGGCAAAAACACCCTGAGGCGATTCAGTTCGCATAGGTAGCGCTATACAAGTCACTCATTCATTCATTCATACTGTTGAGTTCATGATGCATGTTTGATACAGAGGAATTTGGTTGTCCATTGTCATCTGGGATTAGTAAGTCCTTTAATGGTTCCTGGATCCCAGAGGCTTTGTAGAGACATGGGAAGGATGAAGTCTCCAAACATGGGCTTGTGTTTGCCAGCAATCATCACACCAATTTTGTGCTGATTGCTGGATAGATTTCCCAGCTATCAGGTAATTTGTTGGCACACATTAATGTTTGAAACAAGCACATATACTGATCTGCAATGTCGTGCACTGATTTAAATGCAGTAATGTTCAGCAGGTGTTGAATCCTATAGACACCTATAGTAAAAAAAGGCCATAGAAAGACTTTTGAAATGCTTCTCAAGTGATTAACAAACACTATAGAGGCTTTGGAAAGTGTTTGAGAAGTTTGACTTTTTTTGTACAATTCTAAAGAAGTAGCACAGTTAATTGAAATAGCACTTGGATGTCCAAACAGCCAAGATTCAGACCAAACTTGTGTTTAGGCCGAACTTGTGTTTGGATCAAACCTTAAGCTCTTTCCAACTCCTGGCAAATAAAAAAGTATCTTAAAATGCAACTTAGATTATTCATAATCTCTTTCAATGCTAGCATCTTGTATTCTCTTGCATAGACTGTGAGAGGAAGCTGACCAAGCTGTACCTGTAATAAAGAAAAATAGGGTCACCAGCCTAACTCTGCTGTCAAGCAGAGTTGTTTGAAGCTGGGTTCACACTTTATTGCACATTACATGTGTTTTGAGTGTTGTAGTGCCATTCAATTTGAATAGCATTCCATGCACTATGACAACATATATCCAATGCACATGTGCTGCGGTGTGTTGCACTACATAATTTGAATGGACTGCCTTAATGTAATGCATGTTAACACATGAAATGAAACGGTACTTTTACACATCACAGTGGGAAGTTGTAAACCCAGGCTAAATCTGATGAGAAATAATAAAACGTACTATATAAATATCATATCTGGCTGGACAAAATTACAGTATATATTCAGCACACAAACAGCTAACGCATGTTGGAATTATTGCGAGTTTTGGGTGGAATTGTTTAGGCACCAAGAACCAAAAATTTAAATCAATATAAAAATGATTAAAAACACCACATATAGCATTATTTTAAAATCAGACCACAATACATGGTAGTTTACAATCATTGTTAGTGTAGAACATAGGACTCTATGCACTACATTAACAATGATTGTAAACTACTATGTTTTTAATGGTTAGTGCCTAAAAAAATCGATGGGGCGGCTCCTTCACGCTCGCCACCTATGGGCTTGGTCAGTGGATTGCGGGGGGGAGGGGGGTGGATTCTACCGCCATTGATCATGGGGGTGGTCCCTGGGAGGCCCAGGGATATACTGTATATAGGGAAGATATTCAATGTATGGTAGCATTTGGAGTTTGATATAGGAGAGCAGTCACATTGTGGTGTGCCAAATGGAGGTATGGAATTCTTTGAGCGTATAAGGTTGGATATTTCTTGGGTTTGTTTTTCTTCGTTGGAGTAATAACTATATGTGTTTTTTTTTTTTTGTTTTTTTTTTAAATTTACTGGTAGCCGTCTTTGGCACATATTATGAAGAGATCTCTTCTTCTGAGGCACACCAAGTTGGATTGCTGCCCTACCTGTGACTGGAGTTGATCCATATATATACTGTATGTCTGTGGATTCAGCATTCAAAAGCATTGTTCTTATGTGTAATGGCAGCCATTTTCTAACGTTTGAGGGTGGGTTTAGTTGTTTGAGTATTCTCCTTTCCTTTATTTACTTTATTTATTTTTCTGCCCCCCCCCCCCCCACACACACACACACACACACACATTTTTTTCTTCGTCCCTCATATTTTCCTCCTTTTCTTTCCTCTCTTTTCTCTTTTTTGTGGTTTGTTTGCTTTTGTTTTGTCTGTGAGCCTATGTTAGCAGTGCCATTTGGCAGCTTGTGGACATGTATGTACATCCATTTTAGAGCCTTGTTAACCTGGCTGATATATCTTGCAATTTGTGAGGAGATCTCTACTGTTCAGATACCCTGCACACTTTACACCTCATGCCCACAGGTACAATCATTACTTCCCTCTTTCAACCCCACCACTATAGACGAGGTTGCTAAATTACTTGCTAACGTCTATTTTGCCACCTGCCCTCTGGATCCTGTTCCCTTGCAAATGCTACATTTACCCTCTAGCTTTATTCTACACTCTCTAACCTACATCTTCAATCTCTCCCTCTTATCTGGCATCTTCAATAACTCTTTAAAACATACACTTGTCAGCCCCATACTTAAAAAGCCCTCACTGGATCCATCCAATCTTAACAACCTACGCCCCATCTCCTTGCTCCCCTCTTTATCCGAACTCCTTGAACGTCTAGTCTACAACCGACTGAGCATCCACCCTGCTGATAATAGCCTTCTTGATCCCCTTCAGTCTAGATTTCGTCCTCAACACTTCACATAAACTGCTCTCCTAAAACTAACAAATGATCTACTAACGGCCAAAACTAAGGGACACTATTCTTTACTGCTACTCCTGGACCTCTCTGCTGCCTTTGATACGGTTGACTACCCTCTTCTCCTAAAAAAAAATCCATGCCTTTTGTTTCTGTGACTGTACTCTTCGCTGGTTCTCTACCTACTTTTCCAACCGCACCTTTAGCGTTACTTGCAATTCTACTTCCTCCTCTCCTCTTCCTTTCTCTGTTGGAGTCCCCAAGGTTCTGTTCTTGGACCTCTCCTATTTTCAATCTACACCTCCTCTTGGGTCAGCTGATAGCCTCCCACGGCTTCCAATACCATCTCTATGCTGACGACACTCAAATCTATTTCTCTACCCCTCAACTCACTCCTTCAGTCTCCCCACGTATCACTAAGTTACTATCAGATATATCAGTCTAGATGTCGCATCACTTCCTCAAACTTAATCTATACAAATTGAACTTATTATTTTTCCTCCCCCACTTGCCTCTTCCCTTGATTTCTGTGAAAATTGATAGCACAACTATCAGTCCATCCCCACATGCCAAGGTCCTAGGAGTAGTCCTGGACTTTGAACTCTCCCTTAAGCCCCACGTCCAGTCACTCTCCAAATCTTGCCACCTCAACCTCCACAACATATCCAAAATATGCCCCTTTCTAACCAATGACACAACAAAGCTTTAATTCACTCCCTAATCATCTCTCGCCTTGATTATTGCAATTCCCTCCTCATTGGCTTACCGCTACATACTCTATCCCCCCTTCAATCCATCATGAATGCTGCTGCCAGACTTATCCACCTTACCAACCGCTCTGTCTCTGCTACTCCTCTCTGTCAATCCCTTCACTGGCTTCTGCTCTCCCAACTAATTAATTTCAAAATACTAACAACTACCTAGAAAGCCATCCACAACTCTGTCCCCAGCTACATCACTGACCTAGTCTCAAAATACCAACGTAATCATTCTCTTTGTTCTTCTCAAGACCTCCTGATCTCTATATCTCTCATCACCTCCTCCCTTGCTCGTCTCCAGGACTTTTCCAGAGCCTCTCCAAGCCTATGGAACTCCTTTCCCCAATCTGTCTGTCTATCTCCTACCTTATTAGCTTTTAGATAATCCCTGAAAACCCTCCTCTTCAGAGAAGCCTATCCTACCCACACTTAACATTTTGTCCATCTGATCATCCCCCACAGCTACTACCCTTTGTTCCACTTGACCCTCCCTTCTAAATTGTAAGCTCTAACGAGCAGGGCCCTCTGATCCCTCCTGTATTGAATTGTATTGTAATTGTACTGTCTTCCACCATGTTGTAAAGCGATGCGCAAACTATATAAATCCTGTATACTGATAATAATATAATGAGAGTGTTGAAGGATAGTCCTAAAAACGCATTTTACAGACACCTGTTGTCCCTTCATTTTTCTAGGTGAGTTTTTTTTCTGATTACTTGATATTTAATAGGACAGCTTTTTGTATTTGGAGTATTTTGACGCAGGTATGACACACTAAGGTTATATATACATCTATATCATACCTATGTCTCCTCTGTTTGTTCCCTATTGCTGCAACAATGAAGGACATGATGATCCTACTCCTTTCCTTGCCCCCTTTACCCCCTTCTCCCTGTGTTTTATTTTTTTCTAGTTTTTTTATATCCCTGTCTCCTGATGGTCAGGACTGGTTTAGATATTTGTTAGCAGGGCCGGTACAAGGGGTGGGCGAGAGGGGCGGGTGCCCTGGGCGGAGTGTGAGAGGGGGCGGATTTCTCCCTCTGCTCGCTGACTCTGAGCATAATGTGAGAGCCGCTCCGACCGATCTGCTCCCTCCCCCTCATTGGCAGGGAGGAGAGCGACTTCAGAGGGATTGAACCAGCAGGGGAGGAGCGGACAAGCCTCCCATTATCTTGGTAACTGTGAAGAAACAGACTGATTTCTCCCGTCCGTAGGATAGGAGAATCAGTCTGTAATATTGTGAAACTGGTGGCTGCAGCTGTGTAAGTGTGTCTGACTGTGACACTTACACAGCCCAGCGAACACATTACCTCCCCCCTCACTGACAGGAGATCAGGGAGGAATACAGCACCTCCTCCTCCCACCTCTGCTCCTTCAGTGACTTCCCGCCCCGCCCACACTATCCCCGGCGTGCAGATGTATCTGAAGAGAGGGGATGTGTGGGAGGGAAATATGAAAACAGCAGCTGCAGATCCTGTGTGCCAAAGATGCCTGAGTATCCAGCCTGGACCTGGGTGAGTGAGCAACTGTGTACACTACAGTGCAATGTAATCACTGAACTGTCCTTATCTCCATCTGTCTCCCCCTCCCCCCATCATGTTCTTTCAAGATATTCACTAACTTTCACTTTCAATTTCAGTTAGACAATAGATGGTACAAATTTCTTTCCAGTAACCACAGATTGCAGGAAAGAAATGTAAATGATTGCCCTGTCAGCACAGTCAGTGCTGACAGGGGAATCCCTTCTGCTGAGCAATTGTATTGTCCCCACAAACAGTGATTATCACTAGCAGATATAGCAACCGCTAGTGATAATCATAAGTATCCGGCAGGCTGGTTGTACCCAATTTGATCGATCAACTTGGTACATTCAGCCTGCCCATTAATGGTTCTAATCTTAGCCAGTTCTCGCTGAAACAGCTGAGATTTAACCACTTGCTTACTGGGCACTTAAACCCCCTTCCTATCCAGACCAATTCTCAGCTTTCAGCGCTGACGCACTTTGAATGACAATTACGCGGTCATACAACACTGTACCCAAATGAAATTTTTATCATTTTTTCCCCACAAATAGAGCTTTCTTTTGGTGGTATTTGATCACCTCTGTGGTTTTTATTTATTGTTAAAAAAAAATGTAAATGACCGAATGAAAAAAAAAAAAAAAAGTTATTATATTTTGTTATAAAATTTGAAAACAGGTAATTTTTCTCCTTCATTGATGTACGCTGTTGAGGCGGCACTGATGGGCACTGATCAGTTACACTGATAGGTGGCATTGATAGGTGGCACTTGTGGGAATTGATAGCTGGCACTCATGGGCATAGGTAGGTGGCAATGGCAGGTGGCACAGATGAGGCATAATTGCCTCTTCCTCTTCGGGACCAATGTCCCTTGCAGATGAGCCAGTGATCAGCTTTTTTTTCTCCTCGCGCTGTCAGCGTGAGGAGAAAAAAAAACGATCACAGAGCTTTTGTTTTGATCATGTGATCAGCTGTCATTGGCTGACAGCTGATCACATTGTAAGGGGCCGGGACTCAGTGACTCGGTGATCACAGCGCGCACAGGGCACGTGCACTCCCAGAAATTCAGGTCCGCGCTGTGGCCGTCATTCAGCAATAGCGTGGATCTGAAGAGGTTAAACTATCTTAGTCTTCGCTCTTGGGCAGCCCATCACTTTTTTCATTCAACTATTAGGTTGAATGAAAAAATAAAAGAATGTTCCAATTCCCCCATCTACACATTCCAGGTGGAAGGGGGAATCCTCCCACTGTGGACGAGTGGTGGAATCCATTGTGGTGGTGTATAGAGCCAAATAGATTAGAATTGTGTCAATGTCCCAATATTTATGGACCTGACTGTACATATAATTAAAAGGTGTGAGTGAACTCTGTTTCTATCACATTAAACCTAATTAAATTTGTATTGTTTTAAGTATATCCTTGTTTTGAAATGACATTGATTCTTTCTTAAAAATGGGGGGGGGGGGCGCAGTTTGCCATCTTTGCCCTGGGCACCAAATGGCCTTGTCCCAGCACTGTTTGTTAGGATATATTATATTATGTATATGCTTGCCTATATATCACTGTATTGTTTTTTTCCTAAATTTTATAATTACAACAAAGTCTTGCCCTGTACACACGGTCGGATTTTCCGACGGAAAATGTGTGATAGGACCTTGTTGTCAGAAATTCCGACCGTGTGTGGGCTCCATTACACATTTTCCATTGGAATTTCCAACACACAAAGTTTGAGAGCTTGCTATAAAATTTTCCGACAACAAAATCCGTTGTCAGAAATTCCGATCCTGTGTATACAAATCTGACGCACAAAGTGCCACGCATGCTTAGAATAAATAATAAAGATGATAATAAAGATGATAATAATAAAGAGATGAGCTATTGGCTACTGCCCCGTTTATAGTCCCGACGTACGTGTTTTACGTCACCGCGTTCAGAACGATCGGATTTTCCGACAACTTTGTGTGACTGTGTGTATGCAAGACAAGTTTGAGCCAACATCTGTCAGAAAAAATCCATGGATTTTGTTGTCGGAATGTCTGATCAATGTCCGAACGTGTGTACAGGGCATTACAAGAAATATGTCACATATTAATATAGAGTCCTGAGGAAGTGGACTGTGACCTTGAAACACGTTGACTATGTAATATGTGACAATTGGATACTAACAAGAAACCTTCCCTATTGTATGATATATGATGAGCTCTGTTTTTTATTCCTACTTTTTGGAAGATTTTTTTGCTATAATTATTAAATGATTGTAATATTTGCGGTTGTTTCATTACCAATGAGCCATCCTAGACCACCCAGTTTTGTTACTTTGTTCCTTGTTTCTCATCTTTGGGTTGATGACTCATGGGTAACAACTCTGAGTCCCTTCCACAGCCATTTATGCCCTACCCCTGTAGGAGCCGCTTAAGTATACTCTGCCTCTTAACCCAAAAAACAGTCCCAACCCCTCTGGCACACCTAATATGCAGTATTAGTGCAAAACACAGCCGTAGAGAAGAAACACAACTGTGGTAAATCAAAGGTATGTTTACTGATAAGAAGAAAAGCATCCAAAGGTGAGCAAAATGAACTGTTACTGATCCCTTATTGGAAAGTAATCAATACCCAAATGGACATTAAAAATAAAATGTTGAACATTTTATCAGTAGGAACTATATTCTCTGTGCTCAACCAAGCGCATCTAATGCCTATGTGAACAGGCTACAGGAAAGCAGAGGAATGGCTCCTATGAGTGTCAGACCCCTCTCTACTACAGAACAGTAATCAAACAAGTACAACTTTTTGCAAAGAGAACTGTAATATAATTTAATCTGCTCTTTCAGAGAGTTCTTGGTGTTTTATAGCTCTATGAGCTTCAGTAACAGACTAATCACTAAAGTGGGGAGGGAGGTAAGGTAGTCCTGTGCTGTGTGGCAATCCGGTTGTTCTTCACTTAGCTCATTGATGTTTATTTGCAGGCAATGAGACTAATGCCACAGGGAAGTCCCGTCATGTCCCGTGCGTCAGAGGGGGGCGGGGTCACCGGGTGGCCCCGCCCACTGTTATTTAAGAACCGTCAGACGAAGAGACGCCGTCACACAGCGGGAGCCTCCCTCCATGCCAGCATGGCTGCGGAGCGGCCCGGAGAAGAAATGAAGAAGAGAAGAAGGAAGAAGAGATGAAGAAGAAGAAGAAGATGAAGAAGATGAAGAGAAGAGTGGGAGCCTCCACCCCATGCCATGGGTGCGGAGCGGCCCGAGGAGAAGAAGATAGAAGACGCCGCGGAGGAGATGCTGGACGAGAACGCCGGAGGAAGAACCAAAAGAGCCAGAAGAACCAGAAGAAGATGAAGGAAGAAAGAAGAAGCATTTAAATAAAGGAATTGTCAAAAACTGTCTCTTGTCATTTTTAACATTTTTGACACTTTTTTAGTGAAATGGTAGGGGTAAGTACCCCCTTACCATTTCACACAGGGGGGGGGGCCGGGATCTGGGGGTCCCTTTGTTAAAGGGGGCTTCCAGATTCCGATAAGCCCCCCGCCCGCAGACCCCCACAACCACCGGCCAGGGTTGTGGGGATGAGGCCCTTGTCTTCATCAACATGGGGACAAGGTGTTTTGGGGGGCTACCCCAAAGCACCCTCCCAATGTTGAGGGCATGTGGCCTGGTACGGTTCAGGAGGGGAGGGGCTGCACTCTCGTCCCCCCCTCTTTTCCTGCGGCCTGCCAGGTTGCGTGCTCGGATAAGGGTCTGGTATGGATTTTTGGGGGGACCCCACGCCGTATTTTTTTTTTTTTTTGGCGCGGGGTTCCCCTTAAAATCCATACCAGACCCTATTTAGGGGGAACCCCACGTCATTTTTTTTTTAAATTTTGGCTGGGGTTCCCCTTAATATCCATACCAGACCTGAAGGGCCTTGTATGGAATTTAGGGGGACTCCCACATCATTTTTTTTTAAATTTTGGTTCGGGGTTGCCCTGTGGGGAATTCCCATGCCGTTTTTATCAATGAACTTCTATGTGTATTGTTGGCAATGCAATAGCCGCGGGTAGTTTTAAATGTGTTTTTTCCTTCAAAATGTCATTTTGCTGTCAGACTGTTCTAAACACAGGAAACATGCGTCCCTTTACAGGCATACTATAGACACCCCCCAGGTACGAAATTTAAAGGGATATTACACTTTTATTGTTTGACTTTAAGCATTATTAAAATCACTGCTCCTGAAAAAACGTCAGTTTTTAAAACTTTTTTTTGCATTGATTCATGTCCCCTGGGGCAGGACCCAGGTCCCCAAACACTTTTAATGGCAATAACTTGCATATAAGCCTTTAAAATTAGCACTTTTGATTATTCATGTTCGTGTCCCATAGACTTTAACGGTGTTCGCGTGTTCGAACGAACTTTTTTCCTGTTCGCATGTTCTGGTGCGAACCGAACAGGGGGGTGTTCGGCTCATCCCTAATGACCATCATCTCCCCTGTACCTTTACCTGACATGCAACCCCATATCATCAATGATTGTGGAAATTTACATGTTTTCTTCAGGCAGTCGTCTTCATACATAAAAGTTCTAGCATCATCACCTTGCACAATGCAGATTGGTGATTCATCGCTGAATATCACTTTCATCCAGTCATCCACAATCCATAATTACTTTTCTTTAGCCCACTGTAACCTTGTTTTTTTTCTGTTCTAGGTGCTAATTATGGTTTTCGTGTGGCTTTTCTGTATGTAAATCCCATTTCCTTTAGGCGATGAGACATTGACTCCAGTTTTTTACCATTTGTTCCTCATTTGTTTTGTTATGTATTTTCTGTTTTCAAGGCATATTGCTTTAGGTTTCCTTTCTGATGCAGATGCTTGTTTTAGAACTGCAAAGTACATGGTGATTCCATAATATATTCCTCAGAATTGAGCGATTCTATATTTTCCCTCTGTTTGATCTTCTAAAACAGTTGTAATTCACTACAGTTTTCTTTCTTTTTTCCTTTTTTTTAAGTGTTTCTTAAAGCCAGAAGGTTTGAATGTTAAATAGAAATAGGTTTGAGGCATGTCTTTGAATAATGTTTTTTTTCTACACAATTAAACAATTGAATGAACATTTTCCAAGAGTAGTGATTCCAAATTTTTGTTAGGGGTTATACATAAAGCACACCTTGAAAGTGGTTGAACTCCTGAGAGGTATAAGAGAAAAAATAAAAGATTTTCATGTCACAGGACTATTACTAAGCGGTCTACCAGAAAGTTATGAAACATTTGTCACAGCACTTGATGCACATCCAGATGATGAACTGACATTGGAACATGTTAAGGGTAAGCTTGTGGATGAATATAAGGGTAAAAGAGAAAGCATTAATAGTGACAATGCTTCTGTTGCAGAGTCTGCTTTAAAGACAAAAAATAGGAATAAAAAGAGTAACATGCAACAAGAAAAATTAATGTTTTATGTGCAAGAAACAAGGTAATTTAAAATCAGATTGCAGAATCTGGAAAGCTAGAATGCAAAAACAAACTGAACTACAGGCCAAAGTGTGAAGGAAGAAACCGATTTTGCTTCAGATAATGAATATGTTTTTCTATCCAAAAGCTGCACCTCATATTTGTCACATGACACATGACAGACATTTCTTTATTCACCTTGACTAGAGTAAAACAGAAACAAAATCACCACAGCTAATGGACAAATAATGGAATCAGAAGGTGTGAAGAGTGTCACCAGAAAGATGTCTGTGTCCTCCGTCCCTGCTCTTGAAATTAATCTGTTGTCATTGAAGAAGCTCACAAGACAAGGCAATGCAGTAACCTTCCAAGATGACAGTTGTGCCATCACAAAAGGTGATATTTTACTTGCAAAATATACAGATGAACTGTATCAGCTGAACTGTCAAGAGGTGGTTAATACTGCTAAGTAAGAAAAGCATTCAAACGATATTCACACATGACACAGACAACTTGGGCACTAAGTGCTGATATAATAAAGGAATTAACTGAGAATGACTATGCAAGTGGAATAAAAATTAGTCTATGTAATCAAACAATGAAATGCACCAGCTGTATAAAAGGAAAAATGACAAGAAAAGCCTTTCCAAAGCAGAGTAACAGTAGAGCTACTAAACCTCTGGACTTAATTCATTCAGATCTTTGCGGTCCAATGGAAAAGTTGACTCCAGGAAAGAAGAGGTAATTTCTCACATTTATAGATGATTACTCCACCTACACCATATCTGTTACACAACAAAAGTGAAGTACCAAAGAAACTTGAAAAGCATTTGGCTAAAGTAAGCAACAAATTTGGCAAAATGCAAAGTGTATTGCGCACAGACAATGGAACTGAATATACAGGTGATAACACACAGTCAATTCTCAGAAAGCATGGTATAATATTTCAAACTATTGTACCATACAACCCTGAACAAAATGGGGTTGCAGAAAGAATGAACTGTACTCTATGTGAGTGAAATTATACATTGTGAGTTTAACCACTTCGCGCCCGCGCTATAGCCGAAAGACGGCTGCAGCGCGGACACTAACTGCCGGGAGGCCGTCCCTGGACGTCCTCCTGTTTACTTCCGCGATGCGCGCTCCTGCGGGTGCGCATTGGGGAAGTCCTGTGCTGGCCATGTCCCTTGGACACAGCCAGTCACAGATCGCTAAAAATGGCCAATCTTAGGCCGTTTTCAGCGCGATTGGCGGTGCCAATGAGAGATGATCTCATATGTAGACATATGAGATCATCTCTCATCGCCGGCTCTCCCTCCTCACACAGAGACAGCTTGTGAGGAGGGAGAGCTAACCGCTGCAGTGGTGAGTAAAAAAAAACAAAAAAACCCAAAAAAGTGACGTCAGTGCCATCTGTCCCCACTGTGATCTGTCCCCACTATCATCTGTCCCCACTGCCATCTGTCCCCAGTGCCACATATAAGTGCCATCTGTTATCAGTGTCACGTGTCATCAGTGCCACATATCAGTGGCATCTGTCATCAGTGTCACGTGTCATCAGTGCCACGTATCAGTGCCATCTGTCATCAGTGCCACGTGTCATCAGTGCCACGTATTAGTGCCATCTGTCATCAGTGCCACGTATTAGTGCCATCTGTCATCAGTGCCACGTGTCATCAGTGCCACGTGTCATCAGTGCCACGTATTAGTGCCATCTGTCATCAGTGGCATCTGTCATCAGTGCCACATGTCATCAGTGCCACATATTAGTGCCATCTGTCATCAGTGTCATGTGTCATCAGTGCCACGTATCAGTGCCATCTGTCATCAGTGCCACGTGTCATCAGTGCCACGTATTAGTGCCATCTGTCATCAGTGCCACGTATTAGTGCCATCTGTCATCAGTGCCACGTGTCATCAGTGCCACGTGTCATCAGTGCCACGTATTAGTGCCATCTGTCATCAGTGGCATCTGTCATCAGTGCCACATGTCATCAGTGCCACATATTAGTGCCATCTGTCATCAGTGTCATGTGTCATCAGTGCCACGTATTAGTGCCATCTGTCAGTGCCCCGTATTAGTGCCATCTGTCATCAGTGCCACGTATTAGTGCCATCTGTCATCAGTGCCACGTATTAGTGCCATCTGTCATCAGTGCCACATCAGTATCATCAGTGCCATATGTCATCAGTGCCACATCAGTGTCACGTGTCATCAGTGCCACGTATCAGTGCCATCTGTCATCAGTGCCACGTCAGTGTCATGTGTCATTGTCCTGGTGCTCCAGGGCCTTCAAAAATGTAATAGGTAATCAACACGTTAGATGTGTAATTTATGCTCCTAGAACACGTGATGGCGCTCCCTGCATGTTGGGCCTCTCTATGTGGCCAGGCTGTGAAAAAGTCCCACACATGTGGTATTGTAATACTCAGGAGGAGTAGCAGAATGTATTTTGGGGTGTTATTTGTGGTATACACATGCCCTGTGAGAGAAATAACCTATTATAATAACCATTTTGTGCGGGGGGGGATCTTCATTTTGCAAAGAATTGTGGGAAAAAATTACAACATCAAAAAGCTCACCATTCATGTTACTAAATACCTTGGATTGTCTACTTTCAAAAAAGGGGTCATTTGGGGGGGTATTTGTACTTTCCTGACTTTTTCGGGTCCCAAGAAATGAGATAAGCCACCAGTACATCAAGTGTGATCAATTTTTTATGATTTGCACCATAGTTTGTAGACTCTCTAACTTTCACAAAGACCAAATAATATCCACTAATTTGGGTTATTTTTACCAAATATATGTAGCAGTATAAATTGTGGCCAACATTTATGAAGAAAAATTAATAATTTGCAAAATTGTATCACAGAAACTAAGAAAAATGCTTTTTTTTTCAAAATTTTTAGTCTTTTTTCATTTATAGCGCAAAAAATAAAAAACAAAAAGGTGATCGAATACCACCAAAAGAAAGCTCTATTTGTGTGAAAAAATGGACAAAAAAATAATTTGGGTACAGTATTACATGACTGAGTATTTGTCATTCAAAATGTGAGAGCGCTGAAAGCTGAAAATTGATCTGGGCAGGAGGGGGGTTTAAGTGCCCAGTAGGCAAGTGGTTAAAAGGAAAATTTTCAAACTAAATTCTACTAGTGTGTGGCCAGCTTAAAAGTCACAGAAAAGTGAAGCAATCAAACCCCAACATGCCTTTGTCAGTAGCCCACTGCTGCTAATCAGACACAACTTCACAATTTATAGAAAGAATAAACCTCAATAGTGGGATTTTAAGGGCAATTAAAGGAAAAGTAATCTTTTTATAAAAAAATAGATAAAATGAATTTATTGATACACAAAATTTAAAAGCATATAGCAAAAAGGACCACACAAAAAAAAAGACGATTACAAAAATAACATAATAAATGATCATATTTAACAGTAATGGCAAGTAGATCCCACTGCACAAATGAACATCATCCATGAGTGAGAGTCCGACGCGTTTCAAGAGTATACATAATTACAGTCTTCATCAGGGACAATTTGCTATCTCTGAAATTGCAAAATACAGTATCAATGAAAAAATACATACAAAAACATTCATATGTGTCAAAAAAGGGTTGCTGTACACCATCCGATATCCACCAAGTCCATATTGGCCCTTACACATGCAAAGGAACCCCCAGATATTCTAATCCAAGCGAGGTGCCAAAAAAGAGTGTAGTTGCCACTTTGGAAAAGATGACAAGAGGTGGGAATCTAAAATGAAAAATAAATGCTAATAGTAAGGGGCATTTTAATTCTATAGGTGGTATAGAGCCCAGCATTTTAATTCTATAGGTGGTATAGAGTATTTGACTCCATGTTACGAATTTGGGTGCAAAAAAAGTGGAGACACACCCACAACACACCCCTATAGATAAGGGGGGAAGGAGGTCTGTCAGAGGGGTTGAGAACCACATCCCAGAGACGTGGATGGAGGCTAAGGACCACACAGTCTATGAATTAATATAAGTGACACTTACAGATAAATCCCCGCAACTTAGCATGAAAGGGTGCTCCAATGAAAATCCTCCAAACCAGCCTGAAAGACAGAGGTGGAGATTCAAGCTGAGGGATCCAAATAGAAGGAACACAAAAAGAAACCTTAGGCAAAGGAGTCCAAAAATACTCATAAATAAACATTGATTCGGTTATAATCAGTTAAAGTTGAAACTGCACAGTGAATGGGAAGAGGGAACCTACTGCAAAAACAGGAGGATTGCAAAACCCCAAACATCCCATTCAAAAAAACATAGCTTTTTTTTAAAAAGAAAAAAGAAAAAGAAAAAAATGTATCAAGAAATTGCTGTGCTTACCAATGGCATTGAAGTCTGAAAAATTCCCCAGAGAAGGAAAAGATCGCTGCAGGGGGGGGGGGGGGGGGGGCTAATCCTCCATTCTGCCTGTCACAGCATCAAACAAACAGAATACTGTCATGGATAGGAATGGCACCATAAGGGTTCCTGGCGTTCTCCTTATATTGCAGAGTTTCCTTAGGTCTCTGTCATCCCTTTGCTGGTTCTATCCCTGTCATGCTCCATTTATTATGGGCAGTGGTGTGGCGACTCTCACGGTCAGCAGTGAGGTCTCCGCTTCCACCTGCCTGTCTCTGATGCACAGAACATGGGTAAGCTATCACTGTCAGCAGTGACGCTCCCCGTCATCATCGGGGATTGTTTGGCATGACCGGGGGGCGGGTCTGCCTTGTGCGGCCGGGCTCTCCCTGGTTCATCAGCTGTTTGTGTTATCTCTATAACGACGTATGGTTAGTGACGTCACGACCCCCACGTGGTGCGGCGTCATTCATGCTCCCCGAGATTGTGTATCCTTTTGAGCTGGGCTATATAAGGAGAACGCCTGGAACCCTTATGGTGCCATTCCTATCCATGACAGTATTCTGTTTGTTTGATGCTGTGATAGGCAGGATGGAGGATTAGCTTCTCTCCCCCCTGCAGCAATCTTTTCCTTCTCTGGGGAATCTTTGAGACTTCAATGCCATTGGTAAGCACAGCAATTTCTTATAGAAAAATTATAGAAAAATTCATTAGGAAACTTGATATCAAAAAACATTTTTCCTCCCAATCTAACATCCCTTTCCCTTCTAACATGAGTGAGACCACCTATTCACATAGTGAACTTAAGAACAATTCGGTCTTTAACCCCAAAAAGGGTACCCATCATCATATTGAGGTATTTAAAAATATGGTTCAAGACGAAGTCAAACAACTTAGGGTACCACAACCTAGTGCTAACCAGTCTATTTGTGAGGGAATAAAAAAACTCGAACAGAATAAACAAATAGTAGTCTGACCAGCGGACAAGGGGGGAAGGGTGGTGATTCTTAACAAAGAAAGTTATAATACAGAGATCCAAAGACTATTACAGGATACCACCACCTATAAACTTTTATAATCAGATCCTACACCACAATTTACAGCACAATTGTCTTGCTGGGTCAACAAGGGTTTACAGACTCATATTCTTAATAAAAAGGAGGCTAATTACCTCATTCCTCGGGCCCCCCGTACCCCAGTTTTATATATACTGCCCAATATACACAAATGTAGAGATAAACCTCCAGGAGGACCCATAGTAAGTGGGATTGGGTCCCTTTACTCTCGGGTAGGGGAATACCTGGACATTTACTTACAGCCACTGGTCACTCAGGGTCGATCATATTTGAAAGACAGCCGAGCTCTCATCCAATCCTTGCAAACTATTACAGTATCTTCAAACACCCTATTGGTGACAATAGATATAGAGTCACTTTATACTAACATTAAGCAACATGATGCCTTAGTAGCAGTAAAAATAGCTCTTACTGACCAATCTAAACTCAAATTACCCCAAATCAATTTTTTGGTCGAAGGACTACAAATAGCTATGGGGAATAATTATTTTTGGGAACATAATCAATTTTACAACCAAATAAAAGGAGTTGCTATGGGGGTACATTATGTCCCCAGTGTAGCCAATATAGTGCTCAATAAATGGGAACAGGAAACCATTTATCATCAATCTAGTAAGACACTTAAATACTATAAAAGGTATATTGATGATGTCATCTTCCTGTGGGAGGGCTCTTTGACTGATTTCCAAAGTTTTCTCTCAGGTCTAAAAAACAACGATTATGGACTTAGATTCACTGCTGAGTGGAGCTGGGAGACTATAAACTATTTGGATCTCACTTTAATTAAGCAAGGGAATAGGATAGTCTCAAAGACATTCTTTAAGGCGACAGACCGTAATGGGTTTGTACCGACCAATAGCTGTCACCATCCACAATGGTTAGGAGCAGTCCCTAAAGAGCAGTATATGCGCATCAGGAGAAACTGTGATAGTTTAACCGATTATCACATACAATCTGATGTACTCACTCAAAGATTTCTTGAGAAAGGCTATCTTCTCAAGGATCTTATGAAAACCAAAAATCAAGTGCTGGCCATGGATAGGGACTCTCTCCTAGTTCCTAAAGAAAAAGCTTCATCCCCAGGGGACCTTCCTTTTATATCAGGGTTCCACCACCAATATAGGAGTGTGGAAAAGATATTCAAGAAATATTGGCCTATACTCCTCAAGGACAAAGATTTACAGAACTCCCTGACTTTGAGACCTAAATTTATTTATAAACGAGCACCAGGATTAGGAAACATGATAGCTCCTAATGTACCCGACCACCCAAAAAACCCTCCACCTTTCTTGATGGATCAGGGTTCCATTATTGTACCAGGTGTAAAGCCTGTCGTATGACAAAAAGAGGAGGAAAGAAGATATCCAAATTTCATTCCAAGGTTACTCAACAAGAATTTTCTATTAAACCCCCCGATTACATGCAATTCATGCCCTTTGGCTATACCTGTTTTTAATAATTTTTTACAATAAACGGTGTTACACTATGTTCGGTTCCTCTCCATCTGTTTTATATCCCATACGTGAGACCCTTTGATGTGTGGATAGGAGACGGGTCTACGTTTCTTCATTGCAGCAAGCATTATCTTGCTAAAGCCTATTTGACCTTTTTTTCATTAAATTGGTCAACTCCATCTGGTAAGCTGCCACCTAGGGATGAGCCGAACACCCCCCGGTTCGGTTTGCACCAGAACCTGCGAACGGACCGAAAGCTCGCACGAACGTTAGAACCCCATTGACATCTATGGGACTCGAACGTTCGAAATGAAAAGTGCTCATTTCAAAGGCTAATTTGCATGGTATTGTCCTAAAAAGGGTTTGGGGACCCGGGTCCTACCCCAGGGGACATGTATCAATGCAAAAAAAACTTTTAAAAACGGCCGTTTTTTCGGGAGCAGTGATTTTAATGATGCTTAAAGTAAAAAAAAAAAAAGTGAAATATTCCTTTAAATATTGTACCTGGGGGGTGTCTATAGTATGCCTGTAAAGTGACGCGTGTTTCCCGTGTTTAGAACAGTCCCTGCACCAAATGTCATTTTTAAAGGAAAAAAATCTCATTTAAAACTGCTTGCGGGTTTAATGTCATGTCGGGTCATGGCAGTATGGATGAAAATCAGTGAGACAAACGGCATGGGTACCCCCCAGTCCATTACCAGGCCCTTTGGGTCTTGTATGGATATTAAGGGGAACCCCGCACCCAAATTAAAATAAGGAAAGGTGTGGGGCCACCAGGCCCTATATACTCTGAACAGCAGTATACAGGCGGTGCAAACAAGACAGGGACTGTAGGTTTGTTGTTAAGTAGAATCTCTTTGTAATTTTGAACGGGTATATTTTTAACGTGTTTAGCTCCAGCCAAAAAATCTTTTTTAAGCTTTTTGGAAAACATAGGGAAGGGTTATCACCCCTGTGACATTTGTTTTGCTGTCTTTCCTCCTCTTCAAAAGATTTCACCTCACTTTTTGTCCCAATGAAAAATGTTTTTTGAAAATTTGGGTTTTTTTGTGGAACAAGGATTGGAAAGCATCAGTGGAAAGGAGAAATTGTTTTCCCATATTAACTCTTACAGGAGAGAATTTCCCTTCCTAGGGGTAGATTTCATCTCACTTCCTGTTGTTTCCTTCCGTTTGCAAGTAGGAGTCGTTTGTAAGTTAGATGTTTGAAAGTAGGGTCCTGCCCTATATACTCAGCAGAAATTTGGGCCTTAGGTGTTGCTGTGGCCACAACACTGTAAGCCCTCACAGGGCCCTGCTGTGAAATATTAGATCAAGAATTGTAATTATATGCCCCTGTTGAACAGGAGCTGAAAAATTAGGCCTTAGGCACTGGTGCTGGTGCCACAACACTGCAACCCCTCACAGACACTCTAGTTGGAACGCAGGAACGAGCCCTGCTGCAAAGTATTGCACCAAAAATTGTAATTACACGCCCCTGTTAGACAGGGGCAGAAAAATTGGGCCTTAGGCACTGGTGCTGGTGCCACAACACTGCAACCCCTCACAGACACTCTAGTTGGAATGCAGGAACGAGCCCTGCTGCAAAGTATTGCATCAAAAATTGTAATTAAACGCCCCTGTTAGACAGGGGCAGAAAAATTGGGCCTTAGGCACTGGTGCTGGTGCCACAACACTGCAACCCCTCACAGACACTCTAGTTGGAATGCAGGAACGAGCCCTGCTGCAAAGTATTACATCAAAAATTGTAATTACACGCCCCTGTTAAACAGGGGCTGAAAAATTGTGCCTTAGGCACTGGTGGTGGCGCCCAGAACCAAAAATGTTCTTACAAGCTATCAGCGTGATGATTGAGGAGGAAGAGGATAATTACTCAGGGATAGTCACTCAGCATCAGCATAGGCAGTCTTTGAAGGGATCTGAGATTTCAAAAAAAATTATTCGGTTACATCAGCATCAGGTGCTTGGTAGCTGGTGGTGATGCAAGACTGATTCATTTTTATGAAGGTCAGCCGATCGACCGAGTCGGTGGACAGACGCACCCTGTGATCGGTTACCACGCCTCCAGCAGCACTGAATGTGCGTTCCGAAAGAACGCTGGATGCAGGACAGGCCAGTAGCTCAATTGCATACTGTGCAAGCTCTGGCCAGTGATCCATCCTCAAGACCCAGTAACCCAGAGGATTTTCGGTGGGAAAGGTGTCCAAGTCTGATCTTGCCCCTAGGTATTCCTGCACCATGTAAAACAGACGCTGGCGATGGTTGCTGGAACCGATCATACCTTGGGGCTGCGGACCAAAAAATTGTCTGAACACATCGGTCAGACGGCCACCTTCTCCACCGCTCCTTCTTTGACTGACCGAAGCCTCAGCAACACGTTGTCCAGAAACAGGAGTTTGTAACCTCCCAGTCTCTGGGAACGCGTTGCACAGACCTTTCTGCAAGGCCTCCTTACCCTTGTAACGTGGATCAAGGAGGGTTGCCAGCCAGTATTGGTCCTTCTCCTTGATACCACGAATACGAGGATCCTTACGCAGGCTTTGCAGGATCAGGGAGGCCATGCAGCGTAGGTTTGCTGAGGCATTCGGTCCGGAGTCCTCTGGGTCACTAAGGACGACAACGTCCGCAGCCACCTCCTCCCAGCCACGTACAAGTCCATGTGTTTCTTGGGACTGATCCCTTAAAGACTGCTGCTGATGCTGAGTGCCAGGCTCCACCTCCATACTGACACAATCTTCCTCCTCCTCCTCCTCCTCCTCCTCGTCCTCTTCCTGTGTGATCGGCGGGCACGCAGGAACACTGTCTGGATAAAGGGGGCCTTGAGAGCTAAGGAAGTCCTCCTCTTCCTACCTCTGTTCTGCCTCAAGTGCCCTGTCCATTATTCCACGCAGCGTGTGCTCCAACAGGTGGACAAGGGGGACAGTGTCACCGATGCATGCACTGTCACTGCTCACCATCCTCGTGGCCTCCTCGAATGGTGACAGGACAGTGCATGCATCCCTGATCATGGCCCACTGGCGTGGGGAAAAAAAAACATGCTCCCCTGACCCTGTCCTGGTGCCATAGTCGCACAGGTACTCATTGATGGCCCTCTGCTGCGTGTGCAGCCGCTGCAGCATGGCCAACGTTGAGTTCCACCTGGTGGGCATGTCACAGATTAGGCGGTTCTTGGGCAGGTTAAACTCCTTTTGGAGGTCCGTCAGCCGAGCACTGGCATTATATGACCGGCGGAAATGCACACAGACTTTCCTGGCCTGCCTCAGGACATCCTGTAAGCCCGGGTACCTGCCCAAGAACCGCTGCACCACCAAGTTAAGGACGTGAGCCAAACAGGGCACATGGGTCATTTGTCCCTGTCGGAGGGCAGAGAGGAGGTTGGTGCCATTGTCGCAAACCACCATTCCTGCCTTAAGTTGGCGTGGCGTCAACCACCTCTGAACCTGCCCCTGCAGAGCTGACAGAACCTCTGCCCCAGTGTGGCTCCTGTCCCCCAAGCACACCAGCTCAAGCACCGCATGGCATCTTTTGGCCTGCGTACTTGCGTAGCCCCTTGAACGCCTATGGAGCACCGCTGGTTCCGAGGAAGAGGCCATGGAGGAAGAAGAAGAGGAGGGGGTGGAGGAGAGAGGTGTGTCACAATCAGCATTTTGGAGGCGTGGTGGCGGAACAACCTCCAACACTACTGCACCTTGTCCTGCATCCTTCCCAGCTGCCAGCAGAGTCACCCAATGCGCCGTGAAACTTAGGTAACGTCCCTGTCCATGCCTGCTGGACCATGAGTCAGCGGTAATATGCACCTTACCGCTGACCGACCTGTCCAGCGAGGCATGGACATTGCCTTCCACATGCCGGTAGAGAGCCGGAATCGCCTTCTGTGAGAAAAAGTGGCGTTTGGGTACCTGCCACTGAGGAACCGCACATTCCACAAACTCACGGAAGGGGGCAGAGTCTACCAACTGAAAAGGCAGCAGTTGAAGTGCTAGCAATTTTGCCAAGCTAGCATTCAACCGCTGGGCATGTGGATGGCTGGGAGCAAACTTCTTTCGGCGGTGCAGCAGCTGGGGCAGGGAAATTTGCCTGGTACAATCTGACGTCGGTGTACCAAAAGCAGATTGCCCACAAGTACTTGGCTGTGACACACCTAATTCTACACCTTCATTCCTCTCACTGCAGGTCTCAGAGAGGACTGAAGGTCTAGTGGGGTTGGAAATCTCAGCTGATGAGGAGCAAGGAGAGATCCTCTTTGTTCTTTGGTGTGGGTCTTTTAGATACGCTTGCCAACGAACTGCATGGCAGGTCAACATATGTCTGGTCAAGCATGTGGTACCCAAGCGGGAGATGTTTTGGCCACGTGAGATACGCTTGAGACATATGTTGCAAATAGCAGCGGTGCGATCTGATGCACTCGTCTCAAAAAAGGCCCACACCAAAGAACTTTTTGAATAACGCGCAGAGACTGCAGCGCCCTGCACATGTGGAGCTTTGGGGTGTGATGCAGTCAATGTGCTGCCCTTAGGCTGGCCCCTGGAGGGCATCCTGCCTCGTTGGTGATGTGCCGCCTCCTCCTCCTCCTCCTCCTCCTCCTCCTCCTCCTCTCTCCTATCAGGCACCCATGTTGAGTCAGTGACCTCATCATCCCCTCCCTCCTCATCACTGGAGCAAACCTGGCAGTATGCTGCAGCAGGGGGAGCATGACTGCCAGATTGCTGTCCTTCTTGGGCACCCCCTCTGTCCGTGCTCATGTTACTGCCTTCATCGAGCTCAGTATCATCATCAGAGCCTTCCAAACGCTGGGCATCCTCCTGGAGCATGTACCCAACACTGTGGTCAAACAGTTCGAGAGAATCCTCAGGAGGACATGGTGGAGCTAGGGAAGGAGTCACTGATGACATTGAGCTGAGGGAAGAGGCCGCTGCTTTGCCAGACAAAGCACCCTGGGCATGGGTGAGAGAGGATGAGGAGGATGAGGACGGCTTGGTCATCCACTCGACCAAGTCTTCCGCATGTTGCGGCTCAACACGGCCAGCTGCCGAAAAAAAGGCCAAGCGTGTCCCATGGCCACGTGCTGATGAGGATGCACCGTCTCCACGACCAGCACTAGACACAGAGCCTGCTTGCCCTCTCTTATTGGCTTGTGACTGTCTGCCTCTCCTTCTTGGCCTTCCAGACATACTAATGGCCTGTAGCTGCACTAAGCTGGGATAGAACACCTGTAATTTTCTTCAGGTAGCTTTATATACTGTAACCAGACAAGCCTGCCTGTCAGTAGGAAGATAACAGGAACGGATCTAGCTGAACACTGTGAGCAGGACGCACTGTACTAAATGTAAATAGTCTAGCTGCCTGACCGTGGTACTAATAGGATCAAATAGAACACCTGTAATTTTCTTCAGGTAGCTTTATATACTGTAACCAGACAAGCCTGCCTGTCAGTAGGAAGATAACAGGAACGGATCTAGCTGAACACTGTGAGCAGGACGCACTGTACTAAATGTAAATAGTCTAGCTGCCTGACCGTGGTACTAATAGGAACAAATAGAACACCTGTAATTTTCTTCAGGTAGCTTTATATACTGTAACCAGACAAGCCTGCCTGTCAGCAGGAAGATAACAGGAACGGATCTAGCTGAAGACTGTGAGCAGGACGCACTGCACTAAATGTAAATAGTCTAGCTGCCTGACCGTGGTACTAATAGGATCAAATAGAACACCTGTAATTTTCTTCAGGTAGCTTTATATACTGTAACCAGACAAGCCTGCCTGTCAGTAGGTAGATAACAGGAACAGATCTAGCTGAACACTGTGAGCAGGACGCACTGCAATCAATGTAAATAGTCTAGAAGATAACAGGAACGGATCTAGCTGAACACTGTGAGCAGGACGCACTGCACTAAATGTAAATAGTCTAGAAGATAACAGGAACGGATCTAGCTGAACACTGTGAGCAGGACGCACTGCACTAAATGTAAATAGTCTAGAAGATAACAGGAACGGATCTAGCTGAACACTGTGAGCAGGACGCACTGCACTAAATGTAAATAGCAGGAACGGATCTAGCTGAACACTGTGAGCAGGACGCACTGCACTAAATGTAAATAGCAGGAACGGATCTAGCTGAACACTGTGAGCAGGACGCACTGCACTAAATGTAAATAGCAGGAACGGATCTAGCTGAACACTGTGAGCAGGACGCACTGCACTAAATGTAAATAACAGGAACGGATCTAGCTGAACACTGTGAGCGGGACGCACTGCACTAAATGTAAATAGTCTAGAAGATAACAGGAACGGATCTAGCTGAACACTGTGAGCAGGACGCACTGCACTAAATGTAAATAGCAGGAACGGATCTAGCTGAACACTGTGAGCAGGACGCACTGCACTAAATGTAAATAGCAGGAACGGATCTAGCTGAACACTGTGAGCAGGATGCACTGCACTAAATGTAAATAGCAGGAACGGATCTAGCTGAACACTGTGAGCAGGACGCACTGCACTAAATGTAAATAGCAGGAACGGATCTAGCTGAACACTGTGAGCAGGACGCACTGCACTAAATGTAAATAGCAGGAACGGATCTAGCTGAACACTGTGAGCAGGACGCACTGCACTAAATGTAAATAGCAGGAACGGATCTAGCTGAACACTGTGAGCAGGACGCACTGCACTAAATGTAAATAGCAGGAACGGATCTAGCTGAACACTGTGAGCAGGACGCACTGCACTAAATGTAAATAGTCTAGAAGATAACAGGAACGGATCTAGCTGAACACTGTGAGCAGGACGCACTGCACTAAATGTAAATAGTCTAGATAGAAGATAACAGGAACGGATCTAGCTAAACTGAATACAGTGTATATATATATATGCAACACCTGGGATGCATATATATACACAATACACTGTAAGTGCAGCTAACTGACTGACTGTTCTGCCTAATCTATCTAACTCAAATCAAATGACACTGTCTCTCTCTCTCTCTATCTCTCAGCACACCGGAACACACACTACACAGGGCCGCCGTGCAGGCGGCCTTATATAGTGTGGGGCGTGTACTAAATCCCCTGAGCCATAATTGGCCAAAGCCACCCTGGCTTTGGCCAATTACAGCTCTCTCTACTGACGGCGCTGTGATTGGCCAAGCATGCGGGTCATAGTGCATGCTTGGCCAATCATCAGCCAGCAATGCACTGCGATGCCGCAGTGAATTATGGGCCGTGACGCGCCACACGAATTTGGCGCGAACGGCCCATATCGTTCGCAATTCGACGGACGGTCGAACAGCCGATGTTCGAGTCGAACATGGGTTCGACTCGAACACGAAGCTCATCCCTAGCAGCTATTAACAGGCATGCCAAATTAACATCTTTGCCCTCCAAAATGTATTTTTTGATGTTCCCAGGAATGAAATGTGCCGGGGTAATGGAAGGAGCCCTCATGCTATCACCTGGGCCTATAGGTACAGGGCTTGGTACAAAGGGCGTCCCGGAACCTGCTGATGCCCCTGGATTGGTAGAAGCTCCTGGAGCTGGATTCGGCTGACTCTCCAATACCTCAACCCTGGCACGCAATTCCTGACAGGAAGTTGCCAGGGAATTCAAGGTAACGTGAATCTGTGAGAGGGATGAGACGACAGTCCAAAGAGTAACCTGCTCTGCACTAGAGCCTGAAGCACAGGGGAATAGCAACCTGAACAGCTCAGCTTTGTGCTGTGCTGCAGCTCTGCCATGAGTTTTGGGACAGTCCAGGTCCTTAGGGAGGGTGTGTTGCCGTGTTCCGAATCCCTAGCTGGAGAAGGAGGGATGGATGCAAAATCTTCAATGTCCGCTGTTTGTGACATGACCTGCATAGCCGAGAACAACACTGTCATTAGCCAAGAAATGTAAATCAACCATACCCATCACTTACCTTTGACCAACCTTTCCTCTCTTTTTTTTTTAACGGTGGCTGTGAAACGATGAAGTAAACACTTGTGCAGGACTGAAAACGTGTCAGTCTCATGAATTTACAAGCCCGAGTTACCTGAGGCATATCAGGCAAATTAAAAACATAAACTCAGGCCTTTGAACCTGAAAACGTGTCAGGCTACTGATGTGAGTAGTGAAATGTCAAATGTAAAAAGATCATAACGTGAGTCATATGAGAAAGGGATGAGGAGAGTTGCCATCGCACAGCCAATTAGAAACAACCATCTCAACCCGCTAGTACCTATAAACATGATAGGTAATGCTGCAGTGGTGAGACGCCATGACCCGATCATGAAGATGTGATCCTGAAACATGTATGTGATGACAACAGAAAATGACATGAGAACCCAAAATTCAGAGAAGTATATGTAATTCAGAAATAAATTGTGTCAGATTCGTGACTCCCCCTGAAGCGTAGCAGGCAACCCAAACGTGAACCCAGGCCTATGGAGCCTGAACCGAGCCCAGCCAAATGATACAAGTAGGAAAATGTATGTTAGTGTAATGGGGCGTACACACGGTCGGACTTTTCAGCTACAAAAGTCCGACAGCCTGTCCGACAGACTTTCGACGGACTTTTGGCGGACTTTCGACGGACTTGCGGCGGACTTTCTAACGAACAGACTTGCCTACACACGATCACACAAAAGTCCGTCGAATTCTTACGTGATGACGTACACCGGACTAAAACAAGGAAGTTGATAGCCAGTAGCCAATAGCTGCCCTAGCGTGGGTTTTTGTCCGTCGGACTAGCATACAGACGAGCGGATTTTTCGACCGGACTCGAGTCCGTCGGAAAGATTTGAAGCATGTTTCAAATCTAAAGTACGTCGGATTTGAGGCTAAAAAAGTCAGTTGAAAGTCCGGAGAAGCCCACACACGATCGGATTTCCAGCCAGCTTTAGTCCGTCAGCGTCCGTTGGACTTTTGTAGACGAAAAGTCCGACCGTGTGTACGCGGCATTAGAAAGTTAGTAATGTAAGCTGTGTTAGAAACGGATGAGGAGACTTGCCACCGTACAAGCCAATTAGAAACGATCACCTCAATCCGCTGGTACCCATAAACATGATGGGTAAATGCTACAGTGGTGGACAACCGTAAGACCTAATGTGTGAAGACATGACATGTACTGTGAAATGGGAAATCAGAAAAACAAACCTGAAATTAACTGAAC
The DNA here is from genome assembly GCA_037952835.1 of Lithobates septentrionalis. Lineage (NCBI taxonomy): Eukaryota > Metazoa > Chordata > Amphibia > Anura > Ranidae > Lithobates > Lithobates septentrionalis. The sequence goes on along the minus strand of JBBDGP010000609.1, from coordinate 3,242,015 downwards.
CGGGGAAAAAAAGTGAACTCCAAGAACCTGTTGATACGTAGAAACCACCACTATGGAAAGGAAAACATATATACAAAAGCTACCACTTAGAAACAACGCATATAGACCAACGAGTCGGGTTTGAGAAATTAAAGTAAAACCACCCCTGAAAATTCATCATTAAAGGAAGCAAACACCTGAAAACGACTGAAACCTCAAAATATGAAAACTTTGTGACGTGTACCTGTTGATGTGTAGCAAAACCAACTATAGAAAAGGAACATACGCATACAAAACTACCACTCAGGATAAATACGTATGGAATGTTGAAGTTTAGGCTAGGACAAAATTCCTCTATTCCCCTCTTTTTTTTTTTTTTACATCATACCCCGGTCATAGAGACGTGGGAGTATGGCATGCATCAGTGAGGGTAGTCCGTGAAGCCATGCGTGCAGATGTGACACCCTGAGCCATATGGGGTGCTCCAGTGCTGAGTACTGGGGTGGGGGGGCTGCTAGGCCATATCCTGGAAAGAACATAATGGTGAAACAAAAAATACCACCATGGCAATGTGGAGCAATCCAACAGCCCGACCCCCCCCCCCCCAACCCCTTGCATACAGTGGCAGTGCTGGACTCCCAGGTTTAGCCCGCTGAGTGAAGTGTGCCCTAAGAACCGGAGGGAAGAAACGTCTCCCCCTTACCTGCCTCATAATGCACAAAAGCCTCCGTTAGATAGCGAGGATGCCACTGCCCTACATGAGAGAGGAGAGCGGGGAGAAGTGACCGCACAACCTCCCTGTAGATCGAAACATCAGAAGTGATGTCAGAAAGTTTCCCGGAAATTACGCCAACATGTGAGCAATAGTTGTCAGGAGAGGAGGAACGGAGGGCAGGCTTCATGCAGCCTGACTCCTCCTACAAACACAGGCTGACCTGCGGTCAGCCTTACACTTGTCCTTCCACCTGTTCCTAGAATCTTTGATCTCCTATAAATCCTAGCTACCAACAAGATCTTCAGGATCCAACACACTTACATTGTTTCCCATTCTGGGCCCCCCACCTCGCGTTGTGGTTCCATTTATCAGCTAATAAAATGGCTGCAGATCTCCTAGTAATTAGCTGAAACAACTAGACATACAGTATTTCAGTTTAGAAGGCCTTAAGATCTAACTTCAGCTTTATTTTTTTTTTTTATTGGATAGGGTAAACATTTTTCTCATGTTCCTGATTTTATCTGTGTCCCCATTGAGGAGATTTTCCCTTGCTTCTTGTATTAGTGATGTCCATGCAAGAAAAAGCAGGTACAGGCATCTTCTAGATAGGAAGGAATGAACTGAAATAATAATATTTTTAGAAGTTATAACCCTTCTTCACTTTAATAAAGATGTGTTTTTGTTTTTATCTATGTGCATATTGACAGGATTCCTGCCTTGATAGGAAATAAGAGAAAATCTTCCAGTGACACAGACTATAATAAAAAAAATGTACAGGGGCTCTAACTTTTCTCTGTTTTATCCAAAATGAAACCAAAAAGTTTGACTGAAGTTGTGTTCTGCAGCAAATGTCATAAGCAAAACGGGGGGGGGGGGGGGGGGGCATCTTTAGCTGGCCTCCTACTAAAATCTACTTGACTGGCTTTTATTCTGGATCTCTGGCAACAATTTTTCTTCAAGAGGTAGTAAACTCTGTAAGAAGAAAAAATAAAAAAGTTTCCACCTGCAAAGCAATATCATATTGTGCTAGTATGCACTGCATACTAGCACATTTTGAATGACTTACCTTAAAATATAGTCCTCCTGTGGCATGCTGTCACTGCAGCAGAGGCTTCCATCTCCACCTTGTCTTCCTTCCGGGTTCGGGGACTTCGGACATTAGGGCTCTTTCAAACGGGGCGGATCAGTGATGATCCGCCCCGTGAACATTCGCTTGCTCAGCGGGGATCGCTCCGCCGATCCCCGCTGAGCAGGAAGATGACAGGTCTGTCTTTGCACACTGTGCAGCGACGGACCTGTCAGAGCGCCGCTCTCCACTATGGGCGATCCGAAAACGGATGGAAAAGTAGGGTTTTCCTCCGTTACACTTTGCGGATCGGAGCGGGTCGGATGTCAGCGGACATGTCACCGCTGACATCCGACGCTCCATAGGGATACATGTATGTCCGTTTTTATCCGAAAACGGAAGGATGAAAAACGGACATACGGATCGTCAGTGTGAAAGAGCCCTTAGATTGCTGAGTATAGAGTATACTGTTCCTTCAGAGCGCATGCACCGTGATGTCACCGGCTGCTGCTCATAAGAATATCTCCTACACTGTGCACGTTTAGGAGATATTAATTTTACCTACAGGTAAGCTTTATCATAAGCTCATCTGCAGGTAAAAATTAAATATGAGAGTTTATTACTACTTTAAAGAGGTTGTAAAGCCTAAATCTTTTTTACCTTAATGCATTCCTTGCATTAAGGTAAAAATTGTTTAGGTGTCAGCAAGCATCCCCCCTGTTTACTTACCTGAGCCCTCATTCGATCCAGTGCCGTGTGCTGTCAATCAAAGCCAGTGATGAGGGAGCGGGGGGTGTGGCTGAGTCCCGCTGTCTGTGTCAATGGACGCAGCAGAGGGGCTTGGGTGCGAGCATGCACGAGTGCCCCCATGGGAAACGGCTTCCCATTGGGGCACTAGACAGTGGTAAGAGGCCAGGAGCGCTGGCGAGGGGACCCGAAAAGAGGAGGTGGTTCGCGGTAAGTATAGATATGTTTGTTTGTTTTTTTGTTTTTTTTAAAATTAACTTTACAATCACTTTAAGTCAATGAAGTGGCACAAGCATGCAGATCATGGAGGTCAGAGAAAGTTAGACATTCTTATGTTCCAGAACACTGGCTCAATGTTTTGAAGCAAAATGCGCGTGGGGCAGCATCTAGCCCTTTTAGAAGGAGATTCAGGCAACCTCATGACAGGTTTCCTTTAATGAATGAATGAATTAAATATGCAAACACATATTCAAGGTCATTGTATAAGCCAAGGAAAGAAGCTCTCGTGGGACTTGCATAGGAAATAAAAATGATTCCAGCTTTATTTAAACTGACGTTTTGGTAAAATGAAACCCACAATAATCAGGGAAGTTATATGTATAGATACAGTAAATTAACTTTTTATACAAAAGTCAATGACAAATGACAAGGATGCCTCAGATTTGTATGGAAGAAGGAATCTTTTACAGTTTAGGAAGTGGTTAAGTTGTGGATTTCCCTACCACGTTAGGCTGTTATGCTAAATCAATAATGGAATTTAGAGAAAACAGACTGCATCATTTTCCTAAAATGAATGATAACCACAATTATTCTGTACTTATTGTGAAAGAAAAGTACAGGAAGTAAAATACAGTTAAATTAACCCCGAATTTTAGCTGGAAATAGAGACTGTGTGTTCAAAATAATAATATTGAAGACTCAGCTTTTAGGAGAGAGGAGTGATAAATAGTGGTGTTGTATTTTAAATAAAATAAATAAAGAATATATTTAGATATTGAACTTCTAGAAAATGGTTGCCACATTGGAAAGGTTCCACAGTAATGAAGGATGCGATTGGGTTCAGTGTTTGGCTTCTCTGTTTACTGAAGTGTGGCACCTCCTTCCCCTTCCCCTGGGAACATACATACAGTGCCTTGCAAAAGTATTCGGCCCCCTTGAACTTTTCAACCTTTTGCCACATTTCAGGCTTCAAACATAAAGATATAAAATTTAAATTTTTTGTGAAGAATCACCAACAAGTGGGACACAATTGTGAAGTGGTACGAAATCTATTGGATATTTTAAACTTTTTTAGCAAATAAAAAACTGAAAAGTGGTGCGTGCAAAATTATTCGGCCCCTTTACTTTCAGTGCAGCAAACTCACTCCAGAAGTTCAGCGAGGATCTCTGAATGATCCAATGTTGTCCTAAATGACTGATGGTGATAAATAGAATCCACCTGTGTGTAATCAAGTCTCTGTATAAATGCACCTGCTCTGTCATAGTCTCAGGGTTCTGTTGAAAGCGCAGAGAGCATCATGAAGACCAAGGAACACACCAGGCAGGTCCCTAATACTGTTGTGGAGAAGTTTAAAGCCGGATTTGGATACAAAAAGATTTCCCAAGCTTTAAACATCCCAAGGAGCACTGTGCAAGCGATCATTTTGAAATGGAAGGAGTATCAGACCACTGCAAATCTACCAAGACCTGGCTGTCCCTCTAAACTTTCAGCTCAGACAAGGAGAAGACTGATCAGAGATGCAGCCAAGAGGCCCATGATCACTCTGGATGAACTGCAGAGAACTACAGCTGAGGTGGGAGAGTCTGTCCATAGGACAACAATCAGTCGTACACTGCACAAATCTGGCCTTTATGGAAGAGTGGCAAGAAGAAAGCCATTTCTCAAAGATATCCATAAAAAGTCTCGTCTAAAGTTTGCTACAAGCCACCTGGGAGACACACCAAACATGTGGAAGAAGGTGCTCTGGTCCGATGAAACCAAAATCGAACTTTTTGGCCACAATGCAAAACGATATGTTTGGCGTAAAAGCAACACAGCTCATCACCCTCAACACACCATCCCCACTGTCAAACATGGCGGTGGCAGCATCATTGTTTGGGCCTGCTTTTCTTCAGCAGGGACAGGGAAGATGGTTAAAATTGAGAGGAAGATGGATGCAGCCAAATACAGGACCATTCTGGATGAAAACCTGTTGGAGTCTGTAAAAGACCTGAAACTGGGATGGAGATTTATCTTCCAACAAGACAATGATCCCAAACATACAGCAAAATCTACAAAGGAATGGTTCACAAATAAACGTATCCAGGTGTTAGAATGGCCAAGTCAAAGTCCAGACCTGAATCCAATCGAGAATCTGTGGAAAGAGCTGAAAACTGCTGTTCACAAACGCTCTCCATCCAACCTCACTGAGCTCGAGCTGTTTTGCAAGGAAGAATGGGCAAGAATTTCAGTCTCTCGATGTGCAAAACTGATAGAGACATACCCCACGCGACTTGCAGCTGTAATCGCAGCAAAAGGTGGCTCTACAAAGTATTAACGCAAGGGGGCCGAATAATTTTGCACGCCCCACTTTTCATTTTTTTATTAGTTAAAAAAGTTTCAAAAATCCAAAAGATTTCGTTCCACTTCACAATTGTGTCCCACTTGTTGGTGATTCTTCACAAAAAATAAAAATTTTATATCTTTATGTTTGAAGCCTGAAATGTGGCAAAAGGTTGAAAAGTTCAAGGGGGCCGAATACTTTCGCAAGGCACTGTACTGTGCTTCCCCAAAGAATGTAGGACTGACTAGTTTCTACAGCCTGCACTATGGAGAAAGTGTTGTCACCAGAGAGGGGAGGAAGCGAGGAGAGATATCAGATATCCCAGACTCAACCTCTCTTCCTCTATGTATGTCCATGCAAAGGAGATAAGGGGGAGAAGAGACAGGGGGATCACTAGTGGAGCCTGCAGTGGCAGAGTAGCTAGCTGGCACAAAAATTCAATAGTGCCTGAGGTTTAGCGGTTCAGTGACAGGGGTACTGGGAGGCAGGGATGTTTACAATCAGCGGTGCAGTGCAGAGAGGTGGTATTAGGGTTGCTGGATGACAGGGAGATGTCAGGGTTTAGAATGCCAGGGGAAACTGGGTTCTTAATAGGCCTAATGTAAAAGGTAACAATACAGAAGAGTACAAAAAGTTAAATGAAATGCTGTATAATAAAAAAAATGTTTTTAATTCACACATAATCACAATTTGACTGAAAAAAATACACAAAATTCTAGTCTGCATACATAAAAAACAGAAGTAGCTGCCCTAGATACACCATAACATATGTGTGTTGAAATGTGCTGTGGTAGTGAGGCGAATGATTGTAGCTAACGAGACATTGTAGCAGAAGAAGTTTGTATATAAATTTATTTTTTTAAGAATGGGTAGCCCATCTACTCTTCCTTTTGGCCCTTAAGAACACATGGAAGAAAAGGAAGTTACAGTAAAGTTACAGTAAACACATACACAAATCTACAGCACTGCTTCAAACCACCTCTTTTCATCATTTAAGTGCTGTTAGGCTACTTTCAAAATAGCGCCTTTAAAGCGCCTGAAAAATGCATCTCATGCCTCCCCAGTGTGAAAGCCCGAGTGCAAGCAGCATCTTTGCTTTGTATACAGCACTCCCACACCGCCCCTGCCCATTGGAATGAATGGGCAGCGTTTCCGAAGCGCCGCAACACAGGCGCTATAAACCCCTTCTTCGGTCACTAGCGGTGGTTAAAAGTGCCCTGCTAGCGGCCGAAAAGCGCCGCTAAGACTACAGTAAAGTGCCACTAAAACTAGCAGCACTTTACCGCTAACGGACCCGCCGCCCCAGTGTGAAAGTACCGTTAGGGTGCTGGATCCTATAGCCTATGTCTGCTTCCATTGAAGTGTAAAAAAAGTTGAGAGTTGCACTCCATCCTAAATTCTTCATATTGTTTTATTCCATGAAAGCCAAAGTGAATGCATACATTCTGTCTCCACCCAACATACCACACTTCTCAAATGCATTTCACCCCTAAGGGCTTCACTGCCCGTTTCCTACTGCGCATGCGCGAGTCGTGCAGCGCTTTGTGAATGGGACGCGATGTGTTGTGGGACACACACAGTTTCCGTAACACACTGCCCCATTCCCCAGAAGACAACGCTGGGAGGAGAAGAGACAACATTACTGCTTTGTAGGAAGAGGCAGATTAGGAAGACTGCCTAGCAACAGCCATTTCACGTAAGTAAAAAACATTTTTTTCTCTTTTCCTGCATTTTTTTTAGGTATTTTTTTGTGCAATTTTTTTTTTCAGGTTGGACCTCCACTTTAAGGAAGTTACACCCTGAAAAAAGTCAATGTAGCTGCAGACAAAATGTGATTGTGTAAGAAATGACACAATGTATCAGTCTCCTATATTCTGGTATTATCCAAGTTCTATGACATCATCCTGATCTGAACTTCCCAGCTGATGAATCTAAAGTGACCCACTTGGTGGATGTGTTGGCAGAAGCAAGGAGAAGAAGCTGTCTGCCTACTAGAGCATTACCTGTAACTGGATATGCTCCATCAGTTCCCACTACTGTGGAAGAGTCAGCTATAAATTGTGAAGTTGTAAAAAAAGAGAGAACTCCCAAAGAGTGATGCGAAAAAAATTGCCAACATCCCTCAATGTATAAAAAGAATAAACCTCAATAGTGGGATTTTAAGGGCAATTAAAGGAAAAGTAATCTTTTTATAGAAAAATAGATAAAATGTATTTATTGATACACAAAATTTAAAGGCATATAGCAAAAAGGACCACACAAAAAAAGACGATTACAAAAATAACATAATAAATGATCATATTTAACAGTAATGGCAAGTAGATCCCACTGCACAAATGAACATCATCCATGAGTGAGAGTCCGACGCGTTTCGAGAGTATACATAAATACAGTCTTCATCAGGGACAATTTGCCATCTCTGAAATTGCAAAATACAGTATCAATGAAAAAAATACATACAAAAACATTCATATGATTTGCAGGATCAACAGGTCAGTATGGCTCCCCGAAGGGGTATACCAAATCTTACGTGTCAAAAAAGGGTTGCTGTACACCATTCGATATCCACCAAGTCCGTATTGGCCCTTACACATGCAAAGGAACCCCCAGATATTCTAATCCAAGCGAGGTGCCAAAAAAGAGTGTAGTTGCCACTTGGAAAAACCAAGATGACAAGAGGTGGGAATCTAAAATGAAAAATAAATGTCAATAGTAAGGGGCATTTTAATTCTATAGGTGGTATAGAGGCTAGCATTTTAATTCTATAGGTGGTATAGAGTATTTGACTCCATGTTACGAATTTGGGCGCAAAAAAATGTGGAGATACACCCACAACACACCCCTATAGATAAGGGGGTAAGGAGGTCTGTCAGAGGGGTTGAGAACCACATCCCAGAAACATGGAGGAGGGCCAAGGACCACACAGTCTATGAATTAATATATGTGAAAAGAAGAAAAAATGGGGAGCGCTAGATATGCAAAAAAACAAATGCTAAATGCTCAAAAAATATCTATGTGTCATTCCCTGCACACCAGCCTGCCTATGTAAACCAAATTGGATGTGTTTAAATAAGATGACTTAAACCATTGAAGGTGATAGCACAAAAAAAAATATTAGACAATTCTAACACAACAATAATTAAATCATTAGTGCCTCAAGTGAGCAAAAAATAAAACATAACTAATGACAAGTGATTCATCAGTGAAACGTATATAAATAAAAGTCCATATATAAAAATGTGTTGAAGTGAAATCCTTATCTGGATCCTGATATCAAAACGGGAACAGTAGAATCCCTTCACCTTCACTGAAAGATCACCCAAACAAAAGTGCTCATGGGATGGGTGTCAGTAGGGATGAGCTTCGTGTTCGAGTCGAACCCATGTTCGACTCGAACATCGGCTGTTCGCCCGTTCGCCGAATTGCGAACGATATGGGCCGTTCGCGCCAAATTCGTGTGGCGCGTCACGGCCCATAATTCACTGCGGCATCGTAGTGCATTGCTTGCTGATGATTGGCCAAGCATGCACTATGACCCGCATGCTTGGCCAATCACAGCGCCGCCTGAACAGAGAGCCGTAATTGGCCAAAGCCAAGGAGGCTTTGGCCAATTATGACTCAGGGGATTTAGTACACGCCCCACACTATATAAGGCCGCCTGCACGGCGGCCCTGTGTAGTGTGTGTTCCGGCGTTCATAGATAGAGAGAGAGAGAGACAGACAGACAGTGTCATTTGATTTGAGTTAGATAGATTAGGCAGAACAGTCAGTCAGTTAGCTGCACTTACAGTGTATTGTGTATATATATGCATCCCAGGTGTTGCATATATATATATTCAGTTTAGCTAGATCCGTTCCTGTTATCTTCTAGACTTTTTACATTTAGTGCAGTGCGTCCTGCTCACAGTGTTCAGCTAGATCCGTTCCTGTTATCTTCTAGACTATTTATATTTAGTGCAGTGCGTCCTGCTCACAGTGTTCAGCTAGATCCGTTCCTGTTAAATTCTAGACTATTTACATTTAGTGCAGTGCGTCCTGCTCACAGTGTTCAGCTAGATCCGTTCCTGTTATCTTCTAGACTATTTACATTTAGTGCAGTGCGTCCTGCTCACAGTGTTCAGCTAGATCCGTTCCTGTTATCTTCTAGACTATTTACATTTAGTGCAGTGCGTCCTGCTCACAGTGTTCAGCTAGATCCGTTCCTGTTATCTTCCTACTGACAGGCAGGCTTGTCTGGTTACAGTATATAAAGCTAACTGAAGAAAATTACTGGTGTTCTTTTGATCCTATTAGTACCACGGTCAGGCAGCTAGACTATTTACATTTAGTGCAGTGCGTCCTGCTCACAGTGTTCAGCTAGATCCGTTCCTGTTATCTTCTAGACTATTTACATTTAGTGCAGTGCGTCCTGCTCACAGTGTTCAGCTAGATCCGTTCCTGTTATCTTCTAGACTATTTACATTTAGTACAGTGCGTCCTGCTCACAGTGTTCAGCTAGATCCGTTGCTGTTATCTTCCTACTGAGTGGCAGGCTTGTCTGGTTACAGTATATAAAGCTACCTGAAGAAAATTACTGGTGTTCTTTTGATCCTATTAGTACCACGGTCAGGCAGCTAGACTATTTACATTTAGTACAGTGCATCCTGCTCACAGTGTTCAGCTAGATCCATTCCTGTTATCTTCCTACTGACAGGCAGGCTTGTCTGGTTACAGTATATAAAGCTACTTGAAGAAAATTACTGGTGTTCTATTTGATCCTATTAGTACCACGGTCAGGCAGCTAGACTATTTACATTTAGTACAGTGCGTCCTGCTCACAGTGTTCAGCTAGATCCGTTCCTGTTATCTTCCTACTGACAGGCAGGCTTGTCTGGTTACAGTATATAAAGCTACCTGAAGAAAATTACTGGTGTTCTTTTGATCCTATTAGTACCACGGTCAGGCAGCTAGACTATTTACATTTAGTACAGTGCGTCCTGCTCACAGTGTTCAGCTAGATCCGTTCCTGTTATCTTCCTACTGACAGGCAGGCTTGTCTGGTTACAGTATATAAAGCTACCTGAAGAAAATTACTGGTGTTCTTTTGATCCTATTAGTACCACGGTCAGGCAGCTAGACTATTTACATTTAGTACAGTGCGTCCTGCTCACAGTGTTCAGCTAGATCCGTTCCTGTTATCTTCCTACTGACAGGCAGGCTTGTCTGGTTACAGTATATAAAGCTACCTGAAGAAAATTACTGGTGTTCTTTTGATCCTATTAGTACCACGGTCAGGCAGCTAGACTATTTACAGTTAGTGCAGTGCGTCCTGCTCACAGTGTTCAGCTAAACCTACAAGTTAGTGGGGTGCGTCCACCTCACAGTGTTCAGCTAAAGCTACCTGTAGAAGGTTGGTGGTGTTCTCATACTACAGGCAAGCAATTGATTTTGCTAGCTGCAGTATCAGTACATATATATATCTATATATATATAGATATATATATCCCAGCTTAGTGCAGCTACAGGCCATTAGTATGTCTGGAAGGCCAAGAAGGAGAGGCAGACAGTCACAAGCCAATAAGAGAGGGCAAGCAGGCTCTGTGTCTAGTGCTGGTCGTGGAGACGGTGCATCCTCATCAGCACGTGGCCATGGGACACGCTTGGCCTTTTTTTCGGCAGCTGGCCGTGTTGAGCCGCAACATGCGGAAGACTTGGTCGAGTGGATGACCAAGCCGTCCTCATCCTCCTCATCCTCTCTCACCCATGCCCAGGGTGCTTTGTCTGGCAAAGCAGCGGCCTCTTCCCTCAGCTCAATGTCATCAGTGACTCCTTCCCTAGCTCCACCATGTCCTCCTGAGGATTCTCTCGAACTGTTTGACCACAGTGTTGGGTACATGCTCCAGGAGGATGCCCAGCGTTTGGAAGGCTCTGATGATGATACTGAGCTCGATGAAGGCAGTAACATGAGCACGGACAGAGGGGGTGCCCAAGAAGGACAGCAATCTGGCAGTCATGCTCCCCCTGCTGCAGCATACTGCCAGGTTTGCTCCAGTGATGAGGAGGGAGGGGATGATGAGGTCACTGACTCAACATGGGTGCCTGATAGGAGAGAGGAGGAGGAGGAGGAGGAGGAGGAGGAGGAGGAGGCGGCACATCACCAACGAGGCAGGATGCCCTCCAGGGGCCAGCCTAAGGGCAGCACATTGACTGCATCACACCCCAAAGCTCCACATGTGCAGGGCGCTGCAGTCTCTGCGCGTTATTCAAAAAGTTCTTTGGTGTGGGCCTTTTTTGAGACGAGTGCATCAGATCGCACCGCTGCTATTTGCAACATATGTCTCAAGCGTATCTCACGTGGCCAAAACATCTCCCGCTTGGGTACCACATGCTTGACCAGACATATGTTGACCTGCCATGCAGTTCGTTGGCAAGCGTATCTAAAAGACCCACACCAAAGAACAAAGAGGATCTCTCCTTGCTCCTCATCAGCTGAGATTTCCAACCCCACTAGACCTTCAGTCCTCTCTGAGACCTGCAGTGAGAGGAATGAAGGTGTAGAATTAGGTGTGTCACAGCCAAGTACTTGTGGGCAATCTGCTTTTGGTACACCGACGTCAGATTGTACCAGGCAAATTTCCCTGCCCCAGCTGCTGCACCGCCGAAAGAAGTTTGCTCCCAGCCATCCACATGCCCAGCGGTTGAATGCTAGCTTGGCAAAATTGCTAGCACTTCAACTGCTGCCTTTTCAGTTGGTAGACTCTGCCCCCTTCCGTGAGTTTGTGGAATGTGCGGTTCCTCAGTGGCAGGTACCCAAACGCCACTTTTTCTCACAGAAGGCGATTCCGGCTCTCTACCGGCATGTGGAAGGCAATGTCCATGCCTCGCTGGACAGGTCGGTCAGCGGTAAGGTGCATATTACCGCTGACTCATGGTCCAGCAGGCATGGACAGGGACGTTACCTAAGTTTCACGGCGCATTGGGTGACTCTGCTGGCAGCTGGGAAGGATGCAGGACAAGGTGCAGTAGTGTTGGAGGTTGTTCCGCCACCACGCCTCCAAAATGCTGATTGTGACACACCTCTCTCCTCCACCCCCTCCTCTTCTTCTTCCTCCATGGCCTCTTCCTCGGAACCAGCGGTGCTCCGTAGGCGTTCAAGGGGCTACGCAAGTATGCAGGCCAAAAGATGCCATGCGGTGCTTGAGCTGGTGTGCTTGGGGGACAGGAGCCACACTGGGACAGAGGTTCTGTCAGCTCTGCCGGGGCAGGTTCAGAGGTGGTTGACGCCATGTCAACTTAAGGCAGGAATGGTGGTTTGCGACAATGGCACCAACCTCCTCTCTGCCCTCCGACAGGGACAAATGACCCATGTGCCCTGTTTGGCTCACGTCCTTAACTTGGTGGTGCAGCGGTTCTTGGGCAGGTACCCGGGCTTACAGGATGTCCTGAGGCAGGCCAGGAAAGTCTGTGTGCATTTCCGCCGGTCATATAATGCCAGTGCTCGGCTGACGGACCTCCAAAAGGAGTTTAACCTGCCCAAGAACCGCCTAATCTGTGACATGCCCACCAGGTGGAACTCAACGTTGGCCATGCTGCAGCGGCTGCACACGCAGCAGAGGGCCATCAATGAGTACCTGTGCGACTATGGCACCAGGACAGGGTCAGGGGAGCTTGGTTTTTTTTCCCCACGCCAGTGGGCCATGATCAGGGATGCATGCACTGTCCTGTCACCATTCGAGGAGGCCACGAGGATGGTGAGCACTGACAGTGCATGCATCAGTGACACTGTCCCCCTTGTCCACCTGTTGGAGCACACGCTGCGTGGAATAATGGACAGGGCACTTGAGGCAGAACAGAGGCAGGAAGAGGAGGACTTCCTTAGCTCTCAAGGCCCCCTTTATCCAGACAGTGTTCCTGCGTGCCCGCCGATCACACAGGAAGAGGACGAGGAGGAGGAGGAGGAGGAGGAAGATTGTGTCAGTATGGAGGTGGAGCCTGGCTTTCAGCATCAGCAGCAGTCTTTAAGGGATCAGTCCCAAGGAACACATGGACTTGTACGTGGCTGGGAGGAGGTGGCTGCGGACGTTGTTGTCCTTAGTGACCCAGAGGACTCCGGACCGAATGCCTCAGCAAACCTACGCTGCATGGCCTCCCTGATCCTGCAAAGCCTGCGTAAGGATCCTCGTATTCGTGGTATCAAGGAGAAGGACCAATACTGGCTGGCAACCCTCCTTGATCCACGTTACAAGGGTAAGGTTGCGGACCTTATCTTGCCATCGCAGAGGGAGCAGAGGATGAAACATCTTCGGGAGGCCTTGCAGAAAGGTCTGTGCAACGCGTTCCCAGAGACTGGGAGGTTACAAACTCCTGTTTCTGGACAACGTGTTGCTGAGGCTTCGGTCAGTCAAAGAAGGAGCGGTGGAGAAGGTGGCCGTCTGACCGATGCGTTCAGACAATTTTTTGGTCCGCAGCCCCAAGGTATGATCGGTTCCAGCAACCATCGCCAGCGTCTGTTTTACATGGTGCAGGAATACCTAGGGGCAAGATCAGACTTGGACACCTTTCCCACCGAAAATCCTCTGGGTTACTGGGTCTTGAGGATGGATCACTGGCCAGAGCTTGCACAGTATGCAATTGAGCTACTGGCCTGTCCTGCATCCAGCGTTCTTTCGGAACGCACATTCAGTGCTGCTGGAGGCGTGGTAACCGATCACAGGGTGCGTCTGTCCACCGACTCGGTCGATCGGCTGACCTTCATAAAAATGAATCAGTCTTGGATCACCACCAGCTACCAAGCACCTGATGCTGATGTAACCGAATAATTTGTTTTGAAATCTCAGATCCCTTCAAAGACTGCCTATGCTGATGCTGAGTGACTATCCCTGAGTAATTATCCTCTTCCTCCTCAATCATCACGCTGATAGCTTGTAAGAACATTTTTGGTTCTGGGCGCCACCACCAGTGCCTAAGGCACAATTTTTCAGCCCCTGTTTAACAGGGGCGTGTAATTACAATTTTTGATGTAATACTTTGCAGCAGGGCTCGTTCCTGCATTCCAACTAGAGTGTCTGTGAGGGGTTGCAGTGTTGTGGCACCAGCACCAGTGCCTAAGGCCCAATTTTTCTGCCCCTGTCTAGCAGGGGCGTGTAATTACAATTTTTGATGCAATACTTTGCAGCAGGGCTCGTTCCTGCGTTCCAACTAGAGTGTCTGTGAGGGGTTGCAGTGTTGTGGCACCAGCACCAGTGCCTAAGGCCCAATTTTTCTGCCCCTGTCTAACAGGGGCGTGTAATTACAATTTTTGATGCAATACTTTGCAGCAGGGCTCGTTCCTGCGTTCCAACTAGAGTGTCTGTGAGGGGTTGCAGTGTTGTGGCACCAGCACCAGTGCCTAAGGCCCAATTTTTCTGCCCCTGTCTAACAGGGGCGTGTAATTACAATTTTTGAAGCAATACTTTGCAGCAGGGCTCGTTCCTGCGTTCCAACTAGAGTGTCTGTGAGGGGTTGCAGTGTTGTGGCACCAGTGCCTAAGGCCTAATTTTTCAGCTCCTGTTCAACAGGGGCATGTACTTACAATTCTTGATCTAATATTTCACAGCAGGGCCCTGTGAGGGCTTACAGTGTTGTGGCCACAGCAACACCTAAGGCCCAAATTTCTGCTGAGTATATAGGGCAGGACCCTACTTTCAAACATCTAACTTACAAACGACTCCTACTTGCAAACGGAAGGAGACAACAGGAAGTGAGATGAAATCTACCCCTAGGAAGGGAAATTCTCTCCTGTAAGAGTTAATATGGGAAAACAATTTCTCCTTTCCACTGATGCTTTCCAATCCTTGTTCCACAAAAAAACCCAAATTTTCAAAAAACATTTTTCATTGGGACAAAAAAGTGAGGTGAAATCTTCTGAAGAGGAGGAAAGACAGCAAAACAAATGTCACAGGGGTGATAACCCTTCCCTATGTTTTCCAAAAAGCTTAGAAAAGATTTTTTGGCTGGAGCTAAACACGTTAAAAATGTTCAAAATTACAAACAGATTCTACTTAACAACAAACCTACAGTCCCTGTCTTGTTTGCACCGCCTGTATACTGCTGTTCAGAGTATATAGGGCCTGGTGGCCCCACACCTTTCCTTATTTTAATTTGGGTGCGGGGTTCCCCTTAATATCCATACAAGACCCAAAGGGCCTGGTAATGGACTGGGGGGTACCCATGCCGTTTGTCTCACTGATTTTCATCCATATTGCCATGACCCGACATGACATTAAACCCGCAAGCAGTTTTAAATGAGATTTTTTCCTTTAAAAATGACATTTGGTGCAGGGACTGTTCTAAACATGGGAAACACGCCTCACTTTACAGGCATACTATAGACACCCCCCAGGTACGATATTTAAAGGAATATTTCACTTTTTTTTTTTTACTTTAAGCATCATTAAAATCACTGCTCCCGAAAAAACGGCCGTTTTTAAAAGTTTTTTTTGCATTGATACATGTCCCCTGGGGTAGGACCCGGGTCCCCAAACCCTTTTTAGGACAATACCATGCAAATTAGCCTTTAAAATGAGCACTTTTGATTTCGAACGTTCGAGTCCCATAGACGTCAATGGGGTCAACTTTCGGTCCGTTCGCGGGTTCTGGTGCGAACCGAACCGGGGGGTGTTCGGCTCATCCCTAATAGCTGCCCATGATGTAGCCGATAATAGGTTGTACGCTTGCGGTGATGTTTCTGTGGTAGTTGAAGACCAGGGATCATAGGCTCAATCTCAAGCTCTCCATCCCAGAGTTTGTCCTGGCTTTTAGTTTATTCAGAGACATCATTTGCTCTGTGAGTCCACAAAGGAGGGAAGAGCTGGATCTGTACCTTTATACAGTGGTAGAATTAGGTCAGAAGTACAGGGGGGTTGAATTTTCATAACTATCATCGTTCTTTTTCCGCCAAGGCCACAGCCTGTTTTGCTCAATACCAAGTGGTGACAGTCTGGAGTAATATAGACACGGAACTGTTTTGCCGGCATTTTGCTGGGCTTAGGTCACCAGTTTGCGCAACTTGCCAATTGTCCACTCACACCACTTACTGGTGCCCTAATTCAGAACTTCCCGCGCTACCAGGTACGTCCAGGGCTTCAGGTAATTCACTCCCGACCCCAGTCCATCCTGCACCTT
Organism: Lithobates septentrionalis; assembly: GCA_037952835.1. Taxonomy (NCBI): domain Eukaryota; kingdom Metazoa; phylum Chordata; class Amphibia; order Anura; family Ranidae; genus Lithobates; species Lithobates septentrionalis. The sequence continues at coordinate 3,225,823 of JBBDGP010000609.1, read as the reverse complement.
TTGACAAATTACGCCGGCCGATTAATTTTTTAGGTAAATCTCAGATTTGTAACAACTTCAGAAAAAGGGTAAAGAAAGAGGTGCCTTCTAAGTATGAACTGTATGAAATTTAAGGTACATTTACATTTGTTGCATTACCCGCTGTGTATTATTGTCTCCATATTATGGTTCATCGTGTTTTTTTATTGTGTATCTTAGTACCATAAAGTTTCTACAGTTTATACTTGAGAAGGTGCCTCTTTCTTTACACTTTTTCTACGTGTTATGTAGCGTGCTTCTGCTATCCGTGTTTTGGAGCGTGCTTCTGCTATCCTGAAGAGACCTGCCCTGAGTTATGGACCATTTCTTCTTCACCCCTGGATATCACCATCCATCTTGCATGGTTTGTGCTCTCCCCTGATCCACATCCATTGCAATAACACAGACTTGGGTTCTCTGTCATCATTTGAACTACAGTTTGCACCAGAACCACCCCCATTTCCATTGTAACAACTTCAACCTTGGTACCTGCAACTATAGCCAGTGCCGTCTTTTATATCTGTACCGGTTGTTTCCGGGCTCACCCTAAGTCGGCCTGTCCACTGAGACAGAACAAGACCATGTGACTAAGCCACATAAATGTGCCTTTTTTACAGGCTTGTTTAGCCACCCATCCATCACCCTTGTTGAGCGAATTTTTGGTAGAAGGTTTCACAGGGGGTTCCACACTGGGTTTGTTTCTTTGCCACTAGGCACTTTTGAGTCTCAGAATCTGAGGCCATCAGCCACAGACGTGGAGGTAGGGGATTTGTTGTTTCAGTCTGAACTCGAGAAGGGCTTTGTCATTGGTCCTTTTTTCAACACCGCCCTTCCGGGTTTGGTGGGTCAACCCTCTGGGTCTTGTCAAAGGGAAGTTTTATAATAAAATACGGTTAATTTCCGACTTGTCAGCGCCTCATTGTTCGCATGTAGGGATGAACACCCCCCGGTTCGGTTCGCACCAGAGCCTGCGAACGGACCGAAAATTCGCACGAACGTTAGAACCCCATTGACATCTATGGGACTCGAACGTTCGAAATCAAAAGTGCTCATTTTAAAGGCTAATTTGCATGGTATTGTCCTAAAAAGGGTTTGGGGACCCGGGTCCTACCCCAGGGGATATGTATCAATGCAAAAAAAACTTTTAAAAACGGCCGTTTTTTCGGGAGCAGTGATTTTAATGATGCTTAAAGTAAAAAAAAGAAAAGGTGAAATATTCCTTTAAATATCGTACCTGGGGGGTGTCTATAGTATGCCTGTAAAGTGGCGCGTGTTTCCCGTGTTTAGAACAGTCCCTGCACAAAATGTCATTTTTAAAGGAAAAAATCTCATTTAAAACTGCTTGCGGGTTTAATGTAATGTCGGGTCATGGAAATATGGATGAAAATCAGTGAGACAAACGGCATGGGTACCCCCCAATCCATTACCAGGCCCTTTGGGTCTTGTAATGATATTAAGGGGAACCCCGCACCCAAATTAAAATAAGGAAAGGTGTGGGGCCACCAGGCCCTATATACTCTGTACAGCAGTATACAGGCAGTGCAAACAAGACAGGGACTGTAGGTTTGTTGTTAAGTAGAATCTGTTTGTAATTTTGAACGGGTAAATTTTTAACGTGTTTAGCTCCAGCCAAAAAAACTTTTTTAAGCTTTTTGGAAAACATAGGGAAGAGTTATCACCCCTGTGACATTTGTTTTGTTGTCTTTCCTCCTCTTCAGAAGATTTCACCTCACTTTTTGTCCCAATGACAAATGTTTTTTGAAAATTTGGGTTTTTTTGTGGAACAAGGATTGGAAAGCATCAGTGGAAAGGAGAAATGTTTTTCTCATATTAACTCTTACAGGAGAGAATTTCCCTTCCTAGGGGTAGATTTCATCTCACTTCCTGTTGTCTCATTCCGTTTGCAAGTAGGAGTCGTTTGTAAGTTAGATGTTTGAAAGTAGGGGCCTGCCCTATATACTCAGCAGAAATTTGGGCCTTAGGTGTTGTTGTGGCTACAACACTGTAAGCCCTCACAGGGCCCTGCTGTGAAATATTAGATCAAGAATTGTAATTACATGCCCCTGTTGAACAGGAGCTGAAAAATTAGGCCTTAGGCACTGGTGATGGTGCCACAACACTGCAACCCCTCACAGACACTCTAGTTGGAACGCAGGAACGAGCCCTGCTGCAAAGTATTGCATCAAAAATTGTAATTACACGCCCCTGTTAAACAGGGGCAGAAAAATTGGGCCTTAGGCACTGGTGCTGGTGCCACAACACTGCAACCCCTCACAGACACTCTAGTTGGAACGCAGGAACGAGCCCTGCTGCAAAGTATTGCATCAAAAATTGTAATTACAAGCCCCTGTTAAACAGGGGCAGAAAAATTTGGCCTTAGGCACTGGTGCTGGTGCCACAACACTGCAACCCCTCACAGACACTCTAGTTGGAACGCAGGAATGAGCCCTGCTGCAAAGTATTGCACCAAAAATTGTAATTACACGCCCCTGTTAAACAGGAGCAGAAAAATTGGGCCTTAGGCACTGGTGCTGGTGTCACAACACTGCAACCCCTCACAGACACTCTAGTTGGAACGCAGGAACGAGCCCTGCTGCAAAGTATTGCATCAAAAATTGTAATTACACGCCCCTGTTAAACAGGGGCTGAAAAATTGTGCCTTAGGCACTGGTGGTGGCGCCCAGAACCAAAAATGTTCTTACAAGCTATCAGCGTGATCATTGAGGAGGAAGAGGATACTTACTCAGGGATAGTCACTCAGCATCAGCATAGGCAGTCTTTGAAGGGATCTGAGATTTCAAAAAAAATTATTCGGTTACATCAGCATCAGGTGCTTGGTAGCTGGTGGTGATCCAAGACTGATTCATTTTTATGAAGGTCAGTCGATTGACCGAGTCGGTGGACAGACGCACCCTGTGATCAGTTACCACGCCTCCAGCAGCACTGAAAGTGCGTTCCGAAAGAACGCTGGATGCAGGACAGGCCAGTAGCTCAATTGCATACTGTGCAAGCTCTGGCCAGTGATCCATCCTCAAGACCCAGTAGCCCAGAGGATTTTCGGTGGGAAAGGTGTCCAAATCTGATCTTGCCCCTAGGTATTCCTGCACCATGTAAAACAGACGCTGGCGATGGTTGCTGGAACCGATCATACCTTGGGGCTGCGGACCAAAAAATTGTCTGAACGCATCGGTCAGACGGCCACCTTCTCCACCGCTCCTTCTTTGACTGACCGAAGCCTCAGCAGCACGTTGTCCAGAAACAGGAGTTTGTAACCTCCCAGTCTCTGGGAACGCGTTGCACAGACCTTTCTGCAAGGCCTCCCGAAGATGTTTCATCCTCTGCTCCCTCTGCGATGGCAAGATAAGGTCCGCAACCTTACCCTTGTAACGTGGATCAAGGAGGGTTGCCAGCCAGTATTGGTCCTTCTCCTTGATACCACAAATACGAGGATCCTTACGCAGGCTTTGCAGGTTCAGGGAGGCCATGCAGCGTAGGTTTGCTGAGGCATTCGGTCCGGAGTCCTCTGGGTCACTAAGGACGACATGGTCCGCAGCCACCTCCTCCCAGCCACGTACAAGTCCATGTGTTTCTTGGGACTGATCCCTTAAAGACTGCTGCTGATGCTGAGTGCCAGGCTCCACCTCCATACTGACACAATCTTCCTCCTCCTCCTCGTCCTCTTCCTGTGTGATCGGCAGGCACGCAGGAACACTGTCTGGATAAAGGGGGCCTTGAGAGCTAAGGAAGTCCTCCTCTTCCTGCCTCAGTTCTGCCTCAAGTGCCCTGTCCATTATTCCACGCAGCGTGTGCTCCAACAGGTGTACAAGGGGGACAGTGTCACTGATGCATGCACTGTCACTGCTCACCATCCTCGTGGCCTCCTCAAATGGTGACAGGACAGTGCATGTGTCCCTGATCATGGCCCACTGGCGTGGGGAAAAAAAACAAGCTCCCCTGACCCTGTCCTTGTGACATAGTCGCACAGGTACTCATTGATGGCCCTCTGCTGCGTGTACAGCCGCTGCAGCATGGCCAACGTTGAGTTCCACCTGGTGGGCATGTCACAGATTAGGCGGTTCTTGGGCAGGTTAAACTCCTTTTGGAGGTCCGTCAGCCGAGCACTGGCATTATATGACCGGCGGAAATGCACACAGACTTTCCTGGCCTGCCTCAGGACATCCTGTAAGCCCGGGTACCTGCCCAAGAACCGCTGCACCACCAAGTTAAGGACGTGAGCCAAACAGGGCACATGGGTCATTTGTCCCTGTCGGAGGGGAGAGAGGAGGTTGGTGCCATTGTCGCAAACCACCATTCCTGCCTTAAGTTGGCGTGGCGTCAACCACCTCTGAACCTGCCCCTGCAGAGCTGACAGAACCACTGCCCCAGTGTGGCTCCTGTCCCCCAAGCACACCAGCTCAAGCACCGCATGGCACCTTTTGGCCTGCGTACTTGCGTAGCCCCTTAAACGGCTATGGAGCACCGCTGGTTCCGAGGACAAAGCACAGGAAGAGGCCATGGAGGAAGAAGAAGAGGAGGGGGTGGAGGAGTGAGGTGTGTCACAATCATTAGCATTTTGGAGGCGTGGTGGCGGAACAACCTCCAACACTACTGCACCTTGACCTGCATCCTTCCCAGCTGCCAGCAGAGTCACCCAATGCGCCGTGAAACTTAGGTAACGTCCCTGTCCATGCCTGCTGGACCATGAGTCAGCGGTAATATGCACCTTACCGCTGACAGCCCTGTCCAGCGAGGCATGGACATTGCCTTCCACATGCCGATAGAGAGCCGGAATCGCCTTCCGTGAGAAAAAGTGGCGTTTGGGTACCTGCCACTGAGGAACCGCACATTCCACAAACTCACGGAAGGGGGCAGAGTCTACCTACTGAAAAGGCAGCAGTTGAAGTGCTAGCAATTTTTCCAAGCTAACATTCAACCGCTGGGCATGTGGATGGCTGGGAGCAAACTTCTTTTGGCGGTGCAGCAGCTGGGGCAGGGAAATTTGCCTGGTACAATCTGACGTCGGTGTACCAAAAGCAGATTGCCCACAAGTACTTGGCTGTGACACACCTAATTCTACACCTTCATTCCTCTCAGTGCAGGTCTCAGAGAGGACTGAAGGTATAGTGGGGTTGGAAATCTCAGCTGATGAGGAGCAAGGAGAGGTCCTCTTTGTTCTTTGGTGTGGGTCTTTTAGATACGCTTGCCAATGAACTGCATGGCAGGTCAGCATATGTCTGGTCAAGCATGTGGTACCCAAGCGGGAGATGTTTTGGCCACGCGAGATACGCTTGAGACATATGTTGCAAATAGCAGCGGTGCGATCTGATGCACTCGTCTCAAAAAAGGCCCACACCAAAGAACTTTTTGAATAACGCGCAGAGACTGCAGCGCCCTGCACATGTGGAGCTTTGGGGTGTGATGCAGTCAATGTGCTGCCCTTAGTCTGGCCCCTGGAGGGCATCCTGCCTCGTTGGTGATGTGCCGCCTCCTCCTCCTCCCTCCTATCAGGCACCCACGTTGAGTCAGTGACCTCATCATCCCCTCCCTCCTCATCACTGGAGCAAACCTGGCAGTATGCTGCAGCAGGGGGAGCATAACTGCCAGATTGCTGTCCTTCTTGGGCACCCCCTCTGTCCGTTCTCATGTTACTGCCTTCATCGAGCTCAGTATCATCATCAGAGCCTTCCAAACGATGGGCATCCTCCTGGAGCATGTACCCAACACTGTGGTCAAACAGTTCGAGGGACTCCTCAGGAGGACATGGTGGGGCTAGGGAAGGAGTCACTGATGACATTGAGCCGAGGGAAGAGGCCGCTGCTTTGCCAGACAAAGTACCCTGGGCATGGGTGAGAGAGGATGAGGAGGATGAGGACGGCTTGGTCATCCACTCGACCAAGTCTTCCGCATGTTGCGGCTCAACACGGCCAGCTGCCGAAAAGAGGGTCAAGCGTGTCCCACGGCCATGTGCTGATGAGGATGCACCGTCTCCACGACCAGCACTAGACACAGAGCCTGCTTGCCCTCTCTTACTGGCTTGTGACTGTCTGCCTCTCCTTCTTGGCCTTCCAGACATACTAATGGCCTGTAGCTGCACTAAGCTGGGATATATATATATATATATATATATATATGTACTGATACTGCAGCTAGCAAAATCAACTGCCTGCCTGTAGTATGAGAACACCACCAACCTTCTACAGGTAGCTTTAGCTGAACACTGTGAGGTGGACGCACCCCACTAACTTGTAGGTTTAGCTGAACACTGTGAGCAGGACGCACTGCACTAACTGTAAATAGTCTAGCTGCCTGACTGTGGTACTAATAGGATCAAAAGAACACCAGCAATTTTCTTCAGGTAGCTGTATATACTGTAACAAGACAAGCCTGCCTGTCAGTAAGAAGATAACAGGAACGGATCTAGCTGAACACTGAGCAGAACGCACTGCACTAACTGTAAATAGTCTAGCTGCCTGACTGTGGTACTAATAGGATCAAAAGAACACCAGTAATTTTCTTCAGGTAGCTGTATATACTGTAACAAGACAAGCCTGTCTGTCAGTAAGAAGATAACAGGTACGGATCTAGCTGAACACTGTGAGCAGGACGCACCCCACTAACTTGTAGGTTTAGCTGAACACTGTGAGCAGGACGCACCCCACTAACTTGTAGGTTTAGCTGAACACTGTGAGCAGGACGCACTGCACTAACTGTAAATAGTCTAGCTGCCTGACTGTGGTACTAATAGGATCAAAAGAACACCAGTAATTTTCTTCAGGTAGCTGTATATACTGTAACAAGACAAGCCTGCCTGTCAGTAAGAAGGTAACAGGAACTGATCTAGCTGAACACTGTGAGCAGGACACACTGCACTAACTGTAAATAGTCTAGCTGCCTGACTGTGGTACTAATAGGATCAAAAGAACACCAGTAATTTTCTTCAGGTAGCTGTATATACTGTAACAAGACAAGCCTGCCTGTCAGTAAGAAGATAACAGGAACGGATCTAGCTGAACACTGTGAGCAGGACGCACTGCACTAACTGTAAATAGTCTAGCTGCCTGACTGTGGTACTAATAGGATCAAAAGAACACCAGCAATTTTCTTCAGTTAGCTGTATATACTGTAACAAGACAAGCCTGCCTGTCAGTAAGAAGATAACAGGAACGGATCTAGCTGAACACTGTGAGCAGGACGCACTGCACTAACTGTAAATAGTCTAGCTGCCTGACTGTGGTACTAATAGGATCAAAAGAACACCAGCAATTTTCTTCAGGTAGCTGTATATACTGTAACAAGACAAGCCTGCCTGTCAGTAAGAAGATAACAGGAACGGATCTAGCTGAACACTGTGAGCAGGACGCACTGCACTAACTGTAAATAGTCTAGCTGCCTGACTGTGGTACTAATAGGATCAAAAGAACACCAGCAATTTTCTTCAGGTAGCTGTATATACTGTAACAAGACAAGCCTGCCTGTCAGTAAGAAGATAACAGGAACGGATCTAGCTGAACACTGTGAGCAGGACGCACTGCACTAACTGTAAATAGTCTAGCTGCCTGACTGTGGTACTAATAGGATCAAAAGAACACCAGTAATTTTCTTCAGGTAGCTGTAAATACTGTAACAAGACAAGCCTGCCTGTCAGTAGGAAGATAACAGGAACGGATCTAGCTAAACTGAATACAGTGTATATATATATATATATGCAACACCTGGGATGCATATATATACACAATACACTGTAAGTGCAGCTAACTGACTGACTGTTCTGCCTAATCTATCTAACTCAAATCAAATGTCACTGTCTGTCTCTCTCTCTCTCAATGAACGCCGGAACACACACTACACAGGGCCGCTGTGCAGGCGGCCTTATATAGTGTGGGGCGTGTACTAAATCCCCTGAGCCATAATTGGAACATAATCCCTATTCGCACATACCTAGCCTTAACTCTATGATTCCATCAGAGGAGTTTTCACTTAAGTATGCATCAGTGGATCAGGCAGGTGATACAACATATCATCAGGATGGACGAGGGCGCTTAGCTGTTCAAAGGTGACATAGCAGACGCTTTGAAACTTCTTCCAATTCTGCCGTCACTCTGGCAGTGGCATGGAATAAAGTGGAAGGGGTTTTATTTTTTTGCCACCAAACTTACCTTTGGCTCTAAAAGTAGCCCTTGGCTGTTTGATTCTTTCGCACAGGCACTCAGCTGGATCCTCACACATAGAGAAAATTGTGAAGAAGGTATCCACTATTTAGATGATTTTCTCCTCATCGAGAGTGGTAAACAGGCCCCCCGCCGATCTACAGAAACTGACATCAGTTTTCTCGGCACTCGACATCCCACTGGCAGTTAAGAAGTTGGAAGGCCCAGTTACTACACTTACGTTCCTGGGAATCACGCTTGATACCCAGTCCATGCAGGCCAGTCTTCCTACAGACAAGCTAGTAAGGATCTGAGACCGTATACACGCGTTTACGATCTCCCAAGTCTGTACCAGGATTGAATTACAGTCTCTGCTGGGTATGCTGAATTTTGAAATGCGGATCATTCCCCAGGAGAGGTCTTTCATTTCTAGGTTACTGGCTTTGTTACCCTCAGTTCCTGACTCTGATTCTCGTGTTAAACTAGATCCTTCAGCTCCATCTGATTTTCACTTGTGGGACGAGTTCCTCCAACATTGGAACGGTGTCACCATGTTTATCCCTGCAGAGTCAGGGTTTTCCCCTCAAGTCTCAACAGATGCAGCAGCCACGAAAGGCTATGCGGCTATTTTTGACACACACTGGTTGGCCGGGCCTTGGCCGGACAAGGTTTTTGCTATTACAGGGCTTACAGAGACATCAGCTTTGTTTGAAATCTACCCCATAGTTTCGGCAGCACAGGTGTGGGGTCATTTGTGGGCAGGTAAGACTGTGTTTTTTTCTAAGGATAATTAGGCACAGGGCTGATCCTGGGCGGGTGCTCTGGGTGCCCTGCACCCCGGCGCTGCAGAGGTGGGGGCGCCCAAGTGGCAGAATGTTCCCCTCCTTGTGTGTGTCACACACACACACACACACACACTGGCCCGGACTGTGTCTGTTCTCCAACCCCACCAACGATGTCATCCTCAGTTGCTGAAGATGACAGAGAAGGAGGACAGAGGCGGAGATGTCAGTGTCCAAATGTATGGAGAGGAGAGGGAGGGAACACACATGGTCATCCAATCATCTGGCTGGCTTGTGGAATATTTTTTCAACCCAGTGTTCCATCGATATCCCCTTGCTGACTGAACACTGAGGACCGGTGGACGTCTGGAGAGCCACAAGCCCTGCCCCATGTATGTGATTGGAGCAGTCATCAGCCCCACACCCTGTGTCTAATCACTGCAGGCTCCTCCAGGTCTTACAAATAGTGATTGGTTTGAGGGGTTTGAGTCTGATCCCAATGTGCTTTACACCAATTTCCATGCCTGGGTGACATTTGAGGCACAGGGGATTTGATTTCATGGGCAGGAGCTGTACAGGGTCCGAGTTAGTCTGAAGAGACAGAAGTTGAGTGTAGGGGGTGTTAGTGTCTTGGGGAGTGTCGGTCTGTCAGTCTGGGGGGGTGTCAGTCTTGAATGAATGGGGGTGGAGGGTCAATCTGGGGTAGATGGGGTGGGGGGGTCAGTCTTGAATTGATGGGGGTGGAGGGTCAGTCTGGGGTAGATAGGGGTGGAGGGTCAGTCTGGGGTAGATGGGGGTGGAGGTCAGTCTGGGGTAGATGGGGCAGGGGGGCCAGTCTGGGGTAGATGGGGGCGGAGGGTCAGTCTGGGGTAGATGGGGGCGGAGGGTCAGTCTGGGGTAGATGGGGGTGGAGGGTCAGTCTGTGGTAGATGGGGGTGGAGGGTCAGTCTGGGGTAGATGGGGCGGGGGGGTCAGTCTGGGGTTGATGGGGCATGGAGGTCAGTCTTGGGTAGATGGGGTGGGGGGTCAGTCTTGGGTAGATGGGGTGGGGCGTCAGTCTGTGGTAGATGGGCGTGGAGGGTCAGTCTGTGGTAGATGGGGTGGAGGTTCAGTCTGGGGTAGATGGGGTGGGGGGTAAATCTTGGGTAGATAGGATGGGGGGGTCAGTCTGGGGTAGATGGGGTGGAGGGGTCAGACTTGAGTGGATGGGGGTGGAGTGTCAGCCTGGGATAGATGGGGCAGGGGGATCAATCTGGGGAAGATGGGGCAGGGGGTCAGTCTGGGATAGATGGGGGTCAGTCTTGGGTAAATGGGGCGGGGGGTCAGTCTGGGGTAGATCGGGGTGGAGGGTTAGTCTGGGGTAGATGGGGTGGGGGGTCAGTCTGGAGTAGATGGGGTGGGGGGGTCAGTCTGGGGTAGATGGGGTGGGGGGGTCAGTCTGGGGTAGATGGGGCGGGGGTCAGTCTGTGGTAGATGGGGGTGGAGGGTCAGTCTGTGGTAGATGGGGGGGTGTAGATGGGGCGGGGGTCAGTCTGTGGTAGATGGGGGTGGAGGGTCAGTCTGTGGTAGATGGGGGTGGAGGGTCAGTCTGGGGTAGATGAGGCAGGAGGGTCAGTCTGGGGTAGATGGGGTGGGGAAGTCAGCCTGGGATAGATGGGGCAGGGATCAGTCTGGGGTAGATGGGGTGGGGGGTCAGTCTTGAGTGGATGGGGGTGGAGGGTCAGCCTAGGATAGATGGGGTGGGGGTGTCAGTCTGGGGTAGATGGGGCGGGGGGTCAGTCTAGGATAAATGGGGCAGGGGGGTTAGTCTGGGGTAGATGGGCGGGGGGGCAGGCTGGGGTAGATAGGGCAGGGGGGGTCAGTATGGGGTAGATGGGGTTGGAGGGTCAGTCTTGGGTAGATGGGGCGGGGGGTCAGTCTGGGGTAGATGGGGCGGGGGGGGTCAGTCTTGAGTGGATGGGGGTGGAGGGTCAGTCTGGAATAGATGGGGTGGGGGTATCAGTCTGGGGTAGATGGGGCAGGGGGGGTCAGTCTGGGGTAGATGGGGTGGAGGGTCAGTCTGGGGTAGATGGAGCGGGGGGGTCAGTCTTGAGTGGATGGGGGTGGAGGGTCAGTCTGGGGTAGATGGGGGCGGGGGGGTCAGACTCGACATGGATGCATGGCACACCTGTTTGTCCCCTGTACAGGTAACCACAGCCTTCCATGGGCATAGACTTTAGTAAGCCCCTGTGGGCAAGGCCTAAGGCTCCCAGCACACATCTTCCTGGAAGAATAAGTATGATCCTTTAGTGCATTTGTTTACTCCGATGTGTAAACATCAATGAGTGTATTAATGTGTCCAATTTCTCCACCTCCCATGTGGCTCTTTTGTATGAAAATCTTCAATCAATATTCTAATTGATAATCTTGTTGACTTTTCTTGCATTTTTTTTTTCAAGGGGGTTGTGCTTTGTGTGTCACATGTGTATGAGTAGTCAGGAGTACCCATGGAAAATACTGACTAGGAATTATTTAATGAATTTTTTTACAGATCTGAATGCAGTGCTAGGAGCTGGAGATCTGCACACAGAGTATTTTCATATTAGCAAGCATGTAGTCACCCGCTTGTTAATATGATCCAGATCTGCAGCTCCTCTTGCCCCTGCCGATACGTCGAACACACAGACTGACTCCTTACGCTGCTCTGCAGAAGATAGGACTTTGCAGGGGAGGAGAATAAAAGGGGCCACTGTGAGTAGAGAGAAAAGGGCAGGGGGCATGACAGCAAGGGGCACTGTGATGGGGGGGGGGTGATTGCTAGGGGCACTTTACTGTAAAGGGGCTCGTAAAAAAAAAATTGGTTGCTCAATCTAAAATGCCCAGGCTTAATTTTTGTCCCAGTCTGGGCCTGCACACACCACACAAGCTTTGGTCTGAAGTGACCGGTGGCGCTGTAACAAAGTCCCACCTCCTAGACCGGCTCCTGTGCGATAGACAAAACACTGATCCAATGCAGTGAAATTTAATCAGTGTGATGCATATCATAGGAGCCGCGAGAAGGTCTAGGAGGCGGGACTTTGTTACAATGGCTGCCCAGGTGATTCAAATCCAAGCTCCATGGCAGTAGGAGATCATCGCCGCTCTGTGTGATCCAGGGGCACTGGTAGGCTGCAATTGGTGGGCACTGGCAGGCTGCAATTGGTGGGCACTGGCAGGCTGCAATTCGTGGGCCCTGGCAGGCTGCAGTTGGTGGGTCCTGGCAGGCTGCAGTTGTTGGCCCTTGGCAGGCTGCAGTTGGTGGGCACTGGTGGGCTGCAGTTGGTGGGAACTGGTAGGCTGCAATTGGTGTCCACTGGTAGGCTGCAATTGTTGGGAACTGGTAGGCTAGAATTGGTGGAAACTGGTAGGCTGCAATTGGTAGGTACTGGTAGGCTGCAATTGGTGGGCACTGATGAGGCTGCATTTGATGCATTGATCTCTTGTATCATTTCCGCAGTCACTGACCATCTCTTGTATCATGTGTACAGTCTCTGATCATCTCCTGTAGTATGTCTGCAGTCTCTGACCATCTCCTGTATCATGTCTGCAGTCTCTGACCATCTCCTGTGACATGTCTGCAGTTTCTGACCATCTCTTGCAGCATGTCTGCAGTCTCTGACCAACTCCTGTATCATGTCTGTAGTCTTTGACCAGCTCCTGTATCATGTCTCCAGTCTCTGACCAGCTCCTGTATAATGTCTGGAGTCTCTGACCAACTCTTGTATCATGTCTGCAGTCTCTGACCAGCTGCTGTATCATGTCTGCAGTCTCTAAACCAACTCCTGTATCATGTCTGCAGTCTCTGACCATCTCCTGTATCATGTTTGCAGTCTCTGACCATCTCCTATATCATGTCTGCAGTCTCTGACCATTACTTGTATCATCTCTGCAGTCTCTGACCATATCCTGTAGTATGTTTGCAGTCTCTGACCATCTCTTGTATCATGTCTGCAGTCTCTAACCAACTCCTGTATCATGTCTGCAGTCTCTGACCATCTCTTGTAGTATATCTGCAGTCTCTGACCATCTCTTGTAGTATGTCTGCTTTCTTTGACAATATTCTGTGTCATGTTTGCAGTCTCTAACCATTACTTGTATCATGTCTGCAGTCTCTGACCATATCCTGTAGTATGTTTGCAGTCTCTGACCATCTCTTGTATCATGTCTGCAGTCTCTGACCATCTCTTGTATCATGTCTGCAGTCTCTGACCATCCCTTGTAGCATGTCTGCAGTCTCTGACCAACTCCTGTATCATGTCTGCAGTCTCTGACATCTCCTGTATCATGTCTGTAGTCTCTGACCATCTCTTGTAGCATATCTGCAGTCTCTGACCAACTCCTGTATCATGTCTGCAGTCTCTGACAGCACCTGTATCATGTCTGCAGTCTCTGACCAACCCCTGTATCATGTCTGCAGTCTCTGACCATCTCTTGTAGTATATCTGCAGTTTCTGACCATCTCTTGTAGTATGTCTGCATTCTCTGACCATCTCTTGTATCATGTTTGCAGTCTCTGACCATTACTTGTATAATGTCTGCAGTCTCTGACCATTACTTGTATCATGTCTGCAGTCTCTGACCATTACTTGTATCATGTCTGCAGTCTGACCATTACTTGTATCATGTCTGCAGTCTCTGACCATATCATGTAGTGTGTTTGCAGTCTCTGACCATCTCTTGTATCATGTCTGCAGTCTCTGACCATCTCTTGTATCATGCCTGCAGTCTCTGACTATCTCTTGTATCATGTCTGCATTCTCTGACCATCTCTTGTATCATGTCTGCAGTCTCTGACCATCTCTTGTATCATGCCTGCAGTCTCTGACAATCTCTTGTATCATGCCTGCAGTCTCTGACTATCTCTTGTATCATGTCTGCATTCTCTGACCATCTCTTGTATCATGTCTGCAGTCTCTAACCATCTCTTGTATCATGCCTGCAGTCTCTGACCATCTCTTGTATCATGTCTGCAGTCTCTGACCATCTCTTGTATCATGTCTGCAGTCTCTGACCATCCCTTGTAGCATGTCTGCAGTCTCTGACCAACTCCTGTATCATTTCTGCAGTCTCTGACCATCTCCTGTATCATGTCTGCAGTCTCTGACCATCTCTTGTAGCATGTCTGCAGTCTCTGACTAACTCCTGTATCATGTCTGCAGTCTCTGACAGCTCCTGTATCATGTCTGCAGTCTCTAACCAACCCCTGTATCATGTCTGCAGTCTCTGACCATCTCTTGTAGTATGTCTGCATTCTCTGACCATCTTCTGTATCATGTTTGCAGTCTCTGACCATTACTTGTAGCATGTCTGCAGTCTCTGACCAACTCCTGTATCATGTCTGCAGTCTCTGACATCTCCTGTATCATGTCTGCAGTCTCTGACCATCTCTTGTAGCATGTCTGCAGTCTCTGACCAACTCCTGTATCATGTCTGCAGTCTCTGACAGCACCTGTATCATGTCTGCAGTCTCTGACCAACCCCTGTATCATGTCTGCAGTCTCTGACCATCTCTTGTAGTATATCTGCAGTTTCTGACCATCTCTTGTAGTATGTCTGCATTCTCTGACCATCTCTTGTATCATGTTTGCAGTCTCTGACCATTACTTGTATAATGTCTGCAGTCTCTGACCATTACTTGTATCATGTCTGCAGTCTCTGACCATTACTTGTATCATGTCTGCAGTCTGACCATTACTTGTATCATGTCTGCATTCTCTGACCATCTCTTGTATCATGTCTGCATTCTCTGACCATCTCTTGTATCATGCCTGCAGTCTCTGACAATCTCTTGTATCATGCCTACAGTCTCTGACAATCTCTTGTATCATGTCTGCATTCTCTGACCATCTCTTGTATCATGTCTGCAGTCTCTGACCATCCCTTGTAGCATGTCTGCAGTCTCTGAACAACTCCTGTATCATGTCTGCAGTCTCTGACCATCTCCTGTATCATGTCTGCAGTCTCTGATCATCTCTTGTAGCATGTCTGCAGTCTCTGATTAACTCCTGTATCATGTCTGCAGTCTCTGACAGCTCCTGTATCATGTCTGCAGTCTCTAACCAACCCCTGTATCATGTCTGCAGTCTCTGACCATCTCTTGTAGTATGTCTGCATTCTCTGACCATCTTCTGTATCATGTTTGCAGTCTCTGACCATTACTTGTATCAGGCCTGCAGTCTCTGACTATCTCTTGTATCGTGTCTGCGTCCTCTTACCATCTCTTGTATCATGTCTGCAGTCTCTGACAATCTCTTGTATCCTGCCTGCAGTCTCTGACAATCTCTTGTATCATGTCTGCAGTCTCTGACCATCTCTTGTAGCATGTCTGCATTTTCTAACCATCTCCTGTATCATGTCTGCCCTCTCTGACCATCTCCTGTATCATGTCTGCCGTCTCTGACGATTTCTTTTATCATGTCTGCAGTCTCTGACCATTTCTTTTATCATGTCTGCAGTCTCTGACAGCTCCTGTATCATGTCTGCAGTCCCTGACATCTCCTGTATCATGTCTGCAGTCTCTGACCATCTCTTGTAGCATGTCTGCAGTCTCTGACCAACTCCTGTATCATGTCTGCAGTCTCTGACAGCACCTGTATCATGTCTGCAGTCTCTGACCAACCCCTGTATCATGTCTGCAGTCTCTGACCATCTCTTGTAGTATGTCTGCAGTTTCTGACCATCTCTTGTAGTATGTCTGCAGTCTCTGACCATCTCCTGTATCATGTCTGCCGTCTCTGACGATTTCTTTTATCATGTCTGCAGTCTCTGACCATTTCTTTTATCATGTCTGCAGTCTCTGACCATCTTCTGTATTATGTCTGCAGTCTCTGACCATTACTTGCATCATGTCAGCAGTCTCTGACCATATCCTGTAGCATGTTTGCAGTCGTCTCTGACCATCTCTTGTATCATGTCTGCAGTCTCTGACCATCTCTTGTATGTCTGCAGTCTCTGACCATCTTCTGTATCATGTCTGCAGTCTCTAACCATTACTTGCATCATGTCTGCAGTCTCTGACCATATCCTGTAGCATGTTTACAGTCTCTGACCATCTCTTGTATCCTGCCTGCAGTCTCTGACCATCTCCTGTATCATGCCTGCAGTCTCTGACCATCTTTTGTATCATGTCTGCAGTCTCTGACCATCTCTTGTATCATGTCTGCAGTCTCTGACCATCTCTTGTATCATGCCTGCAGTCTCTGACCATCTCCTGTATCATGCCTGCAGTCTCTGGTCATCTCTTGTATCATGTCTGCAGCCTCTAACCATCTCATGTATCATGTCTGCAGTCTCTGACCATCTCCTGTATCATGCATGCAGTCTCTGACCATTTCTTGTATCATGTCTGCAGTCTCTGACCATCTCTTGTAGTATGTCTGCAGTCTCTGACCATCTCTTGTAGTATGTCTGCAGTCTCTGACCATCTCCTGTAGTATGTCTGCAGTCTCTGACCACCTCCTGTAGTATGTCTGCAGTCTCTGACAATGTCCTGTAGTGTTTCTGCAGTCTCTGACAATCTCCTGTAGTATGTCGGGGGCTCTTTCTAACAGACTCTCTCTCTGTGTCCATTAGAGAGACTCCCCTCCAGGTCCCATTAGAGTATTCTGCTTCTCTTCCTATATTTTGTTTATCGTTAAGAGATTGTGGGAGGATCCCAGGGTAACAAAGAATACTTAGGGGAGCATCTCTGTGTTTGAGGCGTTGCCATAGAAACATTTGTAAAGGGGAGGAGTTACTAAGATGACCACGCCCACGTGGGGGTGCCAGAAATATTTCTGCACCCAGGCGTCTGTGACCCTAGGATCGGCCCTGATCAGGCCACATCAGAAATTGTCAATAAAGGCAGATCCAGGTCTTTACCCATCATGTCTTTTGTACGAAGGCTTATTTGGCTGTCCCTCCAATTTAATTTCCACATATGCTGCAGGTTCATCAGTGGTGTAGAGAACATAGCGGCGGATGCTCTGTCCCGTTTTAACTACCCACTGTTTTTCCGGCAGGTCCCAGATGCAGACGCTTGTGCCACTCCATCCTCACATTTCTTTCAACTAATGATGGACTTGATACCCACTGGGCCAATGCGGCAGCTTTGAACCACAAGTCATTGTCTGTGAACACCAGAAAGGCTTATATCACAGCCTGGAATGTTTTCCAGGCTTTCCAGTCGTGGTATCCTAGGGTTATTATAGACACGGAGCACTATCAGAACATATCTGGCAGGGATACAGCATTTTTTGTCTTTGCATGACCCCAATAGGCC
Source organism: Lithobates septentrionalis (assembly GCA_037952835.1). Lineage (NCBI taxonomy): Eukaryota > Metazoa > Chordata > Amphibia > Anura > Ranidae > Lithobates > Lithobates septentrionalis. The sequence goes on along the minus strand of JBBDGP010000609.1, from coordinate 3,208,598 downwards.
ATTCATTTTTTCAGCACATCCCAAGAAGGCTATCCTTAAAGGGATTCAGATGAGTAGCCCTCCTACTGTGGTTAGCAGACTTCCCATCACCGGACATATATTTCGGGGCATGTCCGATATACTCACCAGGTCTTCTTTCGGATTGCTACCTAGCTTGGTTCCCTAAAGCAGCCATGTATCTGGCCTTTTATTGTTTCCTGAGGCCTGGGGAGTTTACATGTACTGGGACAGGATCCCGTATACTCTTGGTCAATCAGCTAGTCAGGTCCCCCGACCACTTCCGGTTGCGTCTACATGCTTGCAAGACACAGCAGACGGGAGTCGATACCAACATCAGATTTTTCAAGACCAGTAATGCACGGTGCCCGGTCTTGGTCTTAGACCAACTCGTGATGGCAACAACGGACAAGCTCAGGGATAGTTCACTGTTGCCTTTCCCTAGTGCTCCCCTTTCTACAGCTCAGTTTGTGAATCATTGCCGCACCCTACTGTCAAATCTGGGTTTGGACCCCAAAGCATATTCCGACCATTCTTTCAGAATAGGAGAAGCTTCCACTGCTTCTCGCCAAGGGGGTCCCTGTTCATGTGATTAAAAAATTAGGTAGGGGGGGCGTGGCCTGAGGAGCTATGGAGTAGGACGCTTGGAAAGAGAGCTCCGTTTGCCCAAAATCCTTTAACTGACATCCTGCTCCAATCCTAACAACCCTGCCAAGAAAAGACACCTCAATAGGCTTGTCCCATCACCTGTGTGGTCCTGGGTGCTGCCTGGCCGTCTGGAGCGCTGCCCGAGGCCGCGGAGACCGGATCATCCCGCCCCGGGCCCTGCCTGTAGGAAAGTCCCCGGCTTCGGCCTAGTGCTTGGAGCGGCGGCCATCTTGCTCCACCCGGCGGCGGCTCCTGCACATCTCCCGGACATACAAAGCTCCCCAGAGACGGATCTCTGCCTGCCTCGGCCCCCGGACTGCCTGTGGCCCCCAGCGCTGAACCTCTGCACCCTGAAACAGCTCCTAGGACGGCCCGGGGCTCCGGCCTGATCCTCGGAAAGGCGGCCATCTTGCTGCACCCAGCAACGGCCCTACAGGTCCTCCTGACTTGCCTGGCTCCCAAAAAGGACTGTTCTCTGCGTGCATGAGCCTCCGGATCTCCTCTAAGGACACAACACCTGAGGAGAGGCCTGACAGGTGGGGGAGTGAGACACAGAAAGAGCAAACTTCCAGCACACAAACTCCTGATAGAGGTCCTGTGGGAAGATACACCAAAGTAATTCATCACAAGGGCTCCCCTTCTGTCCTGGGACCGCAGTGAACTATGTCACCGCCAAAGCGGAACACTGGGACGACAGACAAGCTCGCTCAATTTCGCCGCCTGGAGAAAGACATGCAGCGGGAGGGCAGCGCAGACACGTGTACGGGCCCCGCTTCTCAGACGTCAGACACCGCCAAAGTGCTGGACGCTACAGCCGCCTTGCAAGGTACTCTGACCGCTAAGATAGACGAAGTAAAAATCGATATATCCCTGATGAGACAGGACTTCTCAAAACTGAAAGACAGGGTTACGGAGGCAGAAACCAGAATCAGCAACGCGGAAGATGCCCTGCACCCCATGAGACATAATACAGAGGAGATGCAGAGACAAATACAGCAACTTCATGCCCACCAAGATGACATGGAGAACCGCCTTAGACGCTGTAACCTCCGCTTCATAGGGCTGCCGGTGAAAGAGGAAGGCGCGGACCCGGCAACCTATCTAGAAACGCTCCTGCTCAAAACGTATGGCCGGGAAGCCTTTACAGTAATGTTTGCGGTGGAGAGGGCGCACCGCATACCTGCGCGGCCACCACCACCTGGAGCGCCTCCCCGCACATTCATCGCCAAATTTCTAAATTTTCGGGACCGAGACAAAATCCTTAAACTCACCCGGGAGAGAGGAAACATACAGGTCGGGAACAGCCAGATAGCAGTATTTCCGGATTTTTCCAGCGAGGTGCAAAGGAAGAGAGCACAATATCAAGAGGTGAAGCGCCGATTGAGGACCCTCCATCTCAAGTATGCAATGTTATTTCCTGCCCGGCTGCGGGTGGAAGAGGACGGAAAAGTACAGTTCTTTGACGACCCGGCGGCAGCGACAGCATGGCTGGATCGTAGAGACAGACCTGCCTAATCTGTCTAAGTTCATACAACCACAGTGAGTACTTTCTGACTTTGCACAAAATCCTACAATACAAATGTCACAGAGATTTTTTAGAAGGGAACCAGAATCCAGTTTAGGGATATAAAGAATGGGGACATACACAGCTTGTATACAAGAAAAGTGGACAAGGATAAGAGAGCTAGCTCCTGTATAACTTTGACATGGAGCATGCGGGATCATACAATAAAGTTGCGCGGGTTACCGGTTGCGCCCTTACATTCTGAGAAGAGTGGGGACAGTCTACAGTGATATGCTCTGCAAGACTCCTGAATGACAGGGATGAACTGTACTACAATATCCTGGAATATGGGTCATAATTTGACCAGATGCAAGAAGGAAAAGTGCAAAGGGAGCTCACTGACTGAAATGTGTGGTAGTCCTGACTATAACTGCTCCACGAGCGACAGGAAAACAGTCGCCCCCTTAACAAAGTTGTTTCAGCATAAAAGGACAACACATCTATTGCTATTAAGAAATGTGCCTCCAGCGAAGTGTAACCGCTGGATGATATGTTATATGCTGATAATTTGGGTATATACGCTCACATCAGGTTGGGGAGATGTGCAGCTGGGAGGGATGGGAACAGTTAAAAGGATAAGTTTTGTGTTTAACTTTGGGAATATAAGTATTGATGTGACTTTGATACGGCTAGACAGACAATATGCATTCAACGTTAAGATATGTATTAGCAGACTGGCACTGTGGAAAGGGCAGACTAAGGAGGCTCCACTGTCTTGGAGTCTCACTAGATGGCAGCCACACTATTATATTCAGAAACCAATATGGCCAGTGTAAAGTTTTTGACGTGGAACGTACGCGGTATGCGGAATAAGGTAAAACGAACCGCAGCTCTAACATTTCTAAAATCACAGAAAGCAGATATCATAGCTTTAGTAGAAACACATATCACAGGCCAGATGCAGGTAGCCTTAAAAAAACCGTGGATAGGATGGTTATACCACAGCACACATACCAATCAATCAAGGGGGGTATCGATACTGGTTGTCAAAAGAGTGCCCTTTGAACTAATTACTCTAGAGTCAGATAGATTAGGAAGATATATCTTCCTGCATGCCACCATAGGAGGCAACTCTTTATTGATTCTGGCGTGTTATATCCCCCCCCCCTTTTTCGATCGAGGTAGTACTCAAGGGACTGGCATTCATGGCACAACACCCATCAGTTCCTGCTATATGGATGGGCGACTTTAACCAAACCATGAATCCAAATTTGGACAGACCAGGCCTGGGAGATACATCCAGGACTGTGCCTCACCAAACCAGACTATGCAGACTATTCACAGAATTTGCGCTAACAGACATATGGAGATGGCAAAACCCGACTAAAAAAAAAATAAATTAGGTAGGTGGAATTCATCATGCTTCTCCAGATATATCCCGAATCCACTGGTCGTGATTGTCACAAACTTTTATACATTTGACTGATTAAATGTTGCATTCAATTTTCAATAAATCTTTTGATAGTTTTATCCTACTGTCTTTATTTTTGCCCCCTGACCACGTGACCATGGCACACTCCAGTTCAATTCCCCGTTTCTCCTTCCTTTTCCAAAACAATCTATAAGAAGACTCTGAGTACAAGTGTAAAGCCCCATACACACGATAGGACTTTGTACAAACTTTCCCTTGGATTTTTGTACAAAGGGCGTTGGCTAGACGTTTGTCTTGCATACAGACGACAGGACTTTTCCAGCCAACTTTCACCAAATCACGTGGTTTTTCAGCTCTTTACCACCACCCTTTGGTCAACTTCTGTATTGTCGTCTGATATTGTGTCAATCTCGCCACTTTTATTGGCGAGATTGACACCTTGTGAGCCGGGTTCACACTGGTGCGGGGATCCGTCTTGGATCCCCGCCAATGCCAGGCCCTTAGGTCTGGTATGGATTTTAAGGGGAACCCCCTACGCCGAAAAAAACGGCGTGGGGGTCCCCCCCAAATCCATTCCAGACCCCTATCTGAGCACGCAGCCCGGCTGGTCAGGAAAGAGGGTGGGGACGAGCGAGCGCCCCCCTCCTGAGCTGTACCAGGCCGCATGCCCTTAACATGGGGGGTGGTAGCTTCGGGGGAGGGGGGCACCCTGCGGCCCCCCCACCCCAAAGCACCTTGTCCCCATGTTGATGAGGACAAGGGCCTCTTCCCGACAACCCTGGGCGTTGGTTGTGGGGGTCTGCGGGCGGGGGGCTTATCGGAATCCGGGAGCCCCCTTTAATAAGGAGGCCCCCAGATCCCGGCCCCCCACCCTATGTGAATGATTATGGGGTACAGCGTACCCCTACCCATTCACCTAGGAAAAAAATGTCAATTAAAAAAAACACACTACACAGGTTTTAAAATTAATTTATAAGGCAGCTCCGGGGTCTTCTTCCGACTTCGGGGGTCTCCCTGGCATCTTCTCCCTCTCTCCGGTGTCGTCTCTGTGCTCTCTGGTTCTTCTCCGGTGCCTTCTTCTTTCTGCCAGGCTTCTCTGCTATCTTCTGCTCTTTTGCCGCTCTTTTGCTAGCAGAGGAGCCCAAGCATCTGGATCGTCTTCTTCCCTCTTCTCTTCCAGAGATGTTGACACAACGCTCTCTCCGGCTGTAATGCTGTCTGTGCGCTCTGCTATGACTTATATAGGCGGTGACTCCGCCCCCTATGACATCACAGTCCCGTGGCATGCTGGGACTGTGAGGTCATAAGGGGGCGTGGTCATAGGATGATATGACCACGGGGCGCCGCCCCCCCTCCAGGCAGCAAAAAAAAAATTTTATTACTGGCCCTTTAAAAAAAAAAGAAAAAAAGGGTCCTTAAGTGCACTGTGTTCGGACGCCGGACAGTGCGACGCCGGACACAGTGCACTTATGGGAAGCGCCACGTCTATGCAATCACGAGATTGCAGACGTGGCGCTGCATTTGCGGGCGTTTAGCCCGCCTTGCAGCGTTTTCTGAAGCACCGAGTAGCTTCCGCCTGACCATAGTAATAGATACTACAGGCGCCGGGCGGAAGCTACTCGGCACTTCAAATTTGATTGACATCTGCCTTGAGTTAGATGTCACTTCCTGTTTCTATCTCTCATTGCACCCGAGAGAGGAAACAGGAAGAATGCTGCCGTGAGTGTGAAGGAGACACCGCAGGAGACCCAAGGTAAGTACCGCTGTGCGGAGAAGGGGGGGTTTGAAGTGACAGAGGCTACATTTGGGGGGGACAGAGGCAACATTTGGGGGGGACAGAGGCTGTATTTGGGGGGGGGACAGAGGCTGCATTTTGGGGGGGATAGAGGCTGTATTTGGGGGGGACAGAGGCTGCATTTGAGGGGGACAGAGGCTGCATTTTGGGGGAATAGAGGCTGTATTTTGGGGGGACAGAGTCTGCATTTGGGGGGGGGGGCAGAGGCTGCATTTGGGGGGGACAGAGGCTGCATTTGTGGGGGCAGAGGCTGTATTTGGGGGGGACAGAGGCTGCATTTGGGGGGACAGAGGCTGCATTTGGGGGGGATAGAGGCTGCATTTTTGGGGGGGGGGCAGAGGCTGTATTTGGGGGGGACAGAGGCTGCATTTGTGGGGGACAGAGACTGCATTGGGGGGGACAGAGGCTGCATTGGGGGGACAGAGGCTGCATTTTGGGGGGGATAGAGGCTGTATTTGGGGGGGACAGAGGCTGCATTTGGGGGGGACAGAGGCTGCATTTGGGGGGGTAGAGGCTGCATTTGGGGGGGGCAGAGGCTGCATTTGTGGGGGCAGAGGCTGTATTTGGGGGGGGACAGAGGCTGCATTTGCGGGGGGGGGGACAGAGGCTGCATTTGGGGGGGGGGGCAGAGGCTGCATTTGGGGGGGGGGCAGAGGCTGCATTTGGGGGGGCAGAGGCTGCATTTGGGGGGGACAGAGGCTGCATTTGGGGGGCAGAGGCTGTATTTGGGGAGGGCAGAGGCTGTATTTGGGGGGGGGGGCAGAGGCTGCATTTGGGGGGACAGAGGCTTCATTGGGGGGGACACAGGCATGCTGCATTTAATGGGACACAGGCATGCTGCATTTAATGGGACACAGGCATGCTGCATTAGGGGGGGGGCAGAGGCTGCATTTTGGGGGACAGAAGCTGAATTTGGGGGCGGGCTGCATTTGGGGGGGACAGAGGCTGCCTTTGGGGGGACAGAGGCTGCATTTGGGGGAAGAGAGGCTGCATTTAATGGGACACAGGCATGCTGCATTTAATGGGGAACAGAGGCTGCATTTGGGGGGGGACAGAGGCTGCATTTGGGGGGGACAGAGGCTGCATTTGGAGGAACAGAGGCTGCATTTAATGGGACACAGGCATGCTGCATTTAATGGGACACAGGCATGCTGCATTTAATGGGGGACAGAGGCTGCATTCGGGGGGGGGGGCAGAGGCTGCATTTGGGGGGGACAGAGGCTGCATTTGGGAGGGACAGAGGCTGCATTTGGGAGAACAGAGGCTGCATTTAATAGGACACAGGCATGCTGCATTTAATGGAACACAGGCATGCTGCATTTAATGGGACACAGGCATGCTGCATTTGGGGGAACAGAGGCTGCATTTAATGGGACACAGGCATGCTGCATTTAATGGGAACAGAGGCTGCATTTAATGGGACACAGGCATGCTGCATTTAATGGGACACAGGCATGCTGCATTTTGGGGGGGGGCAGAGGCTGCATTTGAGGGGGGACAGAGGCTGCATTTGGGGAGACAGAGGCTGCATTTGGGGGGACAGAGGCTACATTTGGGGGGACAGAGGCTGCATTTGGGGGGACAAAGGCTGCATTTTATGTGACACAGGCTGCATGTAATGAGGGACTCCGCTGGGGGCACCTGATGTAAGGACAGACTGCTGGGGACGCCTGATGGCATCTGGTGGCAGGCGACGTGACACACTCGGGGCTCCCACTGATTCTGCATTATGGTGAGTTGAATGATTTAATTTTATATTACAATGTAATAATAGAAATAATGCGCTTCAATCATCCTGACACCATAACAACCATGGTGCCGGGATGATTGAAGTGCTAACACCCAGTGTTTGGAGTATCTTTATCTGCTGATTGTTAAACTTTCTAGAATACACAAATTTCTATTGTTGTGTAGGATCTGGGCCTGCTGTCCCTCTCTCCCTTTCCCTCCATCCCTCGTTCATCTCAGATGCTAACCACACCACCTTAGAGCCACGCCCACTATTTTGCTGAAACCACGCCCATTTACACCAAGTGGGAGGGGTCAAAAAGGAAGGGCGGGGTCTGGCGCCCCCCATCCTAAAACTTCACCAGCCGCCACTGTTTTCCATTGTTTGTGTCTGGACAGTGAAAACCTACCTATGGGGCCCCTTGAAAGACATCCCGTCAGATGAAACATGCTTAGGGCAGAGTTTAGCAGTGACGTTATTATGCCCGAGCCGGTGATGCTGTGCAATATGCTTGTCATACTATCTGTTTTGTGAGTACCCACTTCGTTTATTAATAAATGTTTTTTAAACGGTACTTCACTATGGGATTTCCTTGCTCTTTCCTTGATAAGTGAGGCCCGGAATGAGACTGACTAAAAGGAGGGGTAGTGTAGGGCTGGGCATGACAGTGTGTCTAATGGACACGGAAGGGGTTAAAAAATTAGGCTGAGAGGTAATATGGGTAAAGGGGAGGTAAGAGAGTTTACTTGGAAAGAAAAGGGGAGTGGTGATATTTAAGGGGGGGAGGAGCAAGTGAGGTCAGTGTCAGGAAGAATTAATCAGAGGAGGCAGTTTTTCTACTACTGCTCCTCCACAATGGCTGCTGTGGAAGCAATCTTGGAAAAGCTGAGGAGGGTGGCAGCACAGAAGGGACCTGAATGGTTGCAGCAGCAAGTAGGGGACATAGGAGAGGAGGAACCGAGCGGATCGGCGGCGGGTGAGGTTCCCTATCGCGCGTGGAGTTCGCGGCCTCTGGCGCGTTTTTCGCCAGGGCCTACATCGCGGCCCATTCAGAGCACCAGGAGCCAGAGGGAGGTGAGATCGGTCCCCCCAGGAAAGAGGAGACAAGACTCGGCGGCCCCCGGGCGGTCCACACGCCGCCAGCCGAATTCAGGGGGCGGGGCCACGGGCCAACATGGCGCCGGTTCCCTGCCCAGGGAGAGCAGCAGGATGCAGAGTCCATCCGTGGAGTGCAGAGGAATGCAGGAGAGAACGGCGAGGATGGTCGGTGAGCTGAGCAGAGCTTTGGAAGAGGGCCCCAGACATGCTGTGAAGATCGGGAGGGGGCGGAGCCTGACGGAGGAGCATGTGGCCGGAGGAAGTGGCGGAAAAAGACGGGAGAAGAGCAGCAAGCAGTCCAGTCAGCATGATGGTGAAAGAGACAAGACTGTTAGTGCACAGACGGTCAGGTCAGCGACGCCTGTCTGACAGCAGCAGTGCTTCCGAAGTGAGGATGGCTCCATCGCCATCTCACCCCACGGCCTCTGGGGCTGCGTCACCTGGGCAGCTGCACAGTCAGGAGGATGGAGAGCGGGATGACTGGTCGGAAGGGGAGCTGTCGGAGGAAGAGGAGCCAACAATACCAGCGAGGGCGAACACCGCGACGGCTGTGGGGAATGTGCCTGGTCAGCCTGGTAAGTCGATTAATTCAGTATCATTGTCTGGGGCAGTTCAGGATTTATTAGGGGGGGTTACAGTGGGTATGCTAGCACAAGGGGGTCTGGGGACACAGTCGGGGGGGTCAGGCCGGAACAGCAGGTGGCGGGGAGCAATCCTGCCAGTGCAGGGTCCGGGCAACAAATGATGGAATTTTTACAGGGACTGCGGACCTTAATGGGAAGATTTGAAGGGGGACACGGACAGCCTCCCCAGGTGGCCCCGTGGACAGCACCGGTGACGGAGTCTGGGGGGGGGAGTAATGGGGCAAGGGAGGTAGGGGTGCCCCTGGCAATCTCACCTCCTGGACATTCCGGGGTTTGCGGGGTGGTGGTGGAGGCAGAAAAAGCAGGGTCCACAGAGAAGGCGGAAAGGTCCGATGTGGTTAGGTTGGCGGATGCGAGGTTTACGTCTGATTCGAGGGCCCCTTGGGAGCACATCTGAAGCAGGATGTCAGGGAGAATTCAAAAAGGTGAGTATGTGGAAATTTTTTTCACTGCTACCATTGGAAAAATTTAATTTGGACAGGGTAAAACCCGATTCGTCCAAAAAGGATGATGAAGAAAAGAGGAGGTATAGGCTGATACCGCGGACATTTGTAAACTGGCTTCAGGCGTTTGCCATTATGGCAAGCGTGATTGGGGAGAAGAGCCCCGAGCATTGTTCGGCGTTATTCTGTTACATGGACGCTATTGGAGAGGCACATAGGGTATATGGGGGTACTGCTTGGCTGAGATATGATGAGCAGTTCAGACAGTGGATGGCGGTTCGCCCGTCCCTGCGTTGGGACCATAAAAATATTAGCTTATGGATGAGGCTCATGTCTTCGGCGAAGGCCCCGTCTCAGCCGTTTTAAGGGGGGGCTGGGGGTGCAAATTCCTCAGGATCGTCGGGCGGAAAAAAGTGGGGTGTGTGCTGGCAGTATACTGAAGGCGCCTGCAAATTGGGGGACATGTAAGTTCAGACATGAATGCTCGGGGTGTGGGGGGGCTCACCCGTTGTCAAAATGTTTTAAACGAGGAAAACGCGCCGGTGACGCAGCGCAGAAGAGTGATGACGCCGGTGAGAGTGGAAAGAATGCTCCCTTTTCTAAGTAAGTATCCGGATCGGGAAGCAGCTAGGTTGTTGGAGTCGGGGTTTAAGGAGGGTTTTAAGATTCCTTGTTCATTGGTGATCGTTCCCCCTATGGCACGGAATCTTAAATCGGCATTAGAACATCAAGAGGTAGTTGGGGAAAAATTACAGAAGGAAGTAGCATTGGGACGCATGGGAGGGCCGTTTGCCAATAAACCTTGGCCGGACTTAGTGGTATCACCTTTGGGGGTGGTGCCCAAGAAGGAACCTAATAAGTTCCGATTGATACACCACTTGTCCTTCCCAAGGGGGGGTTCGGTCAATGATTTCATTGACCCGGAGGAGTGTACAGTGTCATACACTTCTTTTGATGCGGCAGTCAAATGGGTGCGGCGTTACGGCCAAGGGGCTCTCATGGCAAAAGGTGACATATAGTCGGCTTTTCGATTGTTGCCGGTGCATCCGGAGAGTTTTCGGCTGTTGGGGTGTCACTGGCAGGAACAGTTCTACGTTGACAAATGTTTGCCCATGGGTTGTTTAGTTTCCTGTGCCATGTTTGAGGCGTTTAGCTCATTTTTAGAATGGGTAGTTAGGGAAGTCGCGGGCCTAGACTCAGTGATACACTATTTGGATGATTTTCTGTGTATAGGCCCCCCTGCCTCCGCTGTGTGTGCGATTTTACTTTCCACGTTGCAGCACATCGCAGGCAGGTTCGGAGTCCCCTCGGCGGCTGAAAAGACTGAAGGCCCCAAGACTGAACTTAGTTTTTTAGGCATAGTTATAGACTCGACGGCTATGGAGTGCCGTTTACCCAGGGGGAAGTTGGAGGACCTGCAGAAGGAAATTCGTGACATCCACGGGCTGAGGAAGGTGCAGTTGAGAGCCCTTCAGTCATTGTTGGGTAAGTTGAATTTCGCTTGTAGAATTATCCCAATGGGGAGGGTTTTTTGACGACGACTGTCGGCTGCTACAGCAGGGGTAAAACGGCCAACTCATTTCATCCGACTGACAAGGGAACACAGGGAGGATCTAAAAGTTTGGTATGAATTTTTAACTTCATACAATGGGAGGGCTGTGTGGATGTCTGGCCCGGTGAGCAATTTCGATGTGGAATTGGTCACTGACGCGGCGGGCTCCACGGGTTTCGGGGCATATTTTCAAGGAAATGGAGCGCGGAACCATGGCCACAGTCGTGGGAGAGGGCGGGTTTCCTAGGTAATCTGGTTCTACTGGAATTGTTTCCAGTGGTGCTGGCATTGGAGTTGTGGGGAGAGGCATGCAGGAATTTGAAGCTCAGGATCAATTGCGACAACATGGGTGTGGTGCAGGTGGTGAACCGCATGTCAGCATCTTCGCAGCCAGTGATTCGGCTGTTGAGACAGCTGGTGTTTAGGTGTTTGAGTCTAAATATTTTCAATTATGCAGTTCACATTCCGGGTGTGGACAATGCGCTGGCTGACTCCTTGTCTCATTTTCAGTGGGACAAGTTCAGGGAGCTGGCGCCGGGGGCAGACAAGGAAGGAGTTCCTTGCCCGGTTTGGATGTGGGAGCTGCCTTTGGAGTCGCTACGGGATGGATCCGGCAGTCAGTAAGTGATTCCACTTGGACGGCCTACAGCAAGGTAGGGAAGGAGTGGTCGGTGTTGGTAAGGGAGGCCGGTGTGGTGGTACTGGGGTCAGAAGGCAGGTTATTGGTGTTGTATTTAGTTTCTAGGAATATGGAAAAGGGGTGCGCAGCGTCCTCTATTGATCGGAAGTTGGCAGGTTTGTCGTTTTTGTTTAAATTAATGGGGGGTGAAGATTGGACCAGGGATTTTTGGGTTCGGCAGGCCTTAAAGGGCTATAGAAAACAACACAAAAAACGGGATGTGAGACGGCCCATCACATTTGCGAATCTAGTCACAATATGTGAAATGTTGGAGTTCGTTTGTCGGTCAGAGTATGAAAGCCGACTGTTCACGGCGGCCTTTTCACTGGCTTTTTATGGGGCTTTTCGGATAGGGGAATTGGTTAGCCCGTCAAGACGGGTTGGGGGAGGTTTGTTGGACAATGATGTTCGCTTGGAGAGGGGGAGGGTGTGTTTACGTTTGCAGAGGTCCAAAACTGACCAACAGGGAAAAGGGGTAGATGTCCCCCTTTTTGAGTTACCAGGGTCAAGGGTATGCCCAGTGTAGGCGGTAAGGGCATTTAGGATGGTCAGGGGCAAGGGGGCAGGGCCTTTCCTTAGGCATAAGGATGGGTCTTATCTGTCACGTTATCAATTTGTAACGATTTTTCGAAGATGTCTACAAAGGGCTGGTTTGGTAGGGTCGGAGTATGTTTCACACTCCTTCCGCATAGGGGCAGCTACAGAAGCTGCCAGATGCAGTTTGGAGGAGGCTGCTGTGCGCAGACTCGGGAGATGGGAGTCTAGGAGATTTTGGTCTTATATAAGACCGTCATTGGTGGTTGAATAATTTAATATTGTTGATGGCACATTGTTGTACAAGGGGATGCTGTTTTGTTGGGGTATAGTTGGTTGGAGGGTGAAGTCCAGAGTAAGAGGGTGCCGCTATTTTGTGTTTTGCTTTCATTACAGATGGAAACCCTATGTGCCTTGTCTGGATCGTAGGTCACTCCTATGTTTGCTGGGGGGCCAGGAGAGGTGACATGCGTCCGGACGGCAGACAGCTGGGGATTTCCAGGAGGGAGGTGTTAGCGAAATTTGGTTGTACGCAAAGCACACAGCCAAATCTCCTGTTTCTAATCATAATAATAATTTTGTCTAATGAAATAAATGCATCTCACTGCATCTCACTGATCGTATCCATCCTCTGGTGTGTGCCCCATCCAAACAACTAGACAAAACATCCTTCTTACATTCCCATCTCAGCAAGACTGCCCTTACAGCTCTGTCTGCCTCCTTTATTCAAAAGACCACAAAAGCAATCACAAACAGGAAGCCCTGGCCCCAACAGCCAATCGCTCCCTTCACAGGATAATGACCTCAGCCTCACAGGATATGACCTCACAGGATGTGAGTGACCATATAAGGATTTAACAACAGAACACAAAACAACCAAATGAACAATGACTACAGGACATGATACAATATACTAAATGACGATGACTAAAGTTCCTTGTGCATGGGAGATTATCTGCAGGTTTACGCCAGGGCACCCCAAACATGTTGATCAGGCATACCAGGGGTGACAAGAGCAAAACACCTCTAAACCGATAATGTCTTTGCAGAGTGAACGCATCCCCACCAGACGATCGTTCTGTGCCTTGCACAGGGGTCCTTTTGCTGGCGGACATGTCCTCTCTCCGCAAACACCTCTCTCCAAACACCAGGAAGTTTTCCACTACCTAACAGGTCTCAGCCAGCGTCGATCTGCCCCAGTCAGCTATTAGAGCGGGCTGTGGTTGAACACACTGGGAGACTTATGACAACACATTAATATAAAATTTTCAACAACAGTCCCTCCTCTTGTCATATGATCCCATGTGTCCCTCGATGAATCCTGATCTTCTTCTTACTCCATAAAAAGTAAAACACAGCTTGACATGTAGACTCTGTTGGAGATGACGTGGTGAGCTGTAGTAGTCGCCGGTCGGTCTGGGATCCTCTGTGTTTTTTGTACGTGGGTCGGACTTCGGGGCATCTCATCAGGGAAGATGTGGTCATCTGCTCAGGCTCTGGTCACGCATCCTATCAGGCAACAGGAGCACCTCATCATGGCATATAGAAGGAATAGAAACAAAAACAACATGAGTATATATACCCCTACTTCCTTCACTATGATCCGCTGCAAGATAAAAATTAAATCTCCAACGATTCCCAAACCCTTAAAAAGGATTCCAACCTTCACTATCTATAGCTCTGGCTTTGCCTTGCAGGGATCTAAACCTTATCCATATGGGCCTGAACTTTGTCACTACTATCCCCGATCCAGATATAACAATCTTTACTTATGAATTCCCAGAAACCCTTGGACTGTGGGAACTTCCTTGTAGCTTCAACAGTTACATGAAACATCCCATCCTCAATGGATGAGAAATTGTTCAAGCGTTTCATGAGCTCAAGCCCCCACCATGTACAAGCAATTCCCTTCCAGCTGTCCCTGCCATTCTTACCTTCTCTCGCGCCATCAGATCCTCGCAATCGGCCGCGACATAAGATGCTGGGACGAGTTTCACCAGCAAACATGAACCTCTTGCCTTACGGGAAAATACCTTATAAGCTGTAGATCAGCATTAATACCAAACTTCAGTTGTAGCACACTTGTGGGCTACCTCGTTATCCCGATACCAAAGCTGGCAAGAACCAGAGCTATTGTTAAAATTATAATTAATTATACCCTCTAGAAATGTTTTGTTAAGTTCTTTCGACAGGTGTCTGTTTGTATTTTACTAGTCTGTCAAAACTCCTCATACCAATATGAACGTCACATATAGCATGCACCGCCGTCATCGCTGGGGCACTAGTAGACCCGACCCTGTGTCCTGTTCTCTTTCTTAGCCAGTTGGGATGCTTTTCATTGTTACCCTTGCCAAAATTTATTAAACAAAAAATATAAAATGAACAAAGATACTCCTCTACTCTTTTGTGGTTGATCCGCTTCTTGCAGTGTCTGGCGTGGTCTCATCCCTCAAGCTTCTTTACAATGACCCAATCACCTGGTTGGAAAGAATGTAAACTGGTTATTGTGTCAGGGTCCAGGATGGACTCGTGAACCCTGTGGTGGACCTTTTGAAGTTCATGTTACAGTGATTGCACCCGCCCCATCAGCTGAGAATGTAGGTGACAGCTAATGAGGAAAGTACAATTCTGGTTTTGGTTGACCTTCAAACAAACCTCATATGACAATAACCCAGACATCGGGACTGTGGTCACTGCACGTACATACGCTGGTTAGGTAGACCGGGAATGTTATGGGGTAGAGTGATGGGGGAAGTGGAGAGGTATGTGCGGTTGGATAGGCCCCCTGATGTTTTGGTGATTCATGCGGGGGGGAATGACTTGTGTGTCCGGTCGGTCAGGGATCTGATGGCGGACATCAAAGCGGATTTTATGAAGTTACGGGAAACATTACCAAACACCATTGTAATTTGGTCAGATATTGTGGCCAGAACATCATGGCGTTGGGCTAAGTCTGTGGCGAGCATTAACAAAACGCGCATTAGGGTTAATAAAGTGGTGGGGAGATTTGTAAGGCAGAATGGTGGTATTGTCATTCGCCACCGAGAGCTGGAAACGAATGTGGGATTGTACCTTAGGAGGGATGGGGTTCATCTCTCTGACATAGGGATTGATTTATGGTCCCTGGGTTTACAGGAGGGGATACAGCAGGCCCTGAGGGTGTGGGGGTGCCCTCAAACGTAAGGTAGTCACGCTTTTGGGCTGTGGCGGTATTTTATTCTGGTGGTCTTTGACGGGGGCGGTAAAAGGATTGATTTAAAGGGGTGGGGGGCTCATCATTAGCATGTTCCCCTCCGGTGTATTCCTGAACGGTGGAGGGAATACTGGTTTTTGGTGGCGCTGCGGGAAACGGTTGTCTCCGAGCGGCTACAGCTGGAGGCCTATTAGTTTGAAAATCCCGCAGTGCGGTGGTTATACATGGTTATATATATATGGTTATATATATATATATTTATATATATATTTTGAAAGGGGGCTCACTGTCAGAGACCATCAGACTGTGGTTAACATTCTACGTTATTAATATGTTATTGTTTTTGTTATTGGTTATTTATTGGTTATTTATTGGAGTGATTTATTTTGGAGTTGGTGTTTTATAATAAAGGCTGTTGTGGCCATATTACTCCAAAATAAAGGTGTGGTCTCATCATTTTAGGTGGGGATTTTAAGTGAAGGGTGGAGTATAAAAGGGGGAATTATGGAAATGGATGGAGGTAACATTTGGACTACACTAGTCAAGTGAGGCCCGAAATGAGACTGACTAAAAGGAGGGGTAGTGTAGGGCCGGGCATGACAGTGTGTCTAATGGACACGGAAGGGGTTAACAAATTAGGCTGAGAGGTAATATGGGTAAAGGGGAGGTAAGAGAGTTTACTTGGAAAGAAAAGGGGAATGGTGATATTTAAGGGGGGGGAGGAGCAAGTGAGGTCAGTGTGAGGAAGAATTAATCAGAGGAGGCAGTTTTTCCCACCCTCCCTCCCTTTAGTTTGATGGTTGAAATGTTATGAGTTGTGCGTATTTTTTCTTTTTCAGGAATGGATTGGGTCATCATGACAGCTGAAATGTCCACGGTTGAGGTGTGGCGGTATTTTATTCTGGTGGTCTTTGACGGGGGCGGTAAAAGGATGGATTTAAAGGGGTGGGGGGCTCATCATTAGCATGTTCCCCTCCGGTGTATTCCTGAACGGTGGAGGGAATACTGGTTTTTGGTGGCACTGCGGGAAACGGTTGTCTCCGAGCGGCTACAGCTGGAGGCCTATTAGTTTGAAAAATCCCGCAGTGCGGTGGTTATACATGGTTATATATATGGTTATATATATATTTATATATATATATATTTTGAAAGGGGGCTCACCGTCATAGACCATCAGACTGTGGTTAACATTCTACGTTATTAATATGTTATTGTTTTTGTTATTGGTTATTTATTGGTTATTTATTGGAGTGATTTATTTTGGAGTTGGTGTTTTATAATAAAGGCTGTTGTGGCCATATTACTCCAAAATAAAGGTGTGGTCTCATCATTTTAGGTGGGAATTTTAAGTGAAGGGTGGAGTATAAAAGGGGGAATTATGGAAATGAATGGAGGTAACATTTGGACTACAATAGTCATGTGTTTCTGCTGCTGAGACTGGTATATGAAAAGCAATCTAGTGAGGCTTGAGGCTTCCTGAGGTGTTAGAGGAAGAGAGCTGGAGCCATCCATCCATGCGGGATTTGTTATCTTTTAAATGCTGATTTAGACCTCTTGAGTTGTGGGGTCTAAGGATTTGGTAAGCGGCATTATAATCACTTGGTGGTTGGTGCACAGCAGCTGCATGAAGATTTTGCACACTTTTGGTGGACTTTGATATTTAGTTTATAGGACTTTATTATTTTTTATTTGTTTGTAATATACTATATATCAAATTCAATGTTTTCCTGACAGCGCAAAACTATTTTTTCCAGTTCTCTTTCTATATTTATGTGTGAATATCAGTGAGTGGTGTGATGCAGTCAGGTTTTTTTACTTACTCATCTTCATTTATTTGATTGATTCATTTTCCAAGTGCGGGTTAAACACAACATTGGATGACAAAGTTCTTGGTAACATCTGCCCAGATGGAATTAAAGGATTGTTGAATCTCTGCAACCGGTGGCACTACGGGAAAGATGGGTACGGGAAATTGTACTGAAGGACAATAACCATACACCATGAAAAAGGCAGACTCCCCAGTGCTGGCATTAGCATGGTTATTGAGGGGCAATTCAGCCCAGGGTAGAAGGTCTACCCAATCATCCTGATGGGCAGAAATAAAGGCATGAAGATACCGTTCAACATTCTGGTTGACCCTTTCAGTTTGCCCATTAGACTGTGGATAATAGGCCAAGGAGGATTCCAACTTAATCTCAAAGGATGTGGTCAGAGCCCTCCGGAAGTGAGCTGTAAATTGAACTCCTCTATCATAGACAATGTGCAAGGGCATAACATGAAGATGAAAGATTTCCTTTATAAAGATGGAAGCCAGAGTGACAGCTGAAGGTGATCTCGGAAGTGGAGTTAAGTGACACATTTTAGAAAACCCATCCACAACCATGCAGATAAAGGTGGAGAATGTTGAGGAGGGTAGTTCAGAGATAAAGTCCAAGGAGATGCAACGTCAAGGTTCATTTGGAATAGGTGGAGATAAGAGGACACCTGCTGGAGCAGACATGGAAGAAAGCACACAAATGTTGCAAGCCGGAACATAATCTTCAACATTCTTACAAAGGCAAAAAAGGGAGAAAGGCTAGTGCCATGAATGTCGGCTAAAACACCATTTAATTATAGCAGGTGAACAGCAGTCAAAAAAATCCAATGCATTTCGGCCATCAGGCCTTAATCATCGAGCCATCAAACGCGTTGGATGTTTGACTGCTGTTCACCTGCAATAATAAAATTATGTTTTAGTTGACTTTTATGGAACCAGCCTTTCTCCCTTTTTTTGCATGGATTGTACATGGAGGTTTACAGAGACTTCCCAGGATGAGTGCTGTGTTGTTGAGGCTCTCCAGGCATTACACAGGAGGTAGCAGCTCGGATCCACCTGTTCCAATCCTTACAAAGGGAGGGCGACCTGTAGTGATGCTGCAGGAAAGCACAGGTATGTTTTACTCCAGGATCTCCACAGGGTTTGGAGTCATGTGCTCATCTGAGTAGCTTGGAGCAAAGGGTATGTATGACAAAGGTCTTACGGGTGGAAAACATAACGACTGAAGATGGGTGGTATGGTTGTCAGAAATAACAGGTTTCCAGTTCTAGATTGCACTCAGAGTTAGCAACATCAACTGATGTGGACAGGGTATCAGTGCGTCCATTTTTGGAACCAGGCAAAAAAGTAATTTTAAATTTAAACCTTGCAAAAAGAGAGGCCATCGTGCTTGTCTAAGATTTAAACATAGGGCAGATTGCAAGTACTTACAGTAAATCAAATGTCAATCTGCGCAATCCAATATAATATAGTAGTGCAAAATAAATGATAATAGCTGCTATCACTCCAGTTAAATGAAATAATAATAACATAAGTCAACGCCCTGACGACATGCGTCTAGGGAGCGGAGCTTGCATATTGACGTCACATCAAATGTTTTTCCAGGTTGCACAGCTTACAGTGCCATCCTTGTGAGTTGTATACCTACCTTTTTTTATACAAATAAATATTTTATACGGAGAGTGTGACACACCTAGCCGGGACAGAGGCTGTTGGAGACTACTGAATGCAAGCCTCTTGCCTTTTGATTATGGGCAATATCACGGAACATCCCACACTCCGCTTGAGTGCTTCCGTCATATACCACTTCCTCCCAGTCTGTATACAGATATCAGATATTCCAACCTCTCTGAGCACAAAACAAGGCGACACTTGCTTGTTGCTAACATGGACTGACTTTTTATTTGAGATCTCACACAAATATAAACACAGCAGAATGACTAAAACCTAACCTAATTAACATGAGCTAATTAACTAATCCTTTTACCCAGATCAGATGACTCAGAGACATGCCCTGTAGAACACAGACTTGTGGGCACCAAGCTTCACACAGTAACAGAGTTAATTATCATAAGCGCAACCACAGGACATTTTCTCACAATAGCAGAAGCTCCAATAGGTGTCGGCCAGTCTCCTACATTGTATAGAGGAGAATGTGATCAGCTCATTGACTATTCAACACACATTACCATAAATATCAACACAGGGTTAATTAGAACAAACAACAATGAGTTGAATACCCTTAGAACCTGTGGTAAGCCAAACTAAACTCATTTACATTAAACACATTATAGCTGACATCAGACAGGTGAGTGGAGTTGATGACACCAGCATCTCCTCACAGTATGTGTCCCAACAGTATGAATCAGTCTTATCAGCAGGGGGCTGCTGGAGGAATCCCCCCTCCCTCTTCAGGGACACACATCCCAAATGACCACAGCAAGGAGTCCCCAAAAGAATCAAACAACATACAATATATACATATATACACGACTGAGTCCAATTAGTAGAGTTCAGACTGGATTTCTAATTCACCCCACAAAGAGTATTGTTCCATTGAAAATCCAGGGCTCATAATCAAAAGGCAAGAGGCTTGCATTCAGTCCTCTCCAACAGCCTCTGTCCCGGCTAGGTCTGTCACATTTCTCCCCTTTCGGCAGGAGACTAACACAGGAGGAAACCCCAGACGGGTTGACTCCAAAGTTAGTCAGTAGTTCCAGTCCTCTACTGCCTGTACCCACACAGTACCCCAAACAAATTATTCCAAACAGAGTATTACTCACCCAGCCAACCTCTGCCTCTCTCAGAGAACATATCCACCGCTGGGGAGAGGCCTGGACTTGACCTACTCCCTGGAGTCCTTTCTGCCGCTGGAGAGAAGACAGGGGGACTGGGCTCACTCCATCCTGCTGTTGGGGACCCGGGCCGACTGCCCAGCATCCCTGGGGTATACAGGTGGGGACTGAAGCCCCATCCACCGACACCAGATCAAGATGCAGTTGTGAGGTGATGACTGCATTCTCTCCTTGGATCCTGATCTGCAGCTTGCGATAGACTGCCACCTCCTCACCTTGGGCCTCCACATATGCTGCAGGTGTGGGGCGGAGGTCTTGGACAATCTGTCCGGTTGCCAGCACTTCTGCTGGGGGCTTGCTAGGTGGCCCCTTCTCTACAGAAACGTCTATCAAATCCTCAGTCTCTGGAATTGCTAAAAGTGTGGGACAAAGGTCTTGGACCCTCTGTTCAGATACCAGATCTTCAGCTGGAGAAGTTTGCTGCAACTCCATAGATGCTGCTGGCAGAAAATCACATGTCCCTGTCATTGTTGTGGGAGAAAAGCCGACTACCTCTTCTCTCAAGAAGGCCGAAGCCACTGTTGGTGCTGAGCAGAGCACAGTGAACTTTGGCCCTGATAGCAGCTCTTCTGCTGGAGGCTCATCAGGTTGTTCTTCCTCAGCAGAAAAGTCTATCAAATCCCATGTCTCTGCAACTGATGTCTGGGGATAGGGGTTCACTATCTCCTGTCCATGGAACCCAGAAGATGCTATCATTGCTGGGCAGAGGTTAGCAGAGCTCTGCCCTGTTGTCAGCACTTCAGGTTTGGGGACGGCAATCTCCGGATTTTCCACTGCCGATTCTCTAACATGCTGCTGAACGTGTTCTAGCACTTTCCTGTATGCCCTTTCCAGATGCTGTTCCTTCCTTAGCAAATGGTCCAGATCAGTTTTGAGCTCTGAGAGCCCTGCAAGACCAAGCATAGCCTCTCTATATTCTCGCAGGTCCTCAAGGGCAGGTTCCCCTTCATCGCCAAACACAAAATGATCTGTAAGGCTCTCCCACAGCAATCCAGGGCTGCCAAAGTCATATCCCTCCGGAGAGTATTCTGTTGTCTCCCCTAAATATCCCTCCTCTGCATGCCATTGCAGAGCCCGATAACTATTGTCCAGGTCTATCTCCTGCTGGACCAGCCTGTCCAACTCAGTCACCCATTGCTCCTGGTTCCGCTGTCCCAGGAATGCCATCCGCAATGCCCGTTGGTCACTGGCTCGTTGCTCTTGGGTTGGAAAGCACTTGCCCTGTTTTATACCAGCGAGCTGGAGGGCTCCAATCCAGAGCTCCACCCGAATCTGCTGCCTGAGCTCCAGGTATTCATCCTCAGACACAGTCCTGGTGTATCTTGAAAGGATGATCCGCAGCAGCCCCGGGAACTCTGATGCCAGGTCCATATCTCCGTTGGAGTGACTGAAGTCTGCTATCCTGATCTTGGATCCAGGTGGAGGTTTAGATTTCCCAGACTGCAGGAAGCTATCCCACTGCTGCCACCGATGTCACGGAAAGTCCCACACTCCGCTTGAGTGCTTCTGTCATATACCACTTCTTCCCAGTCTGTATACAGATATCAGATATTCCAACCTCTCTGAGCACAAAACAAGGCGACACTTGCTTGTTGCTAACATGGACTGACTTTTTATTTGAGATCTCACACAAATATATACACAGCAGAATGACTAAAACCTAACCTAATTACCATGAGCTAATTAACTAATCCTTTTACCCAGACCAGATGACTCACAGACATGACCTGTAGGACACAGACTTGTGGGCATCGAGCTTCACACAGTAACAGAGTTAATTATCATAAGTACAACCACAGGACATTTTCTCACAATAGCAGAAGCTCCAATAGGTGTCGGCCAGTCTTCTACATTGTATAGAGGACAATGTGATCAGCTCATTGACTATTCAACACACATTACCATAAACATCAACACAGGGTTAATTAGAACAAACAACAATGAGTTGAATACCCTTAGAACCTGTGGTAAGCCAGACTAAACTCATTTACATTAAACACATTATAGCTGACATCAGACAGGTGAGTGGAGTTGATGACACCAGAATCTCCTCACAGTATGTGTCCCAACAGTATGAATCAGTCTTATCAGCAGGGGGCTGCTGGAGGAACCCCCCTCCCTCTTCAGGGACACACATCCCAAATGACCACAGCAAGGAGTCCCCAACAGAATCAAACAACATACAATATATACATATATACACGACTGAGTCCGATTAGTACAGTTCAGACTGGATTTCTAATTCACTTCACAAAGAGTATTGTTCCATTGAAAATCCAGGGCCCATAATCAAAAGGCAAGAGGCTTGCATTCAGTCTGCTCCAAAAGCCTCTCTCCGGCTAGGTCTGTCACAGAGAGCACTAGATTTTGCCTTCCTTCTTTTGCATACCCATCCTATTTGGCGAGACGATCAGGGTTTATGTAGATGTCTTGGAGGAAGGAAGTGATCACCAGCACCACGCCAGCATTTTCTATTATCCCCAGAGGGGAATACTGCCGATTTAAGTCAGATGTGAGGTGAGCAGCCTGTGAGAATGGTGGAGTGCACAAGCACTTTGGATTTTTTGCACTATTGATTTATTGATGAATTCACTTCAATCAGTCACTGGATATAATACTGTATATGAACTTTACAGCACTTACCTTTTTTATGAATTATTAATTACATACTCAGTATCATTATTGATTATTTATTTGCATTAATAGCAGTGCACTGTTTTTGTCATTAGGATTGCAAGTACTGGAGATGCTTGTGATTGGTATAAATCACGATATTGTGTGGAGAACCCTCCAGTAGATACCGTCTTTTTTGCAGCGACCAGCTTAATAGTCAGAAGTTCCTGATCCCCGATGGTGTAATTTATTTTGGCATCCGAAACTTAGAGAGGAAGGCACATGGATGGAGCTTGCTGTTATGCACTTTGGGAAAAATGGCCCCCACACCCAAGGATGAAGCATCTACCTCCAAGAATAAGGGCTGGAGATTGTTAGGGCACATGATGCTGAGAGAAAGGCCGATTTGAGTTTGAGGAAAGCCTCCACTGCTTCAGGAGACCAGCTTCTGACATCAACACCCTTCCTGGTCAGAGCAGTGATTAGGGCCACCAGGGTGGAAAAAACAGGAATGGACTGGTGATAGAAATTGAGGAACCCTAAAAAAGTCTGTGTTTCTTTCAGACTGGAGGGCTGAGGCAAATTGGAGATGGCCTGAAGTTTGACTGGGTCCATAAGTAGCCCTTTTGTCCATATGCAACCAAAGAAAAAGACCTGATTCACTTGGAGATGCATTTCTCCAGCTTTGTGAATAGGCAGTGACAGACAATGAGTAACCAGACACATATGCTGATGACGATGAGTGTTAAGATCTGGAGATAAAATAAGTATGTCATCCAGATACACAATGACATAAATGTACAAAAGATCAGAGATAATCTGAATAACAAAGTTCTGAAAAACAGCTGCGGCATTGCACAAACCAAAAGGCATCACAAGGTATTCATAATGCCAATCTGTTGTGTTGAAAGCTGACTTCCACTCACCACCCTCTCAGATCCTAATCCATTTGTAAGGTCCAGAATGCTTTAACTCGGTGAAGATTCGAGCATCCCGAAGCCTATCAAAAAGTTCAAATATCAAGGGTAGTGGGTACTGTGACAAACCCCTGACCTACTCACCAACTCATGAAAAAAACCTGGTCAACTTCACCCCACGCCGTCACGTAACAATGGCACTCTCAGCTGTGACCTGCACAACAATTTTCCAGCTTGCTGGACCACAATCTAACAGACTGAGAGTGATTGTCACTGGGTTAAGTTAATCACTTCCCTACCGGCCTATAGTCATATGATGTCCGCAGGAGCACTCTGCCATCCTGGGCAGGCATCATATAACGTCCTCTGCTATTCGCCACTCCTGCCGACCCCGGGTACCTGCAGTGAGGCGATGGGGGATGAGACATGTCCCTCGGACACAGCCCATTCCAGATCAGAGTAAAGAGCCAATAGAAATCGACTCTTTACCAATCACAGGCGGTCACATGCATTGTCCTCGTGCACATTGCTCGTGCGCGCCCCTAGGGGCACACAGAGTGGCGATCGGGGACGAGTTTGTCACCCTGACACAGCCCATCCACGATCACGGTAAAGAGCCAATGAAGTTGGCTCTTTACCACGTGACCAGCTGTGTCCAATCACAGCTGGTCACAAAATGTCAACAAACCACGGTAACAAGCTGATTGCGCTAACAGCACGTTACCGCTTACAGTGTACACCCAATCATACTGATTGCCCCCCCCCCCTAATAAATCAAAGTACCTGTCACCAGTCCATCAAAGTACCTGTCACCAGCCCATCAGAGTACCTGAGTACCTGTCACCAGCCCATCAGAGTATCCGAGTACCTGTCACAAGCCCATCAGAGTAACCGAGTATCTGTCACCAGCTCACCTGAGTACCCGAGTACCTGTCACCAGCCCATCAGAGTACCCAAGTACCTGTCACCAGCCCATCACAGTAACCGAGTACCTGTCACCAGCCCATCTGAGTACCCGGGTACCTGTCACCAGCCCATCTAAGTACCCGAGTACCTGTCACCAACCCATCAGAGTACCCGAGTACCTGTCACCAGCCCATCTGAATACCTGAGTACCTGTCACCAGCCCATCAGAGTACCCGAGCACATGTCACCAGCCCCTCTGAGTACCCGAGTATCTGTCACTAGCCCATCTGAGTACCCGAGTACCTGTCACCAGCCCATCAGAGTACCCGAATACCTGTCACCAGCACATCAGAGTAATTAAGTACCTGTCACCAACCCATCAGAGTACCCGAGCACCTGTCTCCAGCCCATCAGATTACCCGAGTGCCTATCTGCCAGGGTCCTGGGTGTAATCCTTGACTCTGACCTCTCCTTCAGCCCCCATATCCAATCACTGGCTAAATACTGCCGCCTTAACCTCCGCAACATCTCCAGAATTTGACCCTTTCTGACTAATGACACCACAAAGAAACTTATTCACTCCTTGATTATTTCCTGCCTTGACTACTGCAACTCTTTCCTTAATGGCCTACCCTTAAGCAGGCTATCCCCCCTTCAGTCTATTATGAATGCTGCTGCTAGACTAATACACCTCACTAATCGATCCGTGACTAGGGATGAGCTTCGTGTTCGAATCGAACCCATGTTCGACTCGAACATCGGCTGTTCGGTCGTTCGCCGAATTGCGAACGATATGGGCCGTTCGCGCCAAATTCGTGTGGCGCGTCACGGCCCATAATTCACTGCGGCATCGCAGTGCATTGCTTGCTGATGATTGGCCAAGCATGCACTATGACCCGCATGCTTGGCCAATCACAGCGCCGCCTGAACAGAGAGCCGTAATTGGCCAAAGCCAAGGAGGCTTTGGCCAATTATGGCTCAGGGGATTTAGTACACGCCCCACACTATATAAGGCCGCCTGCACGCGGCCCTGTGTAGTGTGTGTTCCGGCGTTGAAAGAGATAGACAGAGAGAGAGACAGTGTCATTTGATTTGAGTTAGATAGATTAGGCAGAACAGTCAGTCAGTTAGCTGCACTTACAGTGTATTGTGTATATATATGCATCCCAGGTGTTGCATATATATATACACTGTATTCAGTTTAGCTAGATCCGTTCCTGTTATCTGCTAGACTATTTACATTTAGTGCAGTGCGTCCTGCTCACAGTGTTCAGCTAGATCTGTTCCTGTTATCTTCCTACTGACAGGCAGGCTTGTCTTGTTACAGTATTAACAGCTACCTAAAGAAAATTACTGGTGTTCTTTTGATCCTATTAGTACCACGGTCAGGCAGCTAGACTATTTACATTTAGTACAGTGCGTCCTGCTCACAGTGTTCAGCTAGATCCGTTCCTGTTATCTTCTTACTGACAGGCAGGCTTGTCTTGTTACAGTATTAACAGCTACCTAAAGAAAATTACTGGTGTTCTTTTGATCCTATTAGTACCACGGTCAGGCAGCTAGACTATTTACATTTAGTACAGTGCGTCCTGCTCACAGTGTTCAGCTAGATCCGTTCCTGTTATCTTCCTACTGACAGGCAGGCTTGTCTTGTTACAGTATATAAAGCTACCTGAAGAAAATTACTGGTGTTCTTTTGATCCTATTAGTACCACGGTCAGGCAGCTAGACTATTTACAGTTAGTGCAGTGCGTCCTGCTCACAGTGTTCAGCTAAACCTACAAGTTAGTGGGGTGCGTCCACCTCACAGTGTTCAGCTAAAGCTACCTGTAGAAGGTTGGTGGTGTTCTCATACTACAGGCAAGCAGTTGATTTTGCTAGCTGCAGTATCAGTACATATATATATAGGGGCCAGCCTAAGGGCAGCACATTGACTGCATCACACCCCAAAGCTCCACATGTGCAGGGCGCTGCAGTCTCTGCGCGTTATTCAAAAAGTTCTTTGGTGTGGGCCTTTTTTGAGACGAGTGCATCAGATCGCACCGCTGCTATTTGCAACATATGTCTCAAGCGAATCTCACGTGGCCAAAACATCTCCCGCTTGGGTACCACATGCTTGACCAGACATATGTTGACCTGCCATGCAGTTCGTTGGCAAGCGTATCTAAAAGACCCACACCAAAGAACAAAGAGGATCTCTCCTTGCTCCTCATCAGCTGAGATTTCCAACCCCACTAGACCTCCAGTCCTCTCTGAGACCTGCAGTGAGAGGAATGAAGGTGTAGAATTAGGTGTGTCACAGCCAAGTACTTGTGGGCAATCTGCTTTTGGTACACCGAAGTCAGATTGTACCAGGCAAATTTCCCTGCCCCAGCTGCTGCACCGCCGAAAGAAGTTTGCTCCCAGCCATCCACATGCCTAGCGGTTGAATGCTAGCTTGGCAAAATTGCTAGCACTTCAACTGCTGCCTTTTCAGTTGGTAGACTCTGCCCCCTTCCGTGAGTTTGTGGAATGTGCGGTTCCTCAGTGGCAGGTACCCAAACGCCACTTTTTCTCACGGAAGGCGATTCCGGCTCTCTACCGGCATGTGGAAGGCAATGTCCATGCCTCGCTGGACAGGTCGGTCAGCGGTAAGGTGCATATTACCGCTGACTCATGGTCCAGCAGGCATGGACAGGGACGTTACCTAAGTTTCACGGCGCATTGGGTGACTCTGCTGGCAGCTGGGAAGGATGCAGGACAAGGTGCAGTAGTGTTGGAGGTTGTTCCGCCACCACGCCTCCAAAATGCTAATGATTGTGACACACCTCTCTCCTCCACCCCCTCCTCTTCTTCTTCCTCCATGGCCTCTTCCTCGGAACCAGCAGTGCTCCATAGTCATTCAAGGGGCTACGCAAGTATGCAGGCCAAAAGATGCCATGCGGTGCTTGAGCTGGTGTGCTTGGGGGACAGGAGCCACACTGGGGCAGAGGTTCTGTCAGCTCTGCAGGGGCAGGTTCAGAGGTGGTTGACGCCACGCCAACTTAAGGCAGGAATGGTGGTTTGCGACAATGGCACCAACCTCCTCTCTGCCCTCCGACAGGGACAAATGACCCATGTGCCCTGTTTGGCTCACGTCCTTAACTTGGTGGTGCAGCGGTTCTTGGGCAGGTACCCGAGCTTACAGGATGTCCTGAGGCAGGCCAGGAAAGTCTGTGTGCATTTCCGCCGGTCATATAATGCCAGTGCTCGGCTGACGGACCTCCAAAAGGAGTTTAACCTGCCCAAGAACCGCCTAATCTGTGACATGCCCACCAGGTGGAACTCAACGTTGGCCATGCTGCAGCGGCTGCACACACAGCAGAGGGCCATCAATGAGTACCTGTGCGACTATGGCACAAGGACAGGGTCAGGGGAGCTTGGTTTTTTTTCCCCACGCCAGTGGGCCATGATCAGGGATGCATGCACTGTCCTGTCACCATTCGAGGAGGCCACGAGGATGGTGAGCACTGACAGTGCATGCATCAGTGACACTGTCCCCCTTGTCCACCTGTTGGAGCACACGCTGCGTGGAATAATGGACAGGGCACTTGAGGCAGAACAGAGGCAGGAAGAGGAGGACTTCCTTAGCTCTCAAGGCCCCCTTTATCCAGACAGTGTTCCAGCGTGCCCGCCGATCACACAGGAAGAGGACGAGGAGGAGGAGGAGGAGGAGGAGGAGGAGGAAGATTGTGTCAGTATGGAGGTGGAGCCTGGCACTCAGCATCAGCAGCAGTCTTTAAGGGATCAGTCCCAAGAAACACATGGACTTGTACGTGGCTGGGAGGAGGTGGCTGCGGACGTTGTCGTCCTTAGTGACCCAGAGGACTCCGGACCGAATGCCTCAGCAAACCTACGCTGCATGGCCTCCCTGATCCTGCAAAGCCTGCGTAAGGATCCTCGTATTCGTGGTATCAAGGAGAAGGACCAATACTGGCTGGCAACCCTCCTTGATCCACGTTACAAGGGTAAGGTTGCGGACCTTATCTTGCCATCGCAGAGGGAGCAGAGGATGAAACATCTTCGGGAGGCTTTGCAGAAAGGTCTGTGCAACGCGTTCCCAGAGACTGGGAGGTTACAAACTCCTGTTTCTGGACAACGTGTTGCTGAGGATTCGGTCAGTCAAAGAAGGAGCGTTGGAGAAGGTGGCCGTCTGACCGATGCATTCAGACAATTTTTTGGTCCGCAGCCCCAAGGTATGATCGGTTCCAGCAACCATCGCCAGCGTCTGTTTTACATGGTGCAGGAATACCTAGGGGCAAGATCAGACTTTGACACATTTTCCACCGAAAATCCTCTGGGTTACTGGGTCTTGAGGATGGATCACTGGCCAGAGCTTGCACAGTATGCAATTGAGCTACTGGCCTGTCCTGCATCCAGCGTTCTTTTGGAACACACATTCAGTGCTGCTGGAAGCGTGGTAACCGATCACAGGGTGCGTCTGTCCACCGACTCGGTCGATCGACTGACCTTCATAAAAATGAATCAGTCTTGGATCACCACCAGCTACCAAGCACCTGATGCTGATGTAACCGAATAATTTTTTTTGAAATCTCAGATCCCTTCAAAGACTGCCTATGCTGATGCTGAGTGACTATCCCTGAGTAATTATCCTCTTCCTCCTCAATCATCACGCTGATAGCTTGTAAGAACATTTTTGGTTCTGGGCGCCACCACCAGTGCCTAAGGCACAATTTTTCAGCCCCTGTTTAACAGGGGCGTGTAATTACAATTTTTGATGTAATACTTTGCAGCAGGGCTCGTTCCTGCATTCCAACTAGAGTGTCTGTGAGGGGTTGCAGTGTTGTGGCACCAGCACCAGTGCCTAAGGCCCAATTTTTCTGCCCCTGTCTAACAGGGGCGTGTAATTACAATTTTTGATGCAATACTTTGCAGCAGGGCTCGTTCCTGCGTTCCAACTAGAGTGTCTGTGAGGGGTTGCAGTGTTGTGGCACCAGCACCAGTGCCTAAGGCCCAATTTTTCTGCCCCTGTCTAACAGGGGCGTGTAATTACAATTTTTGATGCAATACTTTGCAGCAGGGCTCGTTCCTGCGTTCCAACTAGAGTGTCTGTGAGGGGTTGCAGTGTTGTGGCATCAGCACCAGTGCCTAAGGCCTAATTTTTCAGCTCCTGTTCAACAGGGGCATGTAATTACAATTCTTGATCTAATATTTCGCAGCAGGGCCCTGTGAGGGCTTACAGTGTTGTGGCCACAGCAACACCTAAGGCCCAAATTTCTGCTGAGTATATAGGGCAGGACCCTACTTTCAAACATCTAACTTACAAACGACTCCTACTTGCAAACGGAAGGAGACAACAGGAAGTGAGATGAAATCTACCCCTAGGAAGGGAAATTCTCTCCTGTAAGAGTTAATATGGGAAAAAAATTTCTCCTTTCCACTGATGCTTTCCAATCCTTGTTCCACAAATTTTCAAAAAACATTTTTCATTGGGACAAAAAGTGAGGTGAAATCTTCTGAAGAGGAGGAAAGACAGCAAAACAAATGTCACAGGGGTGATAACCCTTCCCTATGTTTTCCAAAAAGCTTAAAAAAGATTTTTTGGCTGGAGCTAAACACGTTAAAAATGTACCCGTTCAAAATTACAAACAGATTCTACTTAACAACAAACCTACAGTCCCTGTCTTGTTTGCACCGCCTGTATACTGCTGTTCAGAGTATATAGGGCCTGGTGGCCCCACACCTTTCCTTATTTTAATTTGGGTGCGGGGTTCCCCTTTATGTCCATACAAGACCCAAAGGGCCTGGTAATGGACTGGGGGTACCCATGCCGTTTGTCTCACCGATTTTCATCCATATTGCCATGACCTGACATTACATTAAACCTGCAAGCAGTTTTAAATGAGATTTTTTCCTTTAAAAACGACATTTGGTGCAGGGACTGTTCTAAATACGGGAAACACGCGTCACTTTACAGGCATACTATAGACACCCCCCAGGTACGATATTTAAAGGAATATTTCACTTTTTTTTTTTTACTTTAAGCATCATTAAAATCACTGCTCCCCAAAAAAACGGCCGTTTTTAAAAGTTTTTTTTGCATTGATACGTGTCCCCTGGGGTAGGACCCGGGTCCCCAAACCCTTTTTAGGACAATACCATGCAAATTAGCCTTTAAAATGAGCACTTTTGATTTCGAACGTTCGAGTCCCATAGACGTCAATGGGGTTCTAACGTTCGTGCGAACTTTCGGTCCGTTCGCAGGTTCTGGTGCGAACCGAACCGGGGGGTGTTCGGCTCATCCCTATCCATGACTGCCGCCCCTCTCTGCCAATCTCTTCACTATTACCTTTTGTAATTACCTTCATCTGTAATTTTGTAATTACCTTCATCTATTACCTTTTGTGCTGCCACCCCCTCCCTTTAGAATGTAAGCTCTATGAGCAGGGCCCTCCTGTACCTTTTGTAGTGAACTGTACTGTAATTGTGTTGTCCCCCCATTACATTGTAAAGCACTGCGTAAACTGTTGGCGCTATATAAATCGCATATAATAATAATAATAATCTGCAGCCCATGCCTCATAGAATATACTTTGGGATCTTTGCTTTCCAAAATGGAGTCAGTTTGTGGGTAATTCCACTGTCCTTGTGCTCCAGGAACTTCAAAAGTGTGAAAGGAAGGAATGAAATTATATGTGCAATTTATGCTCCTATGAACGCCTGAAGGTACTACTTCAATGTTGGACCTTTGTATGTGGCCATACTGTGTAAAAGTCTCACACATGGGGTATCGCCATACTCAGGAGGAGTAGTAGAATGTATTTTGGGGTGTAATGTTTGCTATGTACATGCTGTGTGTTAGAAATACTATATACATTGACATCTTTGTGTAAAAAAATATATGTTTTAATTTTCTTTCCATGTTTTCCGAAGACTTGTGGAAAAAAATGAACCATTCTAAAGACTCATTATGCCTCATAGAATATACGTTGTGTTGTTTGCTTTCCAAAATGGGGTAATTTTGTGGGTAATTTCATTGTCCTGGTGTTCCAGGGCCTTCAAAAGTGTAATAGGTTGTTAGGAAATATTATGTGTAATTTATGCTCCTAGAATGACTGACGGTGCTCCCTGCATGTTGGACCCCTCTATGTGGCCAGTCTGGGTAAAAGTCTCACACATGTGGTATCGCAATACTTGGGACGAGTAACAAAATGTATTTTGGAGTGTAATTTTTGCTATGTACGTGCTATGTGTTAGAAATATCATATAAATGGACCACTTTCTGTAAAAAAAAAAAAAAAAAGTTTTCATTTTCTTTCCATGTATTCCGAAGACTTGTGGAAAAAATTAACAGTTTGAAAGACTCATTATGCCTCATAGAATATACTTTGGGGTGTTTGCTTTCCAAAGTGGGGTCATTTTGTGGGTAATTCCATTGTCCTGGTGCTCCAGGGCCTTCAAAAGTGTGATAGGTCGTTAGGAAATTTTATGTGCATTTATGCTCCTAGAACGCCTGACGGTGCTCCCTGCATGTTGGACCTCTTTATGTGGCCAGGCTGTAAAGAAGTCTCACACATGTGGTATCACCATACTCAGGAGCAGTTGCGGGTGGTGGATGGTGGTCAAAATTTTAGGGGGGCCACAAAACAGACCTGGCCCCCTCACTCGTACTACCCCCCCCCCCCCCCCCCTTCACCAAGGCAGGCTCTTGTACAACATAGTAGTTGGCAGGTCTATAGGAGATTGCACAGACTGTATTGTGTATGGTTTGCTGAAAAAGAGGATTAGACAGAGTATTGTCAACTCTAGGACAATACCAAGAAATAAACTGCTTTCTTATATGGTTAAAAAGAGGGATAGTCAGGATATACACAACCAGCAGTAAGGGGTGTGCAGGGATTAATGGACATGTAGGTGAGTAGGTGGGTGGATGGATTTATGGATGGATGGGTGGATGGATGGATAGGTGGGTGGGTGGATGGATGGATAGGTGGGTGGGTGGATAGGTGTGTGGATGGATGAATAGGTGGGTGGGTGGATGGATGGATGGATGGATGTGTGGGTGGGTAGGTGGGTGGATGGATAGGTGGATGGATGGATAGGTGGGTGAATGGGTGGGTGGATGGATGGATGGGTGGGTGGATGGATAGATGGGTGGGTGCGTGGATGGATGGATAGGTGGATGGGTGGGTGGGTGGATGGATGGAGGTGGATGGGTGGGTGGATGGATGGATAGGTGGGTGGATAGATAGGTGGGTGGATGGATGGGTGTGTGGGTGGGTGGGTGGGTGGATGGATGGATGGATGGGTGGGTGGGTGGGTGGATGGATGGGTGGGTGGGTGGGTGGATGGATGGATGGGTGGATGGATGGGTGAGTGGATGGGTGGGTGGATAGATGGATGCAGCGAGGAAGGAGATATTTAATGATCAGGTGATGGTAGATCTGCCTGTCAGTGTTCTGATCCAGCACAGATCAGTGTACAGTGAAGGAAGCTTGTCTTCCCCCCTGCTGTCATCTCCTGTCCTCCCAGCACAATGTCGCCATGCTATCCAGTATGATCAGCTCCCCCTGCCAGGGAGAAGCTCTGATCTCTGCTCTCAGACTGGGAGTAAATGCAGCTGGGTGAGAGGAGAGGACAGCCCGAACTAGCATAACATTACCCACTGCATGCCTGGCTGCCCCTCCCCCTACCTGCCACACAATTAACACTAGCAGCCCCATCCAGATGTACTGTCCTGAGAATGCGCTAAAAGCTTCTCAACCCTTCACTGCCTCTGCATTCCACCCTCCTCCCCAGATCCACTACAGGCAGCTGCTGTGATCACACTGTAGGTCTGAGAGTACAATACGTGTGCTCTGCTTAATCTTACCTCCTAAGAGCTTCGTCAGTGATATGCCCCGATCACCGGCTGACTCCTCTGCTCATGTCTTGTGTTCCATGGACCAGTCAGGATGAGGCACTCAAAAAACTGGAAGTGATTGGCGGGTCTGATAAAAGCACCGCCCTACGTCCTACGGACCCGCCAATCACTAACCACCACAGGACACATAATGCCAGAGAGGGAGTGTGGAGAGCAAAGAGCTTTGCGCTACATGGGCAGTCTAAATGCCAGCCAATAGATTTGCTTGCCCGCAATCACATGATTGCGATGATGTAATGCTTCCCATAGCACCTCTGTGTCCAGCGCCCCGCACTCCCACACACAATTAAAGGGACTTTTTAAAAAAAAAAATTTTTTCTTTTTTTGATGAGTAGCTTTGGGGGGTGGCTCCCCTGCGCTACCTTTGGAAGGACCGCCACTGCTCATAAGGAGTAGCAGAATGTATTTTGTGGTGTAATTTGAAGTTTGCATATGCGGTGTGTGAGAAATAACTTGGTATTATGACAATTTTGTGTAAAAAAAAAAATAATAATAAAAATTAATTTTTTCATTTTCCCAAGAATTGTGGGAAAAAATTACAACTTCAAAAAACTCTACTTTCTACTTTCCAAAAAGGGGTCATTTGGGGATATTTGTACTTTCCTGACATTTCAGGGCCTCAAAAAATGAGATCATCAAGGCCGTCAATGCATCAGGTGTGATCAATTTTCAATAATTTGCACCATAGCTTATAGACGCTATAACTTTCATACAGACCAAATAATATACCGTATATACTTGAGTATAAGTCGAGATTTTCAGCCCTTTTTTTTGGGCTGAAAGTGCCCCCCTTGATTTATACTCGAGTCACCGCCGTCTGCCTACATGATCAGCGTGTCATGCAGGCAGACGGCGGCCAGCGTTTGCTATTACTATTCGATGGCCAATTACTGTTCAAAAGCCGCGCCTCCTCCCTCGTCTGTGATAGGCAGAAAACTCAATTTCCCAGCAGTCAGTGTACAGCCTATCATGGACATTCTCTCATCCTCGTCCATGGTATGAGGATGAGAGAATGTCTGTGATAGGCTGACCGCTGACTGCTAGGAAATGGAGTTTTCTGCCTATCATGGACGAGGAGGAGGCACAGCTTTTGAACAGTGAATGGCCGCCAAATAGTAATAGCAAACGCTGATCGGTGCAGAGTGGCACACGGAGGCATGCACAGGACACAGGTAGAATGCACATTTACACAGGACACAGACACATGCACACATACACAGGACACAGGTACAGGACACAGGTACATATACACATGACACATGCACATATACACAGGACACATACACAGGTACAGGACACATGCACATATACACATGACACATGACACATGCACATATACACAGGACACATAACACATGCACATATACACATGACACATGCACATATACAGAGGACACATGACACATGCACATATACACAGGACACATGACACATGCACACATGACACATGCACATATACACAGGACACGACACATGCACATATACACAGGACACATGCACATATACACAGGACACATGACACATGCACATATACACAGGACACATGACAGATGCACATATACACATGACACATGCACATATACAGAGGACACATGACACATGTACATATACACAGGACACATGACACATGCACATATACACAGGACACATGACACATGCACACATGACACATGCACATATACACAGGACACGACACATGCACATATACACAGGACACATGACACATGCACATATGCACAGGACACATGCACAGGACACAGGGAGGTATACAGCTGCAGATGGGCATTGTTGACCCTCTTTTTCCACTTACAGTAGATGCTGCATTTCTCACCCTCGTCTTATACTCGGGTCAATAAGTTTTTCCCATTTTTTTGTGGTAAATTAGGGACTCGACTTATACTCGGATCGACCTATACTCGAGTATATACGGTACACCTATTTGGGTTATTTTTTACCAAAAATATATAGCAGTGTAAATTGTGGCCCAAATTTATGAACATTACTTATTTGCAACATTTTATCGTAGAAACTAAAAAAAAGTGTTTTTTTTTTTCAAAATTTTCATTTTTTTTTTTCACTTATGTCGCAAAAAAAAAAAAAAAACAGTGGTGATTAAATACCACCAAAAATAAGCTCTATTTCTGTGAAAAAAAATATAAAAATTTTGTTTGGGTACAGTGTTGCATGACTGAGTAATTGGCACTAAAAGTGCGAGAGCACTAAAAGCTGAAAATTGGGCTGGGCAGGAAGAGTGTATAAGTGTCCTGTATTGAAGTGGTTAATTAAGCAATTAACCCTTTAAACTTCTACCACCTGCTTTCCGAAAAGCAGGAAAATTTCACAAGCTTAGCAATAAAAATTATGAAAAATAAACATCTTTACACATGCTGTGACCACAGACCGGTATATTCAGAAAGTTATTCTACAGTAGCACTCTTCAAGAGACAGAGATATGTTTAGTTTGAGTAAGTACATTAGAGATAGTTTTAACGCTTTTCAAAATATAGTTTAATAATGAAAAGGTAACAAATGGTGCAAATAAAATATGTACAAAAAAAATATATTACTAAGAAACAAAAGGACAACAAGCAACAGAAAGATAAAGGGGTGACAAATAAAGAATACTCCTGTTTCAGCAGATTTCAGTCAATGAGCAAGTTGTTAGATTGGCTCTCATAATTTGACAGGTCTTTAGTTGCTTGATGGTACACAAGAGCTCCCAAAATGTGGATGCATTCCACTTTTCTTCACATCAAGGGGGGTGTAGAGAGAGACCATCTGACCAGTCGTCTGGTCTAATAGGTGGTTGCTGGGATGTTACGTTTATGACCAAATCCCAAATACAGTTCTCTTTAATTATTCATATTTCTACATATCTGCAGGGAACAGTCAGCTACACTGCATATTATTGTCCAGTATAAAATTAGCTTTGAAATGGATATAGACATGACAGGTCTCGGATATCAATTTCTCATAGGAGGGGCGTGGTGTTCTAATCCACTCTGATACCTCATAGCATAGGGGTGTCTGGGTTCAAAATGCTTTTTATGAGTTATGACATACACTGAAGTTTTAGAGTCTTGGCTGCTAACTAGTCATCAGGTATGTGGATTGCTACTGAATTTACAATAGAGGCGAAAGCTGCAGATACCTGTTAAAACTTAAGTCACTCTATGGGGCAAGTCAGACATTGTTATTAGGGTTTCCAAGACTAAAGTGTGGATTTGGGTAATAGGCACGAGAGAGTATGCATTTCTCCTCTCAAGGATCTGATAAGAAAATTCTGGCATGGCTAACAGTTAGGGAGGGGCCGAACACCCCCCCCCCCCCCGTTGAATTGCACCAGAACACCTTGAACAGGCAAAAAGTTCTAGCGAACATGCAAACCCTATTAAAGTCTATGGGGCACGGACATGAAAAATCAAAAGTCCTAATTTTAAAGGCTTATATGCAAGTTATTGCCATAAAAAATTTATGGGGACCCGGGTACTGCCCTGGCGGACATGTATCAATGCAAAGAAAAGTTTTTTAAATGATAATTTTTTTCAGGAGCAGTGATTTTAATAATGCTTAAAGTGAAACAATAAAAAGGAAATATTTCTTTAAATATTGTGTCTGGGGATCCCCTTAGTCTGCCTGTAAAGTGGAGCATCTGTGCGATGTGTAGAACAGTGCCGCAGCAATAATGACATTTCTAAAGGAAAAAATGTAATTTAAATTTGTGCGCAGCTGTATTGCTGGCTCCTGGCAATATAGAAGAAATAGCAAGGAAAACACGGCGTAGGGTCCCCCCCAGTCCATACCAGAGGAGTGTGGGGTATGATAGTGGGCAGTATGCACAGCAGAGGAGTATAAGGGTAAATTAAGGGTATAAGGGGATATTAAGGGGAACTCCATGCCAAAATGTAAAAAAAAATTGGAGTGGGGTCCCCCCAAAGTCCATACCAGACCCTTATCCGAGCATGCAGCCTGGAAGTCAGGATGGGGGGGGCGAGCGAGCACCCCCCCCCCTGAACCATACCAGGCCACATGCCCTCAACACTCAACACCCAAAGCACCTTGTCGCCATGTTGGGGACAAGAGCCTCTTCCCATAAACCCCAGATCCCGTCCCCCCGTCCCCCCCATGTGAATGGATATCGGGTATATTGTACCCCTACCCAACCACAACAGACAGTTTTTGACAATTTGTTTGTTCTAAGAATAAACTAACATCGAGCCCATCCCTACTAACGGTTTGTGTATTGCGTGAACTGGAGGAGAAGAGGCAACCAGAATGGTGAGCTGCAGCAAGACCAGGATTAACGACACAATTTTTCTAATTTTCCTGCGTTAGCAAATATTGCATGGTATTCCAATGCCTGGTCCATGGTCTGGTGACAGAAAGTAAAGTCTGACTGTTCCCAAACACAATTGATTGTCTCACCTTATTAAAAATTACAACTTTAGATCAGCATGTAGGCCTGCGAGTACCTGTGTATTGTCTTGTTGAGTACCTGTGTAGGGATGAGCCGAACACCCCCCGGTTCGGTTCGCACCAGAACCCGCGAACGGACCGCAAGTTCGCACGAACGTTAGAACCCCATTGACGTCTATGGGACTCGAACGTTCGAAATCAAAAGTGCTCATTTTAAAGGCTAATTTGCATGGTATTGTCCTAAAAAGGGTGTGGGGACCCGGGTCCTACCCCAGGGGACATGTATCAATGCAAAAAAAACTTTTAAAAACGGCCGTTTTTTCGGGAGCAGTGATTTTAATGATGCTTAAAGTAAAAAAAAAAAAGTGAAATATTCCTTTAAATATCGTACCTGGGGGGTGTCTATAGTATGCCTGTAAAGTGACGCGTGTTTCCCATGTTTAGAACAGTCCCTGCACCAAATGTCATTTTTAAAGGAAAAAATCTCATTTAAAACTGCTTGCGGGTTTAATGTCATGTCGGGTCCTGGCAATATGGATGAAAATCAGTGAGACAAACGGCATGGGTACCCCCCAGTCCATTACCAGGCCCTTTGGGTCTTGTATGGATATTAAGGGGAACCCCGCACCCAAATTAAAATAAGGAAAGGTCCCTATATACTCTGAACAGCAGTATACAGGCGGTGCAAACAAGACAGGGACTGTAGGTTTGTTGTTAAGTAGAATCTGTTTGTAATTTTGAACATTTTTAACGTGTTTAGCTCCAGCCAAAAAATCTTTTCTAAGCTTTTTGGAAAACATAGGGAAGGGTTATCACCCCTGTGACATTTGTTTTGCGTCTTTCCTCCTCTTCAGAAGATTTCACCTCACTTTTTTGTCCCAATGAAAAATGTTTTTTGAAAATTTGGGTTTTTTTGTGGAACAAGGATTGGAAAGCATCAGTGGAAAGGAGAAATTGTTTTCCCATATTAACTCTTACATGAGAGAATTTCCCTTCCTAGGGGTAGATTTCATCTCACTTCCTGTTGTCTCCTTCCGTTTGCAAGTAGGAGTCGTTTGTAAGTTAGATGTTTGAAAGTAGGGTCCTGCCCTATATACTCAGCAGAAATTAGGGCCTTAGGTGTTGCTGTGGCCAAAACACTGTAAGCCCTCACAGGGCCCTGCTGTGAAATATTAGATCAAGAATTGTAATTACATGCCCCTGTTGAACAGGAGCTGAAAAATTAGGCCTTAGGCACTGGTGCTGGTGCCACAACACTGCAACCCCTCACAGACACTCTAGTTGGAACGCAGGAACGAGCCCTGCTGCAAAGTATTGCATCAAAAATTGTAATTACACGCCCCTGTTAGACAGGGGCAGAAAAATTGGGCCTTAGGCACTGGTGCTGGTGCCACAACACTGCAACCCCTCACAGACACTCTAGTTGGAACGCAGGAACGAGCCCTGCTGCAAAGTATTGCATCAAAAATTGTAATTACACGCCCCTGTTAGACAGGGGCAGAAAAATTGGGCCTTAGGCACTGGTGCTGGTGCCACAACACTGCAACCCCTCACAGACACTCTAGTTGGAACGCAGGAACGAACCCTGCTGCAAAGTATTGCATCAAAAATTGTAATTACACGCCCCTGTTAGACAGGGGCAGAAAAATTGGGCCTTAGGCACTGGTGCTGGTGCCACAACACTGCAACCCCTCACAGACACTCTAGTTGGAACGCAGGAACGAGCCCTGCTGCAAAGTATTGCATCAAAAATTGTAATTACACGCCCCTGTTAGACAGGGGCAGAAAAATTGGGCCTTAGGCACTGGTGCTGGTGCCACAACACTGCAACCCCTCACAGACACTCTAGTTGGAATGCAGGAACGAGCCCTGCTGCAAAGTATTACATCAAACATTGTAATTACACGCCCCTGTTATACAGGGGCTGAAAAATTGTGCCTTAGGCACTGGTGGTGGCGCCCAGAACCAAAAATGTTCTTACAAGCTATCAGCGTGATGATTGAGGAGGAAGAGGATAATTACTCAGGGATAGTCACTCAGCATCAGCATAGGCAGTCTTTGAAGGGATCTGAAAAAAATTATTCAGTTACATCAGCATCAGGTGCTTGGTAGCTGGTGGTGATCCAAGACTGATTCATTTTTATGAAGGTCAGCCGATCGACCGAGTCAGTGGACAGACGCACCCTGTGATCGGTTACCACGCCTCCAGCAGCACTGAATGTGCGTTCCGAAAGAACGCTGGATGCAGGACAGGCCAGTAGCTCAATTGCATACTGTGCAAGCTCTGGCCAGTGATCCATCCTCAAGACCCAGTAACCCAGAGGATTTTCGGTGGGAAAGGTGTCCAAGTCTGATCTTGCCCCTAGGTATTCCTGCACCATGTAAAACAGACGCTGGCGATGGTTGCTGGAACCGATCATACCTTGGGGCTGCGGACCAAAAAATTGTCTGAACGCATCGGTCAGACGGCCACCTTCTCCACCGCTCCTTCTTTGACTGACCGAAGCCTCAGCAACACGTTGTCCAGAAACAGGAGTTTGTAACCTCCCAGTCTCTGGGAACGCGTTGCACAGACCTTTCTGCAAGGCCTCCCGAAGATGTTTCATCCTCTGCTCCCTCTGCGATGGCAAGATAAGGTCCGCAACCTTACCCTTGTAACGTGGATCAAGGAGGGTTGCCAGCCAGTATTGGTCCTTCTCCTTGATACCACGAATACGAGGATCCTTACGCAGGCTTTGCAGGATCAGGGAGGCCATGCAGCGTAGGTTTGCTGAGGCATTCGGTCCGGAGTCCTCTGGGTCACTAAGGACAACAACGTCCGCAGCCACCTCCTCCCAGCCACGTACAAGTCCATGTGTTCCTTGGGACTGATCCCTTAAAGACTGCTGATGCTGAGTGCCAGGCTCCACCTCCATACTGACACAATCTTCCTCCTCCTCCTCCTCCTCCTCCTCCTCGTCCTCTTCCTGTGTGATCGGCGGGCACGCAGGAACACTGTCTGGATAAAGGGGGCCTTGAGAGCTAAGGAAGTCCTCCTCTTCCTGCCTCTGTTCTGCCTCAAGTGCCCTGTCCATTATTCCACGCAGCATGTGCTCCAACAGGTGGACAAGGGGGACAGTGTCACTGATGCATGCACTGTCAGTGCTCACCATCCTCGTGGCCTCCTCGAATGGTGACAGGACAGTGCATGCATCCCTGATCATGGCCCACTGGCGTGGGGAAAAAAAACCAAGGTCCCCTGACCCTGTCCTGGTGCCATAGTCGCACAGGTACTCATTTATGGCCCTCTGCTGCGTGTGCAGCCGCTGCAGCATGGCCAATGTCGAGTTCCACCTGGTGGGCATGTCACAGATTAGGCGGTTCTTGGGCAGGTTAAACTCCTTTTGGAGGTCCGTCAGCCGAGCACTGGCATTATATGACCGGCGGAAATGCACACAGACTTTCCTGGCCTGCCTCAGGACATCCTGTAAGCCCGGGTACCTGCCCAAGAACCGCTGCACCACCAAGTTAAGGACGTGAGCCAAACAGGGCACATGGGTCAGTTGTCCCTGTCGGAGGGCAGAGAGGAGGTTGGTGCCATTGTCGCAAACCACCATTCCTGCCTTAAGTTGGCGTGGCGTCAACCACCTCTGAACCTGCCCCTGCAGAGCTGACAGAACCTCTGCCCCAGTGTGGCTCCTGTCCCCCAAGCACACCAGCTCAAGCACCGCATGGCATCTTTTGGCCTGCGTACTTGCGTAGCCCCTTGAACGCCTACGGAGCACCGCTGGTTCCGAGGAAGAGGCCATGGAGGAAGAAGAAGAGGAGGGGGTGGAGGAGAGAGGTGTGTCACAATCAGCATTTTGGAGGCGTGGTGGCGGAACAACCTCCAACACTACTGCACCTTGTCCTGCATCCTTCCCAGCTGCCAGCAGAGTCACCCAATGCGCCGTGAAACTTAAGTAACGTCCCTGTCCATGCCTGCTGGACCATGAGTCAGCGGTAATATGCACCTTACCGCTGACCGCCCTGTCCAGCGAGGCATGGACATTGCCTTCCACATGCCGGTAGAGAGCTGGAATCGCCTTCCGTGAGAAAAAGTGGCGTTTGGGTACCTGCCACTGAGGAACCGCACATTCCACAAACTCACGGAAGGGGGCAGAGTCTACCAACTGAAAAGGCAGCAGTTGAAGTGCTAGCAATTTTGCCAAGCTAGCATTCAACCGCTGGGCATGTGGATGGCTGGGAGCAAACTTCTTTCGGCGGTGCAGCAGCTGGGGCAGGGAAATTTGCCTGGTACAATCTGGCGTCGGTGTACCAAAAGCAGATTGCCCAAAAGTACTTGGCTGTGACACACCTAATTCTACACCTTCATTCCTCTCACTGCAGGTCTCAGAGAGGACTGAAGGTCTAGTGGGGTTGGAAATCTCAGCTGATGAGGAGCAAGGAGAGATCCTCTTTGTTCTTTGGTGTGGGTCTTTTAGATATGCTTGCCAACGAACTGCATGGCAGGTCAACATATGTCTGGTCAAGCATGTGGTACCCAAGCGGGAGATGTTTTGGCCACGCGAGATACGCTTGAGACATATGTTGCAAATAGCAGCGGTGCGATCTGATGCACTCGTCTCAAAAAAGGCCCACACCAAAGAACTTTTTGAATAACGCGCAGAGACTGCAGCGCCCTGCACATGTGGAGCTTTGGGGTGTGATGCAGTCAATGTGCTGCCCTTAGGCTGGCCCCTGGAGGGCATCCTGCCTCGTTGGTGATGTGCCGCCTCCTCCTCCTCCTCCTCCTCCTCTCTCCTATCAGGCACCCACGTTGAGTCAGTGACCTCATCATCCCCTCCCTCCTCATCACTGGAGCAAACCTGGCAGTATGCTGCAGCAGGGGGAGCATGACTGCCAGATTGCTGTCCTTCTTGGGCACCCCCTCTGTCCGTGCTCATGTTACTGCCTTCATCGAGCTCAGTATCATCATCAGAGCCTTCCAAACGCTGGGCATCCTCCAGGAGCATGTACCCAACACTGTGGTCAAACAGTTCGAGGGAATCCTCATGAGGACATGGTGGAGCTAGGGAAGGAGTCACTGATGACATTGAGCTGAGGGAAGAGGCCGCTGCTTTGCCAGACAAAGCACCCTGGGCATGGGTGAGAGAGGATGAGGAGGATGAGGACGGCTTGGTCATCCACTCGACCAAGTTTTCTGCATGTTGCGGCTCAACACGGCCAGCTGCCGAAAAAAAGGCCAAGCGTGTCCCATGGCCACGTGCTGATGAGGATGCACCGTCTCCACGACCAGCACTAGACACAGAGCCTGCTTGCCCTCTCTTATTGGCTTGTGACTGTCTGCCTCTCCTTCTTGGCCTTCCAGACATACTAATGGCCTGTAGCTGCACTAAGCTGGGATAGAACACCTGTAATTTTCTTCATATAGCTTTATATACTGTAACCAGACAAGCCTGCCTGTCAGGAGGAAGATAACAGGAACGGATCTAGCTGAACACTGTGAGCAGGACGCACTGCACTAAATGTAAATAGCAGGAACGGATCTAGCTGAACACTGTGAGCAGGACGCACTGCACTAAATGTAAATAGCAGGAACGGATCTAGCTGAACACTGTGAGCAGGACGCACTGCACTAAATGTAAATAGCAGGAACGGATCTAGCTGAACACTGTGAGCAGGACGCACTGACTGCACTAAATGTAAATAGCAGGAACGGATCTAGCTGAACACTGTGAGCAGGACGCACTGACTGCACTAAATGTAAATAGCAGGAACGGATCTAGCTGAACACTGTGAGCAGGACGCACTGCACTAAATGTAAATAGCAGGAACGGATCTAGCTGAACACTGTGAGCAGGACGCACTGCACTAAATGTAAATAGCAGGAACGGATCTAGCTGAACACTGTGAGCAGGATGCACTGACTGCACTAAATGTAAATAGCAGGAACGGATCTAGCTGAACACTGTGAGCAGGACGCACTGCACTAAATGTAAATAGCAGGAACGGATCTAGCTGAACACTGTGAGCAGGACGCACTGCACTAAATGTAAATAGCAGGAACGGATCTAGCTGAACACTGTGAGCAGGACGCACTGACTGCACTAAATGTAAATAGCAGGAACGGATCTAGCTGAACACTGTGAGCAGGAGGCACTGCACTAAATGTAAATAGCAGGAACGGATCTAGCTGAACACTGTGAGCAGGACGCACTGCACTAAATGTAAATAGCAGGAACGGATCTAGCTGAACACTGTGAGCAGGACGCACTGCACTAAATGTAAATAGCAGGAACGGATCTAGCTGAACACTGTGAGCAGGACGCACTGCACTAAATGTAAATAGCAGGAACGGATCTAGCTGAACACTGTGAGCAGGACGCACTGCACTAAATGTAAATAGCAGGAACGGATCTAGCTGAACACTGTGAGCAGGACGCACTGCACTAAATGTAAATAGCAGGAACGGATCTAGCTGAACA
Organism: Lithobates septentrionalis; assembly: GCA_037952835.1. Lineage (NCBI taxonomy): Eukaryota > Metazoa > Chordata > Amphibia > Anura > Ranidae > Lithobates > Lithobates septentrionalis. The sequence continues at coordinate 3,164,458 of JBBDGP010000609.1, read as the reverse complement.
CTGTGAGCAGGACGCACTGACTGCACTAAATGTAAATAGCAGGAACGGATCTAGCTGAACACTGTGAGCAGGACGCACTGCACTAAATGTAAATAGCAGGAACGGATCTAGCTGAACACTGTGAGCAGGACGCACTGCACTAAATGTAAATAGCAGGAACGGATCTAGCTGAACACTGTGAGCAGGACGCACTGCACTAAATGTAAATAGCAGGAACGGATCTAGCTGAACACTGTGAGCAGGACGCACTGCACTAAATGTAAATAGCAGGAACGGATCTAGCTGAACACTGTGAGCAGGACGCACTGCACTAAATGTAAATAGCAGGAACGGATCTAGCTGAACACTGTGAGCAGGACGCACTGCACTAAATGTAAATAGCAGGAACGGATCTAGCTGAACACTGTGAGCAGGACGCACTGACTGCACTAAATGTAAATAGCAGGAACGGATCTAGCTGAACACTGTGAGCAGGACGCACTGCACTAAATGTAAATAGCAGGAACGGATCTAGCTGAACACTGTGAGCAGGACGCACTGCACTAAATGTAAATAGCAGGAACGGATCTAGCTGAACACTGTGAGCAGGACGCACTGCACTAAATGTAAATAGCAGGAACGGATCTAGCTGAACACTGTGAGCAGGACGCACTGCACTAAATGTAAATAGCAGGAACGGATCTAGCTGAACACTGTGAGCAGGACGCACTGCACTAAATGTAAATAGCAGGAACGGATCTAGCTGAACACTGTGAGCAGGACGCACTGACTGCACTAAATGTAAATAGCAGGAACGGATCTAGCTGAACACTGTGAGCAGGACGCACTGCACTAAATGTAAATAGCAGGAACGGATCTAGCTGAACACTGTGAGCAGGACGCACTGCACTAAATGTAAATAGCAGGAACGGATCTAGCTGAACACTGTGAGCAGGACGCACTGCACTAAATGTAAATAGCAGGAACGGATCTAGCTGAACACTGTGAGCAGGACGCACTGCACTAAATGTAAATAGCAGGAACGGATCTAGCTGAACACTGTGAGCAGGACGCACTGCACTAAATGTAAATAGCAGGAACGGATCTAGCTGAACACTGTGAGCAGGACGCACTGACTGCACTAAATGTAAATAGCAGGAACGGATCTAGCTGAACACTGTGAGCAGGACGCACTGACTGCACTAAATGTAAATAGCAGGAACGGATCTAGCTGAACACTGTGAGCAGGACGCACTGCACTAAATGTAAATAGCAGGAACGGATCTAGCTGAACACTGTGAGCAGGACGCACTGCACTAAATGTAAATAGCAGGAACGGATCTAGCTGAACACTGTGAGCAGGACGCACTGCACTAAATGTAAATAGCAGGAACGGATCTAGCTGAACACTGTGAGCAGGACGCACTGCACTAAATGTAAATAGCAGGAACGGATCTAGCTGAACACTGTGAGCAGGACGCACTGACTGCACTAAATGTAAATAGCAGGAACGGATCTAGCTGAACACTGTGAGCAGGACGCACTGACTGCACTAAATGTAAATAGCAGGAACGGATCTAGCTGAACACTGTGAGCAGGACGCACTGCACTAAATGTAAATAGCAGGAACGGATCTAGCTGAACACTGTGAGCAGGACGCACTGCACTAAATGTAAATAGCAGGAACGGATCTAGCTGAACACTGTGAGCAGGACGCACTGCACTAAATGTAAATAGCAGGAACGGATCTAGCTGAACACTGTGAGCAGGACGCACTGCACTAAATGTAAATAGCAGGAACGGATCTAGCTGAACACTGTGAGCAGGACGCACTGACTGCACTAAATGTAAATAGCAGGAACGGATCTAGCTGAACACTGTGAGCAGGACGCACTGACTGCACTAAATGTAAATAGCAGGAACGGATCTAGCTGAACACTGTGAGCAGGACGCACTGCACTAAATGTAAATAGCAGGAACGGATCTAGCTGAACACTGTGAGCAGGACGCACTGCACTAAATGTAAATAGCAGGAACGGATCTAGCTGAACACTGTGAGCAGGACGCACTGCACTAAATGTAAATAGCAGGAACGGATCTAGCTGAACACTGTGAGCAGGACGCACTGCACTAAATGTAAAGAGCAGGAACAGATCTAGCTGAACACTGTGAGCAGGACGCACTGCACTAAATGTAAAGAGCAGGAACAGATCTAGCCTAATCTAGCTCTCAAATCAAATGACACTGTCTGTCTCTCTCTCTATCAGCACACCGGAACACACTACACAGGGCCGCCGTGCAGGCGGCCTTATATAGTGTGGGGCGTGTACTAAATCCCCTGAGCCATAATTGGCCAAAGCCACCCTGGCTTTGGCCAATTACAGCTCTCTCTACTGACGGCGCTGTGATTGGCCAAGCATGCGGGTCATAGTGCATGCTTGGCCAATCATCAGCCAGCAATGCACTGCGATGCCGCAGTGAATTATGGGCCGTGACGCGCCACACGAATTTGGCGCGAACGGCCCATAACGTTCGCAATTCGACGGACGGTCGAACAGCCGATGTTCGAGTCGAACATGGGTTCGACTCGAACACGAAGCTCATCCCTATGCCTGTGTATTGTCTTGTTGAGTACCTGTGTATTGTCTTGTTGAGTATTAGTGTCAGGAAGCTAGTTGTTAGGTGATTTGGACAGGGTATAATTCCCAATCCACATTAAATTTAATAGGTACGATGCCCGGCGGGTGTGGAGAGGCGACTTGTTGTACATCTTGCGGCATGTATGCGTTCCTTGATCGAGGGTGAATACTGCTGTGCAAAATGTAAGCGCATTGTTTCCCTGGAAGCCCAGGTTCTGAATCTGGGGAAGCAACTGTCAGCACTGAAAAGTCCCTCCATACTAAAGGAGAGCCAGGAACGTACACAGCAGGTGCCGTCCGGGGCCAGCACAGAGGCGGGTGGAGACAAAGAGATGCAGGCACTAGCAAAGAGTAGATGGGTGAAAGTCAGGAACGGTAGAGGGGGAAGTGCCAGGGAGGCCGATCCAGGGCTGGAGCATCCCAATAAGTACGTTCCATTGAGTGACGTTGGTGTAACCAGTCAGGGACCAGCACTGCTGGAGCTGAGGGACTCTCCTAGCTGCCGGGGGAAGAACTCCTCCAATGAGAGTGGGGGGGGAAGGAAAGACCGGTTTTGGTGGTAGGGGACTCGATTCTTAGAAGGACAGAGAGGCCAATCTGTAACAAGACCTGAAGCACCGAACAGTATGTTGTCCACCGGGCGCTCGGGCTCGGCACATCACGGATCTGATGGACAGATTACTGGGAGGGGCTGGGGAAGACCCAGCTGTCATGGTGCACATTGGCACCAATGACAAAGTCAGAGGCAGATGTAGTGTCCTAAAGAACGATTTTAGGGACTTAGGAGCTAAATTGAGGAAAAGGACCTCCAAGGTAGTATTCTCAGGAATACTACCGGTACATCGAGCCACACCAGAAAGGCAGAGGGAGATTAGGGAAGTAAACAAGTGGCTGAAGAGCTGGTGTAGTAAGGAGGGGTTTGAGTTCCTGGAGGACTGGGCCAACTTCTCAGTCGATAACCGGTAATATAGAAGGGACAGACTGCACCTAAATGAGGAAGGTGCAGATCAGCTGGGAATGAAGATGGCCAAAAAGTTAGAGGAGTTTTTAAACTAGGCGATGGGGGGGAGGGTCCAGAGGTAGAGATAGTCAGCGTGGAACATATTTCAGAGGGTAGTATTGGGGGCATTAGTGGTAGGTTGACCAAAGCACATAAACCCAAGGTAAGTATAGTAGCAAGTCCTAGTTGCAAACTCGGAACACCCAATAAGAGGATAATATGCGACTGGTCTAAACTGCGTGGCATGTTCACCAATGCCAGGAGCCTGGTGGACAAGATGGGTGAACTAGAACTAGAGATACTGTTGTACAAGGAGAATTTGGATTTTGTGGGAATTTCAGAGACCCGGTTCAACAGCTCTCGTGATTGGCTGGCAAACATTCAAGGGTATACCCTTTATCGCAAGGATAGAGAGGGTAAAAAGGGGGAGGGGTATGCCTATATATCAAGAATAATGTACAAGTGAATGTGAGCAATGACATCACTAAGGGAGCTAGGGAGGAGGTGGAGTCCTTATTGGTGGAGCTCCAAAGGGATGAAGCTAAGGGAAAAATAATACTGGGAGTATGCTATAGGCCCCCTAACCTGAGGGAGGAAGGGGAGACAGATCTCCTATCACAATTTGGATTAGCAGCAAGGATGGGAAGTGTTATCATAATGGGGGACTTTAACTATCCAGACATAGACTGGAGCTGCGCATTCATCTAAGGCTCGCCAGTTCCTAAATGTCTCGCAGGACAATTTTATGGGTCAGATGGTAGACGCACCAACTAGAAATAAAGTGTTACTGAATCTACTGATTACCAACAATACAGACCTGATCACGGATGTGGAAATATGGGGCAATTTAGGTAACAGCGATCACAGGGCAATTGGCTTCAGTATAAAAATCACACAAATAGGAAACATAAGGGGAATACAAAGACACTGAATTTCAAAAGAGCCAACTTCCCTAAACTACGAGCCTTGCTAGAAGGCATAAATTGGGATAAAATCTTAGGAACAAAGAACACGGAGGAGAGATGGGTTTGCTTTAAGAGCATATTAAATAAGGGCATTAGCCAATGCATCCCACTGGGTAATACACTTAAAAGAGCGAACAAAAGTCCTAGGTGGCTTAACTCCAATGTAAAAATGCATATAAAAGCAAAGGAGAAGACCTTCAAAAAATACAAGGTCGAGGGATCATCATCAGCATTCAGACTTTATAAAGAATGCAACAAGAAATGTAAGGGTGCAATAAGGACGGCTAAGATAGAACATGAAAGACACATAGCGGAGGAGAGCAAAAAAAATCCCAAGAAATTCTTTAAATATGTAGACCATATTGGCACCATAAAGAATGAGGAAGGACATCTGGTTACAAAGGATGGGGAGATGGCGAAGGTACTGAATTTATTCTTCTCCTCAGGCTTCACGAGGGAATAGGGGGGCTTCAGTAACCAAAACTGCAGTGTTTATCCTCGTGACACGTCACAGGAAGCACCTCCATGGTTAACAGAGGACAGAACTAAAATTAGATTTGGGAAACTTAACATTAATAAATCACCGGGACCAGATGGCTTGCACCCGAGGGTACTTAGGGAACTCAGTCAAGTAATTGCCAGACCATTGTTCCTAATTTTTACTGACAGTCTACTGACTGGAATGGTACCAGCTGATTGGAGAAAAGCCAATGTATCACCAATATTTTAAAAGGGCCCAAAATACATCCCTGGGAATTACAGACCAGTTAGCCTAACATCATTAGTATGTAAACTCTTGGAGGGGAAGATAAGGGACTATATACAAGATTTTAGTAATGAGAACGGTATCATTAGCAATATTCAGCATGGATTTATGAAGAATCGTTCTTGCCAAACCAATCTTTTAACCTTCTATGAGGAGGTGAGTTGCCATCTAGATAAAGGAAGGCCTGTAGACGTGGTGTATCTGGATTTTGCAAAAGCATTTGACACCGCTTCCCATAAACGTTTACTGTATAAAATAAGGTCCGTTGGCATGGACCATAGGGTGAGTACATGGATTGAAAACTGGCTACAAGGGAAAGTTCAGAGGGTGGTGATAAATGGGGAGTACTCAGAATGGTCAGGGGTGGGTAGTGGGGTCCCCCAGGGTTCTGTGCTGGGTCCAATCCTATTTAATTTGTTCATAAACGACCTGGAGGATGGGGTAAACCATTCAATTCCTGTATTTGCGGACAATACTAAGCTAAGCAGGGTAATAACTTCTCCGCAGGATGTGGAAACCTTGCAAAAAGATCTGAACAAATTATTGGGGTGGGCAACTACATGGCAAATGAGGTTCAATGTAGAAAAATGTAAAATTATGCATTTGGGTGGCAAAAATATGAATGCAATCTATACACTGGGGGGAGAACCTCTGGGAGAATCTAGGATGGAAAAGGACCTGGGGGTCCTAGTAGATGACAGGCTCAGCAATGGCATGCAATGCCAAGCTGCTGCTAACAATGCAAACAGAATATTGGCATGCATTAAAAAGGGGATCAACTCCAGAGATAAAACGATAATTCTCCCGCTCTACAAGACTCTGGTCGGGCCGCATCTAGAGTATGCTGTCCAGTTCTGGGCACCAGTCCTCAGGAAGGATGTACTGGAAATGGAGCGAGTACAAAGAAGGGCAACAAAGCTAATAAAAGGTCTGGAGGATATTAGTTACAAGGAAAGGTTGTGAGCACTGAATTTATTTTCTCTGGAGAAGAGACACTTGAGAGGGGATATGATTTCTATATACAAATACCATACTGGTGACCCCACAATAGGGAAAAAACTTTTTCGCAGAAGGAAGTTTAACAAGACTCGTGGCCACTCATTAAAATTAGAAGAAAAGAGGTTTAACCTTAAACTACGTAGAGGGATCTTTACTGTAAGAGCGGCAAGGATGTGGAATTCCCTTCCACAGGTGGTGGTCTCAGGGGGGGCATCAAAAGTTTCAAGAAACTATTAGATTAGCACCTGAACGACCACAACATACAGGGATATACAAGGTAATACTGACATATAATCACACACATGGGTTGGACTTGATGGACGTGTGTATTTTTTCAATCTCACCTCTTATGTGTCAGGAGACGCAGGTCGCCTCCGTCCGCCGGGCTTCGGGGCGCATGCGCAGTGGGCTAGCACTGAGACGTACACCCGTTCGTGGCCCGATGGTGCGGCATGCGCGGGTGATCGGCGGTCCCCATGTGCGCGCCGTCGCCCGTGCGGGTGCCCGGTAGCGCATCACGCTGACGCGCTCGCCGGGGAGGCTACTTCTCCTTGAACCATTGCTAGTTCCTTGTTCCTGTCTATCTGTGCTGAACCCCTGACCTCTGCCTGTTTAACGGATTGCTCTGCCTGCCTGATACCCCTGACCTCTGCCTGTTTAACGGATTGCTCTGCCTGCCTGATACCCCTGACCTCTGCCTGTTTAACAGATTGCTCTGCCTGCCTGATACCCCTGACCTCTGCCTGTTTAACGGATTTCTCTGCCTGCCTGATACCCCTGACCTCTGCCTGTTTAACGGATTGCTCTGCCTGCCTGATACCCCTGACCTCTGCTAGTGAAACGGACTCTGATCTGCCTGATACCCCGGTTCTGACCTCTGCTTGCTTAACGGACTCTGTTCTGCTTGATACCCCGGTTCTGACCTTTGCCTGCTTAACGGACTTTCTGTTCCTCAGTTCCCCGGTCCTGAACGGCACCCGCCGGTGTTCTCCAATAAACAACCAGGACTTCTAGTAGGCCTTCCTGATATCCTGCATCTACCGGAAGCCCGTGCCTGCGCGTGCCCCCAACTCCCTGTATCATCTCCAGGGGCTCGGGTGCGCGTGGTCGTAAGGGCGAGCCACTCTCGGCATCTAGGCCTCGTGAGTATTAGTCGTGACACTATGTAACTATGTAGCAAGGAGTACCAACCTCTGCAGCTGATGCTAATGGTTATTTTTTTTCTTTGATTCTGTCCCCCCCCTCAAAACAAAACATGATTTTACCATACAGCATTGCCTTCTCCTATCACCACTGCTCGAATGACACCAATACCATTTTGTTGGAAGTTTCTGGTTGATACAACCAAGTTGGAATGCAAAAAGTTGCACATCAAAAGCTTTGTAGAACAAAAGCTTGGCTCCTGTCCAACTGGTGTAATAAGATGGAAATCCTTGATTAGATGAATGTCCTGCTACAGATGATCAAAGGGCCAGCTAAGAGGACTCAAGGACCCAGGTCACATAGCGGTGAGAAAAGAAATAAAGAAATATAATATATTGAGAAGGACTGCCCCGTAACTACTTTCATTCGTTAGAAACCTAAATGGGCTGGAAATAGGGTTGGGCCTGGACGGTGTATGGATGAAGTTCAAAAAGTGCACACAGAAGGGAAGTCATCCCTTTTCACTCTTGGCTCTTGCCTGATGGTTCTCTGAGCCTCATGGCTCTCTCTGTTACCATCTTGAGCCCAGCTAATGAGACTGGGTGTCTAGGAGGACATGCATGCGATAAGTATCTTTGATGTTCTTGTGTTATATGCTCTATAGTATTTTCATGTTAGCATCTTCCTATTTTCTTGGGAAATAAATAAGACATTGTTTTATTAAGCAGTGTGTTTGTTTTCATAGCTAACCTTATATTATTGTGCTATCAACAGTACCTATCAGAGTTTTATAGACTAGCTAACTATAGGAATAGACAAATAATACATATATGGAATAAATAGCGGGAATCCGTAGCCACCCTCGGATATAAAATTTAAAATACAAATTTAAAAATACAAATTTAAAAATAATGATAAAAAAAATAAAAAATAAAAAAATAATAACAAATAAAAATCTATATTTCTCCCATATTTGTTATTATTTTTTTTTTTTTATTATTATTTTTAAATTTGTATTTTTAAATTTGTATTTTTTTCCCCACGTGAGAGTAAAATAGCTCTCTGTTCCAATAGAAGTTCAATGCGGCCTGCAATCTAATGCCCCGTACACACGGTCGGACTTTGTTCGGACATTCCGACAACAAAATCCTAGGATTTTTTCAGACGGATGTTGGCTCAAACTTGTCTTGCATACACACGGTCACACAAAGTTATCGGAAAATCCGATCGTTCTAAACGCGGTGACGTAAAACACGTACGTCGGGACTATAAACGGGGCAGTGGCCAATAGCTTTCATCTCTTTATTTATTCTGAGCATGCGTAGCACTTTGTCCATCGGATTTGTGTACACACGATCGGAATTTCCGACAACGGATTTTGTTGTCGGAAAATTTTATATCCTGCTCTCAAACTTTGTGTGTCGGAAAATCCGATGGAAAATGTCCGATGGAGTCCACACACGGTCGGAATTTCCGACAACACGCTCCGATCGGACATTTTCCATTGGAAAATCCGACCGTGTGTACGGGGCATAAGGGAGCTAAAGTCAGTGGTAATTCTAGAGCATTGATTAAGAGTGTGCTCTGCCTTGTGTGCTGTGGGACTACAAGTAAAAGTTAGCGTTTAAACAGCTTTTTATCTGTATGTTTTGTATGTGTGCATTGTCTGAGCAGCTGCAGTGTATAGACTGGTTGAGCAACCTTCAGTGTGGACTAATTAGCAAGTCAATGGAGATCATTGAAGATTTTCTTAAGAGACATGCCTGTGTTAATTTCAGCACTGTGGCAGAAAACGCTTTAAAGCACCAATTTGATGAGTTATTGAGACAATGTAATATTCATAAGGATCAGATAAAACATAAAAAGTCTTCGAAAAAAGGCAGGAAAGCGAAGATGGCCAATGTTGTATGCATGTTATTGAAAATGAAAGACATTGCTATAGCGAAAGAATGCCAATGGTATGCTGAGTGAAAGCAATTATTGGAGCAGGTACAAAGTGTAACTAAGAATATATTAACAATGGTTGCAAAGGCAGATGCAAATGTTCGTGATCACATTGAACAATTAGTGACTGAGAAATGTGTCTTGGAACAGGAAATGAATGAATTAGAGGAAACGTGTAAACAAAGAGAAAGTTGCATTGCCTCTTTGAATCAGAGAGAGGCTGAGAATGAGCATATTATTATACTGTTTAGGAAGGAATTACATGAAGCCCAGTCTGCCATGGAGTTCTCCTCCACACATGCTCAGTGCTTAGCAAAGATAAAGGCTCTGGAACAACATGTAGAAAAGCCAAATGCAAGTGTTGCTGCAAGTGATGTTGCTATGTTGGAGATCTGAATGAGGAATATTTAAATAAAAGTGCGGTAACTGCGCTTGAAATTGATTCAGGAGTTGAAACAGTGGAGACTTCTGTTCAGTCCATTGCTAGTGACTCCTCAGACAATGAAAGTGTAAAATCTGTTCATTCTAATCATAGTAGTGTTATACAGCAATGTGAGTCTCTATCGCCATATGCTGAGAGAAGGGCCTATGCAGGGAGACCAAGTGCTTTGTTTGTAAAAAAGGGGGGTCACATAGCTAGGTATTGTTTGGCGGCTAATAATGATATGCAAAGGAAATACCCTAAAACTACACCAAGGCCTTATGAAGTTTATTCTGCGGGATGGGGTAGCAATCCAAGGCATAGAGGCCATAGTTATCAAACCCGTTTCCCTTTTAAGACCCAAATGCTGGGACTACAAACCGAAAATAGTCAATTAAGACCGGAAAGGCATTACTATGTAGAACAGTTGCATAGACTCAAAATGGAGGTAGCCGCATGTTCATTCAAATATAGCACTGGGGAAACAATGTTAGCAGCCCTTAGTGAGCTGCATGGATGGTAAGAATTTTCTGGTTAATATTTCTTTGCTATGAATAAGGTTTAGATGTGAGTTTCAGAGATTTGCCCTTCATGTTTGGAATATTATAGAGGACCTCTGGATTGTTATTTTTTTTTAAATTCTGTTATGATTATATGGTTTTTTCCTCCTCTTATTTTTTTTTTTATTGTTTTTTTTTATTTTAATTTTTTTTTATTTTAATTTCTGTTATTTGTTTATTCATTTATTTTATTTTTGTTTTGTTCAGGTGGAAAAATTGTTAGGTTTAGTCCACCTGAAAGGGGGGTCATTGGCTATGCCCTCAATTAGCAGGTAAATACATTTTGTTTAAGACAAGAGTTGGTAGGAAGCCATTCTAGCCGCTGGAGTTCTTGTAGTTTTTTTTCTTTGTTTTTATTTTCATTCAGGTGGAAAAAGGTTTAGGCTTTGTCCACTTGAAAGGGGAGTTAGTGCATAGGTCTTAAGGTATAGATAAATGTTTAAGTTGAGAATTTTTGAGAAGCAACATTCACGTTTTTTTTTTATTTTTTTCCTCTTGCCATGGGGATCCATTTTAGAGTGGGTTCAGCCTAAAGAAATCATGGTTGTTTTGATAATTTGTTTAGAGTTGCAGAACCCTGGAATACTAAGTTCCTGGGTTCCAAGAAGGAAACTATAAGTAAACATAGCAAGCGAGTAGATATTGTGGATAAGAATTTGATTCTGCTCTTGTTTTTCACTTCCAGAGTCCTGGTTGAGCGAGATTGGAGAGGTTTCTGGAACAGAGATGAAAGATGTTCATCTGGTTTGCAGTTTGTGCCATACCACACCACAAATTTGTTCTGATAAACATTTAGGAGAGAAGGGATACACGAAAAGATTCAGATTAATACTTGCAATATAAGGTTTCTTTTTCTTATGGACAATTTAGTGCTAATGCTGAATCTGAAAGACCTTGCCCAGCAACGAGACTTGTGAAACATTTTGCCGGAGTCTCTCCTGTCATTTAGGAATGCAAAGGTACTGTGAATAAACGTGCAATGGGTTGGAGGTTGGGGGAGGAATATAACCTATCAAATTCGTCAGAACAAGAATAATTTTTTTTTTTGTTGGAGGGAGGAATAATCATGTTTTTATTGTGGAAAATGTATTGACATAACTGAATTAATATAGTGCAGGTACCCAGGAGACTGGCACTTATGCATAAGTAAGATGTCTGTTGGCCAATTGACACATCAATGGAGTGAAAATTTCATTGTAGAGGTGGTGTCTCAATCTTAGTAGTCCCACAAAGAGGTTCTCGGGTACTGAACATGTGGGACACCAGAGCTGGATATGGGGGAGATACGCTTGGTTGATGTCTCACCTGTGAGGTTGGAACCTTGCACAGGTAATGCCAGTGACTACACACGGGAGCATGCTCCGTTAGATAAAGGGAACAAACGCTGGCTACCGGGGTAAGTATGCCTTCACCACATGGCACGTCAACGTCTCGCAATAGTTGATAATAACCTATTACCCTTATACGTGCTGAGTGTACACTGAATTAAGTGCAGTCATTGTACCGGTGGCTTACCCCCAGAGATGTGCGGACACAGAAGGCATTCAGGATGCTTATTTCTGAGGAGTAACCGAAAGAGGATTGCTGTATTCAGCACTATATTGAGGGGGAATATGAGTTCAGATGGGTGTTGTTAATTAGACATGTGCACACTGAAATGTTTTGTTTCGGAATTTCGTTTTCGTCCGAAAAATACATTTATTTAGTTACTCCCGAAATTAGTTTTTCTTTTCGTTAAAAACTTACATTCGTCCGAAAATCCAAATTAAATAAGGTTGAATCTGTCATTGAAGGCTTATGGTGTCTGTCGAATGTTCAAAGAAGATTTGACGGAGCAGCTAAACTGTACGACGCCGCAATCGTACATTTCCGGTCGAATTTTCCACCTACAAGCTAGCTGTAGTAGAATTCTAATGTTGTATGACTAGTAATAAATTAATAATTATTTATTAATTATTTTACTAGTCAACCAACATTAGAATTTTTCTATAGCCTATTGGCGGATGCATTTGACCGGAAATGTACGATTGCAGCATCGTACAGTTTACTAGCTGCTCTGTCGAATCTTCTTAGAACTTTCGACAGACACCATAAGCTAAAGATTCAACGTTTGTATGTTTTTCGTTGCTTTGGCGAATCTTCATCGTTCATTCATTGGTCTACTACTCTACCCCAACAGTCAGCTAACTTTCGCTTCTCAATCGCAAGTGCAATGGTGGGTGGTCTCAATTTCAAATAATATGGCATTAATGAATTTCGACATGGAGGACATTCCACTTCCTGGGCCTTCTATGGAGACAGCAGCAGCAGCAACATCCCCAACACCATCATCCAAAAATGGGGGCAGGAGGGGGACACAAGCTGCAACCAGCAGGAAGCGGAACCTTATGTGGACTCACATTGAGTCCCAGGTCCTTGTAAGAGAAACGCTTCCTTGCTGGATGCAGCTGCGTGGCCCCTGCTCCAGGGAAATCACTCAGGAGTGGAAGCGAGAAAAGTGGGAGGAGCTCTCCAGAAGGGTTGAGGAGACCTATCGCCATCGGCGTGACCCGACTGCCTGTCGCAAAAAATTCTACGACATAAAATGGTAAGTAACGTGTCTGATTATTTTTTTTTTTACATTTTAACCACTTCAGACCCGGAGGATTTGGCTGCCAAATGACCGTGCCACTTTTTGCGATTCGGCACTGCGCCGCTTTAACTGACAATTGCGCATTCTTTTGGTGGTATTTGATCACCTCTGCGGTTTTTATTTTTTGCGCTATGAACAAAAAAAGAGCGACAATTTTGAAAAAAAAGCTATTATTTTTTTACTTTTTGGTATATAATTATCCCCAACAAATATATAAAAAACATTTTTTTTCCTCAGTTTAGGCCGATACGTATTCTTCTACATACTTTTGGTAACAAAAATTGCAATAAGCGTTTATTGATTGGTTTGCCCAAAAGTTATAGCGTCTACAAAATAGGGATAGTTTTATGGCATTTTTATTAATAATTTTTTTTACTAGTAATGGCGGCGATCAGCGATTTTTATTGTGACTGTGACATTATGGCGGACACATCTGACACTTTTGATGCCATTCTGGGATCATTGTCATTTATACAATGATCAAAGCTCAAAAAATGCACTGATTTTACTGTGTAAAAAAAATTACACTGGCAGGGAAGGGGTTCGCTGTTCGGCGAACTGGCGAACAGCCGATGTTCGAGTCGAACATGAGTTCAACTTGAACTCGAAGCTCATCCCTACTACCCAAATGAAATTTATGCTCTTCTCCCACCACATATAGAGCTTTTATTGGTGGCATTAGATCACCGCTGGGTTTTAAATTTTTTGTTATTGAAAAATAAAAAGAGTTAAATGTATTAAATAAAAAAAAGGGGATGGGGGGTACACATCCGCAAGTGGGTTAATGCTTTGCAAAAGAAACAAGAAAGAAAATTTTACACCATACACAGTTCACATAAGCGCGTAATAATTAGAAATGTAGACTGGACATCTATATTTACTCGGCAGTCGGCACAATCCCAATCCTGTCTTTTATATTTTATTGTGCACCAAAAAAGCATAATAACAACAAAGGAGAAATGGCGCAAAGAGCCAACCAGACATGGAAGACAATCAGAATAATATATACATAATAATGTCCGAAAATGACGGTATGAATACCGTGGTATATGCGTATATAGGAGAATAATGTTATTATATAGACACATATACGCTAAAAGTGTAGAGTCCCAAATGGTGATAAAAAGGTCAAATGGAGATGACACTTTGCACCAGCGGCAGCTCCCTTGAGAGTAGAAGCAAAAACTCTGGAAGGCAATGTGGAGGAAAAACAAGGTGCGCCAATCTAAGTGCAGTATCAGATATAACTTTATTAAATAAATATAAAAAAGAACGGCCAAATGGCTACTCACAAAAACTCAGTAAGGGTAAGGCATGTGTTAGCATGTGGATAGCCCGTAGGCAAAACCGCGGCGCTCGCAGTGAAGGGTCCCAAGGGTGTGCAATGCACTTCTGGAAGATGTTCAGAGGCTGTCCGTAGTTTGGGATAATAATCCCTTTTCAGCACACCTGGTCTTCGCTACATCGACAAGATTATCATCATTTGGGATGGTCCTCCTAGCTCCGTTCATGATTTCATTACTTTCTGCAACAACAACCCCTTTGGATTATCTTTTACTTCAGTCATGGACCCAAAATCCATCTGTTTTTTGGATTTGGAATTATTTCATATCAATAACCAGATTGCTACTAAGAACTATACCAAACCCACGGCTGGAAACTCTTTTTTGCATTATTCCAGTTGCCATCACCCTAGGTGGGTTAACAATATACCCAAAAGCCAATTCCATCGCCTCAGGAGGAATTGTACTAGACTAGAGGACTACAGTTTCCAATGTACCACCCTTCTAAATAAATTTACTGATAAGGGTTATCCGACCAATGCCATCAGTGAAGCTGCCTCTCTTTACCATACAGATACCCTACCTACTTCTAAGATACAGAACACTGAACCAGTAACCAGATTTGTCACACAGTTCCATGCGAGTCATAAAAAAATGGAACACATTATAAAAAAACATTGGCCCATCTTGACCCAGGATCCTCATCTATCATCTTCTTTACCAATTGTCCCTAAATTTGCCTACCGTAGGGCATTGCACACCCTTGGGATCCTTCACTGCGAGCACCGCGGTTTTGCCTATGGGCTATCCACATGCTAATACATGCCTTACACTTACTTAGCTTTTGTGAGTAGCCATTTGGCCGTTCCTTTTTATATTTATTTAATAAAGTTATATCTGATACTGCACTTAAATTGGCGCACCTTGTTTTTCCTCCACATTACCCAAAAAAGCATATGTTTTTCTTAAAATAAATTTGGTTTGTAAATAAATGTGCAAATCTTGTGCTACATGAAAAAAATGTGCCTAATCCAAAAATTCCATTTGCATTGTTTCATTCTACGGGTTCATTCTACATGTGTTTAATGTGTTGATGTCATTTTCAGATTACAATTGTAGTTTAATTGTGGAACCCGTTTCTCTTCTCTTTTTGTTTTGCAGTTCCATAGCACGTAAGCTCAAGCAGTTGGGGCGCAAAGGGAAGCAGGTGCCTCTCCTCCCCCATGAGGCGGAGCTCCTAGCAGGTGTAGGGGAGAATGAGATCACCCAGCTGCTGGCTCATCAAGGTTGGTGTCAGCAATGCATTGTGCAATGTGTGCAGGACATTTTTTTTGTTAAGCATCCGATGTGACATTTAACATGATGTGTTTGATTTTATTTAAAGATCGTATCCAGGCCCAGCGCCGCCGGAGGCAGAGGGGGGAAGGGCCGGATGTCCTTCACGTCAGTAAGTACTGTAGTAGTGACACTAATACAGTGGGTCCTTTTCCATTTGTCCAGCCTTCCATTGTCGATTCCAGTGTCATTGCTTCTTGCTCAAGCAGTGACAGGTAGAGTCTTTGCGACGCTCTGTCAGGTAACGCAAGCGCTTGCGTAACTTATGTAATCTGACAGAACGTCGCCGCTCTGAACTGAGGCGCCTGATCAGTGGCGGTGCACCTAGCACTCGCCACTGGAACCAGGACAGGTAAGCGCCTCGTTTTTTTTTTTTACTGATTTTTTTCTAAATGGTGAATGCATGTCCCTGCCTTGTAGATAAACGTTAGTGACCTGCCCTGTATTGCCATGCTAATTGATAATTCATTTTATCTATATACACTACAGTATATTTATTTATAGTAATTTAAAGCTTGAACATTGTAACATTCATCATTTCTCTTTTAAATAGGTATCATCCAGTCAGAGGGGGAGGCTCAGGAGGAGGAGGCCGAGGCAGCAACACCCACATGTAAGTTAGTATAATCTTGTTGGTATCTGCTGAGTGATCATACATGTTTCAATGTTCTTGTACTAATGTGTGAGATTGTTGTACACTGCAGATTGTAATGTTCTTTTCTATCATTAATCAACAGCTGCTGAAGCTGAGCAGGAGGTGAAGGAGACCTGCCCTGTAGAAGCTGCTGGGGATGAGGAAGAACAGCCAGACGTGGCAGATCCAGGGAGTAAGTATAACTTTTTTTGTATTTTCCAGTCAAATATAGTATTTTAAATATGAAATGCTGATGGCATACCTTGTCTAGAAATGGTTGTGATTTATTCTGCAAGGCTTCAGTTTAGCTGGAATTATTAATCTTATTAGTCCCCCTCTGCAGCTGATTCCAGTCTTCCTGTTAGCGTGACCTGTGCTTGTTATTTCCTCAATGTTCCTGATCACGCCACCTTCTTGCTGCAGTCCAGATTCCCAGTCTGAGCCAATCACTGTTAACCACTTGCCGACCGCCTCACGCCTATATACGTGAGCAGAGCGGCACGGGCAGGCAAAATCACGTACCTGAAACGTGATTGCCTTCCCGCGGGTGGGGGGTCCGATCGGACCCCCCCCCCGGTGCCAGCTGCGGTCGGCATTTGGTTGGAAGCGATGGGAGACGAGGGGGAGGCCATCCGATCGTGGCCCCCCCCTCGCGATCGCTCCCAGCCAATGACAAACATCCCCTGCCTCTGTATAGTACACAGAGGCAGAGGATGTGATGTCATCTCTCCTCGGCTCGGGAGTTTCCGTTCCAGCGCCGAGGGGAGATGACATGTAAGTGCACCAACACTCACACACACACAGTAGAACATGCCAGGCATACCTTACACCCCCGATCCCCCCCCGATCGCCCCCCGATCCCCCCCCAATCACCCCCCCCCTGTCACAAACTGACACCAAGCAGGTTTTTTTTTTTTTTTGTTTTTTTTTTCCTGATTACTGCATAGTGTCAGTTTGTGACAGTTAGCAGTGTTAGGGTAGTGACTGTTACCCCCCTGTAGGTCTAGGGTACCCCCCTTACCCCCCCTAATAAAGTTTTAACCCCTTGATCACCCCCCGTCACCAGTGTCGCTAAGCGATCATTTTTCTGATCGCTGTATTAGTGTCGCTGGTGACGCTAGTTAGGGACGTAAATATTTAGGTTCGCCGTCAGTGTTTTATAGCGACAGGGACCCCCATATACTACCGAATAAATGTTTTAACCCCTTGATTGCCCCCTAGTTAACCCTTTCACCACTGATCACCGTATAACCGTTACGGGTGACGCTGGTTAGTTTGTTTATTTTTTATAGTGTCAGGGCACCCGCCGTTTATTACCAAATAAAAGTTTAGCCCCCTGTAGGTCTAGGGTACCCCCCTTACCCCCCCTAATAAAGTTTTAACCCCTTGATCACCCCCTGTCGCCAGTGTCGCTAAGCGATCATTTTTCTGATCGCTGTATTAGTGTCGCTGGTGACGCTAGTTAGGGACGTAAATATTTAGGTTCACCGTCAGTGTTTTATAGCGACAGGGACCCCCATATACTATCTAATAAATGTTTTAACCCCTTGATGGCCCCCTAGTTAACCCTTTTACCACTGATCACCGTATAACCGTTACGGGTGACGCTGGTTAGTTTGTTTATTTTTTATAGTGTCAGGGCACCCGCCGTTTATTACCGAAAAAAGGTTTAGCCCCCTGATCGCCCGGCGGTGATATGCGTCGCCCTAGGCAGCGTCAGATTAGCACCAGTACCGCGAACACCCATGCACGCACCGTACACGCACCGTACACCTCCCTTAGTGGTATAGTATCTGAACGCATCAATATCTGATCCGATCAGATCTATACTGGCGTCCCCAGCAGTTTAGGGTTCCCAAAAACGCAGTGTTAGCGGGATCAGCCCAGATACCTGCTAGCACCTGCGTTTTGCCCCTCCGCCCGGCCCAGCCCAGTCCAGCCCACCCAAGTGCAGTATCGATCGATCACTGTCACTTTTTTTTGTAGCGTTTTGGTGAACTGGCAAGCACCAGCGGCCTAGTACACCCCGGTCGTAGTCAAACCAGCACTGCAGTAACACTTGGTGACGTGGCGAGTCCCATAAGTGCAGTTCAAGCTGGTGAGGTGGCAAGCACAAGTAGTGTCCCGCTGCCACCAAAAAGACAAACACAGGCCCGTCGTGCCCATAGTGCCCTTCCTGCTGCATTCGCCAATCCTAATTGGGAACCCACCGCTTCTGCAGCGCCCGTACTTCCCCCATTCACATCCCCAACCAAATGCAGTCGGCTGCATGAGAGGCATTTATATATCCTCCCAAGTACCCCTACCCAACGAACGCCCCCAAAAAAGATGTTGTGTCTGCAGCAAGCGCGGATATAGGCGTGACACTCACTATTATTGTCCCTCCTGTCCTGACAATCCTGGTCTTTGCATTGGTGAATGTTTTGAACGCTACCATTCACTAGTTGAGTATTAGCGTAGCGTACAGCATTGCACAGACTAGGCACACTTTCACAGGGTCTCCCAAGATGCCATCGCATTTTGAGAGACCCGAACCTGGAAGCGGTTACAGTTATAAAAGTTACAGTTACAAAAAAAAAGTGTAAAAAAAAAAAAAAACACAAACAAAAATAAAAAAAAATAGTTGTCGTTTTATTGTTCTCTCTCTCTATTCTCTCTCTCTATTGTTCTGCTCTTTTTTACTGTATTCTATTCTGCAATGTTTTATTGTTATTATGTTTTATCATGTTTGCTTTTCAGGTATGCAATTTTTTATACTTTACCGTTTACTGTGCTTTATTGTTAACCATTTTTTTGTCTTCAGGTACGCCATTCACGACTTTGAGTGGTTATACCAGAATGATGCCTGCAGGTTTAGGTATCATCTTGGTATCATTCTTTTTAGCCAGCGGTCGGCTTTCATGTAAAAGCAATCCTAGCGGCTAATTAGCCTCTAGACTGCTTTTACAAGCAGTGGGAGGGAATGCCCCCCCCCACCGTCTTCTGTGTTTTTCTCTGGCTCTCCTGTCTCAACAGGGAACCTGAGAATGCAGCCGGTGATTCAGCCAGCTGACCATAGAGCTGATCAGAGACCAGAGTGGCTCCAAACATCTCTATGGCCTAAGAAACCGGAAGCTACGAGCATTTTATGACTTAGATTTCGCCGGATGTAAATAGCGCCATTGGGAAATTGGGGGAGCATTTTATCACACCGATCTTGGTGTGGTCAGATGCTTTGAGGGCAGAGGAGAGATCTAGGGTCTAATAGACCCCAATTTTTTCAAAAAAGAGTACCTGTCACTACCTATTGCTATCATAGGGGATATTTACATTCCCTGAGATAACAATAAAAATGATTTAAAAAAAAAAAATGAAAGGAACAGTTTAAAAATAAGATAAAAAAGCAAAAAAATAATAAAGAAAAAAAAAAAATAAATAAAAAGCACCCCTGTCCCCCTGCTCTCGCGCTAAGGCGAACGCAAGCGGCGGTCTGGCGTCAAATGTAAACAGCAATTGCACCATGCATGTGAGGTATCACCGCGAAGGTCAGATCGAGGGCAGTAATTTTAGCAGTAGACCTCCTCTGTAAATCTAAAGTGGTAACCTGTAAAGGCTTTTAAAGGCTTTTAAAAATGTATTAATTTTGTTGCCACTGCACGTTTGTGCGCAATTTTAAAGCATGTCATGTTTGGTATCCATGTACTCGGCCTAAGATCATCTTTTTTATTTCATCAAACATTTGGGCAATATAGTGTGTTTTAGTGCATTAAAATTTAAAAAAGTGTGTTTTTTTCCCCAAAAAATGCGTTTGAAAATCGCTGCGCAAATACTGTGTGAAAAAAAAAAATGAAACACCCACCATTTTAATCTGTAGGGCATTTGCTTTAAAATAATATATAATGTTTGGGGGTTCAAAGTAATTTTCTTGCAAAAAAAAATAATTTTTTCATGTAATCAAAAAGTGTCAGAAAGGGCTTTGTCTTCAAGTGGTTAGAAGAGTGGGTGATGTGTGACATAAGCTTCTAAATGTTGTGCATAAAATGCCAGGACAGTTCAAACCCCCCCCAAATGACCCCATTTTGGAAAGTAGACACCCCAAGCTATTTGCTGAGAGGCATGTCGAGTCCATGGAATATTTTATATTGTGACACAAGTAGCGGGAAAGAGACAAATTTTTTTTTTTTTTTTTTTTTTTTGCACAAAGTTGTCACTAAATGTTATATTGCTCAAACGTGCCATGGGAATATGTGAAATTACACCCCAAAATAAATTCTGTTGCTTCTCCTGAGTACGGGGATACCACATGTGTGGGACTTTTTGGGAGCCTAGCCGCGCACGGGACCCCGAAAACCAAGCACCGCCTTCAGGCTTTCTAAGGCCGTAAATTTTTGATTTCACTCTTCACTGCCTATCACAGTTTCGGAGGCCATGGAATGCCCAGGTGGCACAACCCCCCCCCAAATTACCCCATTTTGGAAAGTAGACACCCCAAGCTATTTGCTGAGAGGTATAGTGAGTATTTTGCAGACCTCACTTTTTGTCACAAAGTTTTGAAAATTGAAAAAAGAAAAAAAAAATTTTTTTTTCTGGTCTTTCTTCATTTTCAAAAACAAATGAGAGCTGCAAAATACTCACCATGCCTCTCAGCAAATAGCTTGGGGTGTCTACTTTCCAAAATGGGGTCATTTGGGGGGGGTTTGTGCCATCTTGGCATTTTATGGCCTTCAAAACTGTGATAGGTAGTGAGGAGTAAAATCAAAAATGTATGCCCTTAGAAATCCTGAAGGTGGTGCTGGGTTTTCGGGGCCCCGTACGCGGCTAGGCTCCCAAAAAGTGCCACACATGTGGTATCCCCGTACTCAGGAGAAGCAGCTGAATGTATTTTGGGGTGCAATTCCACATATGCCCATGGCCTGTGTGAGCAATATATCATTTAGTGACAACTTTTTGTAAATTTTTTTTTTTTTTTTTTTTTTTTTGTCATTATTCAATCACTTGGGACAAAAAAAAAAAATATTCAATGGGCTCAACATGCCTCTCAGCAATTTCCTTGGGGTGTCTACTTTCCAAAATGGGGTCATTTGGGGGGGGTTTGTACTGCCCTGCCATTTTAGCACCTCAAGAAATGACATAGGCAGTCATAAACTAAAAGCTGTGTAAATTCCAGAAAATGTACCCTAGTTTGTAGACGCTATAACTTTTGCGCAAACCAATAAATATACGCTTATTGACATTTTTTTTACCAAAGACATGTGGCCGAATACATTTTGGCCTAAATGTATGACTAAAATTTAGTTTATTGGTTTTTTTTATAACAAAAAGTAGAAAATATCATTTTTTTTCAAAATTTTCAGTCTTTTTCCGTTTATAGCGCAAAAAATAAAAACGGCAGAGGTGATCAAATACCATCAAAAGAAAGCTCTATTTGTGGGAAGAAAAGGACGCAAATTTCGTTTGGGTAGAGCATTGCATGACCGCGCAATTAGCAGTTAAAGCGACGCAGTGCCGAATTGAAAAAAGTGCTCTGGTCAGGAAGGGGGTAAATCCTTCCGGGGCTGAAGTGGTTAATCATCATGAATAGCACAGCAGGCTGGAGGGGGTGTGTCAGACAAGAATCTCCAGCTATTGGCTGGCAGTCCCTAGACACGTTCAATCTCTGACATGCCCCTAATGCATGCATTAACACTTTTCTCATGATGTTATACCTGTTATACCTCCTAGACTAGACCAGGAGTGAGTAACCTACCTAGCCTAGAACAGAAGTGGGCCTTATACAATCAGTGGCCTGGCCATACAAAATTATCAACTTTAAAAAGTAGCCTGCTATATTTTATTAAACACCTTTTTATTAGGTCATCCCAAATGCAATGGCTTGAATGGCTTCTCTTTGGTGAATGTAATGTTAAAGGCTGGTATAGCGCTGATATGTTTTTCTGCAATTGCAACTGATCTTCCATATTTGCGACAGTCAGTCAGTCTGGATGAGGTAGATTAGTTAGTGGTCGGTCACGATGGTCAGCACTTAGGCGTCCATTACATCTTAAGATTTTCTCCAGCCGGCCATGCGACCAAGCGGATAAAATCTTTGGGAGATTCCCCTTTACACTGATCGATGTGTAGAGGGGAATCCCTTTGTACACTGGCCGGGGAGGACACTCAGCTCCGCCCCAGTCAGAGTACAGTAAAGTACTATACCTTCCTGCACAGATCTGCAAACTTGGTATGAAGCAGCGAATTGACACAGACACCACTATCTCCTACACACAAATTGATTAGGTGCATCTCACTGAATATCAAAAATGGAAAACTGGTATGGAAGTGAAAACATCTCAAGATGTTACATGATTGTCTACAATGGCTGGGAGATAATTGCCTTTATAAAATGTTAGGGTGAAGAAGCCATGTGTATTGTATTATCTATCTATCTAATGTATTTTCTTTTCTTCACAGGTGAAGTCTTCATCCTTCACCTCCACCCGGTGGACGAAGGCCTGGACCTGCCCGCGTCTGGTTGGGCTGACTGTCCTTCCTCCCCAGCGGTTTCTACAGGGCATGTTCTCCTCCACTCTCCATCACTATCCCCCCACCTGGACACACCCATTTGTGCCTCCTCCCCAGTGCGTCCTGGTGCGGATTCTCCACCCGCTCCAGGACCAGTACACCCCCCCTCCAGAGCCACATGTGAATGATTATCTGCAGCGCATTGTGGAGGTCCAAGAGAGACAATATGCCATAACCAGGAGGCTGTGTCACTCTTTGGCCCTCCCCAATCACCAGCAGCTCCGTCAATATGTGGCTCTGGAGAGGGTCCAACGTAGCCTTAGGAGACAACTGGAGGCTACTCGGTACCTTGGTGACCAGATGGCTGGCATTAATATGTCCCTACAGTGACTGGTCACCAGGTTATGGAAAAAAATAAAAAAATAAAAAAATTTTGTTCAGAAAAAATTGTTTTCTTGAGTTTTGCTTTCCTTGTTAGATTCATGTGATGTTTATCTAAATGAACTAGTCCATTTATTGTTACTAACTTACTAGAGGCCTTATAATTGTAGTTTTTCTACATTTAACCATCAGGCTGAACTTAGAAAATTTAAGAGATTTCTCTCTACACTATTTCAATGTGCAAAGGGTAATCCCATGTATTGTGTCCAGTCACGCCGTTCAGCTTTCCCCCCACCAGAATACACAGCAGATAGTTACAGCAGGGGTTAACCACCATACAGTCCTCAACAGTTCACAGGACATAGGTTGCAGGCTTGCAATCATGAGGACAACAGTTAACCGGACAGAGGTTCACAGGCTAACGCAATCACAAGGGGCAACAGTTCAAATGGCAGTCATCATTTCCAGGGCTTGAGTAACATGGCAGCAGGGTAGATTACTCACACTGGTGACTTCGGACAATTGCAGATGGTCATGAAACAGGCGGAGGATCAGAGAGGGCCCTGGTGTCCCCAGGGTCAGAGATGGCAAATGGGAGGGGTCCTGGGCATCTGGATGCAGCTCAGCAGTGACCAACTAATCTATCTTGCATAGAATCACATTTCCAACTGTATGCTTCTTTGTGCTATGTTGTGTTGGTAACATATTTTGATCCTTGAGCTGACAGTCTCTCCATCAAGAAGAACTGTCATGCTGTTGCGGTCATCTTTAATCATTGTCTCTTATTTCCAGAACATCATACAAAAGTGGTTAAATTAGCACACGTTGCTATTTGTATTTACAAAGACAGCAACACGTGAGCAGTAGCGCCACGTCAAGGCTTCAACCCTTGCTACTGTCCATTCACACAACATTCATTCATGCAATCATGCACACTCTAGTCACTCTAAACAACATTCATTACAAAAAAGGGTGATGGAAGCAATAAAGGGAAAAAAATGGATTGCTTAAAACAATATAATTCTATTTAAATCTTGGGGTCACACCAAAGACAAGTAGACAACTGCTATTGTGTCAAGTGGTAAGAACATAAAAAAATGATTTTCCTCAACATTTGGATGGTTCCTCTGAGTCCCATCTATCTTCACATGGTAACAATGATTCAGGTCTCACAAGTTAAGGGTAGGGTAACCCAGCTTGGGGAGGTTAAATTTGAGGAAAGTTATTTGTTCCATCAAATGGGGTGTTAGTTGTGCACGGTGTGGATTAAGGATATTCCCAGTAATAGAGAAAACTCTCTCACTTTGCATAGTGGTTGGAGGACAGGATAGCAGTTGCTGGGCAACCAGGCAAAGACCAGGCCACAAACTTTTCTTACCATTCCAATAGGTCAAAGGGTCCTCTGTAGGAAGCCAAAGTAAGAAAAGTTGCGATACATTAAATATTTCCTATGTAAGAAATAGTGTGAACCAATACCATACAGAAAACCAGGACACACCCGAATCAAGAGTGCATCCTGAGCATCCTAATCTCCTTCAGGTGATGTATACATAAATGAATTGTGAAATAAACAAAATAGCGACAGCTGAAAAAAATCATTTGCACATCAATCAATAAATGAAAAAACAATGTCCATAAGACCATTAGTGTCCATATACAAATAAAATAAAATGAGCAGCGTTTTCTTTAGATGTAATAGAAAAAATATGTGAGTTATAATCCACAGCAGGTATCAAGGTCCAGATATTCAGCCTTAAAATGTCCACAAATAAAAGACAGCTCGATGTAAACTCTTTATGTGATAACCCTTACCAAAACGGGTGGACACCCTAAAGAGCGGGGTCATACGAGCAGACAGATATAGCCCTCTGCGGGGATACTTGAATCCTGTATCTGGAGTCCTTTGGTTGCCTTGAGTGGTCTGCAAGGATTTCACCAGATAGCAGTAAATGCTTAGAAGCTGGATGTCCCCAATCTGAAAAGAGAAGCACACTCGGGCTCCCAGCCACAAGTGAGCAGACAGAAAGGGACTCCAGTCGTGTAGTAAGTTAAAATTCAAAATTTTAATGTTAACTAGATAAGCAAAAGCTCATAAGACAACATGTACAGAGGTAATGTACAGGGATATTGCACAGAAAAATTGTATAAAGGTGCATGAATAGATAAAAAGCCGGCTAGCTAAAACAAACTATAAAAAGCACCCGTGTACCGGGTCACATGTGGCATGATTGCATCAGCACAACACACAGCCTTACATGTTTCGCAATACCTTGCGTCTTCCTGGGGCACGGGCGACGTGCTGACACATCACTCAAATAGCATCCACTTGGTACCAAGCCTCACTTTCACTCCAAGTTCGTATTGGCTGTGACGGAGACCAAGCCTCATTATCACTCAGGACCCAGGCCTCGCTATCACTCCTAAAGCCTATTGACTAAAACGGAGATCAAGCCTCATTATCGCAGGGACGACATATTGGAGCCCAGAGATCACATGGACCACAAACATGGTACCAAGCCTCAATCTGGGGCTTCAACCTAACAGGGTGAAACCTCAATATGAAATTCATAAGGAACACATAATCGTGTCTCTATATAAAACAGAGTTAAATTGCATTTGATAGTAAACTGCCAAACCTTAAATAAACACACATATAGTGCCAAAACAAAAAATAAGAAATAAAAAGGGGGAGTATTTGAAACAAAGTGAAAATAACACAATCAACGACTGTGTCTGTGATTTCGCGCAAAACCTCTAAATGAGCAGGATGATGGTGTTTTCCTCCGGCCTCGATCTAAAAAACCATTGCCATGTGTTTCTCGTTAGTATTGGTAATGGTGAGAGTGTGAGTTAGAGTCATTGTAGTTTCTGATCGGTTCAAACCTATTGTGTATAGGTATTGGACTTCTTTCGTATCTACCTTGTTGGTTGTGATACTGTGTTTCTCTATAATCTCTAGATGGACCTTCATTGTATGGTCTGTCATTATGATGTCTTGAGTTGTGTCCACTGTTGTGTCGGGGTTTATTAAAGGGTTTTTTAAAAGGTTTTTTCCAAGTGTTTCTTGGGGTTTGATGATTCTGTGTTTGGTAGTTTTCTTGTTCTGGATAAGGTTTGTGAGTGTGAGGATATGTCTCCCTGTTGTAGCTACTATACTGTAATGGTTGATACAGTGTGCTCCCTTGGGGTTCAAAAATTCTCACCTCTTTCTCTGGTGTTGAGTGTGTTGACGGGATGGCTGGTTCTTCAACTTTGTTTTGCCATTTAAACACTTGGTCTGTTTTGTAATCTGTAACATCTCTCTGGTATTTTTTTGTTTTTCTCTGTTGTGTTTCCAGATCTTTGGCCATTAAATCCTTGTTCAGCTAGTTTGATAATTTCTTAAAATCTTCAGATTCCCTATGTGGTTCCAATCTGGATTTTAGTTCCTCAATTTGTTGGTCTATAGCTTTCATTTTTCTATATTTTCTATCTAGAATGAATCTGAGACCTTCAATGCTCTTTCCATTGAAGAAACCGTACCATTCATTGATGGATTCTTTGTCCAGGAGACCGTCATTTGGGGGCAGTTCCCACCTTAATCTTCTGGGAACTATGTTCTCTCTTAGGTAGCGTTCGAATGTGTTTGTATCCCACCACAGACTTATCTTTTTTTCCATTGTATGTCCTAATTTGCGAGTCAAAGATTCTAAATCACTGTTGATTTTAGTTTGTGTGGAAAAAATAGCGTCTAAATTGACGTTTCTGTGCTCCATAAATGTGAAAACCTCCATAGTGGCTGCAGAAGTGAGTGAGTGTGATAAACTGATAAAAGGTATCCTGAGATAGGCTTCTGCGCTACTAACGCAAAATAAATGTGACAATTCTAAGTGAAATGCTGCAAAATCAAAATTAGTGAACACCACTCACTACCTATGAACTGAAAATAACACAATCAACGACTGTGTCTGTGATTTCGCGCAAAACCTCTAAATGAGCAGGATGATCAATAAACAATAAGAAAATAATTGCATTGAGTGATAGTAAAAATTAACCATAAATATTAATAATATTGAATATAATAGTCCATGGGTGAATAAAACGTGACTTTAGTGCCGATCAATCAAGTGAAGTAAATACATGGATAATAAAAATGAAAGTGCAATATAGCATCAATAGTGCAAGTGCGTTGATAGGGGATCTGGTGACTTTCGTGGTGTTGGATACCCACTCGGAACATAACCTGGAACATAGATGCCAAAAAAATAGAATTTCTTGATGTAGAAATCACCATTGAAGAAAATTTATTAATAATCAAAACCCACTTTAAGGAAGTGTCAAGAAACAGCTACTTACCTATAACAAGCTGCCACCACAAACCCTGGCTATATAACATCCCGAGAGGCCAACTCGTAAGAATTAGACGCAACTGCACCAAAGATATAGACTTTGAAGACCATGCTAACCTGATTGGACAGAGATTTATTAATAAAGGGTATGAAGAAGCACAAATTAAAAGAGATATCCAATCGACCCAAACAATGAATAGAAAAAAAATGATTCACACACCTAAGAGAGCACAACTATTCCCAGAAGTACCAAGTCTAATCCTGGATTTCAATGTCCAATCTAAAGACATTATGTTATTTTCAGTTCATAGGTAGTGAGTGGTGTTCACTAATTTTGATTTTGCAGCATTTCACTTAGAATTGTCACATTTATTTTGCGTTAGTAGCGCAGAAGCCTATCTCAGGATACCTTTTATTTGAAACAAAGAGTTGTTTACAGAAAAGTTCCACGACATCAAACCCTCATATATAAACGCACAGCCGTGCCATCAAAAAGAGGTAGGCCATACAGTTGAACCATTATTGAGTATTCTTATGAGTTATCAATAAACGCATTCATTTCTATATCTGTATTCAAACCATAAGGTTTGAGACATCCCATTTTGTATATCCAGCTCATTTCGAGCTTTGAAATGGCATGCCTCTTTGCCCCCCCCCCCCCTCCAAGGGAGTTTGAGCCTATCCAACCCTACCATGGAGGTACCCCTAGGGTTTTGTTGGTGAACCTCCAGATAGTGTCTAGAGAGAGGGTGGCCCTTAAAGCCTCTTTTAATATTCCCAATGTGCTCGTTCAACCTGACCTGCAGGGGTCGTACAAAAGGGCCAACATACTGAAGCCCGCAAGGGCAGGTCAGGAGATAGACCACACACGGAGTGGAGCAGGTAATAAAGGATTTGATAGAGAAAACCTGAATTTTAGCACTAGACGCAAACTGTACAGTTCTCCTAGCCTTGGTAGCATTGATAGAATAAACAGAACACCTATTGCATCTGTAAAACCCGACCAGGTTATGAAAGAACATTGATTTGTAAATGGGTGGATCACAGACGCTGGGGGCTACCATTTGTTTGATTGGGGGAACCCCTCTGAAAACCACTTTTGGCTTATCAGGAAGTGCTGAGCTCAACACATGGTCATTTTTGATTATATGCCAGTGCTTATATATAAGTTTTTTTTATAGAAAAATGCTGCTGGGAATAACGTGTGATAAAAGGACAAGAAAAGTTGTTAGATTCACGATCTGAAACCGCAGGTTTATCTGCCAGTAAAAGATCGCGGTCCAACATTCGAACTTCAGCCATTTTGTCATTAAGTGCAGTGATATCATAACCCTTATCTTCAATCTATCCCTCAGTATTTACTCTGGGAGTCAAAGTCATCAATTTTGGTACAATTTCTTCTCATACGAATAAATTGACTTTTATGGGCTGAATCTAACCAAGAGCTGTGGTGACAGCTGTCTCAAGGTATAAACGAGTTACGATCTGTCGTTTTAAAAAACATGGAGGTAACCAGACTATCACCTTCACTACAAATTGTTAGGTCTAAAAAAATGATAGTATGTTGGCTTGCTTCATATTTGAATTCTATACCTTTTCCATTGTTGTTAAGATGAGTCATAAATGTCTGTAAGGATTCTAGAGTACCGTCCCATAGGAGGAGGACGTCATCTATATACCTGGCCCATAGGACCAGCTCAGGTCTCCTATCTGCATAAATGACGTCCTCCTCCCATTTACCCATGAAGAGGTTGGCCAGGCTGGGGGCAAATGCTCCCTTCAGATCCACGGTCCAAATTTAAAAAGTATCTAGAATGTATTGTTAATAAAGGTTTTGAGTCTGGTATAATTAATAAGAAAGAAAAATCCTTTCTTATACCTGTTTCTTCTCGCCTCCCTATTATTTACTACCTTCCGAAGATTCATAAGGACTCGGCCCATCCCCCCGGCCGACCTATTATTAGCGGGATTGAATCCCTCATCTCACAAGCAGGTAAATATATTGATGGGTATTTACAACCCCTAGTGAGATCCCTGCCTGCTTTTGTTAAGGACACCAGACATGTCATTAAACTCCGTAGGAATTGTAGGTACAGGGAAGGTTTCTGGCTAGTGACAGCGGACGTGACGTCCCTGTACACTATAGTTCCCCATAATTGGGGATTATTTTCCGTGGAATATTTTCTCAAACAGGATTCTACCCTGTCTAGAAGACAAAGAGAGTTCATTATGACTCTCTTAGAATATGCCACCACTCACAACTTTTTTTGGCACAGTAACAATTACTATCTTCAGACCAGAGGTGTGGCCATGGGGGCGAAATTCGCCCCCAGCCTGGCTAACCTCTTCATGGGTTAATGGGAGGAGGACGTCATTTATGCCGGTAGGAGGCCTGAGCTGGTCCTATGGGCCAGGTATATAGATGACGTCCTCCTCCTATGGGACGGTACTCTAGAATCCTTACAGACATTTATGACTCATCTTAAGAAACAATTGAAAAGGTATAGAATTCAAATATGAAGCAAGCCAACATACTATCAATTTTTTAGACCTATTTGTAGTCTGGTTACCTCCACATTTTTTAAAACGACAGCTCGTAACTCGTTTATACCTCGAGACAGCTGTCACCACAGCTCTTGGCTAGATTCAGTCGCTAAAAGTCAATTTATTCGTATGAGAAGAAATTGTACCAAAATTGACGACTTTGACTCTCAGAGTAAAATACTGAGAGATAGACTTGAAGATAAGGGTTATGATATCACTGCACTTAATGACAAAATGGCTGAAGTTCGAACGTTGGACCGCAATCTTTTACTGGCGGATAAACCTGCAGTTTCAGATCGTGAATCTAACAACTTTTCTTGTCCTTTTATCACACGTTATTCCCAGCAGCATTTTTCTATGAAAAAACTTATATATAAGCACTGGCATATAATCAAAAATGACCATGTGTTGAGCTCAGTACTTCCTGATAAGCCAAAAGTATAATAATCTTTCTGCTGAAAGTTGTTTGTGCAGGAACAATGTATCGTGGAGCAAGGGCATGCATGAGCTATTTAAACGGCTCCATGCGAAAAAAAGGCTCCTCCAACAGCAATGAATTGGCCAATGAGGCGGGTGATCTTGTTGGCCTGCTGTTTTGACATGCCCTTGGAACTAAAGCCAACAAAACTATCCAGGGTAGGCTGATGATGTCCTTGGGAGGATGAGGAGCCTGATTGGGTCTGCAGTGGAACTACTGCACGTAGACGGTTTGTCTTAATATAACCCTCTCTATTGCCTCCTGTGCTCTGAGTAAGTGGTGTAGTTGAGGAGGTACCACCAGTACAGTCAGAGTCCGTTATGCTGCTTCCTGCGCTACCATCTTCTTTTTCTGCCTCTGCCCGCAGTAAAGTAGAGTGGTGGTAATTTTTAAGGTGTAGGTTCATACCAGCATTGGTTAAATAACCTAACTTTTTACCTCTACTCACTTGCTTCCCACACAATTTACACTTTGTAAAGAACCCGCCTTGCAATGTTTGAAAGTATTTCCAAACGTTGCTGTGGCGGGATACAGCCCCTTGACCCTATTGATCTCTATTTAGGACTGATATGGCTGCAGCAGGTAGCACACCAGTGGTGGAAGCTGTTGCCACTACAGTTACACTTGGTGAACTAGAACTAGTGCTGCTAATGGCAGGGGTGCTGGGGACTGGGAGGTCGGTGATATAATCACAGGATTCTTCCTCCATAATAACAGAGGGAGAAGGGGAGTTAGCAGCAGATGAAAAAAGTGGACTGCTACCTGTCCTACTCCTCACAGAATATCCCTCTTGCACTTTCTCTAGGTCAAACTGTAAGTCCTGTGGGCTAAGAGTGTATAAAACATAAACAATATATAATGCGGCGCTAAAAAACAGTCCAGAGAAATCTGAAGAGTGGGAGGAGTCAAATCACCAGATACAGTGTAGATGTAGAAAAGGCACTTGTCACCACGTGATAATGTAGTCTGCTTACCAGAAGGTAATAAGAATTAGGCATGAACGGATGATTTTCAATGGAATCCTAATCCCAATCATCCTAAATGTTATTATTATTTTCTGGTAAGCAGACTACATTATCACGTGGTGACGAGTGCCTTTTCTACATCTACACTGTATCTGGTGATTTGACTCCTCCCACTCTTCAGATTTCTCTGGACTGTTGTTTAGCGCCGCATTATATATTTTTTATGTGACTTTGTGTTTGATATCAACAAACTTTGCTGGCCGCTTACTTATTTTTAGTTCAGCGCAAATTTTTTCCTTGTTTTTAACAAGTGTATAAAACGTCTGCAGTGGTTGGGGAAAGAGGAGCATCACATTCAAAATCATTCTCTTCTTGGGCCAATGAAAAAAAAGTCTCACACTCTGTCTCTGCTGCTGTCTCCCTCAATTGCTTCTTTGGGGAGCTGGGCAGTGGCACTGGCAGTGTGATTGGTGGTGGTGAGTGTAAAGGCAACTCCACTTTACTAGGTTTCTTACCTATTCCATAAAAATAAGCAGCCATGACACCTGTAGAAGTAGAAGGAGGCGCTGCACTGGCAGTGGAAGTGGCAGCAGATGTTGGTGGTCTGGCAGCAAAACTAATATTAGATCTGGTGGTGGTGGAACTAGCTTTGCTGGTGGCACTGGTGGTGACACCCACTGTTGTGGACAGCATGTTTGTGGCGGCAGAAGTGTCAGAGGCACTAATAGCAGACACCTTGCCACTTTTTTTTAGCATCAATCTCCTATCTATATCGAACTGTTGTCCCAACAAAAACGAAAATAAAGCATTTGTTTATGTCGGATCTTTCAGTTTTCGGATTCTGCACTTTCGTTATCGTTTGTTAAAACGATAACGAAAATACCTGAAATTCAAATGAAAATGTATTCGGACGAAAACGAATGCACATGTCTATTGTTAATGGAGTAGTCATCGGTACCTTGAGGAACAAACTCTCAGCCATAGCTTCAGACAGTAAGCAGGGGCTTTGTTACTCAGAGAGATCACATAAATACCCAGGTTAAAGTGGCTCCGGATTTTGTCAACCATGTTGAGAGGTTGGTAGAGAGTGTGATGGTACAGGACAGAAATCTGTCATGGGCTCTGGCGTGCACACAGAGGCAGGCAGAGGTATCAACCAACTTCAAGCTGATTGTACAGTCTCTGTATGAGGGGCAGTGGCCATATGAGTTAGCATCACAGCTCAGTAAGATTTTGCCAAAACACATCTCTTACACTAATCCAAGGTGGTGGTTGAATGCCTGGATGGGCTGTGCTAGTTTGGATTATGAGAGATGTTATTCTTCCTTATTGATCCCATATACAGAAGTGCAGACTCAGTCTGTGTATTTGGTGGTATCAGTGGGCTTGCTGACTGGGAATTCTACCTTGTTGCATCTGAGGCTTGATTACCCACATGTGATCAGAGAGGATGGAAGCCTGGGGCGGGTTGATATTTCCTTCTGTCAGAGGCATGACCATGATGTCCTTTATATGTCAGGTCAATACACGGAGGTGAACGAGAAATGTTGGAAAGATATTTCACTCTGGGTTCTGGATGGAGAGATCATTGCTGGGAAGGAAGCAACTGGGTATTATTTGGCAATTTTGTGATAATAAAACTGAAGCGCTTTATGGATGCTACTAGTGAATAATTAAATTGTGAAAAATGTGCATTTTCCGTAGCGATTTAAACTTCCTAAAATCACTATGTGCTATTCTGTGATGATTTTGAAAAAATCCTCAATCTAAATAATATGTGCTATATATCACTCACATGTGCTTTCATATACACACAAATGTTCTATATAAAGCTGCACCTTTACTTAGTGCTCTGATCCCACTATTAATAAATAAACATGTGTAATTAAAAAGGTGCGCTACATACACTACTTCAATTCAATTGAAGTAGTGTATGTAGCGCACCTTTTTAATTACACATGGGTATTATTTGGGACATAGATGGGTTTTTACCGATGTAAAGTTAGTCATGGAACTAGGGTGTTCCTTGAACCTAACAATAGGTAGAGGTGCATGGTATGCCCTGGGCATGGTCTCTAAAATCCAGGCACAGGGATGGAATTTTGTGGGATTGTCATTGTTTCAAGTTGCTATGTGTTGTTGGACTCGACATTTATATAGAAGGGTCTCCCATTTATCTATGCAAGGTAAGGGGCGAATTGACGGTAAGGTCTCTTCGTACAAGTTAGAGGCTTTGCTGCCAATTCAGAACCCTGAAATACCACTAAAGTGCCAAAATTGCGGTAGGAAAGGCCATTGTGAGCAAGCCTGCCTAATCCCGACCAGCATTAACAGAAAAGGGTTATAGGAGGTTGGGAGTGGGATGCGTAGATTGATGGGTCACATATACATGCATATATTATGGTAATGGGTTGATTTATGTTATGGTATAGCGTGACATATGTGTATTTTAGGTTAGTAATATGGGTGAGTAAGGCCCTCCTCGAGACTCTGTATCTGAAAGCTGGTAATATGTTGCACTGAGTGTGTGCTAGTGAATGGTGAGTGAATGGACACCCCTTGCCTGTAGTGCACCACGTCATGAAAATACCGTAAAGGAGGATACACAGAATGGTGAAATGGAAGCTGTCACTGAAGAATGATGGTGGCATGTCACTCAGTGGCAAAGCGGCACAATTGGGAAGCACAACACATTAAGACCGTTATGGACTGTTCCATAGGAGCTGTTTTCGAAGTATATGTTGGGAAACGCAACACGTTAAGACAGTTATGAACTGTTCCATAGGAGCTGTGTATGAAGAAGGGTGATATGCGCCCTTTAGGCGCAAATCGGCTTATGTTGGAAGGCAACATGGTTTAATATCATATTTCTTGAGTAAGGATGAGCTCTGGTGTGTTCACACACCCCACGTGCAGAGCCCTCCAGGAAGTCGGCACTGCACAGCACTCATCAAAGGCAGTGACACATTGTACCGATGCACGGCTGCAGAGATCGGGAAATGTCTCGCTGCCTGTGATTAGCGCAGGGCAGTGCCTACTTCCTGGCAGGCTCTGCACATGGGGTGTGCGAACACGCCGGAGCTCATCCTTATTATTGGGTTTCTTTCTGGTTGATACAACCAAGTTGGAAGGCAACAAGTTGCACATCAAAGCTTTGTAGAACAAAAGCTTGGCTCCTGTCCAGCTGGTGTGATAAGATGGAAATCCTTGATTAGATGAATGTCCTGCTACAGAAGATCAAAGGGCCAGCTAAGACTGAAGGACCCAGGTTACATAGCGATGATACATAGACGAATGCTGCCCCTAGAGGCCAATACAGCAGGACGGACAGAAATATAATATATTGAGAAGGACTACCCCGTAACCACTTTCATTCATTAGAAACCTAAATGGGCTGGCAATGGGGTTGGGTCTGGACGGTGTATGGATGAAGTTTAAAAAGTGCATACAGAAGGGAAGTCGTCCCTTTTCTTTCTTGGCTCGTGCCTGATGGCTCTCTGAGCCTCATGGCTCTCTCGGTTACCATCTTGAGCCCAGCTAATGAGACCATGTCTAGGGGAGAGCCTTGATAAGTATATTTGATGTTCTTCTGTTATATCCTCTATAGTATTTTCATGTTAACATTTTCCTATTTTCTTGGGAAATAAATAAGACGTTGTTTTATTAAGCAGTGTGTTTGTTTTCATAGCTAACCTTATATTATTGTGCTATCAACAGTAACTATCAGAGTTTTAACAGACTAGCTAACTATAGGAATAGACAAATGAATACATATATGGAATAAATAGACGGAATCAGTAATCGGATAATATTTATTTTAGAAGTTATTTCACATTTCCTGCCGTCAATAATATCTTCTACCGCTGCTGGCCTACTAACTCCTGCCACTACTGCTGGCCTGTCATGATTACTATCTTCTGACACTGCTGCTAGCCTGCCACTATTACCATCCCCTGCCCTGCTGCAAACATGCCAGCATTACCAGCTTACGTTGGTGTCAGTTAGTGTTGGGCGAACAGTTTAAGCCGAGCAACGCGAACATCGTCTGTTCACCCGTTTGGCGAACACCCAAATTTGTGGGGCACTCGGCAGGATTTTCGCCGCCAAGGAACCCCACAATGCACTACGTGCAATCTAGGGCCCTACTTGGATTAAGCCTTGCACCTGACCACTGGCCAGGTGAAGGCTTCGCCTATTAGCATTGTTAGAGCCCTGATTGGACAAAGCGATGATGACTTTCTCTAATCATGGCTCAGTGGTTATAGTCCCACTCCACATTATAAAAGGTAACTTCCCATAGAAAGCTTTTGCAGTGGGTTGGAGTGGAGATAGATAGAGCAGGGCTCAGTTTGCTACTAGCGAATTAGTGTGTTTACTTATTGTGACTCTGAGTGTAGAGTGTTATTGTAGTGTTAGTATAGTGTGTGAGTATAGTGTAGTGTGTTAGTGTAGTGCAGTGTTTAACCACTTCATCCCCGGAAGGTTTTACCTCCTTAATGACCAGGCCATTTTTTGCGATACGGCACTGCTTTACTTTAACTGAGAATTGCAAGATCGTGCGATGCTGTACCCAAATAAAATTAATGTACTTTTTTCAACAAATAGAGCATTCTTTTGGTGGTATTTGATCACCTCTTTGTTTTTGTTTTTTTGCGCTATATAAAAAAAACCACAATACTTTCTGCTATAAGACATATCCAATAAAAAATGAAAAAAATCTAATTTCTTCATCAATTTAGGCCAATATGTATTCTGCTACATATTTTTGTTTAAAAAAATCCCAATAAGCGTTCATTGATTGGTTTGTGCAAAATTTATAGCGTCTACAAACAATGGGATATTTTTATAGATTTTTTTTTACTAGTAATGGCAGCGATCAGCGATTTTTAGCGGGACTACGACATTGTGGCGAACAAATCGGACACCTAACTGAAATTTTTTTGGGGACCAGTGACACTAATACAGTGATCAGTGCTAAAAATATGCACTGTTATTATACTAATGACACTGGCAGGGAAGGGATTAACATCGGGGCGATCAAAGGGTTAAGTGTCTGCCTAGGTGATGCTTGCTAACTGTGTGGGGGTTGGTCTGACTGGACGAAGACAGAGATTAGTGTTCCTGCTTGGCAGGAACACAAGATCTCCATTTTCTTCCCTGTCAGAACGGCGATCTGCTTGTTTACATAGGCAGATCTCTGTTCTGCCTCTCGCTGGAATGATCGCGGGTGGTCGGTGGACCCACGGGGCCCACTGATTGACATACCCTGTGTCCAATCAGCGTGTGATCGCACCTCCGGCGGCGTGCGCCACCCAGTGGCTATTGCACAAAATTATGTACAGGTACGTCATTTCGCGCAATAGAACCGACCTGTCACAGTAAATATGCGGTAGGTGGTTGGCAAGTGGTTAACACAGCATTTCATAACATTTAGTGCTGTATACCTTTTTTTTTTGGTTTCTGCGTGATTTTTTTTTGTTTTCTTCTCTTTTTTTCTTGTGCTCTGCCTGTCCCCTTTTTTTAAAATTGTCAGCCTCAGTTTTGTGACTGTGGCGCTGGTGTTCCCCACCACTTTCCATTCAAAAATGTCCATTAAATAACACATTTCCCAGTTTCTATTAAATTTGGGTAAAAAGCCCCAACCCATCATGTCTGGAAGGCCAACAAGAAGAGGCAGACATTCCCATGCCACTATGAGGGGGTCAGCAGCGCCTGTGTCCGCAAATGTGCATTTGGTCTGTCCTCAGGCAGGGCACATTTCCTTTGTTTAGTGATGTTGCCCGTGCTATCCAGCCACAGCATGTAGAGGAGGTGTTGGACTGGCTTACTAAACCATCCTCATTCTCCTCATCCTTTATGACCAAAGCTGACAATAGTGCGCAGTACACCGCAGCTGCCAGAGTGGCTTATTCTGCCTCCTTGTCCACAGCTACTCCTGCCATAGCCCCAGCATCATCCATGGAGGAGTCAGCTGAATTATTTGAACATAGCGTCAGTCACTTGCTTCTTGACGATGCACAGACATTACTTGATTCTGATGTTGGTTCTGAGGTAGAGGAAGGGAGTAACATGAGCCTACAGAGAAGGGAGAACACTGATAAACAATAAATTGGCAGTCATGTTCCCCCAGCCGAAGCATATTGCCAAGTTGGCTACAGTGATGATGAGGATGGAGGGGATGATAATGATGAGGTCACTGATGTGACTTGGGAGCCGGATAAAGCAGAGGAGGAAAGTAAGGGGGAGAAACAACCCCAATGAGGCACACACATACAAGGGACACAATTCTTCTCCTCATTCCTCAACTTTCATGTCTACCCCCCACTATATCTCATGAGTGAATGAATGAATGAAAGATTTGTAGAGCGCTGCAAATGCGAACTGAATCGCCTCAAGGCGCTAGAATGCGTTCTCTGTTGCCAGCTTCTTAGAAAAGGAAGGTCTTTAGTTTTTTCCTGAAGGCCTGATGGTTTTCTTCCATGTGGATGTGGGTCGGAAGAGCGTTCCATAGTCGAGGTCCTTGGACTGCGAATCTTCGTTCTCCCTTTGCTTTGTAGCGGTATTTGGGAATGACATTGGGACCTCTCAGCAGCCTCCACTGACAAGGATGATGGTATAGCAAAGGGTGTCACAGGTCCATGCAACATGTCAGCCAGCGGCACACCACCAGCTGTAATGTAGAGTAGGCAAATTTCTCTGCCCTAGCAGCTGCAGTGAAGAACTCCCTGAGACCCACATGCCCAGCGTCTCAGTGCTAGAGCTTGTTTTGCCATTGCGTCTCCATACAGCTGTTAGTGATGATGTCAGATTTGTCAGCTCCACCCCTCCTCCTCCTCCATGCCCTCCTTGGCTGGATTGTCCTATGAACCACCAGTACCCCCTAAGCGTTCAAGGGGCCATTTAATGAGTCAAGCTAAAAGAAGTGCTTTAGCTGGTATGTCTAGGGGACAGGAGCCACACTGGAGCAGAGATTCTTTCAGCTCTGCAGGGACAGGACCAGAGGTGGTTCACACCACACCAGCTTGAACCAGGTATGGTGGCGTGCGATAATGGCACTAACCTTCTATTTACCCTTCAACAGGGAAAGTTGACACATGTGCCATGCCTGGTACATGTCCTCAATTTGGTGGTGCAGCGTTTCTTAAACAGGTACCCAGGTTTGCAAGATCTTCTAAAGCAGGCCAGAAGAGTCTGTAGCTATTTCAGGTGGTCATACACAGTTGGCCGAAATTCAGCAGGAATATCACCTGCCTGTAAACAGCCTGATTTGTGTCATGCCCACCAGGTGGAACTCAACTTTGGCAATGCTGCAGCAGCTGCACATGCAGCAGAGGGCTGTCAACGAGTACCTGTGTGAGTATGGCACAAGGACAGGCTTAGGGCAGCTCGGCTTTTTCCCCCACGCCAATGGCTGCTGATAAATGATGCATGCACTGTACTTTCACCATTTGAGGAGGCGACAAGGATAGAGAGCTGTGACAATGCATGCATTAGTGACACAATCCCTCTTGTGTTCCTGCTGTAGCATACTTTGTGTGGCATTATGGACAGGGCACTCAAGGCAGAGCAGCAGGAGGAAGAGAAGGACTTACTTGTCTCTCAAGGCCCTGCTTTATGCAGACACCATTTTTGCTATGCCACAGAACACACAAGAGAAGAGGGAGGAGGAGGAGGATTATAGCAGTTTTGGAGGCATAGAAGCAAAGAAAGACATATGTCAAACCTTAGGAGATGGTTTTCAGTCCCCAGAAACCTTGGAAGTAGTACATGGCAGGGAGGAGAAGTTCCAGATACTGTAATCCTTAGTGACCTCGAGGACTCTGCTTCTCATGCCTCTGCAAACTTACAGTGCATGGGCTCCCATATTCTTCAAAGCCTGCGAAAGGACCCAAGAATATGTGGCATCGAGGAGAAGGATCATTATTGGTTGGCAACCCTCCTTGACCACTGTTACAAGGGGAAAGTCTCGGAACTCACCCTGCCCTCGCAGAGGGAGCACAGGATAAAATACCTTGAGGACACCTTAAAGAGGAGTTTATGTACTGCCTTTCCAGACTCTGGTAGGTTACAGTCTCATGGAAAAGCGAGTTTTGAGGCTTCTTTTGATCAAAGGAGGAGCGGTGGAGAAGGGGGCCACCTCAGTGATGCACGTCAACATTTTTTTAGTCCACCACGCCCAGGGTGGTCAGCTTTTAAGATCCCATTGGCAGCAAACCGACATGGAGAGCTTTCCAGTAAATGATTCACTGGGTTTCTGGGTCATGAGAATAGAAAGTGGCCAGAACTTTCCCAGTATGCAACTGAACTGCTGGCCTGCCCTGCATCCAGCATGCTTTCCGAGCGGGAATTCCATGTTGCCAGAGGTTTTGTGACAGATAAAAGAGCATGTCTGTCCACAGACTCCGTTGACATTTGTCAATATGAATCAGTCCTGGATTAGCAGCAGCTATCAAGCTCCTGATTCAGATGTCGCTGATTAAGTGCTATTGGGTTCTTTAATCTCTGCAAGACTGTCTAGGCTACCTAGCTTTGTGGGTGTGGATTTTATCTTGAATTCATGTTTTGTATAGGTTTCATGGGCACAATTAGGACCAATTTTTACGCACATGTTTGGCAGATGCATCAAATTTAAATTTTTTACAGCAATGCCAATTTCTGCTTTTATCAAGAGAACCTCTAGAAGGTTACAGGGTGAAGGCACTACCAGCACCCAAAGACCAATTTTTCCACAACTGTGTGACAGGGGCATCAAATTTAAATTTTTTACAGCAAGGCCAATTCTTGTTTCATCAAGAGTACATCTATAGGGTTACGGTGTGAAGGCACCACCAACACCCAAAGCCCAATTTTTCTGCAACTGTGTGACAGGGGCATCAAATTTAAATTTTGTGAAGCAAGGCCATTTCTAGCTTTCATCAAAAGTTTCATCAAGAGTACCTCTAAAAGGTTATGGGGTAAAGGCACCACCAACTTCCAAAGACCATTTTTTCCACAACTCTGTGACAGGGGCATCAAATTTTATTTTATTACAGCAAGGCCAATTCTTGCTTTCATCAAGAGTACCTCTAGAAGGTTACGGGGTGAAGGCACCACAAATATCCAAAGACCAATTTTTCCACACCTGTTTGATTGGGGCATGAAATTTTAATTTTTTACAGCAAGGCCAATTCTTGCTTTCATCAAGAGTACCTCTAGAAGGTTATGGGGTGAAGGCACCACCAACATCCAAAGACCAATTTTTTCGCAACTGTGTGAGAGGGGTGTCAATTTTTTTTTTTTTTACAGCAGGGCCAATCCTTGTTTTCATTAAGAGTACCTTTAAAAGGTTACGGGGTGAAGGCACCACCAACACCAAATTCAAATTCATTACAGCAAGGCCAATTCTTGCTTTTACCAAGAGTACCTCTAGAATAGAAAGTTATGGGGTGAAGGTACCACCAACACCCAAAGACCAAATTTTCCACAACTGCGTGACAGGGGCTTCAAATTGCAATTTTTTACAGCAAGGCCTATTCTTGCTTTCATCAAGAGTACCTCTAGAAGGTTATAGGGTGAAGGCACCACCAACATCCAAAGACCAATTTTTCCGCACACCAGACTTTATCTAAAAAAAATAGTTATTCTTGGCCTGAGTGTACTATAATTTGGCTTCATTACATAAGGCTTGCTCACTGTGGTGAGTCTGCCAAGGAGACACCAGAATTTATCCAAAGAATCTCTAATCTTGTTCCAAGTGCACTAAAATGTGGTTTCATCAAACAGACTGACTTCCCAAGCCATTGCTTACAAAATAAAGAAAACTTGCAGGGAAAATCTATTTAAATTTCTTTTTTTTTCTTTATAAATATCAGTTTTGGTGCAGCAGGTTCTATACACGGTACAGATGCCCCACTTTACAGGCAGAATAAGAGGACCCCCCAGGCACTATATTTAAAGGATTTTTTCATTTTTTTGTTTCACTTTAAGAATCATTAAAATCACTGCTCCTTTAAAAACAATCTTTTTTAAAAGTTTTTTTTGCATTGGTACATGTCCTCCAGGGCAGTACCTGGGCCCCTATACCCTTTTTATGGCCAATAACTTGCATATAAGCCTTCAAATAGGGGACTTTTGATTTTTCAAGTTTGGGTCCCATAGACTTCAATGGGGTTCGTCGCTCGGGGGCCCAACTTTTGCAATGTTAGAGGTCCTGGCGCGAACCAAACCCGGGGGGATGTTTGGCCCATCTCTAGTGTCAGTTCTGCTGCAACACTTTCTATACATCACAGAGATGCCTATCACAGATGCCCTTCACTAGCAGGATTGGGGCACCCCCTAGACATGTTTTATAAATATATTGGCCATTTAATGTTTCATTTTAAGCATTTAAAAAATCACCGCTAAATTCTTCAGTTAAATACAGATGTTGACTCCAAAACAATTTTTAATACTAATTGCAATATAAGGGATGTTTTTCCAGTCTTTTGAAGTGTAAGAAGACAATTACTTTCCTAAGCCCTGTCTCTGTGAATAACTAATACTGACTGAGGGAATATAAAAGAAACAGAGTGTGCCTAATTAGGGCTAAACTAGCTAGCACAAAACAGAAGGGGAGGACAGAGAGAGATACCAAATATCTGACAGTCACCACTCACTGCTCAGAGCAGACTGAACGGAACTGAGTGATCAGTGGTCATGTGATCGCTCAGTTCTCTGTCTTCGTGCTTGTGGGAGACAGCTGCAGCATCAGACCGATGCTGAAGCTGTATAGGTGAGTATGTATGTTTATTTCTTTGATCTCCCACACTTCTCCTTTAAGCCAATGAAGTCTAAAATAAATTGTGGCATTATTGTATATGCTGTGTATGGTACGATACTTCTAGCGGAATCTGAAAATTATACATTTTATAATCTGTTTTCATCCTCCTAAGATTAATGGATTTGGGGCTTAGCCAGTGTGGTCTACAAAAAAATTGTAGAATATTTTTTGCGCCCACTAAAGAGGAATGTAAATGTGGTTTAGCTAGTGAGGCCTAAAATAAATTGTAGAAATATTATATACTGTATATTGTGCGTAGCAATAAATGTCTATTGTATTCTCACAGCAATAATTGATTTTGCTGGATAATAATTCTTCCTTTTTCTGTGTCTTAGCTTTGGATCTGTAGGACAAAAGGTTTTATGCTGTGTGTCCCTTTCAAAATGTGTCCTATATTGACTGATTCAATACTGATTGTACAAAATTTCTGACTGTTGTCTCTGACATAATCCAATGCTACATTTCTTTTTTGGTAAAAAGTGCATTTTCTCTCTCTTTCTCTTCAATGATATAATAAACATGCTTCCATGATGTACAGTGTGTCTGTGTTATTTTCTTGCTCCAGTCTTTGTCTTCTACATACCATATATACTCGAGTATAAGTCGTTCCGAGTATAAGTCGAGGCCCTAATTTACCACAAAAAAATGGGAAAAACTTAGTGACCCGAGTATAAGACGAGGGTGAGAAATGCACAGCTGCTGTAAGTGGAAAAGAGGGTCAACAATGCCCATTTGCAGCCTCACTGTGCCCATTTGCATGCCTCACTGTGCCCATTTGCAGCCATAGGTCCCCCGAACTTCAAACTCGGTAGTTAAGGGTTCCTAGATGCCCCCTAGCTGCAGCCAAAATTTGGGGTCTCTGAACCCAAATGGTCCCAAAATGACATTGCTGCAGATGGACACAGTTGACCGACTTTGGGGCCCCGTATCTCGGGGCCACTTAGTGCTAGGAACCCCAAATTTGATGTGCAAACTCAGTGGAACTAGCACCATAAAATATCCATAGCTGAGGTTTTCTAGCACCAAGTGTCCCCGAGATACAGGGCCCCAAAAATTGGTTCAGAAAATGTCAAGCACTTTTCTGCAGCAGAGAATGACATTTTCTGAACCGATTTTGGGGCCCCAGCTTTGGATATGTTGTGGTACCAGTTCGACTGGGTTTGCATACCAAATTTGGGGTTCCTAGCACAAAGTGGCCCTGAGATACGGGGTCCCAAAGTCGGTTCGGAAAATGACATTTTTTGCTGCAGAAAAGTGCTTGACTCTAGTATAAGTCGAGGGGGCACTTTCAGCACAAAAAAATGTGCTGAAAAACTCGACTTATACTCGAGTATATACGGTAATCCACTTTCATTTTTATTTTTAAATAAAGGGTGCCTTATACAAAGGCATACAAGATGTGCAGCATATCTATACTATGTTTCTGTCTCTGACAAAATCCACTGCATTTTTTTTATTTCAAATTAGAGTAGTATGAAACCCAAAATATTTATTATATTGCAACTTACTAATCCAAAGAGGTGGTGGCTGTATTTGTTTTCTTTTTTGGCTTTCTATCTTTTATTTTCTAGTGATCCAGCCAGTAAGTCTGTTGTTTTTTTTTTAACAGAACAAGCTCCTCTATAAATGTAGCAGTTAGAGTGATGAAGTAAACCATTTACCACCGACAGAGGTACCTACAATGATCAGATTTTATTTATTCATGTAAAACCTTTATCCCCCCCCAAAAAAAACGTTTGCTGTAAGTGCATGTTTTTTTTTTTGTTTTGTTTTTTTAAAAAGAACATGTTTATTGTGGACAATAAAGGTCAGTATACATTGAAAGTTACATGACATACAGACGTAGGAAAGGATGTTGTACATTGAATGCAGGTGGGTACAATGTAGCTTGAGGAGTGTGGCAGTGCATGTATACCTGTAAGACTTTAAGTAATCACAGTTGACATTTTCACAAGTCATCAACATTAAAGATGGGAGTTATAACAGTTGATAAAGGCTACAGTATACCACATTACGGCATTGTGCTGGACAATTACCATGTCCCATATATCGGGTATATAGATTAACATCGTAAATTAGCTCACACATGTATTGGCATTGTTTAACCATTTATCCCATATTTTATGATACTTGTTTGGACATCCTCTGTGTTTATACATAACCTTTTTGTATGGTAAGGACGCATTCACTTCCCTAAGCCAAGTCTGTATGGTAGGAGGGTCTGTACTCAACCAATGTTTAGCAACTAATTTTCTGGCAGAAAATAATGATTCACTGAGAAATATGATTAGGGATCTATCTGTGGTGGCTTCTGGAAGTAGGCCGAGGAGACATATTTTGGGGTCAAGTTGGACCGGTGATCCCATGTGGTCATGAAGGAATTTTATAATCTGTGTCCAGTAGCTTTGTATCACCGGACATAGCCATAGTAGGTGGAAGAACGAGCACGGGTCACCAGAGCATCTCGGGCAGTGC
The DNA here is from genome assembly GCA_037952835.1 of Lithobates septentrionalis. Lineage (NCBI taxonomy): Eukaryota > Metazoa > Chordata > Amphibia > Anura > Ranidae > Lithobates > Lithobates septentrionalis. Next base: position 3,119,709 of record JBBDGP010000609.1, on the reverse strand, counting down.
GGGCTATGATGTGGGGAGAATTTGGCAATTCTAGAAGGCGTGAGATAGGATTTATGTATTATGTACAGTTGAGTTAGGCGTTCTGAAATCTTAGGTGACGTTTTTTTTACGTTCTCGAGTATATCCTCCCAGTCCGAGACGTCTACCGGCCCCACGTCCTCCTCCCATCTAATCCTTGCTGTATCAATAATCCTTGCTACCGAGTTGTTTCGCAGCACAGTGTATAGGGTGGAAATAAGTTTGTCTGGGTTTGTTCCTGTTATTATATCTACCAGAGACAATGTTTGTGGGTTGGGGAGACCACTCGCGAACTGAGCCTGGAGCGCGTGTTTTAGCTGCATGTATCTAAATTGCATGTGGGGGGAGAGGTCAAATTCCTCACATAGTGTTTGGAAATGTCTCACACCAAATATGGTAATGACCTGGAATAGGAATACTATCCCCTTAGCGGCCGAGCTGGTAGTCCCAGATAGGGATGTCAGTTCATTCAGTTGAGGGTTGCGCCATAGGGGTGTGTGCGAGTGATAGAAGTCGGCTCCAATAAGTTTGGCCGCCCTTTCCCATACGCTTCTATGTTGGGACAGTAGCAAGTTTCGGTCTTCTCTCTTATGCCTTCTGTTCCCACCTCGAAATAGGACTTGTAATGGGGAGTACAAATTACCATTGGCTTGTTTACATACTAGGAATTGGTATCTTTCTCCATCAGTCTTGTGAATGTAATAGAAGTGTGAGAGCTGGGCCGCTATATAATATGTGTACAAGTCCGGTAAGGCTGCACCTCCAGAGGAGGTCGGGTTTTTGAGCGTGTTCCAGGCCAGTTTGTGTCTATGGGGGCCCCAAATAAAAGAGTTAATAATTGTATCAATTGTTTTAAAGATTTTAAGGGGAATGAGTATTGGAGAGTTCCAGAGCACATAAAGAAATTTCGGCAATAGTATCATCTTAAACAAGTTGATTCTACCCATTATTCCCAGTGGGAGTCTTGCCCATGTTTGTGTACGGGATTTTAAATAAGAGAAAAGCGGTTCTATATTGTTAGCGATAAAGTCCAGTGGGTGTCTAGTAATCTCTATACCTAAGTATTTGAGAGAGGCAACTCTCTGCAGGGGGAGGGAAGCTGCACTGTGTGTTGGAGATGTCATGTCAAGGGGGAGGATCTGGGATTTGGACCAATTCATACTGAGACCTGAGTGTTTACCGAATTCCTCGATGGTCGATAGGACTGTCTGTAGCGATGGGCCAGTATCCTCTAGATAGAGAAGCATGTCATCTGCATACAAACTTAGCGTCTCTGTCACAGGTCCCACCCGTAGCCCATGAATGTGTGGGTTCTGCCTAAGGGAGATAGCGAGGGGTTCTACCGCTAGGGCATACAATAGGGGGGATAGTGGGCATCCCTGGCGAGTTCCCCTGCCCAGGGGGAAGGGATCAGATGTCCATCCGTTCACTACAACACTAGCCGTTGGTGATTAATATAGTAATTGCACCCATTTTATAAAATTAGGTCCGAATCCGTAGCCCCTGAGGCACTCCCAGAGATATCCCCATTCTACCGAATCGAACGCCTTTGCGGCGTCAAGTGCTACTATCGCTCTATCACCCGTGTTCTCATGGTCTGCTTGTATGTTCATGTGAAGGCGTCTAAGATTCATTGCTGTGTTCTTACCAGGCATGAATCCCGTCTGATCAGGATGAATGAGGGAGAGAATACTAGTATTGAGGCGCATAGCTAGTATTTTGGCTAGTATTTTAATGTCGGCCTGGAGGAGCGAGATTGGGCGATATGATTCTGGTAGTTGGGGGTTTTTGCCTGGTTTAGGGATTACTATGATTACTGCCTGGCGAAGAGTTTTAGGAAGGGATTCTGTTTCAAAGATGTGATTATATAATTTCAGGAGCTCAGGAGCTAGTATCTCCGAGTATGCTGCGTAAAAGTCTAATGGTATGCCATCCCCCCCTGGTGCCTTGGATGGTGCTAACGAAGCTATAGCTAGGGCAATCTCATCTACCGTGAGAGGGGCCTCTAGGTCTTGCATTTGGGTCTCAGATAGTTGTGGAAAGGGGACATCCCGGAGAAACGTGCTAGTCTCCTGGGCAGTGACTCCCACTTTGGAGGAATATAGATCTGAATAGTATTTCCGAAATACTTCTGCAACTGCAGGGGGGTCTGAGAGTATGTCATTATGAGGGCCTAGTAGGGTTACTACCACTGGGGGGTTAGTGTCTTGGTGAGCCAGGTATGCTAGCAATTTGCCGGCTCGCTCCCCTTGTTCAAATATGCGTTGTTTTAGAAAGAAGAGTTTCTTTTTAGCATTTTCGTATTGCAAATGGTCTAAGAGACGAGTGTGTAGTCTGATTGCTGTTGCTCTGTCCTGAGTGGGGTCTTTGTGAAATTCTTGTGCTAGTAAATCTGCTTTGTCTAAGGCTTGATTAATAATTAGGGTGGAAGAGGCTTTTATTCTGTTTATACGCGAAGAGAGGACTGTGCGAACGTGTAATTTATAGGCTTCCCAAACATGTCCCACTGAGGCAGTGTCCTTGTTGACATTAAAATAGAATTGCCATTCTTTGTGTATGTCTTCCTGGTCTTTCAACATGGAGAGCCAGAAGGGGTGTAGACGCCAGGTGTGGGGTCCTGCGTTTTGGGCCAATTGGAGGGTTGCCCAGCATGGGGCGTGGTCAGACAGGGATCTAGTGTTGTAACCTGAGCCTGTTAGACGGGGAATTAGTGTGTCAGAGATTAGGATAAGGTCTATTCGAGACATGGAGGAGTGGGTTGCCGAGAAGCATGAATATGTCTGATCATGGGGGTGTTTGTATCTCCATGCGTCAGTTAATGAAAATTCTTTTAGCGTGCGTCCTAGTCTAGTGGTGTCAGGGAGGTGGGCATTCTGGCTTGATTGTACTCTATCCATCTGGGGGTTCAAAACCATGTTGAAATCTCCCAACCAGATTGCTGGTATATTGGGGTGCTGTGTCATATAAAGTAAGCCTTCTGTAATTAGATTGCATTTGTATGGCGGGGGTATGTAGAATGCCATAATCAGGTATTGCGAGCCACATAATGTGCAGTGTATGAAGATAAAGCTACCTTGGGGGTCTGTACGCACCGAGATAATTGCAAAAGGGGTAGTTTTAGCAATGAGAACTGAGACCCCCCGAGAGTATGGAGAGTGGGTGGCATGGAACGCCCATCCTATCCAGGGCCGCTTCAGCGCAAGCTGGAGTTGTCCTGTAACGTGTGTCTCAACCAACACTGTAATATCTGCACGGTATGTTTTGAGGCAGGTAAAAATTGCTGTGCGTTTTCATTTGTCTCTGATCCCACGGACATTCCAAGTGAGGAATTTTAAATTAACCATTCTTGTGGCATAGCAAATTTTATATAGAGAGTATGAATAAGGCGTCTACCTGGGACCCATGCCAACCCCCTCCACAGTATTGCAATTGTATCTCCGCTTCTTCCTTTCCCAAAATAGCATGTACATACGTTAATTTCAATGCATTGCAAATTATTATTATACATGTTCTTTACCTTAACATTAACCGTAACATTTTCCCCTCCCGCCCTCCCTGCCCTCAGCCGCCCAAACTTGACTGGGGCATATATCCCAAAACTTGTGCTATGCTGCACATTGAACATGCCGACCATGGCGGTAGCCTATTGGGCAGTGCCAGTGGCGGAACAGCAGTATCCCAAGGGGGGGCGAACAAATACTGGGTAACAGTCCAGCGATAGAGCAAGCGTAGTAAGGGTTAGCAGTTGGAATGAGAAAATCTCCCAAATCTGAATCCGTACTCCGCTGCAGCTTTTAGCAGGTAGGGATGGGCAGAGTCTATAGCAAATACCGCATGTAAAACGTGGTTATAGACTGAGGACATTTCCCTGTGTTCCGGTTTGGAGCAGTTAGTAACATGGTAAGGGTTCAGAAAAAAAAATTAATAAAATAAGAGAAGAGAACTGGGCAAATGACACAGGAGGAGCGCCTGTTCAAATCAGAGATGGATGACATGAAGGCAGTTTTAGGAGGATTTATGGACTACGTGGGGTGGGTCACTTACAGTTCGCACAGACTTGAAGGCACTTTGGTACTCTCACGAGATTGCCAGTTAAGAAGTAGGAGCGTTTGCAACCAAGTTCAGGATCATGGCTTGTAGCTATCAGTGCCGCTCCAGTAGCATATAACTTGGAATTACTGTAGGCACATCCACGGGCGTATGCTATGGCAGTCATGAAGGGTGATGAGTAGGGGGAGTTGTAAAGTGACACTCACGTATTGTTGTCGGTCGAGGCATGGTTTAGGCAGGTCGGTTCTTTTGTGCGTCTTGTTGGTCCAGCCACGCAGAGGCCAGATTTGGATCCTCGAAGAAGTGTACCCGGTCTTCACCGACAATGCGAAGGCGGGCTGGGAAAAGCATTGCATACTTAATGTGGTGTGCTCTTAGACGGCGCTTGACTTCAGTGAATCGCGCTCTTTGTCGCTGGACCTCCGCCGAGAAGTCCGGGAATGCTGAAATGAATCCGGACTGGAATGTAATGTTTCCTTTCAGTCTAGCCAGGCGCAGAACCGCGTCTCGGTCTCTGAAGTTTAATAATTTTGCAATGAAAGTTCGTGGGGGCGCCCCTTCAGGCGGGCGACGAGCCGGCATGCGGTGAGCACGCTCCACCACAAATGTTGCCGAGAAGGCCTCTCTGCCATATGTAGCAATCAAAAGTTGCTCAAGAAAGGTGGCTGGGTCTGTACCCTCAGAGCCCTCCGGTAGTCCAATAAACCGGAGGTTGGACCTGCGGGTCCGGTTCTCCAAGTCATCTTGCTTTTGTGCTAGTTGTTGCAGCTGACGCTGCAGGTCTTCTTGTGAATGCTGCATGGGGTATAGTGTGTCCTCTGCCCGCCCAAGTCTGGTCTCAGCTTCAGTGATCCGTTCCCTGAGTTTGGTCATGTCATGCCTAATAAGTGAAATGTCCACTTTTACCTCCTCTATCTTTGATGTCAGAGTGGATTGGCATAGGGATATTGCTTCCAGTACCTTAGCGGTGCCGTCCGGCTCTTGATCTGCAGGGGGGGCCGCGTGTGTTGCTGGCGCGGCACCATCTTGTCCCTCAGAGTCCCGCTCCGTCCTCCGATACCGCTCCAGCGATGAAGAGGCAGCGGCATTCCGTTTCGGTGGGGACATAGTGTACCCGGGTAGTGTGCCAGATCCCGAGGGTTTCGGTGATCGGTTGCAGTGTTTCTGAGGCAAAGGATGTTAATAGAAGGATCTGCTGCGAGCGGAGCTTCAGTCACGCACGTCTGCTCACATCGCTGTCCAGGCCACGCCCCCCGCTGTAAGTGCATGTTTAACTGCAGTGTGAGCTGGAGCTTGGCTTCAATTTGTTAGTGTATCTAAATCTGCTAGTCCATCTAACACTCCCCCCGCCCCCAAACTGACAGTGCTGCTGTCCAAATGTGCCCCTGTGCTCCTTCATCCAGAGTGGAAGCACTGTATTACAGGTGTTTTTTTACTGGCCAAATCGCCAGGTGAAAACAGAGAGAAAATAAACGATTGCACCCACTACATTTAAGAATTGGTAAGTTGCAATATCTTACATTTTTGGTTTTGGGTTTAATACCACTTTAAACCTATCTCTTGAAATGTGTCCTAAAGCTGCTTGCATGATGTTCAGCATGTCTGTGCTATTTTCTCGCTCTTATCTCTGACATAATCACCTGTAAATTTTATTTTATGATAAAACTTGTCTTGTCTCTTCTTTTCACATAGTGGCCTAGTAAAAAGGTTTCCATGATGTGCAAGGTGTTTGTGCTATATTTCTGCACATTGCCTATAAAATAATACATTGGAATTATTATTTCACAATAAAACCTGCCTCTTGAAATGTGAGCAAAAAGGCTCCGTATCTGTGCAATATTTCTTGCTCTTGTCTCTGACATAATTCACTGTAATTTTTATTTTTTGATAAAAAGTGTCTTGTCTCTCTATTTTTAAATGTGGCTCACTAATAAGGTTTCCATGATGTACAGTGTGTCTGTGCTATACTATGGCTCTTGCATCTGACAAAAGCCACTGTCATTTTTATTTCAAGTGAAAGCCTGCCTCGGCTCTGCATCTTCAAATGTGACCTAATGTAATCACTTACATGATGCGCAGCATGTCCATGCTATCTTCTGGACATTGGGGTTCATTTACTTAAGCTGGAGAGTGCAAAATCACCCTCACTCCTGCATAGAAACCAACCTTCTTCTAACCTCGTGTTTAATTAAGCTTTGGCAATAAAACCTGGAACCTGATTGGTTTCTATGCAGAAGTGAGGGTGATTTTGCACTCTCCAGCTTTAGTAAATAAACCCCATTGACATAACATAACATAACGTAACATAACATAACACACTGTTTTTATTTCACATTAAAACTACCCTTGTCACAAGACAGGGCTGCCCTCTGTCTCTACGACTTTTCATTCTCTCATTAGAACCCTTCATCTGAATTGTCAATAGCTATAGTTCGGTGAACGGCATCTCTCTCCTTGATAGGGTGTACAAGACTGCAGCCTATGCGGGCAACCTTTTATTGACAAATTGACAAAACCGCACATCACTCTACCGAACCTCAGGAAAGCTTTTGCCCATTATGGATTTGTCTCCAATCTCAAAATAAATCTATCTAAGTCCAAGGCCATGAATATTAACTTATTTAGAACAAACCTTGCTAGGACCCAAGAAAACTGCTCCTTCAAATGGGAGGAAACAGCACTAAAATACCTGGGAATTTGGCTGACCCCTAGGCTGTCCTTGACCTACAATTTTCCCACCTTTACTTCAGACGATAGAAAAAGATTTACAACTATTGAACGCAGGCTACTTTTCTTGGTTCGGGAGGGATGCCATTCTGAAGATGGCCATCCTGCCCAGGCTGTTGTACCTACTACGCGCTCTACCGGTTAAAATCCCCCAGAGGTTTTTCAAAAAACTACACACTATCCTCTTACAATTTTTATGGCCGCATAAAAGGCCCAGAATCAAGTTCTCTCTACTGACCAGACCTAAGGAACTGGGGGGGGGGTAGGACTCCCCAACTTCAAGAAATATTATCTGGCCTCCCATTTAACAAGAATAGTGGACTGGCATTGCCATGGTGACACTAAAGACTGGGTAGCCTTAGAGGCCAGCTTGAGCCCCTTCCCACTACTTTTTTGACTATGGAATCTGGGACTCAGACATAAACAAATTTTAAAACAACACCCACTAAAGGAGACCACGCTGACTGCTTGCCTAGAAGCTGCAAAACACCCTGCAGTGACTTCCTTACTTAGCCCTCTTAACACCGATAAACAACAACCCGGAATTGCCCCCTGGGATTGGAAATTGTGCACTCCGCCATCTGTCCACTAATAATCCGTTACGAGCTGGTGAGTGTTTCCACGGTGGAAGGCCCAAGGACTATGTGGCACTGAAAAGAAACAGTGGAATCCCCAATCTACCACTCAGGACGTACTTCCAATTACGTAGCTATGTAGGCAGTACGGCCAAATAGTGAAATTTCTCCAGACAGCTGACAGAACTAGAGAAGGTATTTGCTGATGACACACACTTACAGAAGGTGACCTCAGTTGCCTACACGTGGCTGCAACATGCAAACCTTAATGCTAAGGACAGATTCAGAAAACATTGGTCTAATGCACTTAAGATGAACATAACAGACAATCAGTGGAAAAATGCTTGCATTTTAACACACAAGTGCTCCATTAGCACTACGACACAGGAAACGTCTTATAAATTACTAACTGACTGGCATGCCACTCCTGCAAAATGACATGCATGGAATGCTCAGACCTCAAGCTCATGCTGGAGATGTGGGAGAGACACAGGCACCCTTATACACATTTGGTGGAACTGCCCTCACCTGGCCTCATTTTTGTGCCAGGTCAGGGAACGGATCAAACAAATTACGGAAACCAAAATAGTGCTTAATGCTGCCTGTTCTACATATCTTAAACTTCCCACTCAAACGCAATAAAAATTCATTAATCAAGCATTTGATAAATGCAGCCAAGGCATTGATCCCGGTCCGCTGGCGAATTACTTGAGTGCCTTCTGTTTCGGAGTTGCTGGCTCGGGGATCTGAAATATGTGAATTGGAAGAGACGCTAGCACAGGCCACCGATAAGGTGGACAGATTTCATAAAACTTGGTCACCCTGGTTTGAATTTCGTTACTCTGATGTGTACAATGATCTGAAATCTGGTAGATAACTTGTATTAATACCTATACAAACAAAGAATAGATAAACTAAAGTACATCTGATCAAACTCTAGCTAGATCTACTGTTTTCTACTATCACTGCGAAGTTATTAAGTAAAATAAAGTTGGACACAATCGAAACTCATACCTGTTTAGCACCATAATCACCTATTGAGACCTCCCCCAACCCCCCACCCCCCCACTACTTTAACTCCTTATCTCTGCCTTTTCTTATTTCTGATTAACTTTTTCTTGTATAGAACATCTTAAGGGTAACATAAAGACATAAAGATCACATGCGCAAACAAATAAATTGCATCACTTGTGAATGACTTAGCTATATGCCCTCTCAGATCATAGAAATAATAAGAAATTACCTCCTAACGTGTCATTGATGCCTTGGTATATTCTCACTTTACCACCAGAGATGAATGTAAGCGATACCATTACCACTAGGCACAAAATCTAGCTGATATGCAATTTTTCTCTTTTGTATGAATTCTATACATGATTGTACACCTTTCTGAAATATTGTTGAGCTTAAATAAACTTTGAATGTTAAAAAAAAACACCCTTCTCTCTGTCATATTTGATCTAGTAAAACCACGTAAATGATGTAACATTTATGCACAATATTTTTAAATCTTGTGTTTCGCAGCATACACTGTAATTTTTTTTTCATGATAAAACCTGACTTTTCTCTACCTCCTATGATAGTTTACAAATGCCTATTGTGGTTAGTGTTGGGAAGCACATTTTATGAAACTTCATGAAATTATCCAAGTGTCACCTCCACATGAACATCAAGCATTACTTCTTTTTGTCCATATGTAAAATTATATATATAGAAGAAGCCATTGATTTACGAAACATGTTCAGATGAAGTAACTACATTAATGTGATTGCATGAATACTCATCTTTGGTTGTTTCTTTTAAATATTCAATCTGGTTTTAATATGATTTTTATCTTTGAATCAATGAATAAAATCTGTAATTTTATTCTATACATCTTGTTGTGTCTGGCACCTTAAAAATCCCAAGAGTTCTTCATTCGTTCAATTTACTACCAGGGACATGCTGCCCTTGATCATTCACCAGTGAGAATCATTACTTTCCTGAAGAAGGACAAAGACAGAATTAAAATGTGATACCCAATCAAGCTGCTTACTCTGCTTGTCTCTGAAATAAGGCTCTGTAATTTTTATTTCTTCATAACAACTGCCTTATCTCTGTGTTGACCTTTTATTAAGCTTTGTAGACAATACAATGTGGTACGGCACTAAATAAAGATCACAAGCTATGCTATAAGCATTTTTTCCAATGCTTGGCAATTGTTATGAAGTTGATGGATTTAGCTTTTTTTTCTTCAATGTGTAAAGCTCCTAATAGATTTTAGGTCTGTTCTGCCTACAACTTTAATCACTCAGTTCTGGCCTATTACTCATGGATAAAACCAATTATGTGTCTCAACAAAAGGTCCCCTAAAAAAAACATTTTTTAAATTAAATTTATTCAGATAGGGGTGCTGCTGTAAAATTACAAGAAATATATTACACATGCAAATTATATGATGCCAGAGTACTGTGTCGCTGATGTTGCCCCAGAGAATCATGTTGTTCTGTAAGACCGCAAACAGCTTAAAGACATCAAGCAGGCATATCAGTTAAAGAATTTGTTTTTCCCATAACGCCCTCAAAATCACAAAAATGGAGGGCCTTCTGCCTTCTGAACGGTATTTATTACTTTTGTTTTTTACATTGGTAGATGTTCCCCCTGACGTAACCCAGCAACTTACGACCTTTGTTTGACAATCCTTTGTCTATTAGCCTTGAAATTGATCTAAAATTTCAAGATTGGTCCCCAATTGACATCAGTTAGGTTCAGATTAAGGTTCTCAGATAATGAATTGTAGAATGAGTTTGAAACCAAATCAACCAAAGCACCTGAAAGCACCTCCTGACAATAAGTCAGGGGGAGACAAAGGCAATAAAACTTAGCAGTCCAAATATTCCCTACTCTATCCCCCCCCCCCCCCCCCAAAAAAAAATTAAAAGTTCAAGAATTTAATTGAAAATTTTATGGATAAAAGGAATAGTAGGTTTTGAAATATCCCTGTTGGCATGATACTTTTGTTCCATATTGATAAAAAAAAGCATTTTTACAGTGCTATAAGATTGGCACATTTATAAAATGTTGTCCAGTATTTCAATGTACTTTGTAATGTGGCCTGGTTGTGACAGGCTTTTGTTGGCACAATGTAAGAGAGCAGAGGACTGACATGAATAAACTGTCATGCAATTCTTCATTTATGTCTGTGTTAGCAGATCCACTGTGTACTGAAACTTCAGGTCGCACGATCCAACACATTTATACAAGAGAGCCATAAAGACTGAATTCCAAAATGTGATTTAATGTTTTATGTCCTGCATGATCACAGCAGTTTTCTCTGTACCAAGAATATTTTAAAAATGCCCACTTTAGCTAAGTGCATAGTCATACAGAGTCAGCATGATTTTACAATAAGAACAGCTTTTATAATAATTGTATCGTTTATATGATAGAAATGATTGATGACAAGTTGGATAAAAATTGCAAGAATGAAAAACTGCAATTAAAAAAACAAGTGAATACAGTGAAGGCTTTTGGAGGTTTCCAGGTAGATGTTATGAAAGGTCTATACAAGATCTCAGTAACAAAAGGAGCAAGCATTCAGTAACAACAATGGTTACGTGATTTACCATTTGTTAGCTCTTCATAGCATGTTAATCAAGTGCAGTGTAGTAGCAAAAAAAAAAAAAGGAAAATACAAGAAAAAAGTTGCAAAGCCAAATGCAGTGAGTTCTATAAATGTTCAACTATCAATTGGTTTAAAGTAGTGATAAGCTGGCCAGTCTTTTGGGAGCACTGACCATTTAGGTTTCTGATATAAAGTCCAATTTTGTTTGGCGCATATTGGGTCCTGTGGAAGAGACTCCACATGACTAAACACGTAGACCCCATGGATTTATAGGGTTTCATTGCTCGGATGTTTCAGGATTATGTACTATATAGTAAGCGGTCAAATAGTTTGTTTGCATTTTCAACAAAAATACTCTTTGTATGTATTTTTATCTACATGAATTAACGTGGACCTTCATCCCAAATTTCCCCTCTTAGCCCAAACCCAACCAATCCCCCCTCCCAGCACAAATCTTGAAATTCAGCCGCCTAACATAAATCCTCCCCCTCAAATCCCTCTCCTAGCACAAATTGACCCTCACCCCCCTTCCCGATACAACCCCCCCATTTACCTTTCCTAGTACAAATCCTCCCTTTCTATCCAATTCACCCTTCCAGCACAAAACCCCCCATCCCCCTTCCTAACACAAATCCTCTCTCCATCCAAACTTTTCCTCTTAGCACAAACCCATCCCACCCCCATTCCCAGAACAAAATCCCCCCTCCTAGCAGTAACCCTGTTCCAACTCCACCATCCAAATACCCCCTCCTAACATAAATTAATTCATCCCCAGTGGCAGGAACTCACTACAGTAATAGTGATAGCAGCGGAAAAAGCTTGAGGAGCCGGTGGCTGTGCTCTGCCCCCTCCAGCTCCTCCCTACTGTCAGTATACAGAAATTAACACAGCAATGTTGTCAGATCCAAATTGTGCAGGGTTTGATTACCTGCCCCCACCCACATTTTCTACTGCCAGGAGAGGAGCAATCTGGGGAGAAGATAGGGGGCAAGTAATCAAACCCTGCACAACCCTGATCAGACAACCTGTACCTTCTCCTGGCTCTCTCCTCTTCTCTGCTGCTGTCACCACTCATGTTCATAGAAGCTACAATAGCAGGAGGGGCACATGTAGTTCTTAAGGGGACTACCACCAGAAAAGTGTTGCTAGAGCTGTTTTGAAGGTAAACAGTACTGGGCGCCATTCCCTTGCTGAGTGCCCCCATAGCAAGCAACTTGTGCGTGCTTGCTCCCGAGGCAACTCTCTGTGTCCATAAGACACAGAGGGCTCCATTCACAAAAGCATGTCGCATGCGGTATGTACTTTTGGTGTCCAGACACATTTTCCCTAAATACTGCATACGATCCTGGAACTGTCAAGTCACAATACCGTTCTGCAATATTTACAGCAAAACGCTGAAAACGCTCAGTAAATACCGCATGAACAGGCATTAAACTCAATTCATGTGTACGCTCCTTAACAGCCAGTAAACAACATGGTTGTTAAGGAGCAGGTGGCCGCTGCATCCTTAACAACCGATGAGTCATGAGCCTTAAGTGGGATTCCCCGTTGACAGCTGAATGTAAGAAAAAGAATTGCCGGCAATTAAAAAATACTTAAAAAAACTGCATGGGGTCCGGTATGGGTTGGTCAGGTCTGGTATGGATTTTGAAGGAAACCCCCACACCAATTAAAAAAAAATGGCATGGGAACACCCCCAAATCAATACCAGACCCTTATATGAACATACAGCCCCGCAGGTCAGGAAAGGGGGGGACAAGTGTGCAATCACGGTACCCATCTCCACCGTTGACCGATAAAAAAAGCTCCACTCCCAATGAAGGCTCGCACTGTCTGCCAGCGCCGCCATTTGACAGTTCCTAAATAACTAAGAGACAGTGCCACCTAGTGACATCACCAATCGGGCCCGCTCCCATGTGATGACACCGACCGGGGACATGCTGGGCGGTGACATCACCGGGTGGCACTGCCCCTCAGTTATTTAAGCACTGTCAAATGGCAGAGCTGGCAGATGGCGGGAGCCTTCATCAGGAGTGGAGCTTTTTTTTCTTTCTTTTTCAGGTCGGCGGTGGCAGCAGGCATTGTGATTGATGATGGATCTACATTGGGGATATTTTTTTTTTTAAATAAAGTAAATTGTTATTTAAAGTAAAATAAATGTCAAACATTGTCTACTTTCTTTTTTTACAATATACTTTTATTTTGGTGAATGAGCAGGGGTATCATGTACCCCATACTCATTGACATAGTGAGGCCGGGATCTGGGGGCCCCTTGTTAAAAGGGTTTTCCAAGTTCCGCTAAACCCCCTGCCTGCGGACCCCCACAACCACCGACCAGGGTTGTGAGAAAGAGGCCCTTGTCCCCATCAACATGGGGTCAAGGTGACTTTGGGTGGATCTGAGCCCCCCTGTCCCACAGCACTCCAATGTTGAGGTCATGGATGGGGGGACATGCCATTTTTTTCTTATTTTTTCATTGCCAGCAATTCTCTTTTTTACATTCAACTGTCAGCAGGGAAGCCCTCTGACAGCTGATGACTTTTTGTTGTTAAGGACGTGGCGGTTGTTAACGCAGTATTTACTACTGTGAATAAATACGCCAGCTACCACCAGACGTTAAATTACTGCATGTTTTCACTACTAAAATACGACATGACTTCATAAAATAGCTTATGCGGTATTTTAGTAGCGTTTTTTTGTGAATGCCAAATGACTTTTGGAAAAATGCTGAGCGGCATTTTACTGCATTTTTTAGGGTACTCCATACTGCTTTATGAATGGAGGCCAGAGAGTGTGGCCCAGCTCTGTCTCCTCACTGGCTGTGCTTTACAAAAGTGGGAGCCAATGGTTCCCGCTGCTGCATCTCAGCCAATGAAGAGGGAGAGACTCAGCAGAGCCTCGGCTCTTGTGTACTTTGCTGTATGGGGCTTAGGTAAGTATTAGGGGGGCTGAGATGAGGGGAGCTGCACAGTGAAGGTTTTTTTAAATCTTAAGCCTTTAGAACCACTTTGATTTTAATGGGGTTCAGATTTGACACCCGAACATTAGTAATGTTCGCCGAACCTGCCTGGAATTGAACCCTGCTGGTAAAGCTGTCTCAGTCTCAGAAAAGTCAACAGCTCACATTCAGCTGAAACTGCCCTCTTACTCTCTCCTGCCAAAATCAGGAATGCTGAAGTTGCATCAATAGGAGGAAGGAAAAAAACACTTTATTAAACAACACAAATTCTAGCCCACAAACTAACAGGTAGAGGAGGATCACCTGATTACAGCATATCAAATGATCCACATTTCCTAGTTCACAAGCCATGCATCACTTTTAGCACACAATTTGTCCAAACCAGGTGGAAAGTTTGAAATGTAACTAGGTGAATATAAGGCCACATTAAACTAATTTCAATTACCGGTAAATCTAAATCACTTGAGTAAAAGGTTCAATTAACCTAACCTAAGAATAGGTTGAATGATTAAATAATGATGTAAAGCAGTTTTCCAATTGCAGAACAGCTTTCTGCAGATCTGGTTTCAACCAATTTTTAATTTGGGAAAATCTTTTTTGATGCAAATTTTTAACTGACTAGTCTTTTCAGAAAATGGATGAAAACCACGGTGATAAATAAAGTGAATGTGGAAAATCAAATCTTGTTAAAAGGGAGTTTCAGATGAAAGTTGGGCAAATCTTGAGCAAAAAGAAAAAAAAAATAGTAAATAGACCACACAATAAACCAGCACCATGCTTGAAATGATCATACATTTTTTCACAGACAGTAATGCCTGGTATACACTGTATTTTTTTTTTTTGTTCAACCCAGCAGGCTGAATGAAAAAGTACTGAGGAGCTTGCAATGATAGTACAGTGATCTCCCTGCTGTGCTATTGTTGTGTTCTGACAGGGGACACCCCCCCCCCCCCAGCACCACATTGATCAGCGCTTGCAGCCATTGGCTGCAATCGCTGATAAGAATGTGAGAGAGAGAAAGAGTAACTAACATATTTCTAACATGTCTCATAACATGTCTCATCTGACAGTGCTGGGCTCATCATCAAGCAATTAATACTTTACACAGGATGACCTCTCCTGCTCCCATGCAGAGACAAAGGAGCCACAGAAAGTTAGTATGTGCCGCTGGTGAGGGGAGGGGTGGTTGAAAGTGTTGTATTGTCCTGCATGGTGTCAGGAACTTCTGTTGCCCATCAAAGAGAGTGTGCCAGCCTTAAGGCTCATGTTCATGTTCATGCACAATCACATAGACATGCACAAGTTTTCTGGCATGGAAGCCTAGGTAAGCTTGCAGGAATGGGCATGTGCACTGTGCATTCATCCTGAATCAGCTTGACTCTGTTATTGACTTGGTTTCCATCTGACCTGCCTCAACCTGGACTCTTGACCAAGATTGTGCTTGATTCTGCTCGTGATTTGGTGCCTTCCTGCTTATCTGTTATCGAATATGGCTCTGCTATCTACTGCTTTAGGGGAGGTCATGGTGTTATTATTGCTATTCTGCTTATCAGCGCTCCCAAGTTCAAGTCTTTGACTCTGGATTCCTGGAGCCCTTCCGTTGCTCTAGCTGTCCCTGTCTCAGTCTTCAGGGGTGCTCGGATGGGAATTCTGCAAGAGTCCACCCTCATCATGTTAAACACCTTATACAGGTACATGGCACATGAGCAAAGCTTGGATTTACTTTAAGGTGGGTTTAAAATGCAGGAGTAAAGCACATGTATTGCAAATAGTAAGCATAATAAAAATTATATTGTTGTTTAATGGGGTGTAGTTACTGTAGATATTTTAGCTTCTAAATGTTATTTACCAACATAACACTCCCTGAAGAAAGCAATATAACAATCAAAAACCGATGTAAATAATCATATATCACAGTTCACAACTGAGAAAATTAGGCTAAGTTACTAAAGAAGCTGAGACTCTTCACTCAAATTGTATGAATATTCACCTCAGGGGCTAGATAGGCTGCTAAGGCCAAACCATAATAGCTATGGTAAAACATGAAGGTGTTATCAAAAACATTTGACCACATCCAATAATGTCTACCAATGTTATCAGTCTCATTAGCTGTACTTATAAGCTAAAATCTACAAAATAACATAAATTAAAAAAAATATGAATTGCCTCTATTCATTCCCACCTACTTTACCTATGTGAGTACTGGCCCTCATTGATACAACTGCCAAGTATGTATTTAATTGGAAGAGGTAAATAAGTTTTCTTTCATTTTTATTCTAAAAGAAATGTAAATGAAGAAATGGATATCCTGACTCGACAAAATAGATCATGGCAGTAGAATTCGAAAGCTGCCAGCACAGCAGATTTTTTATTATTTCACTAATTTCATTCATCCCTAGTCCTGCTGTTCTAGCACATGGTTCTGTTGCACAGCACTTTGCACAGGAAAATTAAATATGCACTAATAATATTTTTTTGGTATCATAAGCAAATGTTGACTGACCAGTAGACGAAGTATGATGAATATATATTTAATTAGCTGAAAAAAAAACAAATCAATATATAATAAATAGTACACCATGCATGCTCAGACCTATGTTGTGTGTTACCGTGTGCACATTAACATATGTTATGGTGAATTTAGGTATATTGAGATAAGGCATCCCCTTTAATCTAATAATCTTCCAAACTACCACAATGAACCTTTTAATGCACCTGCACATTTTGTTTTCCAGCGCATAACAATGCACAGATGGTTCACATTTTTGCATTGTGGTGCACTAAAACACAAGTCTGTCATGGCGCATTCAGGATATACGTTGCAAAGCCTTTCAAAATTTGTGTTACCGCACCACACTATGCCGTGGTATGTGTGCTATCATGTGTGGTGGTCATGTGGTAAACTGTATGTTTTACTACAATCCTGAAATGTAAGAATCCAGCCTAATCCCTTACTGCATAGAATAAATGACAATTTACTGCAACCCTAAAGGATTTAAGAACAAGATACTGTAATGCAAAAATGTGAATATAGCCCTAGTTGTACAGCTATCCAATGAAGAGAACAACTTTGCAATGAGTTTTTTGTATGGCCAGTCTATACCTTTACATGGTGAGAAGGGACATTCACATTGAGTGCCACAGGTTTTCCTTTACCTTTACTTCAAATAAAAATTGTTTTTAAAATATTCAGAATCATTCAATCATTATAATCTAAGGAGTTTAATATTGACATAATGATAATAAAGTGTAGTTCTCCCTGGGAGATTTTACAGGGAACAATTACTATACAATAGGGAAGCAAAGCTAACTTTTTTAAGCTATATAAGATCCAGTCTCTCTTGCCATGAAATTAAAGCCCTGTATACATCTTGCACTTTGATCCAAAATTCTTCCCTGGATATTTTAAAATTGATCAATTATGGTGGTACATCATTAGCTAAGTGCAACTCTGAAACTCTGAGTCCAATCCGTTCAGACCGTTACTGAAAACGTTTTCAGAAAGCAGAGACTCTGGAGAATAAAATGGTTGTTGTTTCAAATATGACCCTAGAATTATTGTTCTTACTTTAGGCGTGCACAGTGATATGTAACATGTGTAGCGCTATCAACGCTCTCATGAATAATCACCCTCCATGCACATGTTTTCCTTCATATGTAAGTGGGGGCAGGGTGGACTCAGTTATTTTGGGGGGCAGGAGTTTTAAGTGCTTGGGCATATCTTTGATTTTTTACATGTTTTTTCACTTACCTTAATTACCATATATACTCGAGTATAAGTCGTTCCGAGTATAAGTCGAGGCCCTAATTTAACACAAAAAAATGGGAAAAACTTATTGACCCGAGTATAAGACGAGGGTGAGAAATGCACAGCTACTGTAAGTGGAAAAGAGGGTCTACAATGCCCATTTGCAGCATCACTGTGCCCATTTGCATGCCTCACTGTGCCCATTTGCAGCCATAGGTCCCCTGAACTTCAAACTCGGTAGTTAAGGGTTCCTAGATGCCCCTAGCTGCAGCCAAAATTTGGGGTCTCTGAACTCAAAGGGTCCCGAAATGACATTGCTGCAGATGGACACAGTTGACCGAATTTGGGGCCCTGTATCTCTGGGCCACTTAGTGCTAAGAACCCCAAATTTGGTGTGCAAACCCAGTGGAACTAGCACCATAAAATTTCCAAAGCTGGGGTTTTTAGCACCAAGTGGCCCTGAGATACAGGGCCCCAAAAATAAGTTCAGAAAATGTCAAGCACTTTTCTGCAGAAGAGAATGACATTTTCCGAACCGGCTTTGGGGCCCGTATCTCAGGGCCACTTGGTGCTAGGAACCCTAGCTTTGGATATGTTATGGTACCAGTTCCACTGGGTTTGCACACCTAATTTGGAGTTCCTAGCTCCAAGTGGCCCTGAGATACGGGGCCCCAAATCGGTTCAGAAAATGTCAAGCACTTTTCTGCAGCAGAGAATGACATTTTCCGAACCGTTTTGGGGCCCCGTATCTCGGGGCCACTTAGTCCTAGGAACTTCAGCTTTGGATATATTGTGATACCAGTTCCACTGGGTTTGCACACCAAATTTGGGGTTCCTAGCACCAAGTGACCCTGAGATACGGGGCCCCAAATTCGGTTCAGAAAATGAAATATTTTGCTGCAGAAAAGTGCTTGACTCGAGTATAAGTCGAGTGAGGCACTTTCAGCACAAAAAAATGTGCTGAAAAACTCGACTTATACTCGAGTATATACGGTACCTTAATTCCAACCCATGTTCCCTATGTGATAGCATTTTATTTGGACAGGTACTCTTTAATGAGACAAACGAGCACTATTTCACGTCTGATGTCTTACCTGTCTTCCACTGAATCTAATGGAGTGCATAATGGTCTCTATTACCCTCTTCCTTGGCAACAGAGGCAGTGAAAAGTGACAGCTGGCCCCTGAACTGATGCAATGCATGTCACTTTCGTGTTCATTCTAGCTAGGTTTAATCAACGAATGGATGTTCACTGGTCTCCTTCCCCTCTATCAGCAACTTTTGCCATTGGGTTGCTGGGCCCGCAGCCAGAGAAACATGGTGGGGTGCCACACTAATGGGAGCCTGTGGTGGCGATCCAGTGCTGTACAGCTTCCACAAGACAGTTGACAGTAAGCTTGGCAAACTTACATGCCATTCACTGTGTAATACCCCCACTGCTGCCGACATATGGCATACACCAGTGGAAGCGAAAGGGTTAAATGATGGAAGTTAGAACAACCTTGCCACATTCACTATACTAAGTAAAATTTTATTTTGTTACCAAGTAAATTTTCACTTTGCAGAGTTATTAAGAAGAAACGCTGACTTCAATCATCCAATCATGTACAAGCAAAAATCTTGTTTTTTTTTTTTTCCTTGGATTGGGTATTGGGTATTCTTTGTATTGAATTTTCACTTCATTTCACCTCTTTCACTAAGCTAAGTAAAAATGTTCCTTGCAACATGAAAATTCAATTTGTAAATTAAACATACTCATCTGCTTTAATAAATCCACCCAATGTGCTAATTTTGGGGTTGATTTACTAAAGGCGAATAGACTGTGCACTTTGCAAAGTTGCTCCAGAGCTTAGTAAATGAGGGAGAGTTCTGCTGATTTCCATCATCCAATCATGTGCAAGCAAAAATGCATTTTTTTTCCTGGCATGTGATTGGGTATTCTTTGTAGAGTGAAGCTTTACCTCATTTACTAAGCTCTGGAGCAACTGCACTTGCAGAGTTCAGCTGCCAGGGCTTTTTTTCAGCAGGAACATGGGGGAACGCAGTTACGGCACCTCCAACACTGAGTATATGCAATAATAGGGGTGCTGGGGTGTGATGGAGGGGCTACTGATGCTGGTTGCTGGGGGAATCTATTCTAGATAGAGGGGATCTATTTTTTCAGGGAGGGTCTATTGTTGCTGGTGGGGACCTATTGTTGCTGGGGCTGGGTCTTATATTACTTGGGGGTCAGTTATTGCTGGGAGAGATCTACTGTTGAGGGATGGGTCTATTGTTGCTGGCTGCTGGAGAGTCTATTGATGCTGACCATGGGGAGATCTGATGTTGCTCCTGGGGGGCATTCTGTTTCAGGTGGTCCATTGTTGGGGGGGGGGCTATTGTTGCTGGAGGGGGCTCTATTGTTACTGGCTACAGTGGACCTATTTTTCTGCCTTTTATGTTATCGTAACACATTCCATACACATTACTGATCAGCAGAAATTACTTGGTTCTAAAAGGGCAGTATGGGAGGTGTGTAGGGGGTGGAACCAAGAAATGGTGCTCGGGAGTAGGGGGGGGGGTTCCTGCACCCTTTCTCTGAGAAAAAACCCTGGCAACTGCACTAACAATAACATGCATTGCATTTAGTAAATAAACCCCAGTGTATCTTAGAGCTTCCCTTCCGCCACCCTTACTCTACTGCCTAAAACATTGGCCTGTGAATGTCCTATGGTAGATACAGCCCTGGCTCTTATACCATTGTTTAAAACTAGAACTTGCATAAAATATTACTGGTTTGTTCAGATTTGTTTGTGAAGATTGGAATGTGTGTGTTTGTCTTAAGCTTATTTTGCCAGATTTGGCTCTTTCAATACTTAGAAGTCAAATTTTAAAACGGAACTTGAATAAAGTTTTCTTTTTATCTATTATGCTCTACAAAATTTATTTCAGAATTGCATTTTTTACCTAATTACTACACAAAAATGTATTACACATGGCACATAAATAAATGCACCATTCTTAAAAGCGGAATTCCACCCATAATTTAATCTTTTTCTCAATCAGTACATTCCTGCAACATTTGGCAATTTTTTATTTGCTTACTGTTTGTGGCTTGTTGCTAGGGTGTCCCCTGTTTTATGCCTCCTTCAGGTCCACGGTGCATCATTTCCTTTTTTTTATTTAATATGTTTACATTATATATAAATGTGATCCGCTTAAAGTGTATCTAAAGCCAAAAGTTTTTGTCTATCTTAGAAAAAGTAAGAAAAAGGTAAAATTCTATAACCTTTTTACCGTTTGTTTACCTTTCAACAGATTTGCCTTCACTTCCTGTCATATAGAAAAGACAGGAAGTGAGAGATAATCTCTCCACAGTGCGTAAATACCCTCCTAGACAGCGGTCACCAGAACCAGTGTTTTCATTTACCTTCAATTTCTGTTCTGGTGACGATCATAATTTGAGATTATTCAATTTTGGTCACAATGCCAATGGTCACAAATGGCAGAGATTATAACACCCAATGGGGGACAGTGAAATCATGAACAACCTGACAGGGGTTCTAACCCCCTCACCACTCTATGCAAAACTAAAATAAAATGGCTTCAGACACACTTCCGTGTAACTAATATTTAACCACTTCAACAACGGCACTTTTACCCCCTTCCTGCCCAGGCCAATTTTCAGCTTTCAGCGCTGTCGAACTTTGAATGGTAACTGTGCAGTCATGCAACACTGTACCCAAATTACATTTTTATAAATTTTTCAGACAGATAGAGCTTTCTTTTGGTGGTATTTAATCACCACTTGTTTTTTTATTTTTTGCTAAACAAAGGAAAAAATACAGACAATTCTGAAAAAAAACAAACATTTTGCTTACTTTCTGTCATAAAATGTTGCAAATAAGTAATTTTCCTTCTTCACTGATTGGCACTGATGAGGATGCGCTGATGGGCACTAATGAGGCGGCACTAATAAGGCTGCACTGATAGGCACTGATGAAAATATTGTTTGTGCATATATTGTAATGCCATATTTATATTAGTCTGCTGAAAAGTTCTGTTTCTTATGCCACGTACACACGAGCGGACTTTACGGCAGACTTTGTCCGGCGTACTTTTCGACGGACTTTAGGACGGACTTTCCAAATGAACGGACTTGCCTACACACAATCAACTAAAGTCCGACGGATTCGTACGTGATGACGTACGACCGAACTAAAACAAGGAAGTTCATAGCTAGTAGCCAATAGCTGCCCTAGCGTCGGTTTTTGTCCGTCGGACGAGCATACAGACAGGCGGACTTTTCGACCGGACTCGAGTCGGTCGGACAGATTTGAAACATGTTTCAAATCTAAGTCCGTCAAACTTTTGAGAAAACAAAGTCTGCTGGAGCCCACACACGATCGAATTGTCTAACGAAATCCGGTACGCCGGACCAAGTATGCCGTAAAGTCTGATCGTGTGTACGCGCCATTAGTAGTGCGTAAGTGAGCGAGCTCTAGAGTTATTATCTCCGAACAGTTTGTTAGTTTATCTCCAGTAGGGATGAGCCGAACACCCCCCTGTTCGGTTCGCACCAGAACATGTGAACAGAAAAAAAGTTTGTTTGAACACGCAAACACCGTTAAAGTCTATGGGACACGAACATGAATAATCAAAAGTGCTAATTTTAAAGGCTAATATGCAAGTTATTGTCATAAAAAGTGTTTGGGGACCTGGGTCCTGCCCAAGGGGACATGTATCAATGGAAAAAAAAGTTTTAAAAACGGCCGTTTTTTCAGGAGCAGTGATTTTAATAATGCTTAAAGTCAAACAATAAAAGTGTAATATCCCTTTAAATTTCGTACCTGGGGGGTGTCTATAGTATGCCTGTAAAGGGGCGCATGTTTCCTGTGTTTAGAACAGTCTGACAGCAAAATGACATTTTGAAGGAAAAAACCCATTTAAAACTACCCGCGGCTATTGCATTGCCGACAATACACATAGAAGTTCATTGATAAAAACGGCATGGGAATTCCCCAAACGGGAACCCCGAACCAAAATAATAAAAAAAAAAATGACGTGGGAGTCCCCCTAAATTCCATACCAAGCCCTTCAGGTCTGGTATGGATATTAAGGAGAACCCCGGCCAAATTTTTTTTAAAAAATGACGTGGGGTTCCCCCTAAATTCCATACCAGACCCTTCAGGTCTGGTATGGATTTTAAGGGGAACCCCGCGCCAAAAAAAAAAACAAACGGTGTGGGGTCCCCCCAAAGATTCCATACCAGACCCTTATCCGAGCACGCAACCTGGCAGGCCGCAGGAAAAGAGGGGGTGACGAGAGTGCGCCCCCCCTCCTGAACCGTACCAGGCCACATGCCCTCAACATTGGGAGGGTGCTTTGGGGTAGCCCCCCAAAACACCTTGTCCCCATGTTGATGAGGACAAGGGCCTCATCCCCACCACACTGGCCGGTGGTTGTGGGGGTCTGCGGGCGGGGGGCTTATCGGAATCTGGAAGCCCCCTTTAACAAGGGGACCCCCAGATCCCGGCCCCCCCTGTGTGAAATGGTAAGGGGGTACTTACCCCTACCATTTTACTAAAAAACTGTCAAAAATGTTAAAAATGACAAGAGACAGTTTTTGACAATTCCTTTATTTAAATGCTTCTTCTATCTGGTTCTTCTGGTTCTTCCTCCGGCATTCTCGTCCAGCATCTCCTCTGCGGCGTCTTCTATCTTCTTCTCCTCGGGCCACTCCGCACCCATGACATGGGGGGAGGCTCCCGCTCTTCTCTTCTTCTTTTCTTCTTTTCTTCTCTTCTTCATTTTCTTCTCTGGGCAGCTCCGCATCCATGCTGGCATGGAGGGAGGCTCCCGCTGTGTGACGGCGCTCCTCGTCTGACAGTTCTTAAATAACGGGGGACGGGGCCACCTGGTGACCCCGTCCCCCTCTGACGCACGGGACATGATGGGACTTCCCTGTGGCATTTCCCATGATGTCACAGGGAAGTCCCATCAAGTCACAGTGCGTCAGAGGGGGCGGGGTCACCGGGTGGCCCCGCCCCCCGTTATTTAAGAACTGTCAGACGAGGAGCGCCGTCACACAGCGGGAGCCTCCCTCCATGCCAGCATGGGTGCGGAGCGGCCCAGAGAAGAAAATGAAGAAGAGAAGAAGAAAAGAAGAGAAGAAGAGAAGAAAAGAAGAAGAGAAGAGCGGGAGCCTCCCCTCATGCCATGCGTGCGGAGCGGCCCGAGGAGAAGAAGATAGAAGACGACGCAGAGAAGATGCTGGACGAGAACGCCGGAGGAAGAACCAGAAGAGCCAGAAGAACCAGAAGATGAAGGAAGATAGAAGAAAGAAGAAGCATTTAAACAAAGGAATTGTCAAAAACTGTCTCTTGTCATTTTTAACATTTTTGACAGTTTTTTAGTGAAATGGTAGGGGTAAGTACCCCCTTACCATTTCACACGGGGAGGGCCGGGATCTGGGGATCCCCTTGTTAAAGGGGGCTTCCAGATTCCGATAAGCCCCCCGCCCGCAGACCCCCACAACCACCGGCCAGGGTTGTGGGGATGAGGCCCTTGTCCTCATCAACATGGGGACAAGGTGTTTTGGGGGGGCTACCCCAAAGCACCCTCCCAATGTTGAGGGCATGTGGCCTGGTACGGTTCAGGAGGGGGGGCGCACTCTCGTCCCCCCTCTTTTCCTGCGGCCTGCCAGGTTGCGTGCTCGGATAAGGGTCTGGTATGGATTTTTGGGGGGGCCCCAAGCCGTTTTTTTTTTTGTGCGGGGTTCCCCTTAAAATCCATACCAGACCTGAAGGGTCTGGTATGGAATTTAGGGGGAACCCCACGTCATTTTTTTAAAAAATTTTGGCCGGGGTTCCCCTTAATATCCATACCAGACCTGAAGGGCCTGGTATGGAATTTAGGGGGACTCCCACGTCATTTTTTTTTTAAATTTTGGTTCGGGGTTCCCCTTTGGGGAATTCCCATGCCGTTTTTATCAATGAATTTCTATGTGTATTGTCGGCAATGCAATAGCCGCGGGTAGTTTTAAATGGGTTTTTTCCTTCAAAATGTCATTTTGTTGTCAGACTGTTCTAAACACAGGAAACATGCGCCCCTTTACAGGCATACTATAGACACCCCCCAGGTACAAAATTTAAAGGGATATTACACTTTTATTGTTTGACTTTAAGTATTATTAAAATCACTGCTCCTGAAAAAACGGTCGTTTTTAAAACTTTTTTTTGCATTGATCCATGTCCCCTGGGGCAGGACCCAGGTCCCCAAACACTTTTTATGACAATAACTTGCATATTAGCCTTTAAAATTAGCACTTTTGATTATTCATGTTCGTGTCCCATAGACTTTAACGGTGTTCGTGTGTTCGAACAAATTTTTTTCCTGTTCGCATGTTCTGGTGCGAACCAAACAGGGGGGTGCTCGGCTCATCCCTAGTTACCACACTGCCTCATGTACACAGCATTGTGATGTGATTCAGCCCCTCCCCTACACATTACACCACAGGGTCACATGGCGTCATCAGGAGGATTTCCCCCTGAGAAATCATAGGGCCCCATACAGTCTCCCTAACCTGTTAGTGCAGACTGCTCATTGTGGCAGTCTGTACTAGTGTGTGCAATGTGTGCCTGAAATACGTAGTGTCAGTGCAGAGCAGTACGTACAGAAAGTGCAGTGAGCCGTATGCAGCGAGGAGAAAGAAATGGCAGTGTGGAGGTGTGGTATGTAACAGAAGGAAAATGCAGGGCCGTGTCCAACATGCAGTGAGCAGTATGTAGTAGGGCCATGCATAGTTCCTAGTGGCAGTGCAGAGCAGGCCATAAGCTGCATGTACTGACAGTGGCAGGTGTTGTTGAAATTGTATGAAGATGTATTTTAATATGTATTGTCATAGTGTCTCCCAGTGTTAGTACTCCCACAGCCCACTCTAAAGAGCTGACTGGGGCAGACTGATGCTGGTTGAGATCCGTTTGGTAGTGGAAAGCTCCTTGGGGATGTAGAGAAGTGTTTGCGGAGTGAGGATATGTCCGCCAGCGAAGGGCCCCTGTGCGATGCACAGAACGATTGTCTGGAGGGGATGTGTTCGCTCAAGGACATGATCGTTTAACGGATGTGCGCTTGTTTCACCCCTGTATGCCTGATCAACATATTTGGGATACCATGGCTTATACCTGCAGATAATCTCCCGTCCACAGAGACAGTAGTATAGTCCGGGTATGCGTTGTTCTCTGAACAACGCAGAATAATGACTCACGAAAAACTGTAAAAACAGGAGCCTTTGGGTGCATTATGGTCAGACAGCGTCCATGATATAATCCAGCCATGTGGCTTCCATTGTCTAGCTGAGGATAGCTTACAGAGGCAGGGGGCGGGAAATCATACACACTGCCCATGCCCAGACACGCCCATAAGACTCCCCTAGTCATTGTTCATTGGTTGTTGTAAAACCCCTCCTGTTTGAGGGAATGCCTGTGCTTGATTGGTTGATTGTGAAAACATGAGGCTCTATTGTTTATATGAATAAAAGGTGGCTCCCAGGAAGAGATGAGGGTATGTAGTGGTGGGAGCAGTCAGAGAGCAGTATGTGGGGGGGGGGGTCAGTCAGTAAGTAGTATGTTGAGGGCAGTCAGTGAGCAGTATGTAGTGGGGGCAGTCAGTGAGCAGTATGTAGTGGCGGGGCAGTGAGTTAGTATTTGGGCCAGTAGTATGTATGGCAGGGCAGTTATTGAGCAGTATGTGGTGACAGGGCAGTCAGTGAGCAGTATGTAAGGGGGCATTTAGTGATCAGTATGTAATAAAGGCAGTCAGAGATTACTATGCATTGGGGCAGTCAGTAAGCAGTATGTAGTAGCAGTATGTAGTGGTGGCAGTTAGTGAACAGTATATTGTGGGGGCAGTCAGTGAGTAGCATGTATTGACAGGATAGTTAGTGAGCAGTACATGGTGGCAGGGCAGTCAGTAAGCAGCATGTAGTGGGGCAGTCACAGAGCAGTATGTATTCGGGGGCAGTCAGTGTGCAGCATGTAATGGAGGGGCAGTCAATGAGCTGTAAGTAGTGGCGGGGCGATCAGTGAGCTGTATGTAGCGGGCAGTCAGTGAGCAGTATGTAGGGGGGGCAGTCAGTGAGCAGTATATGGGAGCGGGGGACAGTCAGTGAGCAGAATGTAGTGGGGCAGTCACCGAGCAGTATGTATTGGGGGGCAGTCAGTGTGCAGCACGTAATGGAGGGGCAGTCAATGAGCTGTAAGTAGTGGCGGGGCGATCAGTGAGCTGTATGTAGTGGGGCAGTCAGTGAGCAGTATGTAGGGGGGGCAGTCAGTGAGCAGTATATGGGAGCGGGGGACAGTCAGTGAGCAGAATGTAATGGGGCAGTCAGTGAGCAATATGTACTGGGGACAGTCAGTGAGTACTATGTAGTGGGGCAGTCAGTGAGTAGTATATAGTGGGGCCAGTTAGTGAGTAGTATGTATTGGCAGGGCAGTTAGTGAGCAGTATGTGGTGACAGGGCAGTCAGTGAGCAGTACATAATAGGGAGCAGTCAGTAAGCAGAATGCAGTGGTGGCAGTTACTGAGTAGAATGGTGCTTGGGCAGTTAGGGAGCAGTATGTAGTGGGGTAGTTAATGAGCAGTACATAGTGGTGGGGAAGCCAGTAAACAGTAAATAGTGTCAGGGCAGTCAGTGAGCAGTACACAGTGGCGGGGCATCAACAAGCAGTACACAGTGGCAGGACAGCCAGCAAGCAGTGGAGAGGCAGTCAGTGAACTGTAAGTAGTGGCGGGGAAGTCAGTGAGCAGTATGTAGCGGGTGCAGTTAGTGAGCAGTATGTAGTGGGGCAGTTAGTAAGCATTATGTTGTGGGGACAATCGATAAGCAGTATGTAGTGAGGGCAGTCATCAGTGGGTAGTATGCATTGGTAGGGTAGTTAGTGAGCAGTACATGGTGGCAGGGCAGTCAGTGAGCAGTATGTAGTGGGTCAGTCAGTTAGCAGTATGTATTGGGGCAGTCAGTAAGCAGTATGTAGTGGGGACGGTCAGCTAGCAGTATGTATTGGGGGCAGTCAGTAAGCAGTATGCAGTGGTGGGAGTTAGTGAGAAGTAGGTTGTGCGAGCAGTTAGGGAGTAGTATGTAGTGGTGGGGCAGCCACTGAGCAGTATGTAGTGGCAGGGCAGTCAGTGAGTAGTACACAGTGGCAGTGGGGGCAGTTATTGAGCAGTACGTTGTGCTGACAATCCTTGAGCATGTATGTAGTGAGGGCAGTCAGTGAGTAATATGTATTCGCAGGGTAGTTGGTGAGCAATATAAGGTGGCAGGGCAGTCAGTGAGCAGTATGTAGTCGGGGCAGTCAATTAGCAGTATGTATTGGGGGGCAGTCAGTGTACAGCATGTAATGGAGGGGCTGTCAATGAGCTGTATGTAGTGGAAGGGCCATCAGTGAGTAGTAGGTAGTGGGGCAGTCAGTGAGTAGTATGTAGGGGGGTGGGGGAGTCATTGAGCAGTATGTAATGGGGGCAGTCAGTGAGTAAAATATACTGGGGCAGTCAGTGAGCAATACCTAGTGGGGCCAGTCGGCGATTAGTATGTATTGGCAGGGCAGTTAGTGAGCAGTTAGTATTTGGTGACAGGGCAGTCAGTGAGCAGTATGTAAGGGGCAGTAGTTGTGTCAGGTCACAGCCCTCTCTATATAGTATCAATGTAATGGGGGATTTTACATCAACAACCAATAAAGGGGGATTTCTACACTGGCCACCAATGTAAGAGGGATTTACACTCACCACCAATTTAAAGGGGGCTTCTACATGCAGTCTATTTCCATATTAATGCCACGGTCCATGACTATTTCCATATTATTGCCGCGGTCCATGACTATTTACATAATATTGTCGCCGCTATTTACATATCAATGCAGGTTATTTACATGTAAACTCAGGGTCTGCAGGTGAGTCATCCGTACATGGCAATAGGGCAGAGCTGGGCAGCAGCAACAGAACTTTACACTGAGATATCGGGACACAGCATGGGACTTAAACTTCAAGGGACATGGGAATTTAAACTGGGATAGTTAGCAAGTATGAGGCAGCTGCTTTGGGCCCCACAACAATGATGGGGCCCAAGGCAGCTGCCCCTTTTGCCATGCCTTAAAAACGGTCATGATCATCATGAATAGATCTCTTATGCCATCTAGTATGGGATGGATCTTCAGGCTGTGTCTGCTGTCACCTGCCCTCACTTTATACTCCCCATGTATGCCCAGGACCTGCAAACACACCCAGAGCCCACTGATACAACCCACATGCAATAGTACAAAGCATGGATGCTGGAGGCTGGTGGTGTGTATGCTCAGCTGTGATAAGACAAAGACACAATAACTGGATGGCAGTGGAGGCAGCGGTGTGGTGTCAGTGATGGTGTCAGTGGTGGTGTCAGCTGTTCCTCCTCCCTCTGCTCCCCCGGGTAGCCAGGCTCCTCCTCTGCAAAAACGACGCAGACTGACCCAAGGATTGTCTTTAGGCGGCTGGCGCCAGACAGAAGTACATGTAACTGGCACTTACTATGTGCTACTGCTAGGTGCCAACCCACAACCCTAAGTGGCGTTGGCCTGACCCCACCCATTTTGTGGCACCCGAGGTGGACCGCCCCCCCTCCCATTGGTACGCCACTGCAAAACAGGTGCTCCTAAGTTCAGTGTCTCTGCTACTGAGCAAGGACATTAGGCAGTACAGCACAGTCAGTCTGTATAAGGGTCTGTAGCCACAGATACTAGAGAACAACCACTCTTTCATTAAACCAGGGGTTGGTAACCTACGGACCTACCCAGCCCGCCTCCGCTAAATGTCCGGCCCATCAGTGCATGTGATAAATTCACATACACCTGGCCCGCGGACATTTTAACCCCTTCTGGCAGAAGACGCTCGGTTGTTTTTCCAAGCAGCAGGAGCGGACTCCCCCCTCCTGATGGCTTCCGCGGCTCACCCAGCTCTCCCGTTCCACCAGGAGGCCCGAGCAACCAGTCGACACGTCCACCAGCTGGTCATAGACCTGAAGTAAGTAAGGAATCGGCTTCGATCGAATCTCGGATCTAGTAACCCAGAAGCGATGTCATGACATCACTTCTGGTTTACAGAACACCTAGAGGCCCCAAATTTTAAAAAAAATGTCAGTATTCAAAACAGCCAAATTTGGCGTTTTGAATGCTTTTAGGTGCATAAAGAGTACCTGTCACTGCCTATTACTGTCACAAGGGATGTTTACCTTCCCTCTGACATCAATAAAAGTGATTTTTTTATTTTAAAGGGACAGTATAAAAATAGAAAAAAATCAATAAGAACATTTTTTTTTTTAAAGCACCCCATCCCTCCGTGCTCACGAACAGAAGCGAACACATACGTAAGTCACGAATGCAAGTGTAAGCAGTGTCCAAACCACACATCTGAGGTATCGCCACAATCGTTAGAGCGAGAGCAATAATTCTAGAACTAGACTTCATTTGTAACTCTAAACTGGTAACCTGTAGAATTTTTTAAAACATTGCCTATGGAGATTTTTAAGTACCGTAGTTTTTCGCCATTCCATGAGTGTGCACAATTTTAAAGAACGACATGGGGGGGCTGTGTATTATGTAGGGGGGGGCTGTGTAATATGCAGGGGGGGTTGTGTAATGTAAAGAGGTCCAGAGGTGTGGGGGCTGTGTAATGTAAAGGGGTCCAGATTATTATATTCATTTATTAGCAGGCGAATGCGGCCCGCCATGCATTCACATACATTGAATCTGTCCTTAAGTGTAAAAAGGTTGCCAACCCCTGCATTAAACAGTACAGTGCATAAACCACTGCTTGTGCTTAGCCTCTGCAACAGCATCTTTCACAGTGAATTCCGGGATAGGTCTGGATACACAAGAAAACAGCTTGAGGGATCTCTGGACTGGCACCATAGGTGAGTGGCTAGAGGAGCTAATACCATAGACAGGCAACTGGAGATGCAGGGCAACCCTACTTGAAGCACAGTACTCTGGTAGCAATGGCAGCAGTACCCCCCATGACTGGATCTTCTATTGCAGTTGAGGGCTACTGAGCTGCTATTGGACCATACACCTGACTGCAGATCACATGCTCAGCCACATCTGCCTTATCAGGTGTAGTCTCTCTGAGCTGCAGATGGCAGGAAACAGGCACATTTGTTTTCTAGGCATGTCCAGGAGCCCAGGGGACTGTGGGATCCAAAGGGATTGTGGAAAAAAACTGTTAAAAGAACCCACTCCTACATCTGAGCATGGTAAATCAAGGAAAACTCTGCTACCTTCAGCCGGAATGTGGGGGGGACGGAGTTCTGGCACCTCCAGCACTTAATGTATATAATGGCAAGGGGTGCTGGGGTGTGCTGGAGGGTCCATTAATCCTGGCTGCTGCAGGATCTATTGTTGCTGAGGGGATATATTGTTGAGGGATAAGTCTATTGTTGCTGGGTGGGTTCTTATATTGCTGGGGGGCCAATAGTTGCTGGGAGGGATCTACTGTTGAGGGGGGTCTATTATTACTGGCTGCTGGGAGATCTATTGTTGCTGGTGGGGGTCTGTTGTTGCTTGGGGGTATTTTGTTGCAGTGGGTCTATCGTTGCTGGAAGGATATATTGTTGTTAGAGGGATCTATTGTTGCAGGGGAGTCTGTTGTTGCTAGGGGGTTTATTGTTTGGGGGGGTGTATATTAAAGTTGGAGGGCTATTATTACTGATTGCAGGGGATCTATTTTAGTGCTTTTCCTGTAATCGATAATAAATTCAATACAAATTAGTTAGCACCACCAAATAATACTTGGCTCTGTTTTCTCTAAAATGGTTGGTACTGGGAGGTAAGTAAGGGGTGGAACCAAGGAATGGTGCTCAGAGGTGGGCAGAAAATAGGGGTAACTCGGAGAGGGAGAGTACCTGCTCCTATTCTCTGAGAAAAAAAGCCCTGCCAGCAAAAGTATAATTTTTTCAAAAAATCAATACCATCCTGCCAAGGATGTTTACTATATGTCATGGCTGTAACTATTAAAGATAGTTAAACAGTAACTCCACTCTCTTGGGAAAATGAAATAGAAAATATATATATATATATATATATATATATATATATATATATATATATAGTTTATACAATTGCGACTCAATTCATATTGTAATTGAATGTTATTAAAAATTAGCTTTCCTTTTCAATCTGCAGCTCTGTAATTTTCTGTAAAATGCAATGCAATATGGCCACCTGGAGGTGTACAGAATGCCCCCCAGAAACATAATTTCCAGCTTGTGTGATTGGCTCACTGACTTTCCGAGAATTCTGCACTGAGATGCGAGTCAGATATCAGGCATCCCCTGAAAAAAAAATTTCATTTGTGGTGAGATACTCCCAATAGGAAATAACGTCTAAAGGGATGCAGGCCCTGGAGCTTTCCTCATTAGAGCCCTTCAGCTGTTGCAGCTGATTGATAATTATGAAACCACTCCCATTAGATTCACTTTCCACATGGACACAGACAAACACGTAGGGATTTCTTAAGAATAACAAAAGATAGGAATCTGCAACAATGTTTGTTAACCACTTGACGTCCGCGCTATAGCCGAATGACGGCTACAGCGCGGACCTGAATTTCCGGGAGGCCGTCATAGGACGTCCTCCCCTTTGCGCGCTGAGATCACCGAGTCACAGAGACTCGGGTGATCACTGATCTGAGTAAGGGGCCGATCATGGCCCCTTACCACGTGATCAGCTGTCAGCCAATGACAGCTGATCACGTGTGTAAACAAAAGCTTGGCAATTGCTTTTTTTTCTCCTCACGCTGACAGCGTGAGGAGAAAAAAAAGCCAATCACCGTCTTATGTTCAAGGGACATCGGTCCGGAAGAGGAAGGAGGCACATCTGCCTCCTCTGTGCCAATCAGTACCCCCTGCCAGTGCCACCTGCCAGTGCCCACAGTACCACCTATCAATGCCCACAAGTGCCACCTATCAATGCCCACCAGTGGTGCCAATCAGTGCCTCATCAGTGCCACCTAGCAGTGCTGCCTTTCAGTGTAACCTACCAGTGCCGATCAGTTCCCATCACTGCCACCCATCAGTGCCCATCACTGCCACCTATCAGTGCCCATCACTGCCAGCTATCAGTGCCACTTCTCAGTGCCCACCAATGCCACCTATCAATGTCCTTCAGTGCCACCCATCAGTGCCACCGCTCAGTGTCACCTCTCAGTGCCCACCAGTGCTGCCTATCAGTGCCCACCAGTGCCGCCCTATCGGTGCTCATCAGTGCAGCCCTATCGGTGCCCATCAGTGCAGCCTGTCAGTGCCCATCAGTGCAGCCTCATCAGCGTGCATCAATGAAGGAGAAAAATTACCAGTTTGCAAAATTTTATAACAAAATATAAAAAAATATATATATATTTTTTTTAATTCGGGTTCTTACATTTTTTTAACAAAAATTAAAAACCACAGAGGTGATCAAATACCACCAAAAGAAAGCTCTATTTGTGGGAAAAAAATGATAAAAATTTCATTTAGGTACAGTGTTGTATGTCCGCGTAATTGTCATTCAAAGTGCGACAGTGCTGAAACCTGAAAATTGGTCTGGACAGGAGGGGGGTTTAAGTGCCCAGTAAGCAATTTGTTAAAATCCTTGCAATGTACATAGATCACCCAGAGGGGTATGTTTTTTTCCTCAAAAAAAGTGGAGTTACTCTTTGGGGTAATGCTAAATGTCATGGCCATGAAAAGGTTAAAGCAAGCCAGAGCTAGCAATACAGGGTTCAGTTTTTTTGCTCAGCCAGCGGGCTGAATGAAAAAACTGGACCAATTTCCCCATCCACACATTCAGCCCACGTTCATATTGGGCTGATTTGGCATGCGATTTGATATGTCAAATTGCATGCCAAATTGGCAGCTATTGCCAGCAATGGCACCATCCAAATCAGTGCGGCGCTGACTTTGCGGCGCCGTGCCAATTCCCAAAAGTAGTTTCTGTAATACTTTTGGCGACTTCGGGGGTGATTTGAATAGACATCTGTGCAGGAACCCGCACAAATGTTTGTCAAATCGCCCCCGAAGTTGAACTGCATTGCTGGTTTGAAATCGTGCGAGTTCAGCTGAACTCGCACAATTTCTAACCCGCATCAGTGTGAACCTGAGCTCAAGGTGGATGACGGAATCCTCCCTGCTGTGCTGTGACTACCATATGCAGCTGCTGATTGGGTAACTTTAAACCCACAGGGCGATTCTATTTAACTGCAGTGGCCACACATGGATTGAAATCCTGTGCGACCCTGCTGAACCAACCGCATTTTGATCCATCTATGGCCACCTTAAGGGTCAGTTTACACCAGAGCGGAGTGCTGGAAACCCACATTCCGTGCACATTTCCCATACCGCTTTTAAATGCACTGCAGTTGCAATCTGCAGCCGGTGTCAGTGTTAACTTAACAACACTAAGGATGAGCTCCGGCGTGTTCGCATGCTGCACGTGCCGAGCCCGCCAGGAAGTCGGCAATGCGCTGCGCTAATCACAGGCAGTGAGACATTTCCCGATCTCTGTAGCCGCACATCGGGAAATGTCTCAATGCTTGTGATTAGCGCTGTGCAGTGCCGAGTTCCTGGCGGGCTCTGCACGTGTAGCATGTGAACACGCCGGAGCTCATCCTTAAACAACACCCCAAACGCAGTGTGTTTGCTTGCACCGGATTGTATAGTACAGCAGTATCACACGTGCAAGCACTGTTTCTGGTATGGACTGGCACAATTTAAAATGAATGGGCTAAAATAGCACTGCACCTTGATTGCATGTGAATCGCACAGTTTGTTTTTAAATTGTTCAGGGGTCTGTTAGAAGTGATCACTTCACAAAAAAAAAACTGCCCTGGGCATATTAGTAATTTCTTATAAAACATTCAGGATGTTATATATTTAGTATGACAACTGTTTTTTTTTTTTTTTTTGGTGTACAGGAAAATAGGCATGGTCCACTTTTGTTACCATCAGGAAACCCACCTTGAGATGCCATGCATCCATCGCAGGAAATGGCTGCAAAGAGGCTGCAGGAAATCAGCAACAATAAGATGTATCAAGGAAGAAAAAGGTGTAAAAAAAAGTATTTAAAATCATGGCAGCTGTTACATAGTTACATAGTTAGAAAGGTTGGATAAAGACACCAGTCCACCCAGTTCAATCTGAGTGAGTGTGGGTGCGTGTCTACAATTGTTCCTATCCCTATACATTGTGTCTCATTAAGATGCTCATCTACTATATTATTATTTTTATTTTAAGGTACCCATATAGCGCCGACAATTTACGCAGCACTCCACACATACATTGCACACTCACATCGGTCCCTATCCCCAAGGAGCCCCTCATATACTAGGGCCAATTTTTGGACAGAAGCCAATTAACCTACTTGTTTATAATTAAGGATGAGCTCCGGCGTGTTCGCACAGCCCACGCGCAGAGCCCGCCAGGAAGTCGGCACTGCGCTGCGCTAATCACAGGCAGTGAGACATTTCCCAATCTCTGAAGCCGTGAATCAGGACAATGACTCACTGCCTGTGATTAGCGCAGCGCAGTGCCGACTTCCTGGTGGGCTCTGCACGTGGGCTGTGCGAACACGCCAGAGCTCATCCTTATTTATAATACAAAAGGGGAAGCTCTTCCTGTTTGCTTCCTCCCCCACTCTGCTGCCATGTTCGGCGCCCCCTCCTCCTTCCACCATCCTCAGGTCATTTAGAAAGCGCTGCGTGCTTGGCGCATGCGCAGTGGGGAACCGGCTGTGAAGCCGCAAGGTTTCACTGCCAGTTTCCCTTACAAGGAATGGTGGCGGCAGCACCCGAGAGCCGAAATATCGGCTGGGGTGCCGACATCGCGGGCTCCCTGGACAGGTAAGTGTCCTAATAATAAAAGTCAGCAGCTACAGTATTTGTAGCTGCTGACTTTAATTTTTTTTTTTTTACAGGGGGGGCTGGAGCTCCACTTTAATGTTTTAAGGGTCTACATCTACTTTAATACCACTTTGAATTAGTGATCATTTCTCCTTTTTATAGTATTGAACAACATTCCTGTTTTGCCATGAGTGATATTTTATTTCTCATAAAGTTCTGATAAAAACAATGACTCCGCTAATCCTTCTGAAAACACAGGCATTTCATTTTTTTTTTATGCGTATCTATAATATAAATATGATGGTGCAGTAAATTTGCAGGCTGTCAAATAAAATATCATCCCTTAAACTGTACTTTCCTATTGCAACTTAAAGAAAAAAAAAAAAAGCCAAAAACCTGGCTTTGTGGTTTTCGCCGGTAAAGTAATTTAATCAGAAAATGTAGGACATGGATCAGCTTTCCACGCATAAAGATTTTTAGCAAATGCCAGAGGCTGTTTATTTCATGTGGTCTCAGCTTCCCTGCTCCTTCCTTCCTCCCAGCTACTCCACTCCAGGATTTCCACTCTGCTCCCTTCTCTTACAATAGCACAGCGCAATGATTTAAAGTCCAACCACAGCGTATCCTTCCGCTCTCTAGTTTACTGCAAAGTCAGATTTGTAAAGGCTGAGGAAAGATGAGCTCGCTGCTGTTGCGTAAATACGGCGCACATTTCCACTGAGCAAATGGTGACGGGAGGACCTTTATCGCGACAAACCAAGTCTTCCAGAAAGCCAAACTCTAGGGGACTATTTGCAGTGAATGTGACCTTCTCTGCTAATGCTCAGCATTCTTGTGCTTTGAGCATGTCCTCTCCCTGTTCTGTGATGAGCTGTTCAAATTGCTTTCCAACCCCCCCCCCCCCCCTCTTGTTTTTCTTCCCACACAGTTTAAAAAAAAAAGCAAGCTTTGCAGGAGAATGTTATGGAGCACAACTTTAATTTTGCTTGATTAGTTGCACCAAAAAAAAAAGGCCGCAGTTTGGTTTCTAGCAAAGTTAAAATGTTTTAAAGCAAAGTTTCCAATGAAGGGAATTGGTCAAATGAAGGAAAAGGAGGGGTTAACCAATTTGACGTCATCGGTTTAAAAAAATCCCCTCTATTGTCCCTTGTTTTTTTTTGTGGTCAAAAGAGTTGCTGTTTCAAAAGCTTCTCATACACACACATAATAGGGCCAATTTAGACAGGAGCGAATTAACCCACCAGCATGTCTTTGGGGGTGTATTAGGAAACCCGCACAAGCATATAGCGAGAACATGCAAACTCCATGCAGATAGCGTCCTGACCCCCAGTGCTGCAAGGAAGAAGTGCTAACGGCTAAACCCTCGACCAAGGCTTAGTCGCGTCTCTCTAGTGGGAAAAGGAAAAACCTGATTAAAGCAAAATAGTGATGGGTGTAGCTATATCTGTCGATTGGGTTCCTGCCAGCGATGTTAAAAAAAAAAAAAAAAAAATTAATGAATGCAGGAGAGCCTTTTGATCTTTGTGAGTCAGTGAGGTTCAGTTGTAGCTGCCCTGAAGGTTAGTTGCAAATCCTGGCTGATCCGAAATTCGATCAGTAGAGGGGGCAGAGGAAGCATTTGAACAGGAGAGGAAAAAAAAAAAAATCAATGTGAAATTACAAAAAAAAAAAAAAAAAAAATGCTGCCTAGGAAAGCTTGTCAGAAGAAACAGTGATTTTCAGAGCAGGCAGAACCTTCATCAAATGTGCTGTGTTCACAGTCCTTACACACCCCACACAGGAAAGCAAAAAAAAAAAAAAAAAACAGGAACCACAAAAGACTTGGCAAGCTATTTTGTTTTGGTTTAAAAAGAGGAGCGAGATGCAATCAACAACACAGCAGTGGGTTGTGTGTCTCAGGCTGCAGAGTGTACACTTATTTATCAGCGCTGATCTGCACAGCGCCAGCAAGTTTGCAACACTTTGCAAGTAGTAAATAGATGAATATGTTAACCCCTCGCTGCTGGAAAGGCTGTAACACATGGCGCGCTATTTCGTAAACTGCTAGTGATATGTGAGATTTTACTTGGGGCTCACAGTCTGCTGTAAATAACACAGTTTTTTTTTTCTGCTGTCATAGAAAAAAAAAAAAAAAAACTTGCAGGTAGCCGTCGGTTTAACTACTTACAGACCGGAAGGTTTTCCCCCTTAATGACTAGGCCATTTTTTGCGATACGGCACTGCGTCGCTGTACCAAAACAAAGTTGATGTCCTTTTTATCCCCACAAATAGAGCTTTCTTTTGGTGGTATTTGATCACATCTGCGGTTTTTATTTTTTGCGCTATAAACAAAAAAAGAGCAAGAATTTGGAAAAATTAACAATATTTTTGACTTTTTGCTACTTTTTTTTTGCAAAAAAAAAGTAAAAAAAATAAAATTTCTTCATCAGTTTAGGCCAATATGTACTCTGCTAAATATTTTTGGTAAAGAAAAATCGCAATAGACGTATATTGATTGGTTTGCGCAAAAGTTATAGCGTCTACACAAAAGGGAAAAGATTTATGCCATTTTTTAGTTCTTTTCTTTTTTTTTACTAGTAATGGCGGCGATCT
This sequence comes from Lithobates septentrionalis, assembly GCA_037952835.1. Classification (NCBI taxonomy): domain Eukaryota; kingdom Metazoa; phylum Chordata; class Amphibia; order Anura; family Ranidae; genus Lithobates; species Lithobates septentrionalis. The sequence goes on along the minus strand of JBBDGP010000609.1, from coordinate 3,081,556 downwards.
GCAATTTTTAGCAGGACTGTGACATTGCGGCAGACAGATTGGACACTTTTGACACTATAGTGGGACCACTGACATTTATACAGCGATCAGTGCTATAAAAATGCACTGATTACTGTGCAAATGTCACTGGCAGGGAAGGGTTTAAAACTACTGGGCAATCATCGGGTTAAATGTGTTCCCTGGGAGGTGTTTCTAACTGTGGGGGGGATGGGACTGACTGGAGGAGGAGAGAGATCGCTGTACCCAATCACTAGGAACAACAGATCTCTCTCTCTCCTTCCCTGCCAAAACGGGTATCTGTCTGTTTACATTGACAGATCAAGCGATCTGGCTCTCTTTTCCATGATCGCGGGTGGCCAGTGGACATCGCAGCTGTCGGCCACGCGCATCGGGTCCCCCGCCATGCAGCAGGTGCGCGCACATTCTATGGTTTTTAAAGGAGCATATAGGGTGATTCGCGGGAAAGAGCTTACCTGCTGCAGTATAATGACGGCGGCTGGTCAGCAAGTGCTTAAACTGTCCGATCAATAGTTTTGGCTCAATACTTTGATTGGTCACTTGCCCCACCCTATTAGAATGTAAGCTCTCATGAGCAGGTCCCTCCTAACCCTCTTGTATTGGATTGTAACTGTACTGTTTCCCTTTATATTGTAAAGCACTGCACAAACTATTGGTGCTATATAAATTCTGTAAAAATATAATAATAGTAGAAATTGGACAGAGGTTTTTTGCGCCCTTTCCTTAGGCGCTAAGATTTTAAGTACCAATTTTGGTGATGTTATCAGTTCATTTTCTGCTTTGATAATTGTTTTTGCTGTGAAAATAATTACATGCTGCGTTAAGAAAAAATATAGCCACGCAATTTTTTTTTTAACATGCCACAGCACAGCGCACTGTTGTTAGACTTGAACTTGGGCATCCTGTAAACCCATCTCTAAACCCAAACGCCTGCTTTGTTTGACAACTCCCAAAAGCAATCCGCAGTGGATTGTTTTTCAAAGCCGGCTGACAGAGGCAACATGACTCCAGAACACTTGTTTTTTTTTGGTGGGGGAAATCCTGCCACACCTCAGATGCATGCATTAGACACATTTACATCAATTGGGAGTAGGGGGATACAGATCTCTAAGGGTTTCTTATTTTAAAGGGGTCTCCCAGATGCCAATAATCCCCCCAAACACAGTCCCTCACAACCACAGGGTCAGAGTGATTGACGCCATCAACATAGTGGCAAGTTGGCTTGCTGGGGGTTTTGCACTGCCCCTACAAGGTATCCTTCCAATGTAGAGGGCATGTGGCTTAAAGGAGCTCGTTTGGCTGTACTTCTCCTGCGGATCACAGGAGTGCAGTTCATCCTGCACTCCTGTGACCCATTTTCTGCAGACAGGGGGCTTAAGCCCGCTGTCGGCCGATGTCAAAGAGCTGCTCCAGGCTGGGGAAAGATTGCAACCATATTGTCAGGATCCATGGACTAGAACTCAACTCAGCCTCTTAGCGAGTCACTGAGAGCCTGAGCCAGCCGGTCCAGTAAGCGCGGTGGGGGGGCAGAGCAGAGAGCCGGTGACTGGCAGTCATGGAGCACTGAGATCCGAGTAATCAGTGGAGTTTGACTGATTGGTTCTCAGCCTTAGAGTGGGCAGAGGACAGATGCAGCATCGGACCGATACTGCATCCTCCTAGTTAAAGGAGAAGTCCAGCCTAAGCTCATTTGGCTGGGCTTCTCCTATGGATCACAGGAGTGCAATTCGTTTTGCACTCCTGTGGCCTGTTTTCAGCAGAGAGCGGACTGAAGTCCGCAGAGAAGTCCACTCTCTGCTGACGTCACAAGAATCAGTCCTGGACAGATGCCTGTCTCAGCCTCTCAGCAAGCCGCTCTCTGCCCCTCCACAGCTCAGCGCTCCACTGAGTGCAGGGGGGCAGAGGGGAGAGCTGCTGATTGACAAGGGATCTGTGAGAACCGAGCCATCAGCAATGTTTGATTGCTCGGTTTTCAGTGTAAAAGCGCCGGGGGACAGATGCAGCATCGGACCGATGCTGCATCCACCTAGGTAAGTATGATTCTGGAAAAAAAAAATACTTCTCTTTTAAAGAGGAGGGCCCATTAAAAAAATAAATAAATAAAAGTCAGCAGCTACAAATACTGCAGCTGCTGACTTTTAATTGGACACTTACCTGTCCCAGGGTCCATCGATTAGATGCAAGTCCCACTCGCCTTCCCCTCCGTTCGGCGGCGCTGGCATTGCAACTGTGGGTGCCAGGCTGTGGCTTCACAGCCGGGCACCTAGTGCGCATGCGCGGGCGGCGCCACGTGCCGTGATTGGACGCTCAGTCACCTGGGACCTGTAATGGGTCCCAGGTGATTGACAAGAGGGAGGAAGCAGAGCCGAGTCCTTCCTGTGCCGAGGGGGAAGTGATGTCACCAGCCCAGGCTCTGAAAGGGCAGATTACGAGGGACCCCCTAGCAACAGGCATTTAGAGGTGAGTTAAAAAAAAAAATTCCAAATGTTTTTTTTTAATTTTTTTTAGGAATTTTCATGTATTTTTTATTTTTATTTTTTTATTACACTTTAAGTATGATTCTAAAAAAAAAACAAAACCTCAACTTCTCTTTTAAGCTAGCCATACATAGATCGAAATTTGGCCAGTTCAGCAGGGACCAGACAAATTTCAAATCATGTATGGCCACTGTAGTTGAATAGAAGTCAATCTACTGATCAAATTCTTTTCAAACAGTGGAGAATTTCTGCTTGATCAGCACTGCAAACGAAAGACTGCAGTGCTCATCTGTTTATTTAAACAACTGGGGGGGGGGGGGGGTCACCCCTCTGTTAGAATACAAAGATATAGTGGGCAGTTTTCTCTCATCCACCTCAAACATGTGGATGGGGAAATCGGGTCAACCACTGAACAAAAAAAAAAACGAACTGATCTATGGCCAGCCTAAATCTGTGTACAGTATACATGTATTGAAATTCGGCCAGTTCAGCAGGATTCGGTCCATATTCAGTACGTGTGTAGCCATGTCTTTTAAACCGGCTTCTGTCGAATGGTCCTGCTGGAAAACCAGCTTGTGATCACCGCTTGCAGACAATAGCTGCAGTGCTGATCTGTGTATTCTGACTGAGGGGGGTTACTTACTGCCAGAATACAATAACACAGTGTGAGAGAGCCCTGCATCAACTACGCTTGTGTGGACGCAGGGGACTGAGATTTTTTTTTTTTATTCAACCCGCTGATTAAGTGTTGTCATTAGGGATGAGCTTCGTGTTCGAGTCGAACCCATGTTCGACTCGAACATCGGCTGTTCGGTCGTTCGCCGAATTGCGAACGATATGGGCCGTTCGCGCCAAATTCGTGTGGCGCGTCACGGCCCATAATTCACTGCAGCATCGCAGTGCATTGCTTGCTGATGATTGGCCAAGCATGCACTATGACCCGCATGCTTGGCCAATCACAGCGCCGCCTGAACAGAGAGCCGTAATTGGCCAAAGCCAAGGAGGCTTTGGCCAATTATGGCTCAGGGGATTTAGTACACGCCCCACACTATATAAGGCCGCCTGCACGGCGGCCCTGTGTAGTGTGTGTTCCGGCGTTGAAAGAGATAGACAGAGAGAGAGACAGTGTCATTTGATTTGAGTTAGATAGATTAGGCAGAACAGTCAGTCAGTTAGCTGCACTTACAGTGTATTGTGTATATATATGCATCCCAGGTGTTGCATATATATATATACACTGTATTCAGTTTAGCTAGATCCGTTCCTGTTATCTTCTAGACTATTTACATTTAGTGCAGTGCGTCCTGCTCACAGTGTTCAGCTAGATCTGTTCCTGTTATCTTCCTACTGACAGGCAGGCTTGTCTTGTTACAGTATTAACAGCTACCTAAAGAAAATTACTGGTGTTCTTTTGATCCTATTAGTACCACGGTCAGGCAGCTAGACTATTTACATTTAGTACAGTGCGTCCTGCTCACAGTGTTCAGCTAGATCCGTTCCTGTTATCTTCCTACTGACAGGCAGGCTTGTCTTGTTACAGTATTAACAGCTACCTAAAGAAAATTACTGGTGTTCTTTTGATCCTATTAGTACCACGGTCAGGCAGCTAGACTATTTACATTTAGTACAGTGCGTCCTGCTCACAGTGTTCAGCTAGATCCGTTCCTGTTATCTTCCTACTGACAGGCAGGCTTGTCTTGTTACAGTATTAACAGCTACCTAAAGAAAATTACTGGTGTTCTTTTGATCCTATTAGTACCACGGTCAGGCAGCTAGACTATTTACATTTAGTACAGTGCGTCCTGCTCACAGTGTTCAGCTAGATCCATTCCTGTTATCTTCCTACTGACAGGCAGGCTTGTCTTGTTACAGTATTAACAGCTACCTAAAGAAAATTACTGGTGTTCTTTTGATCCTATTAGTACCACGGTCAGGCAGCTAGACTATTTACATTTAGTACAGTGCGTCCTGCTCACAGTGTTCAGCTAGATCCGTTCCTGTTATCTTCCTACTGACAGGCAGGCTTGTCTTGTTACAGTATATAAAGCTACCTGAAGAAAATTACTGGTGTTCTTTTGATCCTATTAGTACCACGGTCAGGCAGCTAGACTATTTACAGTTAGTGCAGTGCGTCCTGCTCACAGTGTTCAGCTAAACCTACAAGTTAGTGGGGTGCGTCCACCTCACAGTGTTCAGCTAAAGCTACCTGTAGAAGGTTGGTGGTGTTCTCATACTACAGGCAAGCAGTTGATTTTGCTAGCTGCAGTATCAGTACCTACAGTGCCTTGCAAAAGTATTCGGCCCCCTTGAACTTTTCAACCTTTTGCCACATTTCAGGCTTCAAACATAAAGATATAAAATTTTAATTTTTTTGTGAAGAATCACCAACAAGTGGGACACAATTGTGAAGTGGAACGAAATCTATTGGATATTTTAAACTTTTTTAGCAAATAAAAAACTGAAAAGTGGTGCGTGCAAAATTATTCGGCCCCTTTACTTTCAGTGCAGCAAACTCACTCCAGAAGTTCAGCGAGGATCTCTGAATGATCCAATGTTTTCCTAAATGACTGATGGTGATAAATAGAATCCACCTGTGTGTAATCAAGTCTCTGTATAAATGCACCTGCTCTGTGATAGTCTCAGGGTTCTGTTGAAAGCGCAGAGAGCATCATGAAGACCAAGGAACACACCAGGCAGGTCCGTAATACTGTTGTGGAGAAGTTTAAAGCCGGATTTGGATACAAAAAGATTTCCCAAGCTTTAAACATCCCAAGGAGCACTGTGCAAGCGATCATTTTGAAATGGAAGGAGTATCAGACCACTGCAAATCTACCAAGACCTGGCTGTCCCTCTAAACTTTCACCTCAGACAAGGAGAAGACTGATCAGAGATGCAGCCAAGAGGCCCATGATCACTCTGGATGAACTGCAGAGAACTACAGCTGAGGTGGGAGAGTCTGTCCATAGGACAACAATCAGTCGTACACTGCACAAATCTGGCCTTTATGGAAGAGTGGCAAGAAGAAAGCCATTTCTCAAAGATATCCATAAAAAGTCTCATCTAAAGTTTGCCACAAGCCACCTGGGAGACACACCAAACATGTGGAAGAAGGTGCTCTGGTCCGATGAAACCAAAATCGAACTTTTTGGCCACAATGCAAAACGATATGTTTGGCGTAAAAGCAACACAGCTCATCACCCTCAACACACCATCCCCACTGTCAAACATGGTGGTGGCAGCATCATGGTTTGGGCCTGCTTTTCTTCAGCAGGGACAGGGAAGATGGTTAAAATTGAGGGGAAGATGGATGCAGTCAAATACAGGACCATTCTGGATGAAAACCTGTTGGAGTCTGCAAAAGACCTGAAACTGGGACGGAGATTTATCTTCCAACAAGACAATGATCCCAAACATACAGCAAAATCTACAAAGGAATGGTTCACAAATAAACGTATCCAGGTGTTAGAATGGCCAAGTCAAAGTCCAGACCTGAATCCAATCAAGAATCTGTGGAAAGAGCTGAAAACTGCTGTTCACAAACGCTCTCCATCCAACCTCACTGAGCTCGAGCTGTTTTGCAAGGAAGAATGGGCAAGAATTTCAGTCTCTCGATGTGCACAACTGATAGAGACATACCCCAAGCGACTTGCAGCTGTAATCGCAGCAAAAGGTGGCTCTACAAAGTATTAACGCAAGGGGGCCGAGTAATTTTGCACGCTCCACACATTTTTTTATTAGTTAAAAAAGTTTCAACAATCCAATAGATTTCGTTCCACTTCACAATTGTGTCCCACTTGTTGGTGATTCTTCACAAAAAATAAAAATTTTATATCTTTATGTTTGAAGCCTGAAATGTGGCAAAAGGTTGAAAAGTTCAAGGGGGCCGAATACTTTCGCAAGGCACTGTGTGTATATATATATATATATATATATATATATCCCAGCTTAGTGCAGCTACAGGCCATTAGTATGTCTGGAAGGCCAAGAAGGAGAGGCAGACAGTCACAAGCCAATAAGAGAGGGCAAGCAGGCTCTGTGTCTAGTGCTGGTCGTGGAGACGGTGCATCCTCATCAGCACGTGCCCATGGGACACGCTTGGCCTTTTTTTCGGGAGTTGGCCGTGTTGAGCCGCAACATGCGGAAGACTTGGTCGAGTGGATGACCAAGCCGTCCTCATCCTCCTCATCCTCTCTCACCCATGCCCAGGGTGCTTTGTCTGGCAAAGCAGCGGCCTCTTCCCTCGGCTCAATGTCATCAGTGACTCCTTCCCTAGCTCCACCATGTCCTCCTGAGGAGTCCCTCGAACTGTTTGACCACAGTGTTGGGTACATGCTCCAGGAGGATGCCCAGCGTTTGGAAGGCTCTGATGATGATACTGAGCTCGATGAAGGCAGTAACATGAGCACGGACAGAGGGGGTGCCCAAGAAGGACAGCAATCTGGCAGTCATGCTCCCCCTGCTGCAGCATACTGCCAGGTTTGCTCCAGTGATGAGGAGGGAGGGGATGATGAGGGCACTGACTCAACGTGGGTGCCTGATAGGAGAGAGGAGGAGGAGGAGGAGGAGGCGGCATATCACCAACGAGGCAGGATGCCCTCCAGGGGCCAGCCTAAGGGCAGCACATTGACTGCATCACACCCCAAAGCTCCACATGTGCAGGGCGCTGCAGTCTCTGCGCGTTATTCAAAAAGTTCTTTGGTGTGGGCCTTTTTTGAGACGAGTGCATCAGATCGCACCGCTGCTATTTGCAACATATGTCTCAAGCGTATCTCACGTGGCCAAAACATCTCCTGCTTGGGTACCACATGCTTGACCAGACATATGTTGACCTGCCATGCAGTTCGTTGGCAAGCGTATCTAAAAGACCCACACTAAAGAACAAAGAGGATCTCTCCTTGCTCCTCATCAGCTGAGATTTCCAACCCCACTAGACCTCCAGTCCTCTCTGAGACCTGCAGTGAAAGGAATGAAGGTGTAGAATTAGGTGTGTCACAGCCAAGTACTTGTGGGCAATCTGCTTTTGGTACACCGACGTCAGATTGTACCAGGCAAATTTCCCTGCCCCAGCTGCTGCACCGCCGAAAGAAGTTTGCTCCCAGCCATCCACATGCCCAGCGGTTGAATGCTAGCTTGGCAAAATTGCTAGCACTTCAACTGCTGCCTTTTCAGTTGGTAGACTCTGCCCCCTTCCGTGAGTTTGTGGAATGTGCGGTTCCTCAGTGGCAGGTACCCAAACGCCACTTTTTCTCACGGAAGGCGATCCCGGCTCTCTACCGGCATGTGGAAGGCAATGTCCATGCCTCGCTGGACAGGGCGGTCAGCGGTAAGGTGCATATTACCGCTGACTCATGGTCCAGGAGGCATGGACAGGGACGTTACCTAAATTTCACGGCGCATTGGGTGACTCTGCTGGCAGCTGGGAAGGATGCAGGACAAGGTGCAGTAGTGTTGGAGGTTGTTCCGCCACCACGCCTCCAAAATGCTAATGATTGTGACACACCTCTCTCCTCCACCCCCTCCTCTTCTTCTTCCTCCATGGCCTCTTCCTCGGAACCAGCGGTGCTCCGTAGTCGTTCAAGGGTCTACGCAAGTATGCAGGCCAAAAGATGCCATGCGGTGCTTGAGCTGGTGTGCTTGGGGGACAGGAGCCACACTGGGGCAGAGGTTCTGTCAGCTCTGCAGGGGCAGGTTCAGAGGTGGTTGATGCCACGCCAACTTAAGGCAGGAATGGTGGTTTGCGACAATGGCACCAACCTCCTCTCTGCCCTCCGACAGGGACAAATGACCCATGTGCCCTGTTTGGCTCACGTCCTTAACTTGGTGGTGCAGCGGTTCTTGGGCAGGTACCCGGGCTTACAGGATGTCCTGAGGCAGGCCAGGAAAGTCTGTGTGCATTTCCGCCGGTCATATAATGCCAGTGCTCGGCTGACGGACCTCCAAAAGGAGTTTAACCTGCCCAAGAACCGCCTAATCTGTGACATGCCCACCAGGTGGAACTCAACGTTGGCCATGCTGCAGCGGCTGCACACGCAGCAGAGGCCATCAATGAGTACCTGTGCGACTATGGCACCAGGACAGGGTCAGGGGAGCTTGGTTTTTTTTCCCCACGCCAGTGGGCCATGATCAGGGATGCATGCACTGTCCTGTCACCATTCGAGGAGGCCACGAGGATGGTGAGCAGTGACAGTGCATGCATCAGTGACACTGTCCCCCTTGTCCACCTGTTGGAGCACACGCTGCGTGGAATAATGGACAGGGCACTTGAGGCAGAACAGAGGCAGGAAGAGGAGGACTTCCTTAGCTCTCAAGGCCCCCTTTATCCAGACAGTGTTCCTGCGTGCCCGCCGATCACACAGGAAGAGGACGAGGAGGAGGAGGAGGAGGAAGATTGTGTCAGTATGGAGGTGGAGCCTGGCACTCAGCATCAGCAGCAGTCTTTAAGGGATCAGTCCCAAGAAACACATGGACTTGTACGTGGCTGGGAGGAGGTGGCTGCGGACGTTGTCGTCATTAGTGACCCAGAGGACTCCGGACCGAATGCCTCAGCAAACCTACGCTGCATGGCCTCCCTGATCCTGCAAAGCCTGCGTAAGGATCCTCGTATTCGTGGTATCAAGGAGAAGGACCAATACTGGCTGGCAACCCTCCTTGATCCACGTTACAAGGGTAAGGTTGCGGACCTTATCTTGCCATCGCAGAGGGAGCAGAGGATGAAACATCTTCGGGAGGCCTTGCAGAAAGGTCTGTGCAACGCGTTCCCAGAGACTGGGAGGTTACAAACTCCTGTTTCTGGACAACGTGTTGCTGAGGCTTCGGTCAGTCAAAGAAGGAGCGGTGGAGAAGGTGGCCGTCTGACCGATGCGTTCAGACAATTTTTTGGTCCGCAGCCCCAAGGTATGATCGGTTCCAGCAACCATCGCCAGCGTCTGTTTTACATGGTGCAGGAATACCTAGGGGCAAGATCAGACTTGGACACCTTTCCCACCAAAAATCCTCTGGGTTACTGGGTCTTGAGGATGGATCACTGGCCAGAGCTTGCACAGTATGCAATTGAGCTACTGGCCTGTCCTGCATCCAGCGTTCTTTCGGAACGCACATTCAGTGCTGCTGGAGGCGTGGTAACCGATCACAGGGTGCGTCTGTCCACCGACTCGGTCGATCGACTGACCTTCATAAAAATGAATCAGTCTTGGATCACCACCAGCTACCAAGCACCTGATGCTGATGTAACCGAATAATTTTTTTTGAAATCTCAGATCCCTTCAAAGACTGCCTATGCTGATGCTGAGTGACTATCCCTGAGTAATTATCCTCTTCCTCCTCAATCATCACGCTGATAGCTTGTAAGAACATTTTTGGTTCTGGGCGCCACCACCAGTGCCTAAGGCACAATTTTTCAGCCCCTGTTTAACAGGGGCGTGTAATTACAATTTTTGATGTAATACTTTGCAGCAGGGCTCGTTCCTGCATTCCAACTAGAGTGTCTGTGAGGGGTTGCAGTGTTGTGGCACCAGCACCAGTGCCTAAGGCCCAATTTTTCTGCCCCTGTCTAACAGGGGCGTGTAATTACAATTTTTGATGCAATACTTTGCAGCAGGGCTCGTTCCTGCGTTCCAACTATAGTGTCTGTGAGGGGTTGCAGTGTTGTGGCACCAGCACCAGTGCCTAAGGCCTAATTTTTCAGCTCCTGTTCAACAGGGGCATGTAATTACAATTCTTGATCTAATATTTCACAGCAGGGCCCTGTGAGGGCTTACAGTGTTGTGGCCACAGCAACACCTAAGGCCCAAATTTCTGCTGAGTATATCGGGCAGGACCCTACTTTCAAACATCTAACTTACAAACGACTCCTACTTGCAAACGGAAGGAGACAACAGGAAGTGAGATGAAATCTACCCCTAGGAAGGGAAATTCTCTCCTGTAAGAGTTAATATGGGGAAAAAAATTCTCCTTTCCACTGATGCTTTCCAATCCTTGTTCCACAAAAAAACCCAAATTTTCAAAAAACATTTTTCATTGGGACAAAAAGTGAGGTGAAATCTTCTGTAGAGGAGGAAAGACAGCAAAACAAATGTCACAGGGGTGATAACCCTTCCCTATGTTTTCCAAAAAGCTTAAAAAAGATTTTTTGGCTGGAGCTAAACACGTTAAAAATGTACCCGTTCAAAATTACAAACAGATTCTACTTAACAACAAACCTACAGTCCCTGTCTTGTTTGCACCGCCTGTATACTGCTGTTCAGAGTATATAGGGCCTGGTGGCCCCACACCTTTCCTTATTTTAATTTGGGTGCGGGGTTCCCCTTAATATCCATACAAGACCCAAAGGGCCTGGTAATGGACTGGGGGGTACCCATGCCGTTTGTCTCACCGATTTTCATCCATATTGCCATGACCCCACATTACATTAAACCCGCAAGCAGTTTTAAATGAGATTTTTTCCTTTAAAAATGACATTTGGTGCAGGGACTGTTCTAAACACGGGAAACACGCGTCACTTTACAGGCATACTATAGACACCCCCCAGGTACGATATTTAAAGGAATATTTCACTTTTTTTTTTTTACTTTAAGCATCATTAAAATCACTGCTCCCGAAAAAACGGCCGTTTTTAAAAGTTTTTTTTGCATTGATACATGTCCCCTGGGGTAGGACCCGGGTCCCCAAACCCTTTTTAGGACAATACCATGCAAATTAGCCTTTAAAATGAGCACTTTTGATTTCGAACGTTCGAGTCCCATAGACGTCAATGGGGTTCTAACGTTCGTGCGAACTTTCGGTCCGTTCGCAGGTTCTGGTGCGAACCGAACCGGGGGGTGTTCGGCTCATCCCTAGTTGTCATATGGGAGAGCCCCAAGATCACCAGCAGCCTCTTGAAAAGCAAACAGCCTTTATTGGTTTCTACAAAAGAGGTAAACCCAAATAGCTTTCTTTAGCAAAAGTAAAGCAAACAGTTCATAGTCCTGGTATTAAAGGAACCATGCAACAGACTCACTGCCAGTCTCTCAGTCCCACGCTGGGGTTTGGGTTCCTCCAGGGTGCTGGAGAGGCTGCAGGGGTTCAGCAACAAATGCCTCAGTTGCCAGAGAGTTACAGCTTAGTTTACACCATTTTTTTTTGCTTAATGTTATTTAAAGGAAATTAATATTTTTAATGTAGCCTGTTGCCGCATGGTCTGGTCTGTCACTGACAGTGTCACGTGCTTCTCCCTTTTTATGGCTGCTAGTGAAGAAAGGAGGTGAGAGAGGGGACAGGATGCTTATAATGCTGTGCTACTTGCACTGTAAACTGGAGGAGAGCCCATCCACCTTCCCAGGCTCTCATAGGGGAGCACTGCATCTGTGTGCTTAAAGTTTGTTTGCCCGGGAGAAGCATGCAGTGCAGTGTGAGGCGGACTCAGGGGGTGGGACTCTGCCTGGGGAGGACAGACAACAGACTGAGCGGCGCTGCATGGAGCAGGAGAGGGGGACCCTGAGGACACAGGTCATGCGGGGAATGCACAACTAAAGAGTGGCTCTAGCCACCCGTGCGCATGGTGCACTAGGACTTCTAGCCGCCTATACTGCCACAGGCCATATATAGAGAGGGGCCGCATGGGCCCCCTGCAGCCCAGGGCCCGGTTGCGACCCCCCCATATAGTTATGCCCCTGCTGCTTACAACTGATGTCATCAAGTCCCGACAGAGAGTAGGAGAAGGCAAAATCACAGATTGTTTGGTGGTCAGAGGCCGCTGGCCACAACTTTCTGCCCACTGCTTAAAGGTGCAGTGTCACCTATTTTTAGGATACAGTTCAGGCGCTTACACCCAGTATTGTGGGATCCACTCAAGTCTGAGCAGGCCAAAACTAGAATTTTATGCTCCAACCATTACCAAAACACTGGCCAGTGAGAGGGGTTTGGAGAGACCTAACAGACTTTTAGTTCCCAGTACCTTTCTGGGTATCTATTATTGTGCGCCCGTTCACTGTTTTTGCCACTTTGTTTATTAAAGTGTTACTAAACCCACAACAGTAAAATCAGTCTGTATATGCAGTAAAGCATTTTTGTTATACTCACTGTGAAACCTAAGGGGTTAATACTCTGTATTGTGTAAAAAGGCTGTTTGATCCTGTCTTCTCTGATTCTCCCCTTCTTTTACTATCCCCTAAATATCTCCAAAAAAGACAAAGCCTTTGGAGTCACTCTGCACATGCTCAGTTTGGTGTGTATTGCCAGAGAGTTTTTTTCTTCCTGGGAGGGTGCAGGTGGTCAGCACAGTGCCAATCAGCACTTTCCAGACAGAGGGTCAGGGATCCTGCAGCCTCAAAGGACAGTCAGAGTAGAATGAAAACTCCTCCTACAAGCTTTAACCAGACACTGATAAAAATCACAAGATTGCTATATACTGCTGCTTTAAAAAGCAGCAGTATATAGTATAGAAAAGTATTCATACCCCTTTAAATTTTCCACATTTTGTCATGTTACAACCAAAACCGTAAATGTATTTTATTGGGATTTTATGTGATAGACCAACACAAAGTGGCACATAAGTGTGAAGTGAAAGTAAAATGATAAATGTTTTTCACAATTTTTTAACAATTAAATATATAAATATATGAAAATTGTGGTGTGCATTTGTATTCAGCCCCCCCCATAGTCAATATTTTGTAGAACCACCTTTCGCTGCAATTACAGCTGCAAGCCTTTTTGGGGATGTCTCTACCAGCTTTGCAGATCTAGAGAGTAACATTTTTGCCCATTCTCCTTTGCAAAATAGCTCAAACTCTGTCAGATTAGATTGAAAGTGTCTGAGAACAGCAATTTTCAAGTCTTGTCACAGATTCTCAATTGGATTTAGGTCTGGACTTTGATTCTTATGCCGTGTACAAACGACTGGACTTTTCGACAGAATGAATCCTTCGGACAATTCAGTCGTGTGTGGGCTTCATCGGACCTTTGCTGTCGAAAAATCAGATGGACTTAGACATAGAACTTGTTACAAATCTTTCCGCCAGAACTCCGTCAGGCCCAGTTCCTATCGAGAAATGTATGCTGGTCTGACGGACAAAAAACGACACATGCTCTGAAGCAAGTACGAGACGGAAGCGCTCGGTCTGGTAAAATTAGTGTTTGTATTGGAGCTAGCACATTCCTCACGCTGCAAATTCTGTGATCATTTAATGCAGCGCATTATTGTCTTCATTATAATGCTAGAAGAACAAAGTTGTTTTGCTGCTCATATTCACATAGAGTTCTCACAAACTGATTTCTGGATTATTTCTCCTGATCTCATGAATGATATTGTATTTTTTAAAAGCCCGATCTCCATAATAATGTTTACAAATTTATTTTTTGAGTCATCTTTTATTATTTTTGATTTCATCAAGATCTTTTTTATGATTATTTAAAAATAATTTTCTAGTGATTTCCATATTTTTTTTTTGTGTCAAGTTACCACAATAACGTTATTAATGTTTTATTTTTTTGTGTGTCAAGTTAACACAATAACATTATATTTTAGTTTTTTTTTGGAACCTCAAGGAGGTAGAAATGCATTTGAATAAAAAGACATAGGCAAGTATTTTCAGAAGATAAAATATCCATTTATTCTGGTTAACAAAATAAAGATGAAGGCAACGCTGGAGAAACTTTTGGAATTTGTGAAGCCTTTTGGCCCCAGGGCACACATCAAGTCTGTGGAAAAGAAAATTGGGATCTTGAGGAGTTCATATAATAGGGAGCACAATCTGGTCCAGGAATCCCAGAGATCAAGACCAGCATCAGATGACATATATGTCCCCAGGCTGTGGTACTACACCCGCCTGTGTCTTCTGTCAGACCAGACTGAACCCAGGTCATCACTTTCTTCTCTTTGTTGCAGCCTTCCCTCCATGCTGCCCTGCAGCCTTCCCTGCACCCTTCCTTGGAGGCTGTGGCTCTGGTGGTGGAAGAGGAGGAGGAGGAGGGGACATAATATCCCTGTAATTATGGATAATCAAACATTAAAATCACTTGATCTTATCGGATCTAATGAATATCAATTAGCTGGGGTGATTTTTTGGCCAGAAATTTGATAAGGAGGGGCCAGCCCATCCATATGTACCACCTAATATCTCTATTTTGATGTGAAATATCTCTGAAATGATGTGAGATCTAACGTTAAAACCACTTGATCTTACCGGATCTAACGAATATCTATTAGCCTGAATTATTTTTGGCCAGAAAATTTGATAAGGGGGTCTAACCCGTCCATATGTACCACCTAATATCTCTATTTTGATGTGGAATATCTCTGAAATGATGTGAGATCTAACGTTAAAACCACTTGATCTTACCGGATCTAACGAATATCTATTAACCTGAATGATTTTTGGCCAGAAAATTTGATAAGGGGGGGCTAACCTGTCCATATGTACCACCTAATATCTCTATTTTGATGTGGAATATCTCTGAAATGATGTGAGATTTAACGTTAAAACCACTTGATCCTACCGGATCTAACAAATATCTATTAGCTTGAAAGATTTTTGACCAGGAAATTTGATAAGGGGGGGCCAGCCCGTCCATATGTACCACCTAATATCTCTATTTTGATGTGGAATATCTCTGAAATGATGTGAGATCTAACGTTAAAAACACTTGATCTTACTGGATCTAACGAATATCTATTAGCCTGAATGATTTTTGGCCAGAAAATTTGATAAGGGGGGGCCAGCCCCCCCTCATTAATCACTTAATAAGTCTCTAATTATGTGAGATCTAACATTAAAAGCGCTTGATCTTACCGGATCTAACGAATATCTATTAGCCTGAATGATTTTTGGCCAGGAAATTTGATAAGGGGGGCTAACCCGTCCATATGTACCACCTAATATCTCTATTTTGATGTGGAATATCTCTGAAATGATGTGAGATCTAACGATAAAAACACTTGATCTTACCGGATCTAACGAATATCTATTAGCCTGAATGATTTTTGACCAGAAAATTTGATAAGGGGGGGCCAGCCCCCCTCATTAATCACTTAATAAGTCTCTAATTATGTGAGATCTAACATTAAAAGCGCTTGATCTTACCGGATCTAACGAATATCTATTAGCCTGAATGATTTTTGGCCCGAAAATTTGATAAGGGGGGGCCAGCCCGTCCATATGTACCACCTAATATCTCTATTTTGATGTGGAATATCTCTGAAATGATGTGAGATCTAACGTTAAAAACACTTGATCTTACCGGATCTAACGAATATCTATTAGCCTGAATGATTTTTGGCCAGAAAATTTGATAAGGGGGGGCCAGCCCCCCTCATTAATCACTTAATAAGTCTCTAATTATGTGAGATCTAACGTTAAAACCACTTGATCTTACTGGATCTAACAATTTGCTTCCAAAATAGCTAACTTTTTGGTCAATTTTTTGATAAGGGGGGGCTGATGACGGGTTAGCCCCCCCAGCAAATAACGGTTAATATTGCTTTTTCTGTGTGAGATCTAACGCAAACAACGGTTGATCTAACCTGATCTAACAAAGATCTAACAAACTGCATAAGATTTTTTTCAAAAATTTTGATATGGGGGGGCTAACCCGGCAGGGGTCAGCCTGGACATGCCACTGTTCAGATAACAAAACCACATCCCCTCAGGTCCATGGATAAGGAGGAGCGACTTGAGAGCATTGCAGAGTAAAATTCCTGAATATGTTAGGAATATAATATATAATAATATATGGGACTTTTCAGGTGGATGCATTTCACAAAATCATTCTGTTTAATATATGTGTATGTAGAATATCTCTGTAGCTCTTTAGCACCTGAAAAGTCCCAGTATATTCCTAACATATTCAGGAATTTGAGAAATAACAGCAAAGGATGTGGTTCCATAATACAGCCCAACTCCAGGTTTAAAAAAAATAAAAATCCAATCTTGGTGTGTGTGCGTTTTCAGGAACAGGTAAGACCCCTTTCACACTGGGTCCTTTTGCAGGCGCTATTGCACTAAAAATAGCACCTGCAAACTGACATGAAACAGCCGCTGCTCTGTCTCCAATGTGAAAGCTCAGAGGGCTCACTTCCTCTACTGTCTTCTCTGTACTAGCGCTGCACAATCAGGGCTGCTGCCCTTGATCACTGGTCGGGTCCCAACCTTCATCTCCTGCAGTGATTCGGGAGGAAGCTTCCATCCCTGCCTGCTGCCGCTACTCAGCCTTTGTAGTACGGAGCTGAGGAGCCCTAAAAACACCTCCTCAGCTCTGTGCTACAGTAGGGGAGCTCTCCGGTCCACTGCAATGGGCAGAAAAAAAACTGCACATACCATGGAGAGCGGTGATGGCAGAAGAAGTGAGGGACCTGTCACAATGAGGGAAAGCTTTGCAGAGACTGAGTTCATTCAGAGAGGAGTGCACTGTGTGGGGGAGGGGGAATATGTGGAGAGAGGTAAAGTTTGTATGTGTTTAGTAGAGGGGAGAGCATTGTACACAAAGGAGAACCTTGGGGGATTTGTGATGAGAGGGGAGCTGAGAAAGTATGTATGTGGAGGAGGGGGAGGTCAGCAGAGAGGAGAGCTCGGGGGATTTGTAATGAGAGCAGAGCTAGGAGGGGATTTGTGATGAGAGGAGAGCTGGGAGGGGATTTGTGATGAGAGGAGAGCTGGGAGGGCATTTGTGATGAGAGGAATGCTAGGAGGGGATTTGTGATGAGAGGAGAGCTAGAAGGGGATTTGTGATGAGAGGAGAGCTGGGGGGATTTGTGATGAGAGGAGAGCTAGGAGGATTTGTGATGGGAGGAGAGTTAGGAGGGGATTTGTAATGAAGAGAGCTGTGGGGGATTTTGGAGAATTTGCCTTATGTGATACACAGTTCTAAGCCTTAACTCATTACAATTTTTTGGCGCCGCTGTAATTCTCTCCTCTAAGGAAGGTGTGGCTGGGGGTGTGGTTGGGGCGGAGTTTGGGCGTGGTTGGGGCGGAGAATTGGACAGAGGGTGAGTTCCTGCACCTTTTCTCTGAGAAAAAAAGCCCTGAGTATGCATAAACAGAGGACCAGAAGGGTTGGATAATAGGGCATTGCCAAAAAATATGAAAATGGGAGCTGGTGTCGTCACGACATCTCCAACATACCTGAGGAACCCCAGGGTTATATCTATGTAGGACCTCTGGGGTTCTATACCAAAATAGTAGTATTTTATAGGATGTCTCCCTTTGCTCCACACATCGTGAAGATTTGGACGTAGCTTCCCATATTTTCTGCCATTGGGGGGTGAGGAAGGGTTGTTTGATGATTTGGGACCATTTCTTCATGTATATATGATATGTGGGGGAGAGTGGGAGGACCTCATGTAGATATATATAAATTTCTGAAATAAGACGAGTTTGGTATGGGCCCTGGGCACATAAAAGTTCAAATGGGGTGGGTTTGTCTAGGGTGAGGGAGGGAGATTTGGAGCTGAAGTAATGTTTAAATTGGAGATAAGAGTAGAATAAGTGTTTAGGGATTTCATGTTTCCGTTGAATTTCATCAAAGGGTAAAAGTGTGTGGGTGAGTGGGTGTACGAGACTTCAGAGTTGAAAAATACCGGCCTGAGTCCATGGAAGCATTCAAGTATAAGATAAACTATCCGAAATATCAGGATTAAACAGCACATTTCACAGGGGTGGACATGGTGATGAAAGAGAGAACTGACAGGAGCATTTTTTCCATATAGAGAGTGAAAATCGTTGGGTGTAAACATAAATTTCTAAGTTGGGTTATAGAGGACTCTAGATTTGTCCAAATCATGGAGCAGGGGTGAACAGGGCAAGTAATGTTCATTTCAATATCCGACCAGATACTGGATGCCATTCTATGTGACCAGGCTATGATCGGTTTTAGATGGGTAGCAAAGTAATATTTAAGGAGGTCCGGGGCTCCCAACTCACCTCTGGATCTGGGGGCAAGTACAACCAAACTAGCTATTTTGTGAGCTTTATAGTGCCATATAAAGTTAAGGAATGACCTCTGAGTGGCTTTGAGTTGTGACATTGGGACGGGGATCGTTAGGGTCTCAAATAGATAAAGGAGTTTCGGCAGGATAGACATCTTCAGGACATTGATGCGACCCTAGAGAGAGATGGGATATGTGTCCCATTGTCGCAGGAGTCGGTCAATGTCACGGAAGAGAGGGGGAAAATTGGCTTTCGTAGAGGCTTGATAGGAGGAGGTTAGATTAATTCCTAAGTATTTAGGGATTTTGTACACCAATTATATGAATAATTTTGTTGTAGGGTGGTAAGATCTGAGAGTGAGATGAGTATGGATAGGGCTTCCCTTTTGCTTGTGTTGATCTTATAGCCTGAGAGGGAACTGAATTCTTTAAGCAGAGAATGTAGGTTTGGTAGAGAAATATGGGGTCTAGTCAAGGTTAACAGAATGTCATCTGCAAATAGGGATAGTTTGTATTCGTTCTGGCGTAATGAGACTCCACGGATGTCAGGGTGAATGCGGATGGCTGCAGCTAGGGGTTCCAGACAAAGTATGAAAAGCAAGGGGGATAGTGGACACCCCTGCCTAGTACCATTGCTTAGGGAGAAGGATGGTGATAAATAGGACAATAGTTGGACTTGGGACGAGGGACGAGAATATAGAGCATGCAGTGCGGCAATGAAGGGGCCTTCAAAACCATAATCAGAAAGTGTAGCAAACATAAAGAGCCAACTGAACCTATCAAAGGCTTTCTGAGCGTCCAGGCTTAGTATTAGAGCTGGGCGTGTTGTTTTGTTCAATAAATCAATAAGGTCTATAGTGTGTCTTGTATTGTCTCCCCCATGCCTGGCTGTTACAAACCTACTTGATCTTTATGTATGAGCCTGGGGATCAAGTGGGATAGTCGATTAGCTAGAATTTTTGAAAGTATTTTGTAATCTGAGTTGAGTAATGCAATGGGTCTGTAATTATCTGGGAGGGAGGGATCTTTACCGGGTTTTGGGATTACGGAGATATGGGCGTGAAAGAATTGGGGGTGGGGTAAGGTACCTTTGAATAAGGAGGAGAATAAAGAAATTTGATGTCGGCTAAGGATCGGGAGAAAGGTTTTATAATAGCAAGCCGTCAGGGCCAGGGGATTTTTGGGTAGGGAGAGTTTTAACTACATCAGCTAATTCCTCAGGGGTGACTATTGCATTTAGAGATAAAAGGTGTTCAGGAGAGAGTTTGGGTAAATGTAGGGATTCAAAGAAAGATTAAAATTTTTCTTGCGTAAAGTTGTAGTGGGGGTCTGATTGCAGGCAGTTGTACAATTTGCGATAGAAATCTCCGAAAACTTTAGACATTGTAAAAGAGCAGTATGTAGGGGTGGCGTCAGGTTGTCTAAGAAAGTCTGGAGATGAGTGGAAAGGACAAGGTTTCAGTTTATTTACCAACATCCTATGGGGTTTGTTTGAGTATTCATAGAATTTCTGTTTAGACCATAGGAGAGATTTATCAATATTTTTCATGTCTAATGATCTGAGTTGATTGCGTAAGGAAATAACGTCTCGGAGCCTAGCCACCGTGGGAGAGGAGAGAAAACGTTTTTCAGCTTTGCGGAGTTTGGAAATAGCAGAGGAGCGTTGAAGAGCTGCGTCTTTTTTCAGACGAGAGCTTGTGGCAATACAGGGCCCTTTAAAGACGGCTTTGTGAGCTTCCCATAGGGTGGAGAGTTCTGAGACTGTATTATCATTAAGCTGTAAATATTCAACTAAGCTATTGTATAAGTGGTCTCTAGGTTCAAGGATACGGAGAAGGGTTTATTTGAGTCACCAATGGCAGGTTCTAGGGGACGCAGAGGACAGGGCAATATCCAGATGGACGGAGGAGTGGTCTGACCAGGAAACAGGATTCATTTCGGATGAGACTGTGGATGTCAGAAGGGGTGAGGAGATAAAAAAGTGATCTAATCTGGAGTAAAGTTTGTGAGGGTATGTGTAAAATGTGTATTGTTTGTGTGTTGGGTGTTTGATCCTCCAGATGTCTAAGAGGTTCTTAGCTCTGATGAGTTTCCGAAATGATTTGGAAAGGCGATCAGAGTTAGATGAAGTTTTAGACAGGAACAATACAAGTCTGCCTTTACTGGAGGACATGGTCATATTAAAATCCCCGCCGATTACTGTGAAGGGTTGAAAAAATGTATCGAGGATGTCAAACATAGTGGTGAGGAAATGAACCTGTCCAGAGTTGGGACCGTCTATATTGACTATCGTAAGGGATTGGGAAAGGAACATGCAGTCCAGGATAATAAATCTGCCATGGGGGTCCAAGTAGGAGGATTTAATTTGCAATGGACATAGGCGATTAATGAGGATTGCCACGCCTGCTTTAATAGACGGGTAAGATGCCATAAAAGATAACGGAAAATGTTTACTGGCAAATTTGAAAGAGCCCCCAGGACAGAAGTGGGTCTCCTGGACTAGGATTACATCAGCTTTAGAAGCCTTAAACTCTTTCAGAGCAAGCCATCTCTTCTGAACAGAGTTTAAACCTTTGACATAACAAGTAAAAAACCTTAGTGCCATAATGACTTAACCTGGTGAATATGCGTTTGATAGGTAACATAGCATTTGGCGGGTAAGGGATTCCATGGTGCAAGGGTTATAGGGAGGGTGTAAAGCAACCTGTCAATACATAAAACCACATCACAACTGTAACCTTGACAACTCCAATCTAGGAGATGTAACCACCTCTGGTCAGGAAAAAATGCCAGAGCATAAACCGTGGAGAGGACAATATAAAAATGAAAATGTAAATAAAACATGAAACAATCATAAAAATGATAAGCAGCAAAAAGGAGAACAGGGAAAAAGAAAAAATAGATGAGAGTCCAAAAGTCATCCAAAGAGAAGTCTGAAAGGGCATAGCCCTCCAGGAAGCCCAGGTCTGAGCCTTGGGCCGGGAAGGGGAGCATGAGGGCCACCGAAAAAAGAGGGGCCAGAGGATCCCCCTTCGACTTCCGGAGCAAAAGACCTAGGTTTTAAAGGTAATTGAAACTTCGTAAAATATAAAACTGGTTAACCAAGGTGTCATAGAGAACAGCAACAGTCAAGTTAGGACACCCCATGGGCAGAATGATGGGTGTGTAAGCCTACCGGAGGGGCAGGCGGCCTCCTAGGAACATCAGGAGGCTAAAACAAAAATAACAAATAGAGCCCTAGCCAGGTGAGAGGTTCCTCAGGTTGGGAATCTGGAAGATGGAAGCCTCTGAGGAGTAAGGTTGGTCTTGTGTGGTTTCTGCCTCACTGGGGTCCAGATACAGCCCGGGAATGCTGATGGTTTAGGAGTAGCGGGAAGCGATACAGGATCTTCATCAGGGAGAGGCGGCAGGCCCAAGTTGCGTAAGAAGGCATCACTTTGCTGGAGGTCACGTAGGGAGTATTGTACCCCATCACGGGAGGCAGAGAGGCAGAAGAGGAAGCCCCAGCGGTACAGGACTTTGTGGGTCTGGAGGTGTAGAGTCAATGGATGGAGATTCCTTCGTCTTGCCAGGGTTATGGGTGAAAGATCGCTAAAATTCTGGATCCTAGATCCCCTGAAATCAAGTATGGATTGATTACGGGTGGCGATGGTTAAGGCTTCTTTGCTGTCATAGTAGTGAAACCTGACAATCACATCTCTTTGGTTGGCTCCAGCCAGGGGTTTAGGGGCTAAGGATCTATGGGCTCTTTGCAAGCGCCAGTCAATATCCGGTATTTTGGGGGCCACTACATTAAACAAACTCAAAAGATAAGGGCGAAGGTCTCCATCTTCAACTGTTTCAAGGATGCCTCTGAACCGTAGGTAGACCCCACCAATCTTAACAACCCATCTCTTTACTCCATTTTGCCTCCAAACTCCTTGAACGTTTAGTTTACAACCGACTGAGCGACCACCTCATTGAAAATAACCTTCTTAATCCCCATCAGTCTGGATTTCGCTCACAGCACTCCACAGAAACTGCCCTCCTAAAACTCACAAATGACTTACTAACAGTCAAAACCAACGGTCATTATTCCGTACTCTTATGCCCTGTACACACGGTCGGACTTTCCGACAGAAAATGTGTGATCGGAGCTTGTTGTCGGAAATTCCGACCGTGTGTAGGCTCCATTGGACTTTTTCCATCGGAATTTCCGACACACAAAGTTTGAGAGCTGGATCTAAAATTTTCCAAAAACAAAATCCGTTCGCGTTAATTCCGATCGTGTGTAGACAATTCCGACGCACAAAGTGCCATGCATGCTAAGAATCAAGCAGAAGAGCAGCACTGGCTATTGAACTTAATTTTTCTCGGCTCGTCGTACGTGTTGTACGTCACCGCGTTCTTGACGTTCGGAATTTCCGACCAACTTTGTGCGACCGTGTGTATGCAATTCAAGTTTGAGCCAACATCCGTCTGAAAAAATCCGATGGATTTTGTTGTCGAAATGTGCAATCGTGTGTACAGGGCATAACTCTTGGACCTTTCCGCTGCCTTTGATACCGTTGACCACCCCTTCCTCCTCAAAAAACTCAATTTGCTTGGTCTCCATGGCTGCACTCTCCATTGGTTCGAATCTTACCTATCTCATCGCACCTTCAGTGTCACTTACAACTCCACTTCCTTCTCTCCAACTCCTCTTACCGTTGGGGTCCTCCAAGGTTCTGTCCTTGGACCTCTACTATTCTCGATCTAGATGTCCTCCCTGGGTCAGCTGATAGCCTCCCATGGCTTACACTACCATTTATATGCTGATGACACCCAAATCTATCTCTCTGCCCCTCAGCTCACCCCATCAATCTCCTCACGCATCACTGATTTACTAACAGACATATCAGCCTGGATGTCAAACCACTTCCTCAAACTGAATCTATCTAAAACTGAGCTCTTAATATTTCCTCCCCCACGTGCCCCTTCCCCTGACTTCTCTGTCAAGATCAATGGCACATCTATCAGTCCGTCCCCACATGCCAGGGTGCTAGGGGTAACCTTAGACTCTGAACTGTCCTTTCAGGCCCACATACAATCCCTGTCCAAATCATGCCACCTTAGCCTCCGCAACATTTCCAGAATATGCCCATTTTTAACTAATGACACCACCAAGCTTCTAATTCACTCCCTGGTTATCTCTCGCCTCGACTACTGCAACTCCCTCCTCATTGGATTACCTTTACATAGACTATTCCCCCTTCAGTCCATAATAAATGGCACTGCAAGACTCATCCACCTTGCCAACCATTCAGTGTCCTCCACCCCTCTCTGCCAATCCCTCCACTGGCTTCCACTCACCCAACAAATAAAATTCAAAGTACCGACAATAATTTACAAAGCCATCCATAACTCTGCCCCCAGCTACATCACTAACCTAGTCCCAAAATATCAACCAAGCCGCTCTCGTTGGTCCTCCCAAGACCTTCTGCTCTCTAGCTCCCTTGTCACCTCTTCCCATGCTCACCTCCAGGATTTCTCCAGAGCTTCTTTCATCCTTTGGAACTCCCTACCCCAATCTGTCCGACTGTCCCCTAATCTATCCATCTTTAGACGATCCCTGAAAACTCTTCTCTTTAACTGCTTGCCACCCACCCACCATCAAATGATGGCGGGGCGGTGCGGCTCTTGTTCTGGGACGCCGTCATGCAACGGCGTCCCAAAACAGCCGCCCCCACGGGGGCACGCAGCCCGGCGATCGCTGCCGCGTCATGTTGCTAGGACACGGCGCGACCCCGGGCTTTGTAAAGAGCCGCGTCCGCGGCTCTTTAACCATGTGATTGGCTGTGTCCAATCACAGCCGGTTACATGTAAACACGGAGATGCCGGTAATCGATCAGTGGCCTCTCCTCACAGAGGGACATGTAGGAATGTAATCAGGGCACCGATCATCAGTTACAAAATTTACTGACAGAAAAAAAGTAAAAAAACAACATTTTTTTTCAAAAATGTTGGTCTTTTTTCTTTTTTTTTTGTAAAAAATAAAAAACCCAGCAGTGACTAAATACCACCAAAAGAAAGCTCTATTTGTGTGATGAAAATGATAAAAAATTTGTTTGGGTACAGTGAAGCATGACCGCGCAATTGTCATTCAAAGTGCGACAGCGCTGAAAGCTGAAAAATGGCCTGGGCAGGAAGGGGGTGAAAGTGCCTGGTAGGCAAGTGGGTAAAGAAGCTTATTATGCTTCTAACACTGTTTTACTTCCTCCATCAGCTCACCCCCCACAGCTATTACCTTTTGTATGAATTGACCCTTCCTTTTTAGATTGTAAGCTCTAATGAGCAGGGCCCTCTGATTCCTCTTGTACCAAATTGTAATGTAACTGTAATGTCTGCCTTTATTTTGTTAAGTGCTGCGCAAACTGTGGGCGCTATATAAAACCTGTATAATAATTATTAAAGACTGGCCCCCTAACAAACTATTTTTTGGGGTTTTTTTTGTACATGTGCCCCATGGCAGTGCCCAGCTTCTTGTGCTCTTTTTTTGACTCTTCTTTGCCTAATAGCCTTGAAAATGCTCAGAATGAATTTTCAAAATGATCCTCTTATTGACTTATGTTGGGTTCACATTAAAGTAGTTGTAAACCTCAAACATGAAACTCGAACAAAACATATCCCCCTATAATGGGTGCTTGTCTCATTAAGAGCACTAAGTGTAATTTCTGTCTGCTGCTTTGTTTCTCTGCTATTAGCATGAATACTTTCTGTTTATTTTTCCTGACACCATGAGAAAGAAAGTTGACAAGGAAGGGACCTCCAGCAGATTGATAGCCTTAGCTCTGTTCCTGTGTGGCATGTGAAAGCAGGTTGTGTCCTTTCCATCCAATCAGCTCCCAGAGCTCTCCTCACTGGACCCTGCAGAGTGTAACTTCAGCTCTCTACCCCCTTTTTACTGAATTATCAGGCAAGCTTATAAATTCAGCGCTTTGAATGGATGTAGAGAAGAGAATGTGATATGTTTCATCTATGTGTTACACCTGAGGATAGTCCCTTCACTGGGTATATGTAAGGGTTTAAAACCATTTTAGGCTGAGTTCACACTAGAGATCGCAGCGACTCACAGCAGGAGTCCAACGCTTCTCCATTCACCATTTCAGGTCCAATTTCAGACTAAATTTTGGGCTAAATGCGTACCTGTAAAGGACCAAAAGATACACAGGACTCCTGTGCAATTCACACCGGAGCAACTTCAGGGATGTGTGAACTGGCTCCATAGAAAGCCGGTCACAATCTCCTGCCATGCGAATTGGATGCGGGGAAACCCACATCCAATTCGCAATAGTGTGAACTAAATGTTCACAGCAAGTTTTATGATGAGTTCACTTAATGTCCTGTGAATTAAACCCAAACACACTTTCCCATTACCACTTAAACCAATGTGTATCATAAACTGTTGAAATTTTCATCTGCTGGATGTCTTCCCACATTAGAAGCTTGTATGTGGCTCCCAGAGTGTGCACCAGAAAGCCTAGTGCTCACTGTGGCCCTGTACCATGTGGTTGCTGTGACCAAATACAGTGATCACATATGTAAACAAAGACTGCATGCCCTCACAGGGCCCTGCTGTGAAATATTAGATCAAGATTGTAATTACATGCCCCTGTTGAACAGGGGCAGAAAAATTGGGCCTTTGATGGTGGTGGTGTTGCTGGTGCCATAACACTGTAAGTCCTCACTCGCTCTTGGTGGGCGCAGAAATGGGCCCTGCTGTGAAATATTAGATCAAGAATTGTAATTACATGTCCCTGTTGAACAGGGGCTGAAAAATTGGGCCTTAGGCACTGGTGCTGGTGCCACAACACTGCAACCCCTCACAGATACTCTAGTTGGAACGTAGGAACGAGCCCTGCTGCAAAGTATTGCATCAAAAATTGTAATTACACGCCCCTGTTAAACAGGGGCTGAAAAATTGGGCCTTAGGCACTGGTGCTGTTGCCACAACACTGCAACCCTTCACAGATACTCTAGTTGGAATGCAGGAAGGAGCCCTGCTGCAAAGTATTGCATCAAAAATTGTAATTACATGCCCTGTTAAACAGGGGCAGAAAAATTGGGCCTTTGGTGGTGGTGGTGGTGCTGGTGCCACAACATTGTAAGTCCTCACTCACTCTTGGTGGGTGCAGAAACGGGCCCTGCTGTGAAATATTAGATCAAGAATTGTAATTACATGCCCCTGTTGAACAGGGGCTGAAAAATTGGGCCTTAGGCACTGGTGCTGGTGCCACAACACTGCAACCCCTCACAGATACTCTAGTTGAAACGCAGGAACGAGCCCTGTTGCAAAGTATTGCATCAGAAATTGTAATTACACGCCCCTGTTAAACAGGGGCTGAAAAATTAGGCCTTAGGCACTGGTGCTGGTGCCACAACACTGCAACCCCTCACAGATACTCTAGTTGGAACACAGGAACAAGCCCTGCTGCAAAGTATTACATCAAAAATTGTAATTTCACCCCCATGTTAAACAGGGGCTGAAAAATTGGGCCTTAGGCACTGGTGCTGGTGCCACAACACTGCAACCCCTCACAGATACTCTAGTTGGAACATATAAATGAGCCCTGCTGCAAAATATAGCATCAAAAATTGTAATTATAACAGTAATAAGGAGAGTCGGCAAAACTGTAATCCTTGAAGTGACGTTTATTGGTACATCAGAGTGACAATAAAACAATAAAGCTGACGCGTTTCGGCAATAGCCTGAGTCGTAGCTAGTTTAAGACAGATATGGCAAGATATATATATACTCACATACACACATGCAAACTCCATCTCTACAAGATTGGCCTATCAAGTTGGTGTCACAGAAAATTAACATATTTAATTGATATCAACTATTCAAGTGGTTAGTGACTACACCTGTTTTTAGCCAGCATGAGAAGAGGGAGAGGGAAGAAAGGCAATATAAAAAGTTATTTTGTTGAGCCAAAAAGTAATGTGTAGAAAAAATGCTACATGGGATATTGAGACCTTATTACTCCAAGGGAGAAATATATTCCTTAAAGGAAAGGAAAATGTTCAAAGTGTTCAAATAAAATACTATGTGGTAGCAACAAAATCTAAAGTCAAGATTAATGGCAGGATCAAAAGAAGGAAAAAAAAAAAAAAGAGGAAGGGGGGGATTCAATTTATGGCGGGATCAAAAAAGGATGCAATTATGACAGGATCAAAGAAGCAGGGGATTGGATTTGTGGCAGGATCACAAAAGAGGGGGTTGAATCTATGGCAGGATCAAAAAAGATACAATGAATGAAAAAAGAGGGATGGAATTATGGCAGGATCAAAGAAGAAGGATGCAATTGATGGCAGGATCAAAAGAAGGAAGAGAAAAAAAAGGGGAAGAGGGGGGAATTCAATTGCTGGCGGGATCAAAAAAGGATGAAATTTATGACAGGATCAAAGAAGAGGGGGATTGGATTAATAGCAGGATCACAAAAAAGGGGGTTGAATCTATGGCAGGATCAAAAAAGATACAATGAATGAAGAAGGAGGGATGGAATAATGGCAGGATCAAAAAAGAAGGGGATTAAATTTATAGCAGAATCACAAAAAAGGAGGATTGAATTATGGCAGGATCAAAAAACAGATACAATTCTAGAGAAAAAAGGGATTCAATTGATGGCAGGATCAAAAAAAAAAGGGGGGGGGAGGGGGAGGGGGATGAAATATAAGACAGAATCAGGAAAAAGGAATACAATTTATAACAGGATCAAAAAAGAGGGATTCAGTTAATAGCAGAAACAAAGAAAAAACATACAATTAATGAAAAAGGGGGATTCAATTAATGGCAATTAATGGCAGGATCATTTGCCTATTTTCCTTCCCTTCTCCTTTTAATTTAGAAAAAAAATTTTAGAGGGCAGAAAACAAGCACAGAAGGAACATACTGAGACAAAAAGACAAATACTGAAGCAGGTGACAATAAAACTGAAAATGGGATAGGAAGATGTCATTTGAGAAATAGATCCACATCCCATCTGTGGTTCATGCCTGTGGGGATACGTGTCCCCAACAGGAAAATCCACTTAACTTCCTGTTCCAGTAGCCTTCTGTGCTTGTCTCCATCATCAACCATCATGTATGAATTTAAAGTGTTTAGATACATTGGATAACCTTCTCTCATTACTATATGCTGCTCCGTTGTAGTGTTCGCTAATCCTTGTGCGAAGGGGCCTAGTCGTGCATCCTACATATTGTAATTTACAAACATCACATTCTATCACGTAGACTACATATTGAGTACTACAATTTATAAAATCATTAATAGGAAATACCTTATTATTATGGTACGAGGTGATAGACTTGTGATTCTTGTTATGTTTGTTACAATA
This sequence comes from Lithobates septentrionalis, assembly GCA_037952835.1. NCBI lineage: Eukaryota > Metazoa > Chordata > Amphibia > Anura > Ranidae > Lithobates > Lithobates septentrionalis. The sequence goes on along the minus strand of JBBDGP010000609.1, from coordinate 3,052,808 downwards.
CCTACAAGTATTTAAACCACAACTATACGAGCAATTAGTACTGAGCCACGTTTTGGAAGTAGTGGTGGTTTGGTGTAGACTGGGCGACAAAGAGTTACCTAAAGTTGGGGCACGACAACAAGAGAAATTACACCCTTTGGAAAGCACATCAATTAGGTCCTTGTCACCATAAAGAATGGGAAGATGTTTATTTATAATCTGTTTGATCTGATTAAACTCTTTGGAGAAAGTGGTGACAAAGGTAAGGGAACTCTTGTCCTTGTTCTTTTGATTTTTATGTTGTGTATATTTTGAAGAGCAAGGGGATTTCTCTCTGTTGTGCAATAGATTGTACCTGTCCTTTCCTGAGGCTATGGAAATGGCTCTATTAATATGCCACTTCTGATAGCCTCTATCGCTTAATCGTTTTGAGATGTTAGAGCATTCTAGCTGAAAACTTTCCGGGGTGGAGTAGTTGCGCTTAGCTCTAATAAACTCACCCACCGGGATGGAACGAATGGTATGGGGTGGATGGCAGCTGGAGGCCAGAAGTAAGGAATTTCCGGCAGTAGGTTTTCGGAAGGTTCCAGTATTTATAAGACCAGTGCTGGGGTCACCCCTGAGTGTGATATCTAGAAAATCAATCATGATCTTATTGCTCACATAAGAGAATTCAAGATTAAGGCTGTTATTGTTAAGGTATGAAACAAAAGAAGATAAAGAGGAATCAGTATGGTTCCAAATTAAGATCAGATCGTCTATGTATCGCCCATACCAATGGATGTGGGGTGCATAGATATTGAGATGTGAAAAAAGAGAACATTCTTCCCACCATCCCATGTATAAATTAGCTAACGGATGGAGAAAATTTTGCTCCCATGGAGGCTCCACAGCATTGTACATAGATGGAATCGTGAAAGAAGAAGTAATTATGTTGTAATAGAAAGGTAACAGCCATAATGATAAATTCTTTGAGCTGAGGATCATAAAAGCTATATTTGGACAAGTGATATTGTAGTGCATCTAGAGCAAGATGATGTGGTATGCATGAATAGAGAGACTTAACATCTAAAGTAACCCAAAAAAAATTGTAATTACACGCCCCTGTTAAACAGGGGCTGAAAAATATGGCCTTAGGCACTGGTGCTGGTGCCACAACTCTGCAACCCCTCACAGATACTCTAGTTGGAACAAAGGAACGAGGTCTGCTGCAAAGTATTGCATCAAAATTGTAATTACACGCCCCTGTTAAACAGGGGCTGAAAAATTGGGCCTTAGGCACTGGTGGCAGCGCCCAGAACCTAAAATGTTCTTACAAGCTATCAGCGTGATCATTGAGGGGGAAGAGGATAATTACTCAGGATAGTCACTCAGCATCAGCATAGGCAGTCTTTGAAGGGATCTGAGATTTCAAAAAAAATTATTCGGTTACATCAGCATCAGGTGCTTGGTAGCTGGTGGTGATCCAAGACTTGATTTACTTTAATGAAGGTCAGTCGATCGACCGAGTCGGTGGACAGACACACCCTGTAATCGGTTACAAAGCCTCCAGCAGCACTGAATGTGCGTTCCGAAAGAACGCTGCATGCAGGACAGGCCAGTAGCTCAATTGCATACCGTGCAAGCTCTGGCCAGTGATCCATCCTCAAGACCCAGTAACCCAGAGGATTTTCGGTGGGAAGGTGTCCAAGTCAGATCTTGCCCCTAGGTATTCCTGCACCATGTAAAACAGAGGCTGGCGATGGTTGCTGGAACCGATCATACCTTGGAGCTGCGGACTAAAAAATTGTCTGAACGCATCGGTCAGACGGCCACCTTCTCCACCGCTCCTTCTTTGACTGACCGAAGCCTCATCAACACGTTGTCCAGAAACACGAGTTTGTAACCTCCCAGTCTCTGGGAATGCGTTGCACAGACCTTTCTGCAAGGCCTCCCGAAGATGTTTCATCCTCTGCTCCCTCTGCGACGGCAAGATAAGGTCTGCAACCTTACCCTTGTAATGTGGATCAAGGAAGGTTGCCAGCCAGTATTGGTCCTTCTCCTTGATACCACGAATACGAGGATCCTTACGCAGGCTTTTTAGGATCAGGGAGGCCATGCAGCATAGGTTTGCTGAGGCATTCGGTCCGGAGTCCTCTGGGTCACTAAGGACGACATGGTCCGCAGCCACCTCCTCCCAGCCACATACAAATCCATGTGTTTCTTGGGACTGATCCCTTAAAGACTGCTGCTGATACTGAGTGCCAGGCTCCACCTCCATACTGACACAATCCTCCTCCTCCTCCTCCTCTTCCTGTGTGATCGGCGGGCACGCAGGAACACTGTCTGGATAAAGGGGGCCTTGAGAGCTAAGGAAGTCCTCCTCTTCCTGCCTCTGTTCTGCCTCAAGTGCCCTGTCCATTATTCCACGCAGCGTGTGCTCCAACAGGTGGACAAGGGGGACAGTGTCACTGATGCATGCACTGTCACTGCTCACCATCCTCGTGGCCTCCTCAAATGGTGACAGGACAGTGCATGCATCCCTGATCATGGCCCACTGACGTGGGGAAAAAAAAACAAGCTCCCCTGACCCTGTCCTGGTGCCATAGTCGCACAGGTACTCATTGATGGCCCTCTGCTGCCTGTGCAGCCGCTGCAGCATGGCCATCGTTGAGTTCCACCTGGTGGGCATGTTACAGATTAGGCGGTTCTTTGGCAGGTTAAACTCCTTTTGGAGGTCTGCCAGCCGAGCACTGGCATTATATGACCGGCGGAAATGCACACAGACTTTCCTGGCCTGCCTCAGGACATCCTGTAAGCCCGGGTACCTGCCCAAGAACCGCTGCACCACCAAGTTAAGGACGTGAGCCAAACAGGGCACATGGGTCATTTGTCCCTGTCAGAGGGCAGAGAGGAGGTTGGCGCCCTTGTCGCAAACCACCATTCCTGCCTTAAGTTTGCGTGGTGTCAACCACCTCTGAACCTGCCCCAGCAGAGCTGACAGAACCTCTGCCCCAGTGTGGCTCCTGTCCCCCAAGCACACCAGCTCAAGCACCGCATGGCATCTTTTGGCCTGCATACTTGCGTAGCCCCTTTAATGGCTACGGAGCACCGCTGGTTCCGATGACCAATCACAGGAAGAGGCCATGGAGGAAGAAGAAGAGTAGGGGGTGGAGGAGAGAGGTGTGTTACAATCATTAGTAGTGGCATTTTGGAGGCGTGGTGGCGGAACAACCTCCAACACTACTGCACCTTGTCCTGCATCCTTCCCAGCTGCCAGCAGAGTCACCCAATGCGCGGTGAATCTTAGGTAACGTCCCTGTCCATGCCTGCTGAACCATGAGTCAGCGGTAATATGCAGCTTACCGCTGGAGAGAGCCGGAATCGCCTTACGTGAGAAAAAGTGGCGTTTAGGTACCTGCCACTGAGGAACCGCACATTCCACAAACTTACGGAAGGGTGCAAAGTCTACCATCTGAAAAAGGCAGCAGTTGAAGTGCTAGCAATTTTGCCAAGCTAGCATTCAACCGCTGGGCATGTGGATGGCTGGGAGCAAACTTCTTTCGGCGGTGCAGCAGCTGGGGCAGGGAAATTTGCCTGGTACAATCTGACGTCGGTGTACCGAAAGCAGATTGCCCACAAGTACTTGGCTGTGACACAGCTAAGTCTACACCTTCATTCCCCTCAGTGCAGGTTTTAGAGAGGACTGAAGGTATAGTGGGGTTGGAGATCTCAGCTGATGAGGAGCAAGGAGAGGTCCTCTTTGTTCTTTGGTGTGGGTCTTTTAGATATGCTTGCCAACGAACTGCATGGCAGGTCAACATATGTCTGGTCAAGCATGTGGTGCCCAAGCAGGAGATGTTTTGGCCACGCGAGATACGCTTGAGACATATGTTGCAAATAGCAGCGGTGCGATCTGATGCACTCGTCTCAAAAAAGGCCCACACCAAAGAACTTTTGGAATAACGTGCAGAGACAGCAGCGCCCTGCACATTCGGAGCTTTGGGGTGTGATGCAGTCAGTGTGCTGCCCTTAGGCTGGCCCCTGGAGGGCATCCTGCCTCGTTGGCGATGTGCCTCCTCCTCCTCCTCCTCTCTCTTATCAGGCACCCACATTGAGTCAGTGACCTCGTCATCCCCTCCCTCCTCATAACTGGAGAAAACCTGGCAGTATGCTGTAGCAGGGGGAGCATGACTGCCAGATTGCTGTCCTTCTTGGGCACCCCCTCTGTCCGTGCTCACGTTACTGCCTTCATCTAGCTCAGTATCATCATCAGAGCCTTCTAAACGCTGGGCATCCTCCTGGAGCATGTACCCAACACTGTGGTCAAACAGTTCGAGGGACTCCTCAGGAGGACATGGTGGGGCTAGGGAAGGAGTCACTGATGCCATTGAGCCGAGGGAAGAGGCCGCGTTGGCAGTTGCTTTGCCAGACAAAGTACCCTGAGCATGGGTGAGAGACGATGAGGAGGATGAGGATGGCTTGGTCATCCACTCAACCAAGTCTTCCGCATGTTGCGGCTCAACACGACCAGCTGCCGAAAAAAAGGCCAAGCGTGTTCCACGGCCACGTGCTGATGAGGATGCACCGCCTCCACGACCAGCACTGTTGCCTCTAGACACAGAGCCTGCTTGCCCTCTTTTATTGGCTTGTGACTGTCTGCCTCTCCTTGTTGGCCTTCCAGAAATAATAATGGCCTGTAGCTACACTAAGCTGGGATATATATATATATATATATATATATATATATATATATATATATATATATATATATATATATATATATATATATATATATATATATATATATATATATATATATATATATATATATATATATATATATATATATATACAGTGGCTTGCGAAAGTATTCGGCCCCCTTGAACTTTTCAACCTTTTGCCACATTTCCGGCTTTAAACATAAAGATATAAAATTTTTATTTTTTGTGAAGAATCACCAACAAGTGGGACACAATTGTGAAGTGGAATGAAATCTATTGGATATTTTAAACTTTTTTAGCAATTAAAAAACTGAAAAGTGGTGCGTGCAAAATTATTCGGCCCCTTCACTTTCAGTGCAGCAAACTCACTCCAGAAGTTCAGCAAGGATCTCTGAATGATCCAATGTTGTCCTAAATGACTGATGGTGATAAATAGAATCCACCTGTGTGTAATCAAGTCTCTGTATAAATGCACCTGCTCTGTGATAGTCTCAGGGTTCTGTTGAAAGCGCAGAGAGCATCATGAAGACCAAGGAACACACCAGGCAGGTCCGTAATACTGTTGTGGAGAAGTTTAAAGCCGGATTTGGATACAAAAAGATTTCCCAAGCTTTAAACATCCCAAGGAGCACTGTGCAAGCGATCATTTTGAAATGGAAGGAGTATCAGACCACTGCAAATCTACCAAGACCTGGCTGTCCCTCTAAACTTTCAGCTCAGACAAGGAGAAGACTGATCAGAGATGCAGCCAAGAGGCCCATGATCACTCTGGATGAACTGCAGAGAACTACAGCTGAGGTGGGAGAATCTGTCCATAGGACAACAATCAGTCGTACACTGCACAAATCTGGCTTTTATGGAAGAGTGGCAAGAAGAAAGCCATTTCTCAAAGATTTCCATAAAAAGTCTAGTCTGAAGTTTGCCCCAGCAGAGCTGACAGAACCTCTGCCCCAGTGTGGCTCCTGTCCCCCAAGCACACCAGCTCAAGCACCGCATGGCATCTTTTGGCCTGCATACTTGCGTAGCCCCTTTAATGGCTACGGAGCACCGCTGGTTCCGATGACCAATCACAGGAAGAGGCCATGGAGGAAGAAGAAGAGTAGGGGGTGGAGGAGAGAGGTGTGTCACAATCATTAGTAGTGGCATTTTGGAGGCGTGGTGGCGGAACAACCTCCAACACTACTGCACCTTGTCCTGCATCCTTCCCAGCTGCCAGCAGAGTCACCCAATGCGCGGTGAAACTTAGGTAACGTCCCTGTCCATGCCTGCTGAACCATGAGTCAGCGGTAATATGCAGCTTACCGCTGGAGAGAGCCGGAATCGCCTTACGTGAGAAAAAGTGGCATTTAGGTACCTGCCACTGAGGAACCGCACATTCCACAAACTTACGGAAGGGTGCAAAGTCTACCATCTGAAAAAGGCAGCAGTTGAAGTGCTAGCAATTTTGCCAAGCTAGCATTCAACCGCTGGGCATGTGGATGGCTGGGAGCAAACTTCTTTCGGCGGTGCAGCAGCTGGGGCAGGGAAATTTGCCTGGTACAATCTGACGTCGGTGTACCGAAAGCAGATTGCCCACAAGTAGGGATGAGCTTCGTGTTCGAGTCGAACCCATGTTCGACTCGAACATCGGCTGTTCGACCGTCCGTCGAATTGCGAACGATATGGGCCGTTCGCGCCAAATTCGTGTGGCGCGTCACGGCCCATAATTCACTGCGGCATCGCAGTGCATTGCTGGCTGATGATTGGCCAAGCATGCACTATGACCCGCATGCTTGGCCAATCACAGCGCCGTCAGTAGAGAGAGCTGTAAATGGCCAAAGCCAGGGTGGCTTTGGCCAATTATGGCTCAGGGGATTTAGTACACACCCCACACTATATAAGGCCGCCTGCACGGCGGCCCTGTGTAGTGTGTGTTCCGGTGTGCTGAGAGATAGAGAGAGACAGTGTCATTTGATTTGAGTTAGATAGATTAGGCAGAACAGTCAGTCAGTTAGCTGCACTTACAGTGTATTGTGTATATATATGCATCCCAGGTGTTGCATATATATATATACACTGTATTCAGTTTAGCTAGATCCGTTCCTGTTATCTTCTATCTAGACTATTTAGTGCAGTGTGTCCTGCTCACAGTGTTCAGCTAGATCCGTTCCTGCTATTTACATTCAGTGCAGTGCGTCCTGCTCACAGTGTTCAGCTAGATCCGTTCCTGCTATTTACATTCAGTGCAGTGCGTCCTGCTCACAGTGTTCAGCTAGATCCGTTCCTGCTATTTACATTCAGTGCAGTGCGTCCTGCTCACAGTGTTCAGCTAGATCCGTTCCTGGTATTTACATTTAGTGCAGTGCGTCCTGCTCACAGTGTTCAGCTAGATCCGTTCCTGCTATTTACATTCAGTGCAGTGCGTCCTGCTCACAGTGTTCAGCTAGATCCGTTCCTGCTATTTACATTCAGTGCAGTGCGTCCTGCTCACAGTGTTCAGCTAGATCCGTTCCTGCTATTTACATTCAGTGCAGTGCGTCCTGCTCACAGTGTTCAGCTAGATCCGTTCCTGCTATTTACATTCAGTGCAGTGCGTCCTGCTCACAGTGTTCAGCTAGATCCGTTCCTGGTATTTACATTTAGTGCAGTGCGTCCTGCTCACAGTGTTCAGCTAGATCCGTTCCTGCTATTTACATTCAGTGCAGTGCGTCCTGCTCACAGTGTTCAGCTAGATCCGTTCCTGCTATTTACATTCAGTGCAGTGCGTCCTGCTCACAGTGTTCAGCTAGATCCGTTCCTGCTATTTACATTCAGTGCAGTGCGTCCTGCTCACAGTGTTCAGCTAGATCCGTTCCTGGTATTTACATTTAGTGCAGTGCGTCCTGCTCACAGTGTTCAGCTAGATCCGTTCCTGCTATTTACATTCAGTGCAGTGCGTCCTGCTCACAGTGTTCAGCTAGATCCGTTCCTGCTATTTACATTCAGTGCAGTGCGTCCTGCTCACAGTGTTCAGCTAGATCCGTTCCTGCTATTTACATTCAGTGCAGTGCGTCCTGCTCACAGTGTTCAGCTAGATCCGTTCCTGGTATTTACATTTAGTGCAGTGCGTCCTGCTCACAGTGTTCAGCTAGATCCGTTCCTGCTATTTACATTCAGTGCAGTGCGTCCTGCTCACAGTGTTCAGCTAGATCCGTTCCTGCTATTTACATTCAGTGCAGTGCGTCCTGCTCACAGTGTTCAGCTAGATCCGTTCCTGCTATTTACATTCAGTGCAGTGCGTCCTGCTCACAGTGTTCAGCTAGATCCGTTCCTGCTATTTACATTCAGTGCAGTGCGTCCTGCTCACAGTGTTCAGCTAGATCCGTTCCTGGTATTTACATTTAGTGCAGTGCGTCCTGCTCACAGTGTTCAGCTAGATCCGTTCCTGCTATTTACATTCAGTGCAGTGCGTCCTGCTCACAGTGTTCAGCTAGATCCGTTCCTGCTATTTACATTCAGTGCAGTGCGTCCTGCTCACAGTGTTCAGCTAGATCCGTTCCTGCTATTTACATTCAGTGCAGTGCGTCCTGCTCACAGTGTTCAGCTAGATCCGTTCCTGGTATTTACATTTAGTGCAGTGCGTCCTGCTCACAGTGTTCAGCTAGATCCGTTCCTGCTATTTACATTCAGTGCAGTGCGTCCTGCTCACAGTGTTCAGCTAGATCCGTTCCTGCTATTTACATTCAGTGCAGTGCGTCCTGCTCACAGTGTTCAGCTAGATCCGTTCCTGCTATTTACATTCAGTGCAGTGCGTCCTGCTCACAGTGTTCAGCTAGATCCGTTCCTGCTATTTACATTCAGTGCAGTGCGTCCTGCTCACAGTGTTCAGCTAGATCCGTTCCTGCTATTTACATTCAGTGCAGTGCGTCCTGCTCACAGTGTTCAGCTAGATCCGTTCCTGGTATTTACATTTAGTGCAGTGCGTCCTGCTCACAGTGTTCAGCTAGATCCGTTCCTGCTATTTACATTCAGTGCAGTGCGTCCTGCTCACAGTGTTCAGCTAGATCCGTTCCTGCTATTTACATTCAGTGCAGTGCGTCCTGCTCACAGTGTTCAGCTAGATCCGTTCCTGGTATTTACATTTAGTGCAGTGCGTCCTGCTCACAGTGTTCAGCTAGATCCGTTCCTGCTATTTACATTCAGTGCAGTGCGTCCTGCTCACAGTGTTCAGCTAGATCCGTTCCTGCTATTTACATTCAGTGCAGTGCGTCCTGCTCACAGTGTTCAGCTAGATCCGTTCCTGGTATTTACATTTAGTGCAGTGCGTCCTGCTCACAGTGTTCAGCTAGATCCGTTCCTGCTATTTACATTCAGTGCAGTGCGTCCTGCTCACAGTGTTCAGCTAGATCCGTTCCTGCTATTTACATTCAGTGCAGTGCGTCCTGCTCACAGTGTTCAGCTAGATCCGTTCCTGCTATTTACATTCAGTGCAGTGCGTCCTGCTCACAGTGTTCAGCTAGATCCGTTCCTGGTATTTACATTTAGTGCAGTGCGTCCTGCTCACAGTGTTCAGCTAGATCCGTTCCTGCTATTTACATTCAGTGCAGTGCGTCCTGCTCACAGTGTTCAGCTAGATCCGTTCCTGCTATTTACATTCAGTGCAGTGCGTCCTGCTCACAGTGTTCAGCTAGATCCGTTCCTGCTATTTACATTCAGTGCAGTGCGTCCTGCTCACAGTGTTCAGCTAGATCCGTTCCTGCTATTTACATTCAGTGCAGTGCGTCCTGCTCACAGTGTTCAGCTAGATCCGTTCCTGCTATTTACATTCAGTGCAGTGCGTCCTGCTCACAGTGTTCAGCTAGATCCGTTCCTGCTATTTACATTTAGTGCAGTGCGTCCTGCTCACAGTGTTCAGCTAGATCCGTTCCTGCTATTTACATTCAGTGCAGTGCGTCCTGCTCACAGTGTTCAGCTAGATCCGTTCCTGCTATATACATTTAGTGCAGTACGTCCTGCTCACAGTGTTCAGCTAGATCCGTTCCTGTTATCTTCCTACTGACAGGCAGGCTTGTCTGGTTACAGTATATAAAGCTACCTGAAGAAAATTACAGGTGTTCTTTTTGATCCTATTAGTACCACGGTCAGGCAGCTAGACTATTTACATTTAGTACAGTGTGTCCTGCTCACAGTGTTCAGCTAGATCCGTTCCTGTTATCTTCCTACTGACAGGCAGGCTTGTCTGGTTACAGTATATAAAGCTACCTGAAGAAAATTACAGGTGTTCTATCCCAGCTTAGTGCAGCTACAGGCCATTAGTATGTCTGGAAGGCCAAGAAGGAGAGGCAGACAGTCACAAGCCAATAAGAGAGGGCAAGCAGGCTCTGTGTCTAGTGCTGGTCGTGGAGACGGTGCATCCTCATCAGCACCTGGCCATGGGACACGCTTGGCCTTTTTTTCGGCAGCTGGCCGTGTTGAGCCGCAACATGCGGAAGACTTGGTCGAGTGGATGACCAAGCCGTCCTCATCCTCCTCATCCTCTCTCACCCATGCCCAGGGTGCTTTGTCTGGCAAAGCAGCGGCCTCTTCCCTCAGCTCAATGTCATCAGTGACTCCTTCCCTAGCTCCACCATGTCCTCATGAGGATTCCCTCGAACTGTTTGACCACAGTGTTGGGTACATGCTCCAGGAGGATGCCCAGCGTTTGGAAGGCTCTGATGATGATACTGAGCTCGATGAAGGCAGTAACATGAGCACGGACAGAGGGGGTGCCCAAGAAGGACAGCAATCTGGCAGTCATGCTCCCCCTGCTGCAGCATACTGCCAGGTTTGCTCCAGTGATGAGGAGGGAGGGGATGATGAGGTCACTGACTCAACGTGGGTGCCTGATAGGAGAGAGGAGGAGGAGGAGGAGGAGGAGGCGGCACATCACCAACGAGGCAGGATGCCCTCCAGGGGCCAGCCTAAGGGCAGCACATTGACTGCATCACACCCCAAAGCTCCACATGTGCAGGGCGCTGCAGTCTCTGCGCGTTATTCAAAAAGTTCTTTGGTGTGGGCCTTTTTTGAGACGAGTGCATCAGATCGCACCGCTGCTATTTGCAACATATGTCTCAAGCGTATCTCGCGTGGCCAAAATATCTCCCGCTTGGGTACCACATGCTTGACCAGACATATGTTGACCTGCCATGCAGTTCGTTGGCAAGCGTATCTGAAAGACCCACACCAAAGAACAAAGAGGATCTCTCCTTGCTCCTCATCAGCTGAGATTTCCAACCCCACTAGACCTTCAGTCCTCTCTGAGACCTGCAGTGAGAGGAATGAAGGTGTAGAATTAGGTGTGTCACAGCCAAGTACTTGTGGGCAATCTGCTTTTGGTACACCGACGTCAGATTGTACCAGGCAAATTTCCCTGCCCCAGCTGCTGCACCGCCGAAAGAAGTTTGCTCCCAGCCATCCACATGCCCAGCGGTTGAATGCTAGCTTGGCAAAATTGCTAGCACTTCAACTGCTGCCTTTTCAGTTGGTAGACTCTGCCCCCTTCCGTGAGTTTGTGGAATGTGCGGTTCCTCAGTGGCAGGTACCCAAACGCCACTTTTTCTCACGGAAGGCGATTCCGGCTCTCTACCGGCATGTGGAAGGCAATGTCCATGCCTCGCTGGACAGGGCGGTCAGCGGTAAGGTGCATATTACCGCTGACTCATGGTCCAGCAGGCATGGACAGGGACGTTACTTAAGTTTCACGGCGCATTGGGTGACTCTGCTGGCAGCTGGGAAGGATGCAGGACAAGGTGCAGTAGTGTTGGAGGTTGTTCCGCCACCACGCCTCCAAAATGCTGATTGTGACACACCTCTCTCCTCCACCCCCTCCTCTTCTTCTTCCTCCATGGCCTCTTCCTCGGAACCAGCGGTGCTCCGTAGGCGTTCAAGGGGCTACGCAAGTACGCAGGCCAAAAGATGCCATGCGGTGCTTGAGCTGGTGTGCTTGGGGGACAGGAGCCACACTGGGGCAGAGGTTCTGTCAGCTCTGCAGGGGCAGGTTCAGAGGTGGTTGACGCCACGCCAACTTAAGGCAGGAATGGTGGTTTGCGACAATGGCACCAACCTCCTCTCTGCCCTCCGACAGGGACAACTGACCCATGTGCCCTGTTTGGCTCACGTCCTTAACTTGGTGGTGCAGCGGTTCTTGGGCAGGTACCCGGGCTTACAGGATGTCCTGAGGCAGGCCAGGAAAGTCTGTGTGCATTTCCGCCGGTCATATAATGCCAGTGCTCGGCTGACGGACCTCCAAAAGGAGTTTAACCTGCCCAAGAACCGCCTAATCTGTGACATGCCCACCAGGTGGAACTCGACGTTGGCCATGCTGCAGCGGCTGCACACGCAGCAGAGGGCCATCAATGAGTACCTGTGCGACTATGGCACCAGGACAGGGTCAGGGGACCTTGGTTTTTTTTCCCCACGCCAGTGGGCCATGATCAGGGATGCATGCACTGTCCTGTCACCATTCGAGGAGGCCACGAGGATGGTGAGCACTGACAGTGCATGCATCAGTGACACTGTCCCCCTTGTCCACCTGTTGGAGCACACGCTGCGTGGAATAATGGACAGGGCACTTGAGGCAGAACAGAGGCAGGAAGAGGAGGACTTCCTTAGCTCTCAAGGCCCCCTTTATCCAGACAGTGTTCCTGCGTGCCCGCCGATCACACAGGAAGAGGACGAGGAGGAGGAGGAGGAGGAGGAGGAAGATTGTGTCAGTATGGAGGTGGAGCCTGGCACTCAGCATCAGCAGCAGTCTTTAAGGGATCAGTCCCAAGGAACACATGGACTTGTACGTGGCTGGGAGGAGGTGGCTGCGGACGTTGTTGTCCTTAGTGACCCAGAGGACTCCGGACCGAATGCCTCAGCAAACCTACGCTGCATGGCCTCCCTGATCCTGCAAAGCCTGCGTAAGGATCCTCGTATTCGTGGTATCAAGGAGAAGGACCAATACTGGCTGGCAACCCTCCTTGATCCACGTTACAAGGGTAAGGTTGCGGACCTTATCTTGCCATCGCAGAGGGAGCAGAGGATGAAACATCTTCGGGAGGCCTTGCAGAAAGGTCTGTGCAACGCGTTCCCAGAGACTGGGAGGTTACAAACTCCTGTTTCTGGACAACGTGTTGCTGAGGCTTCGGTCAGTCAAAGAAGGAGCGGTGGAGAAGGTGGCCGCAGCCCCAAGGTATGATCGGTTCCAGCAACCATCGCCAGCGTCTGTTTTACATGGTGCAGGAATACCTAGGGGCAAGATCAGACTTGGACACCTTTCCCACCGAAAATCCTCTGGGTTACTGGGTCTTGAGGATGGATCACTGGCCAGAGCTTGCACAGTATGCAATTGAGCTACTGGCCTGTCCTGCATCCAGCGTTCTTTCGGAACGTACATTCAGTGCTGCTGGAGGCGTGGTAACCGATCACAGGGTGCGTCTGTCCACTGACTCGGTCGATCGGCTGACCTTCATAAAAATGAATCAGTCTTGGATCACCACCAGCTACCAAGCACCTGATGCTGATGTAACTGAATAATTTTTTTCAGATCCCTTCAAAGACTGCCTATGCTGATGCTGAGTGATTATCCCTGAGTAATTATCCTCTTCCTCCTCAATCATCACGCTGATAGCTTGTAAGAACATTTTTGGTTCTGGGCGCCACCACCAGTGCCTAAGGCACAATTTTTCAGCCCCTGTATAACAGGGGCGTGTAATTACAATTTTTGATGTAATACTTTGCAGCACGGCTCGTTCCTGCATTCCAACTAGAGTGTCTGTGAGGGGTTGCAGTGTTGTGGCACCAGCACCAGTGCCTAAGGCCCAATTTTTCTGCCCCTGTCTAACAGGGGCGTGTAATTACAATTTTTGATGCAATACTTTGCAGCAGTGCTCGTTCCTGCGTTCCAACTAGAGTGTCTGTGAGGGGTTGCAGTGTTGTGGCACCAGCACCAGTGCCTAAGGCCCAATTTTTCTGCCCCTGTCTAACAGGGGCGTGTAATTACAATTTTTGATGCAATACTTTGCAGCAGTGCTCGTTCCTGCGTTCCAACTAGAGTGTCTGTGAGGGGTTGCAGTGTTGTGGCACCAGCACCAGTGCCTAAGGCCCAATTTTTCTGCCCCTGTCTAACAGGGGCGTGTAATTACAATTTTTGATGCAATACTTTGCAGCAGTGCTCGTTCCTGCGTTCCAACTAGAGTGTCTGTGAGGGGTTGCAGTGTTGTGGCACCAGCACCAGTGCCTAAGGCCTAATTTTTCAGCTCCTGTTCAACAGGGGCATGTAATTACAATTCTTGATCTAATATTTCACAGCAGGGCCCTGTGAGGGCTTACAGTGTTTTGGCCACAGCAACACCTAAGGCCCAAATTTCTGCTGAGTATATAGGGCAGGACCCTACTTTCAAACATCTAACTTACAAACGACTCCTACTTGCAAACGGAAGGAGACAACAGGAAGTGAGATGAAATCTACCCATAGGAAGGGAAATTCTCTCATGTAAGAGTTAATATGGGAAAACAATTTCTCCTTTCCACTGATGCTTTCCAATCCTTGTTCCACAAAAAAACCCAAATTTTCAAAAAACATTTTTCATTGGGACAAAAAAGTGAGGTGAAATCTTCTGAAGAGGAGGAAAGACGCAAAACAAATGTCACAGGGGTGATAACCCTTCCCTATGTTTTCCAAAAAGCTTAGAAAAGATTTTTTGGCTGGAGCTAAACACATTAAAAATGTTCAAAATTACAAACAGATTCTACTTAACAACAAACCTACAGTCCCTGTCTTGTTTGCACCGCCTGTATACTGCTGTTCAGAGTATATAGGGACCTTTCCTTATTTTAATTTGGGTGCGGGGTTCCCCTTAATATCCATACAAGACCCAAAGGGCCTGGTAATGGACTGGGGGGTACCCATGCCGTTTGTCTCACTGATTTTCATCCATATTGCCAGGACCTGACATGACATTAAACCCGCAAGCAGTTTTAAATGAGATTTTTTCCTTTAAAAATGACATTTGGTGCAGGGACTGTTCTAAACATGGGAAACACGCGTCACTTTACAGGCATACTATAGACACCCCCCAGGTACGATATTTAAAGGAATATTTCACTTTTTTTTTTTTACTTTAAGCATCATTAAAATCACTGCTCCCGAAAAAACGGCCGTTTTTAAAAGTTTTTTTTGCATTGATACATGTCCCCTGGGGTAGGACCCGGGTCCCCAAACCCTTTTTAAGACAATACCATGCAAATTAGCCTTTAAAATGAGCACTTTTGATTTCGAACGTTCGAGTCCCATAGACGTCAATGGGGTTCTAACGTTCGTGCGAACTTGCGGTCCGTTCGCGGGTTCTGGTGCGAACCGAACCGGGGGGTGTTCGGCTCATCCCTACCCACAAGTACTTGGCTGTGACACAGCTAAGTCTACACCTTCATTCCCCTCAGTGCAGGTTTTAGAGAGGACTGAAGGTATAGTGGGGTTGGAGATCTCAGCTGATGAGGAGCAAGGAGAGGTCCTCTTTGTTCTTTGGTGTGGGTCTTTTAGATATGCTTGCCAACGAACTGCATGGCAGGTCAACATATGTCTGGTCAAGCATGTGGTGCCCAAGCAGGAGATGTTTTGGCCACGCGAGATACGCTTGAGACATATGTTGCAAATAGCAGCGGTGCGATCTGATGCACTCGTCTCAAAAAAGGCCCACACCAAAGAACTTTTGGAATAACGTGCAGAGACAGCAGCGCCCTGCACATTCGGAGCTTTGGGGTGTGATGCAGTCAGTGTGCTGCCCTTAGGCTGGCCCCTGGAGGGCATCCTGCCTCGTTGGCGATGTGCCTCCTCCTCCTCCTCCTCTCTCTTATCAGGCACCCACATTGAGTCAGTGACCTCGTCATCCCCTCCCTCCTCATAACTGGAGAAAACCTGGCAGTATGCTGTAGCAGGGGGAGCATGACTGCCAGATTGCTGTCCTTCTTGGGCACCCCCTCTGTCCGTGCTCACGTTACTGCCTTCATCTAGCTCAGTATCATCATCAGAGCCTTCTAAACGCTGGGCATCCTCCTGGAGCATGTACCCAACACTGTGGTCAAACAGTTCGAGGGACTCCTCAGGAGGACATGGTGGGGCTAGGGAAGGAGTCACTGATGCCATTGAGCCGAGGGAAGAGGCCGCGTTGGCAGTTGCTTTGCCAGACAAAGTACCCTGAGCATGGGTGAGAGACGATGAGGAGGATGAGGATGGCTTGGTCATCCACTCAACCAAGTCTTCCGCATGTTGCGGCTCAACACGACCAGCTGCCGAAAAAAAGGCCAAGCGTGTTCCACGGCCACGTGCTGATGAGGATGCACCGCCTCCACGACCAGCACTGTTGCCTCTAGACACAGAACCTGCTTGCCCTCTTTTATTGGCTTGTGACTGTCTGCCTCTCCTTGTTGGCCTTCCAGAAATAATAATGGCCTGTAGCTACACTAAGCTGGGATATATATATATATATATATATATATATATATATATATATATATATATATATATATACAGTGGCTTGCGAAAGTATTCGGCCCCCTTGAACTTTTCAACCTTTTGCCACATTTCCGGCTTTAAACATAAAGATATAAAATTTTTATTTTTTGTGAAGAATCACCAACAAGTGGGACACAATTGTGAAGTGGAATGAAATCTATTGGATATTTTAAACTTTTTTAGCAATTAAAAAACTGAAAAGTGGTGCGTGCAAAATTATTCGGCCCCTTCACTTTCAGTGCAGCAAACTCACTCCAGAAGTTCAGCAAGGATCTCTGAATGATCCAATGTTGTCCTAAATGACTGATGGTGATAAATAGAATCCACCTGTGTGTAATCAAGTCTCTGTATAAATGCACCTGCTCTGTGATAGTCTCAGGGTTCTGTTGAAAGCGCAGAGAGCATCATGAAGACCAAGGAACACACCAGGCAGGTCCGTAATACTGTTGTGGAGAAGTTTAAAGCCGGATTTGGATACAAAAAGATTTCCCAAGCTTTAAACATCCCAAGGAGCACTGTGCAAGCGATCATTTTGAAATGGAAGGAGTATCAGACCACTGCAAATCTACCAAGACCTGGCTGTCCCTCTAAACTTTCAGCTCAGACAAGGAGAAGACTGATCAGAGATGCAGCCAAGAGGCCCATGATCACTCTGAATGAACTGCAGAGAACTACAGCTGAGGTGGGAGAATCTGTCCATAGGACAACAATCAGTCGTACACTGCACAAATCTGGCTTTTATGGAAGAGTGGCAAGAAGAAAGCCATTTCTCAAAGATTTCCATAAAAAGTCTAGTCTAAAGTTTGCCACAAGCCACCTGGGAGACACACCAAACATGTGGAAGAAGGTGCTCTGGTCCGATGAAACCAAAATTGAACTTTTTGGCCACAATGCAAAACGATATGTTTGGCGTAAAAGCAACACAGCTCATCAACCTCAACACACCATCCCCACTGTCAAACATGGTGGTGGCAGCATCATGGTTTGGGCCTGATTTTCTTCAGCAGGGACAGGGAAGATGGTTAAAATTGAGGGGAAGATGGATGCAGCCAAATACAGGACCATTCTGGATGAAAACCTGTTGGAGTCTGCAAAAGACCTGAAACTGGGACGGAGATTTATCTTCCAACAAGACAATGATCCCAAACATACAGCAAAATCTACAAAGGAATGGTTCACAAATAAACGTATCCAGGTGTTAGAATGGCCAAGTCAAAGTCCAGACTTGAATCCAATCGAGAATCTGTGGAAAGAGCTGAAAACTGCTGTTCACAAACGCTCTCCATCCAACCTCACTGAGCTCGAGCTGTTTTGCAAGGAAGAATGGGCAAGAATTTCAGTCTCTCGATGTGCAAAACTGATAGAGACATACCCCAAGCGACTTGCAGCTGTAATCGCAGCAAAAGGTGGCTCTACAAAGTATTAACGCAAGGGGGCCAAATAATTTTGCACGCCCCACTTTTCATTTTTTTATTAGTTAAAAAAAGTTTCAAAAATCCAAAAGATTTCGTTCCACTTCACAATTGTGTCCCACTTGTTGTTGATTCTTCACAAAAAATAAAAATTTTATATCTTTATGTTTGAAGCCTGAAATGTGGCAAAAGGTTGAAAAGTTCAAGGGGGCCGAATACTTTCGCAAGCCACTGTATATATATATATATATATACTGATACTGCAGCTAGCAAAATCAACTGCTTGCCTGTAGTATGAGAACACCACCAGCAGAGCACTGTGCAGAGCTCGCAAAAAACTAACTTGTAGTTTATTTAGCTGCCTGCCGTAGTGATAGGATCAGGAAAACACCACCAACCTTCTACAGGTAGCTTTAGCTGAACACTGTGCAGAGCTCGCAAAAAACTAACTTGTAGCTTATTTAGCTGCGTGCGGTAGTGAAAGGATCAGGAAAACACCACCAACCTTCTACAGGTAGCTTTAGCTGAACACTGTGCAGAGCTCGCACTACACTAACTTGTAGTTTTAGCTGAACACTGTGCAGAGCTCGCAAAAAACTAACTTGTAGCTTATTTAGCTCCCTGCGATAGTGATAGGACCAGGAAAACACCACCAACCTTCTACAGGTAGCTTTAGGTGAACACTGTGCAGAGCTTGCAAAAAATGAACTTGTAGCTTATTTAGCTGCCTGCGGTAGTGATAGGATCAGGAAAATACCACTAACCTTTTACAGGTAGCTTTAGGTGAACACTGTGCAGAGCTTGCAAAAAACTAACTTTTAGCATATTTAGCTACCTGCGGTAGTGATAGGATCAGAAAAAGACCACCAACCTTCTACAGGTAGCTTTACGTGAACACTGTGCAGAGCTCGCAAAAAACTAACTTGTAGCTTATTTAGCTGCCTGCGGTAGTGATAGGATCAGGAAAACACCACCAACCTTCTACAGGTAGCTTTAGGTGAACACTGTGCAGAGCTCGCAAAAAACGAACTTGTAGCTTATTTAGCTGCCTGCGGTAGTGATAGGATCAGGAAAACACCACCAACCTTCTACAGGTAGCTTTAGCTGAACACTGTGCAGAGGTCGCACTACACTAACTTGTAGTTTTAGCTGAACCCTGTTCAGAGGACGCACTACACTAACTTGTAGCTTTAGCTGAACACTGTTCAGAGGACGCACTAACCTAACTTGTAGTTTTAGCTGAACACTGTTCAGAGGACACACTACACTAACTTGTAGCTTTAGCTGAACACTGTGCAGAGGTCGCACTACACTAACTTGTAGTTTTAGCTGAACACTGTTCAGAGGATGCACTATACTAACTTGTAGCTTTAGCTGAACACTGTGCAGAGGTCGCACTACCCTAACTTATAGTTTTAGCTGAACACTGTTCAGAGGACCCACTACATTAACTTGTAGCTTTAGCTGAACACTGTGCAGAGGTCGCACTACACTAACTTGTAGTTTTAGCTGAACACTGTGAGGAGGACACACTACACTCACTTGTAGCTTATTTAGCTGCCTGCGGTAGTGATAGGATCAGGAAAACACCACCAACCTTCTACAGGTAGCTTTAGGTGAACACTGTGCAGAGCTCGCAAAAAACTAACTTGTAGCTTATTTAGCTGCCTGCGGTAGTGATAGGATAAGGAAAAAACCACCAACCTTCTTCAGGTAGCTTTAGGTGAACACTGTGCAGAGCTCGCAAAAAACTAACTTGTAGCTTATTTAGCTGCCTGCGGTAGTGATAGGATCAGGAAAACACCACCAACCTTCTACAGGTAGCTTTAGGTGAACACTGTGCAGAGCTCGCAAAAAACTAACTTGTAGCTTATTTAGCTGCCTGCGGTAGTGATAGGATCAGGAAAACACCACCAACCTTCTACAGTTAGCTTTAGGTGAACACTGTGCAGAGCTTGCAAAAAACACACTGTGAGGAAGACGCACTACACTAACTTGTAGCTTTAGCTGAACACTGTTCAGAGGACGCACTACACTAACTTGTATTTTTAGCTGAACACTGTTCAGAGGACGCACTACACTAACTTGTAGCTTTAGCTGAACACTGTGCAGAGGTCGCACTACACTAACTTGTAGTTTTAGCTGAACACTGTGAGGAGGACGCACTACACTAACTTGTAGCTTTAGCTGAACACTGTGCAGAGGTCACACTATCCTAACTTGTATTTTTAGCTGAACACTGTTCAGAGGACGCACTACACTAACTTGTAGCTTTAGCTGAACACTGTGCAGAGGTCGCACTACACTAACTTGTAGTTTTAGCTGAACACTGTGAGGAGGACAAACTACACTAAATTGTAGCTTTAGCTGAACACTGTGAGGAGGATGCACAACCCTAACTTGTAGCTTTAGCTGAACACTGTGCACTACACTAACTTGTAGTTTTAGCTGAACACTGTGAGGAGGACGCACTACACTAACTTGTAGCTTATTTAGCTGCCTGCGGTAGTGATAGGATCAGGAAAACACCACCAACCTTCTACAGGTAGCTTTAGGTGAACACTGTGCAGAGCTTGCAAAAAACTAACTTGTAGCTTATTTAGCTGCCTGCAGTAGTGATAGGATCAGGAAAACACCACCAACCTTCTACAGGTAGCTTTAGGTGAACACTGTGCAGAGCTCGCAAAAAACTAACTTGTAGCTTATTTAGCTGCCTGCGGTAGTGATAGGATCAGGAAAACACCACCAACCTTCTACAGGTAGCTTCAGGTGAACACTGTGCAGAGCTCGCAAAAAACTAACTTGTAGCTTATTTAGCTGCCTGCGGTAGTGATAGGATCAGGAAATCACCACCAACCTTCTACAGGTAGCTTCAGGTGAACACTGTGCAGAGCTCGCAAAAAACTAACTTGTAGCTTATTTAGCTGCCTGCGGTAGTGATAGGATCAGGAAAACACCACCAACCTTCTACAGGTAGCTTTAGGTGAACACTGTGCAGAGCTTGCAAAAAACTAACTTGTAGCTTATTTAGCTGCCTGCAGTAGTGATAGGATCAGGAAAACACCACCAACCTTCTACAGGTAGCTTTAGCTGAACACTGTGCAGAGCTCGCACTACACTAACTTGTAGTTTTAGCTGAACATTGTGAGGAGGACGCACTACACTAACTTGTAGCTTTAGCTGAACACTGTTCAGAGGACGCACTACACTAACTTGTAGCTTTAGCTGAACACTGTGCAGAGGTCGCACTACACTAACTTGTAGTTTTAGCTGAACACTGTGAGGAGGATGCACTACACTAACTTGTAGCTTTAGCTGAACACTGTGCAGAGGTGGCACTACACTAACTTGTAGTTTTAGCTGAACACTGTGAGGAGGATGCACTAAACTAACTCTTAGCTTTAGCTGAACACTGTGCAGAGGTCGCACTACACTAACTTTTAGTTAGGAATGAGCTTCGAGTTCGAGTTGAACTCATGTTCGACTCGAACATCGGCTGTTCGCCAGTTCGCCGAACAGCAAACAATTTGGGGTGTTCGCGGCAAATTCGAATGCCGCGGAACACCCTTTAAAAGTCTATGGGAGAAATCAAAAGTGCTAATTTTAAAGGCTTATATGCATGGTATTGTCATAAAAAGTGTTTGGGGACCTGGGTCCTGCCCCAGGGGACATGTATCAATGCAAAAAAAGTTTTAAAAACTGCAGTTTTTTCGGGAGCAGTGATTTTAATAATGCTTAAAGTCAAACACTAAAAGTGTAATATCCCTTTAAATTTCGTACCTGGGGGGTGTCTATAGTATGCCTGTAAAGGGGCGCATGTTTCCCGTGTTTAGAACAGTCTGACAGCAAAATGACATTTCAAAGGAAAAAAAGTCATTTAAAACTACTCGCAGCTATACTGAATTGCCGGCCCGACAATACACATAAACGTTTATTGATAAAAACAGCATGGGAATTCCCCACAGGGGAACCCCGAACCAAAAGGAAAAAAAAAATGACGTGGGGGTCCCCCAAAATTCCATACCAGGCCCTTCAGGTCTGGTATGAATATTAAGGGTAACCCCGGCCAAAATAAAAAAAAAATTGGCGTGGGGTCCCCCTCAAAATCTATACCAGACCCTTCAGGTCTGGTATGGATTTTAAGGGGAACCCGCGCCAAAATTTTTTAAAAAAATGGCGTGGGGTACCCCCAAAAATCCATACCAGACCCTTATCCGAGCACGCAACCTGGCAGGCCACAGGAAAAGAGGGGGGACGAGAGAGCGCCCCCCTCCTGAACCATACCAGGCCACATGCCCTCAACATTGGGAGGGTGCTTTGGAAGTAGCCCCCCCAAAACACCTTGTCCCCATGTTGATGGGGACAAGGGCCTCATCCCCACAACCCTTGCCTGGTGGTTGTGGGGGTCTGCGGGCAGGGGGCTTATCGGAATCTGGAAGCCCCCTTTAACAAGGGGACCCCCAGATCCCGGCCCTCCCCCTGTTTTGAAATGGTAAGGGGGTACAAAAGTACCCCTACCATTTCACAAAAAAAAATGTCAAAAATGTTAAAAATGACAAAAGACAGTTTTTGACAATTCCTTTATTTAAATACTTCTTCTTTCTTCTATTTTCTATCTTCTTTCTTCTATCTTCCTTCAGTTTCTTCCTCCATCTTCTTCTTCTTCTGGTTCTTGTTCTTCTGGTTCTTCTTGTTCTTCTGGTTCTTCATCCGGTCTTCTCGTCCGGCATCTTCCTCAGCGGCGCCGCCTTCACTTCATCTTCTTTCCTCGGGCCGCTCCGCATCCACGCTCCCGCTGTGTGACGCTTCTCCTCTTCTGACAGTTCTTAAATAACGGAGGGCGGGTGACCCCGCCCCCCTCTGACGCAGGGCGGGTGACCCCGCCCCCTCTGACGTCACAGGGAATGCCACAGGGAAGTCCCCGTGCGTCAGAGGGGGCGGGGTCACCCGCCCTGCATCAGAGGGGGGCGGGGTCACCCGCCCTCCGTTATTTAAGAACTGTCAGAAGAGGAGAAGAGTCACACAGCGGGAGCCTCCCATCCAATCGTGGATGCGGAGCGGCCCGAGGAAAGAAGATGAAGTGAAGATGGCGCCGCTGAGGAAGATGCCGGACGAGAAGACTGGATGAAGAACCAGAAGAACAAGAAGAACCAGAAGAACCAGAAGAACAAGAACCAGAAGAAGAAGAAGATGGAGGAAGAAACCGAAGGAAGATAGAAGAAAGAAGATAGAAAATAGAAGAAAGAAGAAGCATTTAAATAAAGGAATTGTCAAAAACTGTCTCTTATCATTTTTAACATTTTTGACATTTTTTTTGTGAAATGGTAGGGGTAGTACCCCCTTACCATTTCACACAGGGGGGAGGGCCGGGATCTGGGGGTCCCCTTGTTAAAGGGGGCTTCCAGATTCCGATAAGCCCCCTGCCCGCAGACCCCCACAACCACCGGGCCAGGGTTGTGGGGATGAGGCCCTTGTCCTCATCAACATGAGGACAAGGTGCTTTGGGTGGCTACCCCCAAAGCACCCTCCCAATGTTGAGGGCATGTGGCCTGGTACGGTTCAGGAGGGGGGGCGCTCTCTCGTCCCCCCTGTTTTCCTACAGCCTGCCAGGTTGCGTGCTCGGATAAGGGTCTGGTATGGATTTTTGGGGGTACCCCACGCCATTTTTAAAAAAAATTTTGGCGCGGGGTTCCCCTTAAAATCCATACCAGACCTGAAGGGTTCTGCTCATCCTTACTTGTAGTTTTAGCTGAACACTGTGAGGAGGACGCACTACACTAACTTGTAGCTTTAGCTGAACACTGTGAGGAGGACGCACTACCCTAACTTGTAGCTTTAGCTGAACACTGTGCAAAGGTCACACTAAACTAACTTGTAGCTTTAGCTGAGCACTGTGAGGAGGACACACTACACTAACTTGTAGTTTTAGCTGAATACTGTGCAGAGGTCACACTAAACTAACTTGTAGCTCTAACTGAACACTGTGAGGAGGACGCACTACACTAACTGTAAATAGTCTAGCTGCCTGACTGTGGTACTAATAGGATCAAAAGAACACCAGCAATTTTCTTCAGGTAGCTGTAAATACTGTAACAAGACAAGCCTGCCTGTCAGTAGGAAGATAACAGGAACCGATCTAGCTAAACTGAATACAGTGTGTATATATATATATATATATATATATATATATATATATATATATATATATATATATATATATATATATATATATATATATATATATATATATATATATATATATATATACACATATATATATATATATATATATATATATATATATATATACATACACAACACCTGGGATGCATATATATACACAATACACTGTAAGTGCAGCTAACTCACTAACTGTCCTGCCTAATCTATCTAACTTAAATCAAATGACACTGTCTCTCTGCCTATCTCTTTCAACGCCGGAACACACACTACACAGGGCCGCCGTGTAGGCGGCCTTATATAGTGTGGGGCGTGTACTAAATTTCCTGAGCCATAATTGGCCAAAGCCTCCTTGGCTTTGGCCAATTACGGCTCTCTGTTTAGACGGCGCTGTGATTGGCCAAGCATGTGGGTCATAGTGCATGCTTGGCCAATCATCAGCCAGCAATTCACTGCGATGCCGCAGTGAATTATGGGCCGTGACACGCCACACGAATTTGGCGCGAACGGCCCATATCGTTCGCAATTCGGCGAACGGGCGAACAGACGATGCTCATCCCTACCCAGAAGCGATGACATGACATCACTTTCGGTTTACCTGGATGCCAAAAGTGTTCAAAAACACTGATCTTGGTGTTTTGAATGCTTTCACATGCAAAGGAGGGGTTTGGGCTCTTATAGATCCCAGATCCCTCTATAAAGAGTACCTGTCATGTGCCTATTGCTCTCACAAAGAATGTTTACATTCCTTTTGACAGCAATAAAAGTGATCCAAAAAAAAATCCAAGTGCCCCCGCCGACCCCCCCCCCCTCTGTGCTAGCACGCAGGGGTGAACGGGCGCTTTGGTCCTGCACACACGCATACAGCGATCGTCCTACACATGTGAGGTATCACTGTGAACATTAGATCATGGGCAGTAATTCTAGCACTAGACCTCCTCTGTAAATCTAAAGTAGTAACCTGTAAAGGCATTTAACCACTTCAGGCCCAGAAGATTTTACCCCCTTAATGACCAGGCCATTTTTTGCAATACGGCACTGCGTTATTTTAATCCCTTGCTTACTGGGCACTTAAACCCCCCTCCTGGCCAGACCAATTTTCAACTTTCAGTGCTGCCACTCTTTGAATGACAATTGTGCGGTCATACAACACTGTACCCAAATTAAATTTTTATTATTTTTTTTACATAAATAGAGCTTTCTTTTGGTGGTATTTAATCACCACTGGGGTTTTTATCTTTTGCTAAACAAACAAAAAAAGATGGAAAATTTAGAAAAAAAAAAATCTTGTTTCATAGTTTGTTATAAAATTTTGCAAACAAGTAATTTTTCTCCTTCATTGATATGCACTGATGAGGCGGCACTGATGGGCACTGCTAGGCTGCACTGGTGGGCACTGATAGGCTGCAGTGATGGGCACAGATAAGGCGGCACTGATAGGGACAGATAAGGCGGCACTGATGGGGTCAAATAAGGCGGTACTGATGGGCGCAGATAAGGCGGTACTGATGGGCACAGATAAGATGGCACTGATGGGCCCTGATGGGTGGCACTGATGGGCACTGATAGGTGTTACTGATAGGTACCACTAATAGATGGCACTGATGGGTGGCACTGATAGGTGGCACGGATGGGCACTGGTAGGTGACACTGATGGGCAGCACTGTTGAAGAGGCACTGATTGGTGACATTGATAGGTGGCAATGTGGGCACTGATAGGTAGCACTGTGGGCACTGATGGGTGGCACTATGGGCACTGGTAGGTGGCGCTGGTGGGCACTGGTAGACGCCACTGTTGTGCACTGGTAGGTGGCACTGGCAGGTGGCACAGGTGGGCACAGATGAGGTGGCGGCTGCTCTCCTTGATCAGGACTGATGTCCCTGTGACAGCCGCCGGTGATCGGCTTTTAAATAGCCGACTACCGGCTCTGTTTACATCACATGATCAGCTGTCATTGGCTGACAGCTGATCACATGGTAAGGGGTCGGGATCGACCCCTTACTCCGATCTGTGATCCAGCGAGTCTCATAGACTCACTGATCACAGAGTGCGCCACACACGCCCTGGCAGGGGGCACGCAGGCCGCTTGAGCACGGGAGGATGTTTATTAACTGACAATTGCGCGGTTGTGCAACGCTGCACCCAAATAAAATTGATGTCCTTTTTTTCCCACAAATAGAGCTTTCTTTTGGTGGTATTTGATCACCTCTGCGGTTTTTATTTTTTGCACTATAATCAAAAAAAGAGTGACAATTTTGAAAAAACCACAATGTTTTTATTTTCTGCAAAAAATCATATCTAATAAAAAAAATCCAATTTCCTAATCAATTTAGGCCAATATGTATTCAGCTACATATTTTGGTTTGTGTAAGTTATAGCATCTACAAATGATGGGGTATTTTTATGTAATTTTTATATATTTTTTACTTTTTTACTGGTACTGGTGGCGATCAGCGATTTTTAGCAGGACTGTGACATTGCGGTGGACAAATCGAACACCTAACTGACACTTTTGACACTTTTTTGGGAACCAGTGACAATAATACAGTGATCAGTGCTAAAAATATAAAAATATGCACTGTTACTGTACTAATGACACTGACAGGGAAGGGGTTAACATCAGGGGTGATCAAAAGGTTAAGTGTGACCCTAGGGGGAGCTTGCTAACTGTGGAGGGGTTGTTCTGACTGGGTGAAGACAGAGATCAGTGTTCCTGCTTAGGAGGAACACAAGATCTCCATCTCCTTCCCTGTCAGAATGGTGATCTGCGTTGTTTAAAAAAGGCGGTAAAGATTGCGGGTGGCTCGTGGACATCGGATCCGCCGTACCCGCTGATCGGCATCCCCTATGCGCTCCCCCCAGTGGCTATTGCATGAAATGACGTACAGGTATGTCATTTCGTGCAATAGAGGCGACCTGCCACAGTAAATATGCAGTAGGCGGTCGGCAAGTGGTTAAAGCGTCACCTATGAATAGTGAGATTTATGTTGTTTGTCTCTTTTGCACAGGAGTGCACAATTTTAAAGTGTAACATGTATATACATGCCCTATAATGTTCGGGGGTTCTAAGTCATTTTCTAGCAAAAAACTGATTGTAAACAAAAGTGGCAGAAAAAGCCTGATCTTCAAGTGGTTAAGCCATTACCTCTCACAACGATATCAGTCAATCCCCCTGATGAAGACACGTGACTCCCTGTGTCGAAGACGCGTAGGGGAGGGGCCAGGACGGAGCGATCAGCACAGAGCTGGGTTGTGGATCTCTCACACCCCGCAGCACGCCGCACAGCTGTTTTTTTCGCTTGTTATGTTTGGTGCACATGAGCACCTTATAAATGTGAGTACCCCACTGTGGGGATTGGATGTCATTTTAATAAAATTATCTTACGGTATTACACTATATTAGCCTTTCTCTTTTCTATGGTATGATGTGAGTGGAGCCATAACGAATCTGTTTGGGGAATCAGCTGTT
The DNA here is from genome assembly GCA_037952835.1 of Lithobates septentrionalis. Lineage (NCBI taxonomy): Eukaryota > Metazoa > Chordata > Amphibia > Anura > Ranidae > Lithobates > Lithobates septentrionalis. The sequence continues at coordinate 3,025,570 of JBBDGP010000609.1, read as the reverse complement.
ACTAATCACTGAGCCCAGGGGTGGCTCCAAAGCGTGTATTGACACAACTGAACACTGTGTCACACGCTCTAAGGTGAGCGCACTCACATTGGGGGTCACCAAGGCACTTCACGGCATGATTTGGGCACTTTTGATTCAGTACTGGAACTTTTTCTTTGAAACACCACTAGTATATTGATTTCTGTTGGAACTTTGTCACTTCACGCTGTTGGATTGGAAGATTTTTCACGACTGTGATTTTCAATACCACAATAAGGACGATTACAGTTTTATTTTACTACACAAGTGATTTATTGATTTATATGTGTTCTTATTTATTTTAATTTTTATTATTTTTTCACCCTCACTTTTATAATCACAGTGGACTTTTTATGTGATATATGTATAGCACTTTTTCAGTATGCACACCTATTCAAGGATTTTTGGTTATTTCATACATTTACTCACAGATGGTTTTAGATCTATATTGTCATAGTTATATCACATGATTTAGGTACGCATTATATGCACATTGCACTTTGTGATTTAATGTACACGGCACTTTGGTGTACATGGTTATAGAATTTATACAGTAAGTGATTTTAGATTCATATTTTCTGTAAATTGCACTTTATATTATTACTATTTTCGATTCACACTTAGGATTATAGATATTTAGATATATCCCTAGGCGCAACGCATTCTTTGTTTATAGTCTATCGCACGGTCATGAATACGTGATCTGCGTTTGCAGCCGGGTATTTATTCAGTTGGTTCTCTACTAAGGCATTGGATTATTGTGGCTCGCAAGATTTTTTCCTTATTTAATACATTAACCGCTTCAGCCCCGGAAGAATTTACCCCCTTTCTGACTAGAGCACTTTTTGCGATTCGGCACTGTGTCGTTTTAACTGACAATTGCGCGGTTGGCCGACTTTATACCCAAACAAAATTGACGTCCTTTTTTCCCAGAAATAGAGCTTTCTTTTGGTGGTATTTGATCACCTCTTTTTTTTTTATTTTTAGCGCTATAAACAATAAAAGAGTGTCAATTTAAAAAAAAAAACAATATTTTTTAAACTTTTGCTATAATAAATATCCCCCAAAAATGTATTAAAAAAAATGTTTTTCCTCAGTTTAGGCCGATGTATTCTTCTACATATTTTGGGTAAAAAAAAAATGAAATAAGCGTATATTGATTGGTTTGCGCAAAATTTATAGCGTCTACAAAATAGGGGATAGTTTTATGCCATTTTTATTTTTCATTTTTTTTATTAGTAATGGTGGTGATCTGCGATTTTTATTGGGACTGCGACATTATAGTGTACAGATCGGACAGGTTTGACACTATTTTGGGACCTTTGTCATTTATACAGCGATCAGTGCTATAAAAATGCATTGATTACTGTGTAAATGACATTGGCAGTGAATGGGGTTATCCACTAGGGGGCGGTGAAGGGGTTAAGTGTGTCCTAGGGAGTGATTCTAACTGTGGGGGGAGGGGCTACACCTCACATGACAGCGATCACTGCTCTCGATGACAGAGAGCAGTGATCTCTGTCCTGTCACTAGGCAGAACGGGGAAATGCTTTGTTTACAAAAGCATCCCCCCGTTCTACCTCTCTGTGACACGATCGCGGTCACCGTCACGGAGTCCGCACATGCACCCGCAGCACCGCTTTTTAAAGGGGACGTACCTGTATGCCCTTTTGCCCACCAGCACCATTCTGCCGACGTAAATCGGCGTGAACTGGTCGGCAAGCGGTTAAACACTGCCCTCCCTCCAGAATGACAATGCTGCTGTCTGCTGTGCCTCCTATTCTCATTACTCCAGAGTTGTGTCTCACTAATACAAGGGCTGTGTTACTGGCCAGATCAACTGGTGAAAATAGAGGGGTAAAAAAAGATGCATAATTTATGCCCCTAGAATGCCTAAAGGTGCTCCTTGGAATTTTGGCCTCTTTATGTGGCAAGGCTGTGAAAAAGTCTCACACACGTTGTATTCCCATACTTGGGAGAAGTGAATGTGTTTTGGGGTGTAATTCTCAATATACCAATGCTGTGTGTTAGAAATATATTATTAATTGACAATTTTGTGTAAAAATGCATTTAATTTTTTTCAATGCATTTTACAAAAACTTATAGCAAAAATGACAATTTTCAAAAGACTCACTATGCCTTTCAGAAAATACCTTAGGGCATTTTCTTTCCAAAATAGGGTAATTTTGGGTGTTTCTCATGTCCTGACACTTCAGGGACTCAAGAAATTTGATAAGTAGTCAGGAAATGTATGCTCCTTGAAAGGTGCTCCTTAGATTTTGGCCCCTCTAGGTGTCTAGGCTGTGATAAAGTCTCACACATGTGGTATCCCCATACTTAAAAGGAGTGGCAGAATATATTTTGGGTTGGAACTGTAAGTATGCCTTTGCTGTGTGAGAAATAACTTGTGAAAATGACAAGTTTGTGGAAAAAAAATGTTATGTAATTTCTACATTTTCCGAACAAATGCGACAAAAAATATAACTTAAAAAAACTCCCCGTGTCTCTTACTAAATACCTTGGACTATCTACTTTCCAAAAAAGGGGTTATGTTTACTGACCATTTTAGGGACCATTTAAAAAAATGAAATAGGCGGTCAGAACATCAGGATTGTTTAATCTTCAAATATACAGTATATACCATGGTGTGTAGACTTTCACACAGACTAAATAATATACACTAATGTGTTTTTTATTTTGCAATAAAGAAATATAGCAGAATACATTCTGGCCTAAGCCCTGGTTCACACTATGAATTGCATAGGAATATGAAGCACAGTACTGTGCAATTCACATGTGATTCAGTGCAGTCAGGAAAATAAAAATTACAGGTAAGATTTTGACACAAGGTTTATATTTTCCTGACAGCTCCATGGCAGTATACAGATGGGATTTAACTAGAAAAAAAAAGCAGGAAGGAATGCTTCAATAATTGTATTCACACAACAGAATTAAAGACTTTATGGGCAAAATGTACCATTGTTAATGAAATCAGAGCTAGTTGGTGGAGCGTTATGAAGGCAAAGATTGATTCCCATCTAGCTACTTTGCAGATGATACCTAATGAAACCCTAAAGATTCTTGCCCACAATGTTGATATTCATTGAGTAACATGCGCAGTGACAACCTCTGGACTAAAACACCCAAGCCCTGTAAGCGCTCTGGATCACTCTGCCTACAAAGGATACATTCTAGAGGAAACTGGCTTATATTTTTGCCTGCAGAAATAATGAAAAGCTGATCTGACGTTAATAATCTCTGTTGATAATATGGAGAAACTCTTTGGAGAAAGAACCCTTTTTCGAAAGCTCTGATGTACCACCAAGCTCACATAGCGAGTCATTAGTATTACATCAGTATAGTGGAGGTTAGTGTACCACTAACTTTCTGACAGTCAGAAGCTGGGAAGTAATAGTTTGAAAGGTAAGATCAACCTGATTCTTGATGAGTGAAAACATCTTCTGAAGAGACACAGATGTGAGTGTCTAAGTCAGATGAAGTTGGTTTAGGGCCGTCCCTAGATGTGAGTTAAGATTTTCTTTCTCTTGCATTGGAAGGATGTTGACTAGGTAGTAAATTACTCAAAGCTCCTTTTCCCAAAGTAGGATGATCACTACCATGGGCCAAATTGTAAACACAAGACTTGGAAATTCCAGCCTCCTATTGTGAATCAAAGGAACAGCTGAAAGGATGGATAAATAAGTAAATAAGATATGTGACCTTTAGATCGGTGGTTCCCAACCTCAGTCCTCAAGTACTGTATCCTTAACAGGCCATGTTTAAGGAATTTCCTTTAGATAAAATAGCTATCATAAAAGCCAAGTACAAGTTTAAAGCACATGTGCAAGGTGAAGGAAATCCTGAAAACATGACTGGTTGGCCCAAGCCCCTTTGTTAATTAGGAGTGGTCCATTCTCTGTGCTGTGGCTGTGAAAGGCACAGCACACAAGACAGAGAATGGAGCTGCATGCTCTGATCTTTTGTCTCTGATCTCAGTCCCCTGCCCAGCTCAGAGTAGAGGGAAGAGGAGGGTTGTAACCCCTGTGAAGTTTCTGCTTGTGCTGTGTGATCACTGTACCAGCAGAGAGAATGACGTGAGCCATCAGATTTGGCAATAGGTCTCCAGGCGGGTATTATCTTTAGATCGGGAGCCGGACCAAGCCAAGAGTCACAGAGATCAGAGTATACAGATCCATCTAGCAGGAAATTAAAGAAAAATGCCTGCTATCACACCACAAACTAACCAACACAACTTAGATCATTTCCTCTACATCACTTCCCCTTTAAGCATTTTCCCCCAGAAAAACATTATTTCCATTGACATTTAACATGCTTAATGCTTTTTCAATGTTTCAACAACACAACAAAAATGCATCAAAAGCATATCATAATTGCTATAAGCACATTAATGAGTGTTGCTTAATTTTTTATAATCAACACATTGTGAACCAACCCTATGTCCAGCAAAGTGGAGGGATTGAGTATTGCTTTACTCATAAATACACAACTTCATTTGTTCTATGAATAGCCACCTTTACTCTGATACCCCTTACTAAAATTTAGTGGAGCCAATTGCCTTCAGAAGTCACCTAATTACTAAATAGAGTTCACCTGTGTGTAATTTAATCTCAGTATAAATACAGCTGTTCTGTGAAGCCTTCAGAGGTTAGTTAGAGAACCTTAGTGAACAAAAAGCATCATGAAGGCCAAGGAACACACCAGACAGGTCAGGGATAAAGTTGTGGAGAAGTTTAAAGCAGGGTTAGATTATAAAAAAATATCCCAAGCTTTGAACATCTCACGGAGCACTGATTAATCCATCATCAACTATTAGTCGTGCACTCCAAAAATCTGGCCTTTATGGAAGAGTGGCAAGAAGAAAGCCATTGTTGAATGAAAGCCATAAGAATTCCTGTTTGCATTTTGCTAGAAGCCATGTAGGGGACACAGCAAAACATGTGGAAGAAGGTGCTCTGGTCAGATGAGACCAAAACTGAACTTGTTGGCCTAAAAGCAAAATGCTATGTGTGGTGGAAAACTAACACTGCACATCACCCTGAACACACCATCCCCACTGTGAAACATGGTGGTGGCAGCATCATGTTGTGGGAATGCTTTTCTTCAGCAAGGACAGGGAAGCTGGTCAGAGTTGATGGGAAGATGGATGGAGCCAAATACAGGGCAATCTTAGAAGAAAACCTGTTATGCCCTGTACACACGACCGATTTTCCCGTCGGAATAAACTCTGAAGGTTTTTCCGACGGATTTCCGACGGAATTCCGCTGAAACTGTCTTGCGTACACACGATCACACCAAAGTCCGACCGTCAAGAACGCGGTGACGTACAACACGTACGACGGGACCAGAAAAAGGAAGTTCAATAGCCAGTAGCCAATAGCTTCCGTCTCGTACTTGCTTCAGAGCATGCGTCGTTTATGGTATGTCGGAACAGCATACAGACGAGCGGTTTTCCCAATAGGAATTGGTTCTGTCTGTAATATTTAGAACATGTTCTCTTTCTAGGTCTGTCAGAATTTTTGACTGAAAAAGTCAGATGAGGCACACACACGATCGGAATACACGATGAAAAGCTCCCGTCAGACTTTCCGCTCGTGTGTACGGGGCATTAGAGTCTGCAAAAAACTTGAGACTAGGGCAGAGGTTCACCTTCCAGCAGGAGAATGACCCTAAACATACAGCCAGAGCTACAATAGAATGGTTTGGATCAAAGCATATTCATGTGTTAGAATAGCCCAGTCAAAATCCAGACCTGAATCCAAATGAGAATCTGTGGCAAGACTTGAAAATTACTGTTCACAGACACTCTCCATTCAATCTGACAGAGCTTGACCTATTTTGCAAAGAAGAATGGACAAAAATGTCACTCTCTAGATGTGCAAAGCTGGTAGAGACATCCCCAAAAAGACTTGCAACTGCAATTGCAGCGAAAGGTGGTTCTACAAAATATTGACTCAGGGGTACTGAATACAAATGTATGCCACACTTTTCACATATTTACCGGTATTTGTAAAAAAATTTGAAAAACATTTATCAATTTTTTTCCACTTTACAATTATGTGCGACTTTGTGTTGGTCTATCGCATGAAATCCCAATAAAATACATTTACGATTTTTGTTATAACATGACAAAATGTGCAAGTTTTCAAGGGGTATGAATAATTTTTCAAGGCATTGTAGGGGAAGATATTAACTTCTTTTTTAAGATGCTTGTAATATTTTTTGTTATTTGGTTGTTCTACTAGATCTTCCTATTCTTGAAAATTTACCAAATGCAGCAACCCACTTAGCCTTGAGAGATGCAATCCTTTGAATAATGCTGGACTTGTGATAATATCTGGGATGATGACTTAATGCACACACTGTGATTGCTTTTGTTGCAAACAAACAACAACAAATAGTGATCCTACTAACAAAACCTAATTCACCACAACATATCATACCAATAAGTAGACAGAATAATTTATAATTACCCTGCAAGATTACACAAATTGTCCTTAAAATGTCGCTTGCTGTGGACACATTTTGCCATTTCATTCAAACTAGTGGATCCCAACATCGACACAGTTCAGATGTTTCCCATCATACTGTCATTTTTGCAATCCCCTTTTCAAGAGGCATATTTCACAAAGCAGGTTGTGTGTTAACTCGTGTGAGCAGACATGATGTCCTTTAATTTTTCACTATCCCAGAATACCAAAAGCTGAGCAACATTGATCTAATGTAGTGCAATTGTCTTAAATTGTTTTTAAAAAAAATCTATTTTCAGTAGGCAATATAGCGTATTTTAATGTTTTTTTCTGTTTGGGGTCTACTGTATATCCTGTTACAAGTAGACATAGAGCTGGGGATAGGGCAGTACTAATAGCCTTACCTGAGTAGATGTAAAAAAGTTAACATATTCTTACCTACTGTTAATATCTGGGAATGTGAGAAACAAGAATGGCATTACTCCGTTTCTCAATTTTGACCTGGGAATTGCATGAGCAGTTAACCTTCAGTTCTCAGCTTGATAGGTAGCCTAGGTAAAGCCTTATCTCTAGGCTGCATTAGAAACCCCTAGCTCTGAGTCTAGTGTGGCAATAAACATTATGTTCCTGCTCCAAAACTAGCTTTGAAGCAGATCTACTCGGCAGCATTTCCCAAGTATCTGCTCCACAGCTGCTACAAGTGCAGGAAAATGAAGGTGACTTTTTCATGATGCTTTTAGATAAGAAAAATATGATTTTTCAAATGTATTTTATGTGAAAAAGATTATACAATAATAAATTAAGATGATAAAACTTTGCCAACGTAATATTTTCCCATTTTCAGGCATGGCACACATGAAAATGTATTAATAGGGTGAGAAAAGTGGTTAATTTAACCTTACTAACCATGAAGACTGCCGGCTGATGTCACTCAGCTGGTCCAGGCTATGGAACAATTCCAACTTTAATGTTGGGATCCACCCAGATACCTGGACCCGCAGCTGGTTCAGCCTCTCAGTGAGCTGCTGAGTGCCCGAGCCAGCTGCTCCTGCCACCATCTACAGCCTAGAGCTCCAGTGAGCGCTGGAGGGGCAGAGGAGAGAGCTGCTGATAGTCACCAGTTCTCTGCTCACTGAAGACCGAGAACCAAGTGATCAGTGGTCTTTTGATCACTCAATTCTCCATCTTAGAGGTGGTGGAGGACAAATGCAGCATTGGACTGATGCTGCACCCACCTAGATGAGTATGATTTTTTCATTTTTTTTAAATTCCCATACTTCTTTTTTAATTGAAGAAACTGATGTTAGAAGCTGATTACTATGCACAGCTATACAACATTCTGTGTGCTCCAGTTTTAATATGGCCACCCTAATGTCACCTTGCACTGCTGTAACATTCATTTATAAGTAGATGAAATGGGGTTGAGTGCAATGTATTAGGAACAGGCATCCACAACTATTGTAGTACTGTTTTTTATTGCATTTTATTTGATTTTGACTGGAATGTGCAGATGAACATATCATACAGTATGTACTGCAAACTGAAACACATACCGCATGATGCTGTTACTTTTGCCAATATGGATGCTACACAACAAAAAATGATACCATCTCTAAACAAATTGCTTGACACTATCATGGATGACCTTCACTGCAAAGACTATGGTTTCTCCATCAACCTAAAATTAGCTTGCTATAGGAGAGGCCCACCTGCATGGCAGTGCCAGATAACTGTAAAAATGTTATTATAGTGGTTGTGAGTAAGGCCCCAAAACCATGTAGTGCAAGGGACTGCCTGATTGCCTACAAATTGAAACTCTTAAGGTTTGACCTCATATTATATGGTTATCATAGTTGCCAACAGTCCCAATTTTCCTGTGCCAATCCTGATTTTGAGACCCTTGTCCTGATTTAAGCTTTTCCCGATTGTTTTCCCGGGATTTTGGTTTTGTCCCGAGAAAATCGGAAATGTTTTTTAGCAAAAAACGGCAACGGCTACACAAAAATGGCCGTATCGCCTCCACGAGTGTTGTTTCCCCTTGTGTTTAGTGCAGAGGAGAGGGGCAGCCAATCGGCTTCTCTCTTCAGTGTACAAATAGAAAATTCTATTGTACACTGAAGCCTATTGGCTACAGGGATTGGCGACCCCTCCCCGCTCTCCACTGAACACAAGGAAATGTTCAGTCTCCACCCGCCGCCGCCAACCCTCCGCTCTGCGGACGAGCGCCACTGATGGAAGGACCAGGGCTCGCTGGCTGGGGACAGTGCACTGATGGTCCTGACTTCCCCCTTGCAATGAGTGGGGACACAGTCACACTGATGGAAGGACCGGGGCTCCGCTGGCTGGGGACAGTGCACTGATGGTCTTGGCTCCCCCTTGCACCCCATCCCCCCATGTCACCACCATACCTGTTTCCCCCCTCCCCCATGCCACCACAATACTTGCAACCCCCTCCCCCCGTGTCACCACCATACCTGCAACCCCTCCCCCATGTCACCACCATACCTGTTTCCCCCCTCCCCCGTGTCACAACCACACCTGCTTCCCCCCATGTCACCACCATACCTGTTTCCCCCCTCCCCCCATGTCACCACCATACCTGCTTCCCCCCTCCCCCCGTGTCACCACCATACCTGTTTCCCGCCTCCCCCCATGTCACCACCATACCTGCTTCCCCCCTCCCCCCGTGTCACCACCATAACCAGCACCCCCCTCCTCCCGTGTCACCACCATACCTGCACCCCCCTCCTCCTGTGTCACCACCATACCTGCTTCCCCCTCCCCCATGTCACCACCATACCTGCTTCCCCCCTCCTTCCGTGTCACCACCATACCTGTTTCTCCCCTCCCCCCATGTCACCACCATACCTGCTTCCCCCCTCCCCCCCTTGTAACCACCATACCTGATTTGATTTGATATGGAATTTGTACTGCGCCGAATGCGCTCTGTTAGGAGCGCATCTAGGCACACAAAGACCCTAAAATCAAGTGAGATTTCCAAAAAAACGTTAAAAAAGGAGCCTAGGGTGCCCAATATGAAAGAGGTAGAGTAAAAACAGAGAAGAACTGGGGAGGGGGGTGGAGGGACTAACCCTCCAGATGGGGGAGGAAAAAGAGCATACAAAATCCATGTTTTTGTACGATTTATATTCTTCATCAGATTATCCGTAGGCCTGGGTAAAGAGAAAGGTTTTTAAACCCTTCCTGAAACTCAGGAGGGAGGGTTAGGACCTTAGAGACGCTGGAAGGGAGCGTCTGTTACCAGTACATTTTAGTCGGCTAATTGTTCTGTGAGAAGTAAGTTGGCCGATCGGAGTGGTCTTGACCGTACATGGTGAGGGGCCCATTCAGACAAATAAATTGGGCCCAGTTTCCGGTGTGCCCTATACATATAGCACATTGCCTTGAAAAGTACACGCTTGGCGATAGGAAGCTAGTGCAGTTTTTCCAGCACGGGAGAGATGTGGTCTGTTCTGGCGCATCCGGAGACCAGGCGAGCAGCTTGATTCTGAATTGCTTGCAATTTTTTTTGCCACTTCAATGGAAGTCCAAGAAAAAAGATGTTAGAGCAATCCAACCGGGAATGCACAAGGCCATGTACAAGAGTTAGCCAGTTTTCGGGTGAAAACAGATCTTTAATTTTCCGTATTCTCTGTATATAGAAGTTGTAGTTTTTGATACAGAATTTTGCGTGAGGTATAAATGACAGGCAAGGATCAAAGATAATACCTAGGTTCCTGACCTGTTTTGCCAGCGATGGGATGGGGCAGAATGAAGTGGGCCAGGCCAAGAGAAAATTGGTGGTTGATTGAGGACCCAACAGCATCACCTCGGTCTTTGTTTCATTAAAGGCTAGCTTGTTATCGACCATCCATTTTTGTATGTGAAGGAGGCCATTTCTCAGTTGTAGGTGCATATTTGGCCCATCGTCAGCGTCAGCCAGGATCTGCGTGTCATCTTCGTAGATCTGGCATGCTAATTTTTGTGTAGCAATAATGTCAGCAAGTGGGCGCATATAGCAGTTGAATAGCAGGGGCGACAATGCCGAGCCCTGCAGGACTCCATAGAGAAGTGGTTCCATTGGCGAGCTGCAAGAGTTCATCCGCACTTGATGGGTCCTGTCCGTGCGAAAGGAGTTGTTCCAACAGTGGACAGTGCCACTACATCCAAAAAGGTATTTTATGCGGTCTCCCAGGATTTGGTGGTCGATAGTGTCAAAGGCTGCGGAGAGGTCGAGCAGCACCAAGGCTGCCGACCCCCCTGCATCCTTTACCCTTAAAAGGCGTTCGCGTATATCGAGTGCGGACAGTTCAGTGCCACGTCCCGGCCTAAATCCCGACTGGGAGTCATGGAACAGGTCATTACCCTCGAAGAAGCTTTGCATTTGTTGAAAGACGACCTGCTCCAGGATCTTCGCCAGAAAGGGAATATGAGATATAGGGGTCTGAAATTAGTGAGCAGAGAAGGGTCGAGTATGCTCTTCTTCAACAAGGGGGAGACAATGGCATGCTTCAGTCATGTTGGAACAGCCCCTATTTTTAAAGATAGATTCACTATCCTTGTAATTTTTGGGGCCAATGTATCTGCATTTTTCTTCATAAACCATGCGGGACAGATGTCATTCGGAGAGCTTGACGGTTTAAGCTTGGACATAATATTGGATATCTCTGCCACTGAAGTGGATGCAAATGAGCTAAAAGCTGGAGGAGCTCTTATTAGTGCCGAAGGGTCAAAGTCATCAGGCAAGATTTTGTCCTGGTTACGGATTTTTTAAATTTTTTCCCCAAAGGAAGACTGAAGCACAGAGCATAATTCAATAGATGGGACAATCTTAGAATACATTTTTTTCAGTTCAAATATGTCCCTAACCAATGTGAATAATTCCCGAGGCTTGTTCGAGGCTTGCGTTATTTGATCATTATAATAGGACCTTTATGGCATCTTACAGCCTTTGTGTAGCCTCGACAATAGACCCGATACGCCATTTTGTCCCGGGGAAGTTTTGATTTAAGCCACTTTCTTTCCAATATTCGTATTTTATTCTTAAGTAAGTTAAGACTACAAGGGCTTGACTTAGAAAGTCTTGGGCGCCTATTTACTGTTGGCAATGGGGCCAGGATGTCCAGACTTGCCTTGATTCTTAACTCAAATTCATCTAGGGATCTTTCCAGCCTTTCAATATCGGTTTCTAAAGCCGGAATTCCGATTTCTCTCTCTTCATTTACTGGGAGTGGCTGTCCCTGATGGTAGTCGAAGCATGTTTTAAAGTCTTTGACTGTTATATTTTTTAGTTTCCGAAATGGAGCAGATTTTGTCATACAATTTTCTTTGGGGATTTTTATTGGTGCAAAATCCAAGAGGTTAAAGGTGATCAGACTATGGTCTGACCATCCCACCTCATGTGCTATAACACTGAAAGCCTCCGTGCCATAAGTAAAAAGGGCATCTAGAATATGGCCCTTTATGTGTGTGATCATGGTGGATGCCAGGGTAAAGTGGAGGCCATCTAGGTCACCTACGAGATCCTGGGAGTCACAGCTTGTGTCATTCTCCAGCCACATATTCATGTCTCCCTGGAGGACGACACAATCTGATTGTAGACACAGGGACATCATTAGTTCAGGTAAGTCAACATGGAAAGTCCCTGCTGCACCAGGTGGATGATAGACAGTGACTAATATCAAATGAAGAAGAGTCACTTACTTTACACCTGATCACCAGGTGTTCAGATGAACTAAACTCAGGTATTTTTAGCTCAGTGCAATCCAAACAGTCATCATGAATCCCACAAACCCCCCCTCCCCTCTTGTATTCTCTATTTTTAACTAAAATCTTAAAATTTCGGAGAAGTAATTCTTCTAAAACTGACTTATAATTCACATTAAACCAAGTCTCTGTGATTCCTAAATTGTGACATTTCTCTGACTCTAGCATGTCAAAAATTTCCGAACAATGCTTAGTGGCTGAGCGGGCATTAATGAAGGCGGCCCTTAAAGTCTCAAAGGTAGATGGTTTCGCTGATGTACTTTTCGGCTGTCTGTCCCTTTTTTTATGTTCCCGGGGTCACCAGATTTTATTTTCGATGCAGTTAAGTTAAATGTCTCTTAATATTGCAGTATGTTGATTATTGAGTGAAATAAGCAACGACCTCGAGTAGATTAAACGGTGTGCAGTACTTATTTCCCTGGCAGAAAGTTTTCCTGTACTGTATCTAGAGGTTTGTGGCCCGTCTGCCCCGTCCAGCCCGGCCCAGATGGGCACCGATGGGCTTGCCTCTAGTGCGCCTGCGGCGCACCCGCCGCACGCCTGCTCGGCGCGGGGGTGCCATGAGGTTTATAGCAAGTCCCAGTGGTGAGGGGGCGTGGCCAAGTCGTACGTCGTGTCGCACTGGTTGCCAGGCAGCGGGCCGCTGGATGGACTGGCTACGCTATACAAAGCAGCAAGGTAAAATCTGTTAACACAGTCTTTAGAGGAGAGTTCAACAGTGCAGCAGCAAGCAGGTGGAAGCTGTTAACACAGTCTTGAGAAGAGAGTTCAGCAGTGCAGGGATGAGGAGGTGAGACACGTAGGGGGCCACCCTGGGCTCATTCCAAAATCTCAGGTCTGTAGTTTATGCTCAGCGCAGGGGTGCCATGAGGTTTATAGCAAGTCCCGGTGGTGAGGGGGCATGGCCAAGTCGCACGTCATGTCGCTCTGGTTGCCAGGCAGGGGGACGCTGCATGGACTGTCTAAGCTATGCAAAGCAGCTAGCTAAAATCTGTTAACACAGTCTTTAGAGGAGAGTTCAACAGTGCAGCAGCAAGCAGGTGGAAGCTGTTAACACAGTCTTGAGAAGAGAGTTCAGTCCCCTGCACCCCGTTCCCCCCCGTGTCACCACCATACCTGCTCCCCCCCCCCCGTGTCACCACCATACCTGCTTCCCCCCTCCCTCCATGTCACCACTATACCTGCTTCCCCCCTCCCCCCATGTCACCATATCTGATTCCCCCTCCCCCCCATGTCACCACCATAACCTGCAACCCCCCCATATCACCACCATACCTGCAGCCCCCTCCCCCCATATCACCACCATACCTGCAGCCCCTCCCCCCATATCACCACCATACCTGCCCCCCCATGCCATCTCCATACCTGTTCCCCCCATGTCACCACTATACCTGAACCCCCTCCCCCCATGTCACCACCATACCTGCCCCCTCCCCCATGTCATCACCATACCTGTTCCCTCCATGTCACCACCATACCTGCACCCCCTCCCCCATGTCAACACCATGCCTGCACCCGCCTCCCCCCATGTCAACACCATGCCTGCACCCGCCTCTCCCCATGTCAACACCATGCCTGCACCCCCTCCCCCCATGCCTGCACCCCCTCCCCCAAGTCACCACCATGCCTTCAACTCTTCCCCCAAATCACCACAATGCCTGCACCCCCTCCGACCTAGTCACCACCATGCCTGCACCCCCTCCGACCTAGTCACCACCATACCTGCACCCCCCAGGTCACCATCATGCCTGCACCCCCAAATCACCACCATGCCTCCACCCTTCCCCAAGTCAGCCTGTAACACCCCAAGTCACCATGCCTCCACCCACACACCTCTCCCCCTTGTCATCACTCTTGAGGAGATGTAGCTAGACTGCAGCCAAGACTCCATCTGCAGCCAACACTCTGCTGGGAGCACTGATTTTAGGCACTCTGCTGGGGACACCTGATGTAAAGAGGCACTCCGCTGGGGACACCTGATGTAAGAGGCACTCCGCTGGGGACACCTGATGTAAGAGGCACTCCGCTGGGGACACCTGATGTAAGAGGCACTCTGCTGGGGACACCTGATGTAAGAGGCACTCCACTGAGGACACCTGATGTAAGAGGCACTTTGCTGGGGACACCTGATGTAAGCGGCACTCCGCTGGGGACACCTGATGTAAGAGGCACTCCACTGGGGACACATGATGTAAGAGGCACTCCACTGAGGACACCTGATGTAAGAGGCACTCCACTGGGGACACCTGATGTAAGAGGCACTTCGCTGGGGACACCTGATGTAAGAGGCACTCCGCTGGGGACACCTGATGTAAGAGGTACTGTACTGGGGACAACTGATGTAAGAGGCACTCCACTGAGGATACCTGATGTAAGAGGTACTGTCCTGGAGACACCTGATGTAAGGAGGCACTCCACTGGGAATGCCTGATGTAAGGATGGACTCTGTTGGGGGTACCTGATGTAAGGACGGACTCTGCTGGGGCCACCTGATGGCATCTGGTGGCAGGCGACGTGGCAGGTGACATGCTCAGGGGTTCCACTGATTCTGCATTATGGTGAGTTGAATGATTTAATTTTATATTACAATGTAATAATAGAAATAATGAGCTTCAATCATCCTGACACCATAACAACCATGTGCCGGGATGATTGAAGCGCTAACACCAGGTGTTTGGAGTATCTTTATCTGCTGATTGTAAAACTCTAGAATACACATTGCTATTGTGGTGTAGGATCTGGATCTGCTGTCCCTCCATCCTTCTCCCTCTACTCCCCTTTCCCCGTTTCCCTCTCCATCCCTCATTCATCTTAGACTCTCATAACCACACCCCATTTGAGTCAAGCCCATTTAAGCCACACCCACTATTTGCTTAAACCACGCCCAATTTTTTGGTGGTTTAAGGAGGAGAAAAAAATCAATTATTCTCTATGGAAATGGTTCACATCTCCACTCCAAGTGGCCTAAAGCTCAAAAAAGTTCTGGAGCTTTTTTTGTAGCTCAAATCGGGCAGATTTGAGCGTATTTGGTGCGTTTTTATTCTCATAGAAATTAATATAAACGTGATTTGTAAGGGTTGAGGTTTGGGGTTAATATTTTATTTACTATTACTTAGTATTCATTTATTGAATTTATTTTATTATGATTATTTTTATTTGTGTATTTATTTTACATTTATTTATTCATTTTTTATTATTATTATTATTATTATTATTATTATTATTAGTATTAGTAGTAGTAGTAGTAGTAGTATTAAAACCCTAACCCCAACAAAAAAATATATAATAATTAACCCTATGTTAGGAAGCTAGTTCAGCTAATACTAAATCTCATACAGCTAATGCAAATTCTTCTGCAGCTAATGCTAATTCTTCTGCAGCTACTGCTCATTCCCATACAGCTAATGCTCGTGCATTTGTACCAGCACACAGACAAGCTCAAGTTCATTACCAGTGTGCAATGACATGTAGGCACCATGTATGACCCCGACTCACCTTGACTACCACGTCCCTGACTGTGGCAGTCACCTGCTATCAAGATACTGGCACCCGTGCTTCTTTGATCCTTGTACCTCTGTCACCATATTCAGGGGTGCTCGGACCAGAGCCACAGGGGAAACCCTCTTGTCAACTTGGCCTAGGTACGTGACCCTAACTCCTAATCCTAACCCTAACCTAACCCCTTACCCTAATGAAAAAAATAAATAATATATGAATATTAATATTTAAAAAAGAAATAAAAGCTAAGGGAAAAGCTAAAAAAGCTGATATACCTAGCAACAAATGATGCAATGGATGATGGTTTTCTCTATTGGCTAATAAAAAAAAAACAAAGCTCAAAAACGCACGCAAGTCGCGCATATAAAGGTGCCAAAATGGTGCGTAAAAACGTGTGAAAAAAACGCTCAAAGACGCTACGGTGTAAATGCAGCCTAAAGGACTTGAGAATTTTCACTTAATACATTGAGTGAATATTCACTTAAATTATCAAATCATGTGAAAAGCAAATTCCTGATCACTTTGAATACCCAGTCATGTGCAGATACAGTGAAATCAGTAAACATGGATTTGCTTTTCATGTTAATGTATAATTGAAATGAATATTCATTGTATTTATTGAGCTCAAATTCCTAACTCCTTTCGTAAATCTGTCTCATTGTGCTTTGCATACCAGGCAATAGGTTTAGGATTTTCCACACTGCTATTCTCTTGTTACTGGATACAACGGATGTTATAATATACAATATACCAGTTCAGTCCAAGGATAACCATGAATAACTCATTGAATTTCATTTAGAACATGGCAGCAGTTAAAGAGTTACTAAACCCAGGACTCTGCATTCACTATATCTGGTCTCCCACAGTACACAGCAACACAATTGCTAAATACCTTTTCTCATCAGCAGTATATAGCAGTCTTGTGACTTCTATCAGTGTCTGGTTAAAGCTTGTAGGAGGAGTTTTCATTCTCCTCTGACTGTCCTACAGGACCCCTGACCCTCTGTCTGGACAGTGCTGATTGGCCCTGTGCTGATCACATGCACTCTCCCAAGAAAAAACACTCTCTAGTAATACACATCAAAATGAGCATGTTCAGCTTGCCCCTAATGCTCTGTTCTAGCAGGAGATGGATTGGGGTCAGTGGAAAGAGGGGAGGATCAGAGAAAACAGGATCAAACAGCCTTTTTACACAATGCAGAGGATTAACCCCTTAGGTTCCACAGTGAATATAACAAGCATGCTTTATTGCATATACAGACTGATTTTACTGTTGTGGGTTTAGTAACACTTTAACTGGCAAAACAGCATAATATCACAATGTCTCCTACATTGGAGTAAATCAACTTGCTTACAACTTTTGCAACCGAATACAAGACCCAAAATAAAAATGACATGGTACTTTGTTTTTTCCTCTTTTCAAGAATGGTAAAGAATGGTAAATATGAGTTTTGTTATTTCACTTAGCTTAGGTTTATACTAGTGCATAATCATGTGCATAGAGCATAATCATGCGCTTGGGTTTGGTGCAGCACAAAGAAAACACTCAGATGCCAATGTGGATGAGACTGGTATAGTAAGAAAGTCTCAACAATGTACAAGCAGGGCCGGTTGGTAGGTACAACTGACTAGAGCCACTTACAAAGAGTAGCAGGGGATCGTACTCTTGAAATAATGACGAGAGCTTCTGCAGGAAGGAGCGGGAATGCGGCCTGGCTGATCCACACCCAAATGGGAAGCTTCCTAAGTGGAGATAGTGTAGTCCCCGCACTTTCCCTACTCCTCAGGAACCTTTCCCTGTTGATGCACTGTCCCTACCAGACGAAGAATCTGTTCCTACACTAGCCACTCGCACAAAGCACACCAAATCTGGGAGCCAGAGTCTTTGATAGACATTGTCCTGCCCTAAAATGGCCACCGAGGTCATGTGGGGTGCCAGCGTCCAATCAGACAGCTGCCACCCTGGTGACCACAGGAAATCACAGAGGAACCAAGTTCCTAAAGACTTCCTTACCCCTTCTGTATTGCCACTTTGGTCGGGTGCCACCTACAGTAGGAAGTACAGACTGCACCAGCCTGCATGCTTTTTTCAGTGCCTTTTTTTAGCACAT
Source organism: Lithobates septentrionalis (assembly GCA_037952835.1). Classification (NCBI taxonomy): domain Eukaryota; kingdom Metazoa; phylum Chordata; class Amphibia; order Anura; family Ranidae; genus Lithobates; species Lithobates septentrionalis. Next base: position 3,007,689 of record JBBDGP010000609.1, on the reverse strand, counting down.
TTTTAATGCGTTTTTGATGCGTATTCATGCATCGTGCTTTTATTTATTATTCTAGGAGGAATCTGGTTGTTAAGCACAAAACCCTACCAAAAATATATGCAAATGCATTTTTCCATGCTATTTTTATGCGCACCCATTGAAGTTTATGGAGACAAAATCACACTATACTGCACCAAAAGAAGCACATGCACCTTTTCAAAAATCACACCATGTTGCATTGATGTGAAATGGAACCATAAAGAATAATGTGGTTTCCATTGTTGTGCAATGCAGCAGGCAGTGTGAATTGGACCCTAATAGTAGGCGTAGTGTTGGTGTTGTGGCATTGTATTTTTTGTGTATTATTATTATTATTATTATACTATTTGCAAACATTTCACTTTGCAGGAGTTCCTACCTCCAATGTGGATTTTGACAAGACCGTTGTTTAACAGCATCTCCCTTGCACACTGGTTAAGGATAAATGAAAACAGTTGAATGATGGCTTGTCTGCTGTCCAATCTTTCTTAAATGAACCATGGACCAATAAGTATCTGCATCTCCACTATGTATTCTGCTAAAGATCTTCAAGGTTTTTTCAGGAGATAGTAGCACCACTAATGGCAACAGAAAATGACTACATACTGCCTCAAGGACAATCAGTTAGCAGCTACTAAATTGGTCTTAAAGTGCCATGTAGCACAACTGAAACTGAATTTTGGTTTCCATATATATTGATCACAACCCAGACTATTTACACTTGAATTGCCAAACAGATCCAATTAAACAAACAAGAAAAAAGAGACGGCATGCTAACTTTTGCATATACTCTATCCAAAATATGAACAGCTTACTTGTCACAGTGGAGAATGATGTGTATAAAAAAGGACTCTGCACTAATCTAATCAATGTGAAGTCAAATGTGAAAATTCCTGCACTCCTTTTTACCAATAAAGTTCTTCAACAGTTGTCGATAGTTATATTATATACAAAAATTTACAGCTCAGCACTCACATATCTAGAAAAAAAAAATTATCCCAACTATGTATAATATTATGCTTAAAAAAACATCAATAAACACCAAAAGTGATAAAAAAGCCTGTTTATAAATATTTATCAAAATGTCCATAAGTAATCCTTGTTATCATCACTTTTGAGTGATTATGAAAATTTTCAAAACCCAACAAAGTGTCCACCACCAGAGCTTGAATTTAAACTCGTCAGAGTTGTATGACCCACCAGTATTTCAGATCATATGTGTTTTCTTGGGGAACAGTAATCCCTAAATGGTTCTGCTCCACCTCCAGGTTCAGTTTTTGTGGTGGAGCCACAAAGGTACTTGAAATAGGCACACCAGGTAAACTGAGTAGACAATGTATTTTCATCGCAGTTTATATATTGTGGGTGGAGATTGGTTTATTATACATGCAGAGGTCTTGAGGTTTGAGTTATGTGTGGAGCTTCACTGTATACTAATACCACATCAGTGACACAGAAGGTTAAATAGAAAAGGAGCTGTGCCCTCCAATGGTGTAAATGTGACGTGCCCGCATTGGAAGGTGTGGCACTTACTGGAGATATCTCTGAGAGTCACTTTGGAAAAATTCCCTAGAGCTGGCTGAAGGTGCTACAGAGTTGGATTACACCAAGAGGGTGAGAGATGCTCAGAGCAATATAGTCAAATTAATTATACAGCAGCACAATAGTTGCATCTAACAAGGCTTGTTATATCAGTGCAGGCTGTTGCACCATCACATGTTAGTGCGTTTGTCAATGGCTTAGAATATTGGTTTGGTTTTTGCGGAAATTATATGATGTGTTAATGCGAATAAAAGCTAGAGGTGGAGCAAAAGCATTTAGGGATTACTATCCCCAAAAAATGCATATATGACCTGAAATACAAGTAGGGGCAATTAATATATGTCGTGTACTTTCGCGTTATCACTTCTAATAAACACAATGGTAATCAAAGAGCGAAAGCTGCTGCAGGCACCTGATAGCTTACCCACAGCTAATAGAGTGCATACATTATAAAATGAATGGTAGTACAGACACAGAAAAGCCCTCACACCTCTCAGCCGGGACAAGAAGCCTCCATCGAGAACATGGAGGAGAAACAGAGAAGAGCCTCACACAGGTCAGAGAAGAATCAGTTTCATGTTTACAGTCTGCACATTGCAGGCCTAGGACCACCCACAAGATGGAATGACACTTTAAGGGGAACTTTCCCCTGATTGTGGACACGTGGCCAGGAGGAAGAGAAGCAGAGAATTAGAACACATTTCTCCCTTCATGTACCGTGTACAGTCACCGTGCTGGGAAGAGTCACAAGTCAGAACAGAAGAGGAACCCAAAATAGAAGAGTCATTAGAGGAGCTCCATATCAAACTTCAGAACAGGACAGCATCAGCCAGTCTTTTTCACGTTTTGCATTCCCTGGGCGAGGCTAAGAACTGATACAGAGAAGCACTAAAGAGGAGATCCTACGCACCAAAGAGACCCAGAAGTTGGGGAGAACAACTAGAAGGCCCTTAGTGGAAAGGGGATTGGAGGACCACCACATTGGTAAAAATCCAGAGTCCAGAGAGCACAGCGGTGTCACAGCAAAATGTAAGAGAAGACACAGAAGTCTTTATGTTACACTGAGGGTGACGGGATATATACATTATAATCAGAGATGGTTTCTAAGACACATGAACTGTATGATGAACTAACTTTATTGAAATGTGGAGATACACACAAGATTGTGCTTATTTTATTTTATTTACTCTGTCTTTTATCATATAGCACATGTATGATTTGATTTGATTTGTTTAATATCACTAAGCTTGTATGATTGATTATTTATTTATTGTATGCACCTGAGGAGCCTTTTAATTTTTTCAGAGTTGCACAACTTATAATTGCTTGTTTGACACTACTGTATATTTACAGCTATTGTTTGCATATAGTATAAACATATAAGGTGCAGCGCTAAAAATATATGTGAAATGTTTAGGATCTTTTGAGAAACAGGATCCTATAAAGTGAATTAACATAAATTTACAGTGAACAAAATATCAAACAATGAAATCAACATATGTTGCAAATACATGTGAAAAAGAAGAGGAATCTGAAAAAAAGTCCATGCAGGAATATTCAATCCATAGGTAGATACAAAAAAGCACCCATCCGTGAGAGATGTAAAGAATAAACGCCAATAGGTTATCCACCCTGAAGTGAGTATGTAGATTCTGCTTACCGGATGGCGATGACTGCTATTACGGCAGTCTCGCCCAGCATAGGGATTAGGGTCTCCCAAAACCAAAGGACACAATACAGGAACAACGGCTTTGCAGCCCCATGTATGCCCGGCATTTCAGCCCCGTGTTTGCATATATTTAGTATTTAGTTTTGCACAATATTTACAGCGATTCTTTGCACAATTTATGCAGTGCAGCACCATTCATTATATAAATGTATGCTACTAGTAGGGGCAAACAACTTCAAACTGGCTTCAGCTGTGACCTACTGCAGGTTTGAGTGTTGTTGTTGTGCACAAGTTAACTTTCACAACCAAACTGTAAAGTTAAACAGTTCAGTTTTTAGACAAAAAGTAGTCTATAATATATTCTGGTTAGCTCAGTGTCATTTAAGCAAGCCTGCTAATAAACGTTGCAACAATTGTACTTAACATCAGCATTAGTTAGCTAGAACACAGATAATCAGAGCCTTTAATAAAAGCCTAACCCACTTCATATTGCAACATTTCTGTCACATTATGTTTTGCTAAGGCAAGGGCCTAGGTCATGAAACCAATTAGCAAGGTATTTTTTAAAGCTTTCATAGGTACCTTAGCAGAACAGTTTAGAACAATACACTCTGAGTCTGGCTTTCTGTTTTTTTTAACCTAAGTTTGAACTGCAAGGGCCAAAATCTATTCACATTTTATACTCCCTGCTATGATTAAGCTATATTTATATAAGCATTTATACAAATGCATAAGAAAATAACTATCAATTAGAAATCACCTCCATATCACAAGGTGCAGAGAGCTTATGGAACACAATGCATCTTCTGTAAAGGGTACATTATACTTAGACATGTTTAGTATATCAAACTATGATCACTTGTTATGCAAATATATATTGGTTTTTAGGCTGTAACCTGATTATATGAAAATATGAATATGTAAATCTGACCTGAAATTAAGGTCTGCTGAAAAAATCATAAATGCTTCTGCACTCGTGCTTCTCATCTTTTAAACCATCTGATTGGTTGTGTCATTTCTGTAAATGCCCTCCTCAGAGACCAGTAAAGCTGCTGCAATCTGCAGCTCTGAGCTTTCAATTTTCCTTTGAAATGATGTATGAATGTTGAGAATCTTTCTTAGGGCAAGTGACTCTGAGGATTGGACTTATGCTGCATTGAATTGGACCCTGCAGGAACCCAAGACCATGCAAACCTTGTTAAGCACATTTGTATTTTTAATCCGGTTTATTTAGCTGTTGCTATTGTCTATTTTTGTCAGTAATTATTTTTTCTTGCACCTGATTTCTTTTCATTAAATAATATTTATAAATAATCTCTAAATGCTTTACCAGAACTTAAAGAATTCTTGCCTCTGGAAGATAGCTACTATGCACTGAAACGTATTTCTCCCCTGGTTGGCATTTCAGTGGGTGTCTCAGACATTTTTGCTTGCTATAACAGATATTTGAGCAATGCAGGCTTCCGTTAAAACATTTAGGGGTAGCTCATACCCCTACTTGAGTGGGACTGGTATGGTTGTCAAAGTGGTTATAAATTGGGTCACCTCCTGCCAATAGAATTGGATCTGTGGACATTACCAGAACACATGGATGAATCTGGCAGGATCGCTTGGGCAGCTCCAGCATCAAGAGGGGGTAGTAGGGTAGATACAATGCAACCTTTGTGCCGTATAATCATTTCTGTGCAATATTTTAAACTGAATTAGTCTATCCCTGGATGCAATTAGTTGTTGAAATCAGTGGCGTCACTAGGGTTGGTGTCACCCGGTGCGGTAAAACATGGTGTCACCCCCCCAACTATAATCACCCCTCAATACAGACCCCCCTCCTTCAGTACATTTCCCCTTCCAAGTATAGTCCACCCTCAGTAGAGACCCCCCCCACACTTAGTACAGACCCCCTCCCTCAGTATAGACTCCTCACTAAATATAAACCCCCTCCATCAGTACAGACCCCCCTCAGTACAAACCACCCCCTTCCATCAGTACAGCCCCCGGGGCAAACCACCCACTCCATCAGTAAAGCCCCCCAGGGCAAACCACCCCCCTTCATTAGTACAGCCCCCCAGGACAAACCACCCCCTCCAACAGTACAGCCCCCCCAGGAAAAACTACCCTCTCCATCAGTACAACCCATCCCCCAGGACAAACCACCCACTCCATCAGTACATCAGTAAACCCCCTCCCCCAGGACAAACCAACCCCTCCATCAGTACACCCCCTCCCCCAGGACAAACCACCCCTCCAACAGTACAGCCCCCCCAGGAAAAACTACCCCCTCTATCAGTACACCCCCTCCCCCAGGACAAACCACCCCCTCCATCAGTACACCCCCTCCCCCTGGACAAACCACTCCCTCCATCAGTACAGCCCCCCCCAGGACAAACCACCCCCTCCATCAGTACAGCTCCTCACCAGGACAAACCACCCCCTTTATCAGTACAGCCCCCCCAGGACTAACTACCCCCATCAGTACAGCCCCCCTAGGACAAACTACCCCCATCAGTACAGCCCCCCCAGAACAAACTACCCTTTATCAGTAGTACAGCCCCCCCACCTGTCAACACCACAGAGGACATCCCACCTCGTTCCCACCGCCCCTTACCGCACTAGCACGGGTGGCTCAGATACATGGAACATCCGGGCGGCAGCTGGAGAGGAAAGGACAGCGTGCAGCCACGCCGCCCGGGTGCAGAATGGATCGTCACATGACAGGCAGCAGCGCCGTAGTGAGAGAGACAGAGGAGGAGGAGAACACCCGCTGCTGCTGCGTTGCTCTGGATGGTGTCACCCCTATAGCGGGTGGCACCCGGGTGTGGACCGCACCCCCTGCACCCCCCTAGCAATGCCACTGGTTGAAATTCCCACATATTCTCCCAATTCTAACTATTGAGTTCCTGCTTCTCTGCACACCACAGGGCCTTCAAAGCTTCAAGACCTACATGAATGGAGGGTTGTAATGCCTTGTAAATTGTGGAAAGATTCTAGATAATCGGATTCTAAACAAAATAGTTGAGACCTAAACTGTGACCATAGCTGTGTCAGAGCTACAGGAACCAAAAGAAAAAGGAGTTTCATAGTTCAAATTTACTTTTGAGTCTATGTGAATGTAGCGCTGGTAGATTTTTATCTACCGCTGATAGGTAAATTTAGTGGGTCGCTTATTATAGGAAGTTAGATTTGCCTCTGTTGCAGCTTGGCTGATGTTGCATGCAGTTCCGCATTGTGCCGGTGGGTGCCGTTGTCACCATCGGCAGGTGTTTGAAAAGCAACGTGTTGAAGCGAATGAATGCTCCTCTATCCCGGAGATAACTCGGTGGAGGTGGTCCTCCGAGTTGCATTCTGGGAGAGGGTATTTATGGGACAGACGCCATGTTTTAGGGTTCGTTTTTCAGCCACCTGCTGGCCCTCCTGGCCGACAGGTATGCACTAGGAATGCACTAGGAATACCACCTCGTGGTCCTCCGTTCCGGAGGCCCACATCGCTGCGGCGTGTGGGTGGGCCCAGAGGCCTGTCTGGGGCCTACCACAGCAGCAGAGAAATGGTCCTGAGCTGTCTTTTCTTGAGTAAAGAAGCTGGACAACCGAGAAGATCCCAGGGGAGGACCCGTCATAGAAGAATCATGCAGAGTGCTGGTCTGGAGAGGGGCCTGGTGACTCGGTTGGAGGACACATTCCGAAGTAATCTTACAGTATAGTACTGCCGGGTTGGCTTAAAGGTTCAAGTACTGTATCTGACTTTCACCACAAACCAATACTTCCTGTGGCAGAGGATCGTACGGGTTTTGTTCCAGATAAGTCTGTGGCAGAGACTTTTGTTCGTGCTACGTGCTGGCTGCTAGGCAAGTGAGAGATGTCTATCCAGACGGGCAAAGATTGAATCCTACAAAAAAAGGGGACCATTTGATTGCAAGTGTATAATTACAGAGAATATTTCTGAAGAAATACAACAGAAAGGTATTTTAGCTTCCCTGCAGCTTTCCTGCTACCTCTTTCCTGCTACTTCCCTGGTTTATTCTATTAAAGCATTGGAAAACCTACTCAAGTGTTTGGTGCTTATATCGTCCAGAGGTAAACTCAGCGGAACCCTAGACCGGGTGCCAGTGAAACAGAGGTATCGAGAGTGAAGGTAACAAGCCCGCTTAAACCAGCAGCTCCACCGAGAGTTATTGCTACATGTGGGGGCCTCGGTGGGGGGCCACCGGGAGTTTACGGTGAGAGCTGGACTTTGTCATTTTTCTCAGGAGAGGAAGAGGTTAAAAGTTGCAGAACTTTATTTCTGAGTGCGTAGGCGGCGGGCGCCAGTAAAAGCCCGGGAGCTACGTGATTAGAAGAACAAGTTGGAGGAGCCTACCCTACTTGATACCACGTAGGACGCGTGTATGTGTTTGGCGCCAGAGAAAAAGAGAGGCCTTGTGATCGTGCTGAGAAGATCAGAGTGTGGCCATGTCTTTTTCAGCGATGCAGTCAATTGTGGGACCAAGAATGTTCCCAGCGAGCGCTATGTGTCGAGTGCTATGTTGACCGTAACCCTGCTTACAGATACTAGTATTCGTCTGAAGCCGCAGGAGAGATTTGTTCTCTACACCGTTGGAGATGTTGAAGGGCTGGGCATGATTTGCCACAAATGTGAGGGACTGGCCGTACATCTCCATCCATTTGGTCGCTGCCCGCAATGTGGAGAATATTTGTTTGTGGTGGAGCAATCTACCATGTCGCCCCGTGCTTATCGTATGGACTGGGCTACAGGTGTCGCCACAGTAGAAGCTGCTACTTCTGCTGGAAGAGAACAGCAGGCCGTGACTTTGCTTGTTGCTACCGAGAGTGTTCCGGAGAGAGACACTGCTGTTACTGATTCATCAGCGGACATTACTTTGATTTCCGTGTCCACTACACCTATCCCTGTTGTACCTGTTCAGAAGAAGGTGGGATATGTGAAGGCTTCCAGTGGCCGTGGTCGAGGCCTACCCTAGAGACTACCCGAACCGGATCCACCAAAGTCCACGTCAGGAACGGGTGAGAAATTGTTGGGGAATGTATCTGGGACTGTAAATAGATATCTGCCAGCAGAAAAACTGGGAGATTCGGAGATAGAATCCATGTCGGATCTCTCCAGTGATGATGACCTATTTGAGACTATGTCACAAGAGTTATTATGGGTCCAAGGTGAGGATGTCGCCTCTGCCATGACTTTCCCTGAATGGACAGCCCTGAGTTCTGGGAAGACGTCACCCTGTGTGGAGCCACACAGCACTGTAAATGAGACATTGTCAAAAGTTACTAGTTCACTCCAGACACCGGCTGGGTCTATGGTGAGCAAGTCATTGGATTCGTGTGTGCCTCCTGGTATTGGGAAAAATAGATCCTTACCGAAACTTGCACGTTTGCAGAGAATGTTAAACAAGCGTGTCGCTACGGGGTATGGTTTGGAGTTCCCTTATGTCCCTCAGGACATAATGCAAGTGATTGAAGCTAACCGGGAGCTTTGGTACAGTGAAGCTGTTTGGGACTATTTGTCTGTGCCTAAGCCTTTCTGGAAAACTGGTTGTTCTGTCTCTATGGATGAACGTTACAGTGGATGTTTTATGCACTGGAATTATGGTCGGCACATTCATGCTGACAAAGTGGTCATTTGCAGATCCGGAAGAGATGACGTTGTGTATTTCATCACTACAGTGGATAAACTGGGAAAGACACTGACATTGCCAGATCCCCAGTTTTATTGGTAATTATGGACAAAAGAACTTTGAGTTAGTTAGTTAGTTAGTGTCAGTGCATAGAGATCTTCGTGGTCAAGATCTGAATATTCATCTCAGTGTTTCTAAATCCAAGGACGTCTTTTTTGCTAGCTGGGTTCCTCATTGAAAGGGTGTGATTTACCTAAAAAAAATAAATAAATAGGGATGGACTTCTAAAGTTTCTTTAGTTTGTTTCTTTAAAAGAAGGAGAAATACGGGAAGAAAGTGTCATTCTTCTGCAGGAATGAGACTTTGCTCTCAAACTGTTGTTGAGGATATTGTACATATTTAGTGTGTGTTTAATATGTTTTCCTTTTCAGGAACTATTTGATCCTCTATCAAGCTGTTAGGCTTTTCAGCTAAAATAGATAGTGAGGTTGTGTACAGTCATAGGATGGTTTTGTTTGTGGATGTGAACATAATGTTTTACAAATGTTGATCTTAAAATGTCTTTCTACTGTCTTTCCTTCTTCTTTATCTATATCCAAGTTTTAAGCTCAAATACCTGCTTTCAGGCTTGGGAGTTATTGTTTTGTGCCAGACGTTGAGGACAACGTCTACTGTATTGGGGGGAGTATGTAGCGATGATAGATTTTTATCTACCGCTGATAGGTAAATTTAGTGGGTCGCTTATTATAGGAAGTTAGATTTGCCTCTGTTCCAGCTTAGCTGACGTTGCATGCAGTGCTGCATTGTGCCGGTGGGTGTCGTTGTCACCATCGGCAGGTTTTGGAAAAGCAACGTGTTGAAGCGAATGAGTGCTCCTCTTTCCCAGAGATAACTCGGTGGAGGTGGTCCTCCGAGTTGCATTCTGGGAGAGGGTATTTATGGGACAGACGCCATGTTTTAGGGTTCGTTTTTCAGCCACCTGCTGGCCCTCCTGGCCGACAGGTATGCACTAGGAATATCACCTCGTGGTCCTCCGTTTCGGAGGCCCACGTCGCTGCGGCGCGTGGGTGGGCCCAGAGGCCTGTCTGGGGCCTACCACAGCAGCGGAGAAATGGCCCTGAGCCACCTTTTCTTGAGTAAAGAAGCTGGACAACCGAGAAGATCCCAGGGGAGGACCCGTCATGGAAGGATCATGCAGAGTGCTGGTCTGGAGAGGGGCCTGGTGACTCGGTTGGAGGATGCATTCTGAAGTAATCTTACAGTATAGTACTGCCAGGTTGGTTTAAAGGTTCAAGTACTGTATCTGACTTTCACCACAAACCAATACATCCTGTGGCAGAGGATCGTACGGGTTTTGTTCCAGATACGTCTGTGGCAGAGACTTTTGTTCGTGCTACGTGACGGCTGCTAGGCAAGTGAGAGATGTCTATCCAGACGGGCGAAGATTGAATCCTACAAAAAAAGGGGACCATTCGATTGCAAGTGTTCAATTACAGAGAATATTTCTGAAGAAATACAACAGAAAGGTATTTGAGCTTCCCTGCAGCTTTCCTGCTACCTCTTTCCTGCTATTTCCCTGGTTTATTCTATTAAAGCATTGGAAAACCTACTCAAGTGTTTGGTGCTTATATCGTCCAGAGGTAAACTCAACGGAACTCTAGACCGGGTGCCGGTGAAACAGAGGTATCGAGAGTGAAGGTAACAAGCCCGCTTAAACCAGCAGCTCCACCGAAAGTTATTGCTACATGAACAATACGTCTCCATCGCAGACATCCACTAGATACTTAATACCCTTGGCAGCCCACAAACACAAATCTGGAAGTGATTGAAATTTCATTAAATTGGGGTTAAACCAAAGTGGTGTATGAGGGGACCAGCGACGACTTGTGAGATTGGGTTTGATTATGGTTAGATACCAAGCCTTGATGACTGCCCTATTATTGGCGGGTAGGAAGCTCTCAGTCCTCTATATAAAAAATTGCGTAGCGCCTCATAAGAGCCCAAGTGCGCTGCTTCTAAGACAACAGAGGCATTTGTGTCATCAGAGATCAGACAAATTTTGGGCATGTGTAAGCATGGCAGCTAAATACTACGTATATAGAATAAGGCAGGCTAAGCACCCTTGCGTCCAGGGCCGACGTAATATCTTTTTGTTGAATCTAGCTTGGTGAGACTGCCAAAGAAATGACGTAACCAGAGAATCAAACTGTTTGAAAAAAGTTTTCAGAATCCAAACAAGAGAATGCCTCAAACCATACAGAATAAATTTAACTTATTAAACTCTGACATTGGAAGAAATATTAACCTCCAAGTACTTGATGGTGTCAGCCCATTGCAATGGTAAGGAGGGATCGGCTATTATTCTTGCCCCTGGTCAATTGGACGTATAAGCGATTTACCCCAATTGCAGACCTGAGAGCACCGCGAAACGAGCAAGGATCCGCAGTGCCTCTGAAAGCGAGGGACCAGGGTCCCTGAGAAAAAGGACAAGATCATCTGTGTAAAGCGCAAGTTTCTCCGCACTAGAACCAATGCGGATCTCCGCCACCCCAGTAGACAACCTCAACGCCCCGCCAAGGGCTCCATACCATTGTGAACAGGGCAGGGGAGAGAGGGCACCCCTGCTTCATCCCCCGCTGAATTGGGAATGGAGAGGATAATTTACCTTTGGGGCCCTATATAATAATTCAATATATTTCCTAAAGGTGGAACCAAACCCAAAACGTTCTAAGACTTCCATCATGTAACTCCAGCGAACCGAATCATTTGCTTTTTCGATATCTAAAGCTACTAAGACTCTTGTGGCATTGTCCTCTGCTGGGAGTTGGAGATGAGTAAGGACCCTTCGGATATTGATGTCTGTGGATTTACCAGTTTGATCAATATTAATTAGGGATGGCAAAACCTTTATTACTCTGGTGGCCAAAATCTTGGTAAGAATTTTGAGATCATAGTTTAGCAGGGATATGGGTCTATAGGAAGAGCAGTACAGTAAATCTTTACCTGGCTCAGGGGCGGATCCAGAGCCAAGTCTCGGGAGGGGCACAAGCAGAAAATACACTAACTGACCCCCATGCTACACTAACTGACCACCATGCTACACTAACTGACCACCATGCTACACTAACTGACCACTATACTACACTAACTGACCACTATACTACACTAACTGACCACCATACTACACTAACTGACCCCCATACTACACTAACTGACCCCCATACTACACTAACTGACCACTATACTACACTAACTGACCACTATACTACACTAACTGACCCCCATACTACACTAACTGACCACCATACTACACTAACTGTCCACTATACTACACTAACTGACCATTATACTACACTAACTGACCCCCATACTACACTAACTGACCCCCATGCTACACTAACTGACCCCCATACTACACTAACTGACCCCCATACTACACTAACTGACCCCCATGCTACACTAACTGACCCCCATGCTACACTAACTGACCCCCATACTACACTAACTGACCCCCATGCTACACTAACTGACCCCCATACTACACTAACTGACCACCATACTACACTAACTGACCACCATACTACACTAACTTACCACCATACTACACTAACTGACCCCCATACTACACTAACTGACCACCATACTACACTAACTGACCCCCATACTACACTAACTTACCACCATACTACACTAACTGACCCCCATACTACACTAACTGACCCCCATGCTACACTAACTGACCACCATACTGCACTAACTGACCACTATACTACACTAACTGACCACTATACTACACTAACTGACCACTATACTACACTAACTGACCCCCATACTACACTAACTGACCCCCATACTACACTAACTGACCACCATACTACACTAACTTACCACCATACTACACTAACTGACCCCCATACTACACTAACTGACCCCCATACTACACTAACTGACCCCATACTACACTAACTGACCACCATACTACACTAACTTACCACCATACTACACTAACTGACCCCCATACTACACTAACTGACTTTCTCTCCCCACCCCCCGGGCCAGTAAGGACTGTCACGAGGGAATCTCACTCACCTTCGTGTCTGGCTGGCCTGCATCAGTCCGGAGGAGGAGAAGACAGCGGCGGCTCACAATGCTTCTCTCCCCCGCGCTGTAGCTGCCATGTTCAGTGTCTGGTGCAGTGCTCTGTGATTGGGCGTATGGGGGTCATGTGCGGAGGCAGGACTTCAGGAGCAATCATGGACAGGCCAGCTCTACGCCTCACGTGACCCCCATACGCCCAATCACAGGGCGCTGGACACTGAACATGGCGGCTGGAGCCCGGGGACACAGGAAGATAAAATTAGGAGGAGGCAGCCAGTGACACATACTGGCGCCCCCCTAAATGTCACGCCCAGGGCCACGGCACCCCCCACTCTAGGAGCTCACTCACCTGCCAACTTCCACTGACTGGCCCGCCCGCACACTCGTCCCTGGGCTCTGACTGTCCTGTTCATCACACTCATTTCTGGGAGGGGGCAATTGCCCCGTTGCCCCCCCCTGGATCCGCCCCTGACCTGGCTTAGGCAATAATACAATGTGGGTCTGGGACATACTGTCAGGTAACCTCCCAGCCTCTAAGCAATAAGCAAACAATTGTTGTAATTTAGGGGCCAGTAATGGAGCATAAGATTTGTACCATTACCCTGCCAGTCCATCCAGACCCAGGGATTTGTTATTGGGAAAAGAGCATATGGCTGCTTCTATCTCCAGAACTGTCAGAGGAGTCTCTAGACTTTCTATGTTCTCAGATGAGAGAGAGAGTAGACAGATCCCCCCAGCTTGTCCAGCAGAGACTGCCCTGAGCCCGAAGATAACTCACTATATAGTGTGCTATAGAATGAGTGAAATTCATTGAAGATGACCTCAGGGTCTGTAATATGGTCCTCCTGCGGAAGGAAAAAGAGTGGATTTTTCATTTACAACTGATGATTCCTAAGGGACTAGATGCTGCTACACATAACCAGCTTTGACTGAGAAAGCTTTTGGTCAGAGTTCCCTTTTACCTCCTCCTTAAATCTAATCTCTGTTTCCCCTGCTGCGGATCTTTGTTTTTGTCTGTCTGAATGATTTACCCAGCTGATTTAAATGTATTTTATAATGATTTACTTCCATATTCAGAAGGTGCCCACATTCATTTAAATGTCTTTTCTTTACTTGTCGAACCATGATGTGGACTCTATAATACTGTGACCAATAGCGGAGCATTTCCTGATGGGGCGGAGCCCCGCTATTCATTATAAGCTTAAGGACTGTCTTCCACAGTGTCCTGACGAAGCTCACGTGACCCAGTGAGCGAAATGCATCAATGTCATAACATTATGTGACCCAGCTCCTCCAATTGGCTACTTACATCTGCCACTCCATATTTTCCAGAGGGGACAATGCGGACGAGAACTTTGAATATGTCACCAGCTCTACCTTTGCACTGACACCTGCAGCAGTCAGGAGACTCACGGCGGGGAGTTCAACAGGCCTTGCAACAGTTTTGAAGCAGCATGTTCAGCAGTTACCAGATTCAGCTACACTACGGGTGAGATGGTTTCATGGGACACTGTTCCCGGATCTCCATGTTAAGTGCTTGAACTCAATGCCGATGTGTGGACACCTCTCTACCTATGAATATCTGCCTGCTGCTCACCATCTGCTCCCCGCTATCTCCGCTGCTTATATGCTCTTTTCTTGCATGTCTCTAGCTACATGAGCTTTTCATACGTGTATCCCAGCGCCTTTATTTCATCTCAGTCTTTAGTCCACTTGTACCTTTCAATTGCTACATTCATCCATAAGATATTTATTTATGGACTGTGACATCAGTGACCCCTATTGCTCGGCTCGTTTTGTGGCCCTTGCTCATCTGTCATCTGTCATTAGTCCCCTGGTATGATTGGATGAATGTCTGTGAGCCCAGGCTGTTTTTTATTCATTCTTGACAACGTTGTCATGAATGTTTTTATTATTGTGGTGTGGTGAAGGTTTGGGGTTTTTTTTGGTAAATATTGAAACTTTTTGTAATAATAAAACATTAGCTATACACATGCTGCCGTGAGTTTCTTTTTGGAGCCCCTTTCCTTTTGTTTGTTTGTTTTGTATTCTGTAATATGGTCCACCCTGGATGACCTAAGTTCAGGGATAATCATTTGGTAATTAGGTTCTGACGAGAGATTGTCTAATAGTTTGTCAATCTGGGTAAGTATGACCTTGGTGGTGTGGATGTGTCATTGCCATCATCCCATGTGAATCTATGGAAAAATATATAATACCTCTAGCGGGATTTTTAAGGCAATGAATACAAAAAATATTTATAAAATCAATTTATTTAATATTATTCAACATTAAAAGTGTATAAATTTTTTTAAATTTTTCACAAATAATCATGTGGATCAGTAGACATAGAACAAAGAATAAAATAATTTCCAAAGCATGTAGTAATTCTACAAATACATCCAATACAAAAATGAATATAGAGAATTACATATGGAAAATAACTTGAGGAAGAATGTGATGTATCACACTACCCAGTGCGGTCACCCTAGATGGCCACCCTGGTGTATTCATTGCCTTAAAAATCCCGCTAGAGGTATTATATATTTTTCCATAGATTCACATGGGATGATGGCAATGACACATCCACACCACCAAGGTCATACTTACCCAAATTGTTAACCAGGGTGGACAATACACCCATACCTCGAAAATGACCAAGGTGGCTGGATGTGGACCCCCACATAAAAGGCATACCATTTAATTATTAACGTGTTAAACAGGAATTCACTTCTTTACTCCCTATATATCTTTAAAGGGAGACTAGTGTTCCTACGGTTAAGAGAGCTAATTGTTCTCTGATCCTATCTACTTTTCAATCTCCCAGATTTGCCCGTACTTATATAGGGGTCACCATGGGGGATCTCCAGGGAGGAGAATGGGAGGAGTTTATGGCCAATATTCAAAGGAGCTATGAAGGGAAGGAACAAGTCTCTTCGGATCTGTCTTCACTTTTCTCAAGCCTAACTAAAATTCTGGAGAAAAAATCAGCCCTACACTGGCACATTGAATCTCTGGGCAGATATATTAGAGAAGGAATAAATCCGATTGGTCTTTGAATACAAATATTTCCCATCCTAGAAAACATCTCAAAAGAACTAAAAAGGAACTGGGAAAGTAAACTCAATGACTGCTCAATGAACCTGATGCTACTACTACAGAATGAATATAGACAACAACTGGATAGCATGAATACGGAAATCAAAACACTATATGACCGACTTACTCCACTAAAGACGCATGAGGAATATGCATCTTATGAGAAAAAACTCAAAGAACATCTGGAAAACTTCGGTAAAACTATCCTTATCAAAAAGGAGAAAAAGTACTGGAGAGACAAAAATGCATTTAGGGAGGGCAGGGCCTATAGATGGAACACAGCTAATACCAACAACAAAAGAAATAGAAAAAAAGAACTCCATATCAAGAAAATGCTAATCAATCCAATGATTACTCATCGGACACACCATCAAACTCCTCCTCATCAGCATCGTCACATACCGGCCAGTTCAGAGGCAAAAGAAAAGGACCCTTGGGAAGACAGCATGAAACTGAAGGAGAGATTAAACAATCCTACAAAAAACGCACCATGGAGCAGGAAACAAGGGAGCTACAACCGAGCAATAAATCAAATACGCATAAAGGCACAACGCAGGGGAATACACGAGGCCTTTTACCCAATCCAGGAAAAGTAAATCGGAAAGATCAAGGGGCTATCCCTAAAACGCAACAAACCCAACTTGATAGTTTTTTAGACAGAAACACAACACCACTACCAAGCCCCATGCCTCTCACGCAACTCCTGATGATAGCCACGGATCCACCGATTCCAAAGAGCTAAATGTCATCAACCTCTCCTCGCACAAACTAACCGATGAGGAGCAGAAAGTGTTATCATTAGGCCTCTCCTTCTGTCCCAACCAAAGCATGGATACCTTCGAAACAACAAAGGATATTCACCTATTTGCCCGGAAATTGCTATTGAAAAGCTTATATACAAAACAAAAAGCTACACAATCGGAAATAGCACCAAATCTAAAAACAGCTGATTTCAAGGCTCTCAGAGATCTAAACCTCCTGCTGCAAGAGAGTAATGCAGCAGAAAATTTCTGGGAAGAATTGGGAGAAGGGGAGGGCAACGAAGAAGAGTCTGAAGATGAAGCCACTAAACTTAACACGAAAAATGATAAAAAGTTCAAAAGAAAATCACATAAATTTCCTCCGCTCAATCTCAATCCAGTGATAGCGCTTTTCGTCAAACAGACAACCAAAGAAATTGAAAATCTAGACAGACGAAGAACTAAAAACAACCTTAATCCAGAATTGCGACATGCACTTAACACCTTGAAGAGCGACATGAACATCACAATCAAAGCATCGGACAAAGGGGGAAATATTGTCCTGATGGACAACGAAAATTACGTAAAAATGTGCCTTAAAGTTCTTAACAACACCGAATGTTACAAAAGAATATCCCCAGCAATAGTTGAGAGATACAATCAGGAATTCTACTGTCTGGTGGATGAATCGCTCAATGAAGGGGCCATCAACAAAGAAACGTGGGAGTTTATACGAACACAACATCCCCGGGTACCCACCTTCTACGCCCTGCCCAAGGTGCATAAAAGATTAGAAGATCCACCAGGGAGACCCATCATCTCAGGCAACGGGTCAATCACGGAAGGTATTAGCCAGGTAATAGATTACCATCTTAGACCCCACGTCATGGATTTACCGTCCTACACCAAAGACACGATCCACCTGTTGCAGATCATTGATAATTTGACTATCCCCGACTCTGCTCTCCTAGTTACTATCGATGTGGAATGTCTATATAATAGCATTCCACATGATGCAGGAGTAGCAGCTGTCGAACGAGTGTTGAGACAAAGAGCAACCACTGATTGGAAGTTCAATGCCTTCATACTCACAATGCTTGAATTTATTTTGAAACACAATGTGTTTCAATTTGAGGGCTCCCACTACCTCCAGGTGCAGGGAGTGGCTATGGGGACATGCTGTGCTCCCTCATACGCCAACCTGTACCTGGGGGAGTGGGAGAAGACCTTCTTGCTGGGAGAGGGATCGTCTGTGTACTCTGACCACATACTTATGTGGCAGAGGTACATAGACGATATCTTCATCATTTGGGACGGCTCAGAAGACAGACTCAGGGAATGCCTGAGTTCTATGAACGTAAATAGTTTCAATCTTTTCTTTACTATGATTTATGATTCCAGGGAGGTTAACTTCCTGGATATCACTATCTCCAAAGACCAAACAGGAGTACTCCACAGCAATCTTTACAGAAAAGAGACAGCGGGGAACACTCTGCTACATGCGGATAGTTTCCATCCTGAGCCATTGAAGAGATCCATTCCGTTCAGTCAATTTCTAAGACTCAAGAGAAACTGTAGTACATACGAAAACTTCCAGCAAGAATCCAACAAACTGACTGCCAGACTAAGAGAGAGAGGATACACCAAAACAGCTCTCAAAAAAGCGTTTAACCGTGTTAAGAATATGGACAGACGAAACCTAATCTTTAAAAAGAAAAACTCGATGAAGGAAGATAATTCAACTAGAATTATTATGAAATTTTCCAACGAACATCAACAAATAAGAAAAATTATTTCCAAACACTGGTCCATTCTTACAGAAGATCCCATCTTAAGCGGTCTGGTCACCCCTAGACCTCAAATTACTTACACAAAATCAGGTTCTATAGGAAATATGCTCACCCAGAGCGAGTACAAAGGAAGTGCAAGAACGGACCCCTGCAAAACCTGGGGCACCTATCCCTGTGGAGCATGTGCCCAGTGTGGAGTTATAGGTAGGAGAACCATGATTACATTACCAAATGGGGAGAACTTTCAATTACGACACTTCGCGAATTGTAAAACGCGGGGAGTCGTCTACCTGATGCAATGTCAGTGCGGGGCCTTCTATGTGGGGAAAACCCGACAGGAACTCACCAAGAGGGTTGAGAAGCATATCCATAGCATGAGTATCGGCAACCTGTATTTGCCACTGGGCAGGCATGTAGCAAAACAGCATGGGTACAGGATGCCTAAGGTTAACTTCACTGTGGTAGATAGATTACATATACCCACCAGGGGGGGTGACTGGAACAAGGCCCTGCTCCAGCGCGAGATGCGCTGGATCAGGCGCCTTAGGGCCACCACTCCCCCAGGGCTCAACGAGACAGAGAGCTATAGGCCCTTCCTAGAGGGCTTTAGATCAGGTAAAACCGACTAGGGGCATGCCCTCTCCTCTACGCTACATACATTGAATTTAAATTATTTATCCTTTTACCTTCGTCTCCTCTCTCCCCTGGACTCCAAAATCCCCCACCCCCCCATTTATTTATTTATTTATTTATTTATTTTTTCTCTCCCCCCCCTCCCTCTCCCCCCTTTATTACATCTTTGACCCCTGAGATAGTGTTCGGACATTATCTGAAGATTGTTTAGCCTTTTGGGGGTTTCCAATTTATTATTATATAAATGTCAGCTCTGCATAGCTCACTAAGTTGACAAATTTATTACAGCTGGGTTGGGGCCTGTATATATTACAACCCCCACCCAGTGGAACTACTTGTCTATTAATGTATTGTTTATATAATTTCTATTATGTTTGTATATTTGACCTTACTGTTCTACCATGATTTCTACCCAATATCACTGCAATAAATTTTGGTTTATCTCCTGTGATGAGTCGCTCCCATGGGCGTTGCTCGGGGGGGGGCTAGCTATGCGGAGACCTAGGACCTACCACCTACCTCTCAGATACACCTGAGTAGTCCTATACCTACCCGACACAGGGGGGCCCCACTGCTCTAGCTAGCTATGGGGCCTTTTTGCCCTGCCGTGCATACTTGCCAGGCGGGAATCCCTGTGTCGGTGGTTATCAGTCCTCCCTTCCCTCTCCAGAACAATATTTTTGGGGGGGAACCTTTGTGGTATCTATCTCAAAGCCTCTGAGCGATCCATTTTTTCAGTATTATTACCTTCATTATTATCATTAATATCTTTACTATCATTAACTTTTCCTTTTCCCCTCCCCCCCCACTGGCTCTCTCCCCCCCGGTCCTTCAGACCATGGGGGGACATGCTACTGGGGAACCATCAGGGGATCTTTTGGATTGGCTGCATCCACTTTCGATGCAGCTCTACTCCCGAGCCTTTAGCTGCAGCGATACTTTGTTCCAGTGTGGGCACAGCCCGTCTTTAAGATGGCCGCTGGTGCTCACAGCATTATCCCTGACCCTCCCAGCCTTGCGTAAGGCGCGCCGATACGTCGCGCATGCGCAGACCCGTTCAGCGGAGTTGGTTGCCTAGGTAGCATTCGGCGTCCTCACGCTGAGTGCTCCTGAAAGCAACGACCTCCACCAGCCGCGCCATTGGCCAGCGCGGCGTTGGGTCTCCGCCCACCAACCAGCCCACACCACAAATAGGACGCCAAAGACGGCAAATGGCGCCATTCTTCCCTGGACATTCATCCAGGCACATGGGGCAGGCTTCAAACCTCTGGCATCACGGAAACTCCCCCCGGTTCCTCACTCAGTGACCAGCTATCTATTCACAAGTAAGTGCGCTTTACTCTGCATATTTGGGACCCCCCACTCCATGGGAGGTATGGGCGTCCCACACATAGGACCAAGGGGGTACCTCTCTCCATATGAGACTTGTTGTGGGGCTTGCCCACACATATCACTCATTTTTATTATCTTGCCCCATCACAGATAGCCATCAATTTTTCTTTGAGGCTAAGGACGCCGAAGTTTTGGATCATCTATTATATCCAGCCGCCTTGTAGAGTATTAGGACAGTCCAGGCTTTTCTGATGTGGGATGTTCCCGGCCTCTGGCATGTAGCCCCTTACCGAGTTGTCTTGGGAGAGCGTAAGTCACATGAGAATACAACCTTTGCAGGGGATATGTATGGTATATACATGTACAGTTCATAATAGTTTTGTTTTCTGATTTTTTAGACTGTGATGTATTTTCCCTGAAGAAGACTTGTATCTTTTAAGATTTAAACGTTGAAACGCGTTGGAATTCCACTACCTCACACCAGGGTGGCCATCTAGGGTGACCGCACTGGGTAGTGTGATACATCACATTCTTCCTCAAGTTATTTTCCATATGTAATTCTCTATATTCATTTTTGTATTGGATGTATTTGTAGAATTACTACATGCTTTGGAAATTATTTTATTCTTTGTTCTATGTCTACTGATCCACATGATTATTTGTGAAAAATTTAAAAAATTTATACACTTTTAATGTTGAATAATATTAAATAAATTGATTTTATAAATATTTTTTGTATTCATTGCCTTAAAAATCCCGCTAGAGGTATTATATATTTTTCCATAGTTTGCCAATCTTGTCCCCCGTTTCAAACAACTTATGTGCTAAACACTTGGCATCAGCCTGTATGAGGGCATAGTAATGAAGTTTCAACTCCCTTCTAGCTGGGGCCAGACCAGAGTATGTCTCAGAAGCCGGGTCGGCCACAAAAGCCGCTGCAGCGTCAGCCTCACTCCGTTCCAGTTGAATGGTCTGGGAGGCATAATCAGAGCACACTGCCTTGATGAAATACATTTATTCACTGCTAACATGGGCTTAGCATGCCTCCCAAACCACATCAAGGGAACCCGAGTATCAGGAATCATGAATCAGACGAGACAGAAAATACAGTTAAAATCACACCTTGTGACTAATGGTAAAAATGGTACAAATAGTAAATGTAGTCAAAACATAGCCAGGGTACAGTAGCCAAAGGGGGTAGTCAGAACAAGCCAGTAAATCAGGAAGCCAGAGATCAGCCTAGTCGGAGGCAGCAGACAGGATCAGGAACCAGAAGGGACGTCAGTCAGGCAAGTCTTCAAAAGGAACACAGGAGAAGGTCTCCAGATATGTTTGACCAAGGCAACGGCACGGAAGAAATGAACCAGGCAATTTAAATAGCCAGAAGGGGCTAGCTGTAGGCTGGACTGTCGAGCAGGAAATGATCACCAGGTGAGCCACTGTGTAATGATGAGTGCTGGCAATTAACTGATAGCTGAGCAACCTGAGCACTGAGAAGGGAGGGCTGAGAGCCAGCCCTGACAGTACCCCCTCCTCAATGACCCCTCCCCCTTGGGGGGGCCACCACCTTTTGAGGGGAAAACATCTATGGAAAGCACGGAGAAGGACAGGAGCATGCACATCCGAGGATGAGACCTAAGAGCGTTTCTCCGGACTGTTCCCTTTCCAATGAACCAGGTACTGTATGCGCCCACGGAACCTACGGGAGTCAATGATCAATTGTATCTCATACTCTTCATGGTTCTCAACCTAAACTGGGCAAGAATGTGGTACCGTGGTGGTGAAACAGTTGCACACCAAAGGTTTTAATAAGGAGACATGGAATACATTCTTATAGTCTTATGCGTAAGCCACTGGGTTGATCCTACAGAGAATATGGAAAGGCCCAATGAACCATTGTGCCAGTTTCAGCGAGGGAACATGGAGTCAGAAGTTACGAGATGACAGCCAGACCCACTCCCAACCTGGTAGGAGGGTGCAGGTAGGCATCTGCAGTCAGCATGGAGTGTGTACCTCTCACTTGCACGTTGCAAGGACTCTTGGACCTGCACCCAAGTGGAATGAAGGTCACAGAGATGCTCCTCTAACACAGGAATTTTTTGAGGATCAAAAGAGTCAGACAACATGGATGGTTGGAAACCATAATTCGCTATAAACGGAAACAATCGGGAAGCAGTATTGATGATACTATTGTGAGCAAACTCTGCCCAAGGTAAGAGGTCTGACCAGTTGTTATGGTGGTCAGAAATACAGCAATGTAGAAAATGCTCCAAGGCTTGGTTGTGTAGTTTTACGGCCCCATTGGACTGTGGGTGATACGCAGAGAAGGAAAGCTAGATTCCTAACTGTGCACAAAAGGCTCCCCAAAACCTGGAGACAAACTGAATACCCCTGTCTGAGATGATAACCTTGGGTAGCCCATGTAACTGAAAAATCTCCCGAGCAAAAATGGATGCCAGTCCTTTGGATGTGGGCAACTTCTCCAGTGGAATACAATAAGACATTTTCGAGAACTGGTCAACCACCATAAGAATACCTGTGTTGCCCTGGGAGTTGGGTAATTTCACAATAAAATCCATAGACAGGTGGGTCCAAGGCCTCTCTCCATTGGGTATGGGTTGTAGGAGGCCCACTGGATGGTGTTGTGGTGTCTTACACTAAGCACACATGGAACAAGTGGCTATGAAGGCAGAGAATGCAGAGACTAGGCCACCAGAATTGTTGAGAAATAGCCCAAATTAGTTGATTCTTCCCTGGGTGGCCTGCTGCCTTGGGAGAATGGTAAGTCTGGAGCAAAGCAGTTTTGAGATTCCTAGGGACAAAGCAGTGGTCCCCAGGAGAATGGATCTGAGCAGCAAGAATTCTGTCACCCAAAGGTGAAGTGAGACTAGTACGAACAGTGGCCAGAATATGATCAGGAGGTGTCATAGGAGCAGGAACCGACTCCATCTTGGAAGCGGAGGAAAATTGTCACGACAATGCATCAGCCCTTACATTCTTATTACCGGGTAAGAATAAGAATATAATTGAAGCTTGAGCAGGATGACAATTTCTTTGAAAAGTAGCCACAAGGATGCTCAGAGGTAGGATGTTGAGACAGAAGGGCACCTACTCCAGTCTCGAATGCATCAACCTCAAGTAGAAAAGGTAAGCACGGGAGCTGAAACAAAGGTAGCCTTGAGAGACTCAAAGGCATTAATGGAATCCAGAGACCAATTCTGTGGGTTACCGTCCTTTCTGGTCATATCAGTCAGGCGTTTGACCAGAGAAGAGAAGTTCCGAATATATTTACAATAATAATTGGCAAAGCCATGAAAACATTGTAGCGGACGTAGACCTATGGGTCAAGGCCATTGTAGAACTGCAAATAGTTTCTCTGAGTCCATCGAAAAAACCGACAGTAGAAATGACATAACCCAGAAATTTAACCTGTTCAAGATGGAATTCGCACTTCTCCAACCTACAATACAGGTTATTATCTCTCAGCCTCTGTAGCACACAGGAGACATCTGTGTGGTGGCTCTCTAGAGATTTAGAATATATGAGGATAGCGTTGAGATAAACCACCACACATTGCTGCAACATATCTTGGAGGACATCGTTGATGAATTCCTGAAAAACCGCAGGAGTGTTGCAAAGACCAAACGGCATTACGAGGTGTTCGTAATGTCCTGTCCTGGTATTAAATGCAGTTTTCCATTCGCCACCCTCCTTGATCCTCACGAGATTGTATGCCTCTCTCAGATCGTGCTTCGTGAAAGCTCTTGCGCCCTTGAAGCGGTCAAATAATTCTGTAATCAATGGAATCGGATATGTATGCTTAATCGTGAAGTGATTGAGACCCCTATAATTGATATAAGGTCTCAGTTCACAACTCTTCTTTTTCACAAAAAAGAAGCCAGCACCAGCAGGAGACGAGGATTTGCAGATGAACCCTCAAGAAAGTGTGTCGGCAACATACTCCTCCATGGCTTTATCCTCTGAAACAGACAAATTGTAAACCTGGCCACGAGGGGGCATGGCACCAGGTTGAAGGTCAATTGTGCAATCATACGACCAGTGTGGAAAAGCTATAAGAAAAGCGCGTGGCCTGATACATGAGTCCTTTTAAGCGTTTATTTCAAACAAATAAATATGTACAGAAAATATCACGCATTCATAGGCGGCTAGGTTAAGAAAATTAGCACTAAAACAAATAGTATTGCATGTAAAACGATGCCCATATAAGGGATAAAAGGTGAATAATCGTCTTATTCGGCTAACGCGTTTCAAGGATAATTCTCTTCCTCAGAGCCTTAGAGGACCAGGTCTAGTCTGTATGTTATAGTAATGGGGACCGGATGGATGATGTATCACAAGGTGAATATTGACCAACCGGGAGAGTTATTATTCCCTGATGTGTTATTCTTTCTGCATCACCACGCTCTACTTGAGACAGGCACCAAATAGATAAGAATAGAATTGCAGACGGTTTTGTGGTTACTAAACATGGCGTATAGTGTTAGATTTAGATGTAAAAAATAAGTGTTAAAATTACTTATTGCATATATAGATATGTAGACATGTTTTTATGAAAAAAAACATAAGTTAAAAGTGTATATTAAAAGCGTGTGTTAGAAACAAATATTAAAAGCTGCCTCATAGGTGGCTTAATAACAAGTATATGTGCACGAAACCAATTTTGTTGATTGATAGTGGGTAACATTATTAGTATTTGTGGACAAGAACCGCTAGAGCGGTAATGTTACAGTGGCCATTCAGGTGACATGCTGAGTGCATATCTGTATACTAAAGGACTAAAGGACTAAAGCATTTGTGTGCAAACATGAATAGATAAACAGACATTTGCCTTTCCGTGGGGCCATCTAAATGCATGTAAAAACACATATATACAGTCAGGTCCATAAATATTGGGACATCTACACAATTCAAATCTTTTTGGCTCTATACACCACCACAATGGATTTGAAATGAAACGAACAAGATGTGCTTTAACTGCAGACTTTCAGCTTTAATTTGAGGGTATTTACATTCAAATCAGGTGAACGGTGTAGGAATTACAACAGTTTGTATATGTGCCTCCCACTTTTTAGGGACCAAAAGTAATGGGGCAGATTAACAATCATCCATCAAACTTTCACTTTTTAATACTTGGTTGCAAATCCTTTGCAGTCGATTACAGCCTGAAGTCTGGAACGCATAGACATCACCAGATGCTGGGTTTCATCCCTGGTGATGAACTCTTTGGTTACTTTTGCAGTATGCTTCTGGTCATTGTCCATCTGCACTGTGAAGCGCCGTCCAATGAGTTCTGAAGCATTTTGCTGAATATGAGCAGATAATATTGCCCAAAACACTTCAGAATTCATCCTGCTGCTTTTGTCAGCAGTCACATCATCAATAAATACAAGAGAACCAGTTCCATTGGCAGCCATACATGCCCACGCCATGACACTACCCCCACCATGCTTCACTGATGAGGTGGTATGCTTTGGATCATGAGCAGTTCCTTTCCTTCTCCATACTCTTCTCTTCCCATCACTCTGGTACAAGTTTATCTTGGTCTCATCTGTCCATAGGATGTTGTTCCACAACTGTGAAGTCTTTTTTAGATATTGTTTGGCAAACTCTAATCTGGCCTTCCTGTTTTTGAGGCTCACCAATGGTTTACATCTTGTGGTGAACCCTCTGTATTCACTCTGGTGAAGTCTTCTCTTGTCTGTTGACTTTGACACACATACACCTACCTCCTGGAGAGAAATGCTGCAGAAGTGCTGCATGAATAAACCAACTTCCGCAAATGAGCACCCAGCTAAAACCAAAGTTTTATCACTATATGTATTTTTATATTTGTGGTTTGTATGCGCCAGTCTTGTTGACGTATCTCAATCTTTAATGGAATTGTATGAAAGTCTTGAGAAGCGGAAATATTAAACAGAAAGTAATTTGACTCTGGACTAAGTCTCAGTGTGAGCTTATTTGAAGCATGCATGCTTTATATTCAACAATCTGATCAGGGGTAGATATAATAATATCGGAACTTTTGTTCTGATCCAAATCATTTTGGCGCTCCAACGTGGGGCTCGAGGCTAGGGTCCCAAGGGATAGCCGATCAAGAAGGGACTGGGACAAGCCAACACGGAGACAGGATGGAGACTGATCACCTCTAAAAACAGTAAGACACTTTTGGTATCTCGTATATCTAGTCTACTGTTTATCCTGTACCCATGGCTGGTCAACCTCTGTGTCCATTTTGGCTTACTGCGGCCCTCAAAGACAGGTATATATCTTGCCTCGAGTCTGTTGATATAATAAGGAACCTGAATTTATATCTGCTGCCTGTTTTGTTCTGTTCTGTTTTGTTGATCGATCTTGTGTTTTGTGGCGGCTGTTGGGAATGAGGGATTGATTATATAGTCATGAATGAAATTAGTTGACTTGGTTAAACTTCTCCTGGGAAATATATTGTGCAGTAAAGCACGGGAGAACCAGGAGGAGGCGTCAGGACGTGGTTAAACTCCTCCTGGGGAACAAATAATTGTACGGCAAAGCATGGGTGCAAGGAAGTGCACGGGAGAACCAGGAGGGGGCGTCAGGAATATGCCCAGTGGTGGCATGGGGATTCCGTGAGATCTGAAAAATCCTGTATTCCTCTACGGTTGTCACACATCTTGTTGCTTGTTGTTGGTTGTTGGTCACATCTTGTTGTTGATGGTAATGTCATGTCCTAACTGTGTTTGTGGTCTGTTATTTGCCATACATGAAAAGGATTGGGGGTTGGTTAAAGTGGTCGAGCCAGGATATAAAAGGGAATGTCTTGGTTATAAACCCCTGTTAGCGGAGATCACAGATGTGTTGGTGTTCAGATTAAATGTGCATTACCCAGTTAAACTTGAGGTTGGCAAGTCACCTCAGGCTATAGAAAGTGAAGTTAGAAGGAGGGAAAAAGCCAGGGTGAGAAGTTTGGGCTTTGAGTTGGGACGTGTCAATTGCATTTAATGTGGTTCATTGAATATCAACTGCTGTACTCCTTATTTGTCTGTTAAATGTCTTGTTGAGAGTAATAAGTGGTCACATATTACTTGGCTGCTTTACCTGTGGCCACCTCGGGTGGACAGGGCTTTGACTGGTCTATGTTTTGGGAAGGCGCATGCAAGGAGGCTTTCTTGGCAGCTGAACACTGTAGACGTTCCTTTCTCTCTCTCTCTCTCTCTCTCACTATCTCTCTCTCTCTTTCTCTCACTCTCGATCTCTCTCTCTCTCTCCCACTCTCTTTCTGCTAGTCCTCGTTAACTTGAGACTGTGATATGGTCTGAACCGGTACCAGGTGACGGATAGAGGGATTGTCGGACCCCTTGAGGCCAAGACAGCCTCTTGACCTGTCTGAAAATCCTGAGCAGACACATAAATATCCCAGTCATCAAGACAGAACGCAAGGTAGCATTATATATTGGAGGGTGGTCTGAAAGAGGACAGGTGGCGGTCAGAGGAATTGTTGGACCCCCTTTGAGTCCAGGACAGCTTCATAAAACCACCATACAAACCCTGAGCCCGAACACATAAACTCTTCAAAAGCTAACGAAACAATGGAACAAAAGTTAGTGAGGCCCAAAGATTGCAGTTTGGCCTGTGACTTGGTATTAGAGCAGGAAGGAGAGGGTGCTGTCAAAAAGGGAAAGAAGTTGGCGAATGTGTGTGGGGTTGATTTGGGCATTTGGGCAGGTAGATGAATGGTGTACTATTTTGAAATGTAAAAAAGGTCTGTTGTATACGTGTATAGAAAACCAGAAAAGAGGAAGCTAATTAGTCAGCCACCGCCCTATAATGGCGTCTGGTCCCCAGGAAGTATACACTGCCCTACGTCTACCGCCCCTCTGTTCCAAGTGACACCTCCCACTCTGCCACGTCCCCCTGTGGCAACACGCCCTATGCCACCGCCCCCTGAACTGCCCACACCGAAACCCACCCACATCTTTCCAGTGATGGAACATAGTAGCAATCAATGTAGCATTTTAATTAAATAAATAATTTATGTATAGGGTGTCTTAATTATTTCAGTCAGAGTCTGACTTTAAGGAGTTTCTCTAATAACAGCAAATGTAGCAAATGTGCTATATTTATGCAAATGGTTTTAATTGTGTTTAAGCTGTATTACCAATAATTGGAGATTTTAAAATGTTGATTTTTAACCAGATACAAGTTTTAAGAGTATTATAAATAAAGAGGAAGTTATGTTTTCTTGGCGTTATGCAAAATGAATTGTGGTTAGTAATGAAAGAGGAAGTGCTTTTCTTGCGTAATTCTATGTACTAGAATCACACAAGTGTTTGGTGATTTAGGCCCCATTCACATCTGAGCGTTTTGTTGTAGCTTGAAGCCTGAAGCTACGAAACACTGGGGGGAAGGGAAAAAGTGAAATAAAAAAAAAACAATTATTCTCTATGGAGATGGTTCACATCTCCACTCTAAAACGCCTGAAGCCAATATGTGTACAAGAGGTCACACAAGAAAAAGGCCAATCTGTTGAGAAATATCACAATAGAATAGCACAAGTGTTTACTGATTTGGGTTTTAGCGTGCTGAATAAAGCACATAGACACGTTAGCTGTCGCATGTATCTCAGGTCCTAAAGGATCAATCCGAAAGGGTTTGATCCTATCACGCCCAGAGTATAGAGCAATGGAGTTTAAGACATTGTTATTAGTGGTTATTAGGTCCAGAATCCTCACAGAGTAGTAGAGAGTAGCTCCTCTCATAATGGCCTCTGACACACCCTATCTGTGCCCACCAGTACCAACTCCACGTGTCTGCTACAACTGTGGAAGACCCGGCCACTCCAGAAGGGAATACCGAAGCCCCCGGAAATTCACCCACAGTCAACCAAGCCCCAACCGTGGTCCACATGAAAGCGCCCAGTACCAGGGACATGACACCCCACCTCGCCCATCACCCCGCCCCTCTCGGGATCACATGGACCTTCTCCGCTAGGATTCAGGCAAGCCTGTGTCACCTGCCCGCTACACCTGGCCGGTTATGCCTCAAGGTGCCCAGAACTCCCCCTCCCAATTCGCCAAACTAATGGCCCTCATTCTGGACACCTGGATGAAGTTACACCCAGACATTGTACTCCTCCAGTATGTAGATGACCTCCTGCTTTGTGCAGATACCCTTGGTGATGCCTCAATCTTCTCTGAAAGCCTCCTCCACTACCTGGCTGAGCAAGGATGCAAGGCCTTAAAGCAAAAAGTCCAGAGAAAAGGTGATTTTTCCTAGGCCACTGCATCTCCCAAGGCACCCGGCATCTCACTGAAGAAAGAGTTGCTGCAAGGCCATCCCTTTGCCTCAAGGTCAAAAGCCACTTCACGCCTTTCTAGGATTAATCTCCTACTGCCGTTCTTGGATCCCAGAAGCCTCCCTCTTGATGCAAGCCCTTTATGATGCCCTGAAATCTGATCCTTGCTTGCTTTCTTCAGAAGCTGTGGATAATTTTGAAACTCTAAAGGAGATCCTCTCAGCAGTCCCTGCTTTGGGACTCCCAGACTAAGAAAAGACTTTCAAACTGTTTGTCTCAGAGAGACAAGGACATGCCACAGGAGTTTTGGCTCAGGCCCATGGTAACAGACTCAGACCCATTGGGTATTACTCCTGTTAACTGGACTCAGTGGCCAGGGGGGGACCCTCCTGCCTCAGAGCCGTCTTTGCAGCCCAATGCCCCTCATGACATAACTACCATACTGAACCAAGGACAGCCCAAACACCTGTCCTCAGCAAGACACCTCAGACCCCAGAGTGCCTTGCTTCTCCCAGATAACATCATCGTCCTCCGATGTGATAGTGAGGTGTTCCCCAATCTACATCTAGCTCAAACCCCTGAGGCTCCATATACAGGCATTAAAAGACATGGTGGCCATAGCAGACCCTACCTTTGAGGATACTATGGCTGCAGTAACCGGGTTCTCAGATGTCAACTTGTGGCTCAAGTGGATGTGGTACAGTGCATGGAAACACAATAAGGCCAATTGTTATGTGTGTGTGGGGGGGCTAGACCACACTCAGGAACGGTACCCCTAAACATACCCCCAGAACATGAGACATGTTTCCTCAGCCTATTTACCAACACAACCACTGACCACTCCCTGTGTGAACATTGGAAAAAGGAATATCCCATAGTTACCAAGACCCCCAAGCCAGGAGAAGGTATCACCATATATCCTGGCAATTACACATGCTATGGACGGTATCAGGGAGTGGGGAAACCTCTTGGGAATTTCACTAAGGGTTACTGTGGATCTTATAGTGAGGTGTCTGCAGATCTGGTGCAAAATCAAGTCCAGTCTTGGGAGACGTGTACTGGATCTGCGGAGGCATGAAAATTTGAAGCAGGTTGACAGGACAGTGGACAGGAGAATGTGCACTGGCCAAGGCCATAATGCCTCTACATATTCTCTCTGAGAACCCAAAGCCAAATACAAACAACACACTCAGGCCTAACAGGAGGCATAGGAGTGCCCCAGCAGGAAGCTTCGACCCTCATGTATACATAGACGCTATAGGGGTCCCTAGAGGGGTCCCAGATGAGTTCAAAGCAAGAGACCAAGTAGCAGCAGGGTTTGAATCTCTGATCCCCATCATCACTGTAAACAAGAATGTAGACTGGATAAATTACATCTACTACAACCAACAAAGGTTTGTCAATTACACCAGAGATACACTCCGAGGTTTAGCCGAACAACTAGAAGCCGCTTCACATATGACCTTCCAAAACAGTACGGCCTTAGACATGGTCCTAGCTGAAAAGGGGGGTGTGTGTAAAATGTTACCTGAAACGAGTACATGCTGTATTTATATCCCGGATAACACAAGCCCAAATGGTAAAGTGACATTAGCCATCCAGAAACTTGAGGATTTGTCCCAAGAATTAAAGAAGAAATCAGGGCTCTCCAACCCCTGGGACCAGTACTTCACCTGGATTAAGGGGATGGCAGGGAATTTTTAACACAGATTGGAATAGCTATTCTGATAGTTCTAGTGACCCTAGCTATCACGGTCTGCTGTGTTCTTCTCTGCTTTAAGAAGTGTGTAGAAAAAGCTGTGTGTGAACCAGGAAATACCAGATGATGATGAAGATTATGTGAGACTTGATGATGATTATGTGTTACGCTCCATTACAGTCACTTTCTCCCGAGATGCAACACCATAGGATTACAGGGACAGCCCCTGATTGCCCCTCTCCAAGCTGTATTAAGGGGGGTAGTGAATTAGTCACTGCTCTTCTCTATATACAGCTGAAAAGAGTTGCAGAGGAGAATGGGCCAATGGAGTGAGTAGGACTTTTAGTATGAGGGACCGTTTGAAATAGACAGCTTCAAGGGGGGACTGCAATAGATGTGATTAAGAAATGTGAACATGGTCAACTGTCTATTCCAATACATCCAACACTGGCACATCCTGTCTGAGTCGCCCTTTCTAGGCAAGATTGTGGGCACCAGACCCCTCCTAACGGCTCGGCGTTCCAAAAATCTAAAAGACAGTTTAATTCACTCCGAGTACCAAAGATCACCTACCCCCAACTGGTTGACACAGCTTCCGCCCCTGAAGGGAATGTTTAAGTGTGGTCGCTGTTCAGTATGTAAGTACGTTGAACGTACAAGCACTTTTTCTGACTCTGAGGGCAAAAAACTTTTCAAAATTAATAATTTTATTAACTGCAATACAACCAGGGTGATCTACATGCTCACCTGCCCCTGCGGGAAACTTTATGTGGGGAAAACTAAGAGACCACTGAGGGTAAGAGTGAGTGAACATATCCAGTCTATTTTGGGCAAGGACGATGAACGACCTATTCCCCTACACTTTTTGCGAGAACATGGGGGCAACCCCGAGGGGCTTACCGTTAAAGGAATCTACAGGCTTAATCTCCCTCTGAGAAGGGGTGATTTCGACAGGATCCTGTACCAGAAGGAGAAGATGTGGATATACAACACCAACAGTATGCACCCCCATGGGTTAAATAATGAGTGCAACCTTGGTGTATTCCTAACCCCATAAATTCATTGGTGGTTGTCTGTCCACATCTTCTCCTAATGATCGGGATTTTTCTGTCTGTAGCCCCCATTGATAACCCCATGGCCTTGTTCTTCATTAAAATCTTCCATATTCTATTCAACCTATCCCTTTTCCTTCCTCCTTCCTTGTTCCTTCAATCCTTTTTTTCCCTCACCAGTCTCCTCCGTCTTCTATGTTGTTCCTTTCCCCCCCCCTTCCCCCACCTCCCTTTTTGTCTCTTCCCTTTATCTTTTTCCTCCCCCCTTTTTCGCCCCTCCCTATTCCCTGTTTGCTCTCACGGATTCGCTCTGCTAGTCATGTTTTATGTTTATGTTTTTTAGCATGACGCCATCATGCTGCTCTTAGCGTACCTGCTGACCAACAGACCCACCTACCAGCCTTGATCACACTGACCCGCGAGACCAGCGGCTGCCTGAATCCTGCCACAGCAACTAGCCGAGGGGGAGACTGCTACCTCAGCTGCCTGGACCTTCTACGCAGTACCCATGTGAGTCCACTCACTCTCACTGCCTACTTGCTACTCACGACTGAGGCACTTTTTGGATGACTCCCCACTGGATCGGACCATCTACAAAAAGGAATTCCACAAACAGGAGATGGTGACAGCTGCAACTCCTCTTTCCTGACCTGGACGGCAAGCAACACCGGGTGAGATCCTCCCTTTCTGTATCCCTGATTCGGGACTGTTATTTTCAGTTACTCACCGTATGTGTTAGTTGGCTTGCGTCCCACAGTGCTAGCCCACTATCAATCCTGCCTCTCCTACCCCAGCTGCCTGCACGCTCCATCCATACCCTTTGGTCTGCAGCCTTGTGAGCCATCCCCGGCCTAGAGAGGCTCCGACCTGCCAGCCCACATACACCTTTGCCCTGCAGCGGTTGTGGCGTCATCCATTCATTCCTTCATGGACCTTTCCACCACGGCATTCCGACATCACTGCCCCCCCTCATAACGGCTAGTCCTGCCTTCCATATTACTATTCAGTGTTGATCAAGTTCTGTTATCACAACTACCCAACATTCAATCATCTGTTGTCCTTCTCCCATGCCATTTGGACTTCCGACAAATGTTTTGCATACATATTCTATGTCTTGATATCATGGATGTTTATTTATAGTGAATGACTTCTAATATTTATCATGAGTGGTTGGTTGTGATAGGTGGCCATCTGCGTCAGCACATGACTGTTAGGTCTTTTTAATGGTGATGGTACCTGAGTTATCAGGATATCTTCTGGATTGGTGTATATTGTGAGTCTTTTTTCATTAAATAGTATTTAAATTTATACTGACTCCTGCCTGTTCCCTACCCATGAATTCACTTTCTCTCCCCCTTTTTTTGTCCTATTCCAATACATGCTTTATATACCTAACATATATAAACTCAGCTTCTATGTTTAATCAGCCTTAAGACATATTCAGATTTTTGTGAAAATCTCACCCTTTCCCTTGCTGCTGTGGAACTAACGAGTTAACAAAAAGTTTGCGCCTGCTTCCCAGAATACATTTAGAATATAACAACATAACATGAATGAATTAAAAGGAGCAAGAAATGCTGCAGAAGTGCTGCAAGAATAAAGCAACTTCCGCAAATGAGCACCCAGCTAAAACCAAAGTTTTATCACTATATGTATTTTTATATTTGTGGTTTGTATGCGCCAGTCTTGTTGACGTATCTCAATCTTTAATGGAATTGTATAAGTCTTGAGAAGCGGAAATATTAAACAGAAAGTAATTTGACTCTGGACTAAGTCTCAGTGTGAGCTTACTTGAAACATGCATGCTTTATATTCAACAATTTCATCAGGGGTAGATATAATAATACCGGAAGGTTTGTTCTGATCCAAATCAGGTGTGACATGGGATATTGGTTAGGAGCCACTATGCAATGAGCTAAGCTGGATAGTAGCAGGATGTAATTGAGTGTGTATAGTTGCCCAGATATGCTGTATGCAATAAGATGTGCTGAGAGGAACTGAATAGTGGTGGAAATAAAATTTAACTCACACTGACCTTCCCAATAAAGTGTTGATGTTGATCTCTCAGACCCGCACTGAACCGTGGCTGGACATGTATGTAGGGACGAGCTCTCTCACCAATAAGCCATCGGTGGAGCTGTACAGATGCCCCCTGCAATAGTGTTGCTACCGGCTTGACCTTTGTCAAAGACATCGCTGAATTCGCGGTACTCCTCTGGCAAGGAGGAGAGTGAAGAAGTGCACAAGACCTTAGCCACTTTCTGAAAACATGTTTTACTGCATTGTGGTGACCAGGAAAAAACCTCAGCACAAAGCCAATCAAAAGAGGGGTTGTGCCTCTGTAACCAAGGATAACCAATAACCACCAGAAAATGAGGTGAGGAAATGACTTGGAATTGGATTATCTCATGGTGAAGAGCCCCTACAGCCATGGTTAACGGAGCAGTCTCATGAGTCACATGGGCAGGCTGTAGAGGTCTCCCTTCAATAGCTTCAATGGCAAGTGGAGTGGCACAAAGCTGCAGCAGAATCGAGTGCTTAGACACAAAGGCACTATCTTTGAACAGGCCTGCAGCCCCAGAGTCGACTAGAGCCTCTGTTTTGATGGATGACTCAGACCAAGAAAGGGTAACTGGAACTAAAGGCTTATCCTTTATGATAACTAGGGATGTAACAATGCCACCTAAGGTCTGTCCCCTACAGGACCTCAAGGTGCGGTCATTGCCTGGACGGGTAGGGCAAGACTTCAAAAAGTGACCTGCCTGGCCACAATTAAAGCACAATGTCTCCCTTCTCCTAAAGGCCCTCTCATCCGCAGTGAGATGTGTGAAGCCCAACTGCATGGGTTCTATTTCACTGGTGGACTCGGTACCAGGAGGCATTGGAGATGAGGGAGGAAAGGGTGAGATTGCTAAGCTCAAAACCAAATGTACAGGAGCCTTCCGCAAGCGCTCCTTAAAGGAAGGTCTCTCTTGGAGTCTGGAGTCAATGAGAATGGCAAACGTGGTCAACCTCTCCAGATCCGTAGGTATGTCTTGGGCTGCTATCTCATCTTTGATGTTTTCCGAGAGACCATGATATAAAGCAGCCACGAGGGCCTCATTGTTCCAAGCAACCTCTGCTACCAGAGTATGCAATTCAATGGTGTAATCGGCAACAGTTCTCATACTCTGATGGACATGAGGCTCCTGGCAGCAGAAATGGAGCGCGCGGGAACGTCAAATGCCCTTTTAAAGGAAGCCACAAACTCAGGGTAACTCAGGACAATGGGTTTTTGCATATCCCATAGAGGGTTTGCCCATGCCAAGGCTCTATCAGAAAGCAAAGAAATTATGAAGCCTATTTTGCTTCTGTCCATGGGGAACACCTGGAGCAGCATCTCAAAGTATATCCCAACCTGGTTGAGAAACCCTCTGAATTGAACTGGATCGCCCCCAAATCGCTGGGGAAGCAGAGTGGAACCATACATACCTCTGATAAAGGTAATATTCGAGGCGGGTGCCGGAACAGCCACAGTGGGAGGATTCGAGTGAGCAGTGCGAATTTGGAGCATCTGTAATGCTATGGCAAACTAATCCATGCAGTGGTCCTGCTCATTCAATCTGGAAAAAATATTACCACTAGGTGGATCGCCTGCATCAGATCTCTGCCTTCGCCTTGGTCAACAGCACAGAGACTATCTCCTGTGTTTCTGTTAAAGACTTGCTTGGCTGACATCCCTTCTGGCTCTAGATCCTGCTTGCTGTTCTACTACGCTCATCTCCGGCTCCCTGATGTTTGGCTTGTCTGACTATCCGTTCCGGTTCCTGAACTCTGGCTATGTTTTGACTATGTTTACTCTGTTTACGTTTTTTTATTATTAAACAAGTGTGATTTAACTGTACTTCTAAGAAATGGGGGAAGCTGCACTAATAAATGAAGTCCATAATGGTTGACATCAGGGAAAACAAAATGTCTATTGGGAACATGCAAAGAAATAATAACACCACAGTGTGCATATACAAGCAGTGTGCCCAACCACCGTAGCTGTTGATTGAGCTTACCAAACAGCAAGCTTAAAAGGCAGATGGCTATAGCCCAGCCAAGGCCTTTGAGCTTGCTGATGATCACGGTGTTCAGATGGCAGGGGATCAATCTCTAAGGCCCACTTCCGGTATCCACGTATCCACGTACTCAATTGAAAACCCAGGTAGCCCAGAAGAGAAGAAGACTGGCCATAGTGTAATATCTGCAATTCTCCACAACTGTTACATATAAAGATTGCAGCTTTATCACTTGATGGCCAGTCTTCTTCTCTTCTGGGCTACCTGGGTTTTCAATTGAGTACGTGGATACCGGAAGTGGGCCTTAGAGATTGATCCCCTGCCATCCGAACACCGTGATCATCAGCAAGCTCAAAGGCCTTGGCTGGGCTGTGGTGTTATTATTTCTTTGCATGTTCCCAATGGACATTTTGTTTTCCCTGATGTCAACTGTTATGGACTTCATTTTTTAGCGCAGCTTCCCCCATTTCTTAGATATTTGGTGTTATTGCATTGTATGCTGCTGCTTTTTGCCACTGTTTTGCTAGCGCAGTATTTCTACATTCCTTAACTGTACTTCTGTCTCAGTCTGATTCATGGTTTCTGACACACAGAAAGGAAATGGAGCATGGGGGGCTGAGCTAGTCCTTGAATTGAGGGGGCGGGGCTAGTCCTTGAATTGATTGTGTTAACCCTTGCGCAGGCTGGTCGG
This sequence comes from Lithobates septentrionalis, assembly GCA_037952835.1. Taxonomy (NCBI): domain Eukaryota; kingdom Metazoa; phylum Chordata; class Amphibia; order Anura; family Ranidae; genus Lithobates; species Lithobates septentrionalis. The sequence continues at coordinate 2,970,364 of JBBDGP010000609.1, read as the reverse complement.
TGAAAATGTATGGGGCATAAGTCTGTCGCCATCTTATGGATGTTTTTGTCATATGATAGCTTAAATAAAGTACTTCTACATGACAGATTCAAATAGATTCAATCTACAACAATTGTTCATCTAGTAATTCAATACAGCTAATAATGTTTTCGGATTTATACTCCAGTCGGCTATAAGCACACACATGTATAGGTATTAGGTATATAAAAAATATACAAGGGTCTGGAAGCGGATAGGACCCCCTGGGAGAACAGTGCCATCAATTCCCAAGACCACCAATGGCGTTGAAAGGGGCAAAAGGGTAAGTCTCATGGAAGATGCATTTTTCCAATCCATGAAATTGCCAGCGGCTCCGGAATCCAGATGTGCCGAGACCGAACGAGAGGAAGCGCCGACATGAAGGAACACAGAAAGAAGAAGACGAGAAGGTGAAGGTGATACTTCAGGGTCTAATACTCCACCTTCCAGATGTATTAGCCCCGATCGTTTTTCCAGAAGAAGAGAACAAGTGTCATGAAAATGACCTTTGGCCCCACAATAGAGGCACAGGCCCAGAGTTCTGCGCCTAGCGCGTTCTTCAGGAGACAACTTGGTCCAGCCCAGCTATATAGGTTCCTCAGCGGGCAGGGGGTGCTCCTTGGATCGAAGAGAAGGGACTGGGAGCTCAAGCTGCCTAAGGAGCGGGGAATGCTGGCGTCTTTTTTCCAGGGCCCTCTCCTGAAAGCGGATATTGATCTAGTTACACAAGGTGATGACACCGTCCAGATCAGCAGGAAGGGATCTTCCTGCTAATTCATCCTTCATTCTATCAGAGAGGCTATGTAAAAAGGTTGCAACTAGGGCCTCATTATTCCAGCTCAATTCCGCTGTGAGGATAAGGAACTGAAGAGCATACTGTCCCACAGAAGCGGACTCTTGACGGAGATGTAAAAGAGCGCTAGCCGCTGAGGAGACACGACCCGGTTCCTCAAAGATATTCCGAAAAAGTTTCAAGAAATCAGACAGGCTAGAAACCACTGGATCATTCAATTCCCACAGAGGGGCAGCCCAAGCTAGCGCCTCGCCGGACAGGAGGGATATAATATAGGCTACTTTCGCCTGATCGGACATAAAGTTTTGGGGCTGAAGTTCAAAATGAATCGTGCACTGGCTAAGGAACCCCCTGCAAGCCTTGGGGTCCCTAGAGAAACGGGCCGGAGCTGGCAATTGTAATGAATGTGTGGCTGCGACTGGTGCGATAGGTGCAGCAGCAGATAGCAGTTGAGGTTATTGAACCGGGGGTCCTAATGAGGCCTGAACCTGTTCAAAACGGGATGCCAGATCCTGAAGGAATCGCATCACTTGGGTCTGATGCGATTCCTGGGTCTCAAGTCTGCGAACTAAGCCCAGCAATGGATCATCTGCGGGAAGCGGCACATCAGCTGGGTCCATGGCTGATCAAACTGTCAGGTCACCTGGGACCAGGTGACAGATGCACTTTATAGGAGTCGGAAGTGCACCGCTAAGGTAGTGGACCCTAGGACTGACTGCTGTGGATTGAACCCTGGAAAGTTCAGGAAGCAGGTCTACAGGATAACTAACATGGATCCCAGTGGGAGCTAGAGCATAGATTCCCCAGGGCTTGGAGTCTAAGAGCCAGTGGGTGTTCACCAGAGCCTCTAGTGGTGAGGATGGACTGCGCTGAAGTCTGGCTCCAGGTCGCGGCCCCCAGGGTCTCACAGCTCACGCTCACCGTAGACTACAGGAGAAGAGGAAGGAGGCAGCAGGCTGGAACGACGGGGAAGTAAGGGGTAAGCCAAAGGTCAGGGCGACTAGCAGACAAGGATAAGCATAACACGCCAAAGGTCAGGGTAACAAGCAGACAGGGAGAATCGAGAACAGGCCAAAGTCAGTAACAGGAATCAGACATGGAAGCACAGCATGTACACACGGAGGCTAACACACAATGGTTGATCAGCACTGCTGGCTTGCAGTGCACAGGTTAATATAGGGTTCACTGATAGGGCCTAGGGTGGGGCCATGCTTAGAGGAGAGGTTATAAAACCAGTCAGGTGAGAGGCAGCTGGTCTTTAGAGATGAACACATGGAGACAGGTAAGCTGACAGAGAAAACTCTATTGCATAACCATGACAGCAATGTATGGCTAAGGTATAGTTCAGAGCCAGGGCCACCATCAGGGGGGTACAGGCATTACACCTGTAAGGGGCCTGAATGTTCCTAGGGGCCCAGGCGCCCCCGTTCTCAGCTCGTGGCTGAGAGGAGAGAAAACACTTTAATTTCGGCAGTTCCTCCCCCCGCTCTCATGTCACGCTGGAGAGAGGAGAGAAAATGGTCACATGATAATCTAACCCACCAGCAGACTTGCAGTTCGGTCCAGCTGTCATTCAGCCGGGCCCCCCCCCTCCTATCATGTGTCCCCGTGGCGATTTCTCCTCCCCCTGATCCGCGATGGAGTCTGTCCCCAGCCTGCCAGTGACCGTCTCAGCCATGATGGTGAGCGGCGGTGGGGAGGGCGGGGGAATGGATTGGCGCCTGTGCAGGGCATAGTGCTGGCTGTGGGGACCGGGGGGCTCTGCGAGGAGGGTAACAGTGTGTTTTTTGTTCTCTCTTTGTAGCAGGAAGGCCTGGATGACAGACCAAACTTCCTGTCAGAGGAAGACAGAGCAGTAAGTGGCCACATACACTTCTCATGGCTGTGTGACACCTCTCAGGGAATGGATGTGCCAATGTATGGCAGACATCATGGGCAGAGCCAGTATACAGATGTGCAGCTCATAGATACTCCCCATGGCCTACACTACTTCCCATTCATTCATCCCCCTAACATAGTCTGTGTTTTATTCACTCACCCCCCCCGTCATAGACTGCCCCCTATTCATTGACCCCCCCGTCATAGACTGCCCCCTATTCACTGACCCCCCTGTCATAGACTGCATCCTATTCACTGACCCTCCCTGTCATAGACTGCCCCCTATTCACTGACCCCCCTGTCATAGACTGCCCCCTATTCACTGACCCCCTCGCCATAGACTGCCAGGGCCACCATTAGGGGGGTACAGGCAGCACCCCCCCCCCCCAGGAGAGGGAAAAGGAGGTGAGATAACACTTTGACTTTTTCACCCTCCCGGTTCTCTGCTCCAGGGGGCCCATGCCTGAAGCTGTGTAAGGGGCCCCAAAATTTATGATGGCGGCCCTGTTCAGAGCAGTATACTACCTCCTCTTTCCACCATCCCAGGTGTAGGTAGGTGTATGCCAGTGTCCATAGATGTGCCACGGATTTGTTTTTTTAGTTTGTGTCTACAAATTGAAAGAAATTATTAGATAGGGCAAACTGGAGCAGCTCGAGAAGAAATTCATTTTGTGCCCCCATCATAGGGTAGTTTTTATCTAGAAAGTGTGCTGTTGCAGCCAGACCCCATGGGTGGGGAATTGATGTATACAGAGATTCAACATCGATGCTGGCCAAGATGGCATCAGGTGGTATGGATACGTTATCGATTTGCATTAGCACATGTCTGGTGTCTTGTACATATGAAGGTAGTTTAGTTACCATTTCTTTTAGTAATGCGTCCAGGTATTTTCCCCTTTTTCTCTAGAGGTCCTTTAATGGCCGAAATTATCGGTCTTTCTGGTGGATCCTGCGGTGATTTATGAATTTTCAGGATGATATAGATGGTTGGTATATTGTACTCACTCACTGTGAGGTGTTCATACTCTTTTTTAGAGAGTAAGTTTACCTCTGGGGCCAGGTTCAACTTATAGTGGAGTTTTTGTATGAGGTTGGGAAATGGATTATAGTCCAATTTTTCGTATGTAGTTTTATGATTATGTTGTCTTTTGATTTCACTTTCATACTTTGTTTCCAACAGGAGCACAACATTTCCCCCCTTTTCACTTTTTTCATGATGACTTTCGGTCCTTCTTTTAGTTCCCGAAGTGCCTGTATTTCATCTCTGTCCAGGTTATCATTGGCTCTACTTGTCCAGTCTAGATGGGATAGGTCATCTTGCATGAGGTCCATGAATACCATGCTCCATTTCCTTTCTGTGATCATTTGAAAGGGTATAAAATACCACAAATATGGGGGGGCTCGCTACCCTGAAAAAGTTCACACCCTATGTGAACAAAATGCGTCAGTGTGCTAGCCACAGTACACAGTACAACCCCAGACTTTTGTCACACACCTGTCAGGCCCCCCTTTGGAACCGTGAGGACCGCTAAAGGAATCTCTGAACCCAACCTTGTCATGAAGGGAATCCAACACCCTTTACAGGCTCTCCTGCACTGAGAAGATCCACCTGTGCCCCAAATCCCTCCCAGCAGCGTGTAGTGGACATTCCAACGGTAGCCTCGCACTGTTTGAGGCTCCCACCGCACTGAAAGAAACCCTCACATCACCCACTGTCAGAAACCATGAATCAGACTGAGACAGAAGTACAGTTAAATCACACTTGTTTAATAATAATAAAAAAAAGGTACACAGAGTAAACTTAGTCAAAACATAGCCAGTGTTCAGGAACCAGAACGGATAGTCAGACAAGCCACAACGTCAAGGAGCCAGAGAACAGCGTAGTAGAACAGCAAGCAGGATCTGGAGCCAGAAGGAATGTCAGCCAAGCAAGTCTTTAACAGGAACACAGGAGAGCGTCTCTAGAGGTGTGACCAATGCGAAGGCAGAGACCATTTGGACTGGACGGCTTAAGTAGGCAGGGCTGACGACCAGTCACTGTGGAGAGATACAGTAGGAGCTGTCAATTAGCCGACAGCTGAGCGGCCAGCTCAGAGAAGGAAGGGCTGTGCCCAGTCCTGACACCCACGTACAGCACAGCATCTCTCGGCTACATTGAGAATCCCTCCAGTTTTGAGAGCCACGGTATTTACCACACTGGTAGACCCAGGATCCAGGATGACAATGACATGACTGGTAGGTCATGTTGGACAAAAGATGGCCAAATTTAAATAATTCTATAACACACTAGTAGATGCCCATACAGCCCAAGGCGATGAAATAGCATGGCTGAAAGTCAAAGTCGCATACCTGGAAGATAGATCCAGCTGGAACAAAATTAAAATAAGGGGTGTTCCAGAATCTGTTCCAGCCACAAAGCTCCTGCAATATGCCCATACCCTGTTCTCTACCTTGGTGCCTGCTCAGAGGCCAGGTGACAGATGCACACCGTTGGGATCAGGAATGCCCCGCTAATATAGTGGACCCTACAGTTGACTGCTGCTAATGGAGCTCTGGGTGGTTTAGGAAAGCAGGTCCTCTGGAGCACCAACACAGATCACACTGGGAGCTAGAGCATGAGAGCATGAGCATGAGATTCCCCAGGGCGCGGATTCTAAGAGCCAGCAGTTCACCAGAGGCCCCTGATGGTGGGGATGGATTTTGCTGCAGGCTAGCTCCAGGTCCAGGCCCCCAGGGTCTCCCAGCTCACACTCACAGCCAAGGTCGATAAACAGGATCAGATGTAGGACACACAGCAAGGAGCAGGCAGGAAGCCAAACACACAATATTGATCAGCGAGGTTGGCTTGCAGTGCACAGTTTAATATAGTGTTCCCAGTTAGAGGCTGGGGTGGAGCCATGTTTGAGGGAAGATTACTTAAGCAACCAGGTGAAAGGCAGCTGGTCTCTTAAGCTGATCACTCGGAGAGGTAAGCAGACAGACATGAACATTATTGCAGATCCATAACAGTACTCCCCCTCTTACGAGGCCTCCCCCTCTTGGGCCCAGCCTTGGAGGGAAAACTCAGATGAAACCTCCTCAAGAGAAGAGGCACAAAGACATCAGATGCAGTGATCCAAGACCTCTCCTCAGGACCAAACCCTTTCCAATGCACAAAGTACTGAAGAATGCCTTTACAGAGAAACATGGAAGGAGTTAGACATTTTTAGGCTTTTAGGAATCTGAAGTTTTAAACAAAGCGGATTCAGTTTGGAGGTTATAGTGTACAGAGCAATGAATCTTGGGGCAAACTTCAGAGAAGGAACCTGGAGCTTGATGTTTCTGGTGGCGAGGCAGACTTTGTCCCCTAGCTGTAGCAAAGGCGTTTTACACCTGCGACGGTCGGCAAAACCTTTGAATTTGCCAGCAGCTGCCCAGAGGGAATCATGAACGTCACCCCAAATAGAATTGAAAGACTCCTGAACCGTAGCCAAAGCTGGAATGTCTGGAGAACAGGTCATAGGAAGAGGGAGCTGAGGGTGTTTTCCATAAACTGTGAAAAAGGGTGACTTCTGAGCACTGGTGTTTACATGATTGTTGTGAGAGAATTCTGCCCACGGGAGTAGAGAGGACCAATCGTCATGATGAGCGGAGACTAAGGTGCATAGGAAAGCCTCTAACTCCTGATTAACCCTCTCAGTCTGTCCATTGGATTGAGGGTGGTAAGAAGAGCAGGGCCGTTGCAAGGATTTTTGTCTACTTAGGAGAAGGTGCATTTTGGTGCCCCCCCCAACCATCCTCCTGCCACCTCTTCCTCTACACAATCCAAACCCCCACCCCCATATGGCATACACTTTATTTGCCTGGTGATGTTACATCAACAATGTCACCATGCATTCAGTCATGAATGTAATGCAGTGTTAGCCCTGGTTCACATTGATGCGATTTGGCGTGCAATTTGACATGTCAACTGCCGGCAATGGCACAGTCTAAATCAGTGCGATGCCGCATTTGCCATGCTGCACTGATTCCCAAAAGTAGTTTCTGTTCAACTTTTGGCGATTTTGCGCTGTGCGATTTCCATTGACATCTGTGCAGCAACTCGCAGAGATGTCTCTGAAATCACCCCCGAAGTCGGGACTGACATGCGGGAATGAAATTGTGCGAGTTCAGCTGAACTTGCACAATTTCATTCCCGCTGTCAGTGTGAACCTGGGCTAAATCGCATTGCATTACATTTTTCCTGGCCTTGATGGCCGGGGTAACTGTCAAAGTCACTTCCAGGTCAGGAACAAGAAGGAGAGGAGAGCAGGCGTGTGCAGTGTTGCCAACCCCCAAAGTAAATTTACTGATAGGACGCTCAAAATTTAAAAACGGCACCAATTTTGTACTGGCAAAAATCATTACATTTACTGACAGAGCCCCATTCAAAAAAGGAAAATGGCAGTTTTCACTGCAATATTTTTTCAGTATCAATATTTAAGCTACAAACATGTAGCTAGTGCAATTAGCAATGTGTATATGGTATAACATAAGGCAAAAAAATATATTTCTCTATTTACACGAAGGTCAGGTTAATATAGCCCAACACAGGGTTCTCCTTTACAGTGTGACGGGGATGCTGCGTTCTCTGGTGTAAAGGAAAACTGTGATGTAAGGACGTCTCTGGTCACCACAGCCCCCTCCTTACACAAGAGTCCATGGAGCTCCCCCATACAACACAGTCCACAGCGACTGCATGCATGGCACAAGGGATGATTAGGGACTGCATACATGGCACTTGGGATGATCAGAGACTGCATACATGGCACATGGGATGATCATAGACTGCATACATGGCATATGGGATGATCAGAGACTGCATACATGGCACATGGGATGATCAGAGACTGCATACATGGCACAAGGGGTGATCAGAGACTGCATACATGGCACAAGGGATGATCAGAGACTGTATACATTTCACAAGGGATGATCAGAGACTGCATACATGGCACATGGGATGATCAGAGACTGCATACATGCCACATGGGATGATAAGAGACTGCATAGATGGCACATGGGATGATCAGAGACTGCATACATGCCACATGGAATGACCAGAGACTGCATAAATGGCACAAGGGATGGTCAGAGACTGCATAGATGGCACATGAAAGGTCAGATGGGAGGTCAGAGTCTGTGGACATGGCACATGGGAGGTAGATGGAAGTCAGAGTCTGCAGACATGGCACATGGGAGGTCAGAGTCTGTGGAAATGGCACTTGGGAGGTCAGAGACTGTGGACATGGCACATGGTAGGTCAGAGACTGCGGACATGGCACATGGAAGTTCAGAGACTGCAGACATTGCACATGGGAGGTCAGAGTCTGTGGACATGGCACATGGGAGGTCAGAGACTGCGGACAAGTGATACAATCCATGTGAGACCAGGGCTCCTTGGGAATGGGCAAGGGCATGAGAAGACCATATAAAAAGAAAACAGGGGGAAAGAAACCCACTGAAAAGAGCTACGAGTAGACCAAGCTACTTGTAAAAGGTATAGTTTATTGCGCAAGAATTTAATTAATGGTACACTTTACAAACACTTGGTACCCGCCACCAACACCCAAGCTCACTTAAAAGAGGACAACGTTGTCTCAAGTAAAAACAATAACGTCACAAGCCGTGCTTATATACATCAATTACCCACCCTAAGGTTTAAACATAAAGTGGAAAGCATGACAAGGGGTTAGCTCACAGATCCCAGTGAGTATCACCATCGATCAGAGTACCCAAACCGTGATTTGATGCTGGAAAACCCCCCCAGCTGATGGGATCCCTGGAATAATACAGTTTATAAACTCAGTAGTTTTAAACGAATACTGATGTTGAATCCTGTGTTGCAGGCGGCATTTAGCCACTGTTAATTAGTAGTTCAGGTAATCAGCCAGACAGTAGCGCCATATATTACAGCAAAGTGTGGTCCCAGAGAATATGCAGCTCAGGAAATAAACCACTATTCAGAACAGGCATATTATGAATAGATTTAAAACAAAGTCACTCGGACCACTGGTCCGCTCACCCAACCACAATGAACAGGAGTCTTTGATTTATCAAGCAGATGTCTCAGTTTCTCCTTGGAAGTCCAAAAGTAGCAAATGGGTCACATACTGCATAAAGCTATTCAGCTATAGTACTCTGCTGTTGCAAATGGATCCTGGTGGCTAAACCAAAAGGTCTGCTGAGCGCTGTATAGGGATAACTGTTGTCCCAAGAGCCGTTCTGATACCCGTACCGAAAAAATGGCTGCTGCTGGCTTCAGAAAGTGTACTGTGCATGCTCCCAGCGTGACGTGATGCGTCATCCGTGACATTATGAATGTCACCAACGTGGAATTACCTCCGACATGTTTCACCCAATCACATGGGTTTTATCAAGGCTATACAGCACTCAGCAGACCTTTCGGTTTAGCCACCAGGATCCATTTGCAACATGTCTTACATGTCTTAGAAGAAGAAAATGCGGTCCTCAAACATACTGTATCCCAGATCCAACTGCAGCAGGAGGATTTGGAAAACAGGGAACGACGCCAAAACTTGAGGATCTGCGGAGTCCCTGCAACAGTTTCTGACAAGGATTTGCGTACCTATCTTCTGGGCCTATTTGTTACTATAGCCCCGCACATACCGACCACTGACGGGAGCCTGGATAGGGCCCATAGATCCTTGGCTCCAAAACTGCCCCCTGGGTCCAATCCAAGAGACATAATAGTCCGCTTTCACTATTATGACAGTAAGGAACCTCTTATGGTGGCCACACAAAACAAAAACTGTATTGACTTTAAAGGATCTAAAATCCAAATATCCAGTGACCTATCTCCCATCACTTTAGCTAAAAGGCGCAACCTCCCTCCGATAATGCTACACCTTCAACTGTACCAAGTACCTTACAGATGGGGGTTCCCCTTCTGACTTTCAGCCTCCAGAGACGGTACTCAATACTCAATTAGAGATTTACATGAATGTGAGGCCTTTATCAGCAACCTAGGACTGCCGCCTATTCCTGAGGAGGATCTTCCACCACCACCTCTAAATGTGATCCCTAAACCTCTTCTAGCCCCTGCAACGATCTGGACCCCAGTTCATCGGAGACACCAGAAGGCCTTCTCTACACCTCAACGCTCCAATTCAACCAGACCCCCCACTTGAAACCCCCTTGCCTTCTTGAAGTGATTTTCTCTTTTTTGTTCCAGTCAGATTATCTGGTCTTCGGAAGAGGTGTCTGAAAGGAGGGCTCTCCCTTTCCTTGTTCCCGAAGACCCTACATCCAGGACGTTGGCCTACCTTGATACCCATGAGGTTCCGGTTTGTTTTGTTTTAATATCTTTCTATTGAAATATGATAACTGTTTAAGGTACTGACTCCTTTGAAGGGACCAGTCCCGTTCATGTTGCCGGCCGTCATGCTCCTCCATTTGTCCATGATCTGTTACCATGGTCTCCTGAAGGTTTTTCCATCTTCAGGCTTTCAAACCGTTTCTTTTTTCAACTTTTTTTTCAATTTTTGTTTTTTTTATTTTTTCTTTTCCTATCAGGTCCCTTTTTGACCTGTTTTTTTTTTGTTTTTTGTCAGGTTACTGATTGTTCATCCACTGTCTTTCTAATATTTGAGATGGACTCATCTATGTTATATTACAGTCTCCTTGCACCACAGTGTTCCTCAACTATATGTTATGTTAAGCTCATGTTTATTTCTCACTCCAAAAGTATCTTTTACATGTTTTACATGTAATGTTAAGGGCTTGAATTCCTTGAGTAAGCGATGGATAGCCTTAAAGGAATTCAAATCCTGTGGTGCTGACATGGTCATGGTTCAGGAGACACATTTCCGATCAGGGGGTTCCTTTAACTATGCTTCCAAACTGTTCCCTACTGTTTTTTATGGCCTCCGACCCATCGGGGAAGGCTGGAGTAGCCATTCTGATTAAACATTCCTGTCCTATAAGAATTCTTACTTCACATCTAGATCCCCATGGTCGATATGTTCTCCTGAACTGTGTCCATTTAAACACGAACTTTACCTTAGCCAAAGTATATGCACCCAATTTGGGCCATATTGGTTTCCTCACAAAAGTTCTTGAGATATTGCGATCCTTCTCGCAACCTTTCATGATAGTCGGGGGCGACTTTAATATGTGCATGTCTTCTAATAGAGACAGATATGCTCTGTTTCAGAACACCCCACCACTTCGAACTCACAAACTGTCCACTTCCTTCCGGAAACGAATACGATCTCATAATCTTTTCGATGCATGGAGGGTGAAACACCCCACACACAGACAATATACTTTTTACTCACCCTCTCATAAGATGTACTCCCGTCTGGACCATTTTCTTATCTCAGCTCCTCTATTACCTAATGTTGTTACCTCCGAAATTAATCCCATCACTTGGTCCGACCATGCTCCCATTACCCTGGACCTGGCCCTACATGCTGCTCTACCCAAAACATGCCACTGGCGGCTCAACGAGTCTCTCTTGCGGAATGTGGAAACCAAAGACTGACTCCAACTGAAACTAAAAGAATATTTCCAGTTAAATAAAGGTTCTGTTTCGGGCCCATCCATTTTATGGGAGGCCCACAAGGCTTTTTTCAGAGGTGAATGCATTTCTGCCGGATCATGCATGAAGCAAGATTCTAATAAACAAAGATCTGAGCTTCTGATCCAACTGTGGATGGCGGAAATGCACTTACTCCGTTCTCCCACAGTAACTCGCCTATGGGTGGTGGTATCTGTCCGAAACCGAATCAAATCCTTTAAACATAAGTAGAATCTCCAAGTCCATGCTATGGTTCAGGCATAAGTTTTATGAATTTGCGGATAAACCTCATAGAATGCTAGTTCATAAATTCAAACCTCGCCCGTCCCTATCTATTCCTGACCATATAATACAGCCAGATGGTACCCCTACCTACTGTCCCCAGACCATGTCCAGGGTGTTTGTAGACTTTTATAACAAACTTTACAAATGCTTGAGCTCAGACCCAATGACCCAATTCACACAGGAGAAAATTAGACACCTTCCTAACACCCTTGCAACTGCCAAAAATGTCCCCAGATCAATGCTCTTCTCTTAATTCGCCTACTACTGCTGAAGAACTGGCTGACGTGATTAAACTACTTCTTATGCATAAAGCCCCGGGCCCCGACGGACTTCCATACTCCTTTTTTAAAACCTTTTCCCCAATTCTAGCCCCGCACATGCTTAAATATATTCTCATCTCTCCTTAAGGGTACCTTACCTCACCCTCCTTTTTTACACGCATACATCACCGTAATTCCTAAACCTGGCAAGGATCCATCCATTCCTGATAATTATCGCCCTATAGTCCTTTTAAATTCGGACTACAAAATTTTCACAAAAATACTTGCAAACAGACTCTCAGTGATATTGCCATCATTGATACACAGAGATCAAGTGGGATTTGTCCCCACGAGACATGCAGGCGATAATACACGACACGCGATAGACCTCATTGATTTATTAAATAGAACTAAACGCCCTGCTTTGATACTTAGTCTAGATGCCCAGAAAGCATTTGATCACCTTAGCTGGCCCTTCATGTTTGCAATTTTATTGAAATACGGTTTCTCGGGTCCCTTTATACAAGCTCTTCAAGCTCTATACTCAAGACCCACCTCCCAGGTCCAGCTCTCCTCCCATTTTTCACCATCTTTCTCCCTTAGTAATGGTACAAGACAGGGTTGCCCTTTGTCACCTTTACTTTTTATTCTCAGCTTAGAACCCTTGGCAACAGCCATACGTGGATGCCCTGATGTTGCGGGTGTACAACTGCGACAGGGCGAGTATAAGCTATCCCTCTTTGCAGATGATGTCCTCTTAACACTTACTCACCCACATACATCCCTTCCTTACCTCCATTATATCCTATCTTCCTTTAGTGCAATCTCAGGTTTCAAAATCAACGCTGCCAAAACAGAAGCACTACCTATTTAACATCACCCCCTCACAATTAGCTATACTGAAACAAAATTATAATTACCACTGGTGTCCCAGCTCACTGAAATATCTAGGAGTATAGCTCACATCATCCTATTCCTCTTTATATCAAGCTAATTTTCCCCCACTATTTAAAGAAATCAATCACCTACTGACCCATTGGACTACTCGTCCCCTCTCCCTTCTGGGTCGTATTAATGTTCTCAAAATGTCAATACTTCCTAAACTGTTGTATTTGTTTGAGACGCTCCCAGTGGCGATCCCAATATCACAATTGAAAACTCTTCAGAAGAGATGTCTCCGATTTATTTGTAGAGATGCTTCCCACCGGGTGGCAGGATCGGTGGTCATGGCTCGTAAAACCATAGGGGGACTAGGTGCTTCAGACTTTATAAAGTACTATTACGCATCACACTTAAGAGTGCTCATCTCCTGGACCGCTAGGAAAGCTCTGAATAGATGGGCAGAGATTGAAATGAGTGTTACCGCACCAGTACACCCATGCTACATGCTCTGGCCATCTAGTGACAAGCACATGCCTCAGTTGAGAAGTATCTGCCTGGCCCCAATGCTTTTTACCTTATCTATATGGAAAAGATGCTCTGAATGCTACTCTCTATACTCCCTGTGCTCACCACTGATAAACTTTCTCTTTAATCCAGACATCCCGGATAGTTTATCCTATGAACGTATGCTACATTGGACCCAGGCAGGGATCTTTCAACTTCGCCATCTTGTTAACTCGGTTACAAGACACTTTTTAACCTTCTCTGACCTACAAAAACAACAACAAATCAGTAAAACACTCTTCTATTTCTACTTGCAGCTCAGACACTTCTTTTCCACCAGATCCCCTTCCCTATACCTGGAGAAACCATCGGAATTTGAAATGCTATGTGCCAGTGGTCCCTAGGAATCCCAATTAATGTCCTCCATGTATAAAATCTTACACGAGGCCACCCCCTTAACTGTAGATAGTCACCATTGCATGTGAAAACGCTCTCAGATACTTCAACACGATATCTCCCTATTGGATTGGGGAAGAATATGGGAGTCCACCTCCAAAATCTCCCGCAGTGTGACCCATAAGGAAACCGTGCATAAAGTCCTACTATTTTGCTACAGAACCCCAGAACTCTTACATGCCTGTAACCCGACAATCTCAAAACAATGCTGGAGATGTAATAATGCAGTGGGTTCACACTTTCATAGTTTCTGGGAATTCCCCCCAGTTAATCAGTTCTGGACCCAGATCCAAACACTTCTGGAAAAATTGCTAGAGTTCCCTATTCCTTTAAATCCTATACATTACATGCTGGGTCTCCCTTTTCCAGGTATCCCCAAAAACGAAGCAAAGATTGATGTCCTTTATATTATTAGCTGCTAAACGAGCTATCCCCAGGCTATGGCTCTCTACCTCACCCCCCACAATCCCACAAACCCTTTCTATTATAGCAGATATACGTAGAATGGAACATCTGACTGCAGTAATAGACAATTCAATATAGAAGTTTTCAAAAATATGGCAGATATGGGATGATTTTGACTCTGGCCCTGATGTACATAGTTCCAGCCAATTGGAGACTGATACCTATAATGCTTCTCGTATTGAATCTTCTGTAGATTTAAGCTAGATGCACAGCTGTTTGTGGAGTTTCTCCATTGCTCTTTTGTTCCCCTTGCAGATATGGTGCAAATTACCTGCCGATACTAATCCGTATGTGTATAAACACTTTATGTCCATCTAGGCCGCAAACTCATTGTTATTGCTATTCCTAAGTTTTGTTTTTTTTTCTATCTTTTATTCCTTTTTATCAAAGACAGTGTATATTTGTATTACATGGAAAATTTGTGTTATTCGTGTGATTTTGTATAATCTTCAAAATTCTTTAAATAAACAATTTAAAAAGAAAACGGGAAAAGAAAAGACTCCACCTGGCTTGTCTAACAGATGTTTGGCATTCTGTAAGTACTGCAGATTCTTATGATCAGTGAAAATCGTTATGGAGTGAGGGGAACCCTCCAAGAGATGACACCACTCCTCTAATGCCAATTTAATTGCAAGAAGTTCCCGATCACCAAGAGCATAATTTTTCTCTGCCTGAGAATTTTTTTTGGAGACGAACGCACATGGTTGACGTTTCTTCTCAAAGGATTGAAGAAGCACAGCTCCCACCCGCATTGAAGAAGCGTCCACTTAAACAAAAAATGGATCTCCAGGATTTGGTCTTCCTCAAGAGAGGTCCAGAAACAAAGGCCTGTTTCAAATCATGAAATGCAGAGACAGCTTAATGGGACTACTCCTTGGCATTCGCACCCTTCTTGGTCAAGGCGATAATAGGTGCAGCAATGGAAGAGTAATTCCTAATGAACTGCCTATAATAATTTGTGAACCCAAGAAAGTGCTGTGTGGCCTTGAGGCTGGCAGAAAGAGGCCAGTTGGTAATGGCCAAGACCTTTCCAGGATCCATACGAAGACCCAAACTCGCGACAAAGCATCCCAGAAACTGGACCTCAGAACATTCAAAAGAACATTTATCCAGCTTGGCATAAAGATTATTCTCTCTAAGGCACTGAAGTACAATCCGGACATGGTTTCTGTGGATAAGCACATTTTCTGAAAAGATGAGAATGTCATCCAGATAGATGACAAAATATTGATACAGCAGATCCATGAAGATTTCGTTGACAGTTTTGAAACACAGCTGGGGCATTACACAAACCGAAAGGCGTAACCAAGTATTCATAATGCCCATCTCTAGTGCTAAACGCGGTTTTCAATTTGTTGTCACCATCACGTATCCGGATCAGATTGTATACACCTCTGAGATCCAACTTGGTAAAAATGGAGGCACCTTCCAACCTGTCGAATAGCTCAGATATTAAAGGTAACGGGTATCGATTTTTGATTGTCACTGCATTTAAACCTCAATAGTAAATGCAGGGTCTTAAGGTACCATCTTTTTTTGGCAACGAAAAAGAACTCTGCTCCCGCAGGCGGTGAGGATTTCCAGATGAAACCTCTCTCTAGATTTTCAGTAACATACTCATACATGGACTTGGTCTCTGGGATGGACAGAGGATAGGTACTGCCCTGGGCAGAGTTGCTCCGGGAACAAGGTCAATAGCATAGTCAAAGGACCTGTGAGGAAGAAGCAACTCAGCTGATTTTTTTCAGAACACATCCCGGAAATCGCTATATGCAGCGGGAAGAGCGGAAGATACAGATGTGGTTGCAACCGGAAGTCTCTCCTTGGGGCAACCTTGATTAGGCAGGACGAGAAACAGGAGGGACCCCAAGCCAGGATTTGCCCAGAAGCCCAGTCCACATGTGGAGAGTGGAGTTGTAGCCAAGGGAGACCCAATACAATGGTGGTTGAGGCCTTAGGTAAGATAAGGAAGGATATCCACTCCTGATGGAGTATACCTACCGACATCTTAATAGGGAGAGTCTGGAAGTGGATAGGGCCCCCTGGAAGAACAGTGCCATCAATTTCCAAGAAAACCAATGGTGTAGTGAAGGGCGAAAGGGTAAGCTTCATGAAAGATGCAGTTCTCCAGTCCATAAAATTGCCAGCAGCCCCGGAATCCAGATATGCCAAGGCCGATTGAGAGGAAGCACCTACATGAAGGAACACCAAAAGAAGAAGACGAGAAGGTGATATTTCTGGGTCCAATACTCCACCTTCCAGATGTATTGGACCCCAGTGTTTCCCGGACAAAGCGAGCAGGAGTCACAAAAATGTCCCTTGCCCCCACAATAGAGACACAGGCCCAGAGTTCTGCGCCTAGCACGTTCCTCGGGGGGTAAGCCTGGTCCGGCCCAGCTGCATAGGTTCCTCAGCTGGCAGAAGATGCTCCACGGGATGAAGGGAGTGCTGCCGTCTTTTTTCTAGGGACCTCTCCTGAAATCGAATATCGATCTGGTTACACAAGGAAATGACATCGTCCAGACCGGCGGGGATGGTTCTTCCCGCTATTTCATCCTTCACTCGGTCAGAGAGGCCATGTAAAAAGGTTGCAACTGAGGCCTCATTATTCCAGCTCAACTCAGAAACCAGAACCAGTTCCTTGAAGATATTCTGAAAGAGCTTCAATTCGGACAGACTAGAAACCACTGGTTCATTCTTCTCCCACAGGGGGGCAGCCCAGGCTAAAGCTACACCGGAGAGGAGGGAAATAATATAGGCTACCTTTGCTCGATCAGGCGAGAAGTTTTGAGGTTGGAGTTCAAAGTGAATAGTGCATTGGCTGAGAAACCCGCTGCACGCCTTGGAGTCCCCAGAGAAAAGGGACGGAGCTGACAGTTGCAGCGAATGTGTGGCTGCGACTGCAACCAGAATAGGTACAGCCACCGATTGTAATTGAGATTACTGAATCGGAGTTCCTAAAGAGGCCTGAAGCTGCTCGAAGCGGGAAGCCAAATCCTGGAGGAATCGCATCACCTATGTTTGATTAGATTCCTGGGTCTCGAGTCTGCGGACTATGCTCTGCAACGGATCATCTGCGGGTAGCGGCACATCAGCCGGGTCCGTGGCTGATGAAACTGTCAGATCACCAGAGGCCAGGTGACAGATGCACACCGTTGGGATTAGGAGTGCACCTCTAAGATAGTGGACCCTACGGTTGACTGCTGCGGATGGAGCTCTGGGTGGTTCAGGAAAACAGGCCCTCTGGAGCACCAACACAGATCACACTGGGAACTAGAGCATGAGATTCTCCAGGGCATGGAATCTAAAAGCCAGCAGGTGTTCACCAGAGGCCCCTGATGGTGGGGATGGATTTTGTTGCAGGTCGTGGCCCCCCAGGGTCTCCCAGCTCGCACTCAAGGTAGACTACTGGAGGATAGAGAGAAAGCAGCAGACTAGGACAACAAGGGATAGTCAGGAGATAAGTCAAAGGTCGGGGCAACAAGCAGATAGGGATAGTTAAAGAACACCCCAAAGGTCAGGATATGAAGCAGACAAGGACAGTCAAGAACAAGCCAAGGTCGGTAAACAGGATCAGATGTAGAACACACAGCAAAGAGCACGCAGGAAGCCAAACACACAATATTGATCAGCGAGGCTGGCTTGCAGTGCACAGGTTAATAAAGTGTTCCCAGTTAGAGGATGGGGTGGAGCCATGCTTGAGGGAAGATTACTTAAGCATCCAGGTGAAAGGCGGCCGGTCTCTTAAGCTGATTACACAGAGAGGTAAGCAGACATACATGAACATTACTGTAGATCCATGACAAGAGTTCACTATTACCATGTGAAGGAACAAATCCTGCTGGCATCACACAGACATGACAACACTGCTCCACAGTATGCCACCATGCAACTGCTTCCAGATCTATCCAGGCACACACTACAGCGGCGTCGCAACCTGGCAACAATCATCAAGAAACCACAAAGTCCCACACAAATGGAGATACCCTGCAACGCTCTCTATTACTCACAATGAGACCACAAAGTAAATCACGACAATGGAAGAAGGAATAACAACCTTACGTCAGTGGGGTATAATCCCCGATCAGGCCTCACATTCAGCATCGGCCCTACAACCAATCCAAAAAGAATGGCAAGTGGTATCACACAAACACTCCAATAAAAAACATACCGGTGGAAACTCCTAAATGTAATACAACGCTATCCACGAACCTCTTTGGTCATAGGAGTCTACAGTTTATTCTCCTGTTTTCCGAACCTCTTCGGTCATAGGAGTCTACAGTTTATTCTTCTGTTTTCCCCTCAACCACCTATAGCAGTTACACCTGCACGTAGATCCTTTCAAAGATCCATTTCTTATGACTCTACCTTTAACTTTAAGTAATTTTTGTTCTTTTTGTTCTATGTTTGATACACACAGCATTATTCAACGGCAGGTATATTCCACTGCTGAAGAAGATAAGCCTCACCCTACCATGACACAGGGTACTAAACCACCCAAGGACAGAATCCATGAACACAGTGAGTACTTAATCCATGTCACCATACGCCACAACCCATATCACCTCAAATGACTATCACATGCTTATGAATTAATGACGGGGCCTGAACCACCCTGCAAAAAGATTCTCCATGTGGAAAGAGACCTGCAAACACAGGACGGATATCCTCTGTGTGAAGGAAACACACTTCCAGAAGACCAAAGTCCCAAATTGCTTACACAGAGACTACCCCCATGTGTTTTTGGCATGCACACCTTACTACAAAAAAGGAGGAGTGCTAATGGCCCTAAGAAACTCCCTGTCCTTCCAAATGAAAGAGTCATTCATAGACTAAGGGGGCAGATACCTCATTATAACATTGAACATCAACTCCAAACCATACACGCTTGTAACATTATATGCCCAAAACTCCCACCAGCTCCGATTTCTAAGGAGAGTGCTTAAAAAAGCCCACTCTATGAAGTATGGAAACCTCCACATATGCAGAGACTTCAACCTGATCTCAAATCCCAAGATGGATACAACCACGAGCAAACCTAAATGCACAATAGAGAAAAAAAGGGGGGGGGGGGTTTCCGGTGCTCCGTAAAATGTGATGTCTAAAATAAATAGTACAAGGGTAGCTATAATAGCACATTAGCATAAGGCAGGTAAATTCTGGAATGAGGAGGCAGCCATCCTCAGAGGGTGTCCATTACCTCTGTTGATAATCAATGTTGTGAAAAGGAGGGGTGTGGAGGCGCCAAAAAGGCCAGTAGAAGGAGCTGTGAGCTCCGAGAGCGTAGCCTGTACTATCCCTGTACCATCCCCAACACCAGCCTGGACGCTTGCCGTGCATCAGTGACATCATTCCGCTTCCGTGCTCCAGAGTGGTCAGCGTGGAGCTTTCCATACACTGGATGCAGCAGTTCAGCCTGTGAACAGGCTCCACACCCAGACGCCTGAAGGAATGAGATCCGAGCCGGAAACAGGATAACAGCACATCCCAGGACACTTCCCAACTTAAAGAACATTTCCACCCTGCGAACCAGTAAGTGTAATTTTTACACAAACCTAAAGGCACAGCTTCCCTTCACACCCTATTCCACACAGAGGAACTGCTCGATGCATGGAGATGCCTCCATGCCAACAAGAGAAACTACACCTTTCTCTCACATAGGCATAGCTCGTATTCACGTATAGACATGTTCCTAATGGACAAGTGGCTCCTACAGCAGGTCACCGCCACACATATACGTGATATTATGTGATCAGACCACGCTGCAATAGCATTGTCTATTAAGGAAAAGGATGCCTCCCCTTCCTCTCCCATCTGGCGCTGAAATGTTAGATTATTACAAGAACCCCACACATATCCAGTGATCTCTCAGCATCTCCGGGAATTTTTCCTAAACAATTATACATCAGTAGAAGACCCATACACCCTTTGGAATGCTCATAAGGCATTCATGAGGGGCATACTTATACAATTAGGGGTTAGAGAGAAAAAAGATACACCTCAAAACTTAACGCTGTGCTATTTGAAATACACAATAAAACATCACCTAATACTACCTAACAAATACACTTTCCAAAGAGACAAACTGAGAGAACATCTCGCACAATAATATGACAAACACCTCAGATGCCTACAACTAGAATCCTATGCCAATGCTAACAGAGCAGGCAAATACCTGGCTAACAGAATCAAGGCAGCACGCACCAAATCCAGAATAGCACACTTAAAGGGGTTGTAAAACCTCATGTTTTTTCACCTTAATGCATCCTATGCATTAAAGGTGAAAAAACACCTGTTAGTGACCCCCAGCCCCCCCCCCCCATTTTACTTACCTGAGCCCTGGACTTTCCAACGGTGAGGACGCGCTGTCAGGGCTGTCTCAATGAGTGGGCACAGCCAGGCACTGC
The DNA here is from genome assembly GCA_037952835.1 of Lithobates septentrionalis. Taxonomy (NCBI): domain Eukaryota; kingdom Metazoa; phylum Chordata; class Amphibia; order Anura; family Ranidae; genus Lithobates; species Lithobates septentrionalis. Next base: position 2,949,856 of record JBBDGP010000609.1, on the reverse strand, counting down.
CCAGGGGCCCCAGCTGCATGGGGGCCCCTGCACTTTCCCTAAAGCAGCTGGTCCTTGAGCCCACACTGCCCGGAAATTGGGGGCCCCACGATGGCACTGAGAGTGATGGATACACAGGTGAGGCAGGCTGGCAGCGGTGCACCGTGCTGAGCAGAACGATACCTATTATTTCACAGCCAGCAGGGAGGGGCAGAGTCAGAGCACCAGTGATGCTCTGACCCCGCCCCATGCAGCTTAAATGCTCTGGACTCGAAGGCTGTGGGGTAGGAGCTGGAGTGGGAGCTGCTGAGTTGGCAGCACTAGAGACCACCCGCGGAAGTAGCATTGTAGATGGTGTCATACTGAGCCCAGCTGTTCAGCACTGTTTGCACTGAAGGGCTTGGAATGCCTGGAGGGATGCTCCCTCCTCCACCCCTCCTTCTGCCTGCTTGATTGGTATAGGTGAGTCCAATGCTGGAGGTGGGCACATAGCCAAAAGTTCACATGCACTGTATCTCCACTGGAAAAGGGGGTACTACATGGATGGAATAATGGTGCTGGCGGATATCAAGAGTGTATGGGGGAAAACCATGCTGAGGGGTGGATCTGGGGTGTATAGGGGGTAGCAATGCTCGGGGTATCTTGGGTGGCCACAGTGTAGGGGGTATCAGGGATGTAGTGGGGTCACAATACAAGGGGTATCTTATGGTATATATGGTAACAGTGCTTGGGGGAATATCTAGGGTGTAGAGGGGCCATAGTGCTGGGGAGGCACCAATCTAGCAGATATATTATATTATATGCACAGGACAGCTTTGTTACTTTATGTATGTAGTATTTTCCCACTGTTTCTTTGCTGTACAGAATGATTGTTCATGTAGCTGTAGATCTAGAGGGGTCAGAGTGCTGGGGGATATCTGGAATGTAGAGGGGTCAGAGTGCTGGGGGGATATCTGGGGTGTAGATGGGTCAGAGTGCTGGGAGGATATCTGGGGTGTAGAGAGTTCAGAGTGCTGGGGGGATATCTAGGGTGTAGAGAGGTCAGAGTGCTGAAGGATATCTAGGGTGTAGAGGGGTCAGAGTGATGGGGGGGACATCTGGGGTGTAGAGGGGTCACAGTGCTGGGGGATTATCTGGGATGTAGAGGGGTCAGAGTACTGGGGGGATAACTGGGGTGTAGAGGGGTCAGAGTGCTGCGGGGATATCTGGGATGTAGAGGGGTAAGAGTGCTGGGGGGATATCTGGGATGTAGAGGGGTCAGAGTGCTGGGGGGATATTTGGGGTGTAGAGGGGTCAGAGTGCTGGGGGGATATCTGGGGTGTAGAGGGGTCAGAGTGCTGGGGGGATATCTAGGTTGTAGAGGAGCCATAGTGCTGGGGAGGCATCAATCTAGCAGATATATTATATGCACAGGACAGCTTTGTTACTTTATGTATGTAGTATTTTCCCACTGTTTCTTTGCTTTACATAATGATTGTTCACGTAGTTAATGCGAGGTTCCACCCAAAAGGGGAAGGTTTGCTTGTCTCCATTGTAGGGGCCCCAGAGCATTACTTTGCCCAGGGGTCCATGATGCTATTAAGACGGCCCTGCGCACTGTCCCTCTGCCTGGGGTTCTCGGCAGTTGATTGGATAGATTGATAGCAGCACAGCCATTGGCTCCTGCTGCTGTCAATCAAATCCAATGACTCGGGAGGTGGGGGGCGGGGCCGAGTCATACATTCGATGGCTATGGACGCCGAATGCTGGACTCTGGAGCACGCCCGCAAGGTAACCCCCTGGGAGAGCACTTCTCCTAGGGGGTTAACTGATGCGGGGAGGAGCCGTGAGAGCCACCGCGGGACCCCAGAAGTCAGTGTTTGGGGCCACGCTGTGCAAAACGAACTACACAGTGGAGGTAAGTATGATGTTTGTTATTTTAAAAAAAAATATTTGAAGCTTTACAATTACTTTAATATACCCTACCCTGCATCACAAAATCACTAATCCACAAGAAATAACGAACCAGTCTGCCGAATACTATGGCACACTGTACAACCTACACAGAGACACCTCAACCCCACAACCAACCACAGAAAAAATGCAGTTTCCACAAAGACTTAAACTTCCATCACTCTCTGAAACCCAACTTAGAAAACTAAACTCTCCATTTACAACCCACGAAATAGAAGCAGTCATTGCTACACTACCGAACGATAAATCACCAGGACCAGATGGTTTCTCAAACAAATATTTCAAAACGTTTAAGACAATTTTATCATCATCAGCCTTTCCCCAAGAGATGCTGAGAGCTCATATGGTAACCTTACCCAAACCTGGGAAAGACCCCACTACCCCAGCCAATTTTAGACCAATATCCCTACTAAATTCAGACATCAAAGTATATGCAAATCTACTGGCCACACGCCTAACTGACATCATCCCCTCTATTATCCAATGTGATCAGATGGGATTTGTGAAGGTGAGACAAACTTCAGATGCTACCAGAAGAATTATAAATATTATTCACCATACTGAGAAAACCCAAACGCCTTCTCTACTACTATCCATAGACGCAGAGAAGGCGTTTGATAGTGTCCTCTGGAAGTAGATAGAAATGGTACTGTCCAAGTTCAGTTTTGAGGAACCTATACTAACTGCAGTTCTAGCCCTATACTCCTGCCCATCAGCCCAAGTGTACACATCAGGCCTCTTATCCACAATGGTGACCCTAGAGGGGGGCCAGAGGGGGCCCTGACCCCCAACATTATGCTGCCAGCGCTGTCAATAGCAGGGGCAGGACAGCAGGAGGAGGCTGGGGAACCCCACAGTGGCAGAACACCAGGGCCCGGTGGCAAGACAACCTTTGCAACCCTGATAGTTCTCCCACTGCTTTGGACCCTTATATTTTCTTGGTATGCTGGTGACATATATCTCTTGTTCTCTGTCACCCTGGGGGGGCCCAATACAGTAGGAAGGGAGCTCACTGCAGAACATGTGAAAGGGCCGTTGTGGGATCGTAGTAAAGGGGTAAAGGGCCCCAGGATAGATCTATCTATCTATCTATCTATCTATCTATCTATCTATATATATATATATTTTTTTTTTTTGCATTTTATATTGGCCCCCTATTTTTGTCCCTGTCCCCCCATGTACCCCCCCCTAAATATGAAAGCTGGAGACGCCACTGCTTATCCACACCCTTCAGCATATCCAATAGGACTTGTCAAGGTTGCCCCCTTTCTCCTACAATATTCAACTTAATGATAGAATCCTTAGCAGAGACAATCAGAACACATGCCTCAATAACCGGTTTCCAGTTTGGCTCTAACAGGCACGTCATAAACCTATATTCGCAGATGATGTCGTTCTTCTTCTGACAAACCCGCTCACCTCTCTAGTACAAGCCCACAAAATATTAACAGACTTCTGGTGACATCTCATATTAGAGAGTCAATTTCACCAAATCTCTAATCTTAAGCATGGGAGTACCACAGCCAGAAACATCCTACAAGAAAGCCTCCCCTATGCATGGAGCAAAAAGGGCATATCGTACTTAAAAATCACCCTGACAAACACAACCTCCTCTTTAACCAATGTCAACATTAAGCCATTAATAGCCAAACTGGAAACCCAACTAAAATAAATCACAAGAAAGGAAATATCCTGGTTAGGCAAAATAGTGGCTTTCAAAATGTCAATCTTACCGCAGATCTTATGTCACGTACCTGGTAGGTTGTGAGCCTGAAGTGCAGAGAAAGACCTCCCTTACAGCTCCCACTCCCGTTCCCCTGGAATGGAAACAGAGGGTCAGGAGTGAAGAGTGGTATGGGTGCCTGGCAGGATCAACAGCTGCTGGAAGTACAGAAGTGATGGCACCCTCCTGAATCAGGAACCTGAAGACGGAAACTGGAATGCAGGTAGGACCAGGAACCCAACAGGTAAGCAGGCCGGATAGTGGAATGCTGGACTGGAACCATGAACAAGCAGTAGGTAGCAGACTGGAACGCTGGGCTGGAACCAGGAACAACAGCAGGTAGTAGCCTGGAACGCTGGACTGGAACCGGGAACAACAGCAGGTAGTAATCTGGAACGCTGGACTGGAACCAGGAACAACAGAAGGTAGTAGCCTGAAATGCTGGACTGGAACCAGGAACAACAGCAAGTAGTAGCCTGGAACGCTGGACTGGAACCAGGAACAAGCAGTAGGTAACAGACTGGAACGCTGGGCTGGAACCAGGAACAAGCAGTAGGTAGCAGACTGGAACGCTAGACTGGAACCAGGAACAACAGCAGGTAGTAGCCTGGAACGCTGGACTGGAACCAGGAACAAGCAGTAGGTAACAGACTGGAACGCTGGGCTGGAACCAGGAACAAGCAGTAGGTAGCAGACTGGAACGCTGGACTGGAACCAGGAACAAGCAGTAGGTAGCAGACTGGAACGCTGGACTGAAACCAGGAACAACAGCAGGTAACAGACTGGAAGCCGGTATATACAGCGGAGGGTCAACAAGCCGGTGGTCGGTAGTGGTCGGACAGCAGAGGTACCAGGGGTAATGCAGAGGGATGGTCAGGCAAGCCAAGAGGGTCTGGTGCAGGCGGATAGCAGGATGGTCAAACAGGAAGCCGGGTCAGATAACAGGATACACAGATCAGATCAGGAAACACTCACAGAACGCTGTAGAGCAGACAGCGGGGATAGAGTGTGACAGGCCGGTTTAAATAGCCCGCCTGACACCAGCGGGAGTGCGCGCGTGCGTGCCCGTGCGTGACCGCACCCGTGAATGCGCGCGCATGCGCAATGGAACCCGTGGCCGAGTTCCCGTGCGCCTGGGACGCCGGTTACTGGCAGGATCTTCATGACATCTTATACATATTTCGCACCCTACCAATCCTTATACCTCCCCACTACATTCAAACAAATCTCATGTGGAAATTCATATGGGGTGAAAAAAAAGCTAGATGCTCCCGAAACAACCTCTTCCCACATAAAAGAGTAGGAGGGGCTGGATTAGTAGACATACGCAACTACCTCTAGGCAGTTAGATTAGACCATCTTAAATATTGGTTCCACAAGCGTAACACAACACTGTGGGTAGAAATAGAGAGAACGCTGACCCCAATGACTGACTTAACAGCATTCCTCATGGGCGACATTTGGAAACCCTGGGAAACTCTGTACCTTTCCCCTTCCATACAGAGATCCATACAGGCCTGGAGATTCCTCCTGAGACAACATTACACTGACACACATGAAATAAAATACAGGTTCCCTATATGCCTTCTAGAGGCAAAAATCTCTATGCTATCAACAACAAAGCTTCCAATACATGGCATACTACATTTACAAGACCTTCTAAGAGAACACAAGCCGAAATCTGCAGAACAAATAATGACTGAATATAATCTGCCAGACAACATGCTTTTCTCATGTGTACGTATCTCACACTTCCTAAAATCACACCCTGTCCCAGGAATAAATATACCAGCAAAAGCATGGTAATTCTATTCAAGCCCTAAACATAACATCAACGGGAAATCATTATTCTACAACCTCATCCATGACAAACAAACTTTCCAAAAGTCAGCAGCACTTAGGAAATGGGAGATAGATTTGGGTACCACATTTCCAGATGACCAATGGCAACATGCCTTCAGGGGAATACACAAAGCATCCCACTGTGTCAATCACTGGGAAATGACACTTAAAATAACCAATAGATGCCACTATACCCCGTACAGATTAGCCACATACTTCCCAGATACCCTATCGCCCCTATGCTGGAGGAAATGTGGCCAAACTGGTCACCTCCTACATACCCTCTGGGATTGCCCAAGCATAACAAGCTTATGGAACAAGACATTCCAGATGATTTAATCAATTACAGGAATTTTAACCTCCCCCAACCCAGCACTAGCAATCCTCAACATAGGGATAGAAAAATTCCCTCCCAACTTCAGACCAGTCATTACCCACATCCTTCTAGCAACCCGCACTCTAATACTCCACAACTGGAAAGACACTCTCTCAATAAACCCCTCAGATGTGGTACAACTAGTTCACCGAAATCACACTTTTGAACGCCTACTGGCGATTAACTCATCAACATGTAAGAAATTTGATAGATTCCAAGGGAAAAATATAATAGCCTATAATACCCATAATACCATTTTTAATGATTGTTATAACTGAACAAATAGTCAAATGTTGTGACATGTTATATACCAAAGTGTAATGTGTGCATCTATATATCTAATTGTTAACATATGTAAAATTCAATAAAAAATATTGAAACAAAAAAATAATCTGTGTTTAACACTCCCCTGGTTCCAGAGGAAGGACCACTGCTCCCTACCTTCTCAAGACCTGTCACATGGGTGGATTGTTTATTCAGATTATTTTAAGTTTCTTATCTGAATGAATATGGTAAGAGCTGACTGGAGCCTTGCCAGTGCTTGTATCATTACACTGCAATTGTTTTCTTTTTATCGCATTGACCATGTTCTTTCTTGATCTTTCTCTTCCTTTCTTCTCCTACCATCATTCCCCTTTGTCACGGCCCTTTCCCTTCCCCCCACCTCCCAGCACTCTAGGATTGAATAAGATTGATCACTTTCATCTGCTTTTATTGCAGGTCATCCACCACTATACTCCTAAAAATTAGGAAAAATTATGGAAGGCCTATAAACCACCAATTGTTTAAGTATTTATCAAATTATCTTTCACAGTCTTTGAGCAGAAATGTAAGGATGATCCTTTTTCTCCAGGCTTGATTTCCTTGCTATACAGCCAACTATTCCATAAATCCCCACTGCCTTGTCAAAACTACATGCAGAAATGGACAAATGAACTAAATACCACTATAGAGACCAAATCCTTTTCCCAGAATGCGAATGACCTGGAAACAAGAGGTCTATGCAATGCTTCATGAGCTCCTGCAACTCCCCGTTGTTTTAAAACCCCTGTGAGGCACTCCTTAAAGAGGAACTGCAGTCTGCTCACATAACTTGTAATTAAAAAACATCTTTGCCTTTCTAAAGCTTCCCTGCAACCACTTTGCATATTATTTTATATATACTGTGATTCTGTACTTGCCAAATATGCTGCAGAAATCTCCTTCTGCTAAATCTGCCTGCATCCATTTTAACTGTGGGCAGCTGAAGTTGCTGCCTGTTCACTTCCTGGATTTACACAGACACACAAGGGGCACACCTCCAGCTCTGCAGCCCTGCAGCCCTGCAGCTCTCATTGGCCCTCTGACTCATCCCGCTTTCCTTCCTGGCAAACTCTCACAAGAGTGAGAGAGAGAAATGTGCATGATGCCATACGCCTAAGCATTTTACCAACAAGAAACAGGAAGTGGGGTGTATAAGGTATTTACTGGCATCAAAAAAATAGTTTTACTATCCAAAGTTAAAACAACAAGGGCAGAAGATTTAATAGATGGAAAGTTGAAAAAATTACCGAAGTTCTGCATTAATTTGAAACCCGAAGTCCTTACAAAACATCAATTTACGCTAATGACTTGTTTGTTGATGGCAAATAACTAAACCATAGCAAAAGCATATATGCTATAAAACTATGGGAAGAAACGGCGCTGCCTGAAAACCTGTTTGCTGAGCATATACAGAAAACATCAGAAATATGTTTTTTATACCTTCCTCATACACCAAACTCGTTTGTCTCCTTAATGATGTGTACAGAGGGATTAATTTGGGTTACTGGTACTTGATGCAAATGAGTAGGAGACATCCAAATTTTCCTTATACTATAGATATCTATGCATATGGCAATGGAACTAGTATAACCTGTAAATAGAATGGTATATAGTGTGTAGGTAAATAGCTGAAAGGAAATGCTATATAATATTGGTAAGCAAGCTTCCAGTGTTAACCCCAAGGGACGTACCCGCGAATAGTAATCAAAAGTTACATATGGTGCGAACCAGCTGGAAGCACACACTCTATATTACAGTCCACATATTCTGGTGATCTATGCTAATTCCTAAATACACAATTATATCATCCATATGTATACATGCATCAGTATGAAAAAATGCTTCACAGTTCATATATTAGAATCCAGATCCAGTATATATTGCAACAGTTGGGTCACAGTAAATGCAATAGTCCCATGCATTTTCCACTACAACGAGTCAGGAGGTTCCTAGGGGTGACTTTCGTGTATACACTGTTGTCAGGTGACTTTTGTGCTCCCCCTTCAAATTGCCTACTCACCGACTCCTGGAACCCCTACAGGGGTATTGGGCCTGTAGGAGCGGGCAACCTCTGGGGAAGGATCATACATATTCCGCGGTCCACGCGGGGAGCCACTCAGGGACAGGGAAGAAAGAAAGAAAGAAGAAGAAGCTCAGAGAACAGTGGCGATATCCAGGTCGGAGGCTGTATGGCAGAAAGGATGTGCCACCCTAGTTGTTTGCCTGTATGGTACATGTGAAGGACACGGCTCAGTTTGTGGTCACTCTGAGCCGTGTCCTTCACATGTACCATACCGGCAAACAACTAGGGTGGCACATCCTTTCTGCCATACAGCCTCCGACCTGGATATCGCCACTCTTTCTTTCTTTCTTCCCTGTCCCTGAATGGCTCCCCGCGTGGACCGCGGAATATGTCCGAATCCTTCCCCAGAGGTTGCCCGCTCCTAATTCCAGGCTCCGAGGCCGCCGTCTCCATATCAGATGCCTGAGGGTATTGCTGCAATTTTACCCACCTGGATTTACCTGAGGTACCCATGAGAAGCAACAGCGAGCAGTGGAGTCCATCCTATCATTACAGGCCCAATACCCCTGTAGGGGTTCCAGGAGTCGGTAAGTAGGCCAATTTGAAGGGGGAGCACAAAAGTCACCTGACAACAATGTATACACGAAAGTCACCCCTGGGAACCTTCTGACTCGTTGTAGTGGAAAACGCATGGGGCTATTGCATTTACTGTGACCCAACTGTTGCAATATATACTGGATCTGGATTCTAATATATGAACTGTGAAGCATTTTTTCATACTGATGCATGTATACATATGGATGATATAATTGTGTATTTAGGAATTAGCATAGATCACCAGAATATGTGGACTGTAATATAGAGTGTGTGCTTCCAGCTGGTTCGCACCATATGTAACTTTTGATTACTATTGGCGGGTACGTCCCTTGGGGTTAACACTGGAAGCTTGCTTACCAATATTATATAGCATTTCCTTTCAGCTATTTACCTACACACTATATACCACTCTATTTACAGGTTATACTAGTTCCATTGCCATATGCATAGATATCTATAGTATAAGGAAAATTTGGATGTCTCCTACTCATTTGCATCAAGTACCAATAACCCAAATTAATCCCTCTGTACACATCATAAAGGAGAAAAAAGAGTTTGGTGTATGAGGAAGGTAAAAAAAACATCTTTCTGATGTTTCCTGTATATGCTCAGCAAACAGGTTTTCAGGTAGCGCCATTTCTTCCCATAGTTTTATAGCATATATTAGTGGCAGGTAGGGATGAGCTTCGTGTTCGAGTCGAACCCATGTTCGACTCGAACATCGGCTGTTCGGTCGTTCGCCGAATTGCGAACGATATGGGCCGTTCGCGCCAAATTCGTGTGGCGCGTCACGGCCCATAATTCATCGCAGTGCATTGCTTGCTGATGATTGGCCAAGCATGCACTATGACCCGCATGCTTGGCCAATCACAGCGCCGCCTGAACAGAGAGCCGTAATTGGCCAAAGCCAAGGAGGCTTTGGCCAATTATGGCTCAGGGGATTTAGTACACGCCCCACACTATATAAGGCAGCCTGCACGGCGGCCCTGTGCAGTGTGTTCCGGAGTGCTTAGAGAGAGAGAGAGAGACAGTGTCATTTCATTTGAGTTAGCTAGATTAGGCAGGACAGTCAGTCAGTGAGCTGCACTTAAAGTGTATTGTGTATATATATATGCATCCCAGGTGTTGCATATATATATATATATACACTGTATTCAGTTTAGCTAGATCCGTTCCTGTTATCTTCTAGACTATTTACATTTAGTGCAGTGCGTCCTTCCCACAGTGTTCAGCTAGATCCGTTCCTGTTATCTTCCTACTGACAGGCAGGCTTGTCTTGTTACAGTATTTACAGCTACCTAAAGAAAATTACTGGTGTTCTTTTGATCCTATTAGTACCACGGTCAGGCAGCTGGACTATTTACATTTAGTACAGTGCGTCCTGCTCACAGTGTTCAGCTAGATCCGTTCCTGTTATCTTCATACTGACAGGCAGGCTTGTCTTGTTACAGTATATAAAGCTACCTGAAGAAAATTACTGGTGTTCTTTTGATCCTATTAGTACCACAGTTAGGCAGCTAGACTATTTACATTTAGTGCAGTGCGTCCTGCTCACAGTGTTCAGCTAGATCCGTTCCTGTTATCTTCCTACTGACAGGCAGGCTTGTCTTGTTACAGTATATAAAGCTACCTGAAGAAAATTACTGGTGTTCTTTTGATCCTATTAGTACCACGGTCAGGCAGCTAGACTATTTACATTTAGTGCAGTGCGTCCTGCTCACAGTGTTCAGCTAGATCCGTTCCTGTTATCTTCCTACTGACAGGCAGGCTTGTCTTGTTACAGTATATAAAGCTACCTGAAGAAAATTACTGGTGTTCTTTTGATCCTATTAGTACCACGGTCAGGCAGCTAGACTATTTACATTTAGTGCAGTGCGTCCTGCTCACAGTGTTCAGCTAAACCTACAAGTTAGTGGGGTGCGTCCACCTCACAGTGTTCAGCTAAAGCTACCTGTAGAAGGTTGGTGGTGTTCTCATACTACAGGCAGGCAGTTGATTTTGCTAGCTGCAGTATCAGTACATATATATATATATATATATATATATATATATATATATATATCCCAGCTTAGTGCAGCTACAGGCCATTAGTATGTCTGGAAGGCCAAGAAGGAGAGGCAGACAGTCACAAGCCAATAAGAGAGGGCAAGCAGGCTCTGTGTCTAGTGCTGGTCGTGGAGACGGTGCATCCTCATCAGCACGTGGCCATGGGACACGCTTGGCCTTTTTTTCGGCAGCTGGCTGTGTTGAGCCGCAACATGCGGAAGACTTGGTCGAGTGGATGACCAAGCCGTCCTCATCCTCCTCATCCTCTCTCACCCATGCCCAGGGTGCTTTGTCTGGCAAAGCAGCGGCCTCTTCCCTCGGCTCAATGTCATCAGTGACTCCTTCCCTAGCTCCACCATGTCCTCCTGAGGAGTCCCTCCAACTGTTTGACCACAGTGTTGGGTACATGCTCCAGGAGGATGCCCAGCGTTTGGAAGGCTCTGATGATGATACTGAGCTCGATGAAGGCAGTAACATGAGCTTTGACAGAAGGGGTGCCCAAGAAGGACAGCAATCTGGCAGTCATGTTCCCCCTGCTGCAGCATACTGCCAGGTTTGCTCCAGTGATGAGGAGGGAGGGGATGATGAGGTCACTGACTCAACGTGGGCGCCTGATAGGAGAGAGGAGGAGGAGGAGGAGGCGGCACATCACCAACGAGGCAGGATGCCCTCCAGGGGCCAGCCTAAGGGCAGCACATTGACTGCATCACACCCCAAAGCTCCACATGTGCAGGGCGCTGCAGTCTCTGCGCGTTATTCAAAAAGTTCTTTGGTGTGGGCCTTTTTTGAGACGAGTGCATCAGATCGCACCGCTGCTATTTGCAACATATGTCTCAAGCGTATCTCACGTGGCCAAAACATCTCCCGCTTGGGTACCACATGCTTGACCAGACATATGTTGACCTGCCATGCAGTTCGTTGGCAAGCGTATCTAAAAGACCCACACCAAAGAACAAAGAGGACCTCTCCTTGCTCCTCATCAGCTGAGATTTCCAACCCCACTAGACCTCCAGTCCTCTCTGAGACCTGCACTGAGAGGAATGAAGGTGTAGAATTAGGTGTGTCACAGCCAAGTACTTGTGGGCAATCTGCTTTTGGTACACCGACGTCAGATTGTACCAGGCAAATTTCCCTGCCCCAGCTGCTGCACCGCTGAAAGAAGTTTGCTCCCAGCCATCCACATGCCCAGCGGTTGAATGCTAGCTTGGCAAAATTGCTAGCACTTCAACTGCTGCCTTTTCAGTTGGTAGACTCTGCCCCCTTCCGTGAGTTTGTGGAATGTGCGGTTCCTCAGTGGCAGGTACCCAAATGCCACTTTTTCTCACGGAAGGCGATTCCGGCTCTCTACCGGCATGTGGAAGGCAATGTCCATGCCTCGCTGGACAGGGCGGTCAGCGGTAAGGTGCATATTACCGCTGACTCATGGTCCAGCAGGCATGGACAGGAACGTTACCTAAGTTTCACGGCGCATTGGGTGACTCTGCTGGCAGCTGGGAAGGATGCAGGACAAGGTGCAGTAGTGTTGGAGGTTGTTCCGCCACCACGCCTCCAAAATGCTAATGATTGTGACACACCTCTCTCCTCCACCCCCTCCTCTTCTTCCTCCATGGCTTCTTCCTCGGAACCAGCGGTGCTCCGTAGTCGTTCAAGGGGCTACGCAAGTACGCAGGCCAAAAGATGCCATGCGGTGCTTGAGCTGGTGTGCTTGGGGGACAGGAGCCACACTGGGGCAGAGGTTCTGTCAGCTCTGCAGGGGCAGGTTCAGAGGTGGTTGACGCCACGCCAACTTAAGGCAGGAATGGTGGTTTGCGACAATGGCACCAACCTCCTCTCTGCCCTCCAACAGGGACAAATGACCCATGTGCCCTGTTTGGCTCACGTCCTTAACTTGGTGGTGCAGCGGTTCTTGGGCAGGTACCCGAGCTTACAGGATGTCCTGAGGCAGGCCAGGAAAGTCTGTGTGCATTTCCGCCAGTCATATAATGCCAGTGCTCGGCTGACGGACCTCCAAAAGGAGTTTAACCTGCCCAAGAACCGCCTAATCTGTGACATGCCCACCAGGTGGAACTCAACGTTGGCCATGCTGCAGCGGCTGCACACGCAGCAGAGGGCCATCAATGAGTACCTGTGCGACTATGGCACCAGGACAGGGTCAGGGGAGCTTGTTTTTTTTTCCTCACGCCAGTGGGCCATGATCAGGGATGCATGCACGGTCCTGTCACCATTCGAGGAGGCCACGAGGATGGTGAGCAGTGACAGTGCATGCATCAGTGACACTGTCCCCCTTGTCCACCTGTTGTAGCACACGCTGCGTGGAATAATGGACAGGGCACTTGAGGCAGAACAGAGGCAGGAAGAGGAGGACTTCCTTAGCTCTCAAGGCCCCCTTTATCCAGACAGTGTTCCTGCGTGCCCGCCGATCACACAGGAAGAGGACGAGGAGGAGAAGGAGGAGGAGGAAGATTGTGTCAGTATGGAGGTGGAGCCTGGCACTCAGCATCAGCAGCAGTCTTTAAGGGATCAGTCCCAAGAAACACATGGACTTGTACGTGGCTGGGAGGAGGTGGCTGCGGACGTTGTCATCCTTAGTGACCCAGAGGACTCCGGACCGAATGCCTCAGCAAACCTACGCTGCATGGCCTCCCTGATCCTGCAAAGCCTGCAGAAGGATCCTCGTATTCGTGGTATCAAGGAGAAGGACCAATACTGGCTGGCAACCCTCCTTGATCCACGTTACAAGAGTAAGGTTGCGGACCTTATCTTGCCATTGCAGAGGGAGCAGAGGATGAAACATCTTCGGGAGGCCTTGCAGAAAGGTCTGTGCAACGCGTTCCCAGAGACTGGGAGGTTACAAACTCCTGTTTCTGGACAACGTGTTGCTGAGGCTTCGGTCAGTCAAAGAAGGAGCGGTGGAGAAGGTGGCCGTCTGACCGATGCGTTCAGACAATTTTTTGGTCCGCAGCCCCAAGGTATGATCGGTTCCAGCAACCATCGCCAGCGTCTGTTTTACATGGTGCAGGAATACCTAGGGGCAAGATCAGACTTGGACACCTTTCCCACTGAAAATCCTCTGGGTTACTGGGTCTTGAGGATGGATCACTGGCCAGAGCTTGCACAGTATGCAATTGAGCTACTGGCCTGTCCTGCATCCAGCGTTCTTTCGGAACGCACATTCAGTGCTGCTGGAGGCGTGGTAACCGATCACAGGGTGCGTCTGTCCACTGACTCGGTCGATCGACTGACCTTCATAAAAATGAATCAGTCTTAGATCACCACCAGCTACCAAGCACCTGATGCTGATGTAACCGAATAATTTTTTTTGAAATCTCAGATCCCTTCAAAGACTGCCTATGCTGATGCTGAGTGACTATCCGTGAGTAATTATCCTCTTCCTCCTCAATCATCATGCTGATAGCTTGTAAGAACATTTTTGGTTCTGGGCGCCACCACCAGTGCCTAAGGCACAATTTTTCAGCCCCTGTTTAACAGGGGCGTGTAATTACAATTTTTGATGCAATACTTTGCAGCAGGGCTCGTTCCTGCGTTCCAACTAGAGTGTCTGTGAGGGGTTGCAGTGTTGTGGCACCAGCACCAGTGCCTAAGGCCCAATTTTTCTGCCCCTGTCTAACAGGGGCGTGTAATTACAATTTTTGATGCAATACTTTGCAGCAGGGCTCGTTCCTGCGTTCCAACTAGAGTGTCTGTGAGGGGTTGCAGTGTTGTGGCACCAGCACCAGTGCCTAAGGCCCAATTTTTCTGCCCCTGTCTAACAGGGACGTGTAATTACAATTTTTGATGCAATACTTTGCAGCAGGGCTCGTTCCTGCGTTCCAACTAGAGTGTCTGTGAGTGTTGTGGCACCAGCACCAGTGCCTAAGGCCTAATTTTTCAGCTCCTGTTCAACAGGGGCATGTAATTACAATTCTTGATCTAATATTTCACAGCAGGGCCCTGTGAGGGCTTACAGTGTTGTGGCCACAGCAACACCTAAGGCCCAAATTTCTGCTGAGTATATAGGGCAGGACCCTACTTTCAAACATCTAACTTACAAACGACTCCTACTTGCAAACGGAAGGAGACAACAGGAAGTGAGATGAAATCTACCCCTAGGAAGGGAAATTCTCTCCTGTAAGAGTTAATATGGGGAAAAAAATTCTCCTTTCCACTGATGCTTTCCAATCCTTGTTCCACAAAAAAACCCAAATTTTCAAAAAACATTTTTCATTGGGACAAAAAGTGAGGTGAAATCTTCTGAAGAGGAGGAAAGACAGCAAAACAAATGTCACAGGGGTGATAACCCTTCCCTATGTTTTCCAAAAAGCTTAAAAAAGATTTTTTGGCTGGAGCTAAACACGTTAAAAATGTACCCGTTCAAAATTACAAAGAGATTCTACTTAACAACAAACCTACAGTCCCTGTCTTGTTTGCACCGCCTGTATACTGCTGTTCAGAGTATATAGGGCCTGGTGGCCCCACACCTTTCCTTATTTTAATTTGGGTGCGGGGTTCCCCTTAATATCCATACAAGACCCAAATGGCCTGGTAATGGACTGGGGGGTACCCATGCCGTTTGTCTCACTGATTTTCATCCATATTGCCATGACCCGACATTACATTAAACCCGCAAGCAGTTTTAAATGAGATTTTTTCCTTTGAAAATGACATTTGGTGCAGGGACTGTTCTAAACACGGGAAACACGCGTCACTTTACAGGCATACTATAGACACCCCCCAGGTACGATATTTAAAGGAATATTTCACTTTTTTTTTTTTTTACTTTAAGCATCATTAAAATCACTGCTCCCGAAAAAACGGCCGTTTTTAAAAGTTTTTTTTGCATTGATACATGTCCCCTGGGGTAGGACCCGGGTCCCCAAACCCTTTTTAGGACAATACCATGCAAATTAGCCTTTAAAATGAGCACTTTTGATTTCGAACGTTCGAGTCCCATAGACGTCAATGGGGTTCTAACGTTCGTGCAAACTTTCGGTCCGTTCGCAGGTTCTGGTGCGAACCGAACCGGGGGGTGTTCAGCTCATCCCTAGTGGCAGGGCATTCCTTGTGAGTGCTTTGCGTAAGGGAGGCAGCAACCTGTTCTTTTACCATATATACCTGTCCTGAAGCGCGGTTTCTTAGGATTATTACGCATAGCAAAAGCATGGCTTTCTAACATCTCGCACTGGCTGAAGTAGTATCCAGAGCTCACTGGATATTTTCCAGTAAAAAACTAACAGCAAAACTTTAGGACACAACACTCAAATGTAGATATATATTCAAATAAAGATATTTGAGACTCATGGATAACCCTCTTCTTGCCATGCGGCTTTGATCAGTGCCTAACTGACTTATGAACCTTTTAAATGTTCTACACTGAAGGGTAGGTTTCTCCTCACAAACCCCAGGTGCACAAGGACCCCTTTCTACCCCTACTCCTACCCAGTGGCATAGTTAGCATATCTGGCACCCGGGGCTGGACATTTTTTTGCCATGGTATGTGGCAATATAGGGTCACCATGCCAAAACTGTGGGCATTGTCAGATTGCATTAACAGTGGGAGGGGCTTAAAGGGCCATATGCTTTAATGACTGTGCCACAAGCGAGTATGTAACAGACAATACACACTTCAGTATGCTAATTTTAATAAAATAAAAATGTTCTATTGCATATCCTTTACAACACACAACTAACCTTAAAGTGATATTAAAGTCTTGTTTTTTCTAAACAATAAACATGTTACACTTACCTGCTCTGTGTAGTGGTTTTGCACTGGGGAGCTTGGATCCTCCTCTTCTTGGGTCCCTCGCCCGCGCACCTGGCCCCTCCCTCTTTCTGGGTGCCCCCACAGCAAGCAGCCTCATATGGGGGCACCCAAGCAGGCACGCTCCCGAGCCGCAGCTCTATGTGTCCATTAGACATGTGCAGGATGACAAAATTTGTTTAGTTTCATTTCGATACGGTATTTAACTAAATTTGTTTAGTTAAATTCGTTGCATTCGTTACATTCGTTTTCGGAATTCGTTTCGTTTCCTATTCGAATTCGAAAAAATTCTACCACATTCGAAAAAAACTGTCAAATTCGAAAAAATTCTACCACATTCGAAAAAAACTGTCAAATTCGAAAAAATTCGACCACATTCGTAAAAAACTGTCAAATTCAAAAAAATTCGACCACATTAGAAAAAAACTGTCAAATTCGAAAAAATTCGACCACATTAGAAAAAAAACTATAAAATGCGAAAAAATTCTACCACATTCGAAAAAAACATTAACTGAATTTGAAAAAGTAAACTATATATAACCATTTTGCGAAATTTGAAATTCATATAGAATGAAATCGAATTCCAATAGAAAAGATTAGGATAGAATAGAAAGTATAAAAGAATAGCATAGAAAAACATTAGAACAGAATAGAAAAAAATATAATATATTGTATTCTAATCTTTTCTATTCGAATTCATTCTGTACCAAATTCCAATTTTGGAAGATGGTTATATATATATATATATATATATATATATATATATATATATATATATATATATTTATATATATTTATATATATATTATATTATATTTTTTTCTATTCTGTTCCATTGTTTTTCAATGCTATTCTTTTCTATTCTATTCTAAACTTTTCTATTCGAATTTGAATTAATTCTATGCGAAATTCGAATTTCGGAAGATGGCTTCTAAAATTAGAATTTCGTATAGAATGAATTCGAATTTCAATAGAAAAGATTAGAATAGAAAATAATAGAAATAGAATAGACTAGAAAAACAATAGAACAGAAGAGAATAAAATATAATATATATATTATATTTTTTCTATTCTGTTTCATTGTTTTTCTATGCTATTCTTTTTTATTCTATTCTAAACTTTTCTATTCAAATTTGAATTCATTCTATACGAAATTCGAATTTCGGAAGATGGCTTTTGAAATTCGAATTTCATATAGAATGAATTTGAATAGAAAATAATAGAAAATAGAAAATAATAGAAAAGAATAGACTAGAAAAACAATAGAACAGAACAGAATAAAATATAATATATATATTATATCTTATTCTATTCTGTTCTATTGTTTTTCTAGTCTATTCTTTCTACTCTATTTTCATCTTTTCTATTCAAATTCAAATTCATTTTATACGAAATTCGGAAGATGGTTATATATATATTATATTTTTTCTATTCTGTTCTATTGTTTTTCTATTATTTTCTATTATATTCTGATCTTTTCTATTTGAATTCAAATTCATTCTATACAAAATTCGAATTTCGGAAAATGGTTATATAGAAATAGAATGAAATCAAATTCTAATAGAAATGAATAGAATAGAAAAACAATAGAACAGTAAAACAGAATAGTAAGAAATATTATATATATAATATAAAAATATATATAATATATATATATATATATATATATATAAAACCATCTTCCGAAATTGGAATTTGGTACAGAATGAATTCGAATAGAAAAGATTAGAATATAATATAATATAATAGATAATATAATAATAGAAAAGAATAGAAAAACAATAGACCAGCATAGAAAAAATAAATAAATATATATATATAAAACCATCTTCCGAAATTTGAATCACTTATAAAATGAATTTGAATTGAAAAGATTAGAATAGAGTAGAAGAGAAAAGACTAGAAAAACAATAGAACAGAATAGAATAAAAAATATATATTATATTTTATTCTGTTCTGTTCTATTGTTTGTCTAGTCTATTATTTTCTATTCTAATCTTTTCTATTCAAATTCGAATTCATTCTATAGGAAATTCCACTTTGAGAAGCCATCTTCCGAAATTCGAATCGTATAGAATGAATTCAAATTTGAATAGAAAAGTTTAGAATAGAATAGAAAAGAATAGCATAGAAAAACAACAAAACAGAATAGAAAAAAAAATATATATATATAATATATAATTTTTATATATATAATTTATATATATATATATATATATATATATATATATATATATATATATATATATATATATATATATATATATATATATAAACATCTTCCAAAATTTGCATTTCATATAGACCGAAATCAAATTTGAATATAAAAGATTAGAATAGAATAGAAAATAAAATAAAAGAATAGACTAGAAAAACAATAGAACAGAATAGAAGAAAATATAATATATATATTATATTTTCTTCTATTCTGTTCTATTGTTTTTCTAGTCTATTCTTTTCTATTATTTTCTGTTATAATCTTTTATATTCAAAATTCGAATTCATTCTATACGAAATTTAAACTTCAGAAGCCATGTTCCGAAATTAGAATTTCGTATAGAATGAATTTGAATTTGAATTGAAAAGACTATTATAGAATATAAAATAATAGAAAAGAAAAGCATAAAAAAAAACAATAGAAGAGAATAATAAAAAAAAATATATATATATATATATATATATATATATATATATATATATATATATTCTATTGCTTTATTATTTTATATTCTATCTTATTGTTTTTTTTAGAAAAACGTTTTCTATTTTTTCGAATTCGATTCAAATTCGATTTGAATATGTTTTCGAATTCGATTCGAATATGTTTTCGAATTCGTTTGGTTTTTTTCGGATTCGTTTAAATTCTTTACTTTTGTAATTCGGAAATTCGGATGCATCCGAATTTCCGAATAATGAAAAATTTGTCCGAATTTCGATTCGGAACGAAACGAAATGCACATGCCTAGTGTCCATCCACACATGGAGCCATGGCTCGACTCCGCTCCTTCCGTCTTCTGATTGGCTCACTGGCTGTGATTGACAGCAGTGTGAGCCAATGGCTCCCGCTGCTGGCAAAAGCCAATCAGGAGTGTGAGTCCCCAGACAGCCAAGGCAGTAGTCAGGAGTAAGAAATGTAAAACACAGTGAGGGGAATTGATCAAAACTGGTGCAGTCAGAATTTGGAACAACTGTGCATGGCAACCAATCAGCTTCTATCTTCAGCTTGTTCAGCTTTAAAAATGAAAGCTATGAGCTGATTGGTTGCCATGCACAGCTGTTCCAAACTGTCTGCTCTAGTTTTGATAAATTTCCCTAAGGGCTCATTCAGACAGGTGCTGAGATAGGTCCTGTATGCTGAGCCACTTTTTACTGCATCTGCATCCACTAGAGCAGTGGCTCTCAACTCCAGTCCTCAGGACCCACCAACAGGCCAGGTTTGCAAGATAGCTGAAATAGATCACAGGTGATATCACTTGCTGCTCAGTGATTGCAGTATTCTAGTCTGCAACTCCCCAAGGTAATACTTAAAATCTGGCCTGTTGGTGGATCCCGAGGACTGGAGTTGAGAACCACTGCACTAGAGAGCTTCACCTATAGAAGTGGGTGCACAGATCTGAATGCAGACACCGTGCATTCGGATACATGCATCCCTTCCTGTCTGCGTGTGAAAATTTTGACATTCGACTATGTCCATGCAACTGCTGCTTCCCAATTGACTTTGACTGGACTGCCCACACAGGGATGCACAGAACACCATGCATCCCCACGCAGTACACGGCCATCACACTGAGCATGGATGCATATGCTTATTCTCCATGTGAATGAGGCTTTATTGTCATGTGGGCCAGATAGCAGGATAGCTGGACCGGCACCCAGCTCAGCCTCTCAGGCCGGTCCAGGCATGTGAGCAAATCCCAACCATATGGTTGCGATCTTCCCCCAGCCTGGACCAACTCTGTGATATTAGCCAAAAGCGGGCTTTAGCCCGCTGTCACCTGAAAATGGGTCACAGGAGTGCAAAACAATCTGCACTGATGTGATCAACAGGAGAAGTCCAACCAAACAGGCTTTGGCTGTACTTCTCCTTTAATAAATCTACCACATGACCTGTCTCTCTACTCCTGTTTGGCATTACTTGCAACAATTAAGAAATGTCCCCATTTATGTTTTGAACTCACCCTTCAGGGCCCAGGCAGGCTCTTCCTCAGACTAGGCTTTAAATCCAGGCTTTTTCACCCTGAAGCTGAAAGGTCCTCCACTCACCCTCTTTCCTAGTCCAGAGGGCCTCCATGATCCCCCTCTCATAGTCCAGGGCCTCCAGACACCCCCTCTCCTAATCTGGGACCTCCAGGAACCCCCTCACCTAGTCCAGTCAATGGCCACCTCTGCACCCACCCCCTAGTCCAGAGCCTCCTCTGCACTCCTCTCCCAGTCCATAGCCTCCTTTACAGTCCACCCCAAGTTAAGAGCCTCCTCTGCACCCTGCTCTCCGAATCCAGGTCGACCCCATTTTTCAAGTCCAGGGCCTCCTCTACACCCCTCAGTCCAGGGCCTCTGGTGTACTTCCCCCTAGTCCAGGGCCTCCTCTGTATCCCCCTTCCAGGGCCTCCTCTGCACCCCCCAGTCAAGGGCCTCCTGTTTAATCCCCTCCTAGAACAGGGCCTCCTTGGTACCCCCCCAGTCCAGGGCCTCCACTGCACCCCCCCCAGTCCAGGGCCTTCTCTGCACCCCCCAGTCCAGGGCCTCCTCTGCACCCGCCAGCCCAGGGCCTCCTCTGCACTCCCCATCAGCCCAGGCTTCCACTGCACCCTCCAGTCCAGGGCCTCCTCTAACCCTAATCCCAGTCCGGGGCCTCCTCTTCACCCCCCCAGTCCAGGGCCTTATTTGAAGCCTCCACTTCTTTGGGATGCCTCATTCAGAAAAGACATAGACTGTCACTGGGCAGGACTAAGAGGGAGACCTGTCTGCATTACACTTGATCAGGCGGCAGTGACACCCTTAGAGCAGCAGTTCCCAGTGCGGGTGGGGATGGCACCTCTGGCGGCACCCCCCCCCAAGATACGTCACCCAGGGCAGGCGCCCCCCTATGCCCCCCTAGTTTCAGGCCCTGCTCCTACCCTATCACTTGGTTCCATCTTCTGCATAGACACCAAGCAGCTTCCAGGTTTTATTGCCAAAACTTAATTGAACAAGCTGAGGTTAGAAGCTGATTGGCTACCATGCACAGATGCACCAGATTTTAAGTACACCTGTTTTAGTAAATCTCCCCCAATGTCTTTCATTACCCCATGTTAAAATATACTAGTAATGTATGGTTAATGTGTGTACACCATAATTATCTCTTGTTTTTTCACTACCAGCTGTAAACTCTGGACTATTTTGTTAAAAAAATATTGAAAAAGAAAAAAAAATATATCTTGGTTCCTGCAGCTTAAATACAAGGCACACAGACTCAGTGCTTGGAAAATATAGTGCAGCCTATATAAATCCAAGTTCCAGGCCAAAACATAGGACTAGTGGCGTTGGCCTAATTTCATGTGGGGTAAGGGGTGTCACAATCTCTCCTTGTATAGACGTTTGATGACTTGATGTAGGAAAGATAGCTTAGTAGAATATCAGTGTTAAGGAAGAGTTTAAATACACACACATAGAAAATGTCAGAAAGGCATCTGCTGGCCATTTTGACATTGGAATATATATCCATGCATAGAAGAAATGTCCACATCAGAAAAAAACTGTATCATACACGTTTAAACATCCAGTAAGATCTGTTCAACAGAGGGAGGTAATGATTTCTCTGTGGTAAATTAAATAATCTCAAAAATGTACTGTGATATAATCAAGCAAAGGGATATTCCTTTTATACTCCTCAGCAGTATAATATGGAATGGTCTCAAACTGCTGTGAGATCTCAGGCTACCTGCTGGAGATGCTTGAAAAGAGGAATTGTACAACCTGGAAATGCCCTAGTTACTGTAGTATCTTATTAAGTATTTGACGTGCATTCTCTGATATTTTTAACAATGGACCTTTCAGTAACTTTACAGTAGCAGTATATTTTTTTTTAAAGCTGTAGTTTTTGTATCATTAAAAAACACTCACTGGTGCCCTAGTAAAGTGTCTATGCCTAAACTGAGATGATGCCATCAGTTTGCTGCAGGCGGTAGTACGCATTTCTTAATTATCCTTACCCCTAGTGATCAGACTGCAACGCTGTAACTCTAAAGCAAGTCGCAGGTGAAAGGCTGAGGCAGGGGCTCAACTGTATCAGACATTTGTGTGCACAGCCAATAACTGCTCAAGATTTAGACATAGTTATTAACAATGAGTATCAAAATGCAGGCATGCTGTTTAATGGCCTCTTTCACACCTTTAAATGTTGAGGTGGTATGTTACTGCAAGCATGTTAATGCATGTTGCATTCAGGGAGCCCATTCATTTTGAAAGGGTGTCAGCACACTTAAAATGGGACCTGACCCTTTTTGAACAAACAGCACACCACAACGCTTGGTAGTGCATAACTGCATGTTGAAGAGTGCTACAATGCAGGTTAGTTGCCTGCCCTGAATGAATGGCGCCCCAATGCAATAATATGTGCATGTAATAACATGCTACAGTAGTGTGCATTGCGGTAACATGCCCATTACTGTATCTCAAGGGCGTGAAATCATTCTTACCGTAATATAAGCCCTCAAAATGTTATTGTCCTTGTTTGACATTCATCAAATACGCACCTGTCTGTTCCTCAGATCTTTGTTCTGTTCAAGAACTATGGCATCTGGAAAAATCTTTACAACCAGCGATTCCAGCAGTGCCAGATGCAAGCATCACTTACCGTGTGCTGTTGTTCTATCTGTTGGCCCCTTTGTCATTTTAACCTGTAGTGATGTGAGGGCTTCTGGATGGAACCACAGCATGCAACATAGGACCATTCATGTGACCCAAAAGAAAGTGTATCAGATATAAAGATGCTGCTGGAGGCCATAACGCTTGAACAAAGCGAAAATCTGAGGAAATGAAGAAGGGGCAGCAGGACACGTAGGTAAAAATGGTCTCATTTTACAGGTATTTTTTTTTTTCAAATTAGTGGCAGGGTCACTTTAATGAAGCCAAAATACAGTACAGCATATCTGAATGCATATATAAATATAGCCCTAGGATAAACTCTTTAGCTAGAGCTCCATTTAGCTATCCCCTTATAGGTGCTGCTCCATCATATCCCTATCCAATTGCTACCTGTTAAGGATATTTGATTTTAGTGTTTACAGTGGCATCAGCTGAAGAATTCTCTGTTCCAATGTTTGAGGGACAAAAGGTCCTTCTGAACTACTTACATTTTTTGTACACAATGACATTTGTTGAATCCATGCAAAATACTGCTGTTTAATCAGCAATTACTGAAAACAAATTTGTAGCTGGATATGATTTATGTTGCTAATTTGTTTTTGATCCCATTTTTCATTTTAGCAAAAGTAAGAAAGCACACACCTAATAAAAGCCTATTGGTAGCTCAGGCTCAGTGGGATTTACAAGTTTATGTCTTTATTAAAATGCCCCCACCATCTCTTAACCCACTCTTGTTTTATGTAGGACTGTTTATATGTTTGGTGTATATACAGTATATGCCACCGATCAGCCATCACTTCATGACCACTGACAGTAACACCCCACTCACACTTGTGCGACTTGTCATACAACTTTGGGCATCAAAGTCGTATGACAAGTCGTACCCCATGTTTTCCAATGATAACCATTCATATATGTGAAGAACTAGGAAAAAACTGCCCCAAGGGATAGTACGGGTAAGATAATTGGCAAGATATAAAGCAATGGTACTAAAGAAGTATAAAAAATACATTTTTATTATTCAGTGAAAAAATACAAAATATAAAGAGCAAACATCTAAAAGCATTATATTGGAACACATATGAATATACATATAACAGTTGCTACGTGTTGAGACACGCAAATTATGGGACATAAAGTCGATTATAGACAGTGGTCGCAACAAATCCCAATTGGTTTTGGAAAAAAGCCAAGAGGCTAGTTGAATATTGTATTCATTCCTTTCCTCAGGGGTTAACTGGGAGCATGCTGATATAGTTAGGTCATATGTCCCTTTGAATGGTAATGCACAGCACTATTGAAATAGATGAGACCTCACGCCTCCAAAAACTGCTAGGTCACCTATCAAATCTCAGCAAGGCTGGATAGAGGAGAGTGGGAGAGATGTCCCTCCCACTTCTAGGTTCTTGGGAGATTCCCAGGCATAGTATGATATATGAGTATACTGTCAATGGGGCTGGAACGAATGTAAACCCTGTACTGGAGCGGCAAATCAGGGTAACACAGGGAGAGCCAAAACGGACCGCAGATATATGCCTTCAACAGCAACACAAATGCCTGGGGTAGAGAGGATAACCTGGCTGTGCAGTAAGTTTTGTTCAGCCAGGATATCCGCTCTACCCCAGGAACCTAGAACCAAGAACCTAGAAGTGGGAGGGACATCTTTCCCACTCTCCTCTATCCATCCTTGCTGAGATTTGATAGGTGACCTAGCAGTTTTTGGAGGCGTGAGGTCTCATCTATTTCAATAGTGCTGTGCATTACCATTCAAAGGGACATATGACCTAACTATATCAGCATGCTCCCAGTTAACCCCTGAGGAAGGAAATGAATACAATATTCAACTAGCCTCTTGGCTTTTTTCCGAAACATGTTGGGATTTGTTGCGACCACTATCTATAATTGACTTTATGTCCCATAATTTGTGTGTCCCATCACGTAGCAGCTCTTATATGTATATTCATATGTGTCCTAATATAATTCTTTTAGATGTTTGCTCTTTATATTTTGTATTTTTTTCACTGAATAATAAAAAAATATTTTTTATACTTCTTTAGTACCATTGCTTTATATCTTGACAATTATCTTACCCGTACTATCCCTTGGGGCAGTTTTTTCCTAGTTCTTCAAATATTTTGGGATGTAGTAAGAGTTGTCAAGGAGTCTCTTTTGTTTGGGTTTCTCCATTCTCTATAATATTTACCATTCATATATGTGGGACTTAAAGTTGCAGCGATTCAGAGTAGTTCATGCACTACTTTGGTCTGACTTTAATGCAACTTGAGACTTCAATGTTAACCCTCAAAGGCTGCATGAAAGTCGTACCTGAATGTTTATAAAAATCAATAGATGGTGTTGCGCTCCAATACAAATAAATGAATAAAGTGCTAATCAAAGGCAAAAATAACTTAAAAAATGCACATGCTATGAGACCTTCAAATAACAAATAAAGGTACACAATGCATCAATATGTGAAAACATAAAAGAATAGTGGTCAAGTAAAGTGCAAAGGTGCTAATAAAGTGACTATAGTGAATAAAATATGTAACCTTCAAGTATTAATGTGTAAAAGTACATAATACATAAACAATTTGAAGGTAGTCCGTGTAATAAATAAAAGTGCAAATAGTGCTAATCAATCGCAGTCGGGAAAAGCTGAATTCCTCCGAACTCAAAAAGTGCAAGGTGCAAAGCAAAAAGTGCTATGTAGCATCAACAGGTGGCGCTGTGACTTCAGTAGTTGTGGATCCTCCAGTGTAAATGACACCCGTGGGTGTACTAACTTTTTACCTTACTGCTGTAAGATAAGAAGCATTCAGAGAAACAAAGGGGGATGATCACTCAAAGGAGGGGTTCTCCTGCTCGTTCCTTTCTGGGGGTCTCAGTATGTGCAGAGCCTAATGGGTGCTTCCTCTTTATTCCTTTCACTCAAGATTAGGTCAGTGGCAAAGGACCGCTCAAATGCATCAAACCGGACATGTATAAGGAAATTCGGAGAGAAAAAAAGAGCCTCTATGGTGTAGTATGCTTTAAGATGGTCGTTTATTTATAATATAACAGAGTATTCAGGTGCTCACATTTAATGTTAAAATCATGCACAGTGTAAAAACGAGCATCGAGCTACCAGCCTGGACGTCACTTCTGGTGTCTGTATGTCCTACGCGTTACGTCACTGTCACGTGACTTCATCGGGGATAGAATATGGCAGAGGAATTGTCCTTAAATAGGTTGTATACAATGTGATTAGCAGTAAGGTAAGAAGTTAGTACACCCACAGGTGTCATTTACACTGGAGGTCCACCATCTATTGATTTTTACATACTTTTTACTGTAGGTAGTGTTTGACCCTCACGGTGTCTGCTGCACCTAGATCTATTTTTATTAATTTTCCGTAGTAGCGCGGGAATATTTATTATTCCAGTACCTGAATGTTTTACATTGGGTCCATTGGGTCCGACTTTGCAGAGGGAACATTTTACATCCAAGGCACCCAGCCAAAGTTGAAAATGCAAAAAACGCTGCGCTAACTAGTGAAAAGGAGCAGCTACATACAGTGTGACAAACAACAATATGAAATCATAAAAGTCCAAATGCAGCGCTAAAATAAAATAAATGTCCAAATAATGATAATAGTCCATAGAAATCAATCAGCAACACAAGATGATATGAAACCTCCACCAAACTTCAGTGTGTAAAAGGAAAGCACACCACACCCACGTGCTATCAGTCTGCTTACCAGAAAGATATAAAAAATAGGCGATGTACTCATATATTGCAGAGGGTCAACAGCAAATCCAAATGGCACACTCCATCATGGGCAGGCACAGCATGGAAACAATCAGGTCACCACATATCAGAAGGCTCAGGACTCGTATTGAAGATGGACAGGTTGGTGCAGTCATCAGCAGGAACAAACCAGCAAACAGAAAGCAACAATAGTGAAGCCCGTAAGGTAAAACAGTCGTAGTTTATTGTAGTCTACTTACAGGTATGAAGTAAAAATCATCACAGAAAACAGGAACAATCCGCGGTTCTCAGCGTACTTGCATTGACCAGCCTGACATGTTTCATCCTATGTGGATATCATCAGAGGCGTGGCCAATGATGCAAGCACGCTCAAATATATAATGCACTTCTTAAGTCATGCTGACCCCTGATAGGACAGCATGACACATACAACAGCTGTTTTTAATAGCACATTCCGGCCGCACCTGCGCACTACGGCCGTGCTGTCTTTAAACTAGGAAGTAACAGGACAGTCACGATCGGCCGCACATGCGCAGTACGGCCGTGCGTTCCAGCGTGGCAGGAAGACAAAACCAGCCAGCCGCACATGCGCAGTACGGCCGTGCGTTCCAGCGTAGCAGGAAGACAAAACCAGCCAGCACATCCATTCAATATAAAGGATGGGAAGACCTGATTAATGCCGTCCTTGCTGGTTGGTATTAACGACCCGACCGCGCATGCGCGGTACGGTCTTACTAACCAGGAGTTTTTTCATGAATGGAACAATAGAACCAGGGGAAAAAAAGGGGAAGGAAACAATAAAACATAAACCGTATATGTGCAATTGAGCTGTGCAAAGCAAAAAGCAACAGCCTAAACCAGCCCAAATGTGTTCTCCCCATGATGGGCGGAACAAAGTCACCGCCAGCCAAAAGGGGAAAAAAAACAATAAGGGACTGCACATGTGCCGTAACAGCATCTGGAGGGTGAGTGACACCCGAACCGGAAATAACTATTAAGGCACATACGTGTAACACATCAGCAGATACATAACTATAAGATGATTAATCAAATGTTATTATACATCAACAATTTAAAAACCTTCATAGACCAATACAAAGTATAACATTTAAAAAGAATATATCGGATATTACAGAGAAAAAAGGAGGAAGTTCTCAGTCTAATATAGCGATAATATAAACCCTGAAAAATATGTGCATATATCCAGGGTAAAATAATAAATTTTTTTTTTTTTTTTTTTTTAAACAAATATGGTAAAAAATAATAAAAAATATATATAAAAATAATAGCAATATAAATGTGGACACTGCCCCCAGGTGTCAAAAATATATATGTATAAACAAAAATACATGTACTAAAAAAATATATATTAGCTATTATTAATGAAACAATTTACATCCCAGTCGACGTTCATGCCGAAAGGGGTATAGCATTTTAGGTCGTATATCCAGCGGGTCTCTAATTTGGAAATTTCCCGTTTGGACGAACTCCCACGCCAGTGAGGGTTAAACCTATCAATGGCCACAAAGGTCGTTCCCATAGGGTTCTTATTGTGGTATTCCAAGTAGTGCCGGGAGACAGTGTGTTTCGGGAATCCCTTCTTGATATTAGCTATGTGCTCATTTACCCTAACATGCATAGCCCGTGTTGTACGGCCCACATATTGTATACCGCAGGGGCAAATCAATAAGTATACCACATTAAGCGAGGTGCAAGTAATGAAGGTGTTAACATCAAAGACTCTACCTGTGGCATGAGATTTAAACTGGCATATTTTCCTGCTCTTATTCTTATTGATAGCACAAACGTTACAACAGCGGCAAGGATGATAGCCTTTAGATTTTTGAAAAAAGGACACTCTATTAGGGGCGTCTAAAATGTTGGGTGCTACTTGGAGTTTAAGAGGGGGAACACCTTTAAATATGACTTGTGGCCGATCAGGAAGTACTGGATCCAACACCTTATCATTTTTGAGGACTCCCCAATGCTTAGTTAGAATCTTTTTAATCTCAGAGTGTTGCTGAGAATAGGTCGTGACCATTGAAAAATTGTAATTAATCTCACTTGACGAGGATTTTTCTTTGATCTGTAAGATCGAAGCTCGATCTGTAGCGCCCACCTCATTGATAACTGTACTCAACTCATCAGGTGAATACCCCTTTTCAATGAACCTTTCTTTCAAAGTGGCAGCCTGTATAAAAAAGTCTTCTTTAAGGGTACAGTTCCGCCGTAGATGGAGGAATTGACTCCTAGGTACCGATTTGAGCCACGAAGGGTGATGACAGCTACCCTGCCCAATATATCCGTTCCTATCGGTACTCTTAAAAAAGGTGGACATATTAAATGCACCATCTTTGACTTGTATAGTTAGGTCCAAGAAATTAATTCTGCTGGTGCTGCTCTCAAACTGTAAAACAATACCCAATGGATTATCATTGAGTTGATGCATGAAGGTAGTAAGTGACATCATGTCGCCATCCCACAGGAGGAGGATGTCGTCTATATATCTCCCCCAGAAGATCAATTCCGATCGTCTGTTGGAATAGACGACATCCTCCTCCCATTTGGCCATGAACAGATTGGCCATGCTTGGTGCAAATTTTGCACCCATGGCAACACCTCTGTTCTGGAGGTAGTGAACTCCTCCAAACCAGAAATAGTTATGGGTCATGGCGTATCTCAGTAAATCCAGGATAAAATCCCGTTGAGCAGGGATCAGTTCAGCATCTCTATTCAGAAACTGTTCCACCGCTTCTAGCCCGTCTAGATGGGAAATGATGGTGTAGAGGGATGCCACATCAGCAGTGGCCATGATGTATCCCTCTTTCCATTCTAAATTTTCAAAAGTGCGAACTATTTGTGCAGAATCTTTAATATAGGAAGGGGTGCCAGATACAAGAGGTTGTAGAAAACCATCGATATATTTACCGATTCTGGAGGTAATAGAGTCCAACCCACTTATGATGGGCCTTCCCGGAGGGTTAACCAGACATTTATGTAGCGAAACGCGTCAGTATTGTTATGCAATAGCCTTATCATATGCTGTGTATAACCTATGTTTGCTATTATATGTATTTGGTATGGGTATTTTCCCACTGGAGCTCCTAACTTATATTTATATGTTGTTACATTCATTCATTATCCTTCAATAAAGCATTTTAATATTTTATTTACTGCCTTGCTCACATCTATAGTTAGCTGCCTAAAAACCCCGCTCGGGGGACCTTTTCCCATTTTTCTTGTCCATATTGGGGTGAGCAGCATTGACTCCTTAATGTGTCTTCCCTCTTTGCTATACAAATTTGGGTGGTTAAACACCCCTTCCCCCATTTGACACATGGGAGTTAGACATGAGCTGTGCACGGTCTGTTCTCCTGTATATATCCCTCTGTGTTAATCCTAGATACCACATAGATTATATCCATATATTTTCCAAAAATGTGTTAAATCGCATGTAAATCGCATATTAGGATTTTAAGTAGACTCTCAATAAGAGGACTAAATCGGAATTATATTTCTTCCCTTGAGCTCACTAAATCAGTTACGCTCTGGTATTGTGAGTCTGTATTATTATTATACTTGAGTCTATAATCCATAGCCTTGTTCGTGGTTGCGAATAGAGTAAAATCGCATCGCAACCGTGAGGGATCCACTGGATCCGATGCAAATTTCCTTATTTGGGTTGCTATACATTTACTATTTTGTGTATCTGGGAGTTATTTTTGTGTATTTGAGAGTTATTTCCTTTCAAACAAATCTATTTAAACGTTGAAATTATGTTGCCATTTCTGGGTTGTTGTGGTTTTTACATATTTTTGGGAATATTGTTAGAATTGTCAGTGCACAGTTTCCAATGTTTACTTTGTATTATCAATAAGCAATTATGTAGAAAACTTTTGTTATTTGTTGTTTTTCATAAATCGCATTTGTGAGCTCGTTTGTGTGCCTCTCGATCGGCGCCTCCCCGCTTGCAGCTTGCGCCATCGGGGCCCCTGCGATGCCTGCACTGTCGCGTGCTCCCTGGGTCGGGGATCATGTTCCCTGATGTGTCTTCCCGGCAGGGTGGGGGAGCTCAGTCACCTGCGCTCCCCTTGTCTCTCCCTTTGGATGGCCGGATTCCCGGATCGGCCACCCATGGGCGTGATTACCCTGCCGGCGGCATCCCCCATCACCTTTGGACGTTGCGTGCGGTGTGCGCACACGTGCGGGTCGCGTGTGCGTGCGGCCACATGATGTCACGTATTTTACGGCGAAGGTGACGACAGATGTCGGGGCTTCGCCTTGATGGACGCCGAGGGAGCCACACGAGGCCTGCCAATGGTGGCCACAGCCTCCCTCTACACTCTGGGGTTAAGGGGCGGAAGAAACGATACCTTTTGTCAATTTCAGTACTAATTAAGGACACTATTTAATGAGGGTGGATTTGGGTGTGATCCCTCCACTTCCTCCTTGGACGGCCAGACTCTTTTTCCTCAACAGTAGGAGTGAGTAAGAACTTATGATTCATCTGATTATCAATGCTCTGCCAGACCCCATAGAATAATATTTTACTTATATTTAATTTTGATTTATGTGCACACCAGCTCTGGATGCCGTAGACTTAGATACTTGGCAATATCATGCACTTTTTCCTCAAATTCACACATCACACATACACTCATTTGTTTTGTGTTGGTTTTTATTTATATATTTTTTTTTTTGTTGTTTCTCTGCTGTTTAAACACTCACTCGCATCATTTTCATGCATTGCTTTTTTCACACAGACTTAGATACTTGGCAATATCATGCACTTTTTCCTCAAATTCACACATCACACATACACTCATTTAGTTTTTTTTTTTTTTTTTTTTTTTTTCTCTGTTTAAAACACTCACTCGCATCATTTTCATGCACATTCCTTTTTTCACATATATTTTACATGTTATTATTCACTGTGCACATCCCTCACTTCTCTTCCTATCACTGTCATTGTCAGCATTTAATGACAAGGTCATCCCTGACATATTTTATATTAGTTACACTAATATAGTCACTTTACTCATTTTATTATCCCTCATATGATCAATTCAAGCTATAATAGATTATTACAACA
Organism: Lithobates septentrionalis; assembly: GCA_037952835.1. Lineage (NCBI taxonomy): Eukaryota > Metazoa > Chordata > Amphibia > Anura > Ranidae > Lithobates > Lithobates septentrionalis. Next base: position 2,917,571 of record JBBDGP010000609.1, on the reverse strand, counting down.
CTTTCTGACCGCCCAACAGTTAAATTTAACCACTAACCTATATGGGTATATTCATGAGCTAACGCTCTGACAATTTTCGTAGGTTCCGGCCCCACCCCCCAGTGGTGTGTTGGTGGGGGGGCAATTATACGTGTGACTCCTTGCAAGCCATATCAAGTGGATTCCTGTTCCCCCTTCTTCCGGGGTGCTGCTGCGTGCTGGCACACTGGATGGTTGGGCTGCTGTGTGGGGAGGCTCTGATCGAGGGGTACATCCAAACTCAGTGGTAATTATGTGCAAAGTGTTACTAAACATGTTGCTAAACAAACTTGCTTATGCTGTAATTCTTTTAAATAAGCTGGATATACTGTTATAAATTTTTCTTTTTTCTGTAGCAAACTCATCCTCTGAAGAGACCCCAAAATTCATGGGTCGAAACGCGTCAGGATTGTTATGCAATAGCCTTATCATATGCTGTGTATAACCTATGTTTGCTATTATATGTATTTGGTATGGGTATTTTCCCACTGGAGCTCCTAACTTATATTTATATGTTGTTACATTCATTCATTATCCTTCAATAAAGCATTTAATATTTTATTTACTGCCTTGCTCGTATCTTTATAATACTTCCTTATCTTTAACTTATCCAGATCTTTTAAAACTAGTTCCACCCTCTATATCCGTATTTAAGGAACTAGTTTTAAAAGATCTGGATAAGTTAAAGATAAGGAAGTATTATAAAGATACGAGGTTCCATGAAGGGTTAGAATCTTTGAAACAGAGGAATGATATCATTATCCGGCCCGCGGATAAAGGGGGAGGAATAGTGGTGATGGACAAGAGTTCATATGTTTCAGAAATGAATAGAATCTTGTCCGACACTGACACTTATGTACCATTAAGCCATGATCCCATCTTTAAATACAAAAAGGAACTCACTGGGCTTATTGAAGTAGGCTTCCGTAACAAATTGCTTAACAAAAAGGAAAAAGATTTTTTGATCCCACTGGCGCTTAGGAAACCAATTATATATTTTTTGCCGAAGGTACATAAATGTCTGGTTAACCCTCCGGGAAGGCCCATCATAAGTGGGTTGGACTCTATTACCTCCAGAATCGGTAAATATATCGATGGTTTTCTACAACCTCTTGTATCTGGCACCCCTTCCTATATTAAAGATTCTGCACAAGTAGTTCGCACTTTTGAAAATTTAGAATGGAAAGAGGGATACATCATGGCCACTGCTGATGTGGCATCCCTCTACACCATCATTTCCCATCTAGACGGGCTAGAAGCGGTGGAACAGTTTCTGAATAGAGATGCTGAACTGATCCCTGCCCAACGGGATTTTATCCTGGATTTACTGAGATACGCCATGACCCATAACTATTTCTGGTTTGGAGGAGTTCACTACCTCCAGAACAGAGGTGTTGCCATGGGTGCAAAATTTGCACCAAGCATGGCCAATCTGTTCATGGCCAAATGGGAGGAGGATGTCGTCTATTCCAACAGACGATCGGAATTGATCTTCTGGGGGAGATATATAGACGACATCCTCCTCCTGTGGGATGGCGACATGACGTCACTTACTACCTTCATGCATCAACTCAATGATAATCCATTGGGTATTGTTTTACAGTTTGAGAGCAGCACCAGCAGAATTAATTTCTTGGACCTAACTATACAAGTCAAAGATGGTGCATTTAAAATGTCCACCTTATGTCCACCAGTACCGATAGGAACGGATATATTGGGCAGGGTAGCTGTCATCACCCTTCGTGGCTCAAATCGGTACCTAGGAGTCAATTCCTCCATCTACGGCGGAACTGTACCCTTAAAGAAGACTTTTTTATACAGGCTGCCACTTTGAAAGAAAGGTTCATTGAAAAGGGGTATTCACCTGATGAGTTGAGTACAGTTATCAATGAGGTGGGCGCTACAGATCGAGCTTCGATCTTACAGATCAAAGAAAAATCCTCGTCAAGTGAGATTGATTACAATTTTTCAATGGTCACGACCTATTCTCAGCAACACTCTGAGATTAAAAAGATTCTAACTAAGCATTGGGGAGTCCTCAAAAATGATAAGGTGTTGGGTCCAGTACTTCCTGATCGGCCACAAGTCATATTTAAAGGTGTTCCCCCTCTTAAACTCCAAGTAGCACCCAACATTTTAGACGCCCCTAATAGAGTGTCCTTTTTTCAAAAATCTAAAGGCTATCATCCTTGTCGCTGTTGTAACGTTTGTGCTATCAATAAGAATAAGAGCAGGAAAATATGCCAGTTTAAATCTCATGCCACAGGTAGAGTCTTTGATGTTAACACCTTCATTACTTGCACCTCGCTTAACGTGGTATACTTATTGATTTGCCCCTGCGGTATACAATATGTGGGCCGTACAACACGGGCTATGCATGTTAGGGTAAATGAGCACATAGCTAATATCAAGAAGGGATTCCCGAAGCACACTGTCTCCCGGCACTACTTGGAATACCACAATAAGAACCCTATGGGAACGACCTTTGTGGCCATTGATAGGTTTAACCCTCACTGGCGTGGGAGTTCGTCCAAACGGGAAATTTCCAAATTAGAGACCCGCTGGATATACGACCTAAAATGCTATACCCCTTTCGGCATGAACATCGACTGGGATGTAAATTGTTTCATTAATAATAGCTAATATATATTTTTTTAGTACATGTATTTTTGTTTATACATATATATTTTTTGACACCTGGGGGCAGTGTCCACATTTATATTGCTATTATTTTTATATATATTTTTTATTATTTTTTACCATATTTGTTTAAAAAAAAAAAAAAATGTATTTATTATTTTACCCTGGATATATGCACATATTTTTCAGGGTTTATATTATCGCTATATTAGACTGAGAACTTCCTCCTTTTTTCTCTGTAATATCCGATATATTCTTTTTAAATGTTATACTTTGTATTGGTCTATGAAGGTTTTTAAATTGTTGATGTATAATAACATTTGATTAATCATCTTATAGTTATGTATCTGCTGATGTGTTACACGTATGTGCCTTAATAGTTATTTCCGGTTCGGGTGTCACTCACCCTCCAGATGCTGTTACGGCACATGTGCAGTCCCTTATTGTTTTTTTTCCCCTTTTGGCTGGCGGTGACTTTGTTCCGCCCATCATGGGGTGAACACATTTGGGCTGGTTTAGGCTGTTGCTTTTTGCTTTGCACAGCTCAATTGCACATATACGGTTTATGTTTTATTTTTTCCTTCCCCTTTTTTTCCCCTGGTTCTATTGTTCCATTCATGAAAAAACTCCTGGTTAGTAAGACCGTACCGCGCATGCGCGGTCGGGTCGTTCATACCAACCAGCAAGGACGGCATTAATCAGGTCTTCCCATCCTTTATATTGAATGGATGTGCTGGCTGGTTTTGTCTTCCTGCTACGCTGGAACGCACGGCCGTACTGCGCATGTGCGGCTGGCTGGTTTTGTCTTCCTGCCACGCTGGAACGCACGGCCGTACTGCGCATGTGCGGCCGATCGTGACTGTCCTGTTACTTCCTAGTTTAAAGACAGCACGGCCGTAGTGCGCAGGTGCGGCCGGAATGTGCTATTAAAAACAGCTGTTGTATGTGTCATGCTGTCCTATCAGGGGTCAGCATGACTTAAGAAGTGCATTATATATTTGAGCGTGCTTGCATCATTGGCCACGCCTCTGATGATATCCACATAGGATGAAACATGTCAGGCTGGTCAATGCAAGTACGCTGAGAACCGCGGATTGTTCCTGTTTTCTGTGATGATTTTTACTTCATACCTGTAAGTAGACTACAATAAACTACGACTGTTTTACCTTACGGGCTTCACTATTGTTGCTTTCTGTTTGCTGGTTTGTTCCTGCTGATGACTGCACCAACCTGTCCATCTTTAATACGAGTCCTGAGCCTTCTGATATGTGGTGACCTGATTGTTTCCATGCTGTGCCTGCCCATGATGGAGTGTGCCATTTGGATTTGCTGTTGACCCTCTGCAATATATGAGTACATCGCCTATTTTTTATATCTTTCTGGTAAGCAGACTGATAGCACGTGGGTGTGGTGTGCTTTCCTTTTACACACTGAAGTTTGGTGGAGGTTTCATATCATCTTGTGTTGCTGATTGATTTCTATGGACTATTATCATTATTTGGACATTTTTTTTATTTTAGCGCTGCATTTGGACTTTTATACTTATGTTTGATGCAATCTACAAACTATGCTAGCTGCTTTTTGTGTTCTTTTCAGTTAGCGCAGATATTTACTTGTTTTTTTAACAATATGAAATCAATAAGAAAAAATGTAGCGCATAAAAAACAAAAAATAGAGGTGAAATATATAGTCACAAACACCACAAGTCTTGCGACCGGATGTGGTAAATACAACTATGAATAATAAAGAGTCAATTAGCCATAAGGCAAAAAATGTGAAGAGTAAGTTTCCAAATGAGCATGCACATAGAAAAAATCACTGGCAGTGAAGAGTGTTCCAAACGTTGGCAGAAAACTTGGTTAGTCGGTACACGAGAACCACATCCACCAAAAACGGCATCAAATCAGAGAATGGTAGGTATAAACTCTTACCAGATCCAGTGGACTCCCCTGTCAGCGACATGGAGTCATGGAGACAATGTGCCACCCAGGGCGTGTGGAACGATATCCGGACCATCAGAACTCCCAGGTAAGACTTCACAGGAACTCACAGGGTCATCAGATGAGTGCTCCCGGTGGGTACAGATGGAGTTCTGCCAGCTGTGATGTACTGCGTATGATGGAGGTTGAGCATTCACTTCTGCTCAGTAATTTGATTTTTCATCCAAGCATAGCTGTAGTACTCCAGTCTTTTGCTCTCCCTTATCAGTAATCTTGTGATCCTGGAACACACCTGTTTAAGATGCTGGAACATATACTTCAGGCTCCCAGCTGCTGCTCACTTAAAGAAAGTCTCCACAGATATAACCTTTGTGAGGGAATTCAACTGCAAAATTCACATTAGAGATTCTGAATCTTTTTAACCTGCCAACCCTCTAATGTAAACACACAGCTGAGATTTTCAACCTATTTGTTAAAAAGTCTGTATATAGCACTACAAAACATACAGTGCACAGTCCACATGTGCAGCAGCAGGGAGCCTGAAGTATATGTCCCAGCATCTTAAACAGGTGTGCTCCAGGATCACAAAATTACTGATAAGGGAGTGCAATAGACTGGAGTACTACAGCTATGCTTGGATGAAAAATCTAATTACTGAGCAGAAGTGAATGCTCAACCTCCATCATACGCAGTACATCACAGCTGGCAGAACTCCATCTGTACCCACCGGGAGCACTCATCTGATGACCCTGTGAGTTCCTGTGAAGTCTTACCTGGGAGTTCTGAAGGTCCGGATATCGTTCCACACGCCCTGGGTGGCACATTGTCTCCATGACTCCATGTCGCTGACAGGGGAGTCCACTGGATCTGGTAAGAGTTTATACCTACCATTCTCTGATTTGATGCCGTTTTTGGTGGATGTGGTTGTCATGTACCGACTAACCAAGTTTTCTGCCAACGTTTGGAACACTCTTCACTGCCAGTGATTTTTTCTATGTGCACGCTCATTTGGAAACTTACTCTTCACATTTTTTGCCTTATGGCTAATTGACTCTTTATTATTAATAGTTGTATTTACCACATCCGGTGGCAAGACTTGTGGTGTTTGTGACTATATATTTCACCTCCATTTTTTGTTTTTCATGCGCTACATTTTTTCTTATTGAACCCAGCCAAAGTTGCATCAAAGTTGCACTCCAAAGTCGCCTGACATTAGAGTCCTACAAGTGTGAGTGGAGTCTTAAAGTGAATAACATTGAGTATTTAACTACAATGGCTTCTGAAAGTGGGACCTATTAGACAGCAAGTGAACATGTTGTCTTTGAAGTTTATGTGTTGAAAGCAGACCAAATAGGCAAGCGTAAGGATTTGAGCAACTTTGACAAGTGCCAAATTGTAATGGCTAGAGTCAGAGCATCTCCAAAACTGCAGCTTTCATAGGATGTTCCTAGTCTGCAGTGGTCAGAACCTACAAAAGTGGTCCAAGGAAGGAAAACGGGCAAACCTGCAGCTGGGTTATAGGTGACCAAGGCTCACTGATGCATGTGGGGAGCGAAGACTGGCCCATGTAGTCTGATTAAAAGAAGAGCTACTGTAGTTCAAATTTTGGTTCCAATAGAAAGGTGTCAGAACACACAATGCATTGCTGGCCTGTGTCCACAGGAAAAAAGTGCCTACAAGGGGCACGTGAGCATCAGACCTGAACCACAGAGCAGTGGAAAAAGGTGGCCTGATCTGATGAATTCAAAAGTGGTTTGAGAAACACAATGTCGAGTTTGAGATACTAACTTGGCCTCCATATTCTCCAAATCTCAAACCAATTGAGCATTTGTGGGATATGCTGGAAAAGAAGTCTGATCCATGGAGGCCCTACTTTGCAACTTACAGGACTTTAAAGGATCTACTACTAAAGCCTTGGTGCCAGGTACCACAGCATACCTTCAGAAGTCTAGTAGAGTCCATGCCTTGACTAGTGTAGATGCATTTTCCCAACCTGGTTATCCTATGGAAGATTTGTTATAGATTTTTAAGAAGGTGTTAATAAAGTTGGTAAATTTGCTTTTGCACATGTAGAAATATAGTATTTTTCTATATTCTCATTTGGGGATTGATTTTAAAGGCAAATAGGATGTTCACATTGCAAGGGAAATATTCACTTTGCATGGGGATTTGCACCAGAGCTTAGTGAATGGGGTGAAGCTGTGCTGACTTCCATCATCCAATCATATACAAACAAAAAGCCTTTTCTTTGCAAAGTTAAACATTCTCTAAGTTTTGGTCTAAATTCCCTTACAAAGTATGACTTCCTTCGCAAAGTGAACAGCTTGTCTTTAGTAAATCAACCCTACAGAGTGCATTAACCTAGTTACATTATGTGTTAAGATTGTTCCAGCAGGTTGTGCTAGAGTTAAAATTCTGTAAAAATTCTGTTTTAAGGATATTTGATACCTGGTCAATCAGCAGGCTTGGGGGTCTGCTGTGAATGTTGAGAGAGCTATTAAATATCTGAGGCACTTCTGGCACATGGTTTTCACCTCTGCGGTTCCACCCTAAAAAGATGTTGCAACCCCAGTTTTGCGATTGGGCCTTGGGTTTGGGGTGCCTTCCCTCCTGAGAGGCCTCCCTGAAGATATTGGATGGTGTTTTGGTTACATTGGCCTAGAGGATGCAGACTGAGAAGTGGAGGTGGTGAGAGACTTCAGAGCAGGAGAGTAACATAGAACCTCCCCCCACCACCACCACCACCACCACTGCAGTCCTGCCCTAAATTACAAGTCTGAGATACCAATATAACCTCAGATGTCAAGGAGCCAACCAGATTCAATGTCCAGCCAATTTAGGATGAAACCTATAAAGCTAGAAAAGCAAGCAGGAAAACAAGAGACTGTGTTTTGAGAAGAAACACCTCCTTGCTGCTGTGGACCCAGTGGCATTTGTGGTTCTGCAATCATGTGTTCTGTTCTTGCTTCCTTGCTGCACACAACTAACAGCTATGGGTAACACCACCTTCATTGCTGATTAATATACATTGCAACTTAGCCACTCCTTGTCCAGAATTTCCTTTTTTTATAGCTTTTAGAATAAGTTTAAACCCCTCTCTGACAGTTGCCTTTTTTGCAGTACATTAATTTAATAGCATTTAAATTTGGCAATTATCAACAAGTGGTTAATTGTATGAACCTAAGCAGTTCAAACAATGTGTAGTTAAGCACTTAACTATCTGCTGCTGTGTCATGGTTTACTAATTAACTTTCCTAAAAAGTCAATAAACAGTTGTTAAAAAAGTAGTTAATATAAGTGGAAGTTATGTAACCACTTTCCTTTAAAGCTCATAATATAATAAAATTATGGACTAAAATCTCAGTTCAATGAATTCAACACCAGATGGCGATATATGTAACATGTAATAATTACTGATATATTATAGGTTCTGTAAAAGAACCCAGTTTTCTCTACTTTCTACAGTAGCAGTTATAACCATTATTAACCACTTATAATAAATATAAATGAAAGGGGCATAATGGCTTCTGTTTGACATTTAACATATCTACAAAAGATTTAAACACAATGGGGCTAATTCATTTAAATCAGAGAAACAAAAATTAGAACAAAAATATTGCTTACAGCAACCAATCAATTTCACATTTCATTTTTAGAAAAATATTAAGCAAGATTGGCCACTATAGTCAACAATTCAGTTTTTGTACTCTTTGTTTCCCTTGTTTAAATGAAACCTAATATATTATGGCTTCATGTTTAAAAACATGTTAACAATACATACTTTTACAATAGATTATATAAGTATATATACAAAACAAAAAATATATTTACTGTATACTGTATATATATATATATATATATATATATATATATATATATATATATATATATATATATATATATACAGTATTAATAAATGATATATACAGTATATATACTATATATATATATACACATACACACACACTACATTAACAAAAGTATTGGGACACCTGCCTTTATATGCACATGAACTTTAATGACATCCCAGTCTTAGTCCGTAGGGTTCAATATTGAGTTGGCCCACCCTTTGCAGCTATAGCAGCTTCAACTCTTCTGGGAAGGATGTCCACAAGGTTTAGGAGTGTGTCTATGGGAAGGTTTGACCATTCTTCAAGAAGCGCATTTGTGAGGTCAGGCACGGATGTGGACAAGAATGCCTGGCAGTCTAATTTATCCCAAAGGTTTTCTGTCAGGTTGAGGTCAGGACTCTGTGCAGGCCAGTCAAGTTCCTTCACCCCAAACTCGCTCATCCATGTCTTAATGGATGAGCGAGTTGCACTTGCTTTGTGCACTCGTCCAAATCAAATTTGGTGGAGGGAGGATTATTGTGAGGGGTTATTTTTCAGGGGTTGGGCTTGACCCCATAGTTCTAGTGAAGGGAACTCTTAAGGTGTCTGCATACCAAGAGATTTTGGAGAATTTCATGCTCTTTGTGGGAACAGTTTGAGGATGGCCTCTTTCTGTTCCAACATTACTGTGCACCAGTGCACAAAGCAAGGTCCATAAAGACATGGATGAGCCACCTGCTCTCCTCCAATGATCAGACTTGACCTAATATGTCCCCCCTGCACAGCCTGTCACTGGGAAGCTCAGTGAGCTGCTGATTCTCCTCCCTCCAGCTCTTATGCAGCTGAGAACAGAGGGAATGTGATCATTTAAAAAAAAAAGGGAAAAAACGGTATAATATCTATACAAAATTGTTTTGCCTTTCATTTCTATTTTAAACCGAATGGGTTGTTTTACAAGGTGATCATTTACAATCACTTTAAGGTAAAAAATGTTAAGGTATCAGTATTGCCCCCTTACCCCTTATACTTACCTGAGCCTTTAGACAATCCAGCACTGTGCCCATCTTTAGCAGCTCTCCCCACTCTCACAGGCTTTACTGAGATTCCTGCTGTCAGTCAACTCCTGTAACAAGGGAGCAGGGGGAAGGGCTGAGCCGTGTTTTCTGGATGCAGGTGGTGCAGCTTGAGGGGCAAGCCTGCAGGTAGTACCCCATAGGAAGCGACTTCCTATGGGGTACCACCAAGAAGAGGAGCCAGGATCGCTAGCGGGGGACCCGAGAAGAGGAGGTTCGGGTCTGCTCTGTACAAAACCATTGCACAGAGCAGTTATGTATGACATGTTAGTTATTAAAAATGGTAATGACTTTACAGTTACTTTAATATCACATAGCCATGCTTATATCTAAACTTCTTTGCTAATATAACATGTATAAGGTCTTTTTCATTCAGCATGGGATCATTTGTTTATTTTGCAAAAAAATAATCTTCTGTGGGTGAGGGTCTGGTATTAATTTTGAGGGGGGGGGGGGGCACAAAAAATGTGAGTTTCCCCCCTTTAAATCTATTGAGGAGGGTCTGGTGTGGATTTTAAGGGGGTTACAAAAACAAGAAAAAAAAGAGAGGTATAGAATCCAATCCAAAATCCAGACCCTTACATGAACATGCACCCCCAAAAAAATGTAAATGCATTGTCACATCATCCAGTACTGTAAATCCATATCAGTCATAATGAACAAAAAATTACAAACACTGGAGATGATGCACTCCCAACCATCTTTTGCTGTAAATGACATTTGCTACCTTTCCAGCTGGTTGTAAAGAAAGGGTGAGTTGGTTGTAAAGAAAGGGTGAGTGATGTAATTTAGCTGCAGTGCTGGGAAAAGTAATTGGCAGTGAGAGTACAAAAGGTTGTATCATGTCAGCGGGAATTATTACATTTACACTAAGGGACATTTTTTTTCCTTTTTTTTAAGAGAAGTATTGCCAAAGCTTTTCTGGCCATATGTCTCTTGTAGGTCACAGGAGTGCACTTACTTTTGCTCTCTTGTGACTCAGAATAACTATTGCTATTGTCTGTTCTCAGCTAAACAGGCTCTGAAATGATTGTTGGGATCCACCCACTGCCTGATTGACAGCTGCAGGCTGTGCCCCCTCTCCAATCCAGTGCTCTTTTGGGTGCTGCAGGAACAGAGCAGAGAGCAGTGATTGACAATCATGTGATCACACAGTCTGGTCATGTGATCACTCTAGGGCTAGGGCTTAGATCTGATGTGGGACAGCTGCAGCATCATTCCAATATTGCAGCATAGAGGTAAGTATGTAGTTTTATTTTTTAATTAACCCCCTACTTCTCTTTTAACAGCTTCCGGACCACCCACCACATATATAATGTGGCAGGACAGCCCGGCTGTGCGAAATCGCATGCCTGTACGTGATTTTGTGCACGAGGTCTTTCGACCCGCGTTGCCGGCGACCCGCTCCTGCTGTGATTGGACACAGCGGGAGCCAATCAGCAAGTCTGGCGGGTGCGATGGCGGGATCGTTCAGAGGAAAGGAAGAACGGAGGTCTACCTATGTAAACAAGGCCATTCTGTGAGGGAGGAAATTGGAGATCTTGTGTTTCTGCTAAGCAGAAACATGGATCTCTGTTCTCCTCCAGTCACAACATCCCCCACACAGTTAGAAAGCACTCCCTAGGAGCACACTTAACCCTTTGATCGAACCTGATGTTAACCCCTTCCAGTGTAATTTATACAGTAACAGTGCATTTTTTTTAGCACTGATCACTGTACTGGTGTCACTGGTCCCCAAAAATTGTCACTTAGTGTCAGATTTGTCCGCCGCAATGTCTCAGTACCGCTAAAAATTGCTGATCGCCAACATTACTAGTAAAAACAATTAAAAGAAAAAAGTCCATAAAAATATCCAAAGTTTGTAGACACTATAACTTTTGCGGATTTTTTAAATTAAAAACATGTAGTAGAATACATATTGTCCTAAACTGATGAAGAAATTTGATTTTTTAAATTTTTTTATTGGATATGTTTTATAGCAGAAAGTAAAAAATATTGTTTTTTCTTTCAAAATTGTCGTTCTTTTTTGGTTTATAGCCCAAAAAACAAAAATCGCAGAGGTGATAAAATACCACCAAAAGAAAGCTCTATTTGTGGAGAAAAAAAGGACAATTTTATTTGGGTACAGCATCACAAGCATCACAAGACCGCACAATTGTCAGTTAAAGCAACGCAATGCCGTATCACAAAAAAATGGCCTAGTCAGGAAGGGGGGTGAACTTTCCGGAGCTGAAGTGGTTAATAAAGGATTTTGTGGAGTGCGCAGTGTGTTTATTTACCCCTTACATGTGGAGGGGCCTGGACATCTGTGCGCTCCTTTGTTTTAAGGAGATTCCAATACTGTAAGTGCCTCCCATAATTTAGAGATTACAATAAGCACCTCACCACAGATCCTCACTGGGCCAGGGATATGGGGAAGAGGCCCTTGCCCCTTCACCATATTGAGGACCTTGTATGGTTCAGGAGGGGGGCCTACACACTTGCTAGGAAACCGACTACGTATTTATCATATATGTAATGCTATATAAAAATACTTAATATATATTTTATTTTTAGTTATGGGTGTGTTAAAGCTCAGATGCTAAAAGTTAGGTTAGTGACAATTAAATTAATAACAAGGGTACTAATGATATGGGAAAGGAAAACATAGCTCTAAAATCTTCCTGTGTTGTCTACTTTCTTATTATAAAGACTTTTTGATGCACAGCCAAATTTACCCATGGCAATTTACCCATACCCATGGCATTTGCCCCTTTATTTAAAGGATTGTGCATGACACATATGAGCTGGATAAATTATATTAAAAATGTCAAGAAATCAGTTCACTGATGCATTGTAAGTACTCCATATGATTTGTTTCAGAGTCCATTTGATTTTGTTAGGTAAGATGTTTTCTGTCAAATGCCCTTCCATTAATTCAGCTGTAACACATGACTTGCCGGGTTCTAGAAAAGTCAGAATTTCTTTTATGGGCTAGCAAAAATTGCATTCCTCTGGCATCACACTACATTTCCCTCAGTCATACCACCAGGTATGTTCTAAGACACGCTCTATCTCTTGCTCTTCCTCGTTTTCCTCAGCTGTCCTTTGTCTTTTTTGGAAGAATCACAGCAAAGTACTGGGGTTCAAAAGTGCCAGGTGTCAGATTTTTACCATGGAGTCTTTTACCTAGCTATTGTAAGTCCTAAGAATGTATAAGATTAAAAAAATGCAACTGTAAATAGACCTTTTTTTAAAAAAAGTGGTAATATTGTTACCTTAATTCAAAGCCTGTTTGTTAAAAATATGACACATTTATGCCACATGGAAGCTAAAGGTATTGCAGGATATTTTATCTGTTCCATCTGTATATGCTCCCTTGATCCACATTGTTGATACTCCCACTAGCTTGTATTGCAAACGGAGACGTACAAGCTTGCTGGGGCAACCACTGTATATAATCATTTAAAAAAAAAAAAATCAAACACATGGTCTGTTACCTCATCATCCTTGCTGTTAATATATGATGGTTAATGATAATTTACCTCAATTGTCCTCAGAGCCTTCCCTCTCAGAAGGGATTCCTGTTGAACAATATATGAAGAGTTTTTTTAACAATTAAAGAATTTTTAAAGGCAATTTTTTTATTAAATAGCAAACATGAACCTCCCCTTCTGGGGTACCCCACCAGAGCTCCTGGCTCCCCCTTTTCAGTGTGCTTGCTATGGGGGGCAGACATGCAGGCTCGACCCCAAGCCAGGCTCTATGTGTCCATAGGTACATGCTGTGTGCAGTAGTGTATTTAGGTTTTGTGCTGCCCTAGGCCTGACAATGTATTCCCTTAATTTGCATAGATTTCCTCTCACTTCCTGTTCGGCTATGGAGCAGGAAGTGAAGGGAAATATCTGCAATGGGACAGGGATGGTAAAAAATAAACTGTCAGGGGCTATAACCCTCCCTTATTCTATCCAAAATGAAAAAAAAAAAGTGTTGCCTAAAATTCAACTTTAAGCACAAATTTCTGATAATTGGCTAAAGCGGATACTGGAAACTTTTTACCGTATTTCATAGAATTCATTAGGTTAAAAAAAACTTAAAGCTGAAGTCCAACTTTCTTTTCACTAGAAATGAATAGAATAATTAATCCCAGCATAGATCATACCTCTGTACCATGTTGCTCTGCTTTCTGCAGATCCTCTGATATTTTGCGTTTAGTTGTGGCTTTGTACCATGTGACAGTCTGTATAGTCTGGATGTAGACTATGGGCCTTACAGCCACTTCCTGCTGCATCTATAGCATAGAACACACCCCTCTGTAGTCTTTCAGTTTGTGCAAATGATGGAACTTCCTTCACAGCTCTGATGGTGGGTGGGATTGAATACATCATAATTAGCATTCAGTCCCACCCATTCACACCTATAGAAAGATTCCAATCCTCCCAAGTCCTGCCTCACAGATCACACCCTCCCAGAGTCTGGACCCTCCCCGAAACTACAAAGGCTCAAAGCATGATGGGACATGTAGTACCAGGACTGGTAAGGGAAGGAAACAGGAAGTCAGAGAACTTAGAAATTCAGCCAGGAGAAGTGGTGACATCACAGACACCGAAACCAGCTGTATACAGCTAAAGTAGGTAAGATACAGTTATAATGACAGTGGGGCTGTGATTCATTTACATTATTAAGGAAATTTGCATGTATTGCACACTGCCCCCACTGTGCACACGGCACTAATAATGTTTTCAGTACATGTTTGCATTCTTTCGAGTCCTGATTAGAATTATCATGCCTATGTAACACCCCTTGTTACCATAAACGTACAATTGTAATATTAATGTGATACCTACATAATCATGTGTATAAAAACCTTTAATTGTGTCATAATAAAGCAGAACAGTTATTTGGAAAGATGCTGAGCGTATCTTTTGTGTCTGTTCCCTACTGCAGTAAATATTATTAACTTGGAACCTTTGCCTAGGAGGAGGATTTACAGGTGACCCTGAGTATCCGAAACGAGGAGCTTGAGACGATCATGGAATTTCTGATAATCAGCTGGCTGAGGTAAGCCTTTTGCTTACATTTGAGTTATCAGACTTCCTTGATCGGTAAGGCATTTTCGGGACAAAGGGTACCTATTTTACTCCCCTTAATCAAACTGTATTGATTGGTGGTTATATGTTATGTTGTCACTGTCTACTGTCTATCAGAGTGTTATAGATAAGAAAGGGAAGAAAAGTGCTGTTCACAGGTATATGTAGTACACATCTGCTAGATAAAGTAGTTTAGAGGCAAGATGGTATAGGCACACGTAGAGAAGACTGGCCAGTTATTATGGGCATTAAATTAGGTAAGGGAATGAAGGATAAGAGACCCTCAAAAATGCCCAGCGCAAGAGGAGCGCTAAAAAATATATGAACCGAAGGTGCGGTTCCGCCTATACTGAGCCCCTAGATTAATGGTTAAAGTGGACAGGGATCCACAATAGGTAACTGGGTTACCACCAAAGTCCACAGGGACTAGTAATCATGCAGAGTAAACAGCTAGAGAAACAGCTATCTATATGAGCAGGATGGATCAAGGGTGACAATTTACACTAGACAGAAAGGGACATTTTGATGTTAAGTTGTGGGATGAATTTGGGGTGAGGCACTACAACTAGTAAAGTCATAACAGAGAAATGAGAGGTAAAACAGAATGTTGTCAGAGAGGGAAGATGGCATGAGCAAAGTGGCTGCCGTCTGATCATAGAATCATAGAAGCTAGAGTATGTGAAGTATGGGATTACAATACATGGGATGCAAAGGATATCAGAACAAAATAATGAAAGCAGAATTTAAGCAGGGAGATATTAAAGAGAGTTAGAAGAAAGTGAGAGAATGATATGCATGTGTTGTGTTCTTGTATGTGTGTGAATGCTGGAACCTTTAGTTCTATCTCTTGTGTGTGTGTCATGTATGCAGATGTGACCCCCTCCTTTGCGCTCTCATGAAAGAATGTAGCTGGGATGAGAGGTCAGTGATAAGCTGCAAGGACACCATGCCAATTTCAGTTTTTTAGACAAAACATTTATAACAAAATGTGCCGGGTTAATTAATCTAATGATAAACAATGTGATCACAATTAATTTGAATCTGTTTTCCAAACATGGTAAAATTAAGTTTACATTTAACCATGTATTACACAAATTGACTATCCTTTGATAGTGGAAAATTACCTACTTTATCTGTGGATATATATTAGTATTAGGGTGTGATATTGAGATTATCATTTGACTATTAATTTTTGATATGAGTTTAACAATTTCATTAATATTATAGATATATTATAACTGGTTTAGACAACCTTTGGTTGGAAATGAAATCCAAGTTATTGGGGAAATTTGTAATATGGGATTAGTTTAGTTTAAGATAACAATTTAGTAATTTTACTTTTATACAATAATTAATTATACAACAATTATTGAGAGAAAAAAAAAAGTTTAAGATGAGGTTGTTAATTGGAATACAGCTGCCATATTATTTAACAAAGCCAAGATGGATGGGATACATAAGAAGTTTTTCTACAAAAATGAAATCTAAAGGTCTGATAATAACTTGATGTTTGGTCCGTGATGTGAGAGTAATAATAAATAAAATTTAAAAATAACAGACCCATCACATCAAGTCCACACACCCTGTTAGGATACAGGCCACCTGCAGCCAATTGTATAGTTTTTGATGTGGCTGAGAGCTTTCTGGTCCATCATATACAGATTGTTGGTCCTTTTGTTTTTATTTATTTTTATTTTTGAAATCCAAAGCAGAATGTGTGGATTGTGAAATGATGTGCCCCTTTCCCTTGTAAGTGCGGTGGTATAAGCAGAAGAATATTTTGGATTTATGGATATCTCTCCATGACCACAGGGTGTTGTTATCATTTATTATAATATTGCCAGGAAAAAGTAGTCGTTTTGAAACATGAAACTGGAGTTCTTACACAAACAGCGTGATAGAAAACAAGCCATTGTAATATATTTATGCAAGCTGGACCCAGTAATGAAGGGTTCACCCTGCTGCTGTGAGCCCAGTGCAGGACACACTCCTTGAAGACCCATATTTAATTTTTTATAGAGTTATTCCCGGTTTTATACTGAGGGTGCAGTTTATCACCAGAAGGATACTCTGTATTCAGAGTCATTGGATCCTTTTTCCCCAGCTCAAGAAGCAGAGCTCCATGTTTTAGCAAGCCTGTGAGCTATAAAAAAAAGAGTATATATTTATATAGATAGATATATCGAGATATAGAGAGCTTTTGGTTCCATTTGAAGGGCCGGAAGTTTGTTTTTACTTCGGCTGGTAAACCAATCAAGCATGCTAAGTTAATTTGATCTGCGGTTTTTAGCCTTCCAGTTTCTTTCTGAGGTAGCCATATTAACATTAAAACTCACACAAGGAAGCAGACCAGGCGACTAAGGATGCTGCTATACAGCCCCGGACACTTGCTGGGTCTGTGCAACTCACAGATTCCACCCTAGTTCTGGCCCAGTATAGCTGGGATTAACAATTCAACTTTAAGGACCCCAGAATGAGAAGAACAAGTGGTCCACAGGGCGCAACTTCTTATGAAACAGGACTTGTAAAAGGTGATCATTTATGCCTGACAATCACTATTTTCCCTCCAGCTTGACACATGGACTGTGTCATCAGTCACAAGCAGTTATGGCAGCCTTAGTAAATGAGCATGGGATAGAGCCAGGGTTCTCCACATTTGTTTTTATAACATACCACTTCTTGTTTTACCTGTTACCAAAGGTGTTACCAAAAGCTGAACATCCCTTCCAGAAATTACAAAAAGATTTATCCAGATGCCCAAGTCAGAATCTTACGAGTATGCATTTTGTCTGTATGGACATGTTTTCTGGATGTCCAGTGGTAAATGCTACTGCAAAGGCCACAGTAAAAAGTGTTATCAGAAGTAGTTTGTAAGTACAGAGTGCAAAATCTACAGAGAGTAACAGAACTAATCATTTTTATAGGAGAGTCCTTACTAGAAGTTTTGAGGTTTTATTTTACACCCCCTACTGTCTACAATGTAGCAGAAAAAGTAGAGTAAGAAACTAGAAAACCTTTGCCTGAATGTTTTCTTATATTTTATCAAGCCCCTAAGGCAGTGATGGTGAACCTTGGCAATCCAGATGTTTTGGAACTACATTTCCCATGATGCTCAATTACACTGCAGAGTGCATGAGCATCATGGGAAATGTAGTTCCAAAACATCGGGGGTGCCAAGGTTCACCATCACTGCCCTAAGGGGATGTTGGACTCTCTCCCTATGGGATTTTGTTTGGGAGTGTGTTACTCACTTGCTTATATTTTGTCTCAGCAGCTGAAGTCCTCCATTTGGATCTCACAGAGAATGTTGCTAATCTTTTAAGGTTTTTGACAAACTCATTTATGTGATTTCTCCCAAATTCCGGATCCCAAAAGTTTGGAAGGATCTAAAACTAAAGCCAGGTGACTTGTGGATTGTTAAGAGACTTTTATATATAAGGAAATGTTTGGAGACAACAGCATCTATTTCATGTACAGTTGTGCAAAACTTGAAGGAGTCACCTGAATCCACACCAGACACTGCAAAAATTACTAAATTAAAGAAATCTCTGTGTTTGATTTATTTCCCTCTTGCGATCACAGGCTAGGGTACTTTTTGATTCAATTACTTTAATTGCAAGGTATATATATATATATAAATATATATATATATATATATATATATATTTATATATATATATATATATATATATATATATATATATATATATATATATATATATATATATATATATATATATATATATATATATATATATAAAATGTGATTTGAAAAGTAGTTTAGCCATGTTGAAGTCATATTTGTCTTTTGTACCTCTTCCATTTTATGTAGAATTGTCTGTGTTTATATATGCTGCTAAGTCAGCTCAGCATGCCAACAATTAAGCTTAGAAGGCCATTCTGACCACAGGAGTGTACAGCCAGTACTCTGTAAATGTGTCTTGTCAATCATTTGTTTTTAATGGCGTTTTTGCCTCTTTGGCCAGGATTACCTCCACCAGTGGAGGTTCCAGGTTAAAGGTGATAGCAGGTATGGTTAGTGATCAAAATATTGATCAAAAGAGAGGAGTCTGTTAAGGAAATTTGTAAGCTCTGTATATAATTGTATTCTATTTTATATGTATTGCACACTGCCTTCACTGTGCACTCGGCACTAATAATGTTTTCAGTACATGTTTGCATTCTTTAGATTCCTGCTTAGAATTAGCCTGCCTATGTAACGCCCCTTGTTACCATAAACATACAATTGTAATATTAATGTGATACCTACGTAATCATGTGTTTAAAAACCTTCAATTGCGTCATAATAAAGCAGAACAATTATTTGGAAAGATGCTGAGCATATCTTTTGTGTCTGTTCCCTACTGCAGTAGTTATTATTAATTTGGAACCACTAATTAATATGAGGATAGGAGTTGCCTATCTATAAAATGTCCAGGTCGATGCACAATGCATCTGTTGTTTTGGGGAGGAAAAGCTGGAGTTCTGCTTTAAGCCTTTAAAATTTTAGAATCTGAAAAAAAAGAAAATCCCCTCCCCAAAAAATACACATGAACACATACGATTTTGAAAAGGTGTTCCACTAAAAGGATTGGTATAAAAAGGTAGAGGACCTTTCTATATTCCCACTGTGTCTTTAAAATATTCACATTTTCACAGTTCAGTAATGGTCCTCTTTCAGGGTTGAATAACAGTGTCTCATATCACTGTTCATCCTAGCAAAAAATATTCTGAACACATACAATGTGGAGCTGTATGCACACCGTTATGGGCTAACATTAATAAATATCTAGCGCAAGGCTGAAAACATTACAGAAGTGCTGCAAGAGGTAAGAAACAGTATACGGTTAAAGCACAGGAGACTAGGAATGTAACATCACATAACTTTATTCTAATCTTAAAAAAAAAAAGAAAAACTTTGTGAGATTTTATGCATACCTTGGAAGTAGAAGTTGCATATATTGATTGATTTATTATGAAAGTCTCAGCATCCAGAAGTACAGGTGATTCCTAAAAATATTAAATAATTTAATACATATTGGTGCTAATCCGGGAATCCACCAGGCATTTTGGGACCCCTTACACAGCTTTAGCCCTGGGCCTGACCCCCTTACATCAGAGTTTACCCCTTTCATTAGGTCCCCAAAGTCCCCCCCTAGCAGGGTCCCCAGAGCCCCCCTCATTTTATCTTTGTCTCTAGAGTCACCGCCCCTTTACACAGGGCCCCAAGAATCCCCTCTCGTTAAATTGGGGTCCCCAGAGTTACCCCTGTTTATATCAGGGTTCCTAGACTTCGTCCTTATATCAGAGACCTCACTTTCATTAGGGTCCCCAAGGTCTTCCCTTACATTAGGATCCCTAAGCCCCCCCTTACATCAGAGTCCCCATATCCCCCCTTACATCAGGGTCCCCCAGAGCTCCCCTTCTTAAATCAGGGCCCCCAGAGTCTCCCCTTACATAAGGGTCCCCTCCTTAACCACTTGTCACCCAGGCCAATTCTGACATTTCTCTCCTACATGTAAAAATCATAATCATATTACACAGAATCCACAAACATTATATATGTTTTTTAGCAGACCCCCTAAAGAATAAGATGGCAGTCTTTGCAACTTTTTACCTCGCACACTATTTGCGAAGCAATTTTTCAAACACAGAAAAAAAGTTTCATGCATTAAAAAAAGTTAGCCCAATTTTTTTGTATAATGTGAAAGATGATGTTATGCCAAGTAAATATATAACGATCATGTCATGCGTTAAAATTTTTTACAGGTTACATTATTTAAGTTACAGAGGTCTAATGCTAGAATTATTGCTCTTGCTCTAACGTTCATGGCGATACCTCATATGTGTGGTTTGAATGCTGTTTACATATGTGGGAGTAACTTACGTATGCATTCACTTCTGCAAGCGAGCATGCGGGGACAGGGGCGCTTTAAATTATTTATTTTTTATTGTTATTTTTACTTTTATTGTTCTATTTTGACACTTTCTTTTTACAATATTTTTTTTTTTTATCGCTTTTATTCCTATTACAAAGAAATGTAAACTCCTCCCATCCCTTGTAATAGGAATAGTGCTTGGCAGGTCCTCTTTACAGTGAGATCTGCGGTCAATAAGTCCCCACATCTCACCTCTAGGCTGGGAAGCCTGAAACAAACAAAAAAAAAAGATCTTCCCAGTCGAGGCAGTGGCATTTTTTCAAATGCAGAGCCCGGGTGTGACGTCATAACACCATGCCCGGCCTTCGAACGATCATAGAGACTCTGGGGACCATCTGGCCCACCAGAAATCTCTATGGTCAGCATCTGGGGTCAGTCGGTTCCTTCTCCGGTTCGCTGATGGCAGGGGCAAGGTGGGAGAAGCACCGGATGGCGGTGGGAGGGGGGGCGTCCCCTCTCGCTGCCTATAAAAACAATCAAGTGCTGAACAGCTGTTATGATCATTCTTATGGTGAAGGGAATCGCTGGCTCTAAAAGACGATATCTGAATGATGCCTGTAGCTGCAGGCATCATTCAGATATCACCTATCAAAATCTGCGACGTCATAGGACGTTATGCGGGTGGCAAGCGGTTAAATCAGGGACCCCAGAGTTCCCCCTTACATCAGAGTCCCCCTTTCATTAGGTTCCCCAAAGTAACCCCCCTTACATCAGGGTCTCCAGAGTCCCCCTTACATTAGGGTTACCAGAGTCCCACTTACATCAGGGTCCCCAGAACCCCCATACATCAGGGTCCCTAAAGCGACCTTTCATCAGGATCCCTAAAGCGACCTTACATCAGGGTACCCAAAACCTCCTTACATGCCCATTTCCTTTCAAAAGGGCCCCCAAAGTTAGAAGGGAAAAGCAGAGTGGGTTAAGGAGAGGGGAGAGGATTAAGAGAATTGTTTGGGGTAGTGGAAGGAGAGGTGGGAGTATTGTGAAGACCCAAGCTTACATTAGGATCTGTTCCTTCTCATTGCAGCAGTCGGCTACAGGACAGGTGGAAGCTGGAAGGCTGGGCATTGGGACCAGATAGGTTTGGAGGAGGAACTTCCTCCTCCTCTGAATGCTGGGACTTGGGGGAGGGGCAAGCACATGATAGGTTGCTACGACATGGGAGGTCCTAGCAACCAAACCCTAGCGCTGAGAACAGCGGATGCTGTCAGCCACCGTACATTCAAGGACAGCCCTGATTGCTGCACAAACCCTAGCGCTGAGAACAGCGGATTCTGTCAGCCATCGTACAATCAAGGACAGCCCTGATTGCTGCACAGCTTGCACTATTGCTGAGTGGCATGCCTGTGGCAGCAGGGACACTGACTGAGTATTTGGGCAGGATGCTCTGGGGAATGTTTGGATCCAGCAAAAACTGGTTGGTTGGGGCCCGGGCCCCTCAGGACGTCTGGGCTCCCTACATGCATATGGGTTGTCCCCCCCTGATGGCGGCCCTGGTGATAATGATAATGTGTTTTTGGTCAAATAATTTAAAAATAGAAAAAAAGATTAGAAAATTAGAAAATTGTCAAGATTGTTCTATTTATGATGATTACTTGGCCATGGTGGAGAAATAGTATTTGAAAATACATTGTCTAAAAGAAAAGTAGAAAACATTTTTTGGTATTTTTTTTTTAAAGAAAGCATGCCTCTCCCTACACAGGACCTGACCAGACAAGAACCTCTTCACTTCACAGACACACACATCCACACTAGCAGCTAATGCACAGACAAGCAAATCAGTTAGGTCCAAAGCAAAAAAAAAAATCGAAGGGCATGCATGATGGGAGACATGGATGGAAAGTGTTAGGTCAGGTATGGTGCATGTGGTGAACTGATAGGTGGAAGTGTGAGTCCAGGTGATTCTTTGGCGAGGACAGGAAGAGGTGGAGAGATTGATACCTCAGTTGATGGTCATCAGACGGAGAGAGAACTGCCCAGCCACTCTCCCTGTTTTGGTTTGGTTCAAGGCTTGAAGTCACAGCAGCCCGAAGGTTGTGGTCTTTGGAGGTGGTAAAAATCTGTGAGTCTAATGGTTGGGGACCCATCTGTGGTACCACCCACATGTCATTATCTATATGTGGGTGAATCACTATTTTGATGCACTTTAAACATATTTTTAATGCAATAATTTGTTAGAGGGTCTAAGCACTGGTCATATTGAGTACATTTAGTTTGAAAGCAATAAGGTATGCATTGGACACAGCAGCTGGACAGTGGAGGTTCACCCTGAATTAGCTAGGTGCACATAAGGTTTTGGTATTTTCATGTGGCTTAATGGGCAACATTGAAGATGCATAATTCTTTAAATAACATAGTTCAGGAACGCCTTAAAGCAGTATGTGGTGTTACAGAACACTACGATTTTCAAGAACAGTCTCAATGGCAGCATTTGCTGGCAGTGCAGATTTGGCTTTTTTCTTTCAATATTAGCTTGGCATACATACAGCAGTACCTCAATCATATTCATTTCAGATTGGCAACAAAAAAATAATTTTCAGGTAGTTTTAAAAGCAGCTTTTAAAACATCAAACAGGATTAGGCCAGCTTTGACAGGCAGGTCATCGTCCTGCTAATGGCTAATTTTTATAAAACTCTCATTGAGAATAAAAACACTGCAGAGGATACAGTCTTGTAAAATTAGCCAGTAGCAGGACATTTTTTGATGAGGAACAATTGACTAAACTGTACTAGAGTAAAGAATACAGGAAGGTGTTTTACTACAATAATTAAGAGACACAGAAGTTTAAAAGTGTCCAGCAGCAGGACAATTTTTAAATATTGAAGATAGGACCACATTTACTAGAGAAACAGACTGGGCTTTACTAAAAGAAATAAAATACTGCAGAAGATACTGTAGTAAAACTGGTCGGCGGCAGAACAATTTTAATAGCCCTAACAAGTGTGTGCCTGACTGTTCTGGACTTTTAATATTCACTTGGCACTAATTTTAGTCACCTATATGTTTTATATTACACATGTTATTTTGTAATCTATTACTGTGGTTTATCTAGATTTAAATTTTGATTCATTTGATTGATTTGTCCGTGCTTCCTAGCAGGGCTCTGTTAATTAAGCGCTACACCTATGCACTTTTTATGATTTTACAAATATTTCAGGTTTGTTGTGTTAGCTGGAAATGTGAATGATTCCACGCAAAGGAAGTAAATACTAACAACAAAACAAAAAACTAAAAGAACTGCTGCCTCTACTAGTTACTACCACTAGGTGGAGTACGTGATTGGAAAGAAAATAAAGTAGATATGGCACTGTTCTATATCTGTGTTTAAAATTTAGTTCATTTTAAACACAGATATAGAACAGCGCCATATCTACTTTATTTTCCTCCCTTGTTGTGTTAGCTGCTATTACTGATTTAGGCAGCGCGGAGCACTTAATTACACTGTCTACCAGATGTGTATGCGCTGACTATTTGTACCTGTGTTGTTAAATTTACATGCAAAATGTGTAATTTACTTAAGACAATCATATGTGGTGTGCAGGCTCCATCTAGCATTCCTTTTTAATATTGCTGCAGTTCTGTTTAATTGTTTATTTTATGTGTAAATAAGGAAGTTGTTAGCAAGCAGGGAATTCTGGGTAGAATCTTGGCAGGAAGTGAACCATCCACCATTCTTTTCAACACATTGCAGGAAGCAAGTCATGTCTTTCGCAATCTATCGTCATCGCCCCTTAGAGAACTTAAAATGTAAGTTTTTATTATCTCATCTTATACTGTATATTGTTGTTTATGCAATGTATGCTGTATTGTATGCAATATTATACTTATTGAGGTCTATTTCTGTTATTTTGTAGTTTCACCTGGCTTGTTCTAATAAAACTGAGATCAAAGAAATATGGTATCTACAGTTATTGGGATAAGAAGGTTTAGCTAGCTGTCCCAGAGACAGAACAGTGAAATTTTTAAGCTGACCTCTGAAGGGAAGATAAGCCGACTTCTGTCTGTACAGCCCGGGGCTACACAGTATCCATACAGTCAGAAGCCTTAAAGAAACAGGCCTGCGGCAGGCGAAGCAAGCAGCCACGCTACACAGAGATGCGCTCTGTCAAGCAGCAACGACACTAGAACGGTCTCTATACAGCAAGACAGCTTCTTCTCCGCAGCCATGTCTCACAGTGGGACATCTTCTTTCAAAACACGTTCATGAGCAAGCTCATCTAAGTCATCTGCCGCAAATGCAGCAGCTATCGCCCGTTCAAAAGCTGAAGCAGCAAAAGCCAGGGCCGCATTCGCAGACCAAGAGTTGCAGACGAAAAAAGAAAAGGCCCGCCTTGATACAGAAAAGGTGAGACGGGAGCAAGAGAGAGAGAAGGAAATAGTACGCTTGGAGCAAGAAAGAGTAAACAAGAGAGTGAGATGGAAAGAATACGCCTGGAAGAAGAGCTAGCCCAGCAGGAAGCACCTCTGAAATTGCATCTTAGAAGCTAACATGGAGAAGCTGGCAGTAGAAAGACACTGCCACCGCCATTGCAGAAGCAGAAGCTTTAGAAGCAGCCGTCTACGATGAACCAAGACTAGGCAGCAGCATACCGGGTCTAGAAGAGGACCAACAAGATTCTTCGCAACACACGTCAGATTATGTCTACCAGCACTGTGACCCAAGCAGCATCCCACAACAAGAAATTAAACATTACGTCAGTGATTCAAATCAAATAAAGCAGCAACAAGATGACCTGAGACCCCAGTGCTAAAAGCAAGAAAAATCTGACAGAGTTCCAGACTTTCCAGTTCCAACCAAACCTTCTACTCCACAAGGTACCCAGCCATCGTACAAGCATCAAACACCAGTCTTCACTCCAAAGGTGTATGCAACGAGCCGGTACGAACTGCCTAACTTATGCAAGTTTGAACCCAGCGCGCCTAAAGAAGAGACTTTTATCAGGTATGCCTTTACACCGTACCACAATACATCAGCAGCCTACCCCAATGCCAATCAGGCTACTGTAGACTTTGCCAAGTTCCTGGCCAAAAGAGAGTTAGTTACCCAAGGACTTGTCAAATTCAGTGATCGTCTAGATCTATCCTGCAGGGAACAGATAGAACTCCTCGTAAAGTGGCTTGGCAATGATTCTGCTGAACATGCCAAAAGGATCAGAGACATAAACCACCCTGAGATAGATCTGGAACAGACTGGATAGATGTTATGGCTCACCAGAGGCTATAGAGAGTACACTGTTTAAAAGGATAGAAGACCTCCCAAAAATACCTACCGGTAGTAGAGGTTACCAAAGAAAGTGGCTAAAGCAGAAGGGGACTCACCTGGCCTTTCTTATCTTGACTCTGCTAGAGGTATTAACTCCTTAGCACAAAAACATCCTTATGAGTTACACGAAAGATGGATTACTCATGGCTGTAACTACAAACGTAAAACACAATGTGCCTTTTCCACCCTTTAGTGAGTTTGTGGACTTTGTAGACAGACAAGCAGGAATGAAAGATGACCCCAGCTTCATTTTTCCAGTGTCGTATACCACTTCTTCTGGCCCTAAACAACTCAGAGCTCCAGTAGCAGTGCACAAAACTAACATTTCTTCCCACAGATTTGCAGAGTCTCAGCCAGAGGATCAAGGCAGCGACCCTACTAAGTTCTGCCCTCTACATAAGATGCCACATCCTCTTCTGGAATGCAGAGCCTTCAGGACAAAGACCATCCAAGATCGCAAAGCTTTCCTCAAAGAGAACAACATCTGTTACAAGTGCTGTTCTTCATCCACACATTTCGCCAAGGACTGTAAGGTCAGTGTCAAATGTACAGAATGTGACAGCACAGAGCACAACACAGCTCTACATTCAAGGCCTACTCCAAGAACTTTCCCACCTGTTCATAGGGACAAGGAGCAAGGCGGGGAGACCAAAGACTTTAGCACAGAAACCATAGCAATCACTTCACAGTGTACTGAAGTTTGCAAAGGAAGTACAGGTGGCAGGTCCTGCTCTAAAAGTCTCGTGAGAGTTTACCCAAAAGGACGCAGGGACAAAGCAGTCAAGCTCTATGTCATCTTGGATGATCAGAGTAACAAATCACTAGCTAGATCTATGTTTTGTTGACATTCTAAACCTTAAAGGCCCCAGCAGTCCTTACTCTCTTAGGACTTGTACAGGTACAGTGGAAACGCCGGGGAGAAGAGCTGACGGCCTACAAATTGAATCTATGGACGGTAAGACTTGTCTACCCCTACCGATTATAATAAAGTGCAACCAGATGCCAGACAACAGATCAGAGATTCCCACACCAGACGCAGCAGCTCACCAGACTCACTTGAATCACATAGTACCAGAACTAGATGATCAGGCTCGGATAATATTACTTCTAGAGAGGGATATTTTGCAAGTCCACAAAGTAAGAAAACTGATCAACGGTCCTAAAAATGCCCCATATGCCCAAAGACTGGATCTCGGGTGGGTCATTATAGGTGATGTTTGCCTGGGAGGTACACACAAACCGGCATCTATTAATAACCTGCTCACTAGTACCCTCGAGAATGGTCGTCCTTCTCTTTTCCAACCCTGTCAAAATCACATCCTCATAAAGGAACTACCACACAACAACCCTGTACCTCTTCCCTTCCTAAGTCCTCTCTGTGACAGTAATACCTATGACGACAACCAAAGCGACTTAGGAAGCACAGTGTTCAGAAGAACAAAGGAAGATAACCAGGTAGCAATGTCCATTGAGGATAGGCTCTTCCTAGAAGTTATGGAAAGGAGTAGGGAGAAAGATGGGACTAATAGCTGGGTTGCACCTCTTCCCTTTAGACCACAAAGACGACGTTTGTCTAACAACAGAGAAATAGCATATAAACGTCTCACTTCCCTAAGACACAATCTTTAAAGGAAACCAGAGATGAAAGAACATTTCCTTTCCTTCATGGAGAAAATATTCCAGAATGGTCATGCTGAGATAGCCCCAATCCTCAAAGACTCAGAGGAATTCTGGTACTTACCTATATTTGGGGTCTATCACCCTAAGAAGCCAGGGCAGATTAGAGTGGTGTTCGATTCTAGCGCCAAACATGAGGGTGTCTCTCTAAACAATGTCCTTTTCTCTGGCTCTGACCTTAACAACAGACTATTAGGAGTACTTCTTCGCTTTCGCAAAGATTTAGTCGCATTCATGGCAGACATACAACAAATGTTCTATTGCTTTCTTGTTAAAGAAGAACACCGTAACTTTATGAGGTTTCTCTGGTTCATGGACAACAACCCCTCTGGAGACATCACAGAATACCGCATGAGGGTGCACATATTTGGCAACAGTCCTTCCCCTAAAGTTGCTATATGTGCCCTCAGACACTCTGCTAGAGTGGGAGAGTTAGAGTATGGGTCAGATGTCAGACAGTTTGTGGACAAGGATTTCTATGTAGATGATTGCTTGAAATCACTACCCACAAATGAAGCCGCAATCAGTCTCCTCAGAAGAACTCAGGCAATGCTTGCATGTTCCAACTTAAGACTCCACAAGATTGCTTCCAACAGTAGAGGAGTTTTAGAAGCCTTTCCTGTCCAAGATCATTCTAGCGAGTTAAAGGAATTAGATCTAGGCACAGACTCACTTCCCATGCAACGCAGTCTTGGTTTGCTTTGGGACTTAAGATCTGACACGTTTACTTTCCAAGTAAACACAGAAGAAAAAGCCTTCAGGCAGTAGAGGTGTCTTGTCTACCATAAACAGCCTGTATGATCCCTTAGGCTTTGCAGCACCTGTCACCATCCAGGGTAAAGCACTACTGAGAGACTTAACCTGTGAGTCGATAGATTGGGACCACCCTCTCCCCACCGACAAGAAGAACATATGGCTAGAGTGGAAGGACTCACTAACAGCTCTATCCAACCTTAAAATTCCACGACCATATGCTCCTCTGTCATCTGCTGACGTTCAGATGCAAAGACTTTGTGTGTTTTCGGATGCTTCTGTTAAAGCAATTGCTGTAGCTTACCTGAAAACCATAGACACTAAAGGACAATGCCACATAGG
Organism: Lithobates septentrionalis; assembly: GCA_037952835.1. Lineage (NCBI taxonomy): Eukaryota > Metazoa > Chordata > Amphibia > Anura > Ranidae > Lithobates > Lithobates septentrionalis. The sequence continues at coordinate 2,889,029 of JBBDGP010000609.1, read as the reverse complement.
GTTCGTAATGGGGAAAGCAGAACTTGCACCACTTCTTAAACACACCATACCCAGGTTGGAAAAGCAAAACTGCACATGGATCTTCAACCCACCTCACTCTTCTCACATGGGAGGTGTTTGGGAGAGAATGATAGGCAAAGCCTGCAGAATTCTTGACTCTATCTTCCTACAAGTAGGAACTCACGAATGTTTAGTGACATTTATGGCAGAGGTTACAGCTATCATTAATGTCAGACCTTTGACATCCATTTCAAATGACTCTGAAGATCCAGTAGTCCTCACACCTGCCATGTTACTCTCGCAAAAGACTTGTCTTCCTGGTGCTCCAGCTGGAGAGTTTTGTGAGAAGGACCTTTACAAACTTCAATGGAGACAAGTAAAAACCCTTGCCAATACCTTCTGGAATCGGTGGAGAGAACAATATATATCTACTCTACAAGTAAGAAGAAAGTGGCACACTGAAAAGCCTAATCTTAAACCTGGTGAAGTTGTGCTCATGAAAGATTGCCAGGCACTAAGAAATATGTGGATTTTAGGTTTGATCACCAAAGTACTGCCAAGCAAGGATAATCGTGTCCCTAAGGTCGAGGTCAAGATTTTTCAACAGAATGAGGTTAAAGTATTCTTAAAACCAGTGACGGAACTTATTCTGTTGCTTTCTACGGAGGACTCCGTTAGTGACATCACTTGATGTCAGGCGGAAAGTGTTCTGTCCACCAGATGTGTATGCGCTAACTATTTGTACCTATGTTGTTAAATTTACATGCAAAATGTGTAATTTACTTAAGACAATCATATGTGGTGTGCAGGCTCCATCTAGCGCTCCTTTTTGGTATTGCTGAAGTTCTGTTTAATTGTTTATTGTATGTGTAAATAAGGAAGTTGTCAGCAAGCAGGGAATTCTGGGTAGAATCATGGCAGGAAGTGAACCATCCACCATTCTTTTCAACACATTGCAGGAAGCAAGTCATGTCTTTCGCAATCTATCGTCATCACCCCTTAGAGAACTTAAAAAGTAAGTTTTTATTATCTCATCTTGTACTGTATATCGTTGTTTATGCAATGTATACCGTATTGTATGCAATATTATACTTATTGAGGTCTATTTCTGTTATTTTGTAGTTTCACATGGCTTGTTCTAATAAAACTGAGATCAAAGAAATATAAGAAAGGTATATATTGGGATAAGAAGGTTTAGCTAGCTGTCCCAGAGACAGAACACTGACTTTTATTTTACCCATGGAGATAAGCTGTGTTGAATGTATAAATGTAAGGTGGTTTAGGTACACACTGTTCTTGCACTTACTTTTTTTCCTTTTAAATAAGGCAGTGGCGTGCTGAGAACAAAAGGCAGTTAACAAGAGAATACTGTGCTTTGAGCACAAACTTAAAAAAGGCCCTATTAACATAAAATTAAATTAAGAAAAAAAACACAAAAACAAATTAAACAAAAAAAAAACCTAAATGTGACCCTGAAACCAATGCCCACTTAGGCCCCGCAAAAAAACTAAAAAAGGCCCTATCAACATACAATAAAAAACAATATACCAAATAAAGAGGAGCTCCAGTCTCACCCCAAAAAAATAAAAGTCAGCAGCTACAAATACTGTAGCTGCTGACTTTTAAAATAAGAATGTCTTCACCAAAGGCGATTCTTCAATCGGCTTTGGGTCCAGGCGCCGCCATGTTAAGTAAGGGAAACTGGCTTTAAAACCGGTTTCATAATGCACATGAGCAAATGGTCTCCTGGGACCTGTGATTTTTCCCAGATTGCTGCTGGGGGAAGGAGGGGGGGACGAACTGTTGCTCAGATCGCAGCGGCGATCTGACCAGAAGTGGGAGCGAGTCCTTGTCAAAACCAGGTACCTGCAGCCCCCCCCCACAAAAAGTGCCAAATGTGGCAGTGGAGAGGGGAGTATGCAAACAAGCGGAACTTCCCCTTTTGGGGTGAATTTCCACTTTAAAAACAAAATAAATGAACACCCCAAAATAACTTCCCCTCAAATAATCCCATCTTCAACAAAATTTTTTAATAGAGACACCTTGCAGCAAAAAAAAAAAAATGTTTGCTTTGGGCAGGACAGCAGCTACAAGTAACTGCTGATCTAAAAGTTATGGACCTGACTGTGGTCTGCATGTGTCCTCTAGCATTTATGGTACACACCTGGCTTTTACTTATATTGTTTGGCACCCGGCTTCCCATGGTGTGGCATTGTCCTGCGTTTTGTTGCCTGTGACTGTTGGGCTGATGTTCTGCCTGCCTCTGGAGCTGCGATGCGCCTTCAGTGCTCCTCCCCTTCGCCCTTTCTTCTGCCTGGATTGGCTGGAGGTGGGGGATCGAGCGGAAGCATACGCTGCGCATCGGCACCACTCTGTCGCCACGCTGCTGGAGCGAACTCACCTGTCATTTTGGCTGACATCTGGGAGTGCTGCTTTATCCTCAATGGGCGGCTCTGCCCGCCCCGGTGAGGATGCCCATCCTCCTTCATCATGCCAGCGTGACGCTGTGCGGGACACATTGGTGAGGCTAAGAGCATTTAATACACTCATTTGGTGGTAGTGAGTTGCTTTACAGCACATCATATACTCCCATGCACTTTGGCCTTGGATAATTTTCCTTGTAACCTTGAGGGGATTTCCTGGTGAGTTTCTTTCTATCTACTCCATGTTCTTCAGTACTCCACTCATTTTCTTTCCGCCTTTGAGATGGTTACCCACATTCCACCATTATTAGTTTCATGTTCTACTTTCCCTATTCTAGCCAGGGTTTTTGGTCCATTTGTCACTATTCAGTTGGGATGAGCCGAACACCCCCCGGTTCGGTTCGCACCAAAACCCGCGAACGGACCGAAAATTCGCACGAACGTTAGAACCCCATTGACGTCTATGTGACTCGAATGTTCGAAATCAAAAGTGCTCATTTTAAAGGCTAATTTGCATGGTATTGTCCTAAAAAGGGTTTGGGGACCCGGGTCCTACCCCAGGGGACATGTATCAATGCAAAAAAAACTTTTAAAAACGGCCGTTTTTTCGGGAGCAGTGATTTTAATGATGCTTAAAGTAAAAAAAAAAAAGTGAAATATTCCTTTAAATATCGTACCTGGGGGGTGTCTATAGTATGCCTGTAAAGTGACGCGTGTTTCCCATGTTTAGAACAGTCCCTGCACCAAATGTCATTTTTAAAGGAAAAAATCTCATTTAAAACTGCTTGCGGGTTTAATGTCATGTCGGGTCATGGCAATATGGATGAAAATCAGTGAGACAAACGGCATGGGTACCCCCCCAGTCCATTACCAGGCCCTTTGGGTCCTGTATGGATATTAAGGGGAACCCCGCACCCAAATTAAAATAAGGAAAGGCCCTATATACTCTGAACAGCAGTATACAGGCGGTGCAAACAAGACAGGGACTGTAGGTTTGTTGTTAAGTAGAATCTCTTTGTAATTTTGAAGGGGTACATTTTTAACGTGTTTAGCTCCAGCCAAAAAATCTTTTTTAAGCTTTTTGGAAAACATAGGGAAGGGTTATCACCCCTGTGACATTTGTTTTGCTGTCTTTCCTCCTCTTCAGAAGATTTCACCTCACTTTTTGTCCCAATGAAAAATGTTTTTTGAAAATTTGGGATTTTTTGTGGAACAAGGATTGGAAAGCATCAGTGGAAAGGAGAAATTTTTTTCCCATATTAACTCTTACAGGAGAGAATTTCCCTTCCTAGGGGTAGATTTCATCTCACTTCCTGTTGTCTCCTTCCGTTTGCAAGTAGGAGTCGTTTGTAAGTTAGATGTTTGAAAGTAGGGTCCTGCCCTATATACTCAGCAGAAATTTGGGCCTTAGGTGTTGCTGTGGCCACAACACTGTAAGCCCTCACAGGGCCCTGCTGTGAAATATTAGATCAAGAATTGTAATTACATGCCCCTGTTGAACAGGAGCTGAAAAATTAGGCCTTAGGCACTGGTGCTGGTGCCACAACACTGCAACCCCTCACAGACACTCTAGTTGGAACGCAGGAACGAGCCCTGCTGCAAAGTATTGCTTCAAAAATTGTAATTACACGCCCCTGTTAGACAGGGGCAGAAAAATTGGGCCTTAGGCACTGGTGCTGGTGCCACAACACTGCAACCCCTCACAGACACTCTAGTTGGAATGCAGGAACGAGCCCTGCTGCAAAGTATTACATCAAAAATTGTAATTACACGCCCCTGTTAAACAGGGGCTGAAAAATTGTGCCTTAGGCACTGGTGGTGGCGCCCAGAACCAAAAATGTTCTTACAAGCTATCAGCGTGATGATTGAGGAGGAAGAGGATAATTACTCAGAGATAGTCACTCAGCATCAGCATAGGCAGTCTTTGAAGGGATCTGAGATTTCAAAAAAAATTATTCGGTTACATCAGCATCAGGTGCTTGGTAGCTGGTGGTGATCCAAGACTGATTCATTTTTATGAAGGTCAGCCGATCGACCGAGTCGGTGGACAGACGCACCCTGTGATTGGTTACCACGCCTCCAGCAGCACTGAATGTGCGTTCCGAAAGAACGCTGGATGCAGGACAGGCCAGTAGCTCAATTGCATACTGTGCAAGCTCTGGCCAGTGATCCATCCTCAAGACCCAGTAACCCAGAGGATTTTCGGTGGGAAAGGTGTCCAAGTCTGATCTTGCCCCTAGGTATTCCTGCACCATGTAAAACAGACGCTGGCGATGGTTGCTGGAACCGATCATACCTTGGGGCTGCGGACCAAAAAATTGTCTGAACGCATCGGTCAGACGGCCACCTTCTCCACCGCTCCTTCTTTGACTGACCGAAGCCTCAGCAACACGTTGTCCAGAAACAGGAGTTTGTAACCTCCCAGTCTCTGGGAATGCGTTGCACAGACCTTTCTGCAAGGCCTCCCGAAGATGTTTCATCCTCTGCTCCCTCTGCGATGGCAAGATAAGGTCCGCAACCTTACTCTTGTAACGTGGATCAAGGAGGGTTGCCAGCCAGTATTGGTCCTTCTCCTTGATACCACGAATACGAGGATCCTTACGTAGGCTTTGCAGGATCAGGGAGGCCATGCAGCGTAGGTTTGCTGAGGCATTCGGTCCGGAGTCCTCTGGGTCACTAAGGACAACAACGTCCGCAGCCACCTCCTCCCAGCCACGTACAAGTCCATGTGTTCCTTGGGACTGATCCCTTAAAGACTGCTGCTGATGCTGAGTGCCAGGCTCCACCTCCATACTGACACAATCTTCCTCCTCCTCCTCCTCCTCCTCGTCCTCTTCCTGTGTGATCGGCGGGCACGCAGGAACACTGTCTGGATAAAGGGGGCCTTGAGAGCTAAGGAAGTCCTCCTCTTCCTGCCTCTGTTCTGCCTCAAGTGCCCTGTCCATTATTCCACGCAGCGTGTGCTCCAACAGGTGGACAAGGGGGACAGTGTCACTGATGCATGCACTGTCAGTGCTCACCATCCTCGTGGCCTCCTCGAATGGTGACAGGACAGTGCATGCATCCCTGATCATGGCCCACTGGCGTGGGGAAAAAAAACCAAGCTCCCCTGACCCTGTCCTGGTGCCATAGTCGCACAGGTACTCATTTATGGCCCTCTGCTGTGTGTGTAGCCGCTGCAGCATGGCCAACGTTGAGTTCCACCTGGTGGGCATGTCACAGATTAGGCGGTTCTTGGGCAGGTTAAACTCCTTTTGGAGGTCCGTCAGCCGAGCACTGGCATATTATTTGACCGGCGGAAATGCACACAGACTTTCCTGGCCTGCCTCAGGACATCCTGTAAGCCCGGGTACCTGCCCAAGAACCGCTGCACCACCAAGTTAAGGACGTGAGCCAAACAGGGCACATGGGTCAGTTGTCCCTGTCGGAGGGCAGAGAGGAGGTTGGTGCCATTGTCGCAAACCACCATTCCTGCCTTAAGTTGGCGTGGCATCAACCACCTCTGAACCTGCCCCTGCAGAGCTGACAGAACCTCTGCCCCAGTGTGGCTCCTGTCCCCCAAGCACACCAGCTCAAGCACCGCATGGCATCTTTTGGCCTGCGTACTTGCGCAGCCCCTTGAACGCCTACGGAGCACCGCTGGTTCCGAGGAAGAGGCCATGGAGGAAGAAGAAGAGGAGGGGGTGGAGGAGAGAGGTGTGTCACAATCAGCATTTTGGAGGCGTGGTGGCGGAACAACCTCCAACACTACTGCACCTTGTCCTGCATCCTTCCCAGCTGCCAGCAGAGTCACCCAATGCGCCGTGAAACTTAGGTAACGTCCCTGTCCATGCCTGCTGGACCATGAGTCAGCGGTAATATGCACCTTACCGCTGACCGCCCTGTCCAGCGAGGCATGGACATTGCCTTCCACATGCCGGTAGAGAGCCGGAATCACCTTCCGTGAGAAAAAGTGGCATTTGGGTACCTGCCACTGAGGAACCGCACATTCCACAAACTCACGGAAGGGGGCAGAGTCTACCAACTGAAAAGGCAGCAGTTGAAGTGCTAGCAATTTTGCCAAGCTAGCATTCAACCGCTGGGCATGTGGATGGCTGGGAGCAAACTTCTTTCGGTGGTGCAGCAGCTGGGGCAGGGAAATTTGCCTGGTACAATCTGACGTCGGTGTACCAAAAGCAGATTGCCCACAAGTACTTGGCTGTGACACACCTAATTCTACACCTTCATTCCTCTCACTGCAGGTCTCAGAGAGGACTGAAGGTCTAGTGGGGTTGGAAATCTCAGCTGATGAGGAGCAAGGAGAAATCCTCTTTGTTCTTTGGTGTGGGTCTTTTAGATACGCTTGCCAACGAACTGCATGGCAGGTCAACATATGTCTGGTCAAGCATGTGGTGCCCAAGCGGGAGATGTTTTGGCCACGCGAGATACGCTTGAGACATATGTTGCAAATAGCAGCGGTGCGATCTGATGCACTCGTCTCAAAAAAGGCCCACACCAAAGAACTTTTTGAATAACGCACAGAGACTGCAGCGCCCTGCACATGTGGAGCTTTGGGGTGTGATGCAGTCAATGTGCTGCCCTTAGGCTGGCCCCTGGAGGGCATCCTGCCTCGTTGGTGATGTGCCGCCTCCTCCTCCTCCTCCTCCTCCTCCTCTCTCCTATCAGGCACCCACGTTGAGTCAGTGACCTCATCATCCCCTCCCTCCTCATCACTGGAGCAAACCTGGCAGTATGCTGCAGCAGGGGGAGCATGACTGCCAGATTGCTGTCCTTCTTGGGCACCCCCTCTGTCCGTGCTCATGTTACTGCCTTCATCGAGCTCAGTATCATCATCAGAGCCTTCCAAACACTGGGCATCCTCCTGGAGCATGTACCCAACACTGTGGTCAAACAGTTCGAGGGAATCCTCAGGAGGACATGGTGGAGCTAGGGAAGGAGTCACTGATGACATTGAGCTGAGGGAAGAGGCCGCTGCTTTGCCAGACAAAGCACCCTGGGCATGGGTGAGAGAGGATGAGGAGGATGAGGACGGCTTGGTCATCCACTCGACCAAGTCTTCCGCATGTTGCGGCTCAACACGGCCAGCTGCCGAAAAAAAGGCCAAGCGTGTCCCATGGCCACGTGCTGATGAGGATGCACCGTCTCCACGACCAGCACTAGACACAGAGCCTGCTTGCCCTCTCTTATTGGCTTGTGACTGTCTGCCTCTCCTTCTTGGCCTTCCAGACATACTGATGGCCTGTAGCTGCACTAAGCTGGGATAGAACACCTGTAATTTTCTTCAGGTAGCTTTATATACTGTAACCAAACAAGCCTGCCTGTCAGTAGGAAGATAACAGGAACGGATCTAGCTGAACACTGTGAGCAGGACGCACTGCACTAAATGTAAATAGCAGGAACGGATCTAGCTGAACACTGTGAGCAGGACGCACTGACTGCACTAAATGTAAATAGCAGGAACAGATCTAGCTGAACACTGTGAGCAGGACGCACTGCACTAAATGTAAATAGCAGGAACGGATCTAGCTGAACACTGTGAGCAGGATGCACTGACTGCACTAAATGTAAATAGCAGGAACGGATCTAGCTGAACACTGTGAGCAGGACGCACTGCACTAAATGTAAATAGCAGGAACAGATCTAGCTGAACACTGTGAGCAGGACGCACTGCACTAAAGGTAAATAGCAGGAACGGATCTAGCTGAACACTGTGAGCAGGACGCACTGCACTAAATGTAAATAGCAGGAACGGATCTAGCTGAACACTGTGAGCAGGACGCACTGCACTAAATGTAAATAGCAGGAACGGATCTAGCTGAACACTGTGAGCAGGACGCACTGACTGCACTAAATGTAAATAGCAGGAACGGATCTAGCTGAACACTGTGAGCAGGACGCACTGCACTAAATGTAAATAGCAGGAACGGATCTAGCTGAACACTGTGAGCAGGACGCACTGACTGCACTAAATGTAAATAGCAGGAACAGATCTAGCTGAACACTGTGAGCAGGACGCCCTGCACTAAATGTAAATAGCAGGAACGGATCTAGCTGAACACTGTGAGCAGGACGCACTGCACCAAATGTAAATAGTCTAGATAGAAGATAACAGGAACGGATCTAGCTAAACTGAATACAGTGTATATATATATATATGCAACACCAGGGATGCATATATATACACAATACACTGTAAGTGCAGCTTACTGACTGACTGTTCTGCCTAATCTATCTAACTCAAATCAAATGACACTGTCTGTCTCTCTCTCTATGTCTCAGCACACCGGAACACACACTACACAGGGCCGCCGTGCAGGCGGCCTTATATAATGTGGGGCGTGTACTAAATCCCCTGAGCCATAATTGGCCAAAGCCACCCTGGCTTTGGCCAATTACAGCTCTCTCTACTGATGGCACTGTGATTGGCCAAGCATGCGGGTCATAGTGCATGCTTGGCCAATCATCAGCCAGCAATGCACTGCGATGCCGCAGTGAATTATGGGCCGTGACGCGCCACACGAATTTGGCGCGAACGGCCCATACCGTTCGCAATTCGACGGACGGTCGAACAGCCGATGTTCGAGTCGAACATGGGTTCGACTCGAACACGAAGCTCATCCCTACTATTCAGCACTATCACGCCCTTATCTTTGTCTCATCTGGTTATGGGCTCCTCAGACTTTTGTCATCTTTAACACTATCATATATCTACTACAAAATGTACCTATATTTCCAGAAGTTGACCCCATTGATTACTACTTGGCTACCTTTCTTTTTGGGGATTTTGTCAGAAACTATGAAATCAGGCTGAGACAGAAGTACAGTTAAATCACACTTGTTTAATAATAAAGGTAAAAAGAACAAACATAGTCAAAACATAGCCAAAGTTCAGTAACTGGAATGGATAGTCAGCCAAGCTAGAAGTCAGGGATCAATGTAGTGGAACAGCAAGCAGGATCTGGAGGCAGAGGGGATGTCAGCAAAGCAAGTCTTGCAGGAGATAGTTTCTGTGATGTTGACCAAAGCAAAGGCAGAGATTCTCTGGACTGGATGGCTTAAGTCAGGGCTGGTGCAAGGATTTTTGACACCCTAGGCGAAACCTCATTTTGCCGCCCCCTTGGCTCCGCCCCAACTCCACTCCGACTCCACCCCCTTTGCCCTGCCCATGCATACGGTGGAGGTGGCAGGTGGAGATTTTTTGTAATTACCCCCCAAATGTAATCACCTCAGTGTAATACCCCCAATGTAAGCCCCCTGTGTAATGCCCCCAATGTACAGTATACAGGTGGGGGCGGGAGTATACAGGTAGTGGTGTGCAGTATACAGGTGGGGGTGTGCCGTATACAGGTGGGGGTGTGCCGTATACAGGTGGGGGGTGCAGTATACAGGTGGGGGTGTGCCGTATACAGGTGGGGGTGGGTGTGTGCAGTATACAGGTGGGGTGTGCAGTATACAGTTGGGGGGTGGGGGTGTGCAGTATACAGGTTGGGGGTGTGCAGTATACAGGTGGGGGTGTGCAGTATACAGGTGGGGGTGTGCAGTATACAGGTGGGGGGTGGAGGTGTGCAGTATACAGGTGGGGGGTGGTATAATACACTCCCCTGGGCACAGACAGCTGTGTAGGAAGGTTGGTATTCCCCTGGCAGTAGGTCCCCTCACATACACACAAGGCAGTCAAGGTGTATGGAGAGGTGACTCACCGTCAGGCAGATGACGAGCAGTGTGATGAGTACCGAGCCCCATGCCGGCTCCTCACATCACTGGACACCGACTTCACTCTCCTCCATTACTGACCAAACACTCCGCCCTCTTCCTCACTCCGGACTGTGCAACCCCGCCTCTTCAGCGACGTCCTACAGCTCCGCCCTTCAGAGCTCATCCTCTCTCCTAACTCGGACGGAACAGGACTCCGCCCCCAAGATCGCCTTCTGAGGAGTTACTGAGCAATCTGAGGGAGCCGCGGTGCAAACGAGGAGGAGAGGGAGGGGGGTGCCTCTGACTGAAGGAGCGGGACCGGAAGATGCCAGGGGAAGCAGGGCGCACTATTGCGATTCAGCTGCTCTGCCGCCAATTATATCAACAACACCCCTAGTGGCCGTGGCTGCGCCCTAGGCGGCAGTGCGCCCTAGGCGGCTGCCTAGTCCGCCTAGTGGTAGCACCGGCCCTGGCTTAAGTAGGCAGGACTGACGAGCAGGATATCATCAACAGCTGAGTAACTGTGGAGTAGGGATGAGCCGAACACCCCCCGGTTCGGTTCGCACCAGATCCTGCAAACGGACCGAAAAGTCGCACGAACGTTAGAACCCCATTGACGTCTATGGGACTTGAACGTTCGAAATCAAAAGTGCTAATTTTAAAGGCTAATTTGCATGGTATTGTCCTGAAAAGGGTTTGGGGACCCGGGTCCTGCCCCAGGAGACATGTATCAATGTAAAAAAAAAACTTTTAAAAACGGCAGTTTTTTCGGGAGCAGTGATTTAATGACGCTTAAAATAAAAAAAAAAGTGAAATATTCCTTTAAATATCGTACCTGGTGGTGTCTATAGTATAGTAACAAATATAGTGCAGCACCCTGTGATAAATTACAAGGCCTCCAGCAGCACTGAATGTGCGTTCCGAAAGAACGCTGGATGCAGGACAGGCCAGTAGCTCAATTGCATACTGTGCAAGCTCTGGCCAGTGATCCATTCTCAAGACCCAGTAACCCAGAGGATTTTCGGTGGGAAAGGTGTCCAAGTCAGATCTTGACCCTAGGTATTCCTGCACCATGTAAAACAGACGCTGGCGATGGTTGCTGGAACCGATCATGCCTTGGGGCTGCGGACCAAAAAATTGTCTGAACGCATCGGTCAGACGGCCACCTTCTCCACCGCTCCTTCTTTGACTGACCGAAGCCTCAGCAAAACGTTGTCCAGAAACAGGAGTTTGTAACCTCCCAGTCTCTGGGAACGCATTGCACAGACCTTTCTGCAAGGCCTCCCGAAGATGTTTCATCCTCTGCTCCCTCTGCGATGGCAAGATAAGGTCCGCAACCTTACCCTTGTAATGTGGATCAAGGAGGGTTGCCAGCCAGTATTGGTCCTTCTCCTTGATACCACGAATACGAGGATCCTTACGCAGGCTTTGCAGGATCAGGGAGGCCATGCAGCATAGGTTTGCTGAGGTATTCGGTCCGGAGTCCTCTGGGTCACTAAGGACGACATGGTCCGCAGCCGCCTCCTCCCAGCCACGTACAAGTCCATGTGTTTCTTGGGACTGATCCCTTAAAGACTGCTGCTGATGCTGAGTGCCAGGCTCCACCTCCATACTGACACAATCTTCCTCCTCCTCCTCGTCCTCTTCCTGTGTGATCGGCGGGCACGCAGGAACACTGTCTGGATAAAGGGGGCCTTGAGAGCTAAGGAAGTCCTCCTCTTCCTGCCTCTGTTCTGCCTCAAGTGCCCTGTCCATTATTCCACGCAGCGTGTGCTCCAACAGGTGGACAAGGGGGACAGTGTCACTGATGCATGCACTGTCACTGTTCACCATCCTCGTGGCCTCCTCAAATGGTGACAGGACAGTGCATGCATCCCTGATCATGGCCCACTGGCGTGGGAAAAAAAAAACAAGCTCCCCTGACCCTGTCCTGGTGCCATAGTTGCACAGGTACTCATTGATGGCCCTCTGCTGCATGTGCAGCCGCTGCAGCATGGCCAACGTTGAGTTCCACCTGGTGGGCATGTCACAGATTAGGCGGTTCTTGGGCAGGTTAAACTCCTTTTGGAGGTCCGCCAGCCGAGCACTGGCATTATATGACCGGCGGAAATGCACACAGACTTTCCTGGCCTGCCTAGACACCCTGTAAGCCCGGCGTACCTGCCCAAGAACCGCTGCACCACCAAGTTAAGGACGTGAGCCAAACAGGGCACATGGGTCATTTGTCCCTGTCGGAGGGCAGAGAGGAGGTTGGTGCCATTGTCGCAAACCACCATTCCTGCCTTAAGTTGGCATGGCGTCAACCACCTCTGAACCTGCCCCTGCAGAGCTGACAGAACCTCTGTCCCAGTGTGGCTCCTGTCCCCCAAGCACACCAGCTCAAGCACCGCATGGCATCTTTTGGCCTGCGTACTTGCGTAGCCCCTTGAACGGCTACGGAGCACCGCTGGTTCCGAGGACAAAGCACAGGAAGAGGCCATGGAGGAAGAAGAAGAGGAGGGGGTGGAGGAGAGAGGTGTGTCACAATCATTAGTAGTGGCATTTTGGAGGCGTGGTGGCGGAACAACCTCCAACACTACTGAACCTTGTCCTGCATCCTTCCCAGCTGCCAGCAGAGTCACCCAATGCGCCGTGAAACTTAGGTAACGTCCCTGTCCATGCCTGCTGGACCATGAGTCAGCGGTAATATGCACCTTACCGCTGACCGCCCTGTCCAGCGAGGCATGGACATTGCCTTCCACATGCCGGTAGAGAGCATGTGCCCTCTTCCGCTTTCCGTGAGTAAAAGTAGCGTTTGGGTACCTGCCACTGAGGAACCGCACATTCCACAAACTCACGGAACGGGGCAGAGTTTACCAACTGAAAAGGCAGCAGTTGAAGTGCTAGCAATTTTGCCAAGCTAACATTCAACCGCTGGGCATGTGGATGACTGGGAGCAAACTTCTTTCGGCGGTGCAGCAGCTGGGGCAGGGAAATTTGCCTGGTACAATATGATGTCGGTGTACCGAAAGCAGATTGCCCACAAGTACTTGGCTGTGACACACCTAATTCTACACCTTCATTCCTCTCAGTGCAGGTCTCAGAGAGGACTGAAGGTATAGTGGGGTTGGAGATCTCAGCTGATGAGGAGCAAGGAGAGGTCCTCTTTTTTCTTTGGTGTGGGTCTTTTAGATACACTTGCCAACGAACTGCATGGCAGGTCAACATATGTCTGGTCAAGCATGTGGTACCCAAGCGGGAGATGTTTTGGCCACGCGAGATACGCTTGAGACATATGTTGCAAATAGCAGCGGTGCGATCTGATACACTCGTCTCAAAAAAGGCCCACACCAAAGAACTTTTTGAATAACGCGCAGAGACTGCAGCGCCCTGCACATGTGGAGCTTTGGGGTGTGATGCAGTCAGTGTGCTTCCTGCCTCGTTGGTGATGTGCCGCCTCCTCCTCCTCCTCTCTCCTATCAGGCACCCACGTTGAGTCAGTGACCTCATCATCCCCTCCCTCCTCATCACTGGAGCAAACCTGGCAGTATGCTGCAGCAGGGGAGCATGACTGCCAGATTGCTGTCCTTCTTGGGCACCCCCTCTGTCCGTGCTCATGTTACTGCCTTCATCTAGCTCAGTATCATCATCAGAGCCTTCCAAATCCTGGGCATCCTCCGGGAGCATGTACCCAACATTGTGGTCAAACAGTTCGAGGGACTCCTCAGGAGGACATGGTGGGGCTAGGGAAAGAGTCACTGATGACATTGAGCCGAGGGAAGAGGCCGCTGCTTTGCCAGACAAAGTACCCTGAGCATGGGTGAGAGAGGATGAGGAGGATGAGGACGGCTTGGTCATCCACTCGACCAAGTCTTTCGCATGTTGCGGCTCAACACGGCCAGCTGCCATAAAAAAGGCCAAGCGTGTCCCACGGCCACGTGCTGATGAGGATGCACCGTCTCCACGACCAGCACTAGACACAGAGCCTGCTTGCCCTCTTTTATTGGCTTGTGACTGTCTGCCTCTCCTTCTTGGCCTTCCAGACATACTAATGGCCTGTAGCTGCACTGAGCTGGGATATATATATATATAATATTCACTTGTGGAGGAGAACCGCACTCTGCTTACGATTTAGTGCCAGCAATCAGGTCTTCCCACCGACCTTGTATATAGAAAAAGAGTCCAAGAGGTTGCTGCACTTAAAAATTTCTTTGCTTTATTTCTCAAATTGTTCAGTAGGGATTTACAAAGCAAGTATAATCCAAAAACACAGGCACGAAATGCCTACACAGTTTCAGACACAGGTAAATTCAGATATGGATGGATGGATTACGTCTCGGGCTAGTCAGCTTACGCCCTTCCTAAGATCCATTGAAGCACATCTGAGGGTTTCAATCCAATCATTCATTTAAATACAGGTTAAGTGAAGTACTTCACATATGGAATCAATATGGCTAATTAGTTCAAATCGCATACCATTTAACATCTATATATGCATATATTTATCTATAACATGCCATTAAAACAAGGATAAGCAACAGGTGTCGAATCTCTCATTCTCTTCACTCTCATTATAGAATATTTGAAATACCTATAAAAACGCAGGGAAATGTTGCATTCATGAGTAAATACAAAAACAAAAAGAAAAAGAAAAAACAAAAAAGATATCCCCATCATGAAGTTATTTTATCTGGCTACTTTCATATACTTATTCCAACAGTTAAACAAATAAATAAAGATCCAAATCAACATTTAAGCCATAAGGAGCAATTGTATTCAAAAAATGTATCCAGTATACTTCTCTTTTTCTTAGAATCAATTCACGGTTGCCCCCTCTCCTATTTTTCTCAATACCTTCTAGGACCATATACTTTAGTTGTGATACATTGTGGCCAAATTCCAAAAAGTGTCTCGCCAGCGGTAATTGGGTTAATTTATCTCGTATTGAGTATTTGTGTCTCGCTATCCTATCTTTGATTTTTTGTGTAGTCTCCCCTACATAGACTAAACCGCATGGGCACTTTATGGCGTAAATTACATATGAAGATTGGCATGTGTAGTAACCCCGTATGGGGATGTTGAAACCCCTATGTGGATGTGTAAAGTATTTACCTTTAATCATAGAGTTACATTGTATGCATGACAAGCAGGGATACGATCCCAGATTTTTAGGTCCCAGGAAGGTTAGTTTGGCTGCTGCAGCCACAGGTTGATCAGATTTAATCAATCGATCTCGTATCGTTCTACCTTTTCTATAGGAGGACATGGGTGGATTCCAGAATTCCTGTACCATGGGGTAACTGGATCTTAAAAGATTCCAATGTCTTTTGATAATTTGATTAATTTTGTTGGAGAAGGGATGGTACTGCATAATAAAGGGGATTCTCTTCTTTTCTTTTCGGGGTGATCGATTACTATCCGTATTAGGATGATCGATATTAACTAAAGCTTGCGGATATCTTCTACTAATAAGTTTGTTTTTTATTTCATCAAGTCTCTGATCACGGCACAGCGGGTCACTCACGATCCGCTGCACCCTCATCATCTGACTTTTTGGGATGGATGAAAAAACGTTTGGGGGGTGAAAGCTATTAAAATGTAGCAATTGATTGCGATCTGTGGGTTTCACATATAAGTCAGTAGTGATCTGCCCATTGTTCAATTTAAGAAGAGTATCAAGAAAGGAGATCTCATTTTTACCAATTTCAATGTTGAACTTTAATCCAGGTACTAAATAGTTAATGTATTTATCAAATAAGTATAGGCTTTCCATGTTGCCATCCCATATAGCGAAAATATCGTCCACAAATCTGTACCAACATTGGCAATGTTTTAAAAATAAATCATTGACATAAATAAAGGACGTCTCTATCATATTCATAAATGCGTTCGCATATGGGGGTGCAACATTTGAACCCATCGCTGCTCCATTCAGTTGCAAGAAATGAGTATCCCTGAAAAGAAAATAGTTCTCTTCAAGAGTAATTTTCAAAAGGTCAAGCAGAAATTAAATCTGTTCGGTTTTATAGATGCCTGATTGAATTAACAATCGCTGACATGCCTCTATTCCTAAATCATGTGGAATGATAGTAAATAAGCTAGAGACGTCCCATGATATCAGGATGGAATCTGATGACAAGTTTATATCTTGAATTTTTGACAAAAAGTCAGTAGTATCTCTTATAAATGATTTAGTGTTTAATAGCAATGGTGTCAAACACTTATCCAGGTATTGTGCTAGATGTGTTGTCACAGATTCCATCCCTGATACAATGGGACGTCCGGGGGGATTTTTAGGGTCTTTATGAATTTTTGGTAACATATACAGTACCGGTGTAACTGGATATTCACATATCAAAAACTCCATAGTTTCATCATCAATGATTTTTTGTTTAACTGCCTTAGTTAGAGTTGTTTTTATCCTTTTTTGCACTTTAAAAACAGGACAGCAATCAAGTCTTTTATAAATAAGGGTATCACTCAGATGTTTCATTATTTCATTTTCATACATGGATGTATCCATGACCACAATAGCTCCCCCCTTGTCAGCCGGCTTGATAGTGATATCATGCCGGGCTGACAAGGAGTTTAACGCTGCAATCTCATCTCTATTTAGATTGTGGGGTATATGGTCTCTCTTATCTCTGTCACACAAAAAACGTTTTATATCATTTTCCACTTTGTCTATATATACCTCTACAGCAGCACATGAAGTGGGTGGTACTTTAGTGCTTTTTGGTTTTAAACCCATGTTTTTGATCGATAATATTGATAATTCTTTAGTTGTGGCAGTGGGTACACCAGAATAGTATGCTTTAAATCTTAATTGTCTAAAAAATCTATATAAATCCTGTTTAAGTACAAAATCATTCATTTTCTCTTTAGGGCAAAAGCCCAAACCCTTATTCAAAACACTTAGTTCAGTTTTAGACAAAACAATAGAAGAAATGCTATGTACCAGGTTTTCATCTAATGTCTCTGGCGGTTCTGGCATCTGGTGGTTACACCCCCTGCTGTGTCTTTTCTTTGTTCGCCGGCCGCCCCTCCTGGTCCGGATTCGGTCAGGTTCCCTGGTAAAAAAGGAGTAGTTGATACACTGGTGGATGATCCAGTAGATGTCATAGAGGAGTTTGAGCTAGCCAGATTTTTTCGTTGTATTTTTCTGTAGCCCTTTGAATGGTAATATGTAGGATCAGTCCAATTGTAGACACGATCGTTTTTCACTGACACCATGGGATCCAGAGATTTTCTGATCCAGTCCTCCTCTATACAACTTACCAGAAAAATGGAGAAACTAATGCAAAGAGCCACCACTATGGAACTTCATGAGGTAACATTAGCCGAATACTATAAGCTACAAATGATACCTAGAGGGCTGAGGGTTCGCCTGACTCCAACCCTCTTTTCACAGAACAAGGACTTTAAAACCAAATTTGCCCAGATTCTCAATAAATGTTCCTTTGATATCATGACATTAACTGTGCAATTCTTGCAACAAGAGAGGACTCTCATACAGCAGGAGATTGCTGAACTTGAAAGACAGCTACAACAATGTTCTAATCAAGAGGAACTACAGCAATTCAAGAAAATGAATAATGATAAATTAGAAAGATTTCGCACTAATATTCAATTCCGTAAACGTACAAAACTTGAACGAGATCGGGAAGATTATAAAAACGATCGTGTCTACAATTGGACTGATCCTACATATTACCATTCAAAGGGCTACAGAAAAATACAACGAAAAAATCTGGCTAGCTCAAACTCCTCTATGACATCTACTGGATCATCCACCAGTGTATCAACTACTCCTTTTTTACCAGGGAACCTGACCGAATCCGGACCAGGAGGGGCGGCC
The DNA here is from genome assembly GCA_037952835.1 of Lithobates septentrionalis. NCBI lineage: Eukaryota > Metazoa > Chordata > Amphibia > Anura > Ranidae > Lithobates > Lithobates septentrionalis. Next base: position 2,871,074 of record JBBDGP010000609.1, on the reverse strand, counting down.
GGCGAACAAAGAAAAGACACAGCAGGGGGTGTAACCACCAGATGCCAGAACCGCCAGAGACATTAGATGAAAACCTGGTACATAACATTTCTTCTATTGTTTTGTCTAAAACTGAACTAAGTGTTTTGAATAAGGGTTTGGGCTTTTGCCCTAAAGAGAAAATGAATGATTTTGTACTTAAACAGGATTTATATAGATTTTTTAGACAATTAAGATTTAAAGCATACTATTCTGGTGTACCCACTGCCACAACTAAAGAATTATCAATATTATCGATCAAAAACATGGGTTTAAAACCAAAAAGCACTAAAGTACCACCCACTTCATGTGCTGCTGTAGAGGTATATATAGACAAAGTGGAAAATGATATAAAACGTTTTTTGTGTGACAGAGATAAGAGAGACCATATACCCCACAATCTAAATAGAGATGAGATTGCAGCGTTAAACTCCTTGTCAGCCCGGCATGATATCACTATCAAGCCGGCTGACAAGGGGGGAGCTATTGTGGTCATGGATACATCCATGTATGAAAATGAAATAATGAAACATCTGAGTGATACCCTTATTTATAAAAGACTTGATTGCTGTCCTGTTTTTAAAGTGCAAAAAAGGATAAAAACAACTCTAACTAAGGCAGTTAAACAAAAAATCATTGATGATGAAACTATGGAGTTTTTGATATGTGAATATCCAGTTACACCGGTACTGTATATGTTACCAAAAATTCATAAAGACCCTAAAAATCCCCCCGGACGTCCCATTGTATCAGGGATGGAATCTGTGACAACACATCTAGCACAATACCTGGATAAGTGTTTGACACCATTGCTATTAAACACTAAATCATTTATAAGAGATACTACTGACTTTTTGTCAAAAATTCAAGATATAAACTTGTCATCAGATTCCATCCTGATATCATGGGACGTCTCTAGCTTATTTACTATCATTCCACATGATTTAGGAATAGAGGCATGTCAGCGATTGTTAATTCAATCAGGCATCTATAAAACCGAACAGATTTAATTTCTGCTTGACCTTTTGAAAATTACTCTTGAAGAGAACTATTTTCTTTTCAGGGATACTCATTTCTTGCAACTGAATGGAGCAGCGATGGGTTCAAATGTTGCACCCCCATATGCGAACGCATTTATGAATATGATAGAGACGTCCTTTATTTATGTCAATGATTTATTTTTAAAACATTGCCAATGTTGGTACAGATTTGTGGACGATATTTTCGCTATATGGGATGGCAACATGGAAAGCCTATACTTATTTGATAAATACATTAACTATTTAGTACCTGGATTAAAGTTCAACATTGAAATTGGTAAAAATGAGATCTCCTTTCTTGATACTCTTCTTAAATTGAACAATGGGCAGATCACTACTGACTTATATGTGAAACCCACAGATCGCAATCAATTGCTACATTTTAATAGCTTTCACCCCCCAAACGTTTTTTCATCCATCCCAAAAAGTCAGATGATGAGGGTGCAGCGGATCGTGAGTGACCCGCTGTGCCGTGATCAGAGACTTGATGAAATAAAAAACAAACTTATTAGTAGAAGATATCCGCAAGCTTTAGTTAATATCGATCATCCTAATACGGATAGTAATCGATCACCCCGAAAAGAAAAGAAGAGAATCCCCTTTATTATGCAGTACCATCCCTTCTCCAACAAAATTAATCAAATTATCAAAAGACATTGGAATCTTTTAAGATCCAGTTACCCCATGGTACAGGAATTCTGGAATCCACCCATGTCCTCCTATAGAAAAGGTAGAACGATACGAGATCGATTGATTAAATCTGATCAACCTGTGGCTGCAGCAGCCAAACTAACCTTCCTGGGACCTAAAAATCTGGGATCGTATCCCTGCTTGTCATGCATACAATGTAACTCTATGATTACAGGTAAATACTTTACACATCCACATAGGGGTTTCAACATCCCCATACGGGGTTACTACACATGCCAATCTTCATATGTAATTTACGCCATAAAGTGCCCATGCGGTTTAGTCTATGTAGGGGAGACTACACAAAAAATCAAAGATAGGATAGCGAGACACAAATACTCAATACGAGATAAATTAACCCAATTACCGCTGGCGAGACACTTTTTGGAATTTGGCCACAATGTATCACAACTAAAGTATATGGTCCTAGAAGGTATTGAGAAAAATAGGAGAGGGGGCAACCGTGAATTGATTCTAAGAAAAAGAGAAGTATACTGGATACATTTTTTGAATACAATTGCTCCATATGGCTTAAATGTTGATTTGGATCTTTATTTATTTGTTTAACTGTTGGAATAAGTATATGAAAGTAGCCAGATAAAATAACTTCATGATGGGGATATCTTTTTTGTTTTTTCTTTTTCTTTTTGTTTTTGTATTTACTCATGAATGCAACATTTCCCTGCGTTTTTATAGGTATTTCAAATATTCTATAATGAGGGTGAAGAGAATGAGAGATTCGACACCTGTTGCTTATCCTTGTTTTAATGGCATGTTATAGATAAATATATGCATATATAGATGTTAAATGGTATGCGATTTGAACTAATTAGCCATATTGATTCCATATGTGAAGTACTTCACTTAACCTGTATTTAAATGAATGATTGGATTAAAACCCTCAGATGTGCTTCAATGGATCTTAGGAAGGGCGTAAGCTGACTAGCCAGAGACGTAATCCATCCATCCATATCTGAATTTACCTGTGTCTGAAACTGTGTAGGCATTTCGTGCCTGTGTTTTTGGATTATACTTGCTTTGTAAATCCCTACTGAACAATTTGAGAAATAAAGCAAAGAAATTTTTAAGTGCAGCAACCTCTTGGACTCTTTTTCTATATATATATATATATATATATATATATATATATATACAGTGCCTTGCGAAAGTATTCGGCCCCCTTGAACTTTTCAACCTTTTGCCACATTTCAGGCTTCAAACATAAAGATATAAAATTTTTATTTTGTGAAGAATCACCAACAAGTGGGACACAATTGTGAAGTGGAACGAAATCTATTGGATTGTTGAAACTTTTTTAACTAATAAAAAAATGAAAAGTGGGGCGTGCAAAATTATTCGGCCCCCTTGCGTTAATACTTTGTAGCGCCACCTTTTGCTGCGATTACAGCTGCAAGTCGCTTGGGGTATGTCTCTATTAGTTTTGCACATCGAGAGACTGAAATTCTTGCCCATTCTTCCTTGCAAAACAGCTCAAGCTCAGTGAGGTTGGATGGAGAGCGTTTGTGAACAGCAGTTTTCAGCTCTTTCCACAGATTCTCGATTGGATTCAGGTCTGGACTTTGACTTGGCCATTCTAATACCTGGATACGTTTATTTGTGAACCATTCCTTTGTAGATTTTGCTGTATGTTTGGGATCATTGTCTTGTTGGAAGATAAATCTCCGTCCCAGTTTCAGGTCTTTTGCAGACTCCAACAGGTTTTCATCCAGAATGGTCCTGTATTTGGCTGCATCCATCTTCCCCTCAATTTTAACCATCTTCCCTGTCACTGCTGAAGAAAAGCAGGCCCAAACCATGATGCTGCCACCACCATGTTTGACAGTGGGGATGGTGTGTTGAGGGTGATGAGCTGTGTTGCTTTTACGCCAAACATATCGTTTTGCATTGTGGCCAAAAAGTTTGATTTTGGTTTCATCGGACCAGAGCACCTTCTTCCACATGTTTGGTGTGTCTCCCAGGTGGCTTGTGGCAAACTTTAGACGAGACTTTTTAGGGATATCTTTGAGAAATGGCTTTCTTCTTGCCACTCTTCCATAAAGGCCAGATTTGTGCAGTGTACGACTGATTGTTGTCCTATGGACAGACTCTCCCACCTCAGCTGTAGTTCTCTGCAGTTCATCCAGAGTGATCATGGGCCTCTTGGCTGCATCTCTGATCAGTCTTCTCCTTGTCTGAGCTGAAAGTTTAGAGGGACAGCCAGGTCTTGGTAGATTTGCAGTGGTCTGATACTCCTTCCATTTCAAAATGATCGCTTGCACAGTGCTCCTTGGGATGTTTAAAGCTTGGGAAATCTTTTTGTATCCAAATCCAGCTTTAAACTTCTCCACAACAGTATTACAGACCTGCCCGGTGTGTTCCTTGGTCTTCATGATGCTCTCTGCGCTTTCAACATAACCCTTAGACTATCACAGAGCAGGTGCATTTATACAGAGACTTGATTACACACAGGTGGATTATTTTTATCACCATCAGTCATTTAGGACAACATTGGATCATTCAGAGATCCTCGCCAAACTCCTGGAGTGAGTTTTCTGCACTGAAAGTAAAGGGGCCGAATAATTTTGCACGCACCACTTTTCAGTTTTTTATTTGCTAAAAAAGTTTAAAATATCCAATAGATTTCGTTCCACTTCACAATTGTGTCCCACTTGTTGGTGATTCTTCACAAAAAAATAAAATGTTATATCTTTATGTTTGAAGCCTGAAATGTGGCAAAAGGTTGAAAAGTTCAAGGGGGCCGAATACTTTTGCAAGGCACTGTATATATATATATATATATATATATATATATATATATATATATATATATATATATATATATATATATATATGTATATATATATAAATATATACAGTGGCTTGCGAAAGTATTCGGCCCCCTTGAACTTTTCAACCTTTTGCCACATTTCAGGCTTCAAACATAAAGATTGAAATTTTTTATATTTTGTGAAGAATCACCAACAAGTGGGACACAATTGTGAAGTGGAACGAAATATTTTGGATTTTTGAAACTTTTTTAACTAATAAAAAAATGAAAAGTGGGGCGTGCAAAATTATTCGGCCCCCTTGCGTTAATACTTTGTAGAGCCACCTTTTGCTGCGATTACAGCTGCAAGTCGCTTGGGGTATGTCTCTATCAGTTTTGCACATCGAGAGACTGAAATTCTTGCCCATTCTTCCTTGCAAAACAGCTCGAGCTCAGTGAGGTTGGATGGAGAGTGTTTGTGAACAGCAGTTTTCAGCTCTTTCCACAGATTCTCGATTGGATTCAGGTCTGGACTTTGACTTGGCCATTCTAACAACCGGATACGTTTATTTGTGAACCATTCCTTTGTAGATTTTGCTGTATGTTTGGGATCATTGTCTTGTTGGAAGATAAATCTCCGTCCCAGTTTCAGGTCTTTTGCAGACTCCAACAGGTTTTCATCCAGAATGGTCCTGTATTTGGCTGCATCCATATTCCCCTCAATTTTAACCATCTTCCCTGTCCCTTCTGAAGAAAAGCAGGCCCAAACCATGATGCTGCCACCACCATGTTTGACAGTGGGGATGGTGTGTTGAGTGTGATGAGCTGTGTTGCTTTTACGCCAAACATATCATTTTGCATTGTGGCCAAAAAGTTCGATTTTGGTTTAATCGGACCAGAGCACCTTCTTCTACATGTTTGGTGTGTCTCCCAGGTGGCTAGTGGCAAACTTTAGACGAGACTTTTTATGGATATCTTTGAGAAATGGCTTTCTTCTTGCCACTCTTCCATAAAGGCCAGATTTGTGCAGTGTACGACTGATTGTTGTCCTATGGACAGACTCTCCCACCTCAGCTGTAGTTCTCTGCAGTTCATCCAGAGTGATCATGGGCCTCTTGGCTGCATCCCTGATCAGTCTTCTCCTTGTCTGAGCTGAAAGTTTAGAGGGACAGCCAGGTCTTGGTAGATTTGCAGTGGTCTGATACTCCTTCCATTTCAAAATGATCGCTTGCACAGTGCTCCTTGGGATGTTTAAAGCTTGGGAAATCTTTTTGTATCCAAATCCGGCTTTAAACTTCTCCACAACAGTATTACGGACCTGCCTGGTGTGTTCCTTGGTCTTCATGATGCTCTCTGCGCTTTCAACAGAACCCTGAGACTATCACAGAGCAGGTGCATTTATACAGAGACTTGATTACACACAGGTGGATTCTATTTATCACCATCAGTCATTTAGGACAACATTGGATCATTCAGAGATCCTCGCTGAACTTCTGGAGTGAGTTTGCTGCACTGAAAGTAAAGGGGCCGAATAATTTTGCACGCACCACTTTTCAGTTTTTTAATTGCTAAAAAAGTTTAAACTATCCAATAGATTTCGTTCCACTTCACAATTGTGTCCCACTTGTTGGTGATTCTTCACAAAAAATTTAAATTTTATATCTTTATGTTTGAAGCCTGAAATGTGGCAAAAGGTTGAAAAGTTCAAGGGGGCCGAATACTTTCGCAAGCCACTGTATATATATATATATATGTACTGATACTGCAGCTAGAAAAATCAACTGCCTGCCTGTAGTATTTTTAGCTGAACACTGTGAGCAGGACGCACTACACTAACTTGTAGTTTTAGATGAACACTGTGAGCAGGACGCACTACACTATCTTGTAGCTTTAGATGAACACTGTGCAGAGCTTGCAAAAAAATAACTTGTAGGTTTAGCTGAACACTGTGAGGAGGACGCACCACACTAACTTGTAGTTTTAGCTGAACACTGTGAGCAGGACGCACTGCACTAACTTGTAGCTTTAGATGAACACTGTGCAGAGGTCTCACTACACTAACTTGTAGTTTTAGCTGAACACTGTGAGCAGGACGCACTACACTATCTTGTAGCTTTAGCTGAACACTGTGCAGAGCTCGCAAAAAAATAACTTGTAGGTTTAGCTGAACACTGTGAGGAGGACGCACCACACTAACTTGTAGTTTTAGCTGAACACTGTGAGCAGGACGCACTGCACTAACTTGTAGCTTTAGATGAACACTGTGCAGAGGTCTCACTACACTAACTTGTAGTTTTAGCTGAACACTATGAGCAGGACGCACTACATTAACTTGTAGTTTTAGATGAACACTGTGCAGAGGTCTCACTACACTAACTTGTAGTTTTAGCTGAACACTGTGAGCAGGACGCACTACACTAACTTGTAGCTTTAGATGAACACTGTGCAGAGCTCGCAAAAGAATAACTTGTGGGTTTAGCTGAACACTGTGAGGAGGACGCACCACACTAACTTGTAGTTTTAGCTGAACACTGTGAGCAGGACGCACTGCACTAACTTGTAGCTTTAGATGAACACTGTGCAGAGGTCTCACTACACTAACTTGTAGTTTTAGCTGAACACTGTGAGCAGGACACACTACACTATCTTGTAGCTTTAGATGAACACTGTGCAGAGCTCGCAAAAAAATAACTTGTAGGTTTAGCTGAACACTGTGAGGAGGACGCACCACACTAACTTGTAGTTTTAGCTGAACACTGTGAGCAGGACGCACTGCACTAACTTGTAGCTTTAGATGAACACTGTGCAGAGGTCTCACTACACTAACTTGTAGTTTTAGCTGAACACTGTGAGCAGGACGCAGTACACTAACTTGTAGCTTTAGATTAACACTGTGCAGAGCTCGTAAAAAAATAACTTGTAGGTTTAGCTGAACACTGTGAGGAGGACGCACCAAACTAACTTGTAGTTTTAGCTGAACACTGTGAGCAGGACGCACTACACTAACTTGTAGCTTTAGATGAACACTGTGCAGAGGTCTCACTATACTAACTTGTAGTTTTAGCTGAACACTGTGAGCAGGACGCACTACACTAACTTGTAGCTTTAGATGAACACTGTGCAGAGCTCGCAAAAGAATAACTTGTAGGTTTAGCTGAACACTGTGAGGAGGACGCACCACACTAACTTGTAGTTTTAGCTGAACACTGTGAGCAGGACGCACTGCACTAACTTGTAGCTTTAGATGAACACTGTGCAGAGGTCTCACTACACTAACTTGTAGTTTTAGCTGAACACTATGAGCAGGACGCACTACATTAACTTGTAGTTTTAGATGAACACTGTGCAGAGGTCTCACTACACTAACTTGTAGTTTTAGCTGAACACTGTGAGCAGGACGCACTACACTAACTTGTAGCTTTAGATGAACACTGTGCAGAGCTCGCAAAAGAATAACTTGTAGGTTTAGCTGAACACTGTGAGGAGGACGCACCACACTAACTTGTAGTTTTAGCTGAACACTGTGAGCAGGACGCACTGCACTAACTTGTAGCTTTAGATGAACACTGTGCAGAGGTCTCACTACACTAACTTGTAGTTTTAGCTGAACACTGTGAGCAGGACACACTACACTATCTTGTAGCTTTAGATGAACACTGTGCAGAGCTCGCAAAAAAATAACTTGTAGGTTTAGCTGAACACTGTGAGGAGGACGCACCACACTAACTTGTAGTTTTAGCTGAACACTGTGAGCAGGACGCACTACACTAACTTGTAGCTTTAGATGAACACTGTGCAGAGGTCTCACTATACTAACTTGTAGTTTTAGCTGAACACTGTGAGCAGGACGCACTACACTAACTTGTAGCTTTAGATGAACACTGTGCAGAGCTCGCAAAAGAATAACTTGTAGGTTTAGCTGAACACTGTGAGGAGGACGTACCACACTAACTTGTAGTTTTAGCTGAACACTGTGAGCAGGACGCACTGCACTAACTTGTAGCTTTAGATGAACACTGTGCAGAGGTCTCACTACACTAACTTGTAGTTTTAGCTGAACACTGTGAGCAGGACACACTACACTATCTTGTAGCTTTAGATGAACACTGTGCAGAGCTCGCAAAAAAATAACTTGTAGGTTTAGCTGAACACTGTGAGGAGGACGCACCACACTAACTTGTAGTTTTAGCTGAACACTGTGAGCAGGAAGCACCGCACTAACTTGTAGCTTTAGATGAACACTGTGCAGAGGTCTCACTACACTAACTTGTAGTTTTAGCTGAACACTGTGAGCAGGACGCAGTACACTAACTTGTAGCTTTAGATGAACACTGTGCAGAGCTCGCAAAAAAATAACTTGTAGGTTTAGCTGAACACTGTGAGGAGGACGCACCACACTAACTTGTAGTTTTAGCTGAACACTGTGAGCAGGACGCACTACACTAACTTGTAGCTTTAGATGAACACTGTGCAGAGGTCTCACTATACTAACTTGTAGTTTTAGCTGAACACTGTGAGCAGGACGCACTACACAAACTTGTAGCTTTAGATGAACACTGTGCAGAGGTCTCACTACACTAACTTGTAGTTTTAGCTGAACACTGTGAGCAGGACGCACTACACTAACTGTAAATAGTCTAGCTGCCTGACTATGGTACTAATAGGATCAACAGAACACCAGCAATTTTCTTCAGGTAGCTGTAAATACTGTAACAAGACAAGCCTGCCTGTCAGTAAGAAGATAACAGGAACGGATCTAGCTAAACTGAATACAGTGTATGTATATATATATATATGCAACACCTGGGATGCATATATATAAACAATACACTGTAAGTGCAGCTAACTCACTGATTGTCCTGCCTAATCTAGCTAACTCAAATGAAATGACACTGTCTCTCTGTCTATCTATGTATCTCAACGCCGAAACACACATTACACAGGGCTGCCGTGCAGGCGGCCTTATATAGTGTGGGGCGTGTTCTAAACCCCCTGAGCCATAATTGGCCAAAGCCACCGTGGCTTTGGTCAATTACAGCTCTCTCTACCAACGGCGCTGTGATTGGCCAAGCATGCGGGTCATAGTGCATGGTTGGCCAATTATCAGCCAGCAATGCACTGCGATGCCGCAGTGAATTATGGGCCGTTCGCGCCACACGAATTTGGCGCGAACAGCCCATAACGTTCGGAATTCGGCGGACGACCGAACAGCCAATGTGGGTTAGACTCAAACATGAAACTCATCCCTACTGACCAGTTGTTATGATGGTCAGAAATATAGCAACGTAGGAATTGCTCCAAGAGCTGATTGGCTCGTTCTGCTGACCCATTAGACTGCGAGTGATACGCAGAGGAGAAAGCAAGCTGAATTCCCAACTGTGCACAAAAGGCTCGCCAGAACTGGGACACAAACTGACTACCCCTGTCCGAGGCAATCACCTTGGGTAGCCCATGTAAGTGAAAGATCTCCCGAGCAAAAATGGAAGCCAGTTCCTTAGAAGTGGGCAACTTCTTAAGTGGAATACAATGACACATCTTTGAGAACTGGTCAACCACCATAAGGATATCTATGTTGCCCTGGGAGTTGGGTACTCCTCCAGCAGGGAGGAGAGTGAAGAGGTGCATAGGACCTTGGCTACCTTCTGGAAGCATGTCTCACTGCATTGTGGTGACCAGGAGAGAACCTCAGCATGGAGCCAATCAAAAGAGGGGTTGTGCCTCTGTGACCAAGGATAACCAATAACCAGCAGAAACTTAGGTGAAGGAATAACTTGGAATTGGATTATCTCATGGTGAAGAGCCCCTACGGCCATGAACAACAGAACCGTCTCATGAGTCACATGGGCAGGCTGTATAGGTCTCCCGTCAAGAGCCTCAATGGCAAGTGGAGTGTCGCGCAGCTGCAGCGAAATTGAGTGCTTTGATACAATAGGAGCATCAATGAACAGGCCTGCAGCCCCAGAGTCGATTAGAGCCTGTATCCCGACGGACGACTCAGCCCAAGAAAGGGTGACCGAAACCAGGGGCTTATCCTTCTGGATAACTGGGGATGAAACCACGCCACCTAAGGTCTGTCTGTGACAGGAAACTCACGGTTCAGGCATTCTCTGGATGGGTAGGACAAAACTTCAAAAAGTGACCTGCCTGGCCACAATAAAGGCACAATCTCTCCCTCCTCCTAAAGGTTCTCTCATCCACAGAGAGACGTGTAAAGCCCAAGTGCATGGGTTCACCTTCACTGACCGACTCGGTACCAGGAGGCATGGGAGGTGAGGGAGGCACTGGTGGGACTGCAAAGCTCTGAGACAAACATACAGGGGGCTTCTGCAAGCGCTTCTTAAAAGAGAGTCTTTCTCTGAGTCTATGAGGATGGCAAACGTGATCAACTTCTCCAGCTCAGTGGGTATATCTCGGGCTGCTATCTCATCCTTGATGGTATCCGAGAAATCATGAGAAAAAGCAGCCACAAGGGCCTCATTGTTCCATGCAACCTCTGCTGCCAGAGTACAGAATTCAATGGCATAGTCGGCAACAGTTCTCTTACTCTGTTCAATGGACATGAGGCACTTGGCAGCAGAAGCGGAGCGTGCGAGAATGTCAAAAACACTTTTAAGTGAAGCCACAAACTCAGGGTAGTTCAAGACAACAGGTTTTTGTGTCTCCCATAGAGCGTTTGCTCAGGCCAAGGCTCTCTCAGAAAGCAAAGATATCACAAAACCTACTTTGTTTCTGTCCATGGGAAACGCCTGGGGCAGCATCTCAAAGTATATCTCAACCTTATTGAGAAACCCTCTGCATTGGACTGGATCGCACCCAAATCGCTGGGGAAGCAGAGCGGAACCAGACATACCTCTTATAGAGGTAATGCTCGAGGCAGGTGCCTGCACAGAGACGGGAGCAGCAGCAGGGTCGGCCTGCAACATTGGTTGTACCGGGGCGTCCACAGTGGGAGATTCCAGTGAGCCGTGCGACACAGGAGCATTTGTAACGCCATGGCAAACTGATCCATGCAGTGATCCAGTTCATCCAATCTGGAAACAATATTACCAACAAGTGGATTGACTGCATCTTCTGAATTCATGGCCTTCGCCTACTGTCAGAAACCATGAAATCAGGGAGAGACAGAAGTACAGTTAAATCACACTTGTTTAATAATAAAAGTAAAAAGAGCAAACAGAGTCAAAACATAGCCAAAGTTCAGTAACCAGAACGGATAGTCAGCCAAGCCAGAAGTCAGGGATCAATGTAGTGGAAGAGCAAGCAGGATCTGGAGCCAGAAGGGATGTCAGCAAAGCAAGTCTTGAACAGGATCGCAGGAGATAGTTTCTGTGATGTTGACCAAGGCGGAGGCAGAGATCCTCTGGACTGGACGGCTTAAGTAGGCAGGACTGATGAGCAGGATATCATCAACAGCTGAGTAACTGTGGAGAGATAAGAGCTGGCAATTAGCCGACAACTGAGCAGGCCAGCTCAGAGAAGGAAGGCCTAGCTCAGCCCTGACAGTTTTCACATGGGCTCCTGGCTTCCTCCACGTGCCTCCTCCACAACTCCCATGGCAGACACTCCATACAGTCCTTGTCCTTTGGTCTCATATACACAGCTGATGTGAGTATCTCCAACATCGTCATTTTGGTTTTTTCTACTTTACAACCTCTCCCCATTATTTGGGTATACTAATAGATTTGGTCATTTATATTCATATTTTTATAGAGTGATGTTGCATCCGCCCCTGAAGAGTCGGTATTATCCCACAAAACACGCTGGACTTACACAGATGTACCATGTCCTACAGATGGCTCTACATACCTTTTAATATGTTATATTCTAGACCAAGGATCCTCAAACTATGGCCCTCCAGCTGTTGCGGAACTACATATCCCATGAGGCATTGTAAAACTCTGACATTCACAGACATGACTAGGCATGATGGGAATTGTAGTTCCTGAACAACTGGAGGGCCATAGTTTGAAGACCCCTGTTCTAGACTTTTTATCAGACAACCTTGTTTTTTAAAGGGATTTTTGACATGGAGGACAGCCTACCATACCATGCTATGCTATGTGCCATGTTATTTGTGCTACATTGATGTTTAGCAGCATGTTATTTTCATGTTTAATACTTTATGTATGTACTTACTGTAATACAGCTGGATACCCACGGTTACAGGAGAAATAAATATACCTTTTACCTTTTTAAACATTTATCTATTACTAGCCTTGAAATATATGCCTCATTTAAAGTCCCAACCCCTTTTTCCTTTATACACAAAATTAGGGATGGATGCGCATGTTCTCATGCATCTCATCTAAAGTCCCAAACCTCTCCTAGCTCAATACAATTTGTAGGTTTAAAATTGGCAAATAGTCAATGTAAATGAATGAAAGATGTTGGATATCCAAAATCATAGGCCTGGGGTGGACAGGGTTAACCTGACATCCTGCATTGAACACCTTGTCAGATCCTCTTAAAGATATGGGAGTATTTCAACTGACAGCACATGAAACAAAAGAAGAGGGCGCAGATTCAAGTGTAGCATACAAAACTCTTTATACCAATAAAAAAACAGACAAATGGGAACTTACATATTGAAGCGGCAACTCAAGCTTGTCAACAACAAAATCGCTGTTGACGAAACTCAGAGTCTTCTGTGTTCCAGTGCAGCCTGACTTCCCTTTAGCATACAGTGCTAAGTGTGTAAGATCTAAATGACAAGACAGACTTCCTGGAATGTTGTGGCTGACATTAATGACTTACTACGTCAATTTGTCATGTAGCTGGTCAGTGAGTACGTCTGACGTGTAGAGGAAGGGTTCTCGTACAGCTTCGGCACAGGGACTACTGGTAATGAGACAGCTGCCACAGGAGCATGATGACGTATGAATGCCTGTGATCAGTCCAGTACTCTGCGTGGTGGCAGCAGTCAGCAAGTGGATGTGGCAGCAGAACTAGCTGGTGGGAGATGAGCTGGCATGGAGCTTGGCTGGTGGCAGATTGTGGGTAAGCAGCTGGAAGCAGGAGCCAGATGAGAACTTGCTGGACTGAAGAACTGAAGAGCTGTAGCAGGCTGGATGAGCAGTATGCTGGGTCAGATTTGCTGGGTCGGTAACGGCCAGGCAGCTCAGGCATAGATGGCAGACAAGTAGGATAGTCGGGTCACAAGCCAAGTCAGCAATGGGAGGTAAATCAGGCACAAACAGGAGGCAGAAGCGGGATCCAGACACAAGCTGAAGTCAGAGCAGGTAGCAGACAAACGCAGATCAGAAGCAAGCCAGGTCCGAATCAGAAGTCATGTGGTGGAATCACCTGGCACCCCGACTTGGTGCTTCCTTCCGCCAAACCACGCTTCCTGCCCTCCAAACCGTTCTGAGCAGACCGAGAGCTAATACCAGCCCTTTTTTACCCGGAACATTGTACACAGACATGACTGGTGTAAGGCTGATGTGCTAGCTGACCTACTAACCACCCCTAGCCCGCCCTTTTAACTTAACCTTAAATTATTAAATTAAACACATAACACCTTCTGGATTAAATGGCCAAACAAATGGCCCCTTTATTAATTCCAAACATAACAACTTTATAAAAATAACCTTTTTATTTTAATACATATATATATAAATAAACATATATAAACATATATAAACCATACCATTTAACTGCTACGTCTGAGATTCCTGAAAGAAGGTAATGCTATCTCATCGGCTATCCACCACCACCACGACATCCTGGCCCCTAGCCGCGATCCCACCAGCACAGGGACAAATGATTACCACCTTCTTGCACCATTCAGCTCGATGGCCAATAGCCCATATTTCCAGAAAGGGAAGGTACCCATACCAAGATAGGTCCCAACCCGTTCCACACCATATATTATATATACATATATATATATATATATATATATATATATATATATACACACACCAACCACCATTCCGACCTTTAGGAACCAGAGACCCCTGCCACAGATGCCCACCAGTGACCCCTTACGCGTGGGCGACTCGCCACAGCCGTAAGGCCCGTTGGGAACCTTCCTGGAGCCCCAGGAACCACATATCAATGCCCACTGCAGACAGATGTACCCCATTGCCCCTCATATAGATGCCATTGTCTCCCTCTAACTCGCAGTGGTGAACCACCATTATGAACCACAAACTTAGCCACTGCCTTGTCAGCCTTTATTCTGGGTTTTTTTATGCGCCCCACAGACCGGGCTCCTCGCCAGGCTGCCCTCCCAATGATGTCTGAGCACACTGCCACTGTTTCAGGGAAGGATGGACGAAGTCGGAGAAAATCCCACTTCACATCCCTAATGAGTTTTCTGGAAGCCCTGAGGCAAAGGTTGTTGCCACCAACATTCAACAACAATACATTCGGGGGCCTGTCCCTTCGAGCGTACTGCTGAACTTCCGGAAGTACCCTGGACCACAGCATCCCCGGGATCCCTATCCACTGTACCGTGGCCTCTGCCCGGGGGAAACCCAACTGTCTACCTTCCGGCCTAACCAATACCCGTTTTGCCCCCCAGTGCACATAGGAATGGCCCAGGATCCACATAAGACACTCCGGGCCTGTAAGACAGAAACACAACAGGAACATAGACAACAGAAACCAATCACCATACACACTTCCCTCAAAACACAGCCCAGAAACAGCCAACAGAACAAACACAAAGAAGAACAAGAAGTGGAAACACAGAATCCCCCTGGTACAGCAGGTGATCAGATAAAGGCTCAATTACCAACAATGACAGATATGGAAAGAATGTTTGCAGCTCTGGAAAACTCATTAAAATCAGAAATGACAAAAATGCATAAGGACATAGGGCATCTACTAGCAAGAGTAGAGGAAGCGGAAAAAAAAGCAGATGTCCACTCAAGAAGAATAAAAGAATTGAAGGGAGAAATCAAAAGTCTAAAGCAAGAACAACAAGAACAGGCATACAGATTGGAGAATCAGGAAAACAAGGAAAAGAGGAAAAACATAAGAATCTGTGGTCTCCCGGAATCGCTACAAATGGAAACAGAAGATCTAAAAGACACAATAGGGCGAGTTCTACCTCTGACCAGTGCAGGCGAAATAAAGACGGACTTAAAGATAGAAGGAGTCCATAGACTAAGAAAACCAGTGGGCCTGGCAAGCGATATTCCGAGAGACATCCTAGTGCGTTTCGATAGTCTGGAGAGCAAAAGTCAATTCTGGAAAAATATAAAGGGATAGCCCCCAATAGTATATGAAGGAAAGGAAATCCAGATTTTCCAGGATGTTTCACAAGAAACCCTGAGGAGAAGGAGAATGCTAAAACCACTGCTAAAAACTTTGCAGGAAAATGGACTTCAATATAACTGGGGGTTCCCAGCATGTTTATTAGCAAAAAGAAATGGAAGAACGGCCAAACTGAGATTTCTAGAGGATATCCCAGACTTCTGCAGAACTCTAGATATCCCTAAACCCAAAAATCCAGAAGAAACAATCAGGAGAGCAGACAAACATGTGGGAGAGGAAGCTCAATGGCAATTGGTATCTAGGAAATAGATCAGGGGTTTAGGGGGGGGGGGGGGGCAGGTGTGGTCTGTTGGCAAGCTTAACTAAGATGAGAAAAGGTGTAGGAAGCAATGGGGGGGTGGCGGTGGGGAGAGGCCCGGAGTCGGTGACGCCCTCGGCAACACCCACCCTCTCCATATAGGAGGGAGTGGTCTGAGGTGCTATACAGATTTCCACCTCAGGTAAAGGAGTAGGTGTAAGAAACCCTAAGATTATTGACTACCTACTCATGACCTATAGGTCTAAGGTTTACCGGGTTGGGAGGGGGGTGGGTGTAGGGGAGAAGGGGGGGCGGAAAAAGGGATAGGGCATGGGTTATTGACTGAGAGGGTGGATAAATTAAATGGGAGGGGGGTTAGGGGTAGGTTGAAAATCGCCTTACTAGAAAAAATACTGGTGTTCTACCGATCTTTTGGTAAGGGGAGCCAGGTAACTAAAAATGTTTATGGCAGGATCAAACAAAGTTAAAATTCTAACATATAACGTCCGAGGCTTGAATTCACCACAAAAAAGACGGTTAATCCTAAGAGAATTGGAAAAATTAGAAGCCGACATAATCTTGTTACAGGAAACACATATAACGCAGGATTCAAACGTGAAAATATTTTCAAAGAATATCCCTATATGGTACTATGGAGACTCTCCAATTAAGAGATCAAAAGGGGTCGCAATAGGCTTTGGGAAAAAGACTGGTTTCACCGTCGAAAAAATAAAAGCCGATCCGGGAGGATGTTTCCTTTTCCTCACAGGGACTATTCAGGGCATAAAGTACACGTTAGCAAATATTTACTGCCCCAACAAAAATCCAAAAAAATTCCTGGCGGAGAAATTAACAGCCCTATCGGAATTCAAACAAGGCAAGCTGATAGTAGCAGGCGACTTGAATTTCGTTATGGATCATAGCCAAGACTCTACATCCACAGCTCCAGACAGAGACAGAAGTCAAACGAAGAAAATCAAAAAAAAACTACATGATTTACAACTAATAGATGTATGGAGAGCATGGCATCCAGGTAAAAAAGACTATACATACTTCTCGACAGTACATAAAACATACACCAGACTGGATTATATATTTTTGGAACACAGATTTTTAGAAGAAGTAGTAGAGATAGAAATTGAAACCACAGTAATATCGGACCATTCCCCAGTGGGTATGCAGATAAACCTACAGGGTGAGCCTATAGGAAGAAACACCTGGCGACTCAATGAAAAGCTTTTGGAGGATAAAGATACCGAAAAAACCATAAAGGAAGAGATTGAAGAATACTTCCGAAAAAATGATACTCCTGATCTCCCAAGAGCAATCTTATGGGAGGCACATAAATCGGTAATAAGGGGTAAGCTAATAGCTATAGGAGCAAATAAAAAAAGAGAAAACGGAAAGAACATCTTGAAACTTCAAAATGAAATCCAAAGTCTGGAACTAAGACACAAAAAGGAAACAAAAAAAAAGAAATACATCAGGCTCTATTAGCAAAAAGAGAAAAATTAAAGGAACTGCTGGAAGAGGATGACAGAAAAGAAATCAATAGAATAGTAAGCGAGAAGTTCAGGTTGGGCAATAAAGCAGGAAAATACTTGGCGAACGTTCTAAGGAAAAAAAAGAACTTAAATTATATAGAGAAGATAAAAAACGAAAAAGGTGAAATAAAGAACAAAACTAGGGAAATAGCACAAGTATTTGCACAATATTACAGCTCCCTGTACTCAATAAAAAAACAAGAAACAACGCAACAATTGGATAAGAGAAGGAAACAGATCCTGACGTATTTAGAAAAAGCAAGCTTGCCTAAAGTCGACCCAGAAGCTCTGATGGATTTAGAAAGAGAGATAACGCAAGAATAAATTAAGATGGCACTAAAAGAAACTCCTACCGGTAGGAGTCCGGGGCCAGACGGCTTTACGATCAGATATTATAAACAGGTTCAAGACCAATTGATCCCTAGACTTTGTGAATGTTTAAACAAAATAGGTGAAGACGGAGACATCAGAAAGGAGTCATTGTCAGCACACATTACCATAATACTGAAAGAAGGAAAAGACAAGGTCAATTGTTCAAGCTACAGACCCATAGCTCTATTGAATACAGACACAAAGTTGTACGCAAAAATACTTGCCACCAGAATAAAAAGTTTGATGCCACTATGGATAAATCCGGACCAGACTGGATTCGTTCCTGGAAGAGAAGGAAGGGACAACAGCATAAAAACAATTTTGATGCTAAGAAAGAAAAATCCCAACATCTCCCCAGATCTACTCCTGTCTATAGATGCTGAAAAAGCATTCGACAGGGTAGACTGGGGATTTATGATGACCACATTACAACATCTTGGTCTGGGACCCAGAATAATGAAGTGGATTACGAATCTCTACAAAGGACCCACGGCGTGCGTAAATGTAAATGGCAAACTGTCACCGGTATTTGAAATGTTCAACGGAACACGGCAGGGATGCCCACTCTCGCCCCTTCTATATGTGCTATCTTTGGAACCGTTTCTTAGTACTTTGCGAAACAACCGGGAGATAGAGGGGGTGAGATTGGGCGAAAAAGAACATAAAATCGCGGCATATGCCGACGACATTCTCGTATATGTCAATAAGCCTAAAGAAACTCTCTCAAATCTCTTGAAAGAAATTGACAAGTATGGAGAACTAGCAAATTTCAAAATTAACCCGGTAAAAACAGAAATACTGAACCTGAAAATAAAAAAAAAAAGAGATTTTGTCCCTTCAAAAAGAATTCCCATTTACCTGGGTAAAGGGGGAGCTTTCCTACCTAGGAATTAAATTAACAGCATCTATTAAGAAAATCTATTCTGCAAATTACATCCCACTATTAAATGAGATATCGACAGAAGCAAAGAAGGTCAACATACAAGCACTTTCGTGGATCGGCAGAATCAACACGATCAAAATGGCAATACTACCAAAGATCTTATATAAACTCCAAATGTTACCAGTAACGGTCCCACAGAGTTTCTTCAAAGTTATACAAAAAATAATAACAAAATTTATATGGCAAAATAAAAAGCCAAGACTAAAAATGGCACTAATCACGAGGAAGAGACAACACGGGGGATTAACAGCACCTGATATTTTTAGATACTATAAAGCGGTCACTATAGCACGGATGATAGAATGGACAAAAGAAAACAATGGATAGAAATGGAAAACACGTTAAGTAAAACTACGCTTCACAAAAATATTTGGATATCAAACAAACACAGAGTATTAGACTCCAACACACACAAGGTGACTAAAAATGTATTCAGAATATGGGACGCACTACACCATAAATATAGATGGACACATAATTCACCATTAATATCCCTCACGGGAACAACATTTTTCCCACCGGGTGAAGAAATTTTCCGTAGATTTAAAATAAAAAACCCACTAATTAAAGACATCATCAGGAGAGGGAAGCTGGAATCGGCACAAAAATTGGAAACTAAACTTGGGGGGAAACTAAGATATTGGGAATACCTACAACTAAATCACTTAATTAACACATCACCATACCCGTTTAGAGATGGAGAAAAACTCGATAGATTGGAGAAGCTCTGTATAACACCTACGCCATTGAAAGGAGGTATTTCGAAAGTATATGATTTCCTGACAGACTTATGCCCCGTACACACGGTCGGATTTTCCGATGGAAAATGTCCGATCGGAGCGTGTTGTCAGAAATTCCGACCGTGTGTGGGCTCCATCGGACATTTTCCATCGGATTTTCCGACACACAAAGTTGGAGAGCAGGAGATAAAATTTTCCGACAACAAAATCCGTTGTCGGAAATTCCGATCGTGTGTACACAAATCCGACGGACAAAGTGCCACGCATGCTCAGAATAAATAAAGAGATGAAAGCTATTGGCCACTGCCCCTTTTAGAGTCCCGACATACGTGTTTTACGTCACCGCGTTCAGAACGATCGGATTTTCCGACAACTTTGTGTGACCGTGTGTATGCAAGACAAGTTTGAGCTAACATCCGTCGGAAAAAATCCTAGGATTTTGTTGTCGGAATGTCCGAACAAAGTCCGACAGTGTGTACGCCCTATTAGAAGGAAAAGATAAGCCACCATTCATTGAAAAGTGGGAAAAAGAATTAAACATAAAACTAGATGATCAACAGATTAAGAATATGATTGCAGGAGGATACAACCAAGCCTGGGACATAAAAACTATAGAGATGAATTATAAATTCCTAGCCAGGTGGTACATGACCCCAGACAGATTATATAAAATGAATCAAGTTGAATCACCATTATGTTGGAGAAACTGTGGACAAAAAGCTACAATGTTACACATATGGTGGGATTGTCCGAAAATCAGCTCATATTGGCAAGAAATTATTATAAGCATTAAGGAAATAACGGACGAAATGCTTGAGAGCAACATAATGACCTGCCTGTTCCATGACACAAATTCCTCCAAAAAACAATATACGGAAAAAATAACGTCAAGATTGTTAAACGCAGCAAAGGGTGCTATTCCCAAAAATTGGTTGAAGAGCGAAGGCCCAGTCCTAAGAGATTGGATCAAACAAGTTGATTTCTACCACAGAATGGAACTCCTTTGTTGCAAAGACAAAGAACAATTAGAAAAATCTAAATCTGTCTGGGCTAGATGGGAAAAATTCAAGACCTCGGAAAAATACTGGCTGAAGGTATTAGAAGATACCAAATATTAAAAGGAAAGGGGAACACCAGAGACAAAAGCAGAAACACTTAGAGTAGGGCGGGGGGAGGGGGTAACAGTGGTTGGGTGGGTATAGGGAAAGGTATAATGGGTAATAGGGGAATTTTTTCCTTTTTTTTTCTCTTTTTCTTTTTAATACATACGCTAATATTAAAGAAGGAACCCACTGGGCTTTTATATATTCCTATAAGAAAAGAAACCACAATGATGTGAACCTGAGAATGGACGAGTTTTGAAAGACAAGCTGAAAAAGTCTCTCAAAAAGAAAACACTGATGTGGTAAAAAAAAAAAAAAAAAGAAGAGGGGAGAAATAAAAAGAAAAAAAAAATAAATAAATAAAGAAAAGGGAGAAAGAAAGAAAAAAAAAAAAAAAAGGACAAACACAAAGACATACACTGGAAACACCAGACAAGACCTACCCCCCCGCCCACTCTTTACAGAAGGTGAGGACGGATGTACAATCGGAACTGATGCGATTCCCAACGCCGAATACGCTGCAGGATTTGATCATTCAAACCCCTTCGTTGCCGCCCCAATTCTAAACGAATGGGACAAATAGTCATTTACAGAAAACCCGTCCACCTCCAGGCATCGTTTGAACACTGACACAAATTAATACCTGGACAAAGGTAACCCATCTTCGTGAATAAAAAGGGGCCCTCCACCAGGAGGCCATATCACCCACCACTCCCGGAGTACTGTGACCGGGCATAGCGCCAGACCAGGAACACTTCCCAATACAACCGTAGTCCCTTTTCCAAACGGGTCCATCTTAGACTTGCGAACAAGCAGCGTAACCGACTCACCCTGCCCCGACATGTCCGATACATCCAAACCGCCCGTCACCAATTTTGAAGGGATGACCAATCCCACTCTTAATGCCCCAAAAAAAGCCACCAAAAAAAGCCATTTTAAACAGCTGAACTTCAAAAGGTGAAAAACACACTCGGGGCAACACCTCTGCTAACACCTCCAACATTCCCTGCGATACCGGACGCCTGAAATCAGGCCTGGAGCTCCCCTTCCTGTAACCCCTCAAAGCCTTGCGTGCTATGAAAGCCTTGGTAATGTCCTCGACCACACCCAATTTAAACAGAAATACCAAACCAGCCATCTTGGAATTTAAGGACGCTACGGACACCCCTTCTTCAAAGTTCCTACCCAAAAAATGCAGCAAAGCATGGAGCCTGTCATCATTGCTGTCACAACCACCAAAACACTCACCAGCTCGTGACACTCCCACCAAACCCACTCATACAACTGCTAGGTGGATTCCGCTACCGATTACTGAACCAACGACATCACAACGCCAGCACGAGCCCCCATAAACCACTGGGGCACGGAACCCCGTTCAGCTCTGCCTCCAGTGCCAACGGACGGAAATTGTCCCACTGCAAGCGAGAAAGCGCATCAGCCACTTCATTCTCAACCCCCGGGATATGCACAGCAGCCACAACAATGTTCCATGTTAAACACCGTAACACCAAATGAGGTAACAAACAAACTACCGGCAAAGACGATGCCAACAGAGAGTTAATCCCATGTACCACCCCCATGTTATCGCAATGAGAACAAAAACCCTCCGGTTCTTAAACTCCACTCCCCAAAGTTCCACTGCCAACACTATGGGGAACAATTCCAACAACATCAAATTCCTAATCAACGCGGACCCCGCCAACTTGTCTGGCCACCGGTCTGCGCACCCCCGCCCCTGAAAATAAGCCGCAAACCCCACCGACCCTGTGGCGTCAGCTCCAGTTCCTTTGCCTGTACTGCATGCCCCAGCTAGAACGACCTACCATTGTACTGCTCCAAAAACACATCCCACACCTGCAAATCCTCCCTATGATCCCGACCTTTACGAACAAAGTGATGCGGGGCCGAGACCCCGCCGTAGCAGCCGCCAAGCGTCTATAGAACACCCTGTCCATAGGCATAATGCGGCATGCGAAGTTGAGTTTTCCCAACAATGACTGCAAGTCCCGCAACTTAGCCTTAGAGCGGCGAGCCTCTGCCGCCACCAACACACAGAGATCTTCCAGCTTATCGCTTGGTAGCGACACTCCATCAGATCAGTATCAATAATGATACCCAAGAATTTTAACACCGTTACAGGGCCTTCCATCTTGTCCTGCACCAACGGAACACCAAAAACTTAGAAAAGATGTTGAATGGTGGCCAACAAAATGAGACAAGACTGATTGTTCAGGGGGCCTATAACCAAAAAATCATCTAGTGCAAAATCGAGCAAAGGCCCGACAAGTCCTTGACCACCCACTCCAGAAAAGAACTGAACAACTCAAAATACGAACAGGAGATAGCACAACCCATAGGCAAGCATCTGTCCACAAAATATTCTCCATCCCAACAACACCCCAACAAACGTACACTATCTGGATGTACCGGCAACAAACGAAAAGCCATCTTAATGTCGGTCTTCGCCATAAGCGCCCCCCTCCAAAACCGCTGAACCCACCGCACCCCCAACAGCGAAACCACCAAGTCCCCCAACAGCGGCCCCGAAAACGGACCCGTCATCCTACCCACAGCTACCTCCTTCCGCAATTTACTAGAAACCACAAAATATTGTTAAAAGTGCTCTCGTGCTACTATGGATCAGTGCATAAAGTATATAACAAAAATAAATATTAATAATATGTGCAGCAAAATGTATAGTGTAACACAGAACACTCAGCAATTAAAATTAATGAAATGATTTTGCGCAAATATTGATAAATAATTCAAAATATAAACTTCAGGAGAGTGTTAATAATTATGAGATGAAATAAAATGAGTGATAGCTGAGATATAATGAAACAAATGTATGTGAACGGTGAATTATATTAAAATCATGTGTTAATTCATAGTGTTCTTGGTGTATTTGTGTATATATTAAAGATGGCCTGGTGGAAATATAATTGAGTATATATAACCTGGTGAGATTACAATAAATACGTGCACTTCAAATTGCATATATAAAAATAAAAAGATAATACAGAAAGTCCAGTATTCTTGCAGTAAATGAAGAATAATGAGATTCAATAGTGCAGATAATTTTTTTGTAGTCCTATTGTAGCTTCTTTAATAGTCTGGTTTATCAATATTTGCTCGAAATCATTTAATTAATTTTACTAGAAACCACGTCCGGATGCTCATATGCTGATCGCAGGTTGGCCGAAACAGGAGGGACTTCCGCCAACTCACTGGGAATCAGGAACCCCCTCCTTAAAGCCCAACCACAGCGTATGCGCCGCTCCCCTGTTCGCATACATACTTAGGTATGGCGCCATTTTTTCCATTTTCCCTGGCGTCATCCCTTTTTCCAGCGTCGCCCGGCTTCCTCCCCTTCTTGAAGCATTTGGACAAGGGATGGGCACCTCCCCAGCCCAAACACTCGTTGGGAAAACAACATGATCCCCCGAACTTGCAATTGCCCTCGTTGAACTGCCAACAGAACCCCTTGTGCTTTCTGGCTGATGGCGAAGAGGCCTGGGCCCCCCATGAAAGGGCTGTGGAGCGACCCTGGCTTGTGTCATGAGCTTCATCCACAAGTCAATGTCCTTGTGATCCCATCTCCCCCATACACCCTTTGGGCCTCACTAATAGAATCAAGGTAACAGAATAAAGCTGAACAATCCTCCGGCACTTTTTCTTCGAAAACGCTTGCCAGTATGTTAGACGCCTGCATCTAATTTGCAAATGTGCGCGGGATAAGGCGATAACGCCGCTTCTCCTATTCCTCCTTTTTGCTCTCATCCGGATTAACCCTATCCAGATAAAACTTCTCGAGCAGCAGCAGTGAAAAAATCTCCACATAGTCACCCTTCCAAATTTTCTCCCTCACCTCTGACTTTAAGTGAGCACCAAGGGGGCCCTCGTAGCAAACGTAGACCTCACACCGAGCTGCGTCCGCCAGACAAACCCCATCCACAGATAACACCCCCAGAGTGGAAGCCCCATCCATACTCACCTAGGAAACTCCAGCCGCAGCCGGGGAGAGGTGCTCACCCCTGTACTCACCTGCGATGCCCCCCACCGCCGGGGGGTGCAGCAACCACCCCGAGCGCCACCTTAGGGAGCTGCTGACTCCCCAGAGCTGTTAACAGTGTAGCCGGTGGGGACAGGACCCCCCGACCACCCATGCCGCTACCGGTGAGATAGCAGGGGGCACTGCCGCAATGCCCCTACTCACCATATCCCTACAGCCCGCTAACAGAGATGCCATTAATTGCTGCAGCAACGCATCCCCAGAGCTCGAGGTGTCTGAAGACCCAACCCCCACACCCGACGCCAAAACCGGCGCGGCCACTGGCCCACCCCTAACCGGAAGCCCCAATAGGACAGCAGGGGGAGGGGGAGGGGACACAGACAACAAACACACAGGAGAAGTAATAGACAAAGAAACAGAAGAGGACTTACCAGACTGCCCATGGGAAATCGACCGACCAGCCGCCATTCCGGATCCCCGCAGAGGCTCCGACAGGCCTGCTGCCGCACCAGGCACATCTGAATCCGAGTCTGTGAGTTCTCCTTCCAAATGTTGGTCCTCCTAGCTAGCAGGGGAAGCTGAAGGGGCCGGGCGCCCCCGGGCGACATCATTAACCGGGGCCCGGTGATCTACGAGGCTCTCCACCATACTCCTCACCCGCGGGGCCCTCTGCTTGCCAGCAGATGCTGCTCTGGCACCGACACCGTCCCCTCCAGGACCTCCGCTTCCTCCAGCGATGGCAGCATGTCTACCATGGCCCTATGGAAGGCCCTGCACACGCTGCCAACTTCTGGCCCACCGCTGCTATAGGCCGCGAGGGGGAGAGAGACGCCACCCTCCTGGCCGCCGCTCGCCTCTCCTGTGGATTCCTCCCAGCCCCCGCAGCTGAAGCAGGAGCATGCCGCTTAGCCCGGGGCACTGGAGGGTCCAGGACCGGGCTCCCTAGGCGGCGGCTCGCCCTGGACTGCTGTTTAGGACTAAAACGCACCAGAGGCCATGACCACACATAATGGGGAAATGATACAGTGGGACAAAGACATATATCACCTTGATAAACAG
The DNA here is from genome assembly GCA_037952835.1 of Lithobates septentrionalis. NCBI lineage: Eukaryota > Metazoa > Chordata > Amphibia > Anura > Ranidae > Lithobates > Lithobates septentrionalis. The sequence continues at coordinate 2,845,265 of JBBDGP010000609.1, read as the reverse complement.
ACTGCAGGAGACCTTCTTACCATAAACACATTATGGCAGGGGACACCAGACAGGTTGCTTTGAACTGATAACATCTGCTTTGAGTCTCAAAGTGTGGAGCAGTAATTGTTGGCAATGTGGCATCTAGGCCCTAAACATGGATCCCAGGCCTAGACTCCCAGAGTCTGTATGTTCTGGGGAGACACAAACACAAATCAGGAACAAGACCACGCCAAGGATCCCCCAGGCACACACCTCCCAAAGAGCAGTGTTCCCTTAAAAGCCAGGGCCCATAGTCAGTGAGTAAGAGGCTTGCCCCTAGTCCTCTCCAAAAGCCCCTGTCCTGGTTAGGTCTGTCACAGGTCAAACACAGAAATCTGCAACAAACACACAGAAGCTGCAGACCAAACAGCAATGAACCCATTACTGCAGCCTTTTTAAATAGCCCGTTGGGTGCCAGCTTTGGTGACAAGCATGCACCTGGATGTGTGTGTGTGTGCTTATGCCCACGTCCTTGCACATCTGCCCAACCAGTTGCTGGCATATGAATGTGCCAGGAGACTTCACCTGCGCTATGGACATGCACTACCTGATACCATTTGGCTGTTCTTTATTTAAATAAAGCGTTTTTTATACTACACTTGAATCTGTGGCCTCTGCATTTGTTTCATGGGATGGGCTCAAATTGATCGTTTTCATCCATAGTGACAAAAAAAATCTAAGGAGTGAGATGAAAATTTATTTTCAAACACATAATCAACAGTAACAGTGAACTGGTTTTCATTCAAGAAAACTGAATGTTAAAGAGGAGGTCCAGCCAAAAAAAAATTGTAACAGTCAGCAGCTACAAATAATGTAGCTGGTGACATTTAATATTAGGGCACTTACCTGTCCAGGGAGCCCGCAATGTCAGCACCCAAGCCGATCTTCAGATCGACTCCCGGGTGCTGCCGCCACCATTCCTGGCAAGGGAACCAGGCAGTGAAGCCGAAAGGTTCCTGGTTCGCTTTCTAATCGGCCCGGCGTCTGGGGAAGGAGGAGGGGGGCCGAACTTCCGGGAGATCGGACCATGGCCCATCTTCAGGAAGTGGGGTAGGGGAGAAGGTCCCTGTTCCCCCCTCTCAGCTGAAAAGTGCCAAATGTGACACCGGAGGGGGGGAGGAAGCATATAAGCGGAAGTTTCTAGGTGGAACTCTGCTTTAAAAGCGAACAACATTTCTAAATACTTTAAAACAAGTTTCATCCAGTCTCTGATGGCATTACCAAATGTACTGTACCAAATGTACTGATGAGATTTTTCGTATGATCATTTTTAGACATATTGGGGAACAGCCAAACCTACCTATGCCCAGAGATCTACAAACCATAAAACAAATAGCACAAATTCTCACTTGCTTCTTGTATATTACTTGCATTGTAGAATTATTTAATATATAAGGTTCTTTTCTTTAAAGTGGATGTAAACCTGATTCATGAAATCTGACCTAAGCACATATTTATGAAGTGTTTTCTTATCTCTCTCCAAAGCCCTAACTCCCACATATTTCTGCTGCTCCTTTCTTCTGTTATCAGCATGATAAATTCTGACAAATTCTCCTACAACCAAAATAAAACCAGCCTGAAATTTGTGTTGGGGTGGGTTCTATAAATAGATTAGCAGAAAACTTGTCTATTCACAGCACATCTCGCCACATTCCTTCCTTTACCTATGTGGAGTGGGGGTGTGTGCCTTTCCTCCAATCAGCTGTCACACAGTGTATGCCAAGAATCCACACTCAGTACTGAACAGGAAGGAAAAAAACTCTAACACAATTTTCACTTTCTAAAGAATATAACAAGCTGAAGACAGCAGATATGCATGTAAAACTTATGTAGGGAGTATGGATGGGCTGACTGTTCGAGTCGAACATGAGTTTGACTCGAACATCGGCTGTTCGATCGTTCGACGAAGATCGAACATTATGGGCCATTCGCGCCAAATCCGAGTGGCGCGTCACAGCCCATATCGCACTGCGTCATCACAGTGCTTTGCTGGCTGATGATTGGCCAAGCATGCACTATGACCCGCATGCTTTGGCCAATTACAGCGCCTTAAGCAAACAGAGCCATAGTTGGCCAAAGGCAGGGTGCCTTTGGCCAATTATGGCTCAGGGGGTTAAGTATACGCCCCACACTATATAAGGCCGCCTGCACATCAGCCCTGTGTAATGTGTTGCTGGCGTTATAGAGAGATAGATAGAGAGAGAGAAAAAGTGTGTCATTTCATTTACTTTGAGCAGGCAGTTTATTCAGTTAGCTAGATCTCACTGCAGACCGTTCCTGCTGTACTGTTTCTAATCTACTTCAGGCAGGCAGTTGATTCAGTTAGCTGCAGTGTATTTCATATATATATATATACAGTCAGACTGCTATATACCGTATTTATCGACGTATAACACGCGCCGGCGTATAACACGCACCCCAAGTTTAGGAGGGAATTTTAAGGAAAAAAACTTTTAGGAGGGAAGTTTAAGGAAAACAAACTTACATTTAAATGCCCATCAATGCAGCCTCATCTGTGTCCATCTGCAGCCTTGTCAGTGTCATTGCAGCCTTTTCAGTGTCAGTGCAGCCTTGCCCCAGTGTCCATTGCAGCCTTGTCAGTGCAGCTTTGCCCCAGTGCAGCCTTGTCAGTGCAGCTTTGCCCCAGTGCAGAATTGTCAGTGCAGCTTTGCCACAGTGCAGAATTGTCAGTGCAGCTTTGCCCCAGTGCAGGCTTGTCAGTGCAGCTTTGCCCCAGTGCAGCCTTGTTAGTGCAGCTTTGCCCCAGTGCAGCCTTGCCCCCAGTGTCCATTACATGCTTGGACAGATCGCCGCAGACATACACAAAGCGTGTAGTTTTAAATATGGCGCCGTGGAGTTCGGAGGGACTCGGCGGAGCTGAACGAGCGCCGCCGAGATCACAGTGACTGGGCGGAGCCGAGATACACATAGCCGAGTGTACTCGACTCTTCTCGTTGCCGCTCACAGTCACGCCCAGTCCCGCCCTATGATGGACATAACACAGGTCGAAGGGCAGGACAGGGCGTAACTGTGAGCGGCGCCGAGAAGAGCCGAGAGTACACTCGGCTATGTGTATCTCGGCTCCGCCCAGTCACTGTGATCTCGGCGGCGCTCGTTCAGCTCCGCCGAGTCCCTCCGAACTCCGCGGCACCATATTTAAAACTACACTCTATGTGAATGTCGGCAGTGGGTAATCTGCTAGCGGTACACCAACATCCGATTGTAGCAGGCAAATTTCCCTACCCCAGTTGCTAAACCAGCGAAAGAAATTTGGTCCCAGCCATCCACATGCTCAGCGGCTGAATGCTAGTTTGGCTAAATTGCTAGCACTCCAACTGCTACCTTTTCAGCTGATAGACTCTGCCCCCTTTCGAGAATTTGTGTAATGTGCAGTACCTCAGTGGCAGGTTCCCAAACGCCAATTTCTTTCTCGAAAGGCCATTCCGGCTCTCTACCGACATGTGGAAGGCAATGTCTTGGCCTCGTTGGACAGGGCGGTCAGCGGTAAGGTGCATATCACCGCTGACTCATGGTCCAGCAGGCATGGACAGGGACGTTACCTTTATTTCACGGAGCACTGGGTAACCCTGCTGGCTGCTGGGAAAGATGCAGGACAGGATGCAGTATTGTTAGAGCTTGTTCCGCTACCATGCCTCCAAAATGCTGGTAGTGGTAATTCTGCCACACCTCTCTCCTCCACCCCCTCCTCTTCTTCTTCCTTTATGGCCTCTTCCTGTGCAGATTTGTCCTCGGAACCAGCGGTGCTCCGTAGGCGTTCTAGGGGCTACGCAAGCACTCAGGCAAAAAGATCCGCCGGTCATATAATGCCAGTGCTCAGCTGGCTGACCTCCAAAAGGAATGCAACCTGCCCAAGAACCGCCTCATCTGTGACATGCCCACCAGGTGGAACTCAATGTTGGCAAGGCTTCAGCGGCTGCACACACAGCAGAGGGCCATCAATGAGTACCTGTGCGAGTATGGCACCAGGACAGGGGAGCTTGGCCTTTTTTCGCCACGCCATTGGCTCATGATCAGGGATGCATGCACTGTCCTGTCACCATTTGAGGAGGCCACGAGGATGGGGAGCAGTGACAGTGCATGCATCAGTGATACTGTCCCTCTTGTCTACCTGTTGGAGCATACGCTGCGTGGAATAATGGACAGGGCATTTGAGGCAGAACAGAGGGAGGAAGAGGAGGACTTCCTTACCTCTCAAGGCACCCTTTATCCAGACAGTATTCCTGCAGGCCCGCCTATCACACAGCAAGAGGAGGAGGATTGTGTCAGCATGGAGGTGGAGCCTGGCACTCAGCATCAGCAGCAGTCTTCAAGGGATCGTTTTCAGGCCCCAGAAACTCATGGACTTGTACGTGGCTGGCAGGAGGTGGCTGCGGATCAGGTCATTCTTAGTAACCCAGAGGACTCCGGACCGAATGCCTCAGCAAACCTACGCTGCATGGCCTCCCTGATCCTGCAAAGCCTGCGAAAGGACCCTCAGATTTGTGGTATCAAGGATAGGGATCAGTACTGGCTGGCAACCCTTCTTGATCCCAGGGGCGGACTGACAACTCATGGGGCCCCCGGGCAATAGGAGATCCTGGGGCCCCCTGTCCCCGCTCATGTGTTCCCACCCACACTCAAGCCACACCCACACAAATTCCCACCTACATTTTGCACTGCCCACACTACATGCGTTCGTCACAGAATTACATTAAAGAAAGTGCAACAACGGTACATTTCCAAAATTAAAGTGATTGTAAAGGCTCTTTTTTTTTTTTTAAATAACAAACATATCATACTTCCCTCCACTGTGCAGCTCGTTTTGCACAGAGTGGCCCCGAACCAGGTCTTCTGGGGGTGGCTCTCGCGCCTCCTCCCCACATCAGATAACTCCCTAGGAGAAGCGCTCTCCTGGGGAAGGGGGGGGGGGGTTACCTTTCAGGTGCGCTCCCATGTCCAGCATTTGCGTCTATAGACACATGTTTACATACATGTGCTCATCCTACATAAAGCTTTTCATATAGAGCATGTGCGGGGATCATGGGGGGTGCTTTACATTTTTTTTTAATTATTATTATTTACTTTATATAATTTTCACTGACCTCCAATGTAAAGAACATTCTTCCCACTGACCACCAATGTAAGGAACATTCTTCCCACTGACCACCAATGTAAGGAACATTCTTCCCACTGACCACCAATGTAAAGAACATTCTTCCCACTGACCACCAATGTAAAGAACATTCTTCCCACTGACCACCAATGTAAGGAACATTCTTCCCACTGACCACCAATGTAAGGAACATTCTTCCCACTGACCACCAATGTAAAGAACATTCTTCCCACTGACCACCAATGTAAGGAACATTCTTCCCACTGACCATCAATGTAAGGATCATTCTTCCCACTGACCACCAATGTAAGGGGCATTCTTCCCACTGATCACCAATGTAAGGATCATTCTTCTCACTGATCACCAATGTAAGGAACATTCTTCCCACTGATCACCAATGTAAGGAACATTCTTCCCACTGACCACCAATGTAAGGAACATTCTTCCCACTGACCACCAATGTAAGGAACATTCTTCTCACTGACCACCAATGTAAGGAACATTCTTCCCACTGATCACCAATGTAAGGAACATTCTTCCCACTGACCACCAATGGAAGGAAAAATCTTCCCACTATTTATTGAATCCATATTGAGCACTATATTTGATTGGCTGCTTCTGCTTGGCACACACGCACAATCACAATCACGCACATAATGATGAAGTCATCATCATGTGCGATTGTGCGTGTGTGCCAGGCCTAAGCAGAAGCAAACAGCCAATCAAATATAGTGCTCAATATGGATTCAATAAATATGCATAGCCATAGATATCATAAATGACTACAGGAGATAAAAAAGAGACTGCGAATGCGACTACAGGAAGTAACCAGAGACTGTGAATGCGACTACAGGAAATAACCGGACTGCGAAAGCGACTACAGGAGATAACCAGAGACTGGGGATGCGACTACAGGAAATAACCAGACTGCGAATGCGACTACAGGAGATAACCAGAGAATGCGAATGTAACTACAGGACTGTGAATGCGACTATAGGAGATGACCAGACTGTGAATGCGACTACAGGAAATAACCAGACTGCGAATGCGACTACAGGAGATAACCAGACTGCAAATGCAACTACAGGACTGCAAATGCGACTATAGGAGATGACCAGACTGTGAATGCGACTAAAGGAAGTAACCAGAGACTGCGAATGCGACTACAGGAAGTAACCAGACTGCGAATGCGACTACAGGAAATAACCAGAGACTGCGAATGCAACTACAGGAGATAACCAGACTGCAATTGCAACTACAGGACTGCAAATGCGACTATAGGAGATAACCAGACTGTGAATGCGACTAAAGGAAGTAACCAGAGACTGCGAATGCGACTACAGGAAATAACCAGACTGCGAATGCAACTACAGGACTGCGAATGCAACTACAGAAAATAACCAGACTGCGAATGCGACTACAGGAGACAACCAGAGACTGCGAATGCGACTACAGGAAATAACCAGAGACTGCGAATGCGACTACAGGAAATAACCAGAGACTGCGAATGCGACTACAGGAGATAACCAGAGACTGCGAATGCGACTACAGGAGATAACCAGAGACTGCGAATGCGACTACAGGAAATAACCAGACAGCGAATGCGACTATAGGAGATGACCAGACTTCGAATGCGCCTATAGGAGATGACCAGACTGCGAATGCGACTACAGGAAATAACCAGACTGCGAATGCGACTACAGGAACTAACCAGAGACTGCGAATGCGACTACAGGAAATAACCAGACTGCGAATGCGACTACAGGAAGTAACCAGACTGCGAATGCGACTATAGGAGATAACCAGAGACTGCGAATGCAACTACAGGACTGCGAATGCGACTATAGGAGATGACCAGACTGTGAATGCGACTACAGGAAATAACCAGACTGCGAATTCGACTACAGGAGATAACCAGAGACTGCGAATGCAACTACAGGACTGCGAATGCGACTATAGGAGATGACCAGACTGTGAATGCGACTAAAGGAAGTAACCAGAGACTGTGAATGCGACTATAGGAAATAATCAGAGACTGGGGATGCGACTACAGGAAATAACCAGAGACTGCGAATGCGACTACAGGAAATAACCAGACTGCAAATGCGACTACAGGAAGTAACCAGAGACTGCGAATGCGACTACAGGAAGTACCCAGAGACTGCGAATGCGACTACAGCAAGTAACCAGAGACTGCGAATGCGACTACAGGAAGTAACCAGACTGCGAATGCGACTATAGGAGATAACCAGAGACTGCGAATGCAACTACAGGACTGCGAATGCGACTATAGGAGATGACCAGACTGTGAATGCAACTACAGGAAATAACCAGACTGCGAATTCGACTACAGGAGATAACCAGAGACTGCGAATGCAACTACAGGACTGCGAATGCGACTATAGGAGATGACCAGACTGTGAATGCGACTAAAGGAAGTAACCAGAGACTGCGAATGCGACTACAGGAAATAACCAGACTGCGAATGCGACTACAGGAGATAACCAGAGACTGCGAATGCGACTACAGGAGATAACCAGACTGCGAATGCGACTACAGGAAATAACCAGAGACTGCGAATGCGACTACAGGAAATAACCAGACTGCGAATGCGACTACAGGAACTAACCAGAGACTGCGAATGCGACTACAGGAAATAACCAGACTGCGAATGCGACTACAGGAAATAACCAGACTGCGAATGCGACTACAGGAAATAACCAGAGACTGTGAATGCGACTACAGGAAGTAACCAGACTGCGAATGCGACTACAGGAAATAACCAGAGACTGCGAATGCGACTACAGGAAATAACCAGACTGCGAATGCGACTATAGGAAATAATCAGAGACTGGGGATGCGACTACAGGAAATAACCAGACTGCGAATGCGACTACAGGAAGTACCCAGAGACTGCGAATGCGACTACAGGAAGTAACCAGAGACTGCGAATGTGACTACAGGAAGTAACCAGACTGCGAATGCGACTACAGGAAGTAACCAGACTGCGAATGCGACTACAGGAAGTAACCAGACTGCGAATGCGACTACAGGAAGTAACCAGAGACTGCGAATGCGACTACAGGAAGTAACCAGAGACTGCGAATGCGACTACAGGAAGTAACCAGACTGCGAATGCGACTATAGGAGATAACCAGAGACTGCGAATGCGACTACAGGAAGTAACCAGACTGCGAATGCGACTATAGGAGATAACCAGAGACTGCGAATGCGACTACAGGAAGTAACCAGAGACTGTGAATGCGACTACAGGAAATAACCAGAGACTGCGAATGCGACTACAGGAAATAATCAGAGACTGGGGATGCGACTACAGGAAATAACCAGAGACTGCGAATGCGACTACAGGAAGTAACCAGACTGCAAATGCGACTACAGGAAATAACCAGAGACTGCGAATGCGACTACAGGAAATAACCAGAGACTGGGGATGCGACTATAGGAAATAACCAGGTAGCCAGTTTTAAATTTTAAACTTTCAGCAATGCACAGCTTTACAGGGGGGTAAACAACATTTCCAGGGATGGTTTAGCAAAAAAAAGGGGTCTACAGTCCAGGTATATACGGTAGGCAGAAGGACCTACCTGACCAGTCGGGCTCACCTCCCGCTCTGAGGTCCGGGGCTTTCGGCGGTAGGGGGCGGGGCTTTCGGCGGTAGGGGGCGGAGCTTTCTGTGGTAGGGGGCGGAGCTTTCGATGTTAAGGGGCGGGGCTTTTTGTGGTCCAGAGCGGAGCTCTGAAAAGTGCAGGAGAGACGCTCTAATTAGATACAGACTCAGACTACATGGGGAGGGGCGTGGCAGGGCAGGGTCAGAGCGTCAGTGGAGCTCCCTGTCCCGCCCCTCCCTGCTGACAGAGCCTCTCTCAGCCTAAGCCGAGCCCTGCTCGGCAGCGGCGCTGGGAGCAGTAATAATCCAGGACAGGAGGACGGGGTTTTCGTGCGGTGCGGCGGGCGGCTTTTTTCTGCTGCTGACTGAGCCACTCATGGGGCCCCTCCTGACGGCGGGCCCTCGGTCGGCGACCGAGTGACCGAATGGTCAGTCCGCCCCTGCTTGATCCACAATACAAGGGTAAGGTGGCGGAACTTATCCAGCCGTCGCAGAGGGAGCAGAGGATGAAACATCTTCGGGAGGCCTTGCAGAAAGGTTTGTGAAATACGTTTCCAGAGCCTGGGAGGTTAAATTTCCTGGTCCTCCTGGACAACGTGTTGCTGAGGCTTTGATCAGTCACAGAAGGAGCGGTGGAGAAGGTGGCCATCTGACCGATGCGTTCAGACAATTTTTTGTCCGCAGCTCCAAGGTTTGATCGGTTCCAGCAACCATTGCCAGCATCTGTTGTACATGGTGCAGGAATACCTAAGGACAAGATCAGACTTGGAGACCTTTCCAACCGAAAATCCACTTACTGGGTCTTGAGGATGGATCACTGGGCAGAGTTTGCACAGTATGCAATTGAGCTACTCGCCTGTCATGCATCTAGCGTTCTTTCAGGACGCACATTCAGTGCCGCTGGAGGCTTTGTAACAGATCACAGATTGCGCCTGTCCACCAACTCGGTTGATCGGCTCACCTTCATAAAAATTAATCAGTCTAGGATCACCAGCTACCAAGCACCTGATGCTGATGTAACCAAATCATTTTTTTATGAATGTGAGATCCCTTGAAGATTGCCTATGCTGATGCTGAGTGACTATCCTGTTATGCTGAGTGACTATCCTATTCCTCCTCAATATTCATGTTGATAGCTTCTAAGAACATTTTTGGTTCTGGGCACCACCACCAGTGGCTAAGGCCCAATTTTTCTGCCCCTGTATAACAGGGGCATGTAATTACAATTTTTGCTGTAATATTTTGCAGCAGGGCTCGTTCCTATGCTCAACAACAGTATCAGTGAGGGTTGCAGTGTTGTGGCACCTCCACCACTGCCTAAGACCAAATTTTTTCTGCCCCTGTTTAACAGGGGCGTGTAATTACAATTTTTGATCTAATATTTCACAGCAGGGCTTGTTCCTGTGCCCACCAAGAGTAACTGTAAGGGCTTACAGTGTTGTGGCACCACCACCACACCAGCACCAAAGGCCCAATTTTTCTGCCCCTGTTCAACAGGGGCATGTAATTATAATTCTTGATATAATATTTCACAGCAGGGCCCGATCCTGCGCTCAACAAGAGTATCTGTGAGGGGTTGCAGTGTTGTGGCACCACAACCACTGCCTAAGGCCCAATTTTTCTGCCCCTGTTTAACAGGGGCGTGTAATCACAATTTTTGATCTAACATTTCACAGCAGCACCTGTTCCTGAGCTCAACAAAAGTATCTGTGAGGCTTTACAGTGTTGTGCCACCACCACCACCGCCTAAGGCCCAATTTTTCTGCCCCTGTTTAACAGGGGCATGTAATTACAATTCTTGATATAATATTTCACAGCAGGGCCCGTTCCAGTGCCCAGCAAGAGTAACTGTGAGGTGGGGGCGGAGCCAGCGCGCGGCATGTGAGGAGGGAAAGCTCTGAGCTCCGTTCACAGACCTACGATCCTGTTGTGATCCTGGAGCAGAGGCACCCCAATTCTGTGCAGACTCTAAGGGGATGTGTGCAGGGACCCCTCGGGAACCTTCGGGGATGGTAAAATACGGCCCCCCCTGGCCCAAAACGGCAGGAGAAAGACTGGCGCGATATGCCTGGGGATCCCAAAATGGCGCCGGCTCACAGGAGGAGGAGGAATGGCCGCCGCTACAGGGGACTGAGGAGAGCCCGCATCAGCCACCTTCCCCCCCGGTCAGGGTGAGTCCTAAACCCCAAAGAGGTGGAACGCTGAGAAGGGGGAGATCTTTAGACAGGCTGCAGGATATCAGGAGCAGACCAGCTGTGGAGGTGGAGAGGGAAGATGAGCCATCCCTGACCCAGATTATGGATGCAATACAGGGCTGCCAAACTAAACTGATCAATCATTTTGAGGGGCTCAAGATGGAGTTTTCCTTTCTAAAGCATGATATGCAGAAGCTGAGGGAGAAAGCACAAGTTACAGACCGCCGCATTGCTTCTCTACAGGACATTGTCAGGCCTTTAGATACAGCTGCACAGGTGACAAAAAAGACCCTGTCTGAGCACACTTTGAAGATGGCTGACATGGAAGACCGCATGAGAAGGAACAACATAAGGTTGGTGGGGTTCCCTGAGGGTGCGGAGGGGAGGCGAGTAGAAGAATTTCTAGAGAACTGGCTGACTGACCACATGGAGCCTGGCACTTTTACGAAACTATTCGCCATTGAAAGGGCACACCGTGTTCCAGGCCGGGCGCCACCGAAGGGAGCCCCTCCCAGATCCATTATAGCGAAAGTACTGCACTTCCGAGACCGTGAGAATATACTGCGTGCGGCCAGGACTGGCCCAGAACTGTCGTTCGATGGCTATCGAATATCGATCTATCCTGACTTCTCTGCGGCTACACAGAAGCAAAGGGCCTCTTTTCAGCCTGTAAAGAAGAGATTGAGGGACCTCAACCTGATCTACAGTATGCTGTATCCCGCTAAGCTGCGCATAGTAGAAAACAGGAAAACATATTTTTTAACAAACCCCACTGAAGCCTCGGAGTGGCTAGATACACGTGGAAGTCGAAGGGGTAAATCCGCTTCTCGCTCACCGTGATGAAATCCCCCCGCCAGAGAGAACAGGGGGTAGGCGACAGGAAAGATGCGTCAGGGATGACATTTCTGATCACCTCTCTGGATTACCTTACCGTTGATGTGAACAATCCTGGTACTTTGGGTTTTTTTTTTCTTATCTTCCCTTTGATGTGTCTGAGCCTTTTGGGAGAGCCCTGTGGCTGATTGAAGTTAATCTGTCTGAACAACTATTCTTCCAGTTCTCCTGTCAAGCAGCCCTCGATATGAAGATACTGCCATGGAGAAGTTTTGGCGTTGAACTGCTTGATGCTGCTCTGTGCCTTTGTTTGATGATGAGTCTGTGAACAGCTCTGAAGGAAGATATATTGGAAACAGAAAGAGTTTTTTTTTCCTATCCGGATATCAGGAAAGTGTTTTTTTCTTTTCTTTTTATTTTTTTTCTCCTCTGTTTTTTGTAAGGAGAACTGTTTTTTTTCTCAAGAGCTCCGGTAAAGGAACTGGTTTTATGCGACAGTTTTAAGTCGCATCTCTGCTGCCTATTTTTTGACTCAGGTTATGGGAAAAAAGTGCCTAGCGGGTTGGGGCTGGGTGCAGGGAGGGGGGTGGGGGGGGGGGGAGGTTCTTTGTTTATTGGGGAAGTGATGTTTGTATCTGCCTGGGATGATCTACATTCGGTGAATTTAGTCATGAATACTGTGCTCTATATTTGTGGGAGGGGAAGTTTGGAGCCCTGCTGTCTTCTCTGTGACCTCTATTTCAGAAGGGGAATGACCCCCAGTCTTTTTTTATGTCTTTTACACTATGGAGGTAAAGCTTAACATTTTGGCCGGGAATGTCAGGGGCCTAAATGCAAAATTTAAACGATCACTAGTTTTTGAATATATTAACCACTTGCCGACCGCCTCACGCCTATATACGTGAGCAGAATGGCACGGGCAGGCAAAATCACGTACCTGGTACGTGATTGCCTTCCCGCGGGCGGGGGGTCCGATCGGACCCCCCCCCGGTGCCAGCGGCGGTCGGCTTTTGGCTGGGAGAAGTGAGAGACGAGGGGGAGGCCATCCGATCGTGGCCCCCCCTCGCGATCGCTCCCAGCCAATGAGAAACAGCCTCTGCCTCTGTATAGTACACAGAGGCAGAGGATGTGATGTCATCTCTCCTCGGCTCGGGAGTTTCCGTTCCGGCCCGAGGAGAGATGACATGTAAGTAAGTGCACAACACACACACAACACAGTAGAACATGCCAGGCACACTAAACACCCCGATCCCCCCCCCGATCGCCCCCCGATCCCCCCCCAATCACCCCCCCCCCTGTCACAAACTGACACCAAGCAGGTTTTTTTTTTTTTTTTTTTTTTTTTTCTGATTACTGCATAGTGTCAGTTTGTGACAGTTACAGTGTTAGGACAATTAGGGTTAGCCCCCTGTAGGTCTAGGGTACCCCCCTAACCCCCCCTAATAAAGTTTTAACCCCTTGATCACCCCCCGTCACCAGTGTCACTAAGCGATCATTTTTCTGATCGCTGTATTAGTGTCGCTGGTTCCGCTAGTTAGGGAGGTAAATATTTAGGTTCGCCGTCAGCGTTTTATAGCGTCAGGGACCCCCATATACTACCGAATAAATGTTTTAACCCCTTGATTGCCCCCTAGTTAACCCTTTCACCACTGATCACCGTATAACTGTTACGGGTGACGCTGGTTAGTTCGTTTATTTTTTATAGTGTCAGGGCACCCGCCGTTTATTACCGAATAAAGGTTTAGCCCCCTGATCGCCCGGCGGTGATATGCATCGCCCCAGGCAGCGTCAGATTAGCGCCAGTACCGCTAACACCCACGCACGTGGCATACGCCTCCCTTAGTGGTATAGTATCTGTACGGATCAATATCTGATCCGATCAGATCTATACTAGCGTCCCCAGCAGTTTAGGGTTCCCAAAAACGCAATGTTAGCGGGATCAGCCCAGATACCTGCTAGCACCTGCCTTTTTCCCCTCCGCCCGGCCCAGCCCAGCCCACCCAAGTGCAGTATCGATCGATGACTGTCACTTACAGAACACTAAACGCATAACTGCAGCGTTCACAGAGTCAGGCCTGATCCCTGCGATCGCTAACAGTTTTTTTGGTAGCGTTTTGGTGAACTGGTAAGCACCAGCCCCAGGCAGCGTCAGGTTAGCGCCAGTACCGCTAACACCCACGCACGCACCGTACACCTCCCTTAGTGGTATAGTATCTGAACGGATCAATACCTGATCCGATCAGATCTATACTGGCGTCCCCAGCAGTTTAGGGTTCCCAAAAATGCAGTGTTAGCGGGATCAGCCCAGATACCTGCTAGCACCTGCGTTTTGCCCCTCCGCCCGGCCCAGCCCAGCCCACCCAAGTGCAGTATCGATCGATCACTGTCACTTGCAGAACACTAAACGCATAACTGCAGCGTTCGCAGAGTCAGGCCTGATCCCTGCGATCGCTAACAGTTTTTTTGGTAGCGTTTTGGTGAACTGGCAAGCGCCAGCGGCCTAGTACACCCCGGTCGTAGTCAAACCAGCACTGCAGTAACACTTGGTGACGTGGCGAGTCCCATAAGTGCAGTTCAAGCTGGTGAGGTGGCAAGCACAAGTAGTGTCCCGCTGCCACCAAAAAGACAAACACAGGCCCGTCGTGCCCATAATGCCCTTCCTACTGCATTCGCCAATCCTAATTGGGAACCCACCGCTTCTGCAGCGCCCGTACTTCCCCCATTCACATCCCCAACCAAATGCAGTCGGCTGCATGAGAGGCATTTTTATGTCCTCCCGAGTACCCCTACCCAACAAACCCCCCCAAAAAGATGTTGTGTCTGCAGCAAGCGCGGATATAGGCATGACACCCGCTATTATTGTCCCTCCTGTCCTGACAATCCTGGTCTTTGCATTGGTGAATGTTTTGAACGCTACCATTCACTAGTTGAGTATTAGCGTAGGATACAGCATTCCACAGACTAGGCACACTTTCACAGGGTCTCCCAAGATGCCATCGCATTTTGAGAGACCCGAACCTGGAACCGGTTACAGTTATAAAAGTTACAAGTTTGCAAAAAAAACACAAACAAAAATAAAAAAAAAATAGTTGTTGTTTTATTCTCTCTCTCTATTCTCTCTCTATTGTTCTGCTCTTTTTTACTGTATTCTATTCTGCAATGTTTTATTGTTATTATGTTTTATCATGTTTGCTTTTCAGGTATGCAATTTTTTATACTTTACCGTTTACTGTGCTTTATTGTTAACCATTTTTTGGTCTTCAGGTACACCATTCACGACTTTGAGTGGTTATACCAGAATGATGCCTGCAGGTTTAGGTATCATCTTGGTATCATTCTTTTCAGCCAGCGGTCGGCTTTCATGTAAAAGCAATCCTAGCGGCTAATTAGCCTCTAGACTGCTTTTACAAGCAGTGGGAGGGAATGCCCCCCCCCACCGTCTTCCATGTTTTTCTCTGGCTCTCCTGTCTCAACAGGGAACCTGAGAATGCAGCCGGTGATTCAGCCAGCTGACCATAGAGCTGATCAGAGACCAGAGTGGCTCCAAACATCTCTATGGCCTAAGAAACCGGAAGCTACGAGCATTTTATGACTTAGATTTCGCCGGATGTAAACAGCGCCATTGGGAAATTGGGGAAGCATTTTATCACACCGATCTTGGTGTGGTCAGATGCTTTGAGGGCAGAGGAGAGATCTAGGGTCTAATAGACCCCAATTTTTTCAAAAAAGAGTACCTGTCACTACCTATTGCTATCATAGGGGATATTTACATTCCCTGAGATAACAATAAAAATGATTTAAAAAAAAAAAAAAATGAAAGGAACAGTTTAAAAATAAGATACAAAAGCAAAAAAATAATAAAGAAAAAAAATAAAATAAAAAAAAAGCACCCCTGTCCCCCCTGCTCTCGCGCTAAGGCGAACGCAAGCGTCGGTCTGGCGTCAAATGTAAACAGCAATTGCACCATGCATGTGAGGTATCACCGCGAAGGTCAGATCGAGGGCAGTATTTTTAGCAGTAGACCTCCTCTGTAAATCTAAAGTGGTAACCTGTAAAGGCTTTTAACGCTTTTAAAAATGTATTAATTTTGTTGCCACTGCACGTTTGTGCGCAATTTTAAAGCATGTCATGTTTGGTATCCATGTACTCGGCTTAAGATCATCTTTTTTATTTCATCAAACATTTGGGCAATATAGTGTGTTTTAGTGCATTAAAATTTAAAAAAGTGTGTTTTTTCCACAAAAAATGCGTTTGAAAAATCGCTGCGCAAATACCGTGTGAAAAAAAAAAATGAAACACTCACCATTTTAATCTGTAGGGCATTTGCTTTAAAAAAATATATAATGTTTGGGGGTTCAAAGTAATTTTCTTGCAAAAAAAAATAATTTTTTCACGTAATCAAAAAGTGTCAGAAAGGGTTTTGCCTTCAAGTGGTTAGAAGAGTGGGTGATGTGTGACATAAGCTTCTAAATGTTGTGCATAAAATGCCAGGACAGTTCAAAACCCCCCCAAATGACCCCATTTTGGAAAGTAGACACCCCAAGCTATTTCCTGAGAGGCATGTCGAGTCCATGGAATATTTTATATTGCGACACAAGTTGCGGGAAAGAGACAATTTTTTTTTTTTTTTGCACAAAGTTGTCACTAAATGATATATTGCTCAAACATGCCATGGGGATATGTGAAATTACACCCCAAAATACATTCTGCTTCTTCTCCTGAGTACGGGGATACCACATGTGTGGGACTTTTTGGGAGCCTAGCTGCGCACGGGACCCCAAAAACCAAGCACCGCCTTCAGGCTTTCTAAGGGCGTAAATTTTTGATTTCACTCTTCACTGCCTATCACAGTTTCGGAGGCCATGGAATGCCCAGGTGGCACAAAACCCCCCAAAATGACCCCATTTTGGAAAGTAGACACCCCAAGCTATTTGCTGAGAGGTATAGTGAGTATTTTGCAGACCTCACTTTTTGTCACAAAGTTTTGAAAATTGAAAAAAGAAATTTTTTTTTTTTTTTCTGGTCTTTCTTCATTTTCAAAAACAAATGAGAGCTGCAAAATACTCACCATGCCTCTCAGCAAATAGCTTGGGGTGTCTACTTTCCAAAATGGGGTCATTTGGGGGGGTTTTGTGCCACCTGGGCATTTTATGGCCTTCAAAACTGTGATAGGTAGTGAGGCGTGAAATCAAAAATTTATGCCCTTAGAAATCCTGAAGGCGGTGCTTGGTTTTCGGGGCCCCGTACGCGGCTAGGCTCCCAAAAAGTCCCACACATGTGGTATCCCCATACTCAGGAGAAGCAGCTAAATGTATTTTGGGGTGCAATTCCACATATGCCCATGGCCTGTGTGAGCAATATATCATTTAGTGACAACTTTTTGTAAATTTTTTTTTTTTTTTTGTCATTATTCAATCACTTGGGACAAAAAAAAAAAATATTCAATGGGTTCAACATGCCTCTCAGCAATTTCCTTGGGGTGTCTACTTTCCAAAATGGGGTCATTTGGGGGGGTTTTGTACTGCCCTGCCATTTTAGCACCTCAAGAAATGACATAGGCAGTCATAAACTAAAAGCTGTGTAAATTACAGAAAATGTACCCTAGTTTGTAGACGCTATAACTTTTGCGCAAACCAATAAATATACACTTATTGACATTTTTTTTACCAAAGACATGTGGCCGAATACATTTTGGCCTAAATGTATGACTAAAATTTAGTTTATTGGATTTTTTTTATAACAAAAAGTAGAAAATATCATTTTTTTTCAAAATTTTCGGTCTTTTTCCGTTTATAGCGCAAAAAATAAAAACGGCAGAGGTGATCAAATACCA
This sequence comes from Lithobates septentrionalis, assembly GCA_037952835.1. Taxonomy (NCBI): domain Eukaryota; kingdom Metazoa; phylum Chordata; class Amphibia; order Anura; family Ranidae; genus Lithobates; species Lithobates septentrionalis. The sequence goes on along the minus strand of JBBDGP010000609.1, from coordinate 2,827,641 downwards.
TCAAAAGAAAGCTCTATTTGTGGGAAGAAAAGGACGCAAATTTCATTTGGGTACAGCATTGCATGACCGCGCAATTAGCAGTTAAAGCGACGCAGTGCCGAATTGTAAAAAGTGCTCTGGTCAGGAAGGGGGTAAAATGTTCCGGGGCTGAAGTGGTTAAAAAGTATAAACCTCATTTAATATTGTTTCAAGAAACACATCTTCAGGGCTCCAGGCTTCTTTCTCTTAAAAGGGCTCACATAGCTGGAGCTTATCATGTCAGTTACTCCTCATATGCGAGGGGGGTATCCACTTTAGTAACTAAAGCTCTCCCCATAACCATCCAGGCTGTACGCACTGACATTAAGGGGAGGTATGTTATTCTGGTGCTAAAGGTGATGAATACATTACTAACAATTGTAAATGTTTATGTTCCTCCTCCCTTTTCGGTAGTTCATTTAGATGACATGATGCAAGCTACTTATGAGGTGGCAGAGGGGAAAATATTTCTCTTGGGGGATTTTAATTCTGTGGCTGTACCAACTTTTGATAGGTTGGGGGGCAAAGCTGATACTCCAACCCCCCTTGCAGGGTGGATGTCTACTCATGGGCTTAGAGATGTCTGGCGGTTCCATTATCCTGATGTGAGGGAGTATTCCTGCTATTCGGAATCGCACAAGACTCTTTCCAGAATAGACACTATCCTGTCGGAAGGGGAGGGAATCAGTATGGTCAACAAGGTTTCCTATCTACCCAGAGCAATATCTGACCACTCTCCGATGTTATTGGAACTTAATTTAGGACCGAAACCGGGCATACGCCTCTGGAGGATGGAAGCGAGTTGGCTTTAGGAGGAGTATATAACAATTAAGTGCACGGAGGCCATTAAACAGTTTTGGGTAGAAAATGGTAATTTTGGGACTCCTCCTCTTCAGTGGGAGGCTTTTAAGGCCACACTAAGGGGAGTGTTCATAGCGGAGGTCCATGGGTTTAAGAAGCAATTCGCTTCCACAATACAGAGTAAGGAAACTGAGGTGACCTTAGCGGAGGCAGAATATATTAGGGACCCCACTAGTGAGAGGTTGTTGACTTCACGCATGAGAACCAGGGAGTACAAGACGCTCCTTACGGAACGTACCACAAAACTTAGCCTGGCTCAACGCAGGTGTCTATTTGAATTTGGCGACAAGAATGGCAGGCTTCTGGCCTGGTATGTGCCGGTATATATTAAGTCAATTTATGATATCTGCAGGCTGGAAGTATGTGATTCAGCCGACATTTTAAAAACCTTTGTTCAATTTTATACTGAATTATACAAATTTTGTACTCCTCTGGGGACAGAGGATCTACTGACTTACATAAATGACATTGATCTCCCTAAGCTGACAATGGAGGATAGCAAAACACTGGAAACTGATATTACGGTTGAGGAGGTGGAGAAGGCAATTGCCTCCTTCCCGCCAAGGAAGTCCCCTGGTTGGGACGGTCTCCCGTCGGAGTGGTACTACACTTTCAGATATGGATTAGCCCCTCGTTTACTAAAGGTGTTTGATACGGCGAAATCGTACGGTAGGCTACCTCCGTCAATGCGGGAGGCCTTGGTTGTCCTGATCCCCAAAGGGGGAAAGGACCCCCGAGAATGTGACTCCTACCGGCCGATTTCGTTGATGAATGTTGACACAAAAATTCTGGCCAAAGTACTTGCAAGTAGATTACAAACAGTCATCACGAAGCTGGTTGACGCAGATCAAACAGGATTCATACAAGGTCGCTGTGCACAAATGAACATTAGAAGACTCTTTTTAAACCTCCAGGCGACTCACGACAACTCTGGGACTAGAATGGTGGCTTCTTTAGACACTAAAAAGGCCTTTGACTCCGTGGAGTGGTCTTATTTGTTTCACCTCTTGGAATCATTTGGCTTTGGCCCTATTTTTATTTCATGGGTAGGGCTCCTGTATACGGATCCCTTGATTAGACTGAGGGTCAATGGCATTATCTCAGATTCTTTCCGAATATTCCGGGGCACTAGGCAGGGGTGTCCTCTTTCACCCCTCCTCTTTGCCCTGGCAATTGAGCCTTTGGCAGTTAAATTAAGATCTACCACGGCTTTAACTGGCCTGAGGATTGGGGAATTTGAGGAAAGAGTGTCACTGTATGCAGATGACATGCTGCTGTACTTACAAGACCCAGGACCCTCACTCTCTACAGCCTTTCAATTGATTCAGGACTTCGGGGATTACTCTGGATTCCGTATAAACTGGAAGAAATCCTCTCTATTCCCTATTGATAAAGAAGTGATTGTTCCATCAGATTGTCCTATCCCATTATTCACCTCTTTCAGGCACTTGGGGGTTGAGGTTCAGCTTCCCATCTCTAAATACCTGGAGAATAACCTGTCGCCCATTGTGGTAAATTTTCGGGAGAAGGTACAGAGGTGGAGGAACCTGCCGCTCAGTTTGTTGGGCAGGATAAATTTATTTAAAATGATTTTCCTCCCCAAATGTCTTTACATTCTCTCGAACTCCCCTGTTTTTGTGCCGTTACGAATATTTAAATATATTGACTCAGTTGTTGTAGGGTTACTCTGGGGAGCCAAAGCTCCTAGAGTGTCCCTGGCAATATTGAAACTACCAGTTACAATGGGAGGGTTGGCACTTCCAGATCTACGCTCGTATTTTATGGCTTCCCAATTAGTTTTTTTGCACTGGCGACTTTTCCCGCAGGAACCTAATGCCACTACCTTGTTTGAGGCGGCATTGGCTACCTCTCAGGAAACCCTCCAGAATATACTGTATTGAAAGGGGATTCCGGGGAGGAAGATGGGATCAGTTCTGGCACTTCTTGGGAAAGTATTCCACCTGTGCTCCCAATGGCGAAAGGATACGTCACTGGCACTGTCCCCGAATAGTCCGCTATGGTACAATGGGTCACTGGGGGAATTTTTGAAATTACCGGATGGGCAAAAGACCTGGGCGCAATATGGTATTAAGTACCTGCACCAGATTTGTCAGAATGATCGACTGGCCACCTTTGATCAATTCAGGGCCCAGTTTAACGTACCCAAGATATGGCTGTTTCGGTATATGCAGTTGAAGCACGCAGCGAAGGTGCAGTTTGGAGGGGATACAATTTTGGTCCAGAATACAGATTTGGAGAAGGCTTTGATAGATCCCGAACCATCTGGGTGAATCTCTAGATATTACGGGGCAGTGGGACCAGGGATAAAGATAATAACGACTAGAGCTAAGCAGCGATGGGTAGAGGCTGTCCCGGAGTTGTCGGAGGAGCAGTGGCAGGAGGTACTGGATACGTATGTGGTGACTGTTATTTCATCTACGGACAAAATGATTCAGCTTAGGTATCTTCATCAACAGTATTATACTCCTGTTAGACTATACAACATGCAAAGAAAAGAAACAGCTCTCTGTCATAAATGTAGGGAGAAGGAGGGCACTTTCATACATATGGTGTGGGAGTGCAAGAAGGTGAGGCCACTGTGGTCACAGGTAACTGAATTTATTTCTGATAAATTCGCCTTACCTAACATTTGCTCACCCTTACACTGTCTCCTAGGGGTCTTTGACCAGGAGGAAATGAATGCATGTACCAAACTGTTTCTTAGGATCTTATACTTTGGGGTGTGGAAACTTATTGCCAGACGCTGGATTCATGAAGAACAGCTGACACTAGGAATGTGGATAAAAATAGTTAATGCGGATGTGCTGATGTACAGGATGACATATGAAGCTAGGGGAGCTCCCAAGAAATTTAGGAAGGTTTGGTTTAGATGGGTGGATTCGAAAAACACGCTGGACGAGGATGAGACATTGAATGAGGGACAGTAAGGGCTGTTGTTTTTGTTCTCAATTCGATAAGGAAGGGAGGATAGGGGGAGTTGGTTTCTTTTCTCCTCTTACGGAGTTAGAGCATAGGATTTTCTTGATTAGTGCTTGGGACACCGAATGCAGACATCTCAGGGGGGAAATGGGTTTTGTTTTAATGTTATGGGAGGTTTTCCTCTTCTGTTTTGTTTTTGAGGGGGGGGCTTTTCTCCCCCTTTTTTTGTTTTTCTTTAATAAAAAAATGCACATATATATTGCAAAAGTAGAGTGGAAATGGAAATCTATGTGACACATGTAGAAAAGACGGATATATATATCTTTGATAATATTGTGATGGATATGCAATTTCTATTTTTTTTTTGTTGGATATTGTAATCCCAACTACTGTTATGTATGCTTATTCTGATATGTGCGCAATAAAAATTCTTTAAAAAAAAAAAAAGAGTAACTGTGAGGTCTTACAGTGTTCTGGTACCACCAACACCTAAGGCCCAATTTTCCGCAGAGTGTATAGGGCAGGCCGTATAGTATATACAGGCGGTCCCCTATTTTCAAAAATCCAACATACAAACGACTCCTACTTACAAACGGAGACAACAGAAAGTGAGAGGAAATCTACCCCTAGGAAGGGAAATTCTCTCGTGTAAGAGTTAACCACTTGACGACCGCCTCACGCCGATGTACCTCGGCAAGGTGGCACGGACAGGCAAAATCACGTACATGTACGTGATTTGCCTTCCGCGGGTGGGGGGGTCCGATCGGACCCCCCCCCGGTGCCCGAGGTGGTCGTCTTTTGTCCAGCGGCGATCAGAGGTGAGGGGGAGACCATCCGTTCGTGGCCCCCCCCTCGCGATCGCCGCCGGCCAATCGAATCATTCCTTTGCTGCTGTATGCTAAACAGCAGCAAAGGAAATGATGTCATCTCTCCTCGGCTCGGTAATTTCCGTTCCGGCCCGAGGAGAGAAGACATGTGAGTGAGTACACAACACTACACACACACAGTAGAACATGCCAGGCACACAAAACACCCCGATCCCCCCCCGATCGCCCCCCGATCACCCCCCCCCCCTGTCACAAACTGACACCAAGCAGTTTTTATTTTTTTCTGATTACTGCATAGTGTCAGTTTGTGACAGTTACAGTGTTGGGACAGTTACTGTTACCCCCCTTTAGGTCTAGGGTACCCTCCTAGCCCCCCCTAATAAAGTTTTAACCCCTTGATCACCCCCTGTCACCAGTGTCGCTAAGCGATCATTTTTCTGATCGCTGTATTAGTGTCGCTGGTGACGCTAGTTAGGGAGGTAAATATTTAGGTTCGCCGTCAGCGTTTTATAGCGTCAGGGACCCCCATATACTACCGAATAAATGTTTTAACCCCTTGATGGCCCCCTAGTTAACCTTTTCACCACTGATCACCGTATAAGTGTTACGGGTGATGCTGGTTAGTTCGTTTATTTTTTATAGTGTCAGGGCACCCGCCGTTTATTACCGAATAAAGGTTTAGCCCCCTGATCACCCGGCGGTGATATGCGTCGCCCCAGGCAGCGTCAGATTAGCGCCAGTACCGCTAACACCCACGCACGCAGCATACACCTCCCTTAGTGGTATAGTATCTGTACGGATCAATATCTGATCCGATCAGATCTATACTAGCGTCCCCAGCAGTTTAGGGTTCCCAAAAACGCAGTGTTAGCGGGATCAGCCCAGATACCTGCTAGCACCTGCGTTTTGCCCCTCCGCCCAGCCCACCCAAGTGCAGTATCGATCGATCACTGTCACTTACAAAACACTAAACGCATAACTGCAGCGTTCGCAGAGTCAGGCCTGATCCCTGCGATCGCTAACAGTTTTTTTGGTAGTATTTTGGTGAACTGGCAAGCACCAGCCCCAGGCAGCGTCAGGTTAGCGCCAGTAGCGCTAACACCCACGCACGCAGCATACGCCTCCCTTAGTGGTATAGTATCTGAACGGATCAATATCTGATCCGATCAGATCTATACTAGCGTCCCCAGCAGTTTAGGGTTCCCAAAAACGCAGTGTTAGCGGAATCAGCCCAGATACCTGCTAGCACCTGTGTTTTGCCCCTCCGCCCGGCCCAGCCCAGCCCACCCAAGTGCAGTATCGATCGATCACTGACACTTGCAAAACACTAAACGCATAACTGCAGCATTCGCAGAGTCAGGCCTGATCCCTGCGATCGCTAACAGTTTTTTTTGGTAGTATTTTGGTGAACTGGCAAGAACCAGCCCCAGGCAGCGTCAGGTTAGCACCAGTACCGCTAACACCCACACACGCAGCATACACCTCCCTTAGTGGTATAGTATCTGTACGGATCAATATCTGATCCGATCAGATCTATACTAGCGTCCCCAGCAGTTTAGTGTTCCCAAAAACGCAGTGTTAGCGGGATCAGCCCAGATACCTGCTAGCACCTGCGTTTTGCCCCTCCGCCCAGCCCACCCAAGTGCAGTATCGATCGATCACTGTCACTTACAAAACACTAAACGCATAACTGCAGCATTCGCAGAGTCAGGCCTGATCCCTGCCATCGCTAACAGTTTTTTTGGTAGCGTTTTGGTGAACTGGCAAGCGCCAGCGGCCTAGTACACCCCGGTCGTAGTCAAACCAGCACTGCAGTAACACTTGGTGACGTGGCGAGTCCCATAAGTGCAGTTCAAGCTGGTGAGGTGGCAAGCACAAGTAGTGTCCCGCTGCCACCAAAAAGACAAACACAGGCCCGTCGTGCCCATAGTGCCCTTCCTGCTGCATTCGCCAATCCTAATTGGGAACCCACCGCTTCTGCAGCGCCCGTACTTCCCCCATTCACATCCCCAACCAAATGCAGTCGGCTGCATGAGAGGCATTTTCTTTATGTCCTTCCGAGTACCCCTACCCAGCGAACCCCCCCAAAAAAGATGTTGTGTCTGCAGCAAGCGCGGATATAGGCATGACACCCGCTATTATTGTCCCTCCTGTCCTGACAATCCTGGTCTTTGCATTGGTGAATGTTTTGAACGCTACTATGCACTAGTTGAGTATTAGCGTAGGATACAGCATTCCACAGACTAGGCACACTTTCACAGGGTCTCCCAAGACCCGAACCTGGAACCGGTTACAGTTATAAAAGTTAGTTACAAAAAAAGTGTTAAAAAAAAAAATATATAAAATAAAAGAAATAGTTGTCGTTTTATTGTTCTCTCTCTCTCTATTCTCTCTATTGTTCTGCTCTTTTTTACTGTATTCTATTCTGCAATGTTTTATTGTTATTATGTTTTACCATGTTTGCTTTTCAGGTATGCAATTTTTTATACTTTACCGTTTACTGTGCTTTATTGTTAACCATTTTTTTGTCTTCAGGTACGCCATTCACGACTTTGAGTGGTTATACCAGAATGATGCCTGCAGGTTTAGGTATCATCTTGGTATCATTCTTTTCAGCCAGCGGTCGGCTTTCATGTAAAAGCAATCCTAGCGGCTAATCAGCATCTAGACTGCTTTTACAAGCCGTGGGAGGGAATGCCCCCCCCCCACTGTCTTCCGTGTTTTTCTCTGGCTCTCCTGTCTCAACAGGGAACCTGAAAATGCAGCCGGTGATTCAGCCAGCTGACCATAGAGCTGATCAGAGACCAGAGTGGCTCCAAATATCTCTATGGCCTAAGAAACCGGAAGCTACGAGCATTTTATGACTTAGATTTCGCCGGATGTAAATAGCGCCATTGGGAAATTGGGGAAGCATTTTATCACACCGATCTTGGTGTGGTCAGATGCTTTGAGGGCAGAGGAGAGATCTAGGGTCTAATAGACCCCAATTTTTTCAAAAAAGAGTACCTGTCACTACCTATTGCTATCATAGGGATATTTACATTCCCCGAGATAACAATAAAAATGATTTAAAAAATGATTAAAGGAACAGTTTAAAAATAAGATAAAAAAGCAAAAAAATAATAAAGAAAAAAAAAAGCACCCCTGACGCCCCCTGCTCTCGCGCTAAGGCGAACGCAAGCGGCGGTCTGTCGTCAAACGTAAAAAGCAATTGCACCATGCATGTGAGGTATCACCGCGAAGGTTAGATCGAGGGCAGTAATTTTTGCAGTAGACCTCCTCTGTAAATCTAAAGTGGTAATCTGTAAAGGCTTTTAAAGGCTTTTAAAAATGTATTTATTTTGTTGCCACTGCACGTTTGTGCGCAATTGTAAAGCATGTCATATTTGGTATCCATGTACTCGGCCTAAGATCATCTTTTTTATTTCATCAAACATTTGGGCAATATAGTGTGTTTTAGTGCATTAAAATTTAAAAAAGTGTGTTTTTTCCCCAAAAAATGCGTTTGAAAATCGCTGCGCAAATACCGTGTGAAAAAAAAAAATGAAACACCCACCATTTTAATCTGTAGGGCATTTGCTTTAAAAAAATATATAATGTTTGGGGGTTCAAAGTAATTTTCTTGCAAAAAAAAAATAACTTTTTCATGTAAACAATAAGTGTCAAAAAGGGCTTTGCCTTCAAGTGGTTAGAAGAGTGGGTGATGTGTGACATAAGCTTCTAAATGTTGTGCATAAAATGCCAGGACAGTTCAACCCCCCCCCAAATTACCCCATTTTGGAAAGTAGACACCCCAAGCTATTTGCTGAGAGGCATGTCGAGTCCATGGAATATTTTATATTGCGACACAAGTTGCAGGAAAGAGACAAATTTTTTTTTTTGAACAAAATTGTCACTAAATGATATATTGCTCAAACATGCCATGGGAATATGTGAAATTACACCCCAAAATACATTCTGCTGCTTCTCCTGAGTACGGGGATACCACATGTGTGAGACTTTTTGGGAGCTTAGCCGCGTACGGAACCCCGAAAACCAAGCACCGCCTTCAGGCTTTCTAAGGGCGTGAATTTTTGATTTCTCTCTTGACTGCCTATCACGTTTCGGAGGCCATGGAATGCCCAGGTGGCACAAAACCCCCCCAAATGACCCCATTTTGGAAAGTAGACACCCAAAGCTATTTGCTGAGAAGTATAGTGAGTATTTTGCAGACCTCACTTTTTGTCACAAAGTTTTGAAAATTGAAAAAAGAAAAAAAAAAAAATTTTTCTTGTCTTTCTTCATTTTCAAAAACAAATGAGAGCTGCAAAATACTCACCATGCCTCTCAGCAAATAGCTTGGGGTGTCTACTTTCCAAAATGGGGTCATTTGGGGTGGTTTTGTGCCACTTGAGCATTCCATGGCCTCCGAAACTGTGATAGGCAGTGAAGAGTGAAATCAAAAATTTTCACCCTTAGAAATCCTGAAGGCGGTGATTGGTTTTCGGGGTCCCGTGCACGGCTAGGCTCCCAAAAAGTCCCACACATGTGGTATCCCCGTACTCAGGAGAAGTAGCTAAATGTATTTTGGGGTGCAATTCCACATATGCCCATGGCCTGTGTGAGCAATATATCATTTAGTGACAACTTTGTGCAAAAAAAAAAATGTGTCACTTTCCCGCAACTTGTGTCAAAATATAAAATATTCCATGGACTCAATATGCCTCTCAGCAAATAGCTTGGGGTGTCTACTTTCCAAAATGGGGTCATTTGGGGGGGTTTTAAGCCACCTGGGCATTCCATGGCCTCCGAAACTGTGATAGGCAGTGAAGAGTGAAATCATAAATTTACACCCTTAGAAATCCTGAAGGCGGTGATTGGTTTTCGGGGCCCCGTACGCGGCTAGGCTCCCAAAAAGTCCCACACATGTGGTATCCCCATACTCAGGAGAAGCAGCTAAATGTATTTTGGGGTGCAATTCCACATATGCCCATGGCCTGTGTGAGCAATATATCATTTAGTGACAACTTTTTGTAAATATTTTATTTTTTTTTTGTCATTATTCAATCACTTGGGACAAACAAAATAAATATTCAATGGGTTCAACATGCCTCTCAGCAATTTCCTTGGGGTGTCTACTTTCCAAAATGGGGTCATTTGGGGGGGTTTTGTACTGCCCTGCCATTTTAGCACCTCAAGAAATGACATAGGCAGTCATAAACTAAAAGCTGTGTAAATTCCAGAAAATGTACCCTAGTTTGTAGACGCTATAACTTTTGCGCAAACCAATAAATATACGCTTATTGCCATTTTTTTACCAAAGACATGTGGCCGAATACATTTTGGCCTAAATGTATGACTAAAATTGAGTTTATTGGATTTTTTTTATAACAAAAAGTAGAAAATATCATTTTTTTTCAAAATTTTCGGTCTTTTTCCGTTTATAGCACAAAAAATAAAAACGCAGAGGTGATCAAATACCATCAAAAGAAAGCTCTATTTGTGGGAAGAAAAGGACGCAAATTTCGTTTGGGTACAGCATTGCATGACCGCGCAATTAGCAGTTAAAGCGACGCAGTGCCAAATTGGAAAAAGACCTCTGGTCCTTAGGCAGCATAATGGTCCGGGGCTCAAGTGGTTAATATGGGGAAAAGGTGTCTCCTGCACTGATTTATCACCAATCCTTGTTTCCCTTAAAAACCCCAAATTTTCTAAATCCAATTGTCATTGGGACAGAAAGTGAGGTGAAATCTTCTGAACAGCGGCACAGACAGCAAAACAAATGTTACAGGGGTGATAACCCTTCCCTATGTTTTCCAAAAAGCTTTAAAATAGATTTTTTGGCTGGAGCTACACTTACAAAATGTACCTGTTTCAAATTACAAACAGATTCTACAAAAGAACAAACCTACAGTCCCTGTCTTGTTTGGACCGCCTGTATACTGCTGTTCAGAGTATATAGGGCCTGGGGGCCCCACGCCTTTTCTTTTTTTAATTTTGGTGCGGGGTTCCCCTTAATATCCATACAAGACCCAAAGGGCCTGGTAATGGACTGGGGGGTACCCATGTCGTTTGTCTCACTGATTTTCATTCATATTGCCAGGACCCGACATTACATTAAAGCCGCAAGCAGTTTTAAATTACTTTTATTCCTTTAGAAATGTCATTTTGTGCAGGGACTATTCTAAACACGGGAAACACACGCCACTTTACAGGCATACTATAGACACCCCCCAGGTACGATATTTAAAGGAATATTTCACTGTTATTTTTTCACTTTAAGGATCATTAACCACTTCAATACCAGGCACTTAGACACCTTCCTGCCCAGGCCAATTTTCAGCTTTCAGCGGTCAAGCTACACTGTACCCAAACAAATTTTTTATCATTTTGTTCCCACAAATAGAGCTTTCTTTTGGTGGTATTTGATCACCTCTGCAATTTTTATTTTTTGCGCAACAAATAAAAAAAGAAAATTTTGAAAAAAAACAAGTTTTTCTTTGTTTCTGTTTTTTTTGTAAATAAGTAAGTTTTCTTCTTCAATGACGGGCACTGATACGGCTGCACTGACAGGCACTGATAAGGCGGGGCTGATGGGCACCGATGAGGTGGCACCAATGAGGTGGCACTGACGAGGTGGCACTCACGGGCACTGATAGGTGGCACTGATGGGCACTGATAGGTGGCACTGATGGGCACTGATAGGTGGCACTGGTATCCGGCACTGATGGGCACTCATAGGCGGCACTGATGGGCACTCGTAGGCGGCACTGATGGGTACTTATGGGTGGCACTGATGGGTACTTATGGGTGACACTGATAGGTGGCACGGATGGGCATGGATGGGCACTGATAGGTGGGCACTGATGGGCATGGATGGGCACTGATACATGGCACTGATGGACACTGATGGGTGGCACTCATGACACTGATGGGTGGCATTGCTGGGCATCCCTGTGCTGTAAATTGCCACAGAGGTGCAAGTCAGTTCTCATTTGTGGGCACTGATTGGCATATTTTGGGCATATTTTTTACATGTGGATGGCCATGGGGGATGTACCTGGCCATCCACATGCTGGGGGCTTCCCTGGTGGTCCTGGGGGCTTCCCTGGTGGTCTAGTGTGGGCATCTGAGGGGGGGCTGCGCTGATAAGTAATCAGCGCAGACCCCCCATGTCAGAAGAGCCACCAATCGGCTCTCCTCTACTCGCGTCTGTCAGACGCGAGTGAGGAAAAGCCAATCAACGGCTGTTCCTGTCAACATCGTGATCAGCCGTGATTGGACACGGCTGATCACGTGGTAAAGAGCCTCCACTGGAGACTCTTTACCGAGATCAATGTAGCAGTGTGTCAGACTGACACACCGCACCACCGATCGCCGCGATGCGGGCCCCCACGGGCGCGCGGTGGCTGTTATCCTGCAGGGCATCATATGACGCCCAGTCAGGATAACCGAACCACTTCCCGGTCGTCATTCTGCTATAGGCCGGGCGGGAAGTGGTTAAAATTACTGCTCCTGAAAAAAACGTCCGTTTTTAAAACTTTCTTTTTCATTGATACGTGTCCCTTGGGGCAGGACCCAGGCCCCCAAACCCTTTTTGGGACGATAACTTGCATATTAGCCTTTAAAATTCGCACTTTTGATTTCTCACATTCGAGTCCCATAGACTTTAACGGTGTTCAAATGTTCGCACAAACTTTCGGTCCATTCGCATGTTCTGGATGCGAACCGAACCGGAGGGTGTTCGGCCCATACCTAGTAGGGAGATTTGTTTCACATCTGTGTATCACCTGAGGCTGTTCACTTCACTGGGTATATGTGAGGAGGGTTTTCATCCACTTTAACTAACTTTACTGATGTATATTTTTGCTATAGGGATTTATTTTGAGAGTTACCTTACCAGAGATTTCTAGAATTTGAGTTAACTACAAGTGCAATTTTCACGCAGAGCCTTTACTACAGCAGGAACAATCAACATTCCTGTACCCATGGATAACATACATTATTACCTATAGAAACAAAATAAAAAGCCAGTTTATTGTATTTTCTAAATATTTGCTTTTCTTAAGAAACAATCCACACTGCATTGCAGAGCAATAGTGATAGAAATGAAATGTTTGTATCAAATACAATATCGTATTCATATCTGACATTCTAATTTTTTGGGTTTTATAGAAAAGTGTTTCTGTAGAAGACAAAATAGGAGGAGAAAAAGAGGAAGGAAGTGTTATCTTTTGTAGCACATAATGGAAAGCAACAGCAGCACACCTACTACAGAATAACCCAGAGTTTCTGATTTATGTATGTGTTGGAATAGATAGACAGTTTGGTTAGAAAAGGACAAAAGTCTTTCCTAATCTTTGAATGCAATGGCACCATGCAATTTGCGTTCTTTTTCTCTGCCCACCAATACCATTGTATTTCTGTCTTGGCCTGTTTCAACAGCGATAGCACTTTTCTGTGCTGATTTCCCTTGACATTGTATCACTATCATTAGTGCTTTAAACTGACAGGTAGAGCTATAACAGCAAAATACTAAGGTGAGAGACAATAACACCTTTTAACAATTAAATACAACCTATTGTTAGCTTTTAAACTGCAGTAAATAGTTAAAGTGAATGTATATATTTTTTTTAAAATAGCTTATAGCTAAAAATTTAAAAAGAAATTGGTTTGAAGCAAATAGTCATCAATGCACAGTATTAAAACGTTATCTAGGAAGTCAGTACAGCATTAACAACACTTTTCTGAAATTAGTACTCTTTAAAACTACTTGCATAATTCAGGCAGGAATTTGCACCAGTTTTGGTAGTTGACACGTGTAGCAAATTCAGGTAGTTCTTACTATCACCCCTATGGTAACAACAGATTCTTAAAGAATTACCGCCAGTTTGCAGATTGGTAAACTGGCAGTGCTCAAGTATTACTAAACCCACAACAGTAAAATCAATCTATGAAAAAAGAGGGGGGAGTAATTGGGACTTTATATGAAGCACACAACTGAATGAACAAACTAATGAGTATATAATGTAGGTTTAATATTGCAGAGGAGTATACATACATCTCAGTAACAGTAAAAGTTATAATAAGTCTCAATAAATATAGTCTAAATATTTTTACACAAGCCCTTTGGGACCATATTTAGCACCTACTGAATATTACAACTTTTTTACTGGGGAATTTATTTCAATAGATGTTCAATTATTAGTGTTAGTGCAGACGGTCTGCCACAGCTTTCACCACCCTGGCTCCCAGGGATGATGTTTCTCCACGATGCCTCCAGCTATTGTTATTATCTATTCATTTGACCTATATACTAATCCTAGGTAAGAGCTGTTGGGATCTTCATTGTTTCCCCTATAAACAGCGCAAGGCCAATCAGCACTATCCAGACAGAGGGTCAGGATTCCTGCAGCCTCACAGGACAGTCAGAGTAGAATGAAAACTTCTCCTACAAGCTTTAACCAGACACTGATAGAAGACACAAGGTTGCTATATACTGCTGATGAAAAAAAGGATTTATCAGTTTATATTTATTAAAAAAATTGCATTTCCATGTTCTTTGTACTGTGGGAGACCAGATATAGTCAATGCAGACTCCTGGGTTTAGTAACACTTTAAGACTAGCTCTGAGTGCCATTGCACAGAGTTGGACATATCTGTGTTAGGAAGTTGTCATGCAGATGATTCTATCCCTGGTGCCATCATGCTGTCAGCCAGGAGATTCCCTGGCCTTAATGTAAACAAAGGGAATTGGATACTGGTTATGTCATTACCAAATATGGTGATGCCTGTGTAGCGCTACGCTGAAGAGCCCCTGCATTACTTTTTGATTTCCCTGCATACCTGAAGCACACATGACACAACTCGCTCACTCAGTACTTACTGACACACCTTGCAGTATTTCAAAGAATTTATTAGGCAATAATAGTCTAAATGGAGAAAGAATTAGCAAGTTTACTTATACAAACAATCGCTAAGACAATAACAATACTCTGAGAGATATGGTTAAACAGCTGTAATATTCTAACAGTAAGTAACTGAACTGGATTGCATTTACCTAGCAACAGTATATAAAGCCAGTCCTAACTTGCTATAACAGTCCTCATTTTATCCTACTGGCCAGTGATCAAGAAAAAAAAAAACCTTTTGGGTGGCAAAGTTGGGGCCCCTAAAGAAAGAGTAACAGTTTCCAGAAGACAACAAGATGCTTGTATTAACTTATATGATGTTAGTTTCTTACCAGACCCAAGACACCCTCTTCTTGATCTCTGGATATGTGCTCTGACTCAGTTTAAGTCCTCAGAGCAGAATAGAAGTTGCTTTGATTTCTCACTTTCAATCCTACAGAGACAGCCCCTCTTTTCCTTCCCTACAAATGGTGGGGGTGCTCTCTAGTACAGTCTGATCACACCAGGCATCACAGTTCTGGAACAACATCCTATGGACAGATGAGACCAAGATAAACTTGTACCAGAGTGATGGGAAGAGAAGAGTATGGAGAAGGAAAGGAACTGCTCATGATCCAAAGCATACCACCTCATCAGCAAAGCATGGTGGTGGTAGTGTCATGGTGTGGGCATGTATGGCTGCCAATGGAACTGGTTCTCTTGTATTTATTGATGATGTGACTGCTGACAAAAGCAGCAGGAGGAATTCTGAAGTGTTTCGGGCAGTATTATCTGCTCATATTCAGCAAAATGCTTCAGAACTCATTGGACGACGCTTCCCAGTGCAGATGGACAATGACCCGAAGCATACTGTGAAAGCAACCAAAGAGTTTTTTAAGGGAAAAAAGTGCAATGTTATGCAATGGCCAAGTCAATCACCTGACCTGAATCCAATTGAGCATGCATTTCACTTGCTGAAGACAAAACTGAAGGGAAAATGCCCCAAGAACAAGCAGGAACTGAAGACAGTTGCAGTAGAGGCCTGGCAGAGCATCACCAGGGATGAAACCCAGTGTCTGGTGATGTCTATGCATTCCAGACTTCAGGCTGAAATTGACTGCAAAGGATTTGCAACCAAGTATTAAAAAGTGAAAGTTTAATGGATGATTGTTAATCTGTCCCATTACTTTTGGTCCCTTAAAAAGTGGGAGGCACATATACAAACTGTTGTAATTCCTACACCGTTCACCTGATTTGGATGTAAATACCCTCAAATTAAAGCTGAAAGCCTGCAGTTAAAGCACATCTTGTTCGTTTCATTTCAAATCCATTGTGGTGGTTAGGGATGCTTCATGTTCGAGTCGAACCCATGTTCGACTCGAACTTGTAGCTAAAGCTACAACTTAGTGTAGTGTGACCTGTGCACAGTGTTCATCTAAAGCTCCAAGTTAGTGTAGTGCGACCTCTGCACAGTGTTCAGCTAAAGCTCCAAGTTAGTGTAGTGCGACCTCTGCACAGTGTTCAGCTAAAGCTACAAGTTAGTGTAGTGCGACCTTTGCACAGTGTTCAGCTAAAGCTACCTGTAGAAGGTTGGTGTTGTTTTCCTGATCCTATCACTACTGCAGGCAGCTACATTATTTACATGTTAGTGTAGTGCGACCTCTGCACAGTGTTCAGCTAAAGCTACAAGTTAGTGTAGTGCGACCTCTGCACAGTGTTCAGCTAAAGCTACCTGTAGAAGGTTGGTGCTGTTTTTCTGATCCTATCACTACCGCAGGCAGCTACATTATTTACACATTAGTGTAGTGCGACCTCTGCACAGTGTTCAGCTAAAGCTCCAAGTTAGTGTAGTGCGACCTCTGCACAGTGTTCAGCTAAAGCTACAAGTTAGTGTAGTGCGACCTCTGCACAGCGTTCAGCTAAAGCTACCTGTAGAAGGTTGGTTTTGTTTTCCTGATCCTATCACTACCGCAGGCAGCTACATTATTTACACGTTAGTGTAGTGCGACCTCTGCACAGTGTTCAGCTAAAGCTACAAGTTAGTGTAGTGCGACCTCTGCACATTGTTCAGCTAAAGCTACAAGTTAGTGTAGTGCGACCTCTGCACAGTGTTCAGCTAAAGCTACCTGTAGAAGGTTGGTGTTGTTTTCCTGATCCTATCACTACTGCAGGCAGCTACATTATTTACACGTTAGTGTAGTGCGACCTCTGCACAGTGTTCAGCTAAAGCTACCTGTAGAAGGTTGGTGGTGTTTTCCTGATCCTATCACTACCGCAGGCAGTTACATTATTTACACGTTAGTGTAGTGCGACCTCTGCACAGTGTTGAGCTAAAGCTACCTGTAGAAGGTTGGTGGTGTTTTCCTGATCCTATCACTACCGCAGGCAGCTATATTATTTACACGTTAGTGTATTGCGACCTCTGTACAGTGTTCAACTAAAGATACCTGTAGAAGGTTGGTGGTGTTTTCCTGATCCTATCACTACCACAGGAAGCTACATTATTTACACATTAGTGTAGTGCGACCTCTGCACAGTGTTGAGCTAAAGCTACCTGTAGAAGGTTGGTGGTGTTTTCCTGATCCTATCACTACCGCAGGTAGCTACATTATTTCCATGTTAGTGTAGTGCGACCTCTGCACAGTGTTCAGCTAAAGCTGCAAGTTAGTGTAGTGCGACCTCTGCACAGTATTCAGCTAAAGCTACAAGTTAGTGTAGTGCGATCTCTGCACAGTGTTCAGCTAAAGCTATCTGTAGAAGGTTGGTGGTGTTTTCCTGATCCCATCACTACCGCAAGCAGCTACATTATTTAAACGTTAGTGTAGTGCGTCCTCTGCACAGTGTTCAGCTAAAGCTACAAGTTAGTGTAATGTGACCTCTGCACAGTGTTCAGCTAAAGCTACAAGTTAGTGTAGTGCGACCTCTGCACAGTGTTCAGCTAAAGCTACAAGTTAGTGTAGTGCGACCTCTGCACAGTGTTCAGCTAAAGCTACCTGTAGAAGATTGGGGGGTGTTCTCATACTAATAATACTACAGGCAGGCAGTTGATTTTGCTAGCTGCAGTATCAGTATATATATATATATATATATATATATATATACACTACCGTTCAAAAGTTTGGGGTCACCCAAACAATTTTGTGTTTTCCATGAAAAGTCACACTTATTCACCACCATACGTTGTGAAATGAATAGAAAATAGAGTCAAGACATTGACAAGGTTAGAAATAATGATTTGTATTTGAAATAACATTGTTTTTACATCAAACTTTGCTTTCATCAAAGAATCCTCCTTTTGCAGCAATTACAGCATTGCACACCTTTGGCATTCTAGCTGTTAATTTATTGAGGTAAGCTGGAGAAATTGCACCCCACGCTTCTAGAAGCAGCTCCCACAAGTTGGATTGGTTGGATGGGCACTTCTGGCGTACCATACGGTCAAGCTGCTCCCACAACAGCTCAATGGGGTTCAGATCTGGTGACTGTGCTGGCCACTCCATTACCGATAGAATACCAGCTGCCTGCTTCTGCTGTAAATAGTTCTTGCACAATTTGGAGGTGTGTTTAGGGTCATTGTCCTGTTGTAGGATGAAATTGGCTCCAATCAAGCGCTGTCCACTGGGTATGGCATGGCGTTGCAAAATGGAGTGATAGCCTTCCTTATTCAGAATCCCTTTTACCCTGTACAAAGCTCCCACCTTACCAGCACCAAAGCAACCCCAGACCATCACATTACCTCCACCATGCTTAACAGATGGCGTCAGGCATTCTTCCAGCATCTTTTCATTTGTTCTGCGTCTCACAAACGTTCTTCTTTGTGATCCAAACACCTCAAACTTGGATTCATCCGTCCACAACACTTTTTTCCAGTCTTCCTCTGTCCAATGTCTGTGTTCCTTTGCCCATCTTAATCTTTTTCTTTTATTGGCCAGTCTCAGATATGGCTTTTTCTTTGCCACTCTGCCCTGAAGCCCAAAATCCCGCAGCCGCCTCTTCACTGTAGATGTTGACACTGGTGTTTTGCAGGTACTATTTAATGAAGATGCCAGTTGGGGACCTGTGAGGCGTCTGTTTCTCAAACTAGAGACTCTAATGTGCTTATCTTCTTGCTTAGTTGTGCAACGCGGCCTCCCACTTCTTTTTCTACTCTGGTTAGAGCCTGTTTGTGCTGTCCTCTGAAGGGAGTAGTACACACCGTTGTAGGAAATCTTCAATTTCTTTGCAATTTCTCGCATGGAATAGCCTTCATTTCTAAGAACAAGAATAGACTGTCGAGTTTCAGATGAAAGTTCTCTTTTTCTGGCCATTTTGAGCGTTTAATTGACCCCACAAATGTGATGCTCCAGAAACTCAATCTGCTCACAGGAAGGTCAGTTTTGTAGCTTCTGGAAGGAGCTAGACTGTTTTTAGATGTGTGAACATGATTGCACAAGGGTTTGCTAATCATCAATTAGCCTTCTGAGCCAATGAGCAAACACATTGTACCATTAGAACACTGGAGTGATAGTTGCTGGAAATGGGCCTCTATACACCTATGTAGATATTGCACCAAAAACTAGACATTTGCAGTTAGAATAGTCATTTACCACATTAGCAATGTATAGAGTATATTTGTTTAAAGTTAGGACTAGTTTAAAGTTAGCTTCAT
Organism: Lithobates septentrionalis; assembly: GCA_037952835.1. Taxonomy (NCBI): domain Eukaryota; kingdom Metazoa; phylum Chordata; class Amphibia; order Anura; family Ranidae; genus Lithobates; species Lithobates septentrionalis. Next base: position 2,808,478 of record JBBDGP010000609.1, on the reverse strand, counting down.
TTAAAAGTACAGTGCTTTTCCTTCAAAAATAAGGACATTTCAATGTGACCCCAAACTTTTGAACGGTAGTGTATATATATATATATATATATATATATATATATATATATATATATATATATATATATATATATATATATATATATCAGCTTAGTGCAGCTACATTTCACTGCAGGCCATTAGTATGTCTGGGAGGCCAACAAGGAGGAGAGGCAGACAGTCACAAGCCAATAAAAGAGGGCAAGCAGGCTCTGTGTCTAGAGGCAACAGTGCTGGTCGTAGACACGATGCATCCTCATCAGCACGTGGCCGTGGGACATGCTTAGCCTTTTTTTCCTTGTCAAAAGAAGTTTATTGAGTATACAATATTATAAAGATACATAAAGTAAGTTTACAAGGATCTATAAAGTAAGCTCATTGTTTTACAGTAGGGTTTATATAGGTAAATATCATGAAATTTCAAATATTAAACCTTGGGTTCACGTAAACCTAAATTAAAGATATATATATAATTTCCTTAGTTACTTTTGTAGGTATTTAAATGATTTATACCTACTATACATATTGTTTACAGGTAGAGTGTATATAGGTCAAATAAATTCTGACAATGAGCTTTAATCGTAAGGTGGAGAAAAGGAAAGAGAAAGAAGAAAAAGGGTAGAAAGGCAGAGGTATGGTCCACAAGGTTGTCCCGCTCGTCAGTTTATTATTCTTTTTAGTTCTCTTTGAAGCCTTAGAATGGGTGTCTCTGTAAGTCATTTAATCTGTTACCATGGCAACAGGACAGAGTCATTGAAATTTGACAGGAACTGTTGTTTTATCCAAGGATGCCAAAGTTTTTCAAATTTTGGAATTTGATTTTGATCGATGGCTACCATCTTAACATGGGACATTGTATTATTCATTCTGTGAATTGTTTTTGCTAGTACCAATGTAGGAGATTTCCATGCCTTGGCCACTGTTTGTTTTGCAGCCGTTATTAGTTGGATCATAAGTTTGAATTGAGAGAGTGTTAACCATTCCGGTTTTAGATTAAGTAAAGTTATATATGGATCTGGTTGGATTATTTTTTTAAATATTTTAGATGCAATCACGAAGACTTCCTTCCAGAAGGTTTGGATTACTGGGCACGTCCACCATATGTGTAAATGTGTGCCTATTTCTGGGCATCCTCGAAAACAAAGAGCTGAGGTATTAGGTGAATATTTTGCCACTCTAGCAGGTACAAGGTACCAGCGAGTTAGGACTTTATAATTTGTCTCCAGTGCTAAGATGTTGGGTGAAGATGACTTAGATGTGAGCCATATGTTAGACCAGTCCGTGTCTTCTAAAGTTCGTCCCAGGTCCTCCTCCCACTTCTGAACGTAAGAGGGTCTATTAAGATTTACTACTCCATATAATTGATTATAAAGTGATGAAATTGTACCTTTAGCAAATGGATCTTTTGTACAGATTGATTCAAAAATGGATAATTGGGATAATGGTGTATCCCCCTTTAGGAATGGTGTATAGAAATTTTTGATTTGGAGATATCTAAATATCTCAGAGTTTGGTAGATCATATTTTTCTCTAAGCGATGGGAATGAAAGGAATGATTTAGATGCTATGAAGTCATTTAGTGTCTGAATGCCTGATGTTGTCCAAGCTTTAAAAGAATTTGGGTAGATCCATGCCGGATAAAAGGCCGGATTTCTGATAAAAGAAAGGAGAGGATTGTGTGGAGATTGTAACTGATATTTGGTTTTTAGTTTATCCCAGAGAGATAAGAAGTGTTTAGTTATGGGATTATGAATTTTAAAGCGGTCTTTAGGATCAAGCCATAACAAGTTTGATATTAATAGAGGGTCATTTTCTGAAGCCTCTATAAATACCCATAATGGGATTTCCTGTTTTGCATGGTATTTGGACAGACTGGCCAAATGTGCTGCTCTGTAGTAGTTAGTAAAATTAGGGTATCCCAGGCCTCCTTTATTTTTGGGAAGATGTAGTGTGTGTATAGGTATACGTGGTTTAGAAGAGCCCCATATAAACGAAGTTTCTCTTTTTTGTACTATTCTCAAAAAATAGGAAGGAATTGGAATAGGGAGGACTCTGAATAGATAAAGCAATTTGGGTAGAATAGTCATTTTGATTGCATTAATCTTCCCTATCCAGGATAAAGGAAGTTGTGACCATTGTTTTATTAGATTTGTGATCTGTCTTAATACAGGAGGATAATTGGTTGAGAATAAGTCAGAATGAGATGCTGTTAAATGAATTCCAAGATATGGGATTGATTTTTCTGCCCATGTGAATGGGAGTGCAGCCCTAGCCGGGATCAATTCCATGTTTGTGAGCGAAATATTAAGCACTAGGCATTTCTTAGGATTAATCATAAGGCCGGATAGGGCTGCAAATCTATCAAGAGCTGGTATTAAGTTAGGACCAGAGACCTGTGGTGATGATAGAAAAAGTAATATATCGTCTGCAAATATACATAATTTGTGTGTAATACCTCCTACTTCAATGCCAGTTATAGTTTGGTTTGTTCTGATGTATTGGGCCATGGGTTCGAGTATAAGGGCAAATAATAAGGGAGATAATGGGCAACCCTGTCGGGTACCTCTTTCGATATTAAAGGCATCAGATTTGTATCCAGCATATTTTATATAGGCTTTGGGTTTATTATATAATGCTTTGATCCATGTTAAAAAGTTGGGTCCAAAACCCCATTTTTGTAATGAATATTGCATATATTGCCAGGATACTGTGTCAAATGCCCTCTTAATATCGAGAGATAGAAAACATAAAGGGATTTTCCGTTTTTTAGCAATATGTGCCAATAACACTGCCCTGCGTATATTATCGCCTGCCTGTCTATTTGGCATGAAGCCTACTTGATCTCTATGTATTAATTTTCCTATAATGCTATTGAGGCGTTTTGCTATTATTTTTGCTAATAATTTAATATCAAGGTTTAACAGAGAGATAGGCCAATAATTCACACAGGAAGTATCATCAGAAAGGGGTTTTGGGATCATACAAACAATTGCCATTAGTGTTTCTTGCCGAAAAGAATGTCCTTCTAGAAGTTTGTTAAAAGTTTCAGTGAGAATGGGAGAGAGTATTTCTGAGAGTGTTTTATAGTATAAAGCCGAGTAGCCGTCTGGGCCTGGTCTTTTGTTAAGGTTTAGGTCTTTTATGGCGTTAGCAACTTCATCTATAGTTATAGGCTCATCCAAACTGCTTTTTTGATTCTGAGACAACTCAGGTAAGGTTATTTTTGAAAAGAAGGATTCAGCCTCTGTAGGGTTAAATTCATTGTTTGTCTTGTATAAAGTTGCGAGATGTGAGTGAAATTTATGGACTATTTTAACTGGATTACAAGTATAAACATTTTTTGATCATTTCAAACGTATTGGTTTGAAAGATTTGTTAGTTGAATTTAATGCCCGAGCCAAATATGTACCTGGTTTGTTTGTATTCATGTAGAAATTGTGTTTGGAGCGTTTTAGGGATTTATCAACTGACTCAGTGAGAAATAGATCGTATTCCAATCTAGATTTTTCCAGATGAGATTTTGTACTCTGAGATGGATTATCTTGGAATGATATGTAGGCTGCATTAAAATTGTGTTCTAGTTTTTTTGCTAGATTTTTGCGTTCCCATTTAAATAGTGCCATTTGTCTTTGTATTGTACCACGCAAGACAGGCTTATGAGCTTCCCACAGTGTTATTGGGGAAATGTCTGTTGTATTATTAATTGATATGTATTCCTTTAAAGCTTGTTCAATGGCCATCTGAAGTAGTGGGTGTTTGAGCATTATGTCCGGTAAGTACCACGTTGGGTCATGCGCTTTTGGTATGGCTGAGGCTATAGTAGTGTATACTGCATTATGGTCAGACCACGGAATCGGAATTATATCTGATGCAATAATTTCTGGTATCATTCCTATTGTTAGAAAAATATGATCTATTCTGGTGAAGGTTTGATGAGGGTGCGAGAAATAAGTGAATTTCTTTTTCATTGGGTTACTTTCTCTCCACGAATCTACCAGATTGTATTTGGAAAGAAGTTGAGAAAAAGGTAATCTAGGAGGTTATTTTGGATGGTGTAAAAGGTGATTTATCTAGAAATGGGAGGAGGACCTGGTTCGAATCCCCGCACATTATCACTGTTCCTATTTTGTGTGTATTAATCACTTGTAATATATGTGAGAGGAATGGTGTAGGTTGTTTGTTAGGAGCGTAGTAGGAAATCACCGTGATTGCTGTATCCATTATATAACCCATGAGTATCAGATATCTACCTTCTGGGTCTTTAATTTCTGATGATAAGGTGAATGGTGTGGATCGGTAAAATGCAATTAGAGTACCCCTTTGTTTGGTACAGGCAGAAGCCATGTAAATTTGTTGATAAAAAGGAGAAATATATTTTGGAGTAGAATCTTTGGTGAAGTGTGTTTCTTGGAGGCATACTATGTGAGCCTTCTTGTTATGGAAAGTACGGAAGGCTTTGGTCCTTTTTTGAGGGACATTTATTCCCTGAATATTCAGGGAAAGTATATTCAGTGGTGCCATGGCAACAGATCAAATAGTTTTGACTTACTTTTTGTTATGCAGAGCTGACTGCGCAGATCAACCTGTGTGGACTGAAGAGATGAAAAGATAGAAAAGAAACCAGTGAATTCTGGAGTAAAGAGTAAACAAAAAACATATGAGATTAGATGATACATTGTATAAATTATTTTTTGTAAGTAATCACAATTTACCCGTGAAAGAGAATAAATATCTCTCTCAGGGGAATAAGTGCCTTCGTCACACTCCCACATAATATGGTTGGGAGAATGAGGAGGGCTAATGGGGGTACACGGATCTTCCGCTTACATCAGAGAAGTGCTATGTCAAAAGACATCAAAATGATGATTCATTAATTGGAGTGCAGAATATAGTTTTTGTTGAAATTATTTATTCCAGGGTGGTTGTATATGGTTAGTCTTGCCCTAGGCTAAATAATTCAGTTAGAAAGGTACTGTTAATAACTTTGGTATTGATGAAGATAGTTTGAATTATTTTGGGATTTTAACCCTTTTAGAGTAAACAATTACATATTTTATTCATATGTAACTGTTTAGATATGTTAACTCATAAAATTGAGGTTGTATTGCTTCAGATTAGAATAAACAAAAACATAGTTCTTGGAACTAGTTAGGTAATAATATATTTGTTTTAAGAAAAGAAAGAAAAAGCTTCCATTACTTCTGGATTATTGAACATATTTGTCCTAAAAAGTAATAAATCTATTGTTATTACCTGAAAATATATAACTGAACAAGAATTTCCTTATTTCACTTATATATTCTAAGGCTATATGAATCAGAAGTAATAAGAAATATAACTGGAATGTAACATGATCCCACACAGTGTGTGACTATCAGAATGCAGTCACATTCAGTAATAAATACAGGTTTTTTATAGAGAGCCATCTCTTAGTATAATAAATGAAGAGATATCAGGAATTAGGATGTCAGTCCATTGAATCTTCTTGGTCCATGGATGATGTGGCATAACGGCCTCTTTTGTGAGAATGATGATTCCCATTTTGTTCTGAAATTTTCTGGGTGCTGCCTGAAGGTGAAGATGATGCCCTTCTTCTGCGTGTGGGAGAGTTGCTGCTTGTGGGTTCTGTCAGATTTAATTTTAAAAGGGTTTGTTGTAGTTCATCTGCTGATCTGCTTCTGTAAATTGTACCTTGGTAGTTAAATCTGACTGAAAAGGGGAAGCCTCATTGATACATAATGTTGTGGCGTTGCAGTTCCATTAGTTGGGGTTTCATGGATCGTCTTTTAGTAATAGTAAGTTGGGATAGGTCAGCAAAAATTTGACAATTGTGTCCTTGAAAAATAAGTTCCTTTTTTTCTCTTGCAGCAATTAGTATTTGTTCTTTCGTTCTGTAATAATGAAATTTTGTGATTATATCACGTGGGGGTCCATCTTTCTTTTTGGCTGTGAGGGCTCTGTGTACTCTGTCCAGTTCTAAACGTTCAATAGGGATATCTGGCTTTAGTTCTTGTAATAGAGCAGTAATAGTAGATTGCAGGTCTGTCACAGTTTCAGGTATTCCCCTTATGCGCAAGTTTGAACGTCTGGCTCTATTTTCGTAATCTTCGAGCTTAGTTTGAAGTATTAAATTCTCTTCTTTTAATTGTTCCAATTCTGTTATATTTTCTTGGGTTGTAATTTCAATTTCATCCATTTTTATTTCTAAGGCTGCGGTGCGGTTTCCCAGCTCTCTTATTTCTTTGGTTAGGCTGTTTGTTATTTGGTCTGAGGTTTGTTTTAAAGCCTTATGAAGCATCTTTTCAAATTGTAATAATATTACTGGGGATGCTGAGGAGGCTTGTGGAGAAGTTTGTGAGAGGATTTGTTCTGTATCTGACTCAAATGAAGAGTCTTGCTGTGACATTTTCTGTCTGTGAGAGCGCCCTGATGCTGTATATTGTGAGGTGACTGGAGCTGCTTTAGTTGCAGTGAGTGCCTGTGAGCTCTTTGTGAGGTGATTTTTATTTCTGCCACGGCTTCCTCCCAGTACCATATTTCCTGCCCAAACTTTCACAGTTTGTTTCCTGGGGCAAAAAGGTTCAAATGGATACCTTTTGAGCCTGCAGGCTCCGCTTTGTCCTTCTCTTCTCTCCTCAGCGGTGCGGAGCTCTAACAATGCATGTCTGCCCTGCTAGGCTCCGCCCATGCACCTCTCGCTTAGCCTTTTTTTCAACAGCTGGCTGTGTTGAGCCGCGACATGGGGAAGACTTTGTCGAGTGGATGACCAAGCCGTCATCATCCTCCTCATCCTCTCTCACCCATGCTCAGGGTACTTTGTCTGGCAAAGCAGCTGCCAACACGGCCTCTTCCCTCGGCTCAATGGCATCAGTGACTCCTTCTCTAGCCCCACCATGTCCTCCTGAGGAGTCCCTAGAACTGTTTGACCACAGTGTTGGGTACATGCTCCAGAAAGATGACCAGCGTTTAGAAGGCTCTGATGATGATACTGAGCTAGATGAAGGCAGTAACGTGAGCACGGACAGAGGGGGTGCCCAAGAAGGACAGCAATCTGGCAGTCATGTTCCCCCTGCTGCAGCATACTGCCAGGTTTTCTCCAGTGATGAGGAGGGAGGGGATGATGAAGTCACTGACTCAACATGGGTGCCTGATAGGAGAGATGAGGAGGAGGAGGAGGAGGCTCATCACCGATGAGGCAGGATGCCCTCCAGGGGGAGCACACTGACTGCATCACACCTCAGAGCTCCGCATTTGCAAGGCGCTGCTGTCTCTGCACGTTATTCCAAAAGTTCTTTGGTGTCTGCCTTTTTTGAGACGAGTGCATCAGATGGCACCGCTGCTATTTGCAACATATGTCTCAAGCGTATCTCGTGTGGCCAAAACATCTCCCGCTTGGGCACCACATGCTTGACCAGACATATGTTGACCTGCCATGCAGTTTGTTGGCAAGCGTGCCTAAAAGACCCACAACAAAAAACAAAGAGGACCTCTCCTTACTCCTCATCAGCTGGGATCTCCAACCCCACTATACATTTAGTCCTCTCTGAGATCTGCACTGAGAGGAATGAAGGTGTAGAATTAGGTGTGTCACTGCCAAATACTTGCGGGCAATCTGCTATTGGTACACCGACGTCAGATTGTACCAGGTAAATTTCCCTGCCCCAGCTGCTGCACCGCAAAAAGAAGTTCACTCCCAGCCATCCACATGCCCAGCGGTTGAATGCTAGCTTGGCAAAATTGCTAGCACCTCAACTGCTACCTTTTCAGTTGGTAGACTCTGCCCCCTTCCGTGAGTTTGTGGAATATACGGTTCCTCAGTGGCAGGTTCCTAAACGACACTTTTTCTCACGGAAGGCGATTCCGGCTCTCTACTGGAATGTGGAAGGCAATGTCTTGGCCTCGCTGGACAGGGCAGTCAGCGGTAAGGTGCATATTACCGCTGACTCATAGTCCAGCAGGCATGGACAGGGACGTTACCTAACTTTCACAGCGCATTGGGTGACTCTTCTGGCAGCTGGGAAGGATGCAGGACAAGGGGAAGTAGTGTTGGAGGTTGTTCCACCACCACGCCTCCAAAATGCCACTACTAGTGATTCTGACACACCTCTCTCCTCCACCCCCTCCTCTTCTTCTTCCTTCATGGCCTCTTCCTGCTCTTTGTCCTCAGAACCAGCAGTGCTCCGTAGGCGTTCAAGGGGCTACGCAAGTACGCAGGCCAAAAGATGCCATGCACTGCTTGAGCTGGTGTGCTTGGGGGACAGGAGCCACACTGGGGCAGAGGTTCTGTCAGCTCTGCAGGGGCAGGTTCAGAGGTGGTTGACGCCACGCCAACTTAAGGCCGGAATGGTGGTTTGCGACAATGGCACCAACCTCTTCTCCGCCCTCCGACAGGGAAAATGACCCATGTGCCCTGTTTGGCTCACGTCCTTAACTTGGTGGTGCGAACCGAAACCGGGGGGTGTTTGGCTCATCCCTAGTGGTGGTGTATAGAGCCAAAAAGATTAGAATTGTGTCGATGTCCCAATATTTATGGACCTGACTGTATAAATTTCCCCAATGCCATGTGCTGTCAGTCACAGGTAAGGCATAGGGATGAGCTGAACACCCCCCTGGTTCGGTTTGCACCAGAACCTGCGAACGGACCGAAAATTCGCACAAACGTTAGAACCCCATTGACGTCTATGGGACTTGAACGTTCGAAATCAAAAGTGCTCATTTTAAAGGCTAATTTGCATGGTACGGTCCTAAAAAGGGTTTGGGGACCCGGGTCCTGCCCCAGGGGACATGTATAAATGCAAAAAAAACTTTTAAAAACGGACGTTTTTCGGGAGCAGTGATTTTAATGATGCTTAAAGTAAAAAAAAAAAAAAAGTGAAATATTCCTTTAAATATCGTACCTGGGGGGTGTCTATAGTATGCCTGTAAAGTGGCGCATGTTTCCCCTGCTTAGAACAGTCCCTGCACAAAATGTCATTTTTAAAGAAAAAAAAGTAATTTAAAACTGTTCACGGCTTTAATGTAATGTCGGGTCCTGGCAATATGCATGAAAATCAGTAAGACAAACGGCATGGGTACCCCCAAGTCCATTACCAGGCCCTTTGGGTCTTGTATGGATATTAAGGGGAACCCCGCACCAGAATTAAAAAAAGGAAACAGCAGTATACAGGCTCTGTACTCTGAACAGCAGTATACAGGCAGTGCAAACAAGACAGGCACTGTAGGTCTGTTGTTAAGTAGAATCTGTTTGTAATTTTGAACTGGCACATTTTTAACGTGTTTAGCTCCAGCCAAAAAAGCCATTTTAAGCTTTTTGGAAAACATAGGGAAGTGTTATCACCCCTGTGACATTTGTTTTGCTGTCTGTGCTCCTCTTCAGAAGATTTCACCTCACTTTTTGTCCCAATGACAAATGTTTTTTGAAAATGTGGGTTTTTTTGTGAAACAAGGATTGGTGATAAAGCATCAGTGGAAAGGAGAAATGTTTTTCCCATATGAACTCTTACAGGAGAGAATTTCCCTTCCTAGGGGTAGATTTCATCTCACTTCCTGTTGTCTCCTTCCGTTTGCAAGTAGGAGTCATTTGTAAGTTGGATGTTTGAAGGTAGGGGCCTGCCCTATATACTAAGCAGAAATTTGGGCCTTAGGTGTTGTTGTGGCCACAACACTGTAAGACCTCATAGGGCCCTGCTGTGAAATATTAGATCAAGAATTGTAATTAAATGCCCCTGTTGAACAGGGGCAGAAAAATTGGGCCTTAGGCACTGGTGCTGGTGCCACAACACTGCAACCCCTCACAGACACTCTAGTTGGAACGCAGGAACGAGCCCTGCTGCAAAGTATTGCATCAAAAATTGTAATTACACGCCCCTGTTAAAAAGGAGCAGAGAAATTGGGCCTTAGGCACTGGTGCTGGTGCCACAACACTGCAACCCCTCACAGATACTCTAGTTGGAATGCTGAAATGAGCCCTGCTGCAAAGTATTGCATCAAAAATTGTAATTACACGCCCCTGTTAAACAAGGGCTGAAAAATTGGGCCTTAGGCACTGGTGCTGGTGCCACAACACTGCAACCCCTAACAGATACTCTAGTTGTAATGCAGAAACGAGCCCTGCTGCAAAGTATTGCATCAAAAATTGTAATTACACGCCCCTGTTAAACAGGGGCTGAAAAATTGTGCCTTAGGCACTGGTGGTGGCACCCAGAACCAAAAATGTTCTTACAAGCTATCAGCGTGATGATTGAGGAGGAAGAGGATAATTTCTCAGGGATAGTCACTCAGCATCAGTATAGGCAGTCTTTGAAGGGATCTGAGATTTCAAAAAAAAATATTCGGTTACATCAGCATCAGGTGCTTGGTAGCTGGTGGTGATCCAAGACTGATCCATTTTTATGAAGGTCAGTCGATCGACTGATTCGGTGGACAGACGCACCCTGTGATCGGTTACAAAGCCTCCAGCAGCACTGAATATGCGTTCCGAAAGAACGCTGGATGCAGGACAGGCCAGTAGCTCAATTGCATAGTGTGCAAGCTCTGGCCAGTGATCCATCCTCAAGACCCAGTAACCCAAAGGATTTTTGGTGGGAAAGGTGTCCAAGTCAGATCTTGCCCCTAGGTATTCCTGCACCATGTAAAACAGAGGCTGGCGATGGATGCTGGAACCGATCATACTTTGGGACTGCGGACCAAAAAATTGTCTGAACGCATCGGTCAGACGGCCACCTTCTCCACCGCTCCTTTTTTGACTGACCGAAGCCTCAGCAACACGTTGTCCAGAAACAGGAGTTTGTAACCTCCCAGTCTCTGGGAACGCGTTGCACAGACCTTTCTGCAAGGCCTCCCGAAGATGTTTCATCCTCTGCTCCCTCTGCAATGGCAAGATAAGGTCCGCAACCTTACCCTTGTAACTTGGATCAAGGAGGGTTGCCAGCCAGTATTGGTCCTTCTCCTTGATACCACGAATACGAGGATCCTTACGCAGGCTTTGCAGGATCAGGGAGGCCATGCAGCGTAGGTTTGCTGAGGCATTCGGTCCGGAGTCCTCTGGGTCACTAAGGACGACATGGTCCGCAGCCACCTCCTCCCAGCCACGTACAAGTCCATGGGTTTCTTGGGACTGATCCCTTAAAGACTGCTGCTGATGCTGAGTGCCAGGCTCCACCTCCATACTGACACAATCTTCCTCCTCCTCCTCCTCCTCCTCCTCCTCCTCCTCGTCCTCTTCCTGTGTGAGCGGCGGGCACGCAGGAACACTGTCTGGATAAAGGGGGCCTTGAGAGCTAAGGAAGTCCTCCTCTTCCTGCCTCTGTTCTGCCTCAAGTGCCCTGTCCATTATTCCACACAGTGTGTGCTCCAACAGGTGGACAAGGGGGACAGTGTCACTGGTGCATGCACTGTCACTGCTCACCATCCTTGTGGCCTCCTCAAATGGTGACAGGACAGTGCATGCATCCCTGATCATGGCCCACTGGCGTGGGGAAAAAAAACAAGCTCCCCTGACCCTGTCCTGGTGCCATAGTCGCACAGGTACTCATTGATGGCCCTCTGCTGCGTGTGCAGCCGCTGCAGCATGGCCAACGTTAAGTTCCACCTGGTGGGCATGTCACAGATTAGGCAGTTCTTGGGCAGGTTAAACTCCTTTTGGAGGTCCGTCAGCCGAGCACTGGCATTATATGACCGGCGGAAATGCACACAGACTTTCCTGGCCTGCCTCAGGACATCCTGTAAGCCCGGGTACCTGCCCAAGAACCGCTGCACCACCAAGTTAAGGACGTGAGCCAAACAGGGCACATGGGTCATTTGTCCCTGTCAGAGGGCAGAGAGGAGGTTGGTGCCATTGTGGCAAACCACCATTCCTGCCTTAAGTTGGCGTGGCGTCGACCACCTCTGAACCTGCCCCTGCAGAGCTGACAGAACCTCTGCCCCAGTGTGACTCCTGTCCCCCCAAGCACACCAGCTCAAGCACCGCATGGCATCTTTTGGCCTGCGTACTTGCGTAGCCCCTTGAATGGCTACGGAGCACCGCTGGTTCCGAGGACAAAGCACAGGAAGAGGCCATGGAGGAAGAAGAAGAGGAGGGGGTGGAGGAGAGAGGTGTGTCACAATCATTAGCATTTTGGAGGCGTGGTGGCGGAACAACCTCCAACACTACTGCACCTTGTCCTGCATCCTTCCCAGCTGCCAGCAGAGTCACCCAATGCGCCGTGAAACTTAGGTAACGTCCCTGTCCATGCCTGCTGGACCATGAGTCAGCGGTAATATGCACCTTACCGCTGACCGCCCTGTCCAGCAAGGCATGGACATTGCCTTCCACATGCCGGTAGAGAGCCGGAATCGCCTTCCGTGAGAAAAAGTGGCGTTTGGGTACCTGCCACTGAGGAACCGCACATTCCACAAACTCACGGAAGGGGGCAGAGTCTACCAACTGAAAAGGCAGCAGTTGAAGTGCTAGCAATTTTGCCAAGCTAGCATTCAACCGCTGCGCATGTGGATGGCTGGGAGCAAACTTCTTTCGGCGGTGCAGCAGCTGGGGCAGGGAAATTTGCCTGGTACAATCTGACGTCGGTGTACCAAAAGCAGATTGCCCACAAGTACTTGGCTGTGACACACCTAATTCTACACCTTCATTTCTCTCAGTGCAGGTCTCAGAGAGGACTGAAGGTATAGTGGGGTTGGAGATCTCAGCTGATGAGGAGCAAGGAGAGGTCCTCTTTGTTCTTTGGTGTGGGTCTTTTAGATACGCTTGCCAACGAACTGCATGGCAGGTCAACATATATCTGGTCAAGCATGTGGTACCCAAGCGGGAGATGTTTTGGCCACGCGAGATACGCTTGAGACATATGTTGTAAATAGCAGCGGTGCGATCTGATGCACTCGTCTCAAAAAAGGCCCACACCAAAGAACTTTTTGAATAACACGCAGAGACTGCAGCGCCCTGCACATGTGGAGCTTTGGGGTGTGATGCAGTCAATGTGCTGCCCTTAGGCTGGCCCCTGGAGGGCATCCTGCCTCGTTGGTGATATGCCGCCTCCTCCTCCTCTTCCTCTCTCCTATCAGGCACCCACGTTGAGTCAGTGACCTCATCATCCCCTCCCTCCTCATCACTGGAGCAAACCTGGCAGTATGCTGCAGCAGGGGGAGCATGACTGCCAGATTGCTGTCCTTCTTGGGCACCCCCTCTGTCCGTGCTCATTTTACTGCCTTCATTGAGCTCAGTATCATCATCAGAGCCTTCCAAACGCTGGGCATCCTCCTGGAGCATGTACCCAACACTGTGGTCAAACAGTTCGAGGGACTCCTCAGGAGGACATGGTGGGGCTAGGGAAGGAGTCACTGATGACATTGAGCCGAGGGAAGAGGCTGCTGCTTTGCCAGACAAAGTACCCTGGGCATGGGTGAGAAAGGATGAGGAGGATGAGGACGGCTTGGTCATCCACTCGACCAAGTCTTCCGCATGTTGCGGCTCAACACGGCCAGCTGCCAAAAAAAAGGCCAAGCGTGTCCCACGGCCACGTGCTGATGAGGATGCACCGTCTCCACGACCAGCACTAGACACAGAGCCTGCTTGCCCTCTCTTATTGGCTTGTGACTGTCTGCCTCTCCGTCTTGGCCTTCCAGACATACTAATGGCCTGTAGCTGCACTAAGCTGGGATATATATATATATATATATATATATATATATATATATATATATATATACTGATACTGCAGCTAGCAAAATCAACTGCCTGCCTGTAGTATGAGAACACCACCAGCCTTCTTCAGGTAGCTTTAGCTGAACACTGTGCAGAGCTCGCAAAAAACTAACTTGTAGCTTTTTTAGCTGCCTGCAGTAGTGATAGGATCAGGAAAACACCACAAACCTTCTACAGGTAGCTTTAGGTGAACACTGTGCAGAGCTCGCAAAAAAATAACTTGTAGGTTTAGCTGAACACTGTGAGGTGGACGCACCACACTAACTTGTAGTTTTAGCTGAACACTGTGAGCAGGATGCACTGCACTAACTTGTAGGTTTAGCTGAACACTGTGAGGTGGACGCACCACACTAACTTGTAGTTTTAGCTGAACACTGTGAGCAGGACGCACCCCACTAACTTGTAGGTTTAGCTGAACACTGTGAGCAGGACGCACTGCACTAACTGTAAATAGTCTAGCTGCCTGACAGTGGTACTAATAGGATCAAAAGAACACCAGCAATTTTCTTCAGGTAGCTGTAAATACTGTAACAAGACAAGCCTGCCTGTCAGTAAGAAGATAACAGGAACGGATCTAGCTAAACTGAATACAGTGTATATATATATATGCAACACCTGGGATGCATATATATATATATATATATATACAATACACTGTAAGTGCAGCTAACTGACTGACTGTTCTGCCTAATCTATCTAACTCAAATCAAATGACACTGTCTCTCTGTCTATCTCTTTCAACGCCGGAACACACACTACACAGGGCCGCCGTGCAGGTGGCCTTATAGAGTGTGGGGCGTGTACTAAATCCCCTGAGCCATAATTGGCCAAAGCCTCCTTGGCTTTGGCCAATTACGGCTCTCTGTTCAGACGGCGCTGTGATTGGCCAAGCATGCGGGTCATAGTGCATGCTTGGCCAATCATCAGCCAGCAATGCACTGCGATGCCGCAGTGAATTATGGGCCGTGACGCGCCACATATTAGGCGCGAACGGCCCATATCGTTCGCAATTCGGCGAACGGGCGAACAGACGATGTTCGAGTCGAACTTGGGTTCGACTCGAACACGAAGCTCATCCCTACATGCCATGCATGAGCGGTTGGCTCTTCCTGTGGGTGTGCCGGCTGATTGGGGACTCTCGGTGGGATCAAGTGAGGGGATTTTCCTTTAGAGGACTTCAGGTTCAGGAGATATCGCACAACACAGTGTGATTGGTAACTATATAGAAAAATGTTCATTATTGTTTCTTTTTATTTTGTGGATATAATTATGAATTTTAACACATGCAAATATTCCTACAGCGTACAGATCCTCTGAAGAAGACCCTGTGGTGTCAAAGCGCGTCGGAATTTGCATTTCATCTATATTCTTAGCATTTGACTATTGTGTGCTATTGTGTTCAGTTATACTGATGTTGTTGTTTTTATATCTCCTGTACCACAGCTCATATTTTAACTGTTATTGTCAATTTTTTGATACCATGTCACAATAAAATCTAAGTAATCATATTCGATGTAGTATTTTTCCACCCATTCTCTGCCTAGAAAACCCCATACGGGGAACATTACCTTTTTTGACATTACTCGGGGTGTGCAGCATTCTTCTTTTCTCCTTTAAGTGTCTTCCCCTTATAAGGCATATGACAGAATTGGTCTCGATTAAGCAACAAATTCTTGGTCCAAGAACTCCTCCTCCCCCTGTTCCTGGACTGGACTTGGGTCATAGAAATAACTCCAAGCCCAACAATAGTACGATCTCTCTGACGAGAATGCCACATGGCTAGTAAACGAACGGCAACTCAGAACTAGCTGACAGAACACACTGAAAATCAGAAAGGACCTGACAAGCACGACCTGAAAATCAGAAACGACTGGACAAGAACACACTGAAAATCAGAAGCAAACTGTAAATAGAACGCACTGAAAAACAGAAACGACCTGACAAGCACGCACTGAAATAAAGATACAAACTGACAAGCACAACCTGAAAAGGAGAAAAGAACTGAAAAGCACGAGGCTGAAAAGCGCGAATCGTCACTCACCAAACTTCTACTAACACAAGATAAACACGAGATTAGCAGAAGGAGCCCAAAGGGTGGCACATGACTATTAAACTTCCTTATTATTGGCTCGTCATACATCTTGTATGTCACTACGTTCGTAATTGCTGGCCAACATTTGTGTGACCGTGTGTATGCAAGACAAGTTTGAGCCAACACCCTTCGAACAAAATTCCATGGTTTTGTTGTCAGAAAGTTCGATCGTGTGTACAAGGCATTAGTCTGTAATTGCTGCACTTCTCTCTTTTGCCGCTAGGTGCCTGGGTACCTGTTGGCATTAGATATGAGAAGGGCAATGTAAAGTCATATTATGGGTATATGGGGTATCTCAGCCAATAAGTAGGGGTTTTCTTGGATCCCTTGGCCTGCTGGGAGAGCCTATATATATTTGGGTGGAGTTAGGTGATAGGTGTTCTGTGCCACCTGGACAGCTGTCTGGATGGACGTGTGTTGCATTGCCCGGGCTGCTAGGCTGTCTGAGGGCCTAATCAGAAAACTTCAGTGGGTATCAAGCCAGGGACCCGGCCAACGGAGGTGATGCTTGCAGAGCAGCCTTGTGTGTCAAGCCAGGGACCGAGCAGGCCAGTGGGGTGAAGCTTAAGAAGTATCTTGAGTGCCAAACTAGGGACCCAGCAGAGAGGCGGGGGTGACGCTTGAGGAAAATACTACTGTGAAGATTGGAGGAGCTCGAGGGATTCAGTGGCAGTGAATCATCTAGTCTAGTGAGAGACTGGGAGCTCAGTGGGCTGAAGAACTACAAGAAGTGATTGTAGTGAAACTGAAACAACTGTTACGCTTTGTGTTAGGAACTGTTGCCATAGGAGACAGCATTCCTACACATGCAGCTGTGGCGTCTTGTTGGATGCCTTTCCCTGCATGGCTGTCCTCCTGTTGAAGTCTCAGAGTCTGCCAATTAATCTTGCAACTACCTAAGGGTGTCCTGGCCCTAACTCTCTCTACCAAAGTTCTATTAAGAAAAATAAAATCTCTTTTGCATTTAAGAAGTGTCTGGCGCCCAATCAATCTACCTCATATTACACCCACTATGCCATGTAACACACCAAATACAGAAGGATGTCAGCTATCTCTGGCCCTGAAGGTTCTCATTAGATCGAAGGAGACCTGGGACCTTGCTACATATATTTAAATTCCCAGTAACAGTGGACGCTTGGACACTGTTATAATCATGTCTGGAAACAAGTGGCCTTCTTCGCCCCATTGGAAACTTTTAAATAGTAAACCCTGAAAACAGTATTTGGTGTACTTGATGCAATAATTCCCAGTGTAACTAAAAGTGGCAGAAAGCTAGCACTTATTCTGTTGGCGGTAAGGCACAAATCGATCTTTAAACAATCAAGTCATCCCTACTTTCTTTGCCTGAAACCGTTTTCAGAAAAACTAAAATTTATGTTTAAAACTAATAGGATAGAAACATCACTAAACAAAGAAAAAAAGAATAAAACATTCTTTGAAACATAGGAATGTTTTACTAATATCTTGAACTCAGAGACCAAATTGAACTGTGGAAATCTTTCCAGGGAATGACTGAGTAGCTTCAAATGAATTTGTCGATAATAGATAGAAATTCTCCAGACTCATAGTATGTAGAATTTTCCTTCACAATAGTTTTCTTAAAATGGACCTGAAGTCAATTAGTGAAGGTTTGCTGTTTTGTAGGAAACATCTAAAAATGTTAATTGTGTTCAAGCAGTACCCAAATCTTTTTTTGTCTTGAATCCCTCCTGAAAAATATACCCCCTATGCCTCATAGCTGTATGTCTACAGTGAGTGATCAACTAAGACACTGCTGCTTTTGACTGCTAGTCTCATGAGATTTGATGATGCCCATTACTGTGCTGCTCACTGTTCTTGCTGGAGAAAAAGCTGCATCTGAGGACCCACAGTGGAAAAAACTCCCCACTTGTGCTGATTATTCTGTAGGTCTGTGCTTCATCCACTTATCCTGCTGATCGAATAATCCTCCATCAGTCATTAGATCAGCAATCATCAGGGAGACAGCTCTGACATGAGAAAGCAAAGCCCTGCCAACAGAATGTTGCTAATTTCCCTGTTGGGAGATTCAACTTCACTATCTGACCCTGGTGACCATTGTCATAATGCAGAAATAGGAAAAGATAGCCTGGCCATCACACACCTTGCCTGGCCCGAGTGGTTAGCAGGTAAATGCAGCCTCAGCCACATCCTCAACATGTTTTGCCCCCCCCCCCCCATCTCTATGATTAAGCCCTGGAGTTGGGGCAAATCATGTTGAGGATGTGGCCTGGATGAACTGAGCTGAGCCTGCTTTTACCTGCTAACCACTCAGGCAGGGCGAAGTGTGTGGCAGCCGGGCTATCTCTTCCTATTTCTGCATTATGACAATGGTCACCAGGGTCAGATCGTGAAGGTGAATCTCCCAACAGGGAAATTAGCAACATTTAATAAGGGGGTCCCCAGACCCCCCCACGTCACATGGGGGCAGTGCCACCAGGTGACATTGCCAGGTGGCCGCACCCCTTACCTATATAAGAACTGTCAATTGGCATAGCCTGCAGTCGACAGTTAGCTTTATTTTTTTTCTTGTCCGGGGGTGGTGGCGGGTGTCATGATTGACAATGGATCTACCTGGGGGGACATTGTTTTTTTTAATTTTTAATAAAGGAATTGTCAAAAACTGTGTGTGTTTTAAATCTTGTTGATACTTTTTTGGTGAATGGGTAAGGGTACTATGTACCCCATACTCATTCATATAGGGGGGCCGGGATCTGGGGACTCCCACAACCACAGCCCAGAGTTGTCCCCATCAAGGAGCCCCCCGCCCCAAAGCACCCCCATGTTCAGGGCATGTGGCCTGGTATGGTTCAGGAGGGGGGCGCTCGCTTGTCCCCTCTTTCCTGGCCTGCCAGGCTGCATGCTCTGATAAGGGTCTGGTATGGATTTTGAGGGCAAACCCACCATTTTTAAACAACTTTTTTGGCATGGGTTCCCCTTAAAATCCACACCAGACTCAAACAGCCTGCTATGGATTGGGGAGGGGCGTGGGAAACCTCACACTTTTTTTTTAAAACATTTTTCTATTGCCAGCAATGGTATTGTATTGCTGGAAATTTAAATGTCATTTTTTTTCTTTATAAATGTCAGTTTTCCTGCAGTAGGTTCTATACACAGTACAGATGCACCACTTTACAGGCAGATTAAAGGGACCCCTCAGGAACTATATTTAATATAATTTTCTATTTTTATTGTTTCACTTTAAGCATCATTAAAATCACTGCTCCTTTAAAAATGATCTTTTTAAAAAAATGTTTTGCATTGATACATGTCCCCCCAGGGCAGGTACCCATCCCCCATACCCTTTTTATGGCTAATAACTTGCATATAAGCCTTAAAAATAGGGACTTTTTATTTTTCGAGTTTGGGTCCCATAAACGAAATAGGGTTCGTGATTCAGATCCAAATTTTTTACATGCTCGGGAGTTCCATTGCGAACTGAACCACGGGGGTGTCCGGCCAAACTCTAGTTAAAGTAAAGATGATACAGTAAACATTATATTATTGTACCTATATATTAAATTGTCTAATCCCTATAGTAAGTTAGTCTATATTAAACTCTAAGCACATGTTACTGATCATATCACTATAATACAAGGTTAGCTATGAAATCAAGCACATGGCCTAGTAAAACGTATTTATTTCCCAAGACAACAGGAAACGCTAACATGAAAGTATTAATGATAATAATAAAATATAATAATACAAGAACATCATAGATACTTATCACAAGGCCCTCCATGAGGCTTTGTAGCATCGTCTAGCCTAAGATGTTGAAGAGAGGGCCAGAGACATGAGGCTTGGACCCAAGCCATGATCCAAAGGGAAAGGGACTATTTCTCTTCCTTGTTCAGTTTTTTATACTTCCATCACACACCATTCAAACCCAACCCCAGTGCCCTCCCATTTAGACTTTCGACAAATCAGCATTTATTAGTACAGCATTTCTCAACAGATTATATTACTGTCTGTCCTGCTGTACTTTGGCCTCTACGGGGCAGCATTTGTCCATGAATCACCACTGTCCGACCTGGATCAAATCTTTATAGACATCTTGGCCTTTAAACTTCTGTAGCTCAACTCCTCAGTCATCTTGGCAGCAATGGCTCTCTTTGAAGCTTGTAATCACACATATCCCACCAGGTGGGCTTGAGCCAAGCCCTTGTTATTCTGATATGCTACAAAGCTTTGATGTGTAACTGGTTACATTCCAACTTAGGCCACCTGGCTCTATCAACCAGGAAGTAAACCTCCAGAAATATGATATTAAATCATGTTGAATTCCAACATATTCTGCTTTGCGCCTAAAGGGCGCATACCACCCTTCTTCAGAGACGGCTCCTATGGAACAGTTTATAACTGTCTTAACGTGTTAGGTTTTCCAACAGGTCCTTAAGAAACAGCTCCTATGGAACAGTCCATAATGGTCTTAGTGGGTTGTGCTTCCCAACATGTGCCACTTTGCCACTGAGTGACACACCACCATCATTCTTTAGCGACAGCTTCCATGTCACCATTCTGTATCTTTGGTGTCTTCTCCTTTCCAGCATCTTCAGGACGGGAGGCAATACAGGCAAGGGGTGTCCATTCATTCACCATTCACGAGCACACACTCAGAGCAACATATTAACCAGCTTTCAGATATAGAGTCTCGAGGAGGGCCTTACTCATCTATATTACTAACCTACAATACACATAGCTCACTCTATACCATAACATTAAATCAACCCATTGCCATAATATATACATATATATATGTGACCCATCTACTTATACAACCCCCTCCCAACCTCCTATAACCCTTTACTGTAAAAACAGGTCGGGATTAGGCAGGCTTGCTCACAATGGTCTTTCCTACTGCAATTTTGGCATGTCAGCGGTATTTCAGGGGTCTGAATTGGCAGCATGTATGAAGAGACCTTACCGTCAATTCGTCCCTCAACTTGCATAGATAAATGGGAGACCCTTCTATATAAATATCGAGTCTAAAACATATAAACCTGAAACAATGACAAACCACAAAATTCCATCCCTGCGCCTGGATTCCAGAGACCATGCCCAGGGTATACCATGCACCTCTACCTATTCTTAGGTTCAAGGAACACCCTAGTTCCATGACTAATGTTACATCGGTATCCTCTAGGACAAAGAAACAAACTCGTCTATGTCCCAAATAATACCCAGGTGCTTACTTGTCAGCAACGATCTCTCCATCCAGGACCCAGAGTGAAATATCTTCCCAACATTTTTCGTTCACCACCATGTATTGACCTGGCATACAAAGGACGTCATGGTCATGCTTCCGACAGAGGGAAATATCAACCTGCCTCTGCGTGCACGCCAGAGCCCATGACAGATTTCTGTCCCATACCATCACACTCTCTACCAACCTCTCAACATGGTTGACAAAATCTGGAGCCACTTTAACCTGGGTGTTTATGTGACATTATTGAATGTTATCAAGGATGCCACCAATCTCTCTGAGTAACAAAGCCCCGCTTAAGCTATGGCTGAGGGTTTGTTCCTCAGGATATCGATGTCCACTCCATTAACAACACCCATCCCAGCTCCTATTCTCCCCAATATATTGCTGAATCATCCCTCCTCTCTTGGTTACTCCTCAGACATAAGCGTCCTGCATGAACCTCATCCTGTATCTGCACATCTCTGGGAGTAAGCCACTGGTACAATGACCACACTTGATTCAGTGTATACTCAGCACATATAGGGTAATAGGCTTTCATCAACCACTGTGAGATGTTGAAGCGCCATGTGGTGAAGGCATGGTAGCCAGCTGGTAGCCAGCGTTTGTTCCCTTTATTTAACGGAGCATGCTCCTGTGTGTAGTCACTGGCATTACCTCTGCAGGGTTTCAACCTCTCAGGTGAGACATCAACTAGGCGTACCTCCCCCATGTCCAGTTCTGGTGTCCCACATGCCAAGTAACCGAGAGCTTCTCTACAGGACTGCTAAGATTGAGACACCACCCCTACAAGGAAGTTTTCACCCCACTGATGTGTCACCTGACACCCTCTAGTCTGGCCAACCGACCTTATTATGCATAAGTGCCAGCCTCCTGGGTACCCGCACCATATTAATCCTGTTATGTCAATACATGTCACATATTAAATACCTTTTCTTCTTCTTTCAATTCCTTCTTCCATAAAAAGAAAAAAACACATATTTTACATTTCATATTCTGACGAATTGGATGCACTGTATTCCTTCCCCAACCTCCAACCCATTGCACATGTATTAATAGCACGTTTGCATTCAGCAGGAGAGACTCCGGCAAAAATGTTTCACAAGTCTTGTTGATAGGCACAGTTTTTCAGATTCAGCATTAGCACTTAATTGTCCATAAGAAAAAAAAAAAACAAGTATTAATCTGAATCTTTTTGTTTGTCCCTTCTCTCCTGAATGTTTATCAGAACAAATTTGCGGTGTGGTATGGCACAGACAAACTGCCAACCAAATGATCCATGTTCCAGAGACCTCTCCAATCTCTCTCCACCAGGACTCTGGAAGTGAAAAACAAGAGCAGAATCAAATTCTTATCCATAATATCTGCTTGCTTGCTATGTTTATTTATAGTTCCTTCCTTGGAACCCAGGATCTTAGTATTCCTTCAAATCTGACTAAACTATCAAAACAACCATGACTTTTTTAGGATGAACCCACTCTAAAATGGATCCCCATGGTATGGTCAAAAATGTAAAAAAGAATGAACGTGAATGTTGTTTCTCAAAAAATTCTAATTCTAAATGCTAAAAAAACAATGCACCTATCTATATCTTAAGACTTATGCACTAACTCCCCTTTCAGGTGGACAAAGCCTAAACCTTTTGGAACCTTTTTCCACCTGAATGAACATAAAAACAAAAAAAAGAAAACACAAACTCCAGCGGCTAGAATGGCTTCCTACCAACTCCTGCCTTAAACAAAATGTATCCAGCTGGAGGACATATCCCATGACCATCTATTAAGCTGCTAATAGCTGCATAGCCAATTACCCCCCCTTCAGGTGGACCAAACAATTTTTCCACCTGAACAAAACAAAAATAAAATAAATGAATAAACAAATAACAAAAATAAAAATTCCAAAAAATTAAAAAAAGATTTTTTTAAAAAAATTAAAAAAAACATTAAAATTAAAAAAAAATTAAAATTCTAAAAAAAATGTAAAACATTAAAAGAAAAAAAGAAAAAAAAATAGGAATTAAAAAAAAATTAAAAATCAAAAAATTCTAAAAAAAAAAATTAAGACAAAAAATTAATTAAAAAAAATTGAAAATAAAAGAAGAGGAAAAAAAACATTAATCATAGCAGAAAAAGTTTTTTAAAAAAAAAAAAACAATTCAGAGGCTTATCCTCGAAAATACTAAAAATATATCAAGGTCCTCTATCATATTCCAAACGTGAAGGGCAAAACTCATATCTAAACCTTTTTCGTGGGAAAGAAATATTAACCAGAAAATTCTTACCATCCATGCAGCTCACTAAGTCCTGTTAACATTGTTTCTCCCAGTGCTATATTTGAATAACCATGCGGCTACCTCCACTTTGACTTTATGCAACTGCTCTACATATTGATGATTTTAAGTTTGTAGTCTCCGCATCTGGGTCTTAAAAGGGAAATGGGTTTGATTACTATGGCCTCCATGCTTTGGATTGCTCCCCATCTGGCAGAATAAACTTCATGACTCCTTGGCGTAGTTTTAGGGTATTTCCTTTGCATATCATTCTTAGCCATCAAACAATACTTAGCTATGTGACCCCCCTTTTTACACAAAAAAAGCACTTGAGTGCTGGTCTCCCTGCATAGGCCCTTCTGTGAGCATATGGAGATGGAAACTGACATTGCTGGATAACATTACTATGATTACTATGATTGGAATGAACAGACATAACACTTTCATTGTCTGAGGAGTCATCAGAAGTTTCCACTGTTTCAATTCCCAAATCAATTTCAAGCGCAGTTACGGCACTTTTATTTAAATCTCCAACATCGATTCGTATCATAGTAACATCACTTGCAGCAACAATAGCATCTGGTTTACCAAATTGTTGTTCTAGAGACTCTATCTTTGCTGAGCACTGCGATTTTTCAGCTCTTGCATGTTGGGAGGATAACTCCATTATGGCTGCTTGTACACCCTGTAATTCCTCCCAGTACTAAGCAGTACGATAACACACAAACTCTCAGCCTCTCTTTGATTCAAAGAGGCAATACAACTTCCTCTTCACTTACACGTTTCCTCTAATTCATCCAATCTCTGTTCCAATACACATTTCTCAGTCACTAATTGTTCAATGCGATCAGCAACATTTGCATCTGCCTTTGCAACCATTGCTACTATATTCTCAGTTACACTTTGTACCTGCTCCAAGAATTGCTTTTTCTCAGCACATCATTGGACTTTTTGCCGTGACTTCTTTCATCTTCAACAACATGCATACCACATTGACCATTCTCTCTTTCCTGCCCTTTTTTGAAGATGTTTTATGTTTTGTGAGATCATTATGAGTATTACATTGTCATTGAATTGGTGTGTTAAATCATTCTCTTGTATAGACTCGAATCTCACACAGTCGTGCTTCTTAATGAAACCTTCAATCACTTCCATTGATATGCTAATTAGCCTACCTACACTGAAGCTGTTTAACAAGTTTAAACAACAGTTGCTTACACAGATGCATGACACACAGACAGACAGATATAAAACACACAGAGACACAGATAAAGCTGTTTAAATGCATACTTTTTACCTGTAGCCCCACAACCAGGAGACATGCAACTATCTCCTTGTTACCGCTTATTTTTAACCCTATTAGATCGCAGGCCACATTGAACTTCTATTGGAACGAAGAGCTATTTCACACTCACATGGGGAAAAATAAAAATAAACTAATAAAAAAATATATATAAAAAATAAAAAAATTAGAAAAAAATAATTAAAAAAATGAAAATCTATATTTCTCCCGCTTTCTCCTCAAAGATGTGTGGTTTATCCTTTCATTCTTCAGGCTACATCAGATAACCAGGGTTGATCAATCCCTCTAACTCACCAGTACTATTGACCGGTTACACAGGCCTAACAATTTGCATTAGCAATACAAAACATTAATACATACACACACATATCAGACAAAAATCTCACCAGATTTTGCGCGTCCGCTCACTGATGAAATATTTCATAGAACTTTCAGGACCATTCAAGCAGGGCTTCCAAATTCACAAACCAGCGCAAATCTTGTCCACCGTAGCGAAGGCTTTCAGTTCTAGATATAGTAGATTCCTTAGCTTATAGGGACTCAAGACAAAAATACATTAGGGTTTGGATTCTGTGCAGAAATAAATTCCACACGCCTTCTGGGGTGCCAATTGAAGTAAAGACGATACAATAAACATTATATTATTGTACCTATATGTTAATTTGTCTAATCCCTATAGTTAGTCTACATTAAACTCTAAGCACATGTTACCGATGATATCACTATAATACAAGGTTAGCTATGAAATCAAGCACACGTCTTAATAAAACTTATTTATTTCCCAAGATGACAGGAAATGCTAACATGAAAGTATTAAAATATATTACAATATTACAAAGCTTACAATCAGAACATATAATACAAGAACATCATAGATACTTATCACAAGGCCCTCTGTGAGGCTTTGTAGCATCGTCTAGCCTCAGATGTTGAAGAGAGGGCCAGAGCCATGAGGCTTAGTCCCAAGCCATGATCCAAAGGGAAAGGGACTATTTCTCTTCCTTGCTCAGTCTTTTATACTTTCATCACACACCATTCAAACCCAACCCCAGCGCCCTCCCATTTAGACTTTCGACAAATCAGAATTTATTAGTACAGCATTTCTCAACAGATTATATTACTGTCTGTCTTGCTGTACTTTGGCCTCTAGGGTGCAGCATTTGTCCATGAATCACCACTGTCCGACCTGGATCAAATCTTCATAGACATCTTGGCCTTTGATCTTCTGTAGCTCAACCCCTCAGTCATCTTGGCAGCAGTGGCTCTCTTTGAAGCTTGTAATCACACATATCCCACCAGGTGGGCTTGAGCCAAGCCCTTGTTATTCTGATATGCTACAAAGCTTTGATGTGTAACTGGTTACATTCCAACTTAGGCCACCTGGCCGTATCAACCAGGAAGTAAACCTCCAGAAATATTATATTAAATCATGTTGAATTCCAACATTAGTGCAAACTAAACCCCTGTTTTTAACGCATACTTTTAGACGGGATAATTCGGTTGGTTGCAGGCTGGTCGGTAGGTTGAGCTGGGAATTTTGTTTTTTGTTTTGTTTGACATGTGTCGCCCTTCCATGTGCTCCTTGTTGCAAAGGCCAGTTATAGGTGTGGGCAGTGGCCATTTGTTTGTACTGTTTTAATCATAGAGCACCTACAAACTTATAAACACTGCCAGCTACTGGTTGAAGAATATATCTCTACTGAATACGGATATTGAAGTAGTTGTTGCATAACATACAAATTAACATTGTATTCCAACACACTTTTGTAAATTCGAATTCTAGTAGTACAACACTATACCCTTTAGACAGTGCTGCTGCCCAACGGTGTTTCTACTGCTCTTATTAGAGGAACCATCCTAAGACAGTAAGTGTGTTGCTGTTCAGATCACCAGGTGAAAATACAGGAAAAAATAAAAATGAATGCAGCTATGACATCTAAGGATTGGTAAGCTGCAATATATTAAATGTTTGTTTTTGGGGTTAGATACACTTTAAGCTTTACCCGAGGACCCATGGACATGCCTATTTCATGGAGTAGATATGCCAATAAAAGAGTACAGAAATTCAATGATTATACATTTGATGAATGCCGCGAAAAGCCTGATCCCAAAAAAAATGGAAGGAAGTAGATAGCCCAAATATAGGAGAATGGTTTGATAAAATAAAAGAGACATACAGCATGGAAGGTCTTAGATGTTGTCAAGAAGAAGGTAGAGATGGATTTGCCAAGAGATGGGAAAAGTGGAAAGTTTAAATTGACGGGGTGAGTGAGTAGTCCTGGGGTGGTTAGAGGGGAGGGGTGGTAGGGGTTAGTAGGGGTGGGATAGGGATAAACGGGGATTCTGGTTGTGTGATAAAATATGTTAATGGATATCCCTATTTTTTTAGGGAAAATGTTATTCTTTTTTGTATAGCAAAAATTTTGAAAAATAAAGCATAACAAAAAAAGATATGCTTTAAGCTCTGTGCAAACATCTGGCAAAAGCAGAGACAATTTAAGTAGATTGGTTGGAAGCATGGGTCTTGTAAGCTAGTACTGTTTCTATGTCTGTAATAAAGAGAAATGTATTACAAAATGGCTTCAATGGCTTTTGTGCCTTTTCTTTTGACGGGGGGGGGGGGGGGGGGAGCGGGGGGGGGGGCTTTTTTGTGACATTCGCTTGCTTGAAAAATCCCATGAAGTGCTCAACAAAATATAAAGTGCACATAATATGATATTTAATCTTGCTGATTACTTTTGACTGAAAAGTCTTACACATAGCACACACAGAACATACAAATAGAGGTTCAGAGCAGGAGATAAACCATTCTCAATCCTTGGGCAAGATGACCAGTAAAGAAAATCTTTTTTTGAAAATGGAATAAGTGAGTGCAATTAAGATTTTACTACTGAGATTCTGAAAAAGTTAGAATATGATATTTTGATTTGAACCCTTCAAATGCTTGCAGCAATTAGCGGCTTAAACACTGTGTGCAATGTGATCTCTAGATTATTTTTTTTTTATTAAAGAAAGGTAAAATATGGAAATGAATTTATTTATATTTTAACTATTGTGAACAAAATATATTATTTTCCAAAGTAAATGTAAAAAATTCTTAAGAAATGTGCTTTCACGTGTATAGAACAAAACAAAGAGCAGCTGTTTGCCTTGGCTCTCAGTCAAGTTGGAGATTTAAGACACATTCGAATTGTATGGGCACAAAGTGTTACAAATATACCACCTACACTGGATTTGGCACACTGTTCATATGTGAATGTAAATTAACTGCCTCCATTATTCAGCTCTTTACAGAGAGATGAACTGAATCTTACCAGGGGTCATTCTCCTAGGCAGTCACTTAAATAAAAGAATTGCAGACTTATCAGACGAAACCTTCTCACTTTGCTACCAAGACAACTGTCTAGTGATGTTATATTCTCTGTAATTTATTTGCAATTATTTAATTCACCCAGTTGAACATCTTGAATTTAAATCAGAATAGAAGTATTTTCAAAATAACAACGGAGGGTAATGTTCCATTAATTCTTTAAGGTTTTTTAGTTGTTTTTTTTTTCTCAAATGTACGAGCATCTTAATGTCAATGAGCCAATGGGCACAGCTGTTGGCTCCATAGATATTTGGAGTGGAGCTGGCAGCTGTGCCTATAGGCTCACTGCTCACCTGGGTCCAGTCTGTCATTAGCTCCTCTTATACATTGGGCAAGGCAGATGGAAAGCCACAGATTTTTAAAGCAATTGTATAGGAATTTTTTTTTAAAATAACAAACATCTCTATACGTACTTGCTCTGTGCAATGGAATTGAACAGCAGCCCCTAACCTCCTCTTCTCGGGTACCCTCCTGGCGCCACCCCTATGTCCAGTGCTTCCCATGGGAGGCACTCATGCGCTTGCTCTCACTTGGGTTTTTCTGAACCCTCACTGTTCTCTTGAAGAAGAGAGTGTCTTAAAAAGCATCAGAAGATAAGACTATTTACTCAAGCTGTTGCTATGATCACTTATCACTTTAACATTTGTTTATGTCATTTTTAATTGATGTGTTATAATATGTGACAATAAAAATGTTATTTTTATGAATTAATAGTCTGAATGCCTGTAAAATCCCAATCCACTGATATTTGTTCTTCTCATATACTACTTATAAAAAAAACATTTCAACAGTTTGGGTTTTCTTGAGAAATTCAGTTGACTTGTACATGTTTGGAGATCTGGATCATTCATCTTTGAGAATATGGGACTTGATATCTCCAGCTAGTAAAATTATTAGCTCTATACAAACTGTGAGCCTAAATATAGGACCACTCCAGCAAGTCCACAAATGGGATGTAATAAGCACACTTACAAAACACATTTACTGCTTGGGGTTAACATCTGCTTCAATTTTGTTGAACTATAGGTAAAACTATAGCAATTAACCATTTAGATTCCCAATGCATGAGACAAACTTTCTATCCTGCTCCTTCAAAATTTCCTGCCATTGTGGTCAAAATGAATATCAATTTGACCCCACTAATGATTAGCAAATCGAATGAACATTCTTTAAAGTTAAATGTTTTAATAAA
Source organism: Lithobates septentrionalis (assembly GCA_037952835.1). Taxonomy (NCBI): domain Eukaryota; kingdom Metazoa; phylum Chordata; class Amphibia; order Anura; family Ranidae; genus Lithobates; species Lithobates septentrionalis. The sequence continues at coordinate 2,779,296 of JBBDGP010000609.1, read as the reverse complement.
ATTCTAGTAGCGTAGGGCTAACTTAACTCCAGCTGATACTTACAGATACTAATCTGGAGATCAGTTTATATATGGTTACAAGACCGTGGTAGGAGGAATTTAATTTCTTTACTCTCTTGGTGGACATTTGCAGAGTGCAACAAATAATAGAGCTAATCACCTGGGGATATTTGAAATTACAATTATATGGAAGGTGTACACTAAATAGACTGTACTTTGTGGATCTACAACTATTTTGTATTACCTGTGGATTTTTGAGCACATGCTCACCTGGATGCAAGTGTTCATTTACACAGTTGATTGTGTTTATATGATATCAGAAATTCATACTGGATATTTGATAATGTGCACATTACTGCTCAATATAGATAACTTTGAAGTACCGTATTTATCTTGTAATGCCTGGCACCTGGAAATATGCCATCTTGATCTTATAAAGAGGATGTCATTTGATATTAGCTAGGCATGCATGTCTTACATAGAACTTTTTAAATGTTTTGTCAATGTATATGCATATATGTGAAATTAAAGTGATTGTAAAGTCTCTTTTTTTGTTAAAAATAATAAACATGTTATACTTACCTGCTCTGTGCAGTGGATTTGCACAGGGCAGCCTGGATGCTCCTCTTCTCAGGTCCCTCTTCGGCTCTCCTGGTCCCTCCCTCCTGAGGATTGCCCCACAGCAAGCAGCTTGCTATGGGGGCACCCGAGCCAAGCTGCCGCTCCGTGTATCCATTCAGACACAGAGCTGCAAGCCAGTCCTGCCCCGCCCCCTTTCTCTCCTCATTGGCTGACTGACTTTGGTTGACAGTGGTGGGAGCCAATGACGCCACGCTGCTGTTTCAGCCAATGAGGAGGGGAGTCCCGGGTAGCAGGGACAATCCTACAACATTGCTGAATAGAGATGGACCTCAGGTAAGTATTAGGGGGGCTAAGGGGGGCTGCTGCACACAGAAAGCTTTTTATCGTAATGCATAGAATTCATTACGATAAAAAGCCTTCTGACTTTACAACCACTTTAAACTCTAATATAGTTTACATACATAACAAAAACTGATAGAGTTAGTTCCATTTTTTTGGGATGTGTTTTGTTATTTTTTTTATTTTGGCCATCTTTACACTATAATGCTGCGTACACATGATCGGAAATGCCGCCAGCAAAAGACCGATGTGAGCTTTTGGTCGGAAAATGCGACTGTGTGTATGCTCCATCGGACTTTTGCTGGCGGAATGTCCCGTGTTAATTTGACATTGTATTTTTGAAATGTACCTGCCTACTCTCCTTTTTGAAGAAAAACACATAGGCAAGTATTTTCATATAAAAAAATCTACATTTATTCTGGCTGATAACAAAATAAAGAGGAAGGCAATGCTGGAGAAACTGCTTGAATTTGCGAAGCCTTTGTACCCCAGGGCACACATCAACTCTTTGTAACTAAAAATTGGTAGCCTGAGAAGTCCATATAATAGGGAGCACAATCTGGTCCAGTACTCGCAGAGATCATGAACAGCAGCAGATGACATATATGTCCCCAAGATGTGGTACTACAACAGCCTGCATCTTCTGTCAGACCAGACTGAACGTAGGCCATCACTTTCTTGTCTTCCCAGCAGCCTTCCCTCCACGCTTCCCTGCAGCCTTCCCTGCAGCCTTCCTTGGACGCTGTGACTCTGGAGGTGGACTTGTGGCAGGAGGAGGAGGAAGGGGCGAGCGCATATAAAAATAATAAGAAAGTGTGGCGCTAATGAATGGTGAGACACGTATTACTAATCAAAAAGAAGTGATCTCTATGGGGAGTGTTGAAACTAGAGGTGTATACTTATTAAGTGAATAATAATTATTTTAAAAAACATCCCAATAAGATAAAGAATGTGTAATGATATATAATACTGGTGAGTGCTTAGATATGTGAGGGAGTGAAAACTCAATATCAACCTGTAGGTTAATTAAGAAACAATTGTGCATAAAATACCATATTCAAAAAAACAATACAGCAAAATGATAATACAAAGTGTCTCAATATACTGAGTGTATAGCTCAGCAAAGGTAATGTTCGTTTGGGCAAAAGCCAAGAGAAAGGGCGTCCAAATCCCTAAGATGGGTAAACATATATGGGTACTAGAAGTCTATTATTGGATAGATGGGGTACTCCTAGTTAACCCCACAGCCATCTGGGCGTAGGCCGTCTTCATATGAGGTGATTAAGGGCTGTTTTTAGAGACGTCCTTAGATATAGATAGATTTCTCACTCATGTGGGTGGTCTCAACATAGAGAAGGAAAAGCAAAAAGATGCCCTTACCAGATAAGGTGGACTCACAGGCCGTTGGCGGTGAGTCAAACGAGCTTGTACCGTCAAGCGGTATGGGGTGACGATCTGTAGGGAGACTTGTGTAAAATCTAGTCGGAGATCCTCAGATGATGTACCAATTTGGAATCGGGAGCCTCCAGGATTCGGCTTCGATCGCCGAGTGATCGTTTCCTCAGTAGCCCATCATATGAACGAATAAACAAGGAAAAGAAAAAAACTTCCACATAGTGTAAATCCTTCTTTGTAAAAAGCGTTGTAGCACTTTATTAACCACTTGACGACCGCCTCACGCCGATGTACGTCGGCAAAGTGGCACGGACAGGCAAAATCACGTACAGGGTACGTGATTTGCCTTCCGCGGGTGGGGGGTCCGATCGGACCCCCCCCGGTGCCCGAGGCGGTCGCCGTTTGTCCAGCGGCGATCGGTGGTGAGGGGGAGACCATCCGTTCGTGGCCCCCCCCTCGCGATCGCCGCCGGCCAATCGAATCATTCCTTTGCTGCTGTATGCTAAACAGCAGCAAAGGAAATGATGTCATCTCTCCTCGGCTCGGTAATTTCCGTTCCGGCCCGAGGAGAGAAGACATCAATGTGAGTGCACCAACACACACACACACAGTAGAACATGCCAGGCACACAAAACACCCCGATTCCCCCCCCCGATCGCCCCCCGATCCCCCCCCAATCACCCCCCCCCCCCCTGTCACAAACTGACACCAGCAGTTTTTTTTTGTTTTTTCTGATTACTGCATAGTGTCAGTTTGTGACAGTTACAGTGTTGGGACAGATACTGTTACCCCCCTTTAGGTCTAGGGTACCCCCCTAACCCCCCCCAATAAAGTTTTAACCCCTTGATCACCCCCTGTCACCAGTGTCACTAAGCGATCATTTTTCTGATCGCTGTATTAGTGTCGCTGGTGACGCTAGTTAGGGACATAAATATTTAGGTTCACCTTCAGCGTTTTATAGCGTCAGGGACCCCCATATACTACCGAATAAATGTTTTAACCCCTTGATTGCCCCCTAGTTAACCCTTTCACCACTGATCACCGTATAACCGTTACGGTTGACGCTGGTTAGTTTGTTTATTTTTTATAGTGTCAGGGCACCCGCCGTTTATTACCGAATAAAGGTTTAGCCCCCTGATCGCCCGGCGGTGATATGCGTCGCCCCAGGCAGCGTCAGATTAGCGCCAGTACCGCTAACACCCACGCACGCAGCATACACCTCCCTTAGTGGTATAGTATCTGAACGCATCAATATCTGATCCGATCAGATCTATACTAGCGTCCCCAGCAGTTTAGGGTTCCCAAAAACGCAGTGTTAGCGGGATCAGCCCAGATACCTGCTAGCACCTGCGTTTTGCCCCTCCGCCCGGCCCAGCCCAGCCCACCCAAGTGCAGTATCGATCGATCACTGTCACTTACAAAAGACTAAACGCATAACTGCAGCGTTCGCAGAGTCAGGCCTGATCCCTGCGATCGCTAACAGTTTTTTTGGTAGTATTTTGGTGAACTGGCAAGCACCAGCCCCAGGCAGCGTCAGGTTAGCGCCAGTACCGCTAACACCCACGCACGCACTGTACACCACCCTTAGTGGTATAGTATCTGAACGGATCAATATCTGATCCGATCAGATCTATACTAGTGTCCCCAGCAGTTTAGGGTTCCCAAAAACGCAGTGTTAGCGGAATCAGCCCAGATACCTGCTAGCACCTGCGTTTTGCCCCTCCGCCCGGCCCAGCCCACCCAAGTGCAGTATCGATCGATCACTGACACTTACAAAACACTAAATGCATAACTGCAGCGTTCGCAGAGTCAGGCCTGATCCCTGCGATCGCTAACAGTTTTTTTGGTAGTATTTTGGTGAACTGGCAAGCACCAGCCCCAGGCAGCGTCAGGTTAGCGCCAGTACTGCTAACACCCACGCACGCACTGTACACCACCCTTAGTGGTATAGTATCTGAACGGATCAATATCTGATCCGATCAGATCTATACTAGCATCCCCAGCAGTTTAGGGTTCTCACAAACGCAGTGTTAGCGGGATCAGCCCAGATACCTGCTAGCACCTGCGTTTTGCCCCTCCGCCCGGCCCAGCCCAGCCCACCCAAGTGCAGTATCGATCGATCACTGTCACTTACAAAAGACTAAAACGCATAACTGCAGCGTTCGCAGAGTCAGGCCTGATCCCTGCGATCGCCAACAGATTTTTTGGTAGCGTTTTGGTGAACTGGCAAGCGCCAGCAGCCTAGTACACCCCGGTCGTAGTCAAACCAGCACTGCAGTAACACTTGGTGACGTGGCGAGTCCCATAAGTGCAGTTCAAGCTGGTGAGGTGGCAAGCACAAGTAGTGTCCCGCTGCCACCAAAAAGACAAACACAGGCCCGTCGTGCCCATAGTGCCCTTCCTACTGCATTCGCCAATCCTAATTGGGAACCCACCGCTTCTGCAGCGCCCGTACTTCCCCCATTCACATCCCCAACCAAATGCAGTCGGCTGCATGAGAGGCATTTTCTTTATGTCCTCCCGAGTACCCCTACCCAACAAACCCCCCCAAAAAAGATATTGTGTCTGCAGGTAGCGCGGATATAGGCGTGACACCCGCTATTATTGTCCCTCCTGTCCTGACAATCCTGGTCTTTGCATTGGTGAATGTTTTGAACGCTACCATGCACTAGTTGAGTATTAGCGTAGGGTACAGCATTGCACAGACTAGGCACACTTTCACAGGGTCTCCCAAGATGCCATCGCATTTTGAGAGACCCGAATCTGGAACCGGTTACAGTTATAAAAGTTAGTTACAAAAAAAGTGTAAAAAAAAATATATATATATATATATATATATATAAAATAAAAAAAAATAGTTGTCGTTTTATTGTTCTCTCTCTCTCTATTCTCTCTATTGTTCTGCTCTTTTTTACTGTATTCTATTCTGCAATGTTTTATTGTTATTATGTTTTATCATGTTTGCTTTTCAGGTATGCAATTTTTTATACTTTACCGTTTACTGTGCTTTATTGTTAACCATTTTTTTGTCTTCAGGTACGCCATTCACAACTTTGAGTGGTTATACCAGAATGATGCCTGCAGGTTTAGGTATCATCTTGGTATCATTCTTTTCAGCCAGCGGTCGGCTTTCATGTAAAAGCAATCCTAGTGGCTAATTAGCCTCTAGACTGCTTTTACAAGCCGTGGGAGGGAATGCCCCCCCCCCCACCGTCTTCCGTGTTTTTCTCTGGCTCTCCTGTCTCAACAGGGAACCTGAAAATGCAGCCGGTGATTCAGCCAGCTGACCATAGAGCTGATCAGAGACCAGAGTGGCTCCAAACATCTCTATGGCCTAAGAAACCGGAAGCTACGAGCATTTTATGACTTAGATTTCGCTGGATGTAAATAGCGCCATTGGGAAATTGGGGAAGCATTTTATCACACCGATCTTGGTGTGGTCAGATGCTTTGAGGGCAGAGGAGAGATCTAGGGTCTAATAGACCCCAATTTTTTCAAAAAAGAGTACCTGTCACTACCTATTGCTATCATAGGGGATATTTACATTCCCCGAGATAACAATAAAAATGATTAAAAAAAAATAAAAATGAAAGGAACAGTTTAAAAATAAGATAAAAAAGCAAAAAAAAATAAAGAAAAAAAAAAAAAAAAAAAAAAAAAAAAGCACCCCTGTCGCCCCCTGCTCTCGCACTAAGGCGAACGCAAGCGGCGGTCTGTCGTCAAACGTAAACAGCAATTGCACCATGCATGTGAGGTATCACCGCGAAGGTTAGATCGAGGGCAGTAATTTTTGCAGTAGACCTCCTCTGTAAATCTAAAGTGGTAACCTGTAAAGGCTTTTAAAGGCTTTTAAAAATGTATTTATTTTGTTGCCACTGCACGTTTGTGCGCAATTGTAAAGCATGTCATGTTTGGTATCCATGTACTCGGCCTAAGATCATCTTTTTTATTTCATCAAACATTTGGGCAATATAGTGTGTTTTAGTGCATTAAAATTTAAAAAAGTGTGTTTTTTCCCCAAAAAATGCGTTTGAAAAATCGCTGCGCAAATACTGTGTGAAAAAAAAAAATGAAACACCCACCATTTTAATCTGTAGGGCATTTGCTTTAAAAAAATATATAATGTTTGGGGGTTCAAAGTAATTTTCTTGCAAAAAAAAAAAACTTTTTCATGTAAACAATAAGTGTCAGAAAGGGCTTTGTCTTCAAGTGGTTAGAAGAGTGGGTGATGTGTGACATAAGCTTCTAAATGTTGTGCATAAAATGCCAGGACAGTTCAAAACCCCCCCAAATGACCCCATTTTGGAAAGTAGACACCCCAAGCTATTTGCTGAGAGGCATGTCGAGTCCATGGAATATTTTATATTGCGACACAAGTTGCGGGAAAGAGACCATTTTTTTTTTTTTGCACAAAATTGTCACTAAATGATATATTGCTCAAACATGCCATGGGAATATGTGAAATTATACCCCAAAATACATTCTGCTGCTTCTCCTGAGTACGGGGATACCACATGTGTGAGACTTTTTGGGAGCCTAGCCGCGTACGGAACCCCGAAAACCAAGCACCGCCTTCAGGCTTTCTAAGGGCGTGAATTTTTGATTTCTCTCTTGACTGCTTATCACAGTTTCGGAGACCATGGAATGCCCAGGTGGCACAAACCCCCCCAAATGACCCCATTTTGGAAAGTAGACACCCCAAGCTATTTGATGAGAGGTATAGTGAGTATTTTGCAGACCTCACTTTTTGTCACAAAGTTTTGAAAATTGAAAAAAGAAAAAAAAAAGTTTTTTCTTGTCTTTCTTCATTTTCAAAAACAAATGAGAGCTGCAAAATACTCACCATGCCTCTCAGCAAATAGCTTGGGGTGTCTACTTTCCAAAATGGGGTCATTTGGGGGGGTTTTGTGCCACCTGGGCATTCCATGGCCTCCGAAACTGTGATAGGCAGTGAAGAGTGAAATCAAAAATTTTCACCCTTAGAAATCCTGAAGGCGGTGATTGGTTTTCGGGGTCCCGTACACGGCTAGGCTCCCAAAAAGCCCCACACATGTGGTATCCCCGTACTCAGGAGAAGTAGCTAAATGTATTTTGGGGTGCAATTCCACATATGCCCATGGCCTGTGTGAGCAATATATCATTTAGTGACAACTTTGTGCAAAAAAAAAAAAAAAAAAAATGTGTCACTTTCCCGCAACTTGTGTCAAAATATAAAATATTCCATGGACTCAATATGCCTCTCTGGAAATAGCTTGGGGTGTCTACTTTCCAAAATGGGGTCATTTGGGGGGGTTTTGTGCCACCTGGGCATTCCATGGCCTCCGAAACTGTGATAGGCAGTAAAGAGTGAAATCATAAATTTACGCCCTTAGAAATCCTGAAGGCGGTGATTGGATTTCGGGGCCCCGTACGCGGCTAGGCTCCCAAAAAGTCCCACACATGTGGTATCCCCATATTCAGGAGAAGCAGCAGAATGTATTTTGGGGTGCAATTCCACATAGGCCCATGGCCTGTGTGAGCAATATATCATTTAGTGACAACTTTTTGTAAATATTTTTTTTTTTTTTGTCATTATTCAATCACTTGGGACAAAAAAAATAAATATTCAATGGGTTCAACATGCCTCTCAGCAATTTCCTTGGGGTGTCTACTTTCCACAATGGGGTCATTTGGGGGGGTTTTGTACTGCCCTGCCATTTTAGCACCTCAAGAAATGACATAGGCAGTCATAAACTAAAAGCTGTGTAAATTACAGAAAATGTACCCTAGTTTGTAGACGCTATAACTTTTGCGCAAACCAATAAATATACGCTTATTGACATTTTTTTACCAAAAACATGTGGCCGAATACATTTTGGCCTAAATGTATGACTAAAATTGAGTTTATTGGATTTTTTTTATAACAAAAAGTAGAAAATATCATTTTTTTTCAAAATTTTCGGTCTTTTTCCATTTATAGTGCAAAAAATAAAAACCGCAGAGGTGATCAAATACCATCAAAAGAAAGCTCTATTTGTGGGAAGAAAAGGACGCAAATTTCGTTTGGGTACAGCATTGCATGACCGCGCAATTAGCAGTTAAAGCGACGCAGTGCCAAATTGGAAAAAGACCTCTGGTCCTTAGGCAGCATAATGGTCCGGGGCTCAAGTGGTTAAGGAGTACACTCCAAAAAGTTACAAGCGAGGGCAGTAAAAACTTGGCTCAAACTAAAAAATAATATAAAAAGGCATAAAAAGTAATGTAAAAACAGCGCAGTGGGTAGTGGTGGGGTGTAATCATAGAGACCGACGCGTTTCGCCTTCAAAGGCTTCTGCTGCTATATTATTCTGGCCTCAAATATCTGTGTGCTAAGTATAGCTTTTGTTTCATTCTCATAGGGGAGAAAAGACTCCGGACGTCTGAGGACACCAGGAAACCCCCACCTCCTGAAGGAGAGAAACAGAAGACACCACAATCTGAGGATGTGGAGGAAGGAGAGGTGGTGTTGTAACCACAACAGGTGAGTGTCTGACACCGCAGATTCAGGTAATAGATGTATGCCTGCATATTTATAATACATGGTGTGTATTTTTTCTTTAGGTGATGTGCATGTTGTGGAAGAACAATCTCATCATTTCACGAGTGACAGTGCACAAAGGCTAATCCAGGACATAATGTTTTGTAGTCAGGATTTAGACCTTATCAAGCAAAAAAACAAATGACATAGAACAAAAACCGAAGAACATGATTGATGTACTAGGAAGAATCTAAAGAACAACAAAATGACACCATTTTCTATTTTTGGGGACCATTTTTTTAAAATTTTTGACGCATTTTAAAAGCTAAATTTTGAAGATGCACACATTGTGTCAACATGTGCTATCTGCCATCAGGGGGTATCAATGTACGCATTTTGTGGGTGCAACCCCTTCCTCGTAACTCAAGTAGGTGAGAGGAAGTGGTTGCACCCCCAAAACACATCCATCGATCCCCCATGATGGGAGATAGCACATGTTGACATTAGGCATGGGATCAGGCAGGAAATCCCCAGTTTGACTCCCAATTTGTTTGCATCTTCAAAATTTGGCTTTTACAGGGGGACATCACCCCATCTGATGAAGGCAATATCAACGCATTCTGACACTATAATGTCTGATATTGCCTTCAGTTTTTCAATGTTGAACTTTGTAAGTTCCTGAGTTGTGTATGTTATGTTTTGAAACATGCCTGTTTATGTACTAAAAAATTATTTTCAAGGTAAAACTAAAAAAAAAAAGATGTTTTTTTAGAAAAAAAAAAAAGGTTTTACAACGCACATGTGAATTTGCACGGAGTAAAAGGTTTTATACTCAACAATGTGTGGCTTCTTCTTTCAATGCTCAATACCAATTTTTGTATTAAGTTGGTGTTTACAGTGACAATGGGTGTTATTTAATAATGGATAAAGCACTTGGCACTACAAGTGCACTAGGTGAACCTAGAAGACAGCTAAAAGAAACACAAGCAGTAAATAAAAATCAAGATTTTATCAGATCAATTTTTTTTTAATATCTAAAATAAATTACAAAATTTGCTGGCATAGCAATGGCCCCCCTACCCGTAAAATAATCAGCATATTTTTTACGCACTTCATGGGTGCTTTGGGTGGACAAGCCAGGACTGCCAGTTTTCAGGGCCGTCAGTGTATTTTCTGGAAGTCCGGCCTCAGGCCCAACTGAGGCAACAATAAATGAGCTTTTCTCTTCAAAATGTTATGAAGTATGCAGCATGCTAGAACTATGTGGTTAAGTTTGTACTCTGCCATATTTATTGCCATAAGAATAGGCAGAACCAGCTGGCCATTATCCCAAAGGCATTCTCCACAACTCTTCTGGTTCTGGCCAGCCGGTAATTAAAAACCCTCTTCTCCGGGGTGAGGGTACTCTGGGGGAATGGCCTCATCAGGTGATCACCCAGACCAAATGCTTCATCAGCGATAAAAACAAATGGGAGTCCTTCCACGTTCTCTTCCGCAGGTGGCAATCCCAAGCCACCACTCTGGAGACATCGGTAGAACTCGGTCTGGGCAAAGACTCCACCATCCGACATCCGGCCATTCTTCCCCACGTCCACATAGAGAAACTTGTATGTCGCCGACACCACTGCCATCAACACAATACTATGAAACTCCTTATAGTTAAAATAGTATGACTCTGAGTGGGGTGGTGGGACGATTTGGACGTGCTTCCCATCGATTGCTGCTCCACAGTTGGGAAAGTCCCAACAATGAGCAAATTGGGAAGCCACAGTCTGCCATTCCTGTGGCATTGAAGGAAACTGTGGAGTCAAAAAATAAAAAAAAATATTAGTACTTTTGAACATAACATTGCAAGCAGATTAGACACAAACATTCTTGGCCAACATTAGTATAACATTTATTTTAAGGAGTATTTAATGACAAAAGTATAAAGGTCCACTTATCAGATTCCTCACCCCCTCTGATGGCCCATTGTAAACATTTTAGGGGGAGGGTTATAAATGAGTTTGGGAGTCAAAAAAAGCCTCTGGCACTCTGCCTGATTTTTAGGACACAAATAACATTTGTACACATTTTAGGGGGTGTTTAGGGTAAAGCACTACAATGGAGCTGACAAAATACATTGTTAAGTGACTAGGCTAGGTGTGTATGGGCCCAGGATAGCATGCTGGGGAGGTTAGTGAAGGCAAATATGCATGAAGGACAAAAAAGGAGCATTAAAAGCTTCCAACATGCATGAGGACAAAGGGGACATTCACAGCATATTACAATCATGGTAATTAGGGAATGATGAAAGAAATACAATACATTAGCAAACATTAAATACACAGAATGTGATGTTAAAGGAGAAAACTTACCCTAATATAATCCTTCTGCAGGACCTGAATGATGGCAGAACAGGTCTCTGGAAAAATGATCCCCAGAGCCTGGGGGAGATGCCTGTAGAGAACTTGAGGTCCTGCAGACTTCTCCCCGTCGCCAATACTTGGCAATGGGGAGACATTGGTTGTATTTTCACCAAGCATAAAAGTTCCCAGTCTTCTCTTGACCTTCTTATATTTACCTTAGATCAGGGGGCAACCCAGCAAAAGTGCCGTGCCCAAGCTAGACCTTTGCTTTATGCGTATAAGGTATATAAATGTTAAAGGCATCTTAAAAAGGTTACAAAGGCAGAAGGTTTTTATATTGTAATGTATTCTGTGCATTAAGGTAAAAAACTTTCTGCATGTAGCACCCCCTGATCCCTCCCCTCCCCTCCCCCCTATACTTATCTGAGTCCAATCTTGATCCATTGTGCACAAGTGTAGAGGCTCTTTTGGCTAGCTCCCTGGTCATTGACCCAGAGACAGCATCAGGAGCCATTGGCTCCTGCTGTTGTCAATCACAGTCAGTGAGGAGGGAGTAGGGGGCCGAGCCGCACTTTGTGTGTCAATGGACACACAGAGCGGGACTTTGGATCAAGCAAGCACAAGTGCTCCCAGAGCAAGTGGCTTGCTATGGAGACTATCGCTGGGGAGGAGAGGTGCCAGGTAGAGGGAACTCAAGAAGAGAAGGATCGGGGCTGCTCTGTGCAAAACCATTGCACAGAGCAGGTAAGTTCGACATGTATGACATGTTTGTTATTTTAATTCCAAAAAAAGAATTTAGCAATTACAATCACTTTAAGTAAAACAATAACAGGATTCTCGTCTCAATTTTGTTTACACAATCTATAGCCTAAAAGAAGCATTTACTAAATATGATCATTACCACAACTAAATTCTCTTTGCAAATACACAAAGCGCAAGCTGGGCTGGTAAATAAGTGCTAACATATACAATAATATTTTCTGTTATGTGAAAACAAATATACTAAGCACAGTAGTTGCTAATGACAGGAAAACATATTTCTAGCAGAGTTGCTGGCTCACACAGTTTGCTAACATTGTCTATCCAATCTGATATAATAGCTCAGATAATGATTACGCTAAGAAACAAGTTTGCAGTTTTATTCACACTTTCTTTTTAACAAAATTATTGTTTTGCACAAAGAGATTTTATTTTATTTTTTATTTAAATAGAGGTGTCTTTTAACTATATGTATTCCAGTTTGATTGTATGTTGCCTTGGGTAATGTTTTGGCTTTATTTCCTTTAGTTATGCTGTATACATGTTAGTGATCTTTCTGCATCAACTATCACTTAGGTACTGTGTGTCTGGTAATTATAGAGAGCTGTGACCTCCAGAGAAATGTAGAGAATTATATTTTAATTGTTTCGTCTTTTTCCTGGGCACATATTAACAAAAGGACACTTGCATAACTGCCTGTAGAAAAAAATCAGGGTCAATTTGTGGGACACAAATTGCATCTAAATTAGTTTGCTGATTACTGGAATGGCAAAAATTAAAACACTTCATAACTTCGACCTTCATAAAACTATTACATTATTCAATCTACTAATAAGAGATAAGTGAACCGAATTGCTGGGTTTGAAATTTGTGGCAGATTAGGCCAATTTGCAGCAGTGGATGTCCAAAAATCAGTTCAGTGGTTGGATGGTTGGATCATCCCCTGGATCCAGGCCATAGATTTTATTCTGTACTAGGGATGAGCTTATGGTTTCAAGTTCCGACCAAACCTTGGCTGTTCAGGTGTACAGACGTATGGCAAAATATGTACTCGTTCGGTGGAAGACAAAGATCATGTATAATAGTGGCATTATTTCTGCTATTAAGCATAACGACTCTTTGATGTCAATGGTGTTTAAAGACACTAGAGGGTGCACGCACCACTGAGACCTTAACCACTTCAGCCCCGGAGGATTTGGCTGCTCAATGACCAGAGCACTTTTTACAATTTGGCACTGCGCTGCTTTAACTGGTAATTGCGCGGTCATGCAATGCTGTACCCAAACTAAATTTGCGTCCTTTTTTCACACAAATAGAGCTTTCTTTTGATGGTATTTGATTGCCTCTGCAATTTTATTTTTTTGCGACATAAATGGAAAAATACCGAAAATTTTGAAAAAAAAATGATATTTTCTACTTTTTATTATAAAAAAATCCAATAAACTCAATTTTAGTCATACATTTAGGGCAAAATTTATTCAACCACATGTCTTTGGTAAAAAAATTGTCAATAAGTGTATATTTATTGGTTTGCGCAAAAGTTATAGTGTCTACAAACCAGGGTACAGTGAGGAGTAAAATCAAAAATTTACGCATTTAGAAAGCCTGAAGGCAGTGATTGGTTTTCGGGGTCCTGTACGCGGTTAGACTGCCAAAAAGTCTCATACAAGTGGTATCCCCATACTCAGGAGAAGCAGCAAAATGTATTTTGGGGTGCAACTCCACATATAACCACGCCATGTTTGAACATGAATATTGAATATATGTTGAATATATCATTTAGTGACAACTTTGTGCAAAAAAAAAAAAAAAAAAGAAAGTTTGTGATTTTCCCCAAACTTGTGACAAAATATAAAAAATTCCATGGACATACCTATCAGTAAATAGCTTGTGGTGTCTACTTTCCAAAAAGGGGTCATTTGGGGGGGGAGGGGTTTGAACTGTCCTGGCATTTTGTGCACAACATTTAGAAGCTTATGTCACACATCACCCACTCTTCTAACTACTTGAAGACAAAGCCCTTTCTGACACTTTTTGTTTACATGAACAAATATTTTTTTTTGCTAGAAAATTACTTTGAACCCCCAAACATTATAGATTTTTTTAAAGCAAAGGCCCTACAGATTAAAATAGTGGGTGTTGCAACTTTTTTTTCCTCACAGTATTTGCGCAGCGATTTTTCAAAAGCATTTTTTTGGAAAAAAAACACTTTTTTTTAATTTTCATGCACTAAAACACACTATATTGCCCAATTGTTTGATGAAATAAAAAGATGATCTTATGCTAAGTACATGGATACCAAACACGACATGTTTTTAAAATTGCGCACAACAATCTACATACATTTTTAAAAGCTTTTAAGAACCTTTACAGGTTACCACTTTAGATTTACAGAGGAGGTCTACTGCTAAAATTACTACCCTCGATCTGCCCTTCGCGGTGATACCTCACATGCATGGTGCAATTGCGGTTTACATATGACACCAGACCAATGCTTGTGTTCACCTTTGTGCGTAATTTTTTTTAATTGTTTATTTTGCTTTATTGTTTTATTTTTAAACTGTTCCTTTCATTTTTTTTAAATCATTTTGTTATCTCAGGTGCTCTTTTTTGAAAAAAATTGGGGTCTATTAGCATCTGACCACACCAAGATCGGGGTGATTAAATGCTTTCTCAATTTCCCAATGTCACTATTTATATCCAGCAAAACCTAAGTCATTAAATGCTCGTAGCTTCTGGTTTCTTAGGCCATAGAGATGATTGGAGCCATTCTGGTCTCTGATCAGCTCTATGGTCAGCTGCTGGAACCACCGGCTGCATTCTTGGGTTCCCTGTTGGGACAGGAGAGCCAGAGAAAACCATGGAAGACGGTGGGGGGGGGGGATGTTCCCTCCCACTGCTTATAAAAGAAGTCTAGAGGCTAATTAGCCACTAGTATTACTTTTACATGAAAGCCAACCGCTGGCTGAAAGGAATTATACCAAGATGATCATTCTGGTATAACCACTCAAAGTCCAGCAACATACCAATACGTTGCTGGTCCTTGTTGGGCATATATTGTAATGTTCTTTTTTTCATGCAGCCTGTGGGCTGAACTAAAAAAAAAGAGATTGATTAGTGGGTATGCCCACCATTAGAATACCGCCCTTTATTCACCCACTTCTATTGATGGGCATACATCCATTTTTTTTTTTTAACTGTAGTGGTGAAATCACCTCCTACAGCACTGGAGTTGCTGATTTACGTATTGTGGGAGCAAGCGCTGTTGCTGTCAAGATAAATAAGTCAAAGCTGGAGCTGAATGGCGTACCTGCTAAGCAAATGATGGTTAACAATAAAACAAAGTAACATTACAGTATAACAGTAATGCCCTGTACACACGGTCGGATTTTCCGACGGAAAATGTGCGATCGGAGCTTGTTGTCAGAAATTCCGACTGTGTGTGGGCTCCATCTGACTTTTTCCATCGGATTTTCCGACACACAAAATTTGAGAGCAGGCTATAAAATTTTCCAACAACAAAATCCGATCGCGTCAATTCCGACCGTGTGTGGACAATTGTGACGCACAAAGTGCCACGCATGCTCAGAAGAAATTCTGAAACGGAACTGCTCGGTCTGGATAAATTAGCGTTCGGAATGGATATAGCACTTTTGTCACAGTGCAATGTTTGAAATTGTTTAATGCAGCGCACTCTCTTCTTCTTTATAATGCTAGAAGAATGAAGTAGTTTTGCTGCTCAATATTCACACAGACTTCTCACAAACGTATTTCTTTATTATTTATCGTGATTTCATCAATATAATATTTTCATTTGTCACATCTGACGAAAAAATTATCAATGTTTTATTTTTTGGTTTGTATTTTTTTCAAGCCTGTTTTTTTTTTTTTTTTTACCATAATATTTTTGGGTGTGTTTTGTGTGTCAAGTTACCACAACACCATTATTATCTTGTATTATTTAATCTCAAGGAGATTGTTTGGTGTTGGCGTCTCTTGTTAATTTCACATTGTATTTTAGAAATGTACCTGCCTCCTCACAAACAAACTGTCCTTTTTTAAGGAAAACACTCATAGGCAAGTAGAATTGAAACAAAAATTCCTTTATTAAGGGCTCATAACCAAACAAAGAGGAAGGCAACACTGGAGAAACAGCAGAGATTGGCAAAGCCTTTTACCCCCAGGGCACACATCAATTATTTTACTGCAAAATTGGTGGCCTGAGGAGTCCATATATAAGGGAGTACAATCTGGTCCAGAAGTCCAAGAGATCATGAACAGCAGCAGATCACATTTATGTTCCCAGGCTGTGGTCATACAAGAGCCTGCATCTTTTGCCAGACCAGACTGAACCCAGGGCCATCACTCTCTGGTCTTCCTTACACGCTTCCTTCCCGGTTGTGGCTCTGGTGTTGGAGGTGTGGCAGGAGGAGGAGTAGGACCTGGAGGAGGAGGAGGACCTGGAGGAGGAGGACCATGGGTGAGCTGACAAATGTGGCTTTCGCATGTGAGTTGGCCCCTCAACCCCTTCTGTAGAGCTTATAAAATGACACACTCACATAAGAGTCATTGGACCTCCTCCATTTGCAGCATTTTGCAGGCTGTTATGGCAGCAAAATCCTCTTCCACACTGTGGGGTGTTCTGAGAGCCTCAGTAGCCTTCCAAAATAGGCCAATTGCAGCCTCCACCAGGTTACTACTCTTCCTGCCACTTTGTCTTTGAAGGCAGAGGGGAGGGACCTGGGTATCGGGCAGCCTGCTTGGCCCAGCCACCTCCTGGCTGAGACTTCCCTGTGTATGAAAAAGGGACATCGTTTTAGTTTTTGGTTCATAAATCACCATCAGAAATTAGGATTCCAAACTAACATAGATTTAACATCATTAATTTGACAACCAGAAATATTTAGAAGAATGCTATACCTGGCTCAAGCTGGGCTCCTCCACGTGTTGCTGCCTGGAAGGCCCAGGTTGAATGTCAGAAGCCTCAGCTGGGGGGGAAGGAAGCGTGGAAGAAAGAGTGGAGAATGCTGGCCTGGGTTCAGTCTGACCTGCCAGAAAATGCAGTCTGTCATAGTACCACAGCCTGGGGAGATAAATGTCATCTGCTGCTCCTGATCTCTGGGAATCCTGGACCTTCTTGTGCTCCCTTAGATAAGTGCTCCTCAGGTCACCAATTAGGATCTTCAAATAGGTGATGTCTGCCGTGGGGATCACCGGCTTCACAATTTCCAGCAAATTATCCAGCGCTGCCTTCCTCTTTGTTTGGTTCTTATAATCAGGGTGGTCTACCTGCCACAGACAGGGCACCTCCCTGAACATATCTATGAATATGCAGATAAACTCCTGATTCCTCAAGATATCCATTTTCTCTGCAAGACACAACACAAGACAAACCCTAATGTCAGGCTAAAGTCTCCTACTCTTGTCCCAATATAGGCTTCAATATAGAAGCAGTATAGGCCCAATTTTAAATCTTACCTTCGTTATCACGATCAGCGCCTCCGATACTCCTTCCTCCGTTCACAGATCATACGTACTACCCACGCGTGTTACGCTTTATATACACTGCGCATGCCTGAAACTCCACCCGCCCCTGACGTTCTTTCTAGTCTATTCCCCGCCCCTTCTCATTTGGTGCAGTGGGGGAAGAGCACATGGCGGAATTACAGCAGGTGCGTGCTAATTACAGCAACGAGGAGGAGGAGATGGAAAGCCTGGAGCCAGAAACATCCCGATCCCGGAGGAGACGATTTAAGGCCTCAAATATGTGCTTTGGGGAGATGTTGGAGATGGTCGACATCCTGAAGAGGACCGACTACGATGGAAAGTATGGACCTTACCCCAACCCCAATGTCAGAAAGGCCAAGATCATGGCAAAAGCTGTGAAGAGTCTGCAGAAGAAATTTGGTGTATGATCGAAAGATCAACTCAGGAAGCGGTGGTCGGACCTCAAATTAAGGGAGCACAAGCAGTACAGAAGGATCAGGAGAGTGCTGCATCCTATTCTTTATTTTTCTAATGTTCGTGCTGCTCCATGTGCTTTTCTTTACTGTTGTACAGTTTAAAATGGCAACTTTCATGTTCATGGGCACATTATTCATTCGTATAAAACATTGTTCGTTCGGCATAGAAAACACCATGTTTTGGACATATGCATTTGAATACATTTTTGCTAGCCTACTTCTCTTCAAATAATTTTGTTGTCTAGATGGGTTGTTAACTAGAATGAAATGCAAACTAGATTCTGTGTAAGGAGAGGACACTGAGCAGCTGTTTACACATCTGGACGCTGGAGCACTAGTGTGGGACACAAGAACACCCTTTTTATTAGGGGGCCCACACAGGTGCTCCAGTGTATACTATAGGGGTGTCTCCATCTGTGAAGCTTGTACAAAACAGGTAAGTATTCAAGCTTGACAAAGTAAAAAAATATTTCTTCATCTTGGAACACTGCCAAAATAGACAATTGTACCCCACTTCCAAGCAATGTTTCATATTCCTATTTCTGTCATAAAATATCTGTGTGCTAAGTATACCTATTTTTTATTTACATAGGGGAGAAAAGACTCGGACACCACTCATCTGAGGAGACAACAGAACCCCAACCTCATGAGAAAGTGGATATCCACCAAAGCCAACAGGAGGAGGAGGAGGGAGATGTGGTGGAAATTGTCACCACAACAGGTGAGTGTCTGCGACCACAGGCTCAGGTAAGAGATGGATGCAGGCATATTTATAATACATGGTGTTTTTTTTCTATATTTTTAGGTGATCGTGATGTTGTTGATGAAGGACATTTCACCAGTGAGAGTGCCCAGATCCTGATCGGGGAGATCATGTGGTGTAATAGGGACTTGGAAAACATCCAGAAAAACATCAATGATGTTAAAAACAAAATGAAGAACATCATTGATGTTTTAGGGAGGGTTTAAAACCCCTCGAAATCCCTAATGTAGTTGGCTTTTTTTCCTAAAAAAATTGTTGCACCTTTTTTTACATAGCGTTGAAAAGCCAAATTTTTAAGATGCACACAGTGTATCAACATGTGCTATCTGCCATCACGGGAGATCAATGTAGGTGTTTTGGGGGTGAGCTGAGAGGAAGGGGTTGCACCCCCAAAACACGTCCCTTGATCCCCCGTTGTCAGGGACATGTCGGGGGTCATCGGGCTAACTTGCGTGCATGTAGGTGCACGGGGGGCTTTTCTAGAGCAGTTCAGCTGAATTCCCCACTGGGGGGCGCTGGCGCGCGCCCGTTCGCACGTTCGCGGGTGCGCGCGCGCCTGTTCGCGCTAGCGCTGTTTGGCGCCAAAGTCTCTTTAAAAAGGTGTCAGTTACTCCCATCAGGTGCTGTTCGTCTGCAGCTCTGCACCTGAGTTCCTGTATCCTGCCTATTGTTATTATTACCATTGACCCGGCTCCGTCTGACTATTCTACTATCTCCAAACCCGACCCGGCCTGCCTGACCTTGCTGATATCTGGTTCCCTGTTGCCGATCACCTGCCTGCCTGACTATTCTATGATTATCCCTTCTGCCATATACCTGCCTGATCTCCTGCCAACACGGACTGTCTGACTCTGCTCTGCTTGTGTCCTGTGACGCTGCTCACCACCTGTTCTTCCAGCTCCAGGTTCTGCTGCTGCAATATCCTCCACCTGCCTGCTAATGGATCCGCTTCTGCTTGCCTGCATCCGCAATACAGTCACCCCGGAGGAAGTCTTCTCAGCTCCTGCGTTGGCCGTCGCAAGAAGTCGCATCAGACACTCCTACCCACTGTGCTCAGGAGACCACTGTTTCCACTCCAGTGGCTCCTGAACCAGCGCTTAAGAGAGGTCTCCTTCTACCAGTCAGGCTCAACTATCAGGTACCTAACACCCGTGATGGCAGCTAGCACATGTTAACATTCGGCAATTTGTGTGCATCTTTAAAATTTGGCTTTTCCAGGGGTGACTGGAAACACAGTTTATAAATACTCATGTCTGATGTTGCCTTCAATTTCTAACAAAGTTGAACTTTGTAAGTTACAGATTTGTGTATTTCTTGTTGCTTTTAAACATGCCTGTTTTACCTTAAATGGACATTTCTACTTTTATTAATGTGACTCCAAAAATTGTTATACAACAAACATGTTGGTTTGTTTTAAAAACCTTTGATAAATGCACATGTGATTGTGCTTGTATTAAAAAGATTGATAATCAAGAATGTGTGGATTCTTCTTTCAATGCTCCCAAAATTGTTGGTTGGCAAAATTGTTGGTTTCTGTGACAATGGGGATTATTTCCTAAGGGCAAATCCACTTTGTACTACAAGTGCCGTTTCAGTGCAGTCTCAAGTGCACTTGTAGTGCAAGGTGTCTTTGCCTTTAGTAAATAACACCCAACAGTGCTTTCTAATGTTACACAATCACGCCATTTTCACAACCCCCCAAATGTATGTCAGGGTCAGCTAAAAGAAAGACAAGCAGTAAATGTCAGCAAATATTTTAGTTTTTTTCAAATTTTTTTTTTATTTAAAAAATGTCTCAGACATTGTCTGGCATATTGATGGCCCCCCTACAAAGTATTTAAGGTATCTTAGACGGACCTCGTGGGCACTCAGGGGGGGCAAGCCAAGACAGCCAGCTTCAAGCGCCGTCAGGGTTGGTTCATTTACTTGAATTCTGGATTCAGGCCCAACTGAGCCAGCATAGTTCACAGAATTTCTCCGTAAAAAGTTGTGGAGAACACAGCACGCAAGGATGATATGATTGAGTTTATACTCCGTATAAACTCAATCATATAGGCGGAACCGGCTGGCCATTATTCCAAACATGTTGTCCGCCACTCTTCTGGCTCTGGTCAGCCGGTAATTAAAATCCCTCTGGTCCGGGGTGAGGGTCCTCATAGGGAATGCCCGCATAAGATGGTCCCCCAGCGCAAACGCTTTATCCGCAACGAAGACGAATGGGAGTCCTTCCACATTGTCTTCTGGAGGTGGCAAGTCCAAGCTGCCATTCTGGAGATGCCTCTAGAACTCCATCTGGGCGATGACTCCACCATCTGACATCCGGCCATTCTTCCCCACGTCCACATACAGGAACTCGTAAGTAGCCGACACCACCGCCAACATCACAATACTATTGAACCCCTTGTAGTTGTAATAGTATGACCCCGAGTTGGGTGGTGGGACGATGTGGACGTGTTTCCCATCAATTGCCCCTCTGCAGTTAGGAAAGTCCCATCGCTGGGCAAAGTGGGAGGCCACAGTCTGCCATTCCTGTGGGTTGGAAGGAAACTGTGGAGTCAAACAAGAAAATAAAATTAATCATTTTTCACAAAAACATGGAAAGCAGATTAGACACAAACATTCTTGCCCAACATCAGTATAACATTTATTTTAAGGAGTATTTAACTACTTGACCACTGGGCACTTAAACCCCCTTAATAACCAGACCAATTTTCAACTTTTGGTGCTCTCACATTTTGAATGACAATTACTCAGTCATGCAACATTGTATCTATATGAAATTTTTGTCCTTTTTTTCACACAAATAGAGCTTTCTTTTGGTGGTATTTAATCACCGCTGGGTTCTTTATTTGTTGCGCTATAAAAGAAAAAAGACCGAAAAATGTGTAAAAAAATGCATTTTTCTTCATTTCTGTTATACAAATTTGCAAATTAGTAATTTTTCTTCATATATTTTGGCCAAAATTTATACTGCTACATATCTTTGGTAAAAATAATCCAAATTGGTGGATATTATTTGGTCTTTGTGAAAGTTATAGAGTCCAAAAGCTATGGTGACAATCTCTGAAAATTGTTCACACCTGAAGTACTGACGGCCTATCTAATTTCTTGAGACCCTAACATGCCAGAAAAGTACAAATACCCCCCAAATGACCCCTTTTTGGAAAGAAGACATTCCAAGGTATTTAGAAAGATGCATGGTGAGTTTTTTGAAGTTGTCATTTTTTCCCACAATTCTTTACAAAATCAAGTTTTTTTTTTTTACTTTTTTTCACAAAATTGTCATATTAGGTTATTTCTCACACACCGCATATGCATACCACAAATTACACCCCAAAACACATTCTGCTATTACTCCCGAGTATGGCGATGTGTGAGACTTTTACACAGCGTGGCCACATACAGAGGCCCAACATGCAGGGGAGCACCTTCAGGCGTTCTGGAGCACCCAGGCCAATTCTGACATTTCTCTCCTACATGTAAAAATCATCATTTATTAGCTAGAAAATTACATAGAATCCCAAAACATTATATATGTTTTTTAGCAAAGACCCTAGAAAATACAATGGTGGTCATTGCAACTTTTTATCTCGCACAGTATTTGCGCAGCAATTTTTTTAACGCTTTTTTTTGGGAAAAAAAAAGTTTTGTGCTTTAAAAAAACCAAAACAGTAAAGTTAGCCCAATGTTTTTGCATAATGTGAAAGATGAAGTTATGCCAAGTAAATAGATACCCAACATGTCACCTTTCAAATTTGCACGCGCTTGTGGAATGGCGCCAAACTTCGCTACTCAAAAATCCCCATAGGCGATGCTTTAAAATTTTTTACTGGTTACATGTTTTGAGTTACAGAGGAGGTCTAGGGCCAAAATTATTGCTCTCACTCTACCGATCGCAGCTATACCTCACATGTGTGGTTTGAAGACCGTTTTCATATGTGGGCGGGACTTACGTATGCGTTCGCTTCTGCATGCGAGCACACAGGGGCGCTTTAAACTTTATTTATTTTTTATTGTTCATTTTACTTTATTTATTTTAGTTTGATGCTTTTTTCCCCAAAAAAAAATTTTTTGACCACTTTTATTCCTATTACAAGGAATGTAAACATCCCTTGTAATAGGAATATGGAATGACAGGTCCTCTTTACAGTGAGATATGGGGTCAATAAGACCCCACATCTCACCTCTAGGCTGGGAAGCCTGAAATAAAAAAAAAAAAAAAGACCCTGGCTTCGATCATAGCGGTGAATCGGTAGAAGCACCGGAGGGCGGCGGGAGGGGGGGACATCCCCTCTCGCCTCCCGTAAGAATGATCAAGCAGCAGAACAGCTGCTATGATCATTCTTATGGTGTAAGGAATCGCCGGCTGAAAAAGCTGATATCTGAATGATGCCTGTAGCTGCACCCATCATTCAGATATCCCCGCACAAAGTCAAGGACGTTGTATGACAGCCGGCGGACGGGAAGTGGTTAAAACACATTTTTTTTTTTTTAACACAAAGTTGTCCATTTATACAATATTTCTAACACATAGCATGTACATACCAAAAATGACACCCCAAAATAGATTCTCCTTCTCCTCCTGAGTACGACGATACCACATGTGTGAGACTTCCACAGCCTGGCCACATACAGAGGCCGAGTACAGCCGAGTATGGCCGAGCATGGCTGGGTATGGCTGAGTATTGCTCAGCATGGCAGGATATGGCTGGGTATGGCTGGGTATGGCTGAGTATCACAGAGTATTGCAGAGTATGGCTGGGTATGGCAGAGTTTTGCAGGGTATTGCAGGGTACTGCGGGGTATTGCAGAGTACTGCGGGGTATTGCACAGTATTAAAAGTCCAAATGCAGCGCTAAAATAAAATAAATTAAATGTCCAAATAATGATAATAGTCCATAGAACTCAATCAGCAATAAAAGATGATGTGAAACCTCCACCAAGCTTCAGTGTGTAAAGGGAAAGCACACCACACCCACGTGCTATCAGTCTGCTTACCAGAAAGATATAAAAAATAGGCGATGTACTCATATATTGCAGAGGGTCAGCAGCAAAACCAAATGGCACACTCCATCATGGGCAGGCACAGCATGGAAACAATCAGGTCACCACATATCAGAAGGCTCAGGACTCGTATTAACGATGGACAGGTTGGTGCAGTCATCAGCAGGAACAAACCAGCAAACAGAAAGCAACAATAGTGAAGCCCGTAAGGTAAAACAGTCGTAGTTTATTGTAGTCTACTTACAGGTATGAAGTAAAAATCATCACAGAAAACAGGAACAATCCGCGGTTCTCAGCGTACTTGCATTGACCAGCCTGACATGTTTCATCCTATGTGGATATCATCACGCCTCTGATGATATCCACATAGGATGAAACATGTCAGGCTGGTCAATGCAAGTACGCTGAGAACCGCGGATTGTTCCTGTTTTCTGTGATGATTTTTACTTCATACCTGTAAGTAGACTACAATAAACTACGACTGTTTTACCTTACGGGCTTCACTATTGTTGCTTTCTGTTTGCTGGTTTGTTCCTGCTGATGACTGCACCAACCTGTCCATCGTTAATACGAGTCCTGAGCCTTCTTATATGTGGTGACCTGATTGTTTCCATGCTGTGCCTGCCCATGATGGAGTGTGCCATTTGGTTTTGCTGCTGACCCTCTGCAATATATGAGTACATCGCCTATTTTTTATATCTTTCTAGTAAGCAGACTGATAGCACGTGGGTGTGGTGTGCTTTCCCTTTACACACTGAAGCTTGGTGGAGGTTTCACATCATCTTTTATTGCTGATTGAGTTCTATGGACTATTATCATTATTTGGACATTTAATTTATTTTATTTTAGCGCTGCATTTGGACTTTTATACTTATGTTTGATGCAATCTACAAACTATGCTAGCTGCTTTTTGTGTTCTTTTCAGTTAGCGCAGATATTTACTTGTTTTTTTTATTGCACAGTATTGCAGGGTATTGCAGAGTATTGTGGGGTATTGCAGTGTACTGCGGGGTATTGCAGAGTACTGCGGGGTATTGCAGAGTACTGCGGGGTATTGCAGAGTACTGCGGGGTATTGCAGAGTACTGCGGGGTATTGCAGAGTACTGCAGGGTATTGCAGAGTATTGCGGGGTATTGCAGAGTACTGCGGGGTATTGCAGAGTACTGCGGGGTATTGCAGAGTATTGCGGGGTATTGCAGAGTATTGCGGGGTATTGCAGAGTACTGCGGGGTATTGCAGAGTACTGCGGGGTATTGCAGGGTATTGCAGAGTATTCTGGGGTATTGCAGAGTATTCTGGGGTATTGCAGATTATTGTGGGGGTATTGCAGGGTATTGTGGGGTATTGCAGAGTATTGCAGAGTATTCTGGGGCATTGCAGAGCATTAGGGATGGCTGAGCATGGATGGATGGATGGCTGGATGTCACTGAGCAGTGCTGTGGGCACTACACATCCATCCCCCTCTCCGCTCACAGTGTACCGATCAGTACACAGGAGGGGAGGAGAGGAACCAGCGTCATGAGATGATGCCGGTTTGTTTACATGTGATTGCTCCGTCATTTGACGGAGCAATCACATGGTAAACGGCCGCGATCAGCGGACATTTACCGGGATCCGAGAGGACCCGGCGGTCACGGATGTGTTCAGGTGCGTGCCCCAGGGGGCGCGCGAGAGGGGAATGCTGGGAGGATGTCATAGTACGCCCTCCCAGAGTTAAGCAACCACCCTGCAGCCGTCATTCGGCTATGGGCCGGTTGTTAAGTGGTTAAAGACAAAGGTATAAGGTCCACCTATCAGATCCCCCCCCCCATGGGCCATTTTGTGAATTTATGGGGGGGAGATGTTTTGGACAGGTAACCCTCTCCACTTCATTGAGAGATGAATGCCTAAATAATGTGTATTACTTTGGCCAGCCCCTCCTTACTTACACTATTGGCAGCCCACTGGACAGGTAAGAAGTGCCAAAATACAAAGAGATAAATACACACTGTACACATTTTAGTACATTTTTACATTCTGCTATTACCTATCAAGATAATAATAGGATACCAAACTTTAAACTGTACCATTTGAAAATATACAGGCAGGCCCTTGCACTACATGCTTTGGGGAATTCATCCATAAATATGACCACAAAAGAGGTGGGTATATAGTGTGTATGGGTTTGGCAAAGTCAGCAGAGAGAGGATTGTTATCAGCTGAGTTAGCAGTTGGGGGAGGGGGAGGGAGGGTTCCAAATGATTTTGGGACCCCAAAAAAAAGCCTCTGGCACTCTGCCTGAATTTCAAGCACAAATCACATTTTTTACACATTTTAGGGGTTGTTTAGGGTAAAGCACTACTATGGAGCTAACAAAATACTTTGTTAAGTGACTACACGAGGTGAATATAGGCCCAGGAGACCATGCTGGGGAGGTAAGTGAAGGCAAATATGTATGAAGGACAAAAAAAACATTACATAAAAATCCAGTATGCATGAGGACAAAGGGGACATTCACAGCATATTACAATCATGGTAATTAGGGAATGAGGAAAGAAATACAATATATTAACAAACATTAAATACAATAAAATGTGATATTAAAGGATAAAAATCTTACCTTAATATACTCCTTCTGCAAGACCTAGATGATGGAAGAACAGGTCTCCGGGATAATGATCCCCAGAGCCTGGGGGAGATGCCTGTCGAGAACTTGAGGTCCTGCAGGCTTCTCCCCGTCGCCAAGTACCGCAGGGTGGCGACTAGCCTCTGGCTTGCCTCATGCAGGTATCCTGCCTGCTGATATAAGGGGTCAGCAAAGCCAACAAGCGGTGAAATACAGGGTCCGTCATCCGGAGAAAGTTCCTGAAATCGTCAGGATTATTCTCACTGGTCTCACGGAGCAAAGGCATATGACAGAACTGGTCACGCTGGAGCAACCAATTCTTGGTCCATGAACTTCTCCTCGCCCTGTTCATGGTCTGTGCTTGTGTCAAAGTAAGGACCCCAACACCAAGCCCCTGAACAGCACGAACTCTATGATGAGCACGTACACGCAACATGGCTAGAAAACGTTCGGCTGCTCAGAACGAGGTAACAGAACGCACTGAAGAACAGCAAGGCCTGTGAAGAGCGACCTGAAAATCAGTAACGAACGAACAAGAACACAACGACAAAGTCAATGGTAACTCTTTGCACACACTGAAGACCAGATTCAAACCCACAAGCACAAACTGAACAGCAGAAATACGATCTGAAAACCACAAGTCTGAAAAAGCGCGAATCGTCTCTCACCAAACTTTTACTAACACGAGATTAGCAAAAGGAGCCCAAAGAGTGCCGCGCTTGGTACTGAACTTCCCTTTTATAGTCTCGTCGTACGTGGTATATGTCACTGCGTTCTTGGCGTTTGGAAATTCAGAAAACTTTGTGCGACCGTGTGTATGCAAAACAAGTTTAAGCCAACATCCATCGGAAAAAATCCATGGATTTTGTTGTCGGAATGTCCGATCAATGTCCGACCATGTGTACGGGGCATAAGACATACCATACCTGCAAAGCAAATACAATAAAACATAGTAAAAGTAAAACATTACAGTTCTAAAATACAGTAACAAAAGAGAGAGAACAATAGAGCAGACAATAGAGAGTGAATGTAAGAAAGAACAATAGAGAGAAGAAAAATGGTGTATGGTAGCGTTCGAAACAGTCACCAATGCAAAGACCAGGTTGGTCAGGACAGGAGGGACAAAAAAAAGCGGGTGTCATGCCTATATCCGCGCTTTCTACAGACACGACATCTTCTTTGGGGGTTTCTTTGGGTAGGGGTACCAGGGAGAACATGCGGAAAATGCCTCCCATGCAGCCGGCTCACTGCATTTGGATTGGAAAGTTGGGCCACAGCACCGTCTGGAAACAGAAGGGCTTGATGATCCCTTCCTGGAATTTAAGAAAGAATCCAGTTCATCCTGAAGCTCTGTATAGCACATAAGCATTCAGCAGAGCCAATTGAAATAAGTATACAGACACTTTTTTGTACCAGCGTCTGGCCTTACGGGCAGTTAGGTACCGCCCAACAACTGGTCGTTGAGGTCCATCCCACCCATATTAAGGTTATATTCGTGGACACAGAGGGGTTTCTCCACAACACCAGTCACCGTAGTAATTTGGACTGACGTGTCTGCGTGAAGGGAGGGCAGAACAAAAACATTCTTATTATCCCTCCAATTAACAGCGAGCAAATTATTACATTTCAAGCAGGCTCTCTCCCCCAGCCTAAGATGGGAATCTACAAGCCGCTGGGATAAGCCCCGGCGATTAGATCGCACAGTGCCACATGCGCCAATTCCGTGATCAAACAAATGACTAAAAAGTGGCACACTTGTGTAATAATTGTCCACATATAAGTGGTACCCCTTTCCGAATAAGGGTGACACCAAGTCCCAAACAATCTTACCAGTGCTCCCTATGTAGTCTGGGCAGTTCTCCCACTCTATGTAACTATCTCTTCTCTCGTAAACCATAAAACTATATGTATAGCCTGTATCCCTGTCACAGAGCTTATACATCTTGACCCCAAATCTAGCACGCTTGCTGGGAAGATACTGTTTGAATGACAAGCAGCTAGAAAACCTAATCAGGGACTCATCAACGCAGACAACTTGATGGAGAGTAAACAAGGCTGCAAACTGTTGGTTGAAGTGGTTTACGAGGGGCCAAATTTTGTAGAGCCGATCAAATCCAGGGTCACCGACAGAGTTCATTATCATTGAAGTGCATGAACTGCAAGATCTGCTCATATCGTGTCCTGGTCATGGAGGCAGAGAACACAGGAATATGGTGAATTGGGTCAGTGGACCAAATTCCCCGCAACGCACTCTTTTTAGTTACGCTCATGAGGAGGGATAGCCCCAGAAAGGTCTTAAATTTGGAAACCGTAACAGGTTTCCAATCTCTGGCAAGGGTCAGCTGCGGATTAGCGGTGATGAATTGACCAGCATATAAATTGCTTTGGTCCACAATTGATCTATGGAGATCTTCCATGAAAAACAGTGAATAAAAATCAAGTGATGTAAAATCAACTGTTTCCACCTGAATTCCAGGTTGGTCAGTGAATGGGGGAAGTACAGGTGCTGCAGAAGTGGTGGGCTCCAAATTAGGATTGGCAAATGCAGCAAGAAGGGCACTATGGGCTCGACGGGCTTGCCTTTGTCTTCTTTGTGGCTGCGGGACTCTACTCATGCTAGCCACCTCACCAGTTTAAACTTCACTTATGGGACTCGCCACGTCACCACGTTATACTGCAGTGCTGGATGTACGACCAGGATGTACTAGGCCACTATTGCTTGCCAGTTCACCAGAAGGATGAGCGGCACTAGTACTGGCTCTCTGCTCCATACGAGAGCCCTTCAGAGTTCTTGCATCTCAACGACAGCAGAAGAATGGGGTCAGGTGCGCCTGACCTTGGCAGGGACCACAACTCCGTCGTCAGAGCTATCTGTCAGGGTGCTGCTGCTGTCTACCACTTCGTATTCTGAGCCTGAATCTGACAGATGGGTGACTTCCTCTTCACTATCTGTCATGTTCAGAAACCTGTAGGCCTCTTCACTACTGTACCTTCGATTTAACATTTTGGTCTCTCAATTTACTGGTACAGTAGTGAGACTCACAGGAAAAAGAGCTCCTGACTGTCAGCGACTGCTTCAAACGCTACCAAAAAAACTGTTAGCTTTCGCAGGGATCAGGCCTGACTCTGCAAACACTGCAGTTATGCGTGTTGTGTTTTTGTAAGTGACAGTGATTGATTGATACGGCACTTGGGTGGGCTGGGCTGGGCTGGGCGGAGGGGCTAAACGCAGGTGCTAGCAGGTATCTGGGCTGATCCCACTAATGCTGCATTTTTGGGAACCCTAAACTGCTGGGAACACTAATATAGTAGTTCTGATCAGATATTGATCCGTTCAGACGCTATACTACTAAGGGAGGTGCATGGTGCGTGCGTGGGCGTTAGCACTACTGGCACTAATCTGACGCTGCCTGGGGTGACGCAGACCCTGACTGATGCTAAAACCTAACCGATGTCCCCCCCCTGGCTGATCAGGGGGTTAAACCTTTATTGGGTAATATACAGTGGGTGCCCTGACGCTATAAAAAATAGCTAACAAACCAGCGTCACCCGTGACACTAATACAGTGATCACTGGGGACAGAGGGTGATCAAGGGGTTAAACCTTTATTAGGGGGGTTAGGGGGGTCCCTAGACCTATCTCGGCCTATCATTAAGTACCCTAATGCTGATTAGTGTCACTAATGACACCAGTACAGTGATAAAAAAAAATATGAACACTGCACTGGGTGACACAGTGACAGGGAGTGAAGGGGTTAACTGGGGGGTGATCGGGGGGGGGGGGGGTGAAATATGAGCCTATGTGTACTGATGTTAGTGTAGTGTTGGTGCAACTCACGGTTAGATGTTATGTCTCCTCTCTCTGGAACGAAAAGGATTCCACGAAGAGAGATGACATCACTTCCCCTGTCTGTGTTTACAGTTACACAGGCAGGGGAGGATTTCATTTGTTAGGACCGATCAGCAGGTCCAGGCCATAAATCATTGACCTGGGCACTGGAGACTGATCGGTTCTACAACGAATCCGATCATCGTGGTTAACAACTAGTGACATCACCCAGTCCCATTCACTTACGTGGACATGAATCCCAAGCCAGCCATATAAGCCAAAGAGCTGAGGATAGTTAACATGAGAAAAACGGCAAGGTAGACTGTTAGAATATCAGAATTTATGAATGGTTGAGTTCATGTGATAATTGAATTATATATATAAAT
Source organism: Lithobates septentrionalis (assembly GCA_037952835.1). Classification (NCBI taxonomy): domain Eukaryota; kingdom Metazoa; phylum Chordata; class Amphibia; order Anura; family Ranidae; genus Lithobates; species Lithobates septentrionalis. The sequence goes on along the minus strand of JBBDGP010000609.1, from coordinate 2,748,827 downwards.
ATATATATATTTAAATATATATATATATCTTCTATGTATGGAAAAGGTGAAGTTATATAGGTTTTTATAACTTCTATAAGTTTATGCTGGTATAGGCTTTGTATGCATTGCTTGGGAGAGATTCATCTCACATGTGGATACAATTTAGTGTAGACCATTTCACCTCCCCCATCGTAAGAAGATTAGATTACAGTCTTTCCAAAGACACAAAGTTTCATTATGTTAAGAATATAAGCTGTTTCTTTACATTATTATATTTCTTGATTAGGATATTAATAAGAACACTGCATTTTAAATATATGTATATTAATATGTAGGATTTTATATGTTTAAAGGAAATGTATATATTGTAAGTTAAGTGATTCTTAAAAGATAGCTTTTCTCACTTCGTTCATAGCCCCTCCCTTAGGAATGTTGGAAGGAGTAATTCAAATTTCGCGGTCTTTTCTGTGGGACTATAAGTATAATGAACCTTTTTTAAGCCAGCCTCTATGGAAAAAGGTGGGAGTTAATTGGAGTACAGACAGGCTGTGGGAAGAGGGACAGATGCATTGCAGGTCTCCATCACACACACACACAGATCTCAAGATATACACACAGACATATCTGATTTAAACTTTATTTTAAGAATAATCTATTTTTTTGTATTCTACATTTTGACATTGTTTTTGTAACATTTTGCTAATTGATCATTAAATCAATTTTGGAGGTTTTACACGAGAATTTAACAGATTTTTCTTGGAACTTTTCTCATCAATATGAATTATTGAAATATAGTTATTAATACAGAAATAACTCTATTTTTACAGTGGCGAGCCATTTGCCAGATTCTTTTTGTCCGAATATCGAATTTTTTTTCAATAATTTCTCCTTCCGCTTGTCGAGAGGGAATATCAGCAAAAACAGTGATTATTCAGACAAGCTTTCAGGAGAAATCGAAAAAGCTCATTTTCGGCATCATTGAATTGAACTTGGAAGGAAAAGAAAGATCAGAATCGGTGAGACGTTTGTGCACGTACAAGAAAAATCTGTTTCTTGATGACGTAATTTCCCGCCAAGAGAGGGAACGCGTGTTACATGAAGGAAGCCGTCTTACATTGGTAAGTTATGGATTTAATTCATGAATTATCCAGTGAGAGTGATTTAGAATTTAAAAATCTGTCAAAGTTTGTTAAAGATGATGAATTATGGTGTTACATGTTCAATGAATGCTTACAGGCTAATAAGAAAATACAAAAGTCAAAATTTTCATTTAAGAAATTCAGCAAACAGGTTAGGAATTTGATTAAGTTGATTAAAGTTTATGATACAATGATATCAGGAGTTTTTGAAAGCAATGTAGTTGGTACAAAAGAGGAAATAAAGGACAATAGTTTATGTACTAATTGTCAGATTTTGACTGAAAGGATAGATGATTTGCAGAGTGCAATTCAAATAAAGGATATTCAGTTGTCTGAGTTACAGAATAATGTAAAGTTTAAAGCAGAGTCAAGCAAGAGTTTAGAGATTAATGTTAATGCAGACTCTATGAATGTTACTGCAGATTCTATGCAGGAGCCTTTTGTACAAGATATGCGATTTTTCAAGGTTGATGACCAGGAAAATGAAGTTTTGCTTAAAACAAAAATATTGAATAAAGCTGCTGAATGCAGACGCCGTTTAGATATATTACAAAATGGTGTTCAGAGTGCCACGTGTAAGGCCACACCCAGAGATGGTGAGATACACGTCACAGGCAGAACTAAGGTTTCAGAGCAGACAGGAAATACTTCCCTATATACTACACAAAGGAAAACTTTGAAAGTAGAAAATACAGAACATATTTCTGAGCAATATATTCTTTCTTCTTCAAACAATAGTTTGACTGATTTGCCTTATGCTTCAGAAGTCAAACAGATCAGTACATTGATTGTTAATGACAGTTCAATCAATTTGAAAAACAATGATGAAAATGAGAGGGATGGATTACTTCCATCACCATCAGGATTTAGGAAAAAAGGTTCTGAGTCATCTCCAACATTAAAATATGTGACTTCACTTTTATTAGATGAAAGTGGAAGGCCATGGTTACATGGTTTATTAAATGGCAAGGATACTAAATGGTTAATAGATTTAGGATCTAAACTCAGTTTAACTAAAAACAAATTACATGTGAATATTGATTCTCCAAAATGTAATTTAATTGGTTTCAATGGAAAAGGAAATACAGTTGCAGTTAAAGTTTCTGGTGTGAATTTCGAGATTCCGGGAGTTTTAAAAACTAAAATGGACATCTGGTGTTGCCAAAATACAGAGAATATTTTAGGCATGGATGTGATTAGTAAATTAGATTGGATTATTGATTTAAGTAATTCTACTATATGGAAAGATTCATCTAGGCCCAAATCTAGGTTAATAGATTCTTCCATGTACAATAATGTTGGAAGTATTTGTACAGCAGTCGCTGACATTTCTTCAGATTTTAATTGGCCACACACAGGAACCAATCTCGAATTGGAACAATCGGTAAGAGCACATAAAAGTCTTTGGAGTCAGAACAAAATGGATACAGGTTTGTTTAAAGATATTGAGATAGAAATTGAGGGACGAGACCCTGAACCCCAAATTCAAAATAAGTTGCCACAAGAATCAATAGGTCCAGTTTCTGACATTGTACAATCATTTTTACAACAAGGAATATTAAAGAAGGCACAATCAGTGGTAAATAATTGTATTTGGCCTATCAAGAATGCTGATGATTCGTATTCTTTATCAGTTGATTTAAGATCACTGAATAAATGCATTACAAATAACAAACCTATTGTTCCTAATTTAAATTTAATGTCACAAATGGATGCCAAGGCCAAAGTATTTTCAGTACTGGAAATTTCCAATAGTCATTTTTCAGTACCAGTAACAAACAGTTGTCATTATAAACTTGCCTTCAGTTTCAATAAAGAAACTTATGCCTTCACTAGAATAATTCCAGAAATGGAAATCAGTGACGGAATAGTGCACGAGTGCTTGGAGAAAGTTTTGTCAAAATTTTCTAGACCAAAATGTATTTTCCAGTATGTGGACAAAATTTTGTTGTCTACCCAAAATACAGAGGAACATGTCACTCTGTTGACAGAGTTATTTACTCTGTTACAAACAGCAGGCTTGAAATTGAACACAGAGTCAGTTCAGTTAATGAAAGATAAAGTTAACTTTCTTCATATGCAAATTAGTCATGGACAGAGAATGTTATCACAGGAAAAAGTTAGAAACATTTCTGCTATTCCAGTTCCAACATCTTACAAGGCATTATATCAATTTTTGAGTGAGTTAAATTCTTGCAAAGAGTTTTTACAGGAATATGATGATAAAGTTAAACCATTATTTGATTTCCTGAAACAAAAAGATGTTGTGTTTGAAGAATGGTCTCAAACCCATACAGATGTTTTTGAAATGTTGAAAAAAGATTTGCAGAATGCTGTTTCATTGCATACAATCGAAATTGGAATGTCTATGCCTGTTTTATTGTCTACTAAGGTATCTGAGAATTCCATCTCAGTAATTTTATTTCAGGTAAAAGATGGTGAACCGAAAATAATAGGTTTTTTCTCCAGAGGTTTGACAAATATGGAAAAGACTTTTGACACAAATATGAAGCAATTGTTAAGTGTTTATTTTGCAGTCAAAGTAACAGAAAAGATTGTGAGATCTAGGATGATCATATTACGGACACCTGATCTGTCATTAAAAATTCTTTTCAAGAGAATTCATTCAGGAGAATTATATGACAAATATTGCCCATTTTTTAAAACTTTAAAATCTAAACCCATAGAGGTAGATGTGATAACAGAACATTCTCAGCTAAATTTATTCAGAAAGCCTATAAATTGGATTGTTAGAACAAGTGCTGAGAGATGCTTTGAGACAGGATTTGTTAATAATATTAAGAATTGTTCAACAGGTCTTTCTAGGTGTTACCCAAAGAATGGTTATACTATTCAGCAAAAATTCTACAGAAAATGCTGAATTGAAAATGTTAGAAGTACAGTACAGCACGCATTACTCTGAAATATTATAGAGGAGAAGTGAATGAATATATAATTCGCTTTTGTCTTCTGGGGTAATTTAAAATCTTTATTTAGTTTATGAAAACAAGATTTTATATTATGACTAAAAAAAGAGAAATTGCGTCCTGCCGTTTAAATACACAGAATAATAAATTAGAGTATAGGTAATTTTAGGAAAAATAGAGCAAAGTAAGGTAATTAGAAATGTTATTATTAAAATATGGTTTGTATGTCATAATAAAATATTAGAATTTTGGTATGTAAAATGAATAAGTAAATGAAGGTATATTTTGCATGTATTTAAATTCTCAATAATGATACTGCATTCTTTTTTAGGATCTGACTTGTAAGTCACCAAAAGAAAGAAATTTGATATTTCTAGACCTTCCAGATGGGAACAAAATCTTGAAGTTTAAGAATATCAGTTCTGGGAGAAGAATTGACAGAAGAGATTCATTCGTTATAATTATTGTTGTCATTTTAATGTTCAATAAAGTTTTTCCAACTTTACAGAGTGCAGGAAGAAGAAGAAGAAGAAAAATTCTCGAGAACCTCTGATAAGAGAGGACATTCTAAAAACAATGGACTTTTTGGGTTTTTTGACTACTGATGAAATCATTTATCCATCAGATATATTGCAGTTTTTATATATCATTTTTATGTGACAGGACATGTTTATTATATCAAGATGAGATATTTTTTTACACATCATTTTTACACTCATATATAGTGTATTTTCAGAGTTGAAAGGGTTAAACATCCCTACAATAGAGTCATTCTAGTTAGAGGGAACATCTGGTGTTAATTAAGACAGAGTACATTTTTCTTAAAGGTACATAAACAAGATAGGATTAACTTTACATTGTAACAGGTATTTAGTTTTGAAATCATCTCACTTATATGAACAAATTGAAGTTAAGAACATATTTTATGTTTAATTTTGACAAGGTTATTAGAAAGGTTTTATGGATTATAGATTTATGTTAAACACAATTTGGAGGGAAAATATGAAACAAATTTTTGAAGTGATATCTATATTTCAAAGTATTGTACAACAATGTTACATTTATGAATCATGAAATTAAGGGGATTGATTTATTTGGTAAAAGAAAAAGAAATAATAAGGGTGAAAATATTTTTTATGGTATATGAAGATGAAGGGTTATGAAATCACTTTTCCTTATATAGAATCAAATTTGAAAATATATATTTACGTCAATTATCTTAAGTTCTTTGAGGATGGATGAATACGAATGTGATGCGTTTGAGGTATAAATGGATTTAGAGTTAGATTCAGATTTATTTAATGATTTAATTTAAAATGATCAGATTGGTTAAATCAATCATTTTGAGAGGGAAATGTTAGAATATCAGAATTTATGAATGGTTGAGTTCATGTGATAATTGAATTATATATATAAATATATATATATTTAAATATATATATATCTTCTATGTATGGAAAAGGTGAAGTTATATAGGTTTTTATAACTTCTATAAGTTTATGCTGGTATAGGCTTTGTATGCATTGCTTGGGAGAGATTCATCTCACATGTGGATACAATTTAGTGTAGACCATTTCACCTCCCCCATCGTAAGAAGATTAGATTACAGTCTTTCCAAAGACACAGTTTCATTATGTTAAGAATATAAGCTGTTTCTTTACATTATTATATTTCTTGATTAGGATATTAATAAGAACACTGCATTTTAAATATATGTATATTAATATGTAGGATTTTATATGTTTAAAGGAAATGTATATATTGTAAGTTAAGTGATTCTTAAAAGATAGCTTTTCTCACTTCGTTCATAGCCCCTCCCTTAGGAATGTTGGAAGGAGTAATTCAAATTTCGCGGTCTTTTCTTTGGGACTATAAGTATAATGAACCTTTTTTAAGCCAGCCTCTATGGAAAAAGGTGGGAGTTAATTGGAGTACAGACAGGCTGTGGGAAGAGGGACAGATGCATTGCAGGTCTCCATCACACACACACACACACACACAGATCTCAAGATATACACACAGACATATCTGATTTAAACTTTATTTTAAGAATAATCTATTTTTTTGTATTCTACATTTTGACATTGTTTTTGTAACATTTTGCTAATTGATCATTAAATCAATTTTGGAGGTTTTACACGAGAATTTAACAGATTTTTCTTGGAACTTTTCTCATCAATATGAATTATTGAAATATAGTTATTAATACAGAAATAACTCGATTTTTACATAGACCCATGCCCCAAAAACACCAAAGAATGAGTTCCCCACGAAAAAAACCATACCAATCCCCCTATCTGTGCATACAGCCTGACTGACGAGGAAAGGAGGGGGATAAGCATGCAGGAGGGGGATAAGCATGCAGTGCTTACCTCCCTGCAGTGTTTCTAGTATATATAGTTAGTTTTGGTTTTTGGGTAGCTCACAAGACTCTATCACAATAGTACTATGTACTCCTTACTCATTCACATGGAGAGGGGTTAGGAAAGGCGCCTCTAAGTGCAGTATGCAAAATTTAATAAAGTGCACAAAGGGTTAAAAGCACTTACAAGATTGTTGGGTGTTAAAAGACATGATAAAATCAGGAGTCCTCATCTGTGGCATGTATCCATCCTCAGCATGGTGGTAGAGAGCAGTGTAGAGCCGTCCAGTAGCTGTAAAGCGTTCTAATGCGTGTTGGAAAGAGGAGGCAGCAGGGAATCCTGTATTCACTGCGGGACACACAAGACTGATGGTGTCAGTGTAGAGAAGGGGGTGTTAACGCGTTTCGGAGCATGTGCGGCTCCTTCGTCAGAGGTCTGGATGATCATCTCACCCGGGGCTGAAGTGAGGAATCCCATCCAAGCCAGAAACAGCAGCCAGGTGAAGACCAGGTGACCATGTCACAACCATGTGGTTCTGGTGTGTGCTTATCAGTCTATACTGCTCTGCAATGGTAAGAAAATGAAACCATGTAAAATGAATGCGTGTGAGTAATGAATGGAGCCTATATCAGTTGATGAGTGAAGTGATGAATGGTGTTGTGATGAAGTGTATGAACTAAAGAACAAAGAAACAAACCCGCAAAAAATGAAATTAAAGTAAGTAGTTGTATCCAAATCAAAAGTGGATGATGGACTATGTAATGTGCAAACTAAGAATAAACCCAAAAAAGATGTGGTGATAAGTATGACACAAACAAATTTACCTTGTGTGTGGGTCTGTGACTGGAGACATAGCTACTGTCCTGCTTGTGTGAATGGTTCATGTGAAATGGTCAGCTGAGCAGCTTATATCAGGCATAGGGCGGGTCCCCACCAGCACCATGAGCCCCAATAGGATGGAGAGAGGGAGTATGCTCAATGCTCAGGCAGGTTAATGCACCGAGCAGAGCATTCAATCATGATGCCGATGCATAGGAGGCAAGGCCCCAGCCCCCAACCCGTATAAGGAATAAGTGGGGGGGAGGGAAAAGACTGCCATGCATCGCAACCCCGGGGTCAGACAAGGCACCCCATCATCCCCACTCCCCCCGAAAAGGGGTCCCATCCATGGCGGAAGAAGGAGGTACACTATATTGTATCCCATAGAGTGTCAAATTGCTGGCAAGGAAAACCAGAATATAAAATTGTAAATGTATATGATGGTATGAAGGTATGGAAAGAGAAATGGCTCATTGTAAGGGAAACCAGAGTATAGAGTTATAAATATATATGATGATAGGAAGGTTAGAAAGAGAAATAACTCATTGTAGGGGAAATGTAAAGGAGAATGAGTGATAGACTGTTAATGTTAAGGTGTGGCAGGAATAAGTGGGGGGAAGGGAAAAGACTGCCATGCATCACAACCCCGGGGTCAGACAAGGCACCCCATCACCCCCACTTCCCCCGAAAAGGGGGCCCATCCAAGGATGATCATCTCACCTGGGGCTGAGGTGAGGAATCCCATCCAAGCCAGAAACAGCAGCCAGATGAAGACCAGGTGACCTTTCCATAATGTAATCTGCTATTTTTCAAATAAATTGAACAATTCAATGACTTGCCTCACAAAAAGTCCCATTTCCTTTCTTCTTCTTCTTCTTGTATACATATTAGGGATGGAGGCTTGTCATTGCTATAATTACGTTGTGTTAGGTCGCATCTATTATATTGCCAAATTAGGGTAGAAGATACCCACCTTTCCAGCGACCTGCCACACCTTAACATTAACAGTCTATCACTCATTCACCTTTACATTGGATGGACCCCCTTGGGGGGGAGTGGGGGTGATGGGGTGCCTTGTCTGACCCCGGGGTTGCGATGCATGGCAGTCTTTTCCCTTCCCCCCCACTTATTCCTTATACGGGTTGGGGGCTGGGGCCTTGCCTCCTATGCATCGGCATCATGATTGAATGCTCTGCTCGGTGCATTAACCTGCCTGAGCATTGAGTATACTCCCTCTCTCCATGCTATTGGGGCTCATGGTGCTGATGGGGACCCGCCCTATGCCTGATATAAGCTGCTCAGGCAGACCATTTCACATGAACCATTCACACAAGCAGGACAGTAGCTATGTCTCCAGTCACAGACCCACACACAAGGTAAATTTATTTGTTTCATACTTATCACCACATCTTTTTGGGTTTAGTCTTAGTTTGCACATTACATAGTCCATCATCCACTTTTGATTTGGATACATCTACTTACTTTTTCATTTCATTTTTTGCGGGTTTGTTTCTTTGTTCTTTAGTTCATACACTTCATCACAACACCATTCATCACTTCACTCATCCACTGATATAGGCTCCATTCATTACTCACACGCATTCATTTCACATGGTTTCATTTTCTTACCATTGCAGAGCAGTATGGACTGATAAGCACACACCAGAACCACATGGTTGTGACATGGTCACCTGGTCTTCACCTGGCTGCTGTTTCTGGCTTGGATGGGATTCCTCACCACAGCCCCAGGTGAGAGGATCATCCTTGTCCCTCTTCTTTCTTTGGATCCAAGGTTGGGCGCCACCATTTGGCCGCACTGTAAGTTACACACCTTTATTTTGAGAGATTGTTTCCCCGTTTAAAGGATATCCTTACTTATAGATATTACTGATTTATTTTCAGAGCATCTTACTCCTGATGATTGGCAAGAGCCATGAAACGTGCGTCGAGTTATATTAAACTGATGCTTAGACAATTTTGGCCTACCATGAAAAATCGATCATGTTCATTGAACTTTTATGAATGGATGAGTGTCCTTTTGTAATTAATATGTTTATTTATTATTTTGTATTCTATTCTGTATAATTGTTTTATATTTATGCAAATGTATTACACTGGATTGTGTCCTGTATTACAGATTGACACTTTCCATAATGTAATCTGCTATTTTTCAAATAAATTGAACAATTCAATGACTTGCCTCATACAAAGTCCCATTTCCTTTCTTCTTCTTCATTTTGCATACTGCACTTAGAGGCGCCTTTCTTTTCCTTTTTTATATCTTCAGAGTTGCTTCTCCTCTAACCAAAGTGCTGCCAGAAGTGCCACTTCATCACTATCATCCCTCTGACCAGCTACCCACCTCCACCAGAGCGCCCTTATCTCCTCTCTGTTTTATACCACATGGAGAGGGGTGCTTTGCCAAAGGGTTCGCCACTAGAGTTGCCACCTCATCCCTTTAAACCCGAACACATATGAATTCCACAGGTTCTGAGGCTAATTTAATGCAGATAAGGCACCAGGTGAGTTTAATTACCACCTTAATCAGCCGCAAAACCTGTGTAATGATTATGTGTTCAGTTTTAAAGGGATGAGGTGGCAACTCTAGTAGCGAACCCTTTGGCAAAGCACCCCTCTCCATGTGAATGAGTAAGGAGTACATAGTACTAATATGAGAGTCTTGTTAGCTACCAAAAAACCGAAACTAACTATATATACTAGAAACATAGTGTGTGTGGTTGAAAGGTATTCAAAAGACCAGCTGCTAGCACTGATCACATCCCCATATGCATGTGCACAAAAATCAATATATAAGAGTGCAGCGCTGAATCATGAAATATAAACAAATATCAAAAATCATTGAATCAAACAACATATAAAGTGCATAATTAAATGTCCATACAATAATGTGCAAAAAAGTCCATATTAAAACAATGAAAATTCCACAAATGGATGTTGATTGATGAACAACTAAATGTAATTGTGAAATCCTATATATAAAGTTTCCAGGCCACCAACAGATCTCCTCACTCGTGCCCCTCCCTCCCCCAAATGGGTATTGGCTCACCTCCGGGAATGCAACCCCCAAATAAGCAGGGTCAGAAACTCCTGTAAGCCACCCCAGGACTCAGTGAGATATCCAATACAGCTGGCTCCTAAACTTCTCCCAAGATCTCCTCCTCAATATGTCAGCAGTGAGGATGAGCTCCGGCGTGTTCGCACACTCCACGTGCAGAGCCCGCCAGGAAGTCGGTATGGCGCTGCGCTAATCACAGGCAGTGAGACATTTTCCCGATGTGCAGCTGCAGACATTGGGAAATCTCACTGGCTGTGATTAGTGCAGCACCGTGCCGACTTCCTGGCGGGCTCTGCACGTGGAGTGTGCGAACACGCCGGAGCTCATCCTTAGTCAGCAGCAGAACATATGCAGAGAAAGACTCCAATAACGCTTTGAATTATTTAAAACACTTTAACATGCGTTTAATAAAATGTACAGGGTACTCACAATATGCGGGTGCTTCCAGTGTACCACACTAATATGAAAATGGGTTTAAACGCAACATAAAGCCGCACATCCAAAATCTAGATCAGCTACTTAAATCGCTATAGAGCCTGAGTGCCTTCACCGTTCTAGCCCCTCCCCCAGGTGCTAGGACGGTGAAGGCACTCGGGCTCTATAGCGATTAATCAGATTGGGCTGCTGCTGTATAACAGCTAAGCTAATTGTGAAAAAGAAAAAACATATCCACAGCTATAGAAGTGCTGCCATTGTACACTACTGCTGAGGCTGTCCTTGAAAATCACATTGTTTTGTAACACCAAATACATCTTTAAAGTGGATCTCTGTTTCATTTTAAAGGCTTAGTTCACCAATACCAAAAAACTTCCTATGCAGATCTATGGATTAAAACAAACTGTACAGTTTTGAAAAACGTTAGATAATGTCCTTGCTATAGGTGTAGGCCACTTACATACCACATGAAGTCTGACTGGAAAACTCCCAGTATGTTGCTAGGACATTGCTATTACCGTTCACCCTCACTATCACTGGAGTGAGCTCTCAAATTCTGAGCTCAGAGCTACTGCATCAGGGGAGAGAAAGCACATGTGAGGGGTTTGAATCGAAGAAAGAACTCACTCCTGTGATTGTGAATGTGAGCAGTAATAGCTGAGCCCCTCTTGGCAATGTCCAGGGAGTTTTCCAGCCAGATATGATGTACATAAATGGCCTACGCCTAGGGTTGCCACCTCATCCCTTTAAAACTGAACACATATTAATTACACAGGTTCTGTGGCTGATTAAGGTGGGAATTAAATTCACTTTGTGGCTTACCTGCATTAAATTAGCCCCAGAACCTGTGTAATTATTATGTGTTCAGTTTTAAAGGAATGAGGTGGCAACCCTACCTACGCCTATAGCAAGGGCATTATTCAATTTTGGTCAAAGCTGCACAGATTGTTTTTATCTAGACGCCCCTTATCTGCATAGGCAGTTTTTGGTAAAGGTGGAGTTTGTGACATCATTAGCCTGACTCTCCACCTCAAACAATCGGCAGAAGCTTTGTATTTATTCATCATAGGCGTGCGCACAGGGGGTGCCTGGGCACACCCTAATCACGCTGTGCTGCGCAGATTCCCCTTACTGCTTGGCTGCAGAGAAAGGGACTGGGAAATCTCTGTCCTCAGTCCCTTTCTCTGTCTCAAAAGTGAGGCTGTTCAGACCCCTGATATTTCACCAAAGTCCCCCAATAGGGCTCCTAATAAATTAAAATAATAATAATAATATTAATAATAAATTATTGGAAAAAATAATACAATTGTAAAAAAGTTATAATAATAAAAAAAATAACTGACACCAATCCCTGCCCTACTGACACCATCTACTGATATATATATATATAGATTATATAGATATATAGATATATATATACAGTGGCTTGCGAAAGTATTCGGCCCCCTTGAACTTTTCAACCTTTTGCCACATCTCAGGCTTCAAACATAAAGATATAAAATTTTTAATTTTTTGTGAAGTGGAACGAAATCTATTGGATATTTTAAACTTTTTTATCAATTAAAAAACTGAAAAGTGGTGCGTGCAAAATTATTCGGCCCCTTTACTTTCAGTGCAGAAAACTCACTCCAGAAGTTCAGCGAGGATCTCTGAATGAGCCAATGTTGTCCTAAATGACTGATGGTGATAAATAGAATCCACCTGTGTGTAATTATGTCTCTGTATAAATGCACCTGCTCTGTGATAGTCTCAGGGTTCTGTTGAAAGCGCAGAGAGCATCATGAAGACCAAGGAACACACCAGGCAGGTCCGTAATACTGTTGTGGAGAAGTTTAAAGCCGGATTTGGATACAAAAAGATTTCCCAAGCTTTAAACATCCCAAGGAGCACTGTGCAAGCGATCATTTTGAAATGGAAGGAGTATCAGACCACTGCAAATCTACCAAGACCTGGCTGTCCCTCTAAACTTTCAGCTCAGACAAGGAGAAGACTGATCAGAGATGCAGCCAAGAGGCCCATGATCACTCTGGATGAACTGCAGAGAACTACAGCTGAGGTGGGAGAGTCTGCCCATAGGACAACAATCAGTCATACACTGCACAAATCTGGCCTTTATGGAAGAGTGGCAAGAAGAAAGCCATTTCTCAAAGATATCCATAAAAAGTCTCGTCTAAAGTTTGCCACAAGCCACCTGGGAGACACACAAAACATGTGGAAGAAGGTGCTCTGGTCCGATGAAACCAAAATCGAACTTTTTGGCCACAATGCAAAACGATATGTTTGGCGTAAAAGCAACACAGCTCATCACACTCAACACACCATCCCCACTGTCAAACATGGTGGTGGCAACATCATGGTTTGGGCCTGCTTTTCTTCAGCAGGGACAGGGAAGACGGTTAAAATTGAGGGGAAGATGGATGCAGCCAAATACAGGACCATTCTGGATGAAAACCTGTTGGAGTCTGCAAAAGACCTGAAACTGGGACGGAGATTTATCTTCCAACAAGACAATGATCCCAAACATACAGCAAAATCTACAAAGGAATGGTTCACAAATAAACGTATCCAGGTGTTAGAATGGCCAAGTCAAAGTCCAGACCTGAATCCAATCGAGAATCTGTGGAAAGAGCTGAAAACTGCTGTTCACAAACGCTCTCCATCCAACCTCACTGAGCTCGGGCTGTTTTTCAAGGAAGAATGGGCAAGAATTTCAGTCTCTCGATGTGCAAAACTGATAGAGACATACCCCAAGCGACTTGCAGCTGTAATCGCAGCAAAAGGTGGCTCTACAAAGTATTAACGCAAGGGGGCCGAATAATTTTGCACGCCCCACTTTTCATTTTTTTATTAGTTAAAAAAGTTTCAAAAATCCAAAAGATTTCGTTCCACTTCACAATTGTGTCCCACTTGTTGGTGATTCTTGACAAAAAATAAAAATTTTATATCTTTATGTTTGAAGCCTGAAATGTGGCAAAAGGTTGAAAAGTTCAAGGGGGCCGAATACTTTCGCAAGCCACTGTGTATATATATATATATATATATATATATATATATATATAATCTTAAAGCAGAACTTTACCCATATCAACTTAATAAAAAATAATGCTGTTTAACAAGAAACATACATTCCACATTAAAGAGGAAGTAAACTCTGACCGGGGTTACTTTAAATATAAGTGCCTGTACTGCCTAAAATCCCCAATACAATGTCTCACCCTGCTCTGCACATGCTCAGTTGTTCTCTATTTTTAGGCACTGCCAAATTTGTAGAGGTCAATCTGCTGACAGCCTAAAGCGGAATTAAACCCTCCTATCCTTTACAGCCAAGGATGCTGCATCTGTTTGATCTGCAACTGCAAACAGGAGCAATACTGGAGCCAGTTTACAGCACACACTAATTTTGGTAGCTTTATTAATAAAGTGGTTGTAAACCCTTACAGACCACTTTTACCTACAAATAAGCCTATAATAAGGCTTACCTGTAGGTACTGGAAATATCTTCTAAACCTGCACGGTTTAGGAGATATTTGCCATATACGCTTGCGCCGACGTCATTGGCGCATGCGCACTGAAGAAAGGGCACGATCGTGCCCTTTCTTCAGCAGCGTGCCGTGACAATCGGCTCCAGCGCGCATCCGCGGGAGTGACGTCACGTGTCTCTGGCCAGTCATAGAGCCGGAGTCCACGGCCCCGGAAGGAAGAGGGGTGAAGATGGACGTGACCACCAGCGGGGACATTGCGGGCTTCGTTTGCAGGTAAGTTGCACATAATGGGCTAGTATGCAATGCATACTAGTCCATTATGCTTTTACTTTGCAGGGAACAAAAGAGGAAGTAAAACCCATCAGATTTTTTTTTCACTATCTGTGTCCTATTGGGGAGATTTCCCTTCACTTCCTGTTCCATAGCCAATCAGGAAGTGAGAGGAAATCCCTGCAAATTAAGGGAATCCCTTGGGGTTCTTCATGTCACCAGAACTAGTGTCCCCATTTACAGATCTACCCTCGTATTCTGCTAAATGTTTTTGGTAAAAAAAATCCTGTTAAGTGTATAATAATTGGTTCGTGTGATCACGGACACATGTGCGCAAATGATCATGTACAGATGTGCGCAGGTGACATATGTGTGCAGATAATCATTGGGACATGTGATTTTACTGGGACATGTGTTTTGGGGACATGTGTTTTTACTATGTGAGGACATGTGTTTTGGGGACATTGTGTGTTTATTTTGTTTGTTTTGTGTTTTTACATGTGTGTAGGGACACTAGACTGGTGATCAGTGAGTAAAAAGCTGTAAAAAACAGTTCACACTCACTGATCACCAGCCGGCTGCAGCGATCCGCTCTCCTCTCCTCACTGACAACTTCCGTGTGAGGAGAGGAGAGCCGATTGCCTAGCAACCGGCTCTGTGTTTACATCACATGAAGGCTGTGATTCGACACGGCCGTCATGTGATCAGGAGGGCCAATCGCAGAGTCCTCCTGAAGATCGAAAATGCACCGTGTCCGGGAGACACGAGCGCATCGGGATCGCGCCGCTGCGCGGGCACGCGCGCGCGATCCCGCTCCTTCTGAGGGACGTTCCTGAACGTCCACTCAGAAGGAGAGATAGCCCACCCGGCCGTTTATGTGCAGTGGCTGGGTCGGAAGTGGTTAATAATGCTTATAGTGAAACAATAAAAGTGTAATATTCCTTTAAATTTCGTACCCCCAAAGCACCTTGTCCACATGTTGATGGGGAGAAGGGCCTCATCCCCACAACCCTTGCCCAGTGGTTGTGGGGGCTTATCGGAATCTGGAAGCCCCCTTTAACAAGGGGACCCCCAGATCCCAGCCCCCCCGTGTGAAATGGTAACGGGGTACAAATGTACTACTACCATTTCACAAAAAATGTGTGAAAATGGTAAAAAAAACACAATACACGACAAGTCCTTTATTAAAAAATAAAACTGTCCCACGGAGTCGTCTTCTTCTTCTTCTCGTGCTCCGATGGACTGAAAGAAAAAAAAAAGTCGCACACCGCCTACGATCTGCCTCCATGGGCCGTAATGACTGGCCGCTCTCAGGTTACAGCTCTTTTCTAACTGAGGGTGGGGCCACACAATGACGTCGCCAGGTGACCCCACCCCCCTCTGACGCACAGGGACATCCCTATGGCTTTCCCGTAGCATCAGAGGGGGCGGGGTCACTCGGTTATGTAACCAGGTGGACCCGCCCCCTCTGACGCTACAGGGAAGCCATAAGGATGTCCCCGTGCGTCAGAGGGCGGTGGACCGGGTGGCCCCGCCCCCCTCTGACGCTACGGGAAAGCCATAGGGATGTCCCCGTGCGTCAGAGGGGGATGGGGTCACCCGGCGACGTCATCGTGTGGCCCCGCACTCAGTTATAAAAGAGCTGTCACCTGAGATTACGGCGGGTGCCTTCCATGGAGGCAGACCGTAGGCATTGTGCGGCTTTTTTTTTTTTTTTTCATTTTCGGTCCGTCGGAGCATGAAAAGTAGAAGAAGACTCCGTGGGACAGTTTTATTTTCTTAATTTTTTTTAATAAAGGACTTGTCCCAAGGCGTGTATTGTTGTGTTTTTTTTTTTTTACCATTTTCACACATTTTTTGTGAAATGGTAGGGGTACGTTACCATTTCACACAGGGGGGGACGGGATCTGGGGGTCCCCTTGTTAAAGGGGGCTTCCAGATTCCGATAAGCCCCCTGCCCTCAGACCCCCACAACCACCGGGCAAGGGTTGTCGGGATGAGGCCCTTCTCCCCATCAACAAGCTACCCCAAAACACCCTCCCAATGTTGAGGGCATGTGACCTGGTACGGTTCAGGAGGGGGAGCACTCTCTCGCCCCCCCCTCTTTTCCTGTGGCCTGCCAGGTTGCATGCTCGGATAAGGGTCTGGTATTGATTTTTGGGGGACCCCACGCCATTTTTTTAAAAAAAATTGGCGCGGGGTTCCCCTTAAAATCCATACCAGATTCAGGTCTGGTATGGATTTTGAGGGGCCCCCCACGCCATTTTTTTTAAATTTTGGCGCGGGGTTCCCCTTAATATCCATACCAGACCTGAAGGGCCTGCTATGGAATTTAGGGGGACCCCCACGCATTTTTTTTGTTTTTAAATTTTGGTTCAGGGTTCCTCTGTGGGGGTCGGTTAATGATGCGATCGATCCCTCCCTGTGTACCGTCTCATATGCATCATTTGATGAGGCGGTGCGGTGGATTCAGAAGTTTGGTAGGGGGGCTCTCCTGGCCAAGACTGATATTGATTCGGTCTTTCGCCTGTTTCCGGTGCATCCGGATAGTGTTTGCTTGTTGGGTTGTCGTTGGGAAGGGAAGTACTTTGTTGACCGGTGCCTGCCAATGGGCTGTGCCATTTCCTGTTCCTATTTTGAGACGTTCAGTTCCTTTCTGGAATGGGTCATCAAGGACTTGTCCGGCCTTAGTTCCATTTTACACTATCTGGACGATTTTTTGGTTATAGGCCCCCCCAGGAGATCGGTCCTGTCTCATTTTGTTAGCAACATTACAACATATTTTTGAAGTTTTAGGAGCTCAGTTGGCTCAGGGTAAGACGGAGGGGCCTACTACGGTGTTGACGTTTTTGGGAATCATCATTGATACCAATTTGATGGAGTGCCGTTTGCCGTGCGATAAGCTTAAAGACCTTCGGGGAATGGTGGCCGAGGTTGTTCACCATTCCAAGGTGCAGTTGAGGGAGTTGCAGTCATTGTTGGGAATACTCAGTTGTGCGTGTCGCATTATGCCCATGGGGTGGGTGTTTTGCAGGTGACTGGCGGCCGCCATGATGGGGGTCAAGTCTCTGCATCATTTTGTTCATATTAGTTGGGAACACCGTGAGGACTTGCGGGCGTGGGACAGGTTTTTGGAGCAGTACAATGGCAGGTGTTTTTGGCTGGGGCCTACTGCCCCTGCTGCAGAACTGGATCTTTTCACCGACGCGGCGGGGTCAGTGGGTTACTTGGCTTATTTTAATGGCCGGTGGTGTGCAGATAAATGGCCTGAAGAGTTGTTGGGGTCCGATCTCATTCATAACCTGACGTTTTTGGAATTGTTTCCCATAGTGCTGGCTGTGGAGTCGGAATTTAAGAACCGGAGGGTTCGTTTTCGCTGTGACAATTTGGGGGTGGTACATGCAATTAATTCCCTGTCGGCTTCTTCCTTGCCGGTGGTCCGTTTGCTGCATCATTTGGTGCTGTTGTGTTTGCAATTGAATGTTTTTGTGTTTGCTGTGTATATCCCAGGGGTAGAGAATGAGGTACCTGATGTGCTTTCTCGCCTACAGTGAGATTCTGTCAGTTGGCACCGGAGGCGGAGCAGCTTGGAGTCCCATGCCCCGGTCACTTGTGGGATCTTGTTTTGACACCGTGATGGCGTTGGTTCAGCAGTCAGTAGCAGAAGCTACTTGGCGGACCTATGAGCGGGTTTGGCAAGAAAGGCACAAGCTGGTAAGTAGTGTCGGGGGGTGTTTCAGCGACAAGGAAAGGCTACATGCATTGCTGTATTTTCTAGGTAAGAACTGCGAGGAAGGGGTGTCTGTCGCTTCAGTGAACAGTAAGATGGCAGGCCTTGCCTTTTTGTTTAAATTGGGAGGAGTTGAGGATGTCACAAAGGCATTTATGGTACAGAGGGCTTTGCGGGGTTACAGGAAGGGTCGAAGTAGGCGTGATTCTCAGTGACCGGTGTCGTCGGGCATGTTTGAAGTGTTGTCGGGAGTGCTGCCCAGTGTTTGTTTTTCCCCCTTTGAAGTACAGTTGTTCAGGATGGCTTTTGTTGTGGCCTTCTTCAGGGCGTTACGGGTGGGGGAATTGGTTAGTCCTTCTAAGACGGTGGTTGATGGGTTGGATGGATGTATCGGTGCAGGGCGACTCTGTTACATTGCTTATTCGCAAATCAAACACCGATCAGATGGGAAAGGGGGCCAGGGTGGTACTTGGTGCAGTAGCGGGCCTGGCTCTGTGCCGGTTGCGGTAATAAGGGCTTGGTTGGGAAAACGGCCTGTCTGGCCTGGTCCTTTCCTGATCCATGAGGATGAATCAGCGTTCTCGCGGTTCACGGTTCGTGTCTGTGTTCAAAAAATGTTTGGGAGCGGGAGGGTTTTCCATGTGGGACTATTCCTCACATTCTTTCAGGATTGGGGCGGCCACAGAGGCGGCGCATTGAGGTTTGAGTGACCAGTTCCTGCAGCGTATACACCAGTCAAGAACAGGCCCGGAGCAAAGGGAACCTCGGTGCAGGGCCCATATGACTGGGGGATCACTGGGTTGGTTGCAGCTGGCTTTTCCTGTTAATGTGCAGGTTAGGGGTGGGGTGGCTTTCACTGGGCAATGTAAGGGTAGGGTGTGCGGCTTTGGTACTGGGTTATCCTTGGGGGGCAGGGGTAGTTTCATTATTGGGGTTAGCAAAGAAGAGGTAACAGCATAGAGAGTTTTCTTTCCCTCCCTCCCTATCTGTTAAGCTGTGAGGTTTTTTTAGGTTGCTGGCTGCAGGGGTCTCTGGTTCTTGAATGGTGGAAGGAATACAGTATAAGGTGTGGAATGTGTTGGGCCTATCTCGTTAGGGGTACCTTCCCTATCATGGTAATAATGGGCTAATAATCGGTCATCAGGCTGCATCGGGCAAGAATTTGGTAATAGATTGTCCCTGAGCTGGTGGAATCGCGGCTAGGGGCCAGGATGCCTAGGTGGTGGTGGTACAGCCAATGCAATAGTAACCTTCCTTCATGAACCTCAGACATAGCAGTCAGTTTAAGGCGAGTACAAAAAGTTGGGTTATATAGAAAAATGGAAGTTATTTTATAAGTATTTTTGTGATGGTTGTTAATAAAGGGGCAATAGGGCCATTTTATCCAGAAGATGTTTTGTATTTCTTTCTTAAGGTTTTATGGGTTAAAAATAGAGGGGTGGGGCTAGAAGGTGATGGCAGATCAGCCATACACCAGTCAAGCATGCTTTTCCACATATACATTTTGAGTTTCGGGTTGCAGTAAATGCTTGTTGTTTCGGGTTGCAGTAAATTCTTGTTGTTTCCATTCCCAGACACAATGGCACAATCCCATACATGTTGCTGAGTAAAAAAACAAATGCATTGGACATCCCAGGCAACAAGTGCCAATATTCATTGAGTTTCAAATGGTATAGAGCTAAACAGCAAATGTGTTACATCAGAAAGATCAGTCAAGCAAGATAAGCATGCACAGGTTAGTAGGAGATCAGTAGGAGTGTGTTTCCTGAAATATGCATTGTAACTCTCTCTCTTTCTGCTTGCTGGATCACAAATGTCATCCAAACTTCCAATGAAGGTTTACATCTGATGTGTGTACAGTATGTAGGCATTTTAGTAAGCATTTTTTTTTTTACATCAGCCTTTATGTGAGATAAAGGAAACAAGGAGGTGAATGCAACATCACCAATAACTGCATTTCTGGATTGCCAGATTAAAATAGACTAGTACAATTTTGTTGGACAATATAATGAACTACCATATTTATCAGCGTATAACACGCACAGGCATAAACAGCACCCCTTTTTTTAGAGGGAAAATGTTTTCACAGCCCCCTTTCCAGTACACAGCCCCCCATCCAGTATACAGCCTCCCATCCAGTACACAGCCCCCCATATAGTATACAGCCCCCCTCCCCGGTACACAGCCCCCCATTCAGTATACAGCCCCCCATCCAGTACACAGCCCGCATCCAGTATACAGCCCCCCTCCCCAGTACACAACCCCCCATCCAGTACACAGCCCCCCATCCAGTATACAGCCCATGTCCCCAGTACACAGCCCCCCATCCAGTATACAGTCCCCCTCCACAGTACACAGCCCCTCTCCCAAAGTATACAGCCCACCATCCAGTATACAGCCTCCCATCCAGTATATGCCCCCCTCCCCAGTACACAACCACCCATCCACTACACAGCCCTCCATCCAGTATACAGCCCCCATCCTGTATACAGCCCCCCCTCCCCAGTATACAGCCCCCATCCAGAATACAGCCCTTCATCCAGTATACAGCCCTTCATCCAGTATACAGCCCTTCATCCAGTATACAGCCCCCATCCAGTATACAGCCCCCATCCATTATACAGCCCCCATCCAGTATACAGCCCCCCTCTCCAGTACACAGCCTCCCATCCAGTACACAGCCCCCCATGCTGTACACATCCCCCCTCCCCAGTATACAGCCCCTATCTAATACACAGCCCCCCTCCCCAGCACACAACCCCCTATCAAGTATACAGCCCCCCATCCAGTACACAGTCCCCAATTCAGTATACAGCCCCCCTCCTAGTACACAGCTCCCCATCCAGTACACAGCTCCCCATCCAGTACACAGCTCCCCATCCAGTACACAGCCCCCCATCCAGTACACAGCCCACATCCAGTATACACACCCCATCCTGTACACAGTCCCCCTCCCCAGTATACAGGCTCCCATCCAGTACACAGCCCTCCTCCCGTACACAGCCCCTCATCCAGTATACAGCCCCCATCCAGTACATAGCCCTCCACCCAGTATACAGCCCCCCTCCCTAGTACACAGCCTCCCATCCAGTATACAGCACCCCTCCCCCTGCACTTCCAGGAGACCCCAGTCTCCAGCATCCAGCATTCTCTACAGTTAAGAAAAAAATCACTGCCAGCCCCTTCCACACTGCTCCTCCTGTGTCACATGACTGCTATCTCTGACGTTACATAGATGGTCAAGAGACAGCTCTCCTCCTCCAATCTAAAGCTAAAGCTAGGAGGAGGAGCGGGAGGAAGAGAGCAGGCAGAAAAAAAACAATGAGATATTTACAAGCTTTGTTTTATAATGACACTGACACAGGAGGAGCAGTGTAGCAAAAGGGGCTGGCAAGTGATGTTTTTATCAACTTTAGACTATGCAGGCAGTGCTGTCTCAGGGCCAGGAGAGGCAGGGCGGCCGGCCTGACACCCCCAAATGGGTGGCTCCCTTTGCGGACAGCAGGATCCCTGTCCCCTGTTGGTAAAACATAGTATTGGCGTATAACACGCAGGCACTGTTTGTCCTCTGTTTTCAGGGGGAAAAGGTGCATGTTATGCGCCAATAAATATCGTACTTATCAGGTTGGCTATGCTGCCTGTATGCATCCAAAAAGCTGTATGTACTATAGGCTCTACAGTAATGCTGTCAAGAACAATAAAGAAAAAAAGGAATCTTGAGGCTGTTATAACACAAGCTAGAAGATGGTATCCTTGGGAAGATTTCCTATCATGTTGAGTTTCCAGGACACGAAATATAGCGAATTCCCCCTGTAATGGAAATTTGTAAGTTCTGTATATAATTGTATTTTATTTTATATATATTGCACACTGCCCTCACTGTGCACACAGCACTAATGTTTTCAGTACATGTTTTACATTTTTTCGAATCCTGATTAGAATTAGCCTGCCCATGTAACGCCCCTTGTTACCATAAACGTACAATTGTAATATTAATGTGATACCTACGTAATCATGTGTATAAAAACCTTCAATTGCGTCATATTAAAGCAGAACAGTTATTTGGTAAGATGCTGAGCGTATCTTTTGTGTCTGTTCCCTACTGCAGTAGTTATTATTCATTTGGAACCACTAATCAGTATGAGGATAGGAGTTGCCTATCATCAATTTAACCAAGTCAGCGTGGTGAGCTTTGCCTAGGAGGGGTTTCCAGGTGGCTCTGAGTATCCGAAACGAGTAGCTTGAGATGATCCGGGAATTTCTGATATTTAGCTGGCTGAGGTAGGCCTTTTGCTTACATTTGAGTTATCAGACTTCCTTGATCGGTAAGGCATTTTCGGGACAAAGGGTACCTATTTTACTCCCCTTAATCGAACTGTATTGATTGGTGGTTATATGTTAGCCCTCTCTACTGTCCATCGGAGTGTTATAGATAAAAAGGGAAGAATAGTGCCATTCACAGGTATATGTAGTACATCTGCTAGATATGTAATAAGAATATTCCTGCGCTACCCAATTGGAAAAAGAAAAAAAAAAAAAAAAAAAAAACAAGAACTCAGAAAAATAGTAAAAACACATGTATGCGACTGGACAGCTGCATGCACCGAAGCAAGGGTCAGACATAAGCCCAAAATCAAACTGAGGTATAGGGGGGGAGGTGCTGCGCTAACCAGAAGAAAGCTGTAAATCTCTGTCTGTGGTCAATTAATAAATGACATAAAATCGCATATTAAATCGCATAAATCGCATAAATAAGTGTTGACACTAAAAACATTCAAGTCTTAATAATCAGCATAATGTTATGTGAAAAAAGTGCATAAAAAATCCTTTTCAGTTGGTATATACTAAATGACAAAAAAATCGCATGTAAAATCGCATAAATAAGTGTTGACACTAAAAACGCATAAATCTGGATAATCATGTGTAGGTGCACAAAGGGACATAAACACTACTTCATGTGAATAATTCTAAATAAAAATACATAGAATAAATCAGAAATAACCATCAAAAACATATCCTTATAAATGGTGCAAAACGTACAAATTGCCAGTGCTTAAAGGTGATCTAGATATCGCAAATAAAACACATCAATCCAACGCAATATGGATAATAAATAATATAAATAAATGTCCCAATAATAGTGATATAAAATATATTGTGCTGGCCTGCAAAACAAATGACCAATGACATGCCAGTAAGTGCAGCAAACTTAAAGTGCCAGTGTAAAAGTCATTGAAGGTGCAAAAGCAAGTTCTGGTGTATTCAACAAAACAGTGGGGTGTCTGGGATGCAATTCACTCAGTGTCCTCTTCGTGCATAAAACACTAATGTAAGCAGTGGCCCCTTACCTAGCGGTGCTAGGTCAACCGCATGAATTGTAGCTAAAACGCCAGGTCCTGAGCCTCCATCGCGTCCCTATATCCACGCTTGCCGGTGTTGGGTTATTCCAATGGCAGCTGATTACAAGTGGCTATGGTCGTATCAGGGGTCCTGGACCAGCGCGGATCCTAGCTCAGCCTCCACATCTCAGGTATGTATGTACAGGAATATGCAGGACAAAGGTACTTGATAGTGAAGTATGTCTTAACCAGGTAATGCTTTATTAAAAATCTTTAAGTAGATGTACTCACATAAAAACAATGCAGAGCAAACCTCTCTCCTACGAGCAGCGAACTCGTTCTGTGTCTAGCAATGTGAAACAGCCTATTCCGTCCCTACGCGTGTCATCACCGATCACGTGACTTCTTCAGGGGATGAGCAAAATAGGCTTATTGTGGTCTTAAATAGTCTCTCCCATAGTGATTAATGGGCGGCCATTTTCTCGTAGCCACGCCGGCCATTACTGGGTCTCACATGGGCGCGGCCATTTTGTAGGTTAGAAATGACACATGGGTCTCACATGGGTGCGGCCATTTTGTAGGTTAGAAACGACTACCTGATCTTAACAAAGCTAATAACTAGGTGTCTGATGGGCGCCGCCATTTTATAGGTTAGAGAAGACTTTATACTCATACCAAGGCAAATAGATACCGAATTGGCTGTATGTCTATGTAACGATATATTGCGTTGCTCATAAATATGGCTTAATGATATACAGAGGGGCTAATTGGCCAGAGACGGACGCATAGGTGGGCATATATTAAAAAAAAAGAGAGATCCCGCTGTATTGGAAGCTAAAAAATGCCAAATGGTCGGAGGCTACCACTAAAAGTGCATACATGGAAATTTTAATTCGTAAAAAATATATTGAAAGGTAATAAAAAGGCTAAAATTAAATTATTAAATAAAATATGATTAAAATATATGCGGGGTTAAGGTGCAAATAGCTGGAATATCCAGTAAAATTCAAATTAAAATAGCCGCGGAGGGATGATGGAATGGGCTATTTCATATCATGTATATATGAAATGCTTAGACTTCTGCCTCAAGAACAACTATTTCTGGTATGACAAGAATTACTACTATCAACAAACAGGAGTAGCGATGGGAGCTAAATTTGCCCCAAGCGTGGCAGGCCTCTTCATGGCCCAGTGGGAGGAACAGAATGTTTTTAGAGACAGGCCCACCGAACTAGCCATTTACAAGAGATATATCGATGATGTCTTTATACTCTGGAAAGGTGAACTGGATCAGCTCACCAGTTTTTTGGAAAACCTTAACATCTATGATAGAAATATTAAATTATCTTGGGAGGCCAGTGATGAAAAAGTGACATTTTTAGATTTAGACATCATACAAGAAAACGGTATACTATGGTCACGCACGCACTTTAAAACGGTGGACAGGAACAGTTATCTCCCTATTGAAAGCTGCCACCACAGGAATTGGCTGTTTAATGTCCCTAAAGGTCAACTTATGAGGGTAAGACAGAACTGTACCCACCTTAATATTTATCTAGAACAAGCAGAACTGATTGCGCAGAGATTCGCCAAGAAAGGCTACGACCAACAATTCATAAGAGACAAAATACTGGAAGTCAAGGAAATGGACCGAAAAGAATTAATCAGAGATAAAACCAGAAATGAAATGACATTAGCGGTAGCACCGATAATCTTGGACTTCAACGCTCAACACAAGAGAATTGAGAAGATTATCAAGAGACACTGGCATATACTTCTGGCAGATAAGGAATTACAGGATAAGTTACCCCCCAATCCCAGGTTCATTTACAAGAAAGCACCTACCCTTAAAAACAAAATTGTGAAAAACATAATTGATCCACCAAAGAAAGTAATCTCCTTCTTTACCCGGAATGGTTTCTTCCCTTGCAAAAGGTGCTTTGCATGTTTGAGAACTAGGCGCCCCAATGAGAAGAAGTCCCACTTTACGTCGACTAGTACAGGGGAGACATATGAAATAAAAGAATTTTATCTGTTGTAACACAGAAGGAGCGGTATACGCCCTAGAATGCAGTTGCGGCCTACAGTATATAGGCCGCACAAAAAGACCCCTTCGAGTTAGGATCAAAGAACACGTGAAGAATATTTTGAATGGGTATGACAAACATAGTGTTTCTAAACACTTCCTGCTGTGTCACAACAAAGACCCCACACAATTAAAATTTTGGGGAATTGAACCATATGTCAGACACTGGCGGGGGGGGACATAAGGTTAGGACCCTCAGCCAGGTCGAATCTAAGTGGATTTTCACCCTAGATACTTTTGCACCCAGAGGTTTGAACATCGAATTTGATTTGAACTGCTTTTTAAGCGATTTTTAATAGGAGTGTACATTACCAGCTCTCTTTTTTTTCTCTCACCAGTATTTTAAGAATATGCTTTGGCCCTCCCTCTCCCTCTTCTTATGCCCTTGGATATTTGTTATTATTAGTACATGTTGTGATTTATCATTATAGATTTATTCGCTGCCCCCCCCTCCTTCCATTACCTCCTTACGTCTCCCCCTCCTTTTTTCCCCCTCCCTTCCCCCTCTCCCTTTCCCCTCTCCCCCCACCACCTCTTCCCTCCCTTTCCTTATGATTGCACTGTAGTTGAGATTGTAGGTACTCTATGTGATATTTATACGAGTATACATGATATGAAATAGCCCATTCCATCATCCCTCCGCGGCTATTTTAATTTGAATTTTACTGGATATTCCAGCTATTTGCACCTTAACCCCGCATATATTTTAATCATATTTTATTTAATAATTTAATTTTAGCCTTTTTATTACCTTTCAATATATTTTTTACGAATTAAAATTTCCATGTATGCACTTTTAGTGGTAGCCTCCGACCATTTGGCATTTTTTAGCTTCCAATACAGCGGGATCTCTCTTTTTTTTAATATATGCCCACCTATGCGTCCGTCTCTGGCCAATTAGCCCCTCTGTATATCATTAAGCCATATTTATGAGCAACGCAATATATCGTTACATAGACATACAGCCAATTCGGTATCTATTTGCCTTGGTATGAGTATAAAGTCTTCTCTAACCTATAAAATGGCGGCGCCCATCAGACACCTAGTTATTAGCTTTGTTAAGATCAGGTAGTCGTTTCTAACCTACAAAATGGCCGCACCCATGTGAGACCCATGTGTCATTTCTAACCTACAAAATGGCCGCGCCCATGTGAGACCCAGTAATGGCCGGCATGGCTACGAGAAAATGGCCGCCCATTAATCACTATGGGAGAGACTATTTAAGACCACAATAAGCCTATTTTGCTCATCCCCTGAAGAAGTCACGTGATCGGTGATGACACGCGTAGGGACGGAATAGGCTGTTTCACATTGCTAGACACAGAACGAGTTCGCTGCTCGTAGGAGAGAGGTTTGCTCTGCATTGTTTTTATGTGAGTACATCTACTTAAAGATTTTTAATAAAGCATTACCTGGTTAAGACATACTTCACTATCAAGTACCTTTGTCCTGCATATTCCTGTACATACATACCTGAGATGTGGAGGCTGAGCTAGGATCCGCGCTGGTCCAGGACCCCTGATAGGACCATAGCCACTTGTAATCAGCTGCCATTAGGATAACCCAACACCGGCAAGCGTGGATATAGGGACGCGATGGAGGCTCAGGACCTGGCGTTTTAGCTACAATTCATGCGGTTGACCTAGCACCGCTAGGTAAGGGGCCACTGCTTACATTAGTGTTTTATGCACGAAGAGGACACTGAGTGAATTGCATCCCAGACACCCCACTGTTTTGTTGAATACACCAGAACTTGCTTTTGCACCTTCAATGACTTTTACACTGGCACTTTAAGTTTGCTGCACTTACTGGCATGTCATTGGTCATTTGTTTTGCAGGCCAGCACAATATATTTTATATCACTATTATTGGGACATTTATTTATATTATTTATTATCCATATTGCGTTGGATTGATGTGTTTTATTTGCGATATCTAGATCACCTTTAAGCAGTGGCACTTTGTACGTTTTGCACCATTTATAAGGATATGTTTTTGATGGTTATTTCTGATTTATTCTATGTATTTTTATTTAGAATTATTCACATGAAGTAGTGTTTATGTCCCTTTGTGCACCTACACATTAATATCCAGATTTATACGTTTTTAGTGTCAACACTTATTTATGCGATTTTACATGCGATTTTTTTTTTGTCATTTAGTATATACCAACTGAAAAGGATTTTTTATGCACTTTTTTCACATACACATGATGCTGATTATTAAGACTTGAATGTTTTTACCTCACATCTGCTAGATAAAGTAGTTTAGAGGCAAGAGGGTATAGGCACATGTAGAGAAGACTGACCAGTCATTATGGGCATTAAATTAAGTAAGGGAATGAAGGGTAAGAGACCCTCAAAAATGCCCAGCGCAAGAGGAGCACTATATATGAACCGAAGGTGCGGTTTCGCCTATACTGAGCCCCTAGATTAATGGTTAAAGTGAATTGAAATAGTAGGATATCCTTTAGATATTACGAGCGCATCACTTTATCTATTTAAAGTGGAAAGGGATCCCCAATGGGTAGCTGGGTTGCCACCAAAGTCCACAGAGACTAAGAATCATGCACAGTAAACAGCTAGAGAAACAGCTGTCTATGTGAGCAGGATGGATCAAGGGTGATATTAACACTAGACAGAAAGGGACATTTTCATGTTAAGTTGTGGGATGAATTTGGGGTCAGGCACACAACTAGTAAAGTCAAGAAACAGAGTAATAAGATTTAAAACATAATACTATATATGTGGTCAGAGAGGGAAGATGTGATGAGCACCGTGGCTGCCCGTCTGATCATAGAAGCTAGATATAACGGATATCTGAACAAAATAAAAGAAAGTGAGAGAATGATATGCATGTGTTGTGTACAAATGGGAAAAATGTAAGCGATTTTTAGAGAGATATTGGTGTATGTGTGTGAGTGTTGGGAGCTTTAGTTCTATTGCTTGTGTGTGTCATATACGCAGATGTGACCCCCTCCTTTGTGCTCTCATGAAAGAATGTGGCTGGGATGAGAGGTCAGTGATAAGCTGGAAGGACACCATGCCAATTCCAGTTTTTTTAGACAAAACATTTATAACAAAATGTGCCGGGTTAACGAATCTAATGGTAAACAATGTGATCACAATTATTTTTTTAATCTGTTTTCCAGACATGGTAAAATGAAGGTTACATTTAACCGTGTATTACACAAATTGAATATCCTTTGATAGTGGAAACAGTGCATTTAAAAAAGGGAAATTAAGTAAAATTAATTAATAATGAGTATTAATTTCTAATTTGAGTTTAACAATTTTATTAATAATATAGATATATTGAAGCTGGTTTAGCCAACCTTTTGGTTGGAAATGAAATCCAGGTTATTGGGGAAATTTGTAAAAATGGGATTAGTTTAGTTTAAGATAACAATTTTTTGTAATTTTACATTTATACAATAAGCCCTTATTGAGAGAAAAAAAGATTAAGATGAGGTTGTTATTTGGAATACAGCTGCCATAATATTTAACAAAGCCAAGATGGATGGGATACATAAGAAGTTTTTCTACAAAAATTAAATTTTAAGATTCTTGATAATAACTTGATGTGCGGTCCATGATGTGAGAGTTATAATGAATAAAATGTAAATATAACAGACCCATCACATCAAGTCCACACACCCTGTTAGGATAGATGCCACCTGCAGCCAGTTGTTTTTTAGTTGTTGATGCTTTCTGGTCCATCATACGGAATGTTGGTCCTTTTTGTTTTTATTTATTTTTATTTTTGAAATCCAAAGCAGAATGTGTGGATTGTGAAATGATGTGCCCCTTTTCCTTGTAAGTGCAGTGTATAAGCAGAAGAATATTTTGGATTTATGGACATTTCTCCGTGACCGCAGGGTATTGTTAACATTTATTATAACATTGCCAGGAAAAAGTTGTCTTTTTGAAACATGAAACTGGAGTTCTTAAACAAACAGCATGATAGAAAACAAGCCATTGTAATATATTTATGCAAGCTGGACCCAGTAATGAAGGTTTCACCCCGATATATCAGAGCTGTAGCTTTATGCAAAGGTGCTATTAGACAAAGTTAGATATTGTTTTGGTCAAACATTTAATTTTTAATGGTCCGACATTCTGCGCAGCAAATATACAGCTAACTAAATGTTTGTCTAATGAAAGGTTTAAAATATGAGTTTGTTTATGTACAAATCTAACAATGAAAAACGCGTACATTTATTCAAAAGAAAGGAAAAACCACATGTGTTAAATTGATGGTGTAGGAATCAGCTGCTGTGAGCCCAGTGTAGGACACACTCCCTGAAGACCCAGATATTTAATCTTTTGTAGAGTTATTCCCGGTTTTATACTGAGTATGCAGTTTATCACCCAGAAGGATACTCTGTATTCAAAGTCATTGGATCCCTTTTCCCCAGCTCAAGAAGCAGAGCTCCATGTTTTAGCAAAGCCTGTGAGCTATAAAAAGTGTGTATATTTATATAGATAGTTGAGATATCGAGAGCTTTTGGTTCCATTTGAAGGGCCAGAAGTTTGTTTTTACTTCGGCAGGTAAACCAACTGTTTTGCTTGCATCTATCTAGCAAGGTTACTCTGTGGTATAAGCGAGGAAGCTGAGATTTCTGCAGTGTGTAAATGTGCTTTTACTATACAACGATGCTGTACATACAAAACTCTTACAATATTAGGAATACAATACAATACTGACCGATATCTATAACAAGCAAAATGCCTAGCAAACTGAACAGCCTATGGTCTATAATAGTACAAATACACTTAAAGGTTACTTATCCTCTGTTACTGTATGTTTGTGATCTCCATTGGCAGCGATTCTCCTGGAGCATCAGGCAAGTTTCTTCTATCATGAGTGGCGTCACATGTTACAGCATGATGGTGTGTGAGTGTGTGTGTGTGTGTGTCTCCCTACTCACCCCTTTTTATGTGTCAGGCTGTTTGCCATAGTTGCCAAACAACAGAAAACATGTCTGTTTACTGTAGCTGTAGAAACAATGGACTGTTGAAAACTGTATCTACGTACCCATTGTCTAATCAAGCCAACACCTGACAGTAATCTAACAGTCATTCTTTCAGTTTGAAAGCTGAAAGAACCTCAGAAAAGTATATTTCTTACTTGTTTACTGTAGCTAGAGAGACAATAGCCTGTTAATTGAACTGTCAATTAAATACAACAATGATATTTAACCCCATTGTATAAAACAGCATTTGTTTGAGAAATCTACTCAAGACAAACACTGACAATATCTCTATGACCAACCACTGTTGTGTAATGTTATGTCCCATGTATCGTAAGTCTGATTAATAAAAAAAATCATATTGTAACAAACGCAACACATTACGCCCTAGATTTTTTTTTTCTCAGACTACACACAAAATCTCTTCATTACTAAACTCATTCTAAATATTAATTTTCCTTGGATGCAACACATTCCATTTCTGTCACTGAGAAGGTGTTTCAGTCTTTAACTAAAAAGTTCATTAGAAAGTCCATTCTAAAGTTCTTTAGAAACAAGTCCAGGCTTGTAATACATCAAAGGCCTTGTTCTCCACAGCTCTTGTGATCTTCCGTCATTCTTTCCATTATGTAACCACTTTTCTCTGGTCTTCCTATGGATCAAATCAGAGACAGCCTGTGGAGTGGAAAACAAAGCGGATTATCGGTTCCTTCTAATAATACATAAACAGTAGATCCAGGCCCTTCAGCTAAAATCTCTCCTCTAAATGGCTTCTTGCCTGGATATCTGACTAACACTTTGCTCCTGCCTGTACCCACTTCTGATCCTCCCAAAGAACATCAATAGGGAGGAGAGGAAATATACTGATATTTCCCAGAAGATCACTGCTCTTTATTTTGGAAGGTTTGCTGTTATGTAGCCTCACTTTCCACTCTTGCTGAGAAGTATCCACTAACCAGTCAGAGTTCCAGCCACTGTCTTGAAGCTCATCTGTCAATGCAAATAAATAAACTTCAAACCTTCCTGCCAGATTCCCTCTCATTCCTAGATAGGCTTCAGCTTCAGATACGTCACTCTTGGTTTCTATGTCATGGGAAGCAGTAACATGGTATCTGTTAAGCCCTGTTCTTTCAGGAACCTTACATAAATACTGAACTCTGCACTCCTGCTGTGGAATCTGTGCCCCAGCCCCTACCATCCTCTCATATGGTGTGCTTTTTGCTATTGGCCTAGTATTTAATAGACATGTGCATTTGTTTTCGTCCGAATGCATTTTCGTCCGAATTTCAGGTATTTTCGTCATTGTTTTAACAAACGATAACGAAAGTGCAGAATCCGAAAAATGAAAGATCCGACATAAACAAATGCTTTATTTTCGTTTTCGTTGCTACAACAGTTCGATATAGATAGGAGATTTGACATGATGACAACAATCTGTGTCCATCAAACCTGTGGTCAAATGTGCCTAACCTTAGCTCTATTAGTCCAAGATTATTCTACATAGAGAGGAAAGATTTGACATAGAGAGAAAAGATTCGATGTAGGGGAGAAAAGATAAATAAAAATAATGATGATGATGAATGTTATTGGCTGATTGTAACCAAAGAGGAGGAGCAGTAAAATAGCTAGAACTAAATACACACGTACTTTGGCTTATGGTGTCTATTGAAAGTTCTAAGAAGATTCGACGGAGCAGGTAAACTATACGGCGTCTTACAGTTTAGCTGCTCCGTCTAATCTTCTTTGAATATTCGACAGACACCATAAGCCTTCAATGACAGATTCGACCTTAATTTGGATTTTCGGATGAATGCAATTTTTAACGAAAAACAAAATAAATAAAAACGAATTTCGGGAGTAACTGAATAAATGTATTTTTCCAACGAAAATGAAATTCCGAAACAAAATATTTCAGTGTGCGCTTGTCTAGAATTTAACATGACTGCCTGTGTGAGGACCCGATCCCACCCCCTTATAGGGCGTACACACGGTCGGACTTTGTTCGGACATTCCGACAACAAAATCCTAGGATTTTTTCCGACGGATGTTGGCTCAAACTTGTTTTGTCTACACACGGTCGCACAAAGTTGTCGGAATTTCCGATCGCCAACCACGCGGTCACGTACACCACGTACGACGAGACTAGAAAAGGCCGGTTCAGAACCAAGCGCGGCACCCTTTGGGCTCCTCTTGCTAATCTCATGTTGGTAAAAGTTTGGTGAGAGATGATTTGCGCTTTTTCAGACTCCTGGCTTTCAGATCGTTTTCTGCCGTTCAGTTTGTGCTTGTGGGTTTGTATCTGCTCTTCAGTGCGTGCAGCAAGTTCCACGTGACTTTAATTAGTCATTGTATTCTTGTTCGTTCGTTACTGTTTTTCAGGTCGCTCTTCACAGGCCTTGCTGTTCTTCAGTGCGTTCTGTTACTTCGTTCTGAGCAGCCGACCGTTTTCTAGCCATGTTGCGTATGCGTACTCCTCGTAGAGTTCGTGCTGTGCGGGGGCTTGGTGTTGGGGTCCTGACCTTGACACAAGTCCAGTCCATGAACACGGTGGGGAGGAGTTCATGGACCAAGAATTGGTTGCTTCAGCGTGACCAGTTCTCTCATATGCCTTTGCACCGTGAGATCCGTGAGAATATTCCTGATGATTTCAGGAACTTTCTCCAGATGACGGACCCCGTGTTTCACCGTTTGTTGGCTTCGCTGACCCCTTATATTAGCAGGCAGGATACCTGCATGAGGCAAGCCATCACTCCGGACCAGAGGTTGGTCGCTACCCTGCGGTATTTGGCGACAGGGAGAAGCCTGCAGGACCTCAAGTTCTCGACAGGCATCTCCCCCCAGGCTCTGGGGATCATTATCCCAGAGACCTGTTCTGCCATTATCCAGGTCCTGCAGAAGGAGTATATGAAGGTAAGATTTTTATCCTTTAATATCACATTTTATTGTATTGAATGTTTGCTATTATATTGTATTTCTTTCCTCATTCCCTAATTACCATGATTGGAATATGCTGTGAATGTCCCCTTTGTCCTCATGCATGCTGGATTTTTATGTAATTATTATTTTAGGTCCTTCATACATATTTGCCCTTCAATAACCTCCCCAGCATGGTGTCTCCTGGCCCTATATTCACCTCATGTAGTCACTTAACAATGTATTTTTTCTGCTCCATAGTAGTGCTTTACCCCAAACACCCCCTAAAATGTTTTGAAATGTTATTTTTGCTTTAAATTCAGGCAGAGTGCCAGAGGCTTTTTTTTGGTGGTGTCCCCAAATAATTTTTAGTAACCCTCCCAACCCCCAACTGCTAAGTCAGCAGTCTCTATCCTCAATCATCTATTTGCTGACTTTGCCAAACCCATACACACTATACCCACCTCTTTACTGGTCAGATTTATGGATGAATTCCCCAAAGCATGTAGTGCAAGGGCCTGCCTGTATACTTTCAAATGGTACTGTTTAAAGTTTTTGTATTCTATTATTATTTGATAGGTAATAGCAGAATGTCCAAATGTGCTCAAATGTGTACAATGTGTATTTATATCTTTGTATTATGACACTTCTTACCTGTCCAGTGGGCTGCCAATAGTGTAAATAAGGAGGGGCTGTTCCAAGTAATACCCATTATTTAGGCATTCATCTCTCAATGAAGTGAAGAGGGTTACCTGTCCAAGATTTCCACACACCCCCTATAATGTTAGAAATGGCCCATGAGAGGGGGGAGGGGGAATATGATAGGTGTACCTTATACTTTGGCGTTGTTAAATTCCCCTTAATAAATGCTATCTGGAGGTTGCCCCATAATGTTTGTGTCTAATCTGCTTGCCATGTTTCTGAGAAAAATAGTAATGTTTATTGTTTTTTCCTCAACAGTTTCCTTCCACGCCACAGGAATGGCAGACTGTGGCCTCCCACTTTGCCGAGCGGTGGGACTTTCCTAACTGCAGAGGGGCAATTGATGGGAAAAAAGTCCACATCGTCCCACCACCCAACTCGGGGTCATACTATTTCAACTATAAGGGGTTCAATAGTATAGTGATGTTGACGGTGGTGTCGGCTAATTACGACTTCCTGTATGTGGACGTGGGGAAGAATTACCAGATGTCTGATGGTGGAGTCATCGCCCAGACTGAGTTTTACAGGCATCTCCAGAATGGCAGCTTGGACTTGCCAGCTCCAGAGGACAATGTTGAAGGACTCCCATTTGTGTTCGTTGCTGATGAAGCGTTTGCGCTGGGGGACCACCTGATGCGGCCATTCCCAATGAGGACCCTCACCCCGGAACAGAGGGTTTTTAATTACCGGCTGGCCAGAGCCCGAAGAGTGGTGGAGAACACATTTGGAATCCTGGCCAGCCGGTTCCGCCTATTTCTGACACCCATCCATATGGCGGAGTATAAACTGAACCATATTATAATTGCGTGCTGTGTTCTCCATAACTTTTTAAGGAAAGATTCGGCCAACTATGCTGGCTCAGTTGGGCCTGAGGCCGGAATGATACATTAAACCACACTGACGGCGCTTAAAAGCGGCCGTCCTGGCTTGCCCTCCCTGAGTGCCCGTGATGTCCGGTTACGCTACCTGGAGTTCTTTGCGGGTAGGGGGGCTATCAATATGCCAGACAATCTGTGAAGCCTTTTTATAATAAAACAAAAAAAGAAATTCTTTGTGGACATTTACTGCTTGTGTTTGTTTTAGCTGACCCTGACAGAAATGTGTTGAGTCCAGAAAATGTCGTGATTGTGTAACCTTATTATACAAAGCACTGTTGGCTGTTATTTACTAAAATGCAAAAACACATTTCACTACAAGTGCAGTTGCAACTGCACTGAAACTGCACTTGTAGTGCCAAGAGGATTTGCCCTTAGTAAATAACCCCCATTTTCTCAGAAAACAACAATGACATCACCCCAAAAGTGTTGTAGCGTTGAGACAATAATCCACACATTCTTGATTAACAATCTTTTTAATACCTGCACAATCACATGTGCATTTACCAAAGATTTTTCAAACAAACCAACATGTTTGTTGTATAACAATTTTTGGGGCAGCATTATCAAAACTCAAAATGTCCATTTTAGATAAAACAGGCCTGTGTAAAACCAACAAGAAAGACACAAATCTTGAACTTACAAACGTCACATTTGGTAGAATTTGAAGGCAATATCACACATGAGTATTTAGGAACTGTGTTTGATATTGCGTTCAGATGGGGTGAAGTCACCCCAGGAAAAGCCAAATTTGGAAGATGCACACCAATTTACCAATGTCAACATGTGCGACCTGCCATCATGGGGGGATCAAGGGACGTGTATTGGGGGAGCAAGCCCTTGCTCACTGCTACTTTATTATTGAGGAAGGGGTTGCACCCCCAAATTGCGTCCATTGATCTCCCGTGATGGCAGATAGCACATGTTGACATTGGTAAATTGGTGTGCATCTTCCAAATTTGGCTTTTCCTGGGGTGACTTCACCCCATCTGAACGCAATATCAAACACAGTTCCTAAATACTCATGTTGTCTAGAAAGAACGTCAGGGGCGAGCGGAGTTACACGCATGCACAGTGTGTATAATGCGTAACACGCGTGCGTCTTACGTACGATCTGTGAGCGGAGGAAGGAGCATCGGAG
The DNA here is from genome assembly GCA_037952835.1 of Lithobates septentrionalis. Taxonomy (NCBI): domain Eukaryota; kingdom Metazoa; phylum Chordata; class Amphibia; order Anura; family Ranidae; genus Lithobates; species Lithobates septentrionalis. The sequence continues at coordinate 2,712,576 of JBBDGP010000609.1, read as the reverse complement.
GCGCCGATCGTGATAACAAAGGTAGGATCTAAACTTGGGCCTATACTGCTTCGAAATGGAAGCCTATATTGTAACAAGATTAGGGGAGTTTGGCCTGACATTTGGGTTTGTCTTGTGTTGTGTCTTGCAGAGAAAATGGATGGGTTCAATGACCACAATTTCCTCCCCCTGTTCATTGACAAATACAGGGAGCTGCCCTGTCTGTGGCAGGTCAGACACCCCCACTATAACCATAAACAGAAGAGGCAGGCAGCGCTGGAGAAACTGCTGGAGTTGGTGAAGCCGCTGGTCCCCACAGCAACCATCCCCTATTTAAAAGCCAAAATTGGTGGCCTGAGGAGCACATATCTTAGGGAGCGCAAGAAGGTCACAGATTCCCAGAGGTCCGGAGCTGCAGCAAATGACGTTTATGTCCCCAGGCTGTGGTACTACGAGAGACTGCGATTTCTGTCAGACCACACTGAAGTCAGGGAATCACTCTCTACTCTTCCTTCCACACTTCCTTCCATACCAGCTGAGGCTTTTGATGTCCAACCTGGGCCTTCCAGCCAGGAAGAAGTGGAGGAGCCCAGCTGGAGTCAGGTATAGCATTCTTCTACAGATTTCTGGTCAATAAATAAATGATGTTTACTAGATGTTATTATTGATCACTAATTGCTGCTTGAAAGTGTTTTACATATCAATAGGCAGTAGTGGGCACCCAAAATTGGGACAAGAATGAAAAATGCTGGGCTCAGAAGGATAGTCTGTTATATTTGTTAACATTCAATTTGCAGCAGTCAGGAGGTGAAAATTGTGTGTGATTGATGACTAAAAAACTAAAACTATGTCCCTTTTTCATACACAGGAAGACCTCAGCCAGGAGGAGGCTGTGGAATGTGGCAGTCAGGAGGAGGCGGTGATTAGTGGCAGCCAGGAGAAGGCGGGGCTAAGTGGCAGCCAGGAGAAGCCAGGGACCAGTCGCAGCCTGACTGAGTCTCAGGTCCTCCCCTCCGCCTTCCATATAAAAGAGCCAGGAAGACGACTCAGAGTCCCGTGCAGGATTCAGCATTCAGGCTGATCCAGGAGGCTTCGGCGTCCCTACGAGCCTTACCCACTCCTGAAGAGGCCTTTGCCTGCATGGCTGCCACCAAACTGCAGGGCATGCAGGAGGGTCAACGCAGGCTCTGTGAGGACCTTATGTATAAAGTGCTACGTAAGGGGGGTGAGTGGGGAACTAACACCCAAGACCGACGTGGTTGAGTTGGACCATCCTCCTCCTCCTGCTGCCACAACTCCACCACCACAGCCACCGTGTGTAAGGAAGCGTGGAAGGAAGACCTGAGAGTGATGACCCTGGGTTCAGTCTGGTCTGACAGAAGATGCAGTCTCTCGTATGACCACAGCCTGGGGACACAGATGTCATCTGCTGCTTTCCGGATCTCTGGGACTTCTGGACCAGACTGCCCTCCCTTAGATATGGACTCCTCCGGCCACCAATTTTGCTTAAAAATAGTTGATGTCTGCTCTGGGGGTCCAAGGCTTCGCCCACTTCTGCAGTTTCTCCAGCATTGCCTCCCTCTTTGTTTAGTTGTGAGCCCTTAATAAAACATTTTTTGGGGAAATTCTACTCTCCTGTGTGTGTTTTCATCCAAAAAGGACAGTTTGTTGGTGACGATTCAGGTACATTTCTAACATAAAATTTGAAATTAACAAGGGACAACAACACCAGGGGTGGACTGACCATTCGGTCACTCGGTCGCCGACCGAGGGCCCGACGTCAGGAGGGGCCCCATGAGCGGGTCAGTCAGCAGCCGCCCGCCGCACCGCACGAAAACCCCGTCCTCCTGGATTATTACTGCTCCCAGCGCCGCGGCCAGCCCGCTGCCAGAGCAGACCTCGGCTTAGGCTGAGAGAGGCTCTGTCAGCAGGGAGGGGCGGGGCAGGGAGCTCCACTGACGCTGTGACCCTGCCCTGCCCCACCCCTCCTCATGTAGTCTGAGTCTGTGTCTAATTAGAGCGTCTCTCCTGCACTTCTGAGAGCTCCGTTCTGGACCACAAAAATCCCCGCCCCTACCACAGAAAGCCCCGCCCCTACCGCAGAAAGCCCCGTCCCCTACCATAGAAAAGCTCCGCCCCCTACCGACGAAAGCTCCGCCTCTACCGACGAAAGCTCCGCCCCCGGACCTCTGAGAGCGGGAGGTGAGCCCGACTGGTCAGGTAGGTCCTTCTGCCTACCGTATATGCACGGCCTGTAGACCCCTTTTTTTTGCTAAACTATCCCTGGAAATGCTGTTTACCCCCCCTGTATAGCTGTGCATTGCTGAAAGTTTAAATTTTAAAACTGGCTACCTGGTTATCTCCTATAGTCGCATCCCCAGTCTCTGGTTATGTCCTGTAGTCGCATTCGCAGTCTGGTCATTTCCTGTAGTCGCATTCACAGTTTGGTTATCTCCTATAGTCGCATTCGCAGTCTGGTCATTTCCTGTAGTCGCATTCGCAGTCTCTGGTCATTTCCTGTAGTCGCATTCGCAGTCTCTGGTCATTTCCTGTAGTCGCATTCGCAGTCTGGTCATTTCCTGTAGTCGCATTCGCAGTCTGGTCATCTCCTGTAGTCGCATTCACAGTTTGGTTATCTCCTATAGTCGCATTCGCAGTCTGGTCATTTCCTGTAGTTGCATTCGCAGTCTCTGGTCATTTCCTGTAGTCGCATTCGCAGTCTGGTCATTTCCTGTAGTCGCATTCGCAGTCTGGTCATCTCCTATAGTCACATTTGCAGTCTGGTTATTTCCTGTAGTCGCATTTGCAGTCTGGTCATTTCCTGTAGTCGCATTTGCAGTCTGGTCATTTCCTGTAGTCGCATTCGCAGTCTGGTCATTTCCTGTAGTCGCATTCGCAGTCTGGTTATCTCCTATAGTCGCATTCACAGTCTGGTCATTTCCTGTAGTCGCATTCGCAGTCTCTGGTCATCTCCTGTAGTCGCATTCGAAGTCTGGTTATTTTCTGTAGTCACATTCGCAATCTGGTTATCTCCTGTAGTCGCATTCACAGTCTCTGGTTATCTCCTGTTCCCCTACCATAGAAAAGCTCCGCCCCCTACCGACGAAAGCTCTGCCCCTACCGACGAAAGCTCCGCCCCCGGACCTCTGAGAGCGGGAAGTGAGCCCGACTGGTCAGGTAGGTCCTTCTGCCTACCGTATATGCACGGCCTGTAGACCCCTTTTTTTTGCTAAAATATCCCTGGAAATGCTGTTTACCCCCCCCTGTATAGCTGTGCATTGCTGAAAGTTTAAATTTTAAAACTGGCTACCTGGTTATCTCCTATAGTCGCATCCCCAGTCTCTGGTTATGTCCTGTAGTCGCATTCGCAGTCTCTGGTCATTTCCTGTAGTCGCATTCACAGTTTGGTTATCTCCTATAGTCGCATTCGCAGTCTGGTCATTTCCTGTAGTCGCATTCGCAGTCTCTGGTCATTTCCTGTAGTCGCATTCGCAGTCTGGTCATTTCCTGTAGTCGCATTCGCAGTCTGGTCATCTCCTGTAGTCGCATTCACAGTTTGGTTATCTCCTATAGTCGCATTCGCAGTCTGGTCATTTCCTGTAGTCGCATTCGCAGTCTGGTCATTTCCTGTAGTCGCATTCGCAGTCTGGTCATCTCCTATAGTCACATTTGCAGTCTGGTTATTTCCTGTAGTCGCATTCGCAGTCTGGTCATTTCCTGTAGTCGCATTCGCAGTCTGGTCATTTCCTGTAGTCGCATTCGCAGTCTGGTCATTTCCTGTAGTCGCATTCGCAGTCTGGTTATCTCCTATAGTCGCATTCACAGTCTGGTCATTTCCTGTAGTCGCATTCGCAGTCTCTGGTCATCTCCTGTAGTCGCATTCGAAGTCTGGTTATTTCCTGTAGTCACATTCGCAATCTGGTTATCTCCTGTTGTCGCATTCGAAGTCTGGTTATTTCCTGTAGTCACATTCGCAATCTGGTTATCTCCTGTTGTCGCATTCGCAGTCTCTGGTTATCTCCTATAGTCGCATTCGCAGTCTTTGGTCATCTCCTGTAGTTGCATCCGTAGTCTCTGGTTATCTCCTGTAGTCATTTATGATATCTATGGCTATGCATATTTATTGAATCCATATTGAGCACTATATTTGATTGGCTGTTTGCTTCTGCTTAGGCCTGGCAAACACGCACAATCGCACATGATGATGACTTCATCATCATGTGCGTGATTGTGATTGTGCGTGTGTGCCAAGCAGAAGCAGCCAATCAAATATAGTGCTCAATATGGATTAAATATATAGTGGGAAGATTGTTCCTTCCATTGGTGATCAGTTAGAAGAATGTTCCTTACATTGGTGGTCAGTGGGAAGAATGTTCCTTACATTGGTGGTCAGTGGGAAGGAGGAGGAGGAGGACACACCCAAAGAGCTCTCTGTGAGAACCAGCCTTTTTTCAAGCCTGGGCGTTGCCTGCTAGTTTGGCCCAGGAACAATGCCTGATCCTGGGGGAGGCCCTGGGAGGGATCCCCCTGATGACACGGGGCCTAGTGAGGAGGAGGTGGAGGATCTGACTGTGGGTCCAGGCCCTGGTATGGATGCGAGTATCTTCAGTCAGAAGATTGTTGATCGTTTTAGGGAAATTGGAAGGGCTGAAGAGAAACTTCAAGTTTTGAAAGCTGAACATAAGAACTTCAGAGCCAAATACTTCCAGGCCTGGAGTAGAAATCGCACAGCCATGAAGCCTGAGTTACAGGAATTGGAGGAAAAGGTAAAGCAGCAAACTTTATTGTTGGAGAAGTTAAAAGCCAGAAGTGGAGCTTTTAAAGAAAAATTTGACAATGAGAAGAAATTTGCCAGCCAGTCGTTAGTAAGTTGCATGGATCAGCAGCCTCAGGTTATGGATGACCCGGGTCCATCTGCCATTGCACCTCTCCCCCATGTAAGGCCTTGGAATCGCCAGCGGCAACCAGCCAGGGGGTTGAGAGTGAGCATGGCACCCTGACCTTCATCCAGCAGATGGAGTCACCCCTGAGAGCAGACAAGTTTGCCATTTCTGATGATCCATCAGAAATCCCTGAGGATGAGAAAAAAAATAAACCAGGGAATGAAGATGGACCTGAACCCAAACACCCTGAACATGGATGTTTCTACTCCTGCATTTGCTGAGACCAGTAGTTCCTCTAGTTTTCTCCATGTGTTTCACACAGTATGGCTGACACCTGCAAAGAGATTGCCTCACCTGAGCCTCCCTGTGTTCCAGCAGAGCTGATTGATGCTGATGGGGGAGGGGATCAGCACATTGCACCATGTGCAGTGGAAGCCATGGATGTGTCAGACCAGCCTGCTGAAAGTCCTGTCCTGATGGAAGAGAACAGGCCAGCTGAAGATTCCACCAGCACAGCAGTGGGAACTGACACTGTTGGGAAGACTACAGGAAGTGTGAATATACCAGCAAGTATTAAGAATGACAGTAATGATAAAACAATGAATGTGGTGGGTGGTGGTGAAGGGGTTAATATTGCTGGGAAAAATAAAAATGACATTGCTCTCCCTGCTCAGCAGAGGAAAGACTCATCGATTGTTCAGACCAAATCTGTACAATCAATATCTGCTAGAAATGTGTCAGATGGTTCAAAACACACAAATGTTTCTTCTTCTGGGAGAAATGTGGGCAGTTATGCGTCTGTTCTGGGGAGTCGCACCAAGGAGGGTGGAGGGAATTTTGTAAATATTAGTGGTCAAAATTTGGGGGGGCTTGGTGGTGGGATGGTTGGTGGGTACAGGAGGAGGAATGTGGTTCAATTGAAGTGGGAGGGGGAGGGGACCCCACCAGTAAGGGGGAGGGTAGCTGAGTTGGTTCTGGAAATGGGGTTTAAAGCCTTGGATATATTTGCTTTGATTTGCCCAGTGGGGAGTTATGAATTTGATTTGTCCTTTGTAAAGCCTGAGGGTCTGGATTTATTTTGGGAGCGATATAGGAGGTGCAAGGGCCTTCCGCAGTGGAGTGGTTTGGTGCCAAAGGTGGTTTCCAGGCAGCCTCTGATAAAGTCGGTGACGATCCTGGTGCGCAACGAATCCATACCAGAGGCTGATTTGATAGTATGGCTAGGCCGATATGGTGAGGTCCTCGCTCCACTGCGGAAGGTCCTGGATGAACATGGAATATGGACAGGGGCCTGGACAGTGTCACTAAAATTGGGCATGCTGGGCAATGTAGTTCAACGCCTTCCCTGTTCAGCTTTTCTGGGGAGGGATAGGCTGACTATTTTTTACCAGGGTCAGCCTAAAGTCTGTAATAAATGTGGAGACAAAGGCCATTTTGCATCTACCTGTACCCGTAAGAAATGCTCACTATGCCAGGATCTGGACCATTTGGCTAAGGATTGTACTGAAATTCGGTGCAATTTGTGCCAAAAGCTCGGTCATCCTTATAGCCAGTGCCCGGAGGCATTACATAACTTGCCAGGATTGGAGGCTGAGTTGCAGAGACTTGATAAGGAGGATGAGGCCGCTAAAACTGTTATTGTCCCTCCTGTTTCTGTTACATCTGTTCCAGATTCTGTTTCCCCTAGTGATGTGGTCCCTGAGTCTGTCCCTCCTGTGTCTGTTACATCTGTTGTTTCGGATTCTGTTTCCCCCAGTAATGTGGTCCCTGAGTCTGTCCCCCATGTGGTGGTCCCTAATCCTACTGTACGTAGATCTTCCAGACTGGCAGAAGCTGCTGGGGGGGCAGGTTTGGCAGATCTTCACTCTCGGCCTCCAGTCCCTGTCCCTCAGCAGCACAAACGTGGTCGGGGGAATGTGGGGCTGCTGGATGGGGGTGGGGCTGATAGAAGGGTGTCCATATCCCATGTCTCACCCACTGTTGAGGGGGATTCGGATGATGAGGGGTGGGAGAAGTTTAGGAGGAAGAAAAAGAAGAAGAGGAAGACAAGTAAAGTGGTCATTTCTTCCTCAGAGTCGGACCCAGGAGGGGTTCCTCTTGGTAATACCTTTTCAGTTTTGTCAGGTGATGAGATGTCTTATATATCTTTCTCTTTATCATCCATGGATGAGGGGGAGTCACGTAGTCTGAAGAGAGCTGTTTCGGGTGATGAGAGTGTGGCAAAGGTTAAGAAACGACTACCCCAATCGTCCTGATGGCAGTTCCCACTCCGATAAAGGTGGCGACCATTAATGTCGCCAGCATTAAATCTGCAAGAGCTCGTGATTTTGCCTTATTTTTGCTCAGCGAGTTTGATGCCGAGATTTTTTTTTTGCAAGAGACCTGGCTCAATACTTTGGCCAATGTCCATCTAGCAAAAAGGGAGTGGAGATGCGGTCCCTCCTTTTGGTCTCTTGCGGCTGAGCCCTGCAGCGGAGTTGCGGTCCTTTTTAAAACCGATATGGTAACATGCCGGCGGGTAATTGAGGTAGAAATGGGGAGATGCATGGTCTTAGACGTCTCTGTTAGGGGGCAGGACCTGCGCCTAATCAATATCTATGGACCGCAGTCAAAATGGGGCAGGAAATGCCTCCTCACAGAGATCAAGCCCTTCCTTTTTACGTCCCAGCAGGTTGTCTTTGGAGGTGATTTTAACACCATAATTAGGCCTGAAGACAGGAGAGGCTCCATAGACAGGATGGGTTACGATAGCGTTTTTCTTAGAGATATGGTGAGACAAGCAGGCCTGGTAGATGTGCATATTAAGCACTGCCCTGGCAGCACGAGATTCACATTTCAGAGAGGGAATAGTCAGAGTAGGATAGATAGGTTTTTTTAAAGGAGAACTCTGCTTTCTCGGCTCCTGAGTTGAGGGCAGTGGAGTTCTCTGACCACTGTATGCTGTCTGTGACTCTGAATGCCTCGGACACTCCACCCAGGGGAAGGGGTACCTGGAAACTGAATTCGGCTCTCATGGAAGATGTAGAGGTAAGACAATCCTTTGAGGATTTTTTTCAGGCACAGGTTTCTATTCTGGACTTTTGCAGCAGTAAGTCAGAGTGGTGGGAGCTTGTGAAACAAAGGGCAATTGGACTTTTCAAGGCCATAAGTAAGAAGAAGCAGCTTGGTATGTACATTGCCTACCAGCATTTGCGGAGGAAGCTTGATCGTCTTGTCTCGTATAGAGGAGATCTCTGAGGTAAAGTTTCTTCTTAGGAAGTGTCAATACGACCGGCATGCCTCCTTGGTTCTGGAGAGGGATTATGGAAAATATCACTCGCCTGGTCCTTACCAGAACTGTAAGCAAGGCATAGCAGTTAAGACGGTCATAGGCCTGAGGGATAGTACGGGTTCCCTGGTGAAGTCCAGATCAGGGATCCTGGAGATCTTCAGGTCATATTACGCAGACCTTCTGGGAAGAAAGGACCTTTGTCGGGACAGGATGGAAAGCTTTCTGGATTCTACTCCAGGATTGGGAAATGGTACGTTGCCTTTGATGGATTTGACAGAACCAATTTCAGTGGATGAGGTTGTTCATGCTATAGAGAAGCTGGCTACCAAAAAATCGCCTGGGCCAGATGGGTTGACAGCTGAATTCTACAAGTGTTTTAAGTCCATTCTGGCTCCCTTTTTTAGCAGAGGTTTATAACAGCTGTCTAGAAGAGGGTTAGCTCCCTCCCTCCATGAGGCAATCCGCTGTGATTCTTCTGTCAAAAGGTAAAGACCCCTCAATGATTAAGAACTGGTGCCCCATCAGTCTTCTCAATGTTGATAGAAAGATCCTGGCGAAGATTCTTTTTTGGCACTTGTCGTCAGTAGCAGACGATTTGTTGTCCAGTCATCAGCACTGCTCGGTCCAAGGTAGAAGTACCTTTTCAGCGGTTTTAGCTGTCCGGGAGGCTTTGAAACGATGCAGGGCTGCTGGATGGAGAAAGTACTTGCTGGCATTGGATCAGGCGAAGGCTTTTGATAGAGTCAATCACCAGTACCTGGATTTGCTCTTGGTAGATACGGCCTGCAGGGGAGGTTTATAGATTGGCTGAAGACATTATATAGAGGGGCTGAGAGCTTCCCACTGGTTAATGGTTGGGTTGGACGGCTTTTTGAGGTTGGCTCTGGTGTGCGCCAGGGATGTCCTCTGAGCCCCCTGTTATATGTATTCGCAATCGACTCCTTCATAAGAAGGCTAGAGAGTGGATCTTTGTGCGGGGTGCCTTTGGGCATTGCTGGTGTGCCGCCTCTGAAGGTCGTGGCCTATGCCGATGATGTGTCTGTTATTGTCTCTGGAACAGAGGAGGCGCAGGAGGTGGTCTCTATGATAGAGCAGTACACGGAGGCTTCTGGTTCTAAAGTCAACCATGAAAAGAGTGAAGTTTTCTGGATGGGTGAGGAGAGTGAAAGCTTCGAACTTCCGGATGCCTTCCCAGAGCCCCAGCAGGAAATTAAAGTGTTGGGCATCAAATTTGGTCCTGGTGACTATGGTCATCGAAATTGGGAAAGCAGGTTGGTGTGTGCCAATGCAAAAGTAGCAAGCTGGAAGAAATGGAAGCTTTCCTTGAGGGAGAGGGTTGACTTGATCAAAACGTACCTGGTCCCAATCTTTTTATATGTCAGCTTCGTCTGTATCTTGCCAGCATCTCTCTATGCAAGGGTGTACAGCTGTTTTTTTCCAACTGTTATGGGGAAGTAGGCTGAACCTGATCAAACGCAATGTAACTTACCTGTCTAGGCGGGAGGGTGGCCTAGGAATGGTCAACCCAATAGTTTTCTTTTCTCTGCTCTTTTTAAAGTACAATCTTGGTAACATGCTAGCAGAGAACCCGCCGGGATGGGTGGGCATTTTTCAATCTTGTTTTAGGCCTTTTCTGCGATGCTGGGAAGATGGCGGGCCAGTGAAAAGTCTGAGAGTCCGACATGGCAAGCTCCCGGCTTATGTTGCCCCGTGTCTGAAAATACTTCGGCAGTGGCAGGTGACAGTGGAGGATATCAAGTCCCTCCCCAGGAAGCTTCTGGAGAAGAGGATTTTGAGCTCTGCTTTCAGTGCGTCACTGGCCTTAAGGGATTGCCCAGGCTCTGTAATGAGGGAGGGGTTGCATTTAATCAATTTAGAAAGAATCCCCTTGAAGTTTAGGGATCAAGCCTGGCTCGCTTTCCATGGAAGGCTCTGTCAGAGGGAACTTGAAGCATCGCCCTGTGGATGATCGGGATTGTCCTAGAGCGGAGTGTGTTGGTAAAGTGGAGTCTATGGACCACTTTTTGCTGCAGTGTCCCTTTTAACATAGAGGTGTATAAAAGGGTGGGGAGGGCTCTAGGCATCCCTTTTTTCTATCGCATGAGTTATGCGGAGTGGGTGTACGGGGCATTCCCGACTTGCTGGGATTTTGATTTGGATACACTGTTTTTAGTTAGTATAGTTGTCCGTTACTTCACATGGAATGCACGGTGCCAGATTACCCTGCGGAAAAAAGTCCTCTCTGTTGAGGTGGTGGTGCACGATATTCTGGGTGAGGTTGGGAAAATTCGGGGTCTTGAGAGGGGCAGGGAGCCTCGGGCGGTCTGGAAAAGGGCGTGGAGGAATATCAGACCTGCCTTTGGTGAACTGCCCATCTCTGGGTGAGGTGCTTCTTTTTCTGTTTCTTTCACTCCCTTAGCTTTTGTTGGTTAGTAGCTTCTTTTTGAAGAAGGGCTGCATGCATAATGGGTGCGGGTTTGTTTCTTGACCTCACAGTTTAGATGTCTGGTGTATTGGTGCGAGTTGTAGTAAGATTATCCCCAATAATGACATGTTCATGATGAGTTTTGTTTTTGCTGTAAAGTCATTTTTTGTTTGAGAGCAGATTTGCTATATTTATTTTCATTTATGTAAATGTATGTATGTATGTGTGTGTGTGTGTGTGTGTGTATATGTATATATATATATATATAATAGTGATTTTATGCTTATTGATTGCAAGACTTTTAATAAAGAAAAATTGGGAAGAATGCTCCTTACATTGGTGGTCAGTGGGAAGAATGTTCCTTACATTGGTGGTCAGTGGGAAGAATGCTCCTTATATTGGTGGTCAGTGAGAAGAATGTTCCTTACATTGGTGGTCAGTTAGAAGAATGCTCCTTACATTGGTGGTCAGTTAGAAGAATGCTCCTTACATTGGTGGTCAGTTAGAAGAATGCTCCTTACATTGGTGGTCAGTTAGAAGAATGCTCCTTACATTGGTGATCAGTGAGAAGAATGCTCCTTACATTGGTGATCAGTGAGAAGAATGTTCCTTACATTGGTGGTCAGCGAGAAGAATGTTCCTTACATTGGTGGTCAGTTAGAAGAATGCTCCTTACATTGGTAGTCAGTGAGAAGAATGCTCCTTACATTGGTAGTCAGTGAGAAGAATGTTCCTTACATTGGTGATCAGTGGGAAGAATGTTCCTTACATTGGTGATCAGTGGGAAGAATGTTCCTTACATTGGTGATCAGTGGGAAGAATGTTCCTTACATTGGTGATCAGTGGGAAGAATGTTCCTTACATTGGTGATCAGTGGGAAGAATGTTCCTTACATTGGTGATCAGTGGGAAGAATGTTCCTTACATTGGTGATCAGTGGGAAGAATGTTCCTTACATTGGTGATCAGTGGGAAGAATGTTCCTTACATTGGTGATCAGTGGGAAGAATGTTCCTTACATTGGTGATCAGTGGGAAGAATGTTCCTTACATTGGTGATCAGTGGGAAGAATGTTCCTTACATTGGTGATCAGTGGGAAGAATGTTCCTTACATTGGTGATCAGTGGGAAGAATGTTCCTTACATTGGTGATCAGTGGGAAGAATGTTCCTTACATTGGTGATCAGTGGGAAGAATGTTCCTTACATTGGTGATCAGTGGGAAGAATGTTCCTTACATTGGTGGTCAGTGGGAAGAATGTTCCTTACATTGGTGGTCAGTGGGAAGAATGTTCCTTACATTGGTGGTCAGTGGGAAGAATGTTCCTTACATTGGTGGTCAGTGGGAAGAATGTTCCTTACATTGGTGGTCAGTGGGAAGAATGTTCCTTACATTGGTGGTCAGTGGGAAGAATGTTCCTTACATTGGTGGTCAGTGGGAAGAATGTTCCTTACATTGGTGGTCAGTGGGAAGAATGTTCCTTACATTGGTGATCAGTGGGAAGAATGTTCCTTACATTGGTGATCAGTGGGAAGAATGTTCCTTACATTGGTGATCAGTGGGAAGAATGTTCCTTACATTGGTGATCAGTGGGAAGAATGTTCCTTACATTGGTGATCAGTGAGAAGAATGTTCCTTACATTGGTGGTCAGTGAAAATTATATAAAGTTAATAAAAGTAATTTAAAAAAAAATGTAAAGCACCCCCATGATCCCCACACATGCTCTATATGAAAAGCTTTATTTAGGATGAGCACATGTATGTAAACATGTGTCTATAGACGCAAATGCTGGACACGGGAGCCCACCTGCAAGGTAACCCCTCCCCCCCGGGAGAGCGCTTCTCCTAGGGAGTTATCTGATGTGGGGAGGAGCTGCGAGAGCCACCCCCAGAAGAGGAGGTTCGGGGCCACTCTGTGCAAAATGAGCTGCACAGTGAAGGTAAGTATGATATGTTTGTTATTTGAAAAAAAACAAAAAAAACCGAGCCTTTACAATCACTTTAATTTTGGAAAGGTACCGTTGTTGCACTTTCTTTAATGTAATTCTGTGAAGAACGCATGTAGTGTGGGCAGTGCAAAATGTAGGTGGGGATTTGTGTGGGTGTGGCTTGAGTGTGGGTGGGAACACATGAGCGGGGACAGGGGGCCCCAGGATCTCCTATTGCCCGGGGGCCCCATGAGTTGTCAGTCCGCCCCTGAACAACACCAAACAATCTCCTACAGATTAAATAGAACAACATATCAATGGTGTTGTGGGAACTTGTCACAAAAAACACACACAAACATTTTCGGGAGTACAAATCAAAATTCCAAAAAAAAAAAACACCCTTCAAAAAAATACAAACACAAAAAAAAGAATCTACATTAAAGCCAAAAAACAAAAATATGTTGTCAGATGTGAGCAATCAAAATATATTGAGGGAATCCAGATAAATAGTAACGAAATAAGTTTGTGAGAAGTGTGTGTGAATATGAGCAGCAAAACTACTATATTCTTGTCACATTATAAAGAAGAAGAGAGTGCGCTGTATTTAAACCATTTTTAACATTGCAGTGTGACGAAAGTGCTGTATCCATTGCGAACGCTAAGTTTACCAGAACGAGCTGTTCCGTGCCGGAATTTCTTCTGAGCATGCGTGGCACTTTGTGCGTCGGAACAGGCCACACATGGTCGGAATTGACGCGATTGGATTTTGTTGTCGGAAAATTTTATCTCCTGCTCTCCAACTTTGTGTGTCGGAAAATCCGACGGAAAATGTCCGATGGAGCCCACACACGGTCGGAATTTCCGACAACACGCTCCGATCGGACATTTTCCATCGGAAAATCCGACCGTGTGTACGGGGCATAAGTTTGCGTATCTGGTTCTTCAATAGCCCGTTGTATCTTTCAATCAAACCAGCTGCCTGTGGATTGTATGGGATGTGGCACAACCATTACACTCCAGAATCTTTGGCCCACTGCTGTACTGTTGATCCAGTGAAGTTTGAGCCGTTATCACTTTAGACTTGTTTGGGACAACCATAAGCAACGACAAGTTTCTGGAGCAGTTGAAGCGTTGCGGCTTGATCTGCACGTTTGCAGGGATGAACAAGCATAAGTCCTGAATAGGTGTCCACTGCAGTGCAACAATATCTCAGGCCACTGTTTCCCCGAGGCAGGGGACCAATGAAGTCAATCTGCCAGATCTCTGCAGGCCTCTCACCCCTCTTAATCGACCCTGGTGGAGTACTTTTGCAATGGCCATTGTCGCACTTCTCCACACACTGTACAGTTCCCTATTACAGTCTTTATCATGTCCATGGATATAGGCAATCCTCTCTGCTGTGCCCATTCATATGTTGCTTTCTGCCCCAAATGTCCAGATTGCTTTTGGGCCCAGTTGGCCAAGTTCATCAAGACAGGATCAATTGGCACAACTGCCTTCACTTTGGCGATTTCATCTGCAACTCTGTTATAGTTCTCAAAGTCTGGGACTAGGGGCACATGTGCATCAACATGCCCCACTTTTATGGTGAAAGAGTGAGCTTCCTTCCAGATGTAGTCCCAGAGTTCCTTGCTTCCCCACACCACCTTTCCATGAATCATCCATTCATTGGACTTCCACGTGGGCATCCAAGTTGTCAGTCCTTTAAAAACCGCCCAGCTGTCAGTGTAGATAGTGACATGGGAATAAGGATCCTCCTGAAGAGTCATCACCACAGCTTTCAACTCTGCATACTGACTGGACCCTCCAATTCCGGTCTCCTGCAGGACTGTGTCTGCACTTGGGTTGTAGGCTGCTGCTGTCCACTTACGTCCAGACAAGGTGACTATGGCTGAACCATCAGTGAACCACGCTGACTCCTTCATGTCTTCTGACAGAGACTCAAAGGGTGGGGCCTCTTGAATGGGGGATGACTGCACCACAGGAATTTATTCTTCTGGCCGGGTGCTGGTAAAAGTGACAAGCCCAGCCAACTGTTTTGAAATGTCTCTAATAGGGATGAGCTTCGTGTTCGAGTCGAACCCATGTTCGACTCGAACATCGGCTGTTCGACCGTCCGTCGAATTGCGAACGATATGGGCCGTTCGCGCCAAATTCGTGTGGCGCGTCACGGCCCATAATTCACTGCGGCATCGCAGTGCATTGCTGGCTGATGATTGGCCAAGCATGCACTATGACCCGCATGCTTGGCCAATCACAGCGCCGTCGGTAGAGAGAGCTGTAATTGGCCAAAGCCAGGGTGGCTTTGGCCAATTATGGCTCAGGGGATTTAGTACACGCTCCACACTATATAAGGCCGCCTACACGGCGGCCCTGTGTAGTGTGTGTTCCGGTGTGCTGAGACATAGAGAGAGAGACAGACAGTGTCATTTGATTTGAGTTAGATAGATTAGGCAGAACAGTAAGTCAGTTAGCTGCACTTACAGTGTATTGTGTATATATATGCATCCCTGGTGTTGCATATATATATATATATATATACACTGTATTCAGTTTAGCTAGATCCGTTCCTGTTATCTTCTATCTAGACTATTTACATTTGGTGCAGTGCGTCCTGCTCACAGTGTTCAGCTAGATCCGTTCCTGCTATTTACATTTAGTGCAGTCAGTGCGTCCTGCTCACAGTGTTCAGCTAGATCCGTTCCTGCTATTTACATTTAGTGCAGTGCGTCCTGCTCACAGTGTTCAGCTAGATCCGTTCCTGCTATTTACATTTAGTGCAGTGCGTCCTGCTCACAGTGTTCGGCTAGATCTGTTCCTGCTATTTACATTTAGTGCAGTGCGTCCTGCTCACAGTGTTCAGCTAGATCCGTTCCTGCTATTTACATTTAGTGCAGTCAGTGCGTCCTGCTCACAGTGTTCAGCTAGATCCGTTCCTGCTATTTACATTTAGTGCAGTGCGTCCTGCTCACAGTGTTCAGCTAGATCTGTTCCTGCTATTTACATTTAGTGCAGTGCGTCCTGCTCACAGTGTTCAGCTAGATCTGTTCCTGCTATTTACATTTAGTGCAGTCAGTGCGTCCTGCTCACAGTGTTCAGCTAGATCCGTTCCTGCTATTTACATTTAGTGCAGTGCGTCCTGCTCACAGTGTTCAGCTAGATCCGTTCCTGCTATTTACATTTAGTGCAGTGCGTCCTGCTCACAGTGTTCAGCTAGATCCGTTCCTGCTATTTACATTTAGTGCAGTCAGTGCGTCCTGCTCACAGTGTTCAGCTAGATCTGTTCCTGCTATTTACATTTAGTGCAGTGCGTCCTGCTCACAGTGTTCAGCTAGATCCGTTCCTGCTATTTACATTTAGTGCAGTCAGTGCGTCCTGCTCACAGTGTTCAGCTAGATCTGTTCCTGCTATTTACATTTAGTGCAGTGCGTCCTGCTCACAGTGTTCAGCTAGATCCGTTCCTGCTATTTACATTTAGTGCAGTCAGTGCGTCCTGCTCACAGTGTTCAGCTAGATCCGTTCCTGCTATTTACATTTAGTGCAGTGCGTCCTGCTCGCAGTGTTCAGCTAGATCTGTTCCTGCTATTTACATTTAGTGCAGTCAGTGCGTCCTGCTCACAGTGTTCAGCTAGATCCGTTCCTGCTATTTACATTTAGTGCAGTGCGTCCTGCTCACAGTGTTCAGCTAGATCTGTTCCTGCTATTTACATTTAGTGCAGTCAGTGCGTCCTGCTCACAGTGTTCAGCTAGATCCGTTCCTGCTATTTACATTTAGTGCAGTGCGTCCTGCTCACAGTGTTCAGCTAGATCCGTTCCTGTTATCTTCCTACTGACAGGCAGGCTTGTCTGGTTACAGTATATAAAGCTACCTGCAGAAAATTACAGGTGTTCTATCCCAGCTTAGTGCAGCTACAGGCCATCAGTATGTCTGGAAGGCCAAGAAGGAGAGGCAGACAGTCACAAGCCAATAAGAGAGGGCAAGCAGGCTCTGTGTCTAGTGCTGGTCGTGGAGACGGTGCATCCTCATCAGCACGTGGCCATGGGACACGCTTGGCCTTTTTTTCGGCAGCTGGCCGTGTTGAGCCGCAACATGCGGAAGACTTGGTCGAGTGGATGACCAAGCCGTCCTCATCCTCCTCATCCTCTCTCACCCATGCCCAGGGTGCTTTGTCTGGCAAAGCAGCGGCCTCTTCCCTCAGCTCAATGTCATCAGTGACTCCTTCCCTAGCTCCACCATGTCCTCCTGAGGATTCCCTCGAACTGTTTGACCACAGTGTTGGGTACATGCTCCAGGAGGATGCCCAGCGTTTGGAAGGCTCTGATGATGATACTGAGCTCGATGAAGGCAGTAACATGAGCACGGACAGAGGGGGTGCCCAAGAAGGACAGCAATCTGGCAGTCATGCTCCCCCTGCTGCAGCATACTGCCAGGTTTGCTCCAGTGATGAGGAGGGAGGGGATGATGAGGTCACTGACTCAACGTGGGTGCCTGATAGGAGAGAGGAGGAGGAGGAGGAGGAGGAGGAGGAGGCGGCACATCACCAACGAGGCAGGATGCCCTCCAGGGGCCAGCCTAAGGGCAGCACATTGACTGCATCACACCCCAAAGCTCCACATGTGCAGGGCGCTGCAGTCTCTGCGCGTTATTCAAAAAGTTCTTTGGTGTGGGCCTTTTTTGAGACAAGTGCATCAGATCGCACCGCTGCTATTTGCAACATATGTCTCAAGCGTATCTCGCGTGGCCAAAACATCTCTCGCTTGGGCACCACATGCTTGACCAGACATATGTTGACCTGCCATGCAGTTCGTTGGCAAGCGTATCTAAAAGACCCACACCAAAGAACAAAGAGGATCTCTCCTTGCTCCTCATCAGCTGAGATTTCCAACCCCACTAGACCTCCAGTCCTCTCTGAGACCTGCAGTGAGAGGAATGAAGGTGTAGAATTAGGTGTGTCACAGCCAAGTACTTGTGGGCAATCTGCTTTTGGTACACCGACGTCAGATTGTACCAGGCAAATTTCCCTGCCCCAGCTGCTGCACCGCCGAAAGAAGTTTGCTCCCAGCCATCCACATGCCCAGCGGTTGAATGCTAGCTTGGCAAAATTGCTAGCACTTCAACTGCTGCCTTTTCAGTTGGTAGACTCTGCCCCCTTCCGTGAGTTTGTGGAATGTGCGGTTCCTCAGTGGCAGGTACCCAAACGCCACTTTTTCTCACGGAAGGCGATTCCGGCTCTCTACCGGCATGTGGAAGGCAATGTCCATGCCTCGCTGGACAGGGCGGTCAGCGGTAAGGTGCATATTACAGGGACAGGGACGTTACCTAAGTTTCACGGCGCATTGGGTGACTCTGCTGGCAGCTGGGAAGGATGCAGGACAAGGTGCAGTAGTGTTGGAGGTTGTTCCGCCACCACGCCTCCAAAATGCTGATTGTGACACACCTCTCTCCTCCACCCCCTCCTCTTCTTCTTCCTCCATGGCCTCTTCCTCGGAACCAGCGGTGCTCCGTAGGCGTTCAAGGGGCTACGCAAGTACGCAGGCCAAAAGATGCCATGCGGTGCTTGAGCTGGTGTGCTTGGGGGACAGGAGCCACACTGGGGCAGAGGTTCTGTCAGCTCTGCAGGGGCAGGTTCAGAGGTGGTTGACGCCACGCCAACTTAAGGCAGGAATGGTGGTTTGCGACAATGGCACCAACCTCCTCTCTGCCCTCCGACAGGGACAACTGACCCATGTGCCCTGTTTGGCTCACGTCCTTAACTTGGTGGTGCAGCGGTTCTTGGGCAGGTACCCGGGCTTACAGGATGTCCTGAGGCAGGCCAGGAAAGTCTGTGTGCATTTCCGCCGGTCATATAATGCCAGTGCTCGGCTGACGGACCTCCAAAAGGAGTTTAACCTGCCCAAGAACTGCCTAATCTGTGACATGCCCACCAGGTGGAACTCAACGTTGGCCATGCTGCAGCGGCTGCACACGCAGCAGAGGGCCATCAATGAGTACCTGTGCGACTATGGCACCAGGACAGGGTCAGGGGAGCTTGGTTTTTTTTCCCCACGCCAGTGGGCCATGATCAGGGATGCATGCACTGTCCTGTCACCATTCGAGGAGGCCATGAGGATGGTGAGCACTGACAGTGCATGCATCAGTGACACTGTCCCCCTTGTCCACCTGTTGGAGCAAACGCTGCGTGGAATAATGGACAGGGCACTTGAGGCAGAACAGAGGCAGGAAGAGGAGGACTTCCTTAGCTCTCAAGGCCCCCTTTATCCAGACAGTGTTCCTGCGTGCCCGCCGATCACACAGGAAGAGGAGGAGGAGGAGGAGGAGGAGGAGGAAGATTGTGTCAGTATGGAGGTGGAGCCTGGCACTCAGCATCAGCAGCAGTCTTTAAGGGATCAGTCCCAAGAAACACATGGACTTGTACGTGGCTGGGAGGAGGTGGCTGCGGATGTTGTTGTCCTTAGTGACCCAGAGGACTCCGGACCGAATGCCTCAGCAAACCTACGCTGCATGGCCTCCCTGATCCTGCAAAGCCTGCGTAAGGATCCTCGTATTCCTGGTATCAAGGAGAAGGACCAATACTGGCTGGCAACCCTCCTTGATCCACGTTACAAGGGTAAGGTTGCGGACCTTATCTTGCCATCGCAGAGGGAGCAGAGGATGAAACATCTTCGGGAGGCCTTGCAGAAAGGTCTGTGCAACGCGTTCCCAGAGACTGGGAGGTTACAAACTCCTGTTTCTGGACAACGTGTTGCTGAGGCTTCGGTCAGTCAAAGAAGGAGCGGTGGAGAAGGTGGCCGTCTGACCGATGCGTTCAGACAATTTTTTGGTCCGCAGCCCCAAGGTATGATCGGTTCCAGCAACCATCGCCAGCGTCTGTTTTACATGGTGCAGGAATACCTAGGGGCAAGATCAGACTTGGACACCTTTCCCACCGAAAATCCTCTGGGTTACTGGGTCTTGAGGATGGATCACTGGCCAGAGCTTGCACAGTATGCAATTGAGCTACTGGCCTGTCCTGCATCCAGCGTTCTTTCGGAACGCACATTCAGTGCTGCTGGAGGCGTGGTAACTGATCACAGGGTGCGTCTGTCCACCGACTCGGTCGATCGGCTGACCTTCATAAAAATGAATCAGTCTTGGATCACCACCAGCTACCAAGCACCTGATGCTGATGTAACCGAATAATTTTTTTTGAAATCTCAGATCCCTTCAAAGACTGCCTATGCTGATGCTGAGTGACTATCCCTGAGTAATTATCCTCTTCCTCCTCAATCATCACGCTGATAGCTTGTAAGAACATTTTTGGTTCTGGGCGCCACCACCAGTGCCTAAGGCACAATTTTTCAGCCCCTGTTTAACAGGGGCGTGTAATTACAATTTTTGATGTAATACTTTGCAGCAGGGCTCGTTCCTGCATTCCAACTTGAGTGTCTGTGAGGGGTTGCAGTGTTGTGGCACCAGCACCAGTGCCTAAGGCCCAATTTTTCTGCCCCTGTCTAACAGGGGCGTGTAATTACAATTTTTGAAGCAATACTTTGCAGCAGGGCTCGTTCCTGCGTTCCAACTAGAGTGTCTGTGAGGGGTTGCAGTGTTGTGGCACCAGCACCAGTGCCTAAGGCCTAATTTTTCAGCTCCTGTTCAACAGGGGCATGTAATTACAATTCTTGATCTAATATTTCACAGCAGGGCCCTGTGAGGGCTTACAGTGTTGTGGCCACAGCAACACCTAAGGCCCAAATTTCTGCTGAGTATATAGGGCAGGACCCTACTTTCAAACATCTAACTTACAAACGACTCCTACTTGCAAACGGAAGGAGACAACAGGAAGTGAGATGAAATCTACCCCTAGGAAGGGAAATTCTCTCCTGTAAGAGTTAATATGGGAAAAACATTTCTCCTTTCCACTGATGCTTTCCAATCCTTGTTCCACAAAAAAACCCAAATTTTCAAAAAACATTTTTCATTGGGACAAAAAGTGAGGTGAAATCTTCTGAAGAGGAGGAAAGACAGCAAAACAAATGTCACAGGGGTGATAACCCTTCCCTATGTTTTCCAAAAAGCTTAAAAAAGATTTTTTGGCTGGAGCTAAACACGATAAAAATGTACCCCTTCAAAATTACAAAGAGATTCTACTTAACAACAAACCTACAGTCCCTGTCTTGTTTGCACCGCCTGTATACTGCTGTTCAGAGTATATAGGGCCTTTCCTTATTTTAATTTGGGTGCGGGGTTCCCCTTAATATCCATACAGGACCCAAAGGGCCTGGTAATGGACTGGGGGGGTACCCATGCCGTTTGTCTCACTGATTTTCATCCATATTGCCATGACCCGACATGACATTAAACCCGCAAGCAGTTTTAAATGAGATTTTTTCCTTTAAAAATGACATTTGGTGCAGGGACTGTTCTAAACATGGGAAACACGCGTCACTTTACAGGCATACTATAGACACCCCCCAGGTATGATATTTAAAGGTATATTTCACTTTTTTTTTTTTACTTTAAGCATCATTAAAATCACTGCTCCCGAAAAAACGGCCGTTTTTAAAAGTTTTTTTTGCATTGATACATGTCCCCTGGGGTAGGACCCGGGTCCCCAAACCCTTTTTAGGACAATACCATGCAAATTAGCCTTTAAAATGAGAACTTTTGATTTCGAACGTTCGAGTCCCATAGACGTCAATGGGGTTCTAACGTTCGTGCGAACTTTCGGTCCGTTCGCGGGTTCTGGTGCGAACCGAACCGGGGGGTGTTCGGCTCATCCCTAGTCTCTAACATCCCCAGCTGCAATACCCCCTCTTTCTTGAAGGTACCACTTCTATTTCATCAGTGTCTGGTTCTGGGCTACAACTGCCCTAGTGGTCAATCCATTATCTCTCACCTGCTATTGGCAAAGCAGTATGGATGGTGACAGTGTCCTTTCCTGTAATGGCCTCTACATGTTGAAGTGCTGTGTAGGCCCCAAACAGGTACTTCTCTAGGGGCGTGTATCTCTTCTGTGCCCCTGTCAGTTGTTTGGACCAAAATCCAATGGGTATTGCTCTCAGTCCTTTCTTTTTATTTGGCTGCCATAGACTCCAAGATATGGTACCATTCTGCTCCACTACATCCAGCTGAAATGGTACTCCTTGTCTCACGGGTCCTAATCCCTGATGCTGCAAAATAGCTTCTTTAGCAGCCAGGAATGCAGTCCGCTGCTCTGAACCCCATACGAACTCAGTCTTTTTTTCTGGTGACATTATATATAGGCCTCAGAATCAGTCCAAGATGTGGGATGAACGATCTCCAAAACCCCACAACTCCAATGAACTTCTGTGCCTCCTCTTTGGTAGTAGGGGGCGACAGACCTTGGATAGTTTGCACAACTGTCTCTGGAATTTTCCTCTGCGGCCCAGTCCACATCATTCCCAGGAATTTCACTTCTGTGGCAGGGCCTTGGACTTTGTCTCTGTTGATAGCCCACCCTCTGTTCTCCAAGTGCTCTATCAGCAGGTGCAGTACTTCAGTTACATCTTTTTTGTTCCAGAGATCATGATGTCATCAATGTAGTGGAACACAGCGACTTTTAAACTCAGGGTACTTAAATCTCAGGCAATCAGTCCATGACAAATCGTTGGAGAATGAACATAGTCTTCAGGAAGCACGGTGAAAGTGTACTGGTGGCCGTCCCACACCATAGCAAAATCGAAAAGAAAGCATTAGCCAGGTGCCACTTTGTTTAGACCTTTTGTAATCCACAGTCATTCTATATGTCCCATCAGGTTGCTTTACTGAGAACACTGGAGACGAGAAAGTACTTACAGCAGGTCTAAGGATCTCTACTCTCAACAGTTCTTGAATAGTCTCCCCAATTTCTTTGTGGCCTCCAGGAAGTCTGTACTGCTTGAGACAGACTGGCTTCTCTGGTGGAGGAATGTAGACAGGGGTCCATTTTGCATGACCTCTGACCACAGCCTTCACCACCCTAACCAGATACGCTTTATCAGGATACCCGAATGTGAATGTACCTCTTTCAGTCTGAATTGACTGACCTTGAAGTACATCCATCCCAAGAATATTTTCGGGTAACTCTGATACCAAAACATTTGTCATAAATCCTGATCCCTTGCCAATAGCCAATTTCACCTGTATCCTAACTGCTGGTGTGGTTTGCCCTCCCAAACCTTCTACATAAATCAATTCTCCTTTGTGATGGGAAGGATTACCTTGCAAAAGTGTAAATTCAGCTCTGCTATCAACTAAAGCCATTACATGTGTAGGAGAAGATGACTTCCCCACCATACAGTGACAGGTGCATATGGGCGTCGGTCTCCTGCTGTCACTGCCCTCACGGCTATTACAGGAGACTCACCTTCCCTTCATAAAGGATAAGGAACTTCCCAATCCCCTTTTCTGGTTCTCTCTAACTCCTCCCCAGGATAAAGGGATTTGGGTTCATGTTCAGTTTTGGGACTTGGTTTGGGGCTAACAGGAGGGGTCTGTTCTGTTTTCTCTAAGTCCAGACTGATGTTATCTTCACTAAGAGTAGTGTTTCTAACTCTGACAGTTTTCCCTACTAAATGTTTCCACCTCTTCAGCATTTCTGCAGTAGAAATGCCATCTATCTCATCTTTAGGTACTCCTGCCTTTAATAGGTCCACCCACATTTGTTTCCTAGAAATAACTAGCCTAGTTTTCTCTTCACCTCCTGTCTTCTCTACCCCATTCCCTTTCTTCTCTGTTCTTTTCTGCTTGTATTCTTCCTGTCTGGCCTTGACCTTATCTACTGCCCTGACAGGTTTTGTTTTAGTCTCCTCTAGCTCCACCAACTGGCTTAAAAGGGTTGTGGCTTCATGAATCTTGCTGTTTAATCCCAGGCCTCCCAACAAGGACAATAATGGAGCCCTGAGATTAAATGGCGCAGACTTCATCAGCTTAGAGCGCAGAGCAGACGTAAAGGGTTCCATATCTAGACCCATCCATTCTGGAAACGTATTTAATCTGGTTCTACAACCCATCTCACGTAACCTGGAAATACACTGTCCTATTGCTCTCCATGAGTAGGTATTTTCCAGGTCAGTAGGACTAGCGTATACTCGGACTATTCCATCTCTCACGAGGTCTAACAGTGAAAAATTCACGCTAAACTCTCGGGCCTTTCGCATTGCCTGCCGCAATTGTGGATCATGGGTTAACACTCCCATAGTCACTGCTTCCTTACCTGACAAAACAACACTGTCCGCTCCTTCATCCCATAAGCGTAGGAGCCAAGTCAAAAGGGGCTCCCCAGACCTTTGTTTGTATTGTTTTGCCAGCTCATGGAGTTCAGTTTGTCTAAACTCCCGTACTTCTTCAAATTCAACATCTCTGGGGTTGCGATAATGCACCTCCCCATCTGCCATATCCTCTCTATCATGTTGCTGTTTCCTATGCTTAGTAATGAGAGGTCTGGCATACTTTTTCTTTCACACTAGCAGATCATCATGCGAAATATCAAACTCTATCTCCTCATCCTCACTATCATTTTAGGAGAGCACATCCTCACAATCCCAATTTTGGGATGTGACAATGGCACGTACCCTGGCTTTACTAACAGGTTCACGGCCCTTCCTTTTCCTTAAGGCATTAATTGATTTGGTCATGAGGGCTGCACACCGCTCTTGCAAATCATCAGCCCGACTAGCAGTTGAACGCACACACTCTGAAGCAACTGCTAGCTGGTCTTTTAATACCTTAACTTCTGCCTCTGCCTTCTCCCTTCTCTGTGATTTAGTGTAAATAGCATTAAGGAAATACCAGCCCACTGTGGAAGCTGTCCTCTTCTCTTTTTTACTTAAATCCAACCCCTTAAGGCTAAAATCTACAAAATGATCTGAGACTTTATCACCCCAAGTCAGCTACAAGGGAGAAGCATACTTAACAAATTCTTTAGCAAGAGGCTCCCACTCATTGTCTCTGGCCCAGGTAGGTAAGCTGCACACTTCCTTCTGGCCTCCAGAACTCTCTGCAGCCTTGCTTTTCCTAAACAGCTTATGCAGCATTTTACCTAGCACAAGCTACACAACACACTACAGAAAAACAGGTCTGCTTCAGTTAAATGATAGCACAGATCGTGGCACGAGCCCCCAAATGTTTTGCTTGCGTCTATCTAGCAAGGTTACTCTGTGGTATAAGCAAGGAAGCTGAGATTTCTGCAGTGTGTAAATGTGCTTTTACTATACAAAGATGCTGTACATACAAAACTATTACAATATTAGGAATACAATACAAGATTGACAGATATCCACAACAAGCAAAATGCCTAGCAAATTGAACAGCCTATAGTCTATAATAGTACAAATACACTTAAAGGTTACTTATCTTCTGTTACTGTATGTTCGTGATCTCCATTGGCAACGATTCTCCTGGAGCATCAGGAAAGTTTCTTCTATTATGAGTGGCGTCAGATGTTACAGCATGATGGTGTGTGAGTGTGTGTGTGTGTGTGTCTCCCTACTCACCCCTTTTTATGTGTCAGGCTGTTTGCCATAGTTACCAAACAACAGAAAAAATGCCTGTTTACTGTAGCTGTAGAAACAATGGACAGTTGAAAACTGCATCTACGTACCCATTGTCTAATCAAGCCAACACCTGACCGTAATCTAACAGTCGTTCTTTCAGTTTGAAAGCTGAAAGAACCTCGGAAAAGTACATTTCTTACTTGTTTACTGTATCTATAGAGACAATAGCCTGTTAATTGAACTGTCAGTTGAATACAACAATGATATTTACCCCCATTGTATAAAACAGCATTTGTTTGAGAAATCTACTCAAGCCAAAAACTGACAATATCTCTATGACCAACCACTATTGTGTAATGTTATGTCCCATGTATCGTAAGTCTGATTTAATAAAAAAAAAAAATAATTTCCTAACAAACGCAACACATCAACCAAGCATGTTAAGTTAATTTGATTGGCTGTTTTCAGCCTTCCAGGTTCTTGCTGAGGTAGCCATACTAACATTAAAACTCACACATGGAAGCAGACCAGGCGACTAAAGATGCTGCATTTACAGCCCCGGACACTTGATGGGTCTGTGCAACTCGCAGATTCCACCCTAGTTCTGGCCCAGTATAGCTGGGATTAATAATTCAACTTTAAGGACCCCAGAACGAGAAGAACAAGTGGTCCACAGGGGGCAACATCTTATAAAACAGGACTTTGGAAAAGGTGATCATTTATGTCTGCCAAGCCACTCTTTTCCCTCCAGCTTGACACATGGACCGTGTCATCAGTCACAAGCAGTTATGGCTGCCTTAGTAAATGAGCCAGGGTTCTCCACAGTTGTTTTTATAACATACCACTTCTTGTTTTACCTTCTACCAAAGGTGTTACCAAAAGCTGAACATCCCTTCCAGAGATTACAAAAAGATATATCCAGATGCCCAAGTCAGGATCTTACGAGTATTCATTTTGTCTGTATGGACATGTTTTCTGGATGTCCAGTGGCAAATGCTACTGCAAAAGCCACAGTAAAAAGTGTTATCAGAAGTAGTTTGTAAGTACAGAGTACCAGAAAGTACAGAGAAAATCATTTTTCTAGGATAGTCCTTTTGAGGTTTTATTTTTACACTCTCTCTACTGTCTACAATGTAGCGGATAAAGTAGAGTAAGAAACTAGAAAACTTTTGCCTGAATGTTTTCTTATATTTTATCAAGCCCCTAAGGGGGATGTTGGACCCTCTCCCTATGGGGTTTGGTTTGGGAGTGTGTTACTCACTTGCTTATATTTTGTCTCAACAGCTGAAGTCCTCCATTCGGATCTCGCAGAGAATGTTGCTGATCTTTTAAGGTTTTTGACAAACTCATTTATGTGTTTTCTCCCCAATTCCAGATCCTAAAAGTTTGGAAGTATGTAAAACTAGAGCCAGGTGACTTGTGGATTAAGAGACATTTATATATAAGGAAATGTTTGGAGACTCAATACAGCATCTATTTCATGTACAGTTTTTGCAAAACTTGAAGGAAAAGTCACCTGGATCCACACCAGACTCTGAAAAAATGACTAAATTAAAGAAATCTCTGTGTTTGATTTGTTTCCCTCTTGTGATCATAGTCTAGGGTACTTTTTGATTCAATTACTTTAATTGTAAGGGATATATATATATATATATATATATATATATATATATATATATATATATATATATAGATAGATAGATATATATATATATATATATATATATATATATATATATATATATATATATATATATATATATATATATATAGATAGAGATATATATATATATATATAGATAGAGATATATATATATATATATAGATAGATAGATATATGATAGATATTTGTTTATTTATTTGAAAAGTAGTTTAGCCATGTTGAAGTCGTATTTGTCTTTTTGTACGTCTTCCATTTTATGTAGAATTGTCTGTGTTTACATATGCTAATAAGTCAGCATGCCAACAATTCAGCTAGAAGGCCATTCTGGCCACAGGAGTGTACAGCCAGTACCCTGTAAATATGTCTTATCAATCATTTGTTTTTCACAATGAAAAGTCATTTTGTAATGAAAAAGTTGCTCACCTATTATTTTCTCCACAATGGAGTTTTTTTTTTTTTTTGCCTCTTTGGCCAGGACTACCTCCACCTAAGCGTGTGGTGGTTCCAGGTTAAAGGTGATAGCAGGTATGGTTAGTGATCAAAATATTGATCAAAAGAGGGGAGACTGTAATGGAAATTTGTAAGTTCTGTATATAATTGTATTTTATTTTATATGTATTGCACACTGCTCTCACTGTGCACACAGCACTAATGTTTTCAGTACATGTTTACATTCTTTTGAGCCCTGATTAGAATTAGCCTGCCTATGTAACGCCCCTTGTTACCATAAACGTACAATTGTAATATTAATGTAATACCTACGTAATCATGTGCATAAAAACCTTCAATTGCGTCATAATGAAGCAGAACAGTTATTTGGAAAGATGCTAAGCGTATCTTTTGTGTCTGTTCCCTACTGCAGTAGTTATTATTAATTTGGAACCACTAATCAATATGAGGATAGGAGTTGCCTATCATCAATTTAACCAAGTCACCCCCAATGAGATAGAGACAGGAAAAAGGAAAATAGTCTGATTGGAGTTTTAACCCCAATAATATTCTATTCAAGACTTAAAGGCTAAGTTCACTCTATAAAATAATAAATGCACATATTTTGTAGGAAAAAATGTGCATTTATTATTATTATTATACAGGATTTATATAGCCCCAACAGTTTACGCAGCGCTTTACAATGTAAAAAGAGAGACAGTACAGTTACAATACAATAAAATACAAGAGGGTTTGGAGGGCCCTGCTCATAAGGGCTTACAATTTAACAGGGTGGGGCAAGTGGTACAAAAGGCTATAACTGTGGGGGGTGAGCTGATGGAAGTGATAAAAGATTAGTTAGAGGCGTGATAGGCTTCCTTGAAGAGATGAGTTTTCAGGGACCGCCTAAAGGCAGCCTGAGTAGGAGATAACCAGACAGATTGAGGTAGCAAGTTCCAGAGGATGGGAGAAGCTCTGGAGATGAGCATGGGAGAAGGAGATATGGGAGTTTGAGAGCAGCAGATCTTGAGAGGAGAGGAGTGGACGATTTGGGTGACATTTGGAGTCAAGATTGGTGATGTAGCTCAGGGCAGAGTTGTAAATGGCTTTGTATGTTGATGTTAGTATTTTGAATTTAATTCACTGGGCAATTGGAAGCCAGTGTAGGGATTGGTGGAAAGGGGTAGCAGACAGGGAACATTTGGTAAGATAGATAAGTCTTGCTGCAGCATTCATGATAGACTGAAGAGGGGGTAGCCTATGGAAATGTAGGTCTATGAGAAGGGAGTTTCAGTAGTCAAGGTGAGAGATACCAAAGGGAGTGAATAAGAAGCTTGCTGGTTTCATAATTAAAAAGGGACGAATTTTAGAGATGTCACAGATATTAAAAGGGGAAGGGGAATGTGGGACTTTAAATGGAGCCGTGGCCTGGTAAGGCCACATGCTTCCATCCCTGTCAATATGTAGAAAAAAGGGCAGAGAGGGTGGGACTTTAAACGAAACACGTAGCAGCAACTGAGTAATTAGGTGGACATGTAAGAAGATATTTATTGGTACAAAACACTGATAAATACACACATAATATATATAAGGGAAATGGGGAAATGAATCCCACATCACCAGAATCCACCAGAATTAATGTATATACACAACATAATTTCAAGATAATGCCTGCATGGCCATGGCCTTTGCTATTCCCAGTCAGAGTTGATATAGATAAGCATGATTGTGAAAAATTCAATTGACCACATGATGGTACAATGCATGGCATATATTGTCTCTACGTGTTTCGTGGTGCATAACCACTCGTCAGGAGCAGGCATGTGATCTACAATATAAATAAAATGAAAAAATGGGTGTAAATAGTCTGTCATATAGCATAATGGGAGAGGGGGAACCCCCTACCACATGTTACTTACATGTCAGGTGGCGTCAGAGGGGGGCGGGATCACCCGTTTACATCACCGGGTGGCCCCACCCTCAGCTATATAACAGCTGTCATTGAGAAGAAACGTCACTCGCAGGGGGCCTCCCATGAAGGCGGAGCTGTTGCGGCTTTTCTTTCTTTTTTCGGCTCATCGGGCAGCATGAGATAGATCTACATCGCGGGACATTATTATTTTTTAATAAAGGACTTGTCCCAAAGTGTCTCTTGTCTTTTTTTTTAATTATTTTTGAAACTTTTTTTGTGAAATGGTAGGGGTATAATATACCCGTTACCAATTCACATAGGGGGGAGGCCGGGATCTGGGGTCCCCTTGTTAAAAAGGGCTTCCAGATTCAGATACAGCCCCCTGGCCGCAGACCCCACAACCACCGGGCAAGGGTTGTGGGGATAAGGTCCTTGTCCCATCAACATGAACTATGAGACAAGGTGCTTTGGGGGGCTACTCCAAGGCACCCTCCCCATGTTGAGGGCATATGGCCTGGTACGGTTCAGGGGGGGTGCTCTCTCGTCCCCCCTCTTTTCCTGTGGCCTGCCAGGTTGTGTGCTCGGATAAGGGTCTGGTATGGATTTTGGGAGGACCCCTACGCCTTTTTTTTTTTTTTTTAATTTTGGCACGGGGTTCCCCTTAAAATCCATACTAGACCTGAAGGGTCTGGTATGGATTTTGGGGGGACCCCTACTCCATTTATTTTCATTTGGTGCAGGGTTCCCCTTCATATCCATACCAGACCTGAAGGGCCTGGTATGGATTTTGGGGGGACCCCCACGCAATTTTAAAAAAAAAATTTGGTGGGGGGACCCATGCCATTTTTTTTCAATGAGTTTTATCTATATTGCCAAGACCCAACATTTCATTAAAGCCGCAATCATTTTTAAATTACTTTTTTTCCTTTAGAAATGTAATTTTGCTGTGGTACTGTTCTAAACACTGGAAAACTGCAACTTTATAGGCATACTATAGACACCCCCCAGGCACAATTTTTAAAGGAATATTTAATTTTTATTGTTTCACTTTAAACAGTATTAAAATTGCTGCTCCCGAAAAAACGGCCGTTTTAAAAAAACATTTTTGCATTGATACATGTCCCCGGGGCAGGACCCGGGGGACATAAACACTTTTTTATGACAATAACTTGAATATAAGCCTTTAAAATTAGCACTTTTTGTTTTTCATGTTAGTGTCCCATAGACTTTAACGGGGTTCGAATTTGCTGTGAACACCGCATGATGTTTGTTGTTCGTCGAACGTCCGAACAACCAAAGCTCAGCCTGAACTTATGCTCAGGCCGAACCGTTCGCGCATCCGTAATGAGGATACCTGATCTGTGAAAACAGAACAGGAAGTGAAGGGAAACCAAACAGGACACAGGCAGCAAAAAATAAACTGACAGGGATTTTACGCTCCCCAAGATTTGGCTATACATACTGTATACTTTAACCTTAAATATGTTTTGAATATGTCTAAACTAGGTTACCAGATGGAAAGAGGCCAGCACTCCATTGTTTATTTGTAGTTGTAGTGCTACCCCTGTAAGAGCCACTCAATAGGATGGGACCTCTGTTCTTTGTATCGAACTTCTCAAGAACCTTAGCTCTTATGACGCACCAAGTTGAGTGTACAAAAATACAATATCAAAGGAAATCACAGGATATAATACTTAGTACCCAATAGTAGTGCTATATCAAAGAAAACAGGCACCAAACCAGGTAGTAAAGGCAAGCTTAATATATTGTCACCCAATAAGGTTGGTATCTTGGCAAGCATAAAATGGATTAACAATGGTAATAACACAATTTAGCATACAGTATGATTAACTGTAGGGACTAGGCATATGATGACATCCAGATCAGGATAAAAATGAGCCAGACCACCTCAAGTGCAGCAGTGAGGGGATTTAAAGTTTAATCTACCAAGTGCTTTAACTATACTGCCAGAGCAAATTTATGGAGGCAATGCTAGTCCTAGACTGACTGGGTATGCACGATTCAAAAGAAAAGATGGATAGTAGTGGAGGTGGCAGGGCAACAAAGGGAGCTTGCAGAATAATTATTGTGGGAGAGGCAGTCATTTGAGATGTTCTTCTACAGCCTATAATTGGGGCCCTTAAAGAGTGTCTTTGTACTTAACGACTGTCCCAGTTAACCTACATGCAGTATAGGTACTTATAATCTCAGCACAGGTGCAAGGTAGATGTGGTACAAATAAGGTAAAGATTCAGTATAATGTAGTATAGGGTTGGTATAAGTGCATTCTAAGTTTGGAATAAGTACAGTATGAGTTTATTATGGATTAGGTACCCCTGATGTCCTGCCCTCAGTGGCTCAGTTACTGCTAGCAGTATCAGCACTGGGCAAATGGCCCTCTCATCAGTCCCCAGGATGCTGTGGTGGCCTCTCATTGTAGAAGGGGAAACCTTCTCAGTCTCTCCCTGAATGCCTCAGTGGTGGGAAGCAGAGGGTGAGTGGTCTCTCCATTCTCCCTGCAGCAGCGGTGAAGGCGCTGTGATGTGGGTGGTGCTGTCCACAGGTGTCCTCACTCCCAGTCTCAGTCTTGGATCCCCACTGGTATGTTCTCCCGCTAGCAGGTGATTATCCAGACAAATGTCCTCTCTCTCTCTAACTGCCAGGTCACCTGGGACAAGGTGACAGATGCACTCTGTAGGAGTCGGAAGTGCACCGCTAAGGTAGTGGACCCTGGGACTGACTGCTGCGGATTGAACCCTGGAAGGTTCAGGAAGCAGGTCTACAGGATAACTAACATGGATCCCAGTGGGAGATAGAGCATAGATTCCCCAGGGCACGGAGTCTAAGAGCCAACAGGTGTTCACCAGAGCCTCTAGTGGTGAGGATGGACTGCGCTACAGTCTGGCTCCAGGTCGCGGCCCCCAGAGTCTCGCAGCTCACGCTCCCCGTAGACTACAGGAGAAGAGAAAGGAGGCAGCAGGCTGGAACGACAGGGAAGTAAGGGGTAAGCCAAAGGTCAGGGCGACTAGCAGACAAGGATAAACATAACACGCCAAAGGTCAGGGCAACAAGCAGACAGGGAGAGTCGAGAACAGTCCAAAGTCGGTAACAGGAATCAGGCAAAGGAAACACATCAAGTACACATGGAGGCTAACACACAATGGTTGATCAGCACTGCTGGCTTGCAGTGCACAGGTTAATATAGGGTTCCCTGATAGGGCCTGGGGTGGGGCCATGCTTAGAGGAGAGGTTATAAAACCAGTCAGGTGAGAGGCAGCTGGTCTTTAGAGATGAACACATGGAGACGGGTAAGCTGACAGAGAAACCTCTATTGCATAACCATGACAGAACCCCCCTCTTATGAGGCCTCCCCTTCCCCCGCCTGGGCCCTGGCTTAAAGGGAAACTCCAGATGAAACAACCTCAACAAACGAGGCACAAAGATCTCAGATGCAGTGATCCAAGACCTCTCCTCGGGACCAAACCCTTCCCAATATACGAGGTACTGAAGAATGCCTCTACGGCACCGGGAATCAGGAACTTGACTAACCTCATACTTAAGATTATCCTCAAAGACCGAAACCGAGGTAGGGAGAAGGCGAGAGGACTTATTGAGGGCTAAAGGCTTCTTAGGAATGGGTAAAGGCATAAGAAGACCATCAGGAGTCTGAGCAGGGTCCCCCAGACACTTAAAGATGAGCTGGACATCCAACACAGGATCATCAGACTGGGCAGAAGTCAGTGCATCCCTGAGACCAGGTTGGTTAGAAAGTGATTGTGTCACAGAAGTCAAGCTGGATAGCTTCAATGGGCATAGGCTGAACTGGTGCAGAGGCTGACTGAACAGCATTGCCAGGTGCAGCGACCACCAGAATTGCATCACAGGGCGTAGTGACTGTGGAACTGGTAGACGAGTCAGCCTGGGTGTGTCCAAGGGGGTCCAGGAGCAGGCAAAGGTAAATGACCATGCAAACTGGAGTGAATGATCGGCTCAAGTTCACAGGTGGGCTCCTCATCCCGAGTGCCGCATGACCCAGAGAGTGCCTCAGCCCAACTATTGCAGGAGGCATTCCAGAAATTGCTATATGCAGCGGGAAGAGCAGAAGATACTAGGATGGTGGCAACAGGAAGTTTCTCTTTTGGGGTAACCTTGAGTAGGCAGGAAGAGGAACAGGAGGAACCCCAAGCCAGGATCCGTCCAGCAGTCCAGTCAATGTGTGGAGAATGGAACCGTAACTAAGGAAGACCTAATATGATAGGAGATGAAGCTTTAGGTAAGACAAGGAAGGATAGCCACTCCTGGTGGAGTGTCCCTACCGACATCTTAACAGAAAGGGTCTGGAAGCGGATAGGACCCCCTGGGAGAACAGTGCCATTAATCGCCAAGAACACCAATGGCATTGAAAGGGGCAAAAGGGTAAGTCTCATGGAAGATGCAGTTTCCCAATCCATGAAATTGCCAGCGGCTCCGGAATCTAGATGTGCCGAGACCGAACGAGAGGAAGCGCCAACATGAAGGAACACAGAAAGAAGAAGACGAGAAGGTGATACTTCAGGGTCTAATACTCCACCTTCCAGATGTATTAGCCCCAATCGTTTTTCCGGACGAAGAGAACAAGTGTCACGAAAATGACCTTTGGCCCCACAATAGA
Source organism: Lithobates septentrionalis (assembly GCA_037952835.1). Classification (NCBI taxonomy): domain Eukaryota; kingdom Metazoa; phylum Chordata; class Amphibia; order Anura; family Ranidae; genus Lithobates; species Lithobates septentrionalis. Next base: position 2,678,964 of record JBBDGP010000609.1, on the reverse strand, counting down.
GGCACAGGCCCAGAGTTCTGCACCTAGCGCGTTCTTCAGGAGACAACTTGGTCCAGCCCAGCTGCATAGGTTCCTCAGTGGGCAGGGGCTGCTCCTCAGATCGAAGAGAAGGGACTGGGAGCTCAAGCTGCCTCAGGAACGGGGAGTGCTGGCGTCTTTTTTCCAGGGCCCTCTCCTGAAAGCGAATATCGATCTGGTTGCACAAGGTGAAGACACCGTCCAGATCAGCAGGAAGGGATCTTCCTGCTAATTCATCCTTCACTCTATCAGAGAGGCCATGTAAAAAGGTTGCAACTAGGGCCTCATTATTCCAGCTCAATTCAGCTATGAGGATACGGAACTGAAGAGCATACTGTCCCACAGAAGCGGACTCTTGACGGAGACATAAAAGAGCGCTAGCTGCTGAGGAGATACGACCCGGTTCCTCGAAGATATTCTGAAAAAGTTTCAAGAAATCAGACAGGCTAGAAACCACTGGATCATTCAGTTCCCACAGAGGGGCAGCCCAAGCTAGTGCCTCGCCGGACAGGAGGGATATAATATAGGCTACTTTCGCCCGATCGGACAGGAAGTTTTGGGGCTGACGTTCAAAATGAATCGTGCATTGGCTAAGGAACCCCCTGCAAGCCTTGGAGTCCCCAGAGAAACGGGCCGGAGCTGGCAGTTCTAATGAATGTGTGGCTGCGACTGGTGCGATAGGTGCAGCAGCAGATAGCGGTTGAGGTTGCTGAACCGGGGGTCCTAATGAGGCCTGAACCTCTTCAAAATGGGATGCCAAATCCTGAAGGAATCGCATCACTTGGGTCTGATGCGATTCCTGGGTCTCAAGTCTGCGAACTAAGCCCTGCAACGGATCATCTGCGGGTAGCGGCACATCAGCCGGGTCCATGGCTGATCAAACTGCCAGGTCACCTGGGACCAGGTGACAGATGCACTCTGTAGGAGTGGGAAGTGCACTGATAAGATAGTGGACCCTAGGACTGACTGCTGCAGATTGAACCCTGGAAGGTTCAGGAAGCAGGTCTACAGGATAACTAACATGGATCCCAGTGGGAGCTAGAGCATAGATTCCCCAGGGCGCAGAGTCTAAGAGCCAGCGGGTGTTCACCAGAGCCTCTAGTGTTGAGGATGGACTGCACTGCAGTCTGGCTCCAGGTCGCGGCCCCCAGAGTCTCACAGCTCACAATCACTGTAGACTACAGGAGAAGAGGAAGGAGGCAGCAGGCTGGAATGACAGGGAAGTAAGGGGTAAGCCAAAGGTCAGGGTGACTAGCAGACAAGGATAAACATAACACACCAAAGGTCAGGGCAACAGGCAGACAGGGAGAATCGAGAACAGGCCAAAGTCGGTAACAGGAATCAGGCAAAGGAAACACATCAAGTACACATGGAGGCTAACACACAATGGTTTATCAGCACTGCTGGCTTGCAGTGCACAGGTTAATATAGGGTTCCCTGATAGGGCCTGAGGTGGGGCCATGCTTAGAGGAGAGGTTATAAAACCAGTCAGGAGAGAGGCAGCTGATCTTTAGAGATGAACACATGAATACAGGTAAGCTGACAGAGAAACCTCTATTGCATAACCATGACACTAACACCCTTTAAAAAAAAATAATCTCTCCACACCTCCTACTGCACAGTGCCTATTGGGATTTGTATTGTAGGGAGTCTATTTGTCCCATTATATGGCATTATATTAAACTACCACTCCCAGGATTCTCAGCACTCTGCATAGAAGTCTACGGGCTTGCTTGGCTTTAGCTCTCCCCTGCTGGCCAGAATAGGATGGTGCAGGACAATATCAGAATCTCAGTAGAAGGAGAGAAGAATTATAGGCAAGTAGAGAAGAATTATAGGTCTCCTTCTCCATACTATTGTAGTCCAGCACCGGCTACATAGTCTTTACTTAGGAAAAAAATATCATATGTCCATCACATATTTGTTCCTAAGTACAGACTACAAATAGATAATGGAGTGCTGACTTCTCTCTAGCTTGTTGACTGTGTTGTCATCGCTGTTTGTGCATACAAAGGATTTAAGATGGCCATGCACATATCAATTTTTTGATCAGCCAGAGGGCTGATTGAAAAAACGAAATGGATTCCCCCACCCACACAACTGAGGTGCGTGGGGGAATCCCCCCTGCTGTGTCATTGTATTCTAAGAATGGGAATCCTCTGCTGTCAGATTAAACGATGAGAGCTGCGGCCTATTGGCTGCATCGCTGATCAAAGCAAAATTTTCCAACAAACCTATTTGAGAGCAGTCAGTCCTTAGATCGACTGCTCTTTAACGGGAACGTGTGAGATGAAAATCTGCTTCAAAATACAAGATAGCCAGCACAGATAGTCAAGACTGTTAGTGCTGTTTTGACTTTTCACACACCTACTCTTGCACCAGTCATTGATTTCGGGGTTGTCCTTTCATTTATAATTTAAAACCCCTTGATTGTTACAATATAAGCAATGCAAAAGTGAAACAAATATCACTCTATGCTCTATAGAACTCAAAAGCTATTATGAGTGCTTGTAAATTTTGGACAACATTTATTTATCTTGTCAAATTTCTCTGTAAACCTGTAAATGCTATATGAATGTTTTCCATTCTAGTCAAGTTCACATGTGCTTGGATTGTACAGCACATCTCAAATAACTCTTGCAATATTACTCTAGGGTCTTCATTTCATTACTAGTGAGAAGATTAATGCTATCTTTATCTGCAAAAAATAAAATTCCTTTTATAGAGCTCGATGAAATCTGGAGATATAAAACTGTAAAAAACTTTTCACCCATTAAATCATGCAGCAGTAATGCTAGTCCTAATATTATTTAAGTAGATAATTAAAGAGATAAAAATGGCGCTGCCCTCTAATCTGATGACATATTAGTCTTGGGTCTAGGTAGGCTAAAATATATAGGAATTTGTGTCATTGACAATGAAGTACACAATAAACACTCTATATATGTAGACAACTTTGAGTGACATAAATTAAACTATTGTGCAGGTGTAGTGCTCAAGCATGTATTGTTGTACCGGAGAAATGGAGATAGTAATGAAAAAAAGTGTAACAAAGAAAAAAATTTTTTAAATAAATACACCAATTGTGCAAAAGTATTGAGACAAAATGGCGCCTAATTCAAAACAAATTTTTTAAAAGTGAACCAAAAACAATATGTATAAATTATTGTCAGTGCAATACTGATGATACTAACATAAATTATAAGTGAATTGGTGACATACGGTAGGGGATATCCTCAAAATTCAAAAGTATTGTGACACTTAGCGCCTATAGTGACTTCAGTGTAACAAAAGATGTTTGTTGTGTAATTGTGCTATATACTCTCCAGGTATGCCATGCATACAACAATCCCGGATTTCTCATACAAAGATGTAAAGTTAAATATTTAATAAATCATAACTGGTGATAATTAATTTCTACCGAGTACGTATTTATATGCATAACTCCATGTAAACACCACAAAAAGTTTTTATAAAACACTGAACTAAATAAGTCAATATATATATATTATGTAGTTTTTCACTCCTTGGAAATTTATATCCGTGACTTCTGTGCTTGTAGTTCAACAGTAGTGACTTGAGGTGCTCACCCCCCAGTGCTCCCCCACTCACCAGAATTAATCACCCCTACAGGGGTACCGAGCGATAGAGTGGGTGCCTTGGGGTGGTTGTTGGTGTCTCCTGTTGGGTTTACTGTTGCTTTATACGATGCGGTCCTTTCCAAGTATTCCTGGGTCAGCTGTGTATTTGAGCGTGACAGACTCACTTCATACCTCCTTGTCTACTAGCCTCTCCAGGGTACCGGGGCCAAAAGGAAAAAGACAAAAAGGCTTCCTTCGTGAAGTATGTCAAAACAATTTTATTGTATAATCCTTTATCCAGTCCAATAAAAAAGATGATGGTAAAAACGTAACAATTCTGAGCAAAGAGTAAAAACGAAACTCCTGTATGCAAGGCTAGAACGGGACACAAGTTATGGGCGTGCGTTCCAACCGTGCGTTCCAGCATCCACTTCCTGGTCTGACGTGTGAGCGTGACTCCGCCTTACGCGTTTCGTCATCGGGCGTTTTCAAAAGCGGTGTCGACGCTCACGCCTCACACTCTTTTGTAGTCCTACGGCCCACACCGATCCTCCCCTAATTATGGTAATATCGCTCGGGGGGTAGGGATGTGTTGCAGCCGTGGACAACCCTCATTCTTACGCATGCGATATGTATATATTGTAATATATCCGCTGGCATTACGATCTCTTCTCTGCTAAGGTAGTCCCATGTGCACAGTAATGATAACCCTTATTGAATAGTAACAAGATTTTGAGGGGATAATTCAACATAAATCCTACCGGATATAATAGTATGTGTAAACATGGGACATCCCACAGTGAGATAAAGCAGCTCGCAATGCATAACAATGAGCCACATATACATATATTGGGTACTGTATGCTGGTTACTAGAGAATGCAATTATAATGCAGTTACACACAAGAAGTAAAAACATATACATTAATACATATTAAAATACAAATATAAAAATTCCAGAAGTAGGTATGGTACTCAGAATTAACCATAATCCATACTGCTTATAAACCATAAAATTAATATTAAAATGTATCTCAACCTGTAATAAATCTCTAATATGGGTATGTGATAGTAGAATAAGATGATGGGATAAATGTGTATGTATATAAAAAATATTTTTTAAAAACTTATTTTTTTTAAAAACTTATTGTAGAGGGTGCTGTAAGGAAGCTGTTTTAAAATATATATATATAATATATAATATATATATTCTCCGGTACAACAATACATGCTTGAGCACTACACCTGCACAATAGTTTCATTTATGTCACTCAAAGTTGTCTACATAGAGTGTTTATTGTGTACTTCATTGTCAATGACACAAATTCCTATATATTTTAGCCTACCTAGACCCAAGACTAATATGTCATCAGATTAGAGGGCAGCGCCATTTTTATCTCTTTAATTATCTACTGATCTCTGCAATTAGACCCTTAGTGGCACTAATTTGAGATAGGCAGCAGCCCTTAGCTCGTCCTAAGCGCGGATCTTTATACATTTACATTGCTTTCAACCACCCTAGGGTGGATTTAGTCTGCAGCTATGGACATTTTTGGATACTTTAACACCAGGAATATAAATGTAGAGGCGATTTTTAGCCAAGAGCAGATATCCAATAATAATGACATGCATGGCTTGCTCAAACAGTTAAAACACACCTTGGAAAAACAGCTCAGGGTGTGGTGGGATATTTCCACACTGGAAATGTATGTCACAGAAAAAATCACCCCTAGAAGGCTTAGGTGGGATATGCACCCTAATGATGGGCTAGATAATAGTGATTTGATGAGAGACTGGTACTCCCTTTTCAACAAATGTGAAGGAGAGCTACTCCAGAATATTATTAAAAGGAGACAATTTAAGATGCGAATGATCGAGACGAATATTATGGAAATAAAAAATTTACTTTTACCCTTCAGTCATCTGAAGGAGTATAAAGATAAGGAAAAAGAACTACAGGAGTCCATAAAGAAGTATGATGGTAACATACAAGCAAAGAAACAGAAAAAATTTAAAAGAGACGTAATGGATTATAAAAACTCTAAAGTTTATAAATGGCAAGCCAACGGGGAAGAAGATGAAGAGTTACTAGAGGATCCCTCCATGGAAGAGGAGTCTGAGGAAGCAATACCCATTCCGTCCTTAAGTACACCTAGGAGAATGGATCATCCACCATATAGCCCAGCTGGGCAAAATACCCCCATTACCCCACTGGAGAGAAGAGACAACAGAAGGGACGATTACAGAGGTCCCCCCAACCCCAGAACCCCAACTAACAGATACAACGTACCTGTAAGAAATCGGTACTCCCCCCTGAGGGAAGAGTACAGAAGACAACCTCCGAGGGATGATTATAGAAGACCAAATTTAGGGTACGGTAGAGGTGAAGGAGAAAGAAGGGGTTTTCCCAGAGTCACCTACCAAGACAAACCACCAGGCAGATGGAGACCCCGTATCCCATACAGGAATCAGGGATGGAGAGGACAGAACAGGGGAGGACCAAGACGGGAAGAGCACTACTGGAGTCCAAGAAGACCAAGAGAGAACAACGAGTTACATCAGGAATATGTAACTCATCCCCGGAACGTACCCACGAGGGAATACCAACAGGAGATGGATGCAGGACATACATACAGTCATACAGAAAGAGAAAACAGGCAAGAGGAAAGCGAGGAGGCAAGAAGAAGAAAGAGGCCCAGAAATTACTAGGACAAGGTATTTTTAATTTAAGCAGTGTACAGTTCACACGGGAAGAGTTGAAGGTGTTAGAACTGGGACTTAAGTATGCCCCTGACAAACCATTTGATCAATTTGAGGCATTTATTGATTTACAAAAATTTCTGAGAAAATTGAACATCAAAAAACATTTTGTGATGAACCCAGGAGAATCAAGTAGGGTAGATTCAGATTTTGAACAAACTAGACTCAAGAACAACTCTATTTTCAACCCAAAAACCCCAGGGAATCAATGTATTAACGCTTTTAAAAAAATGGTTGAAGAAGACATTAAACTAATGGGAAACACCAACAAGAAGAGGCCTAACAATATCTGGAAAACCATCAAAAACATAGGAAAAAAACATGCGGTTGTGATTAGGCCTGCTGATAAAGGGGGAGGACTGGTCATCCTGAACAAGAAGGACTATCTGGAAGAGATGAATAACCTTTTGAGCATAGAAAATACCTACAAAACACTCAAAGCGAACCCAAAGAAAAAATATGAAAGGAAGCTTAAAACCTACGTGGATAAAGGGGAAAATAAGGGCATCTTAAACAGCAAAGAAGCGGAATATCTAATATCCAACTCGACAAGAACACCAGTAATATACCATACACCAAAAATCCATAAACGGCTAGAAAAACCACCAGGTAGACCCATAATCAGTGGGATCAATTCCACCTTTTCCAGATTGGGAGAGTACCTGGATATATTTCTTAAACCCCTAGTCAAAGAAGGGAAATCATATCTGCGGGATAGCATGCAACTGATTCAAGAACTACAAGAGATCAAGGGAGCAGAACAGTGGTTGCTGGTGGCAGTAGATGTAAATTCTTTATATACGAGCATTGAACAGAAGGATGGCTTAAGGGGTGTGGAAAGAGCCCTACACAGAAACACAAGGATGAAGCAGGAACAGATTGGGTATATCCTGGAGGGCCTCAAAATGGCCATGGAATGCAACTATTTTTGGCATGATAGAAAATACTATGTACAAACAAAGGGAGTTGCAATGGGAGCACGCTATGCTCCTAGCGTAGCTAACTTATTCATGGACCTATGGGAGGAACAATATATTTATAGTAAAAACATACCCCAGATCAAAATGTACAAGAGGTATATAGATTACGTGATCATCTTATGGAATGGAACAACAGACAGCCTCACAAAATTTCTTGAGAATTTAAATAATAATAAATACGGTATTAAGTTTACCGGGAAATGGAGCCTTGACAAAATTGATTATCTTGACCTGGAAATTTTTAAAACAGGAGATAAGTTAGCAACACACACTTTTTTCAAACCCACTGACCGTAATGGGTATATTCCCACTGCCAGCTGTCACCACCCAAGATGGAAGACTAATGTCCCGAAAGGGCAGCTTTTACGCATACGACGTAATTGCGATAAACCTGAGGATTTTAACACACAGGCTGACATCCTAATAAGAAAATTTCAAGAAAAAGGATATGATAAAGAAAAACTCCTGAAATTAAAAGCAGATATTATGTTGGCAGATAGATCCCCCCTTCTTCGCAAAAAGAACAAAACAGTCGATAAAAGGCCGGATATAGCATTTATCACAGGGTTCAACAGCCAGTACAGACAATTTGAAAAAATAATAAAAAAATACTGGCCTATACTCAAGGAAGACCTCACCTTGTCAAAAATTCTGCCGTCCAAACCAAAATTTGTATACAGGAAGGCACCCAATCTAAGGGATCATCTAGTCAAAAATGTCATAGACCCCCCAAAACCCATTAAAATATGTCCGGAATTGAAAGGATTCTTCAGATGCCAGAGATGCCTACCCTGCAAAGTAGCCAAAAAACAACCGAGACGGAAGAATACATTCAAATCATGTAGTGATCACAAAGAATATCGAATTAATCAACTGATCACGTGCCGAAGCACACATGTCACATATGTTGTGGAATGTCCCTGCCACCTTCAATATGTGGGAAGAACCACACGTCAACTCTTTGTCAGGATTCGGGAACACATCAAAAACATCAGGAAAGGGTTCCCCAACCATAGTCTATCCAGACATTTTGATGAGGTCCACCATAGGGACCCAAGCGTGCTTACCTTTTATGGTATTGACTCGGTGCAGGAACACTGGCGTGGAGGCAACAGAGAAACCGCTATCTCCAGAAACGAAACTAGCTGGATATACCGTCTGGGGTCTCTCGCCCCAAAAGGGCTCAACCTGGACATAGACCTGAACTGTTTTATAGCTAATCCCTAAACAACTATTACGATAATGGAAGATTACAATCCATGCACACCCTCCCTTATCTGTAACAAATCTGAAAAAATTTTCTTAGGAGAAGACCCTTAGATTATAGGACATAAAGTCCCCCTTGTCCCCCTAGTCTGTGTGCCCCCATACATTTATATGCTTATATGTTCATATGCCCCATTTCTTCTCGACCATATGTCCAAACCTTTACCGTCTTAGTATTGAGGCGTATTTTAATGAGAGGTAGATCCAATCTTATAGTTGAACACACAGACCTATACACAAAAAATTGAGCATAACCCAAAGGTTGCGAGACCTGAGTGATCTATAACATGAGTGAATAACCTCTTTCACCTTAACACATTGAATGGAGTCTCGCTTCCTCTGTCTGCATGTGACCTGTGTTATGTGTAGACAGAGCAGGCAACACTATATATAAAAAACCTGCAATTCTATGCAGTTGATATTTTACCTCCAGTTACCACATCCATCCTATTGCATTTGTCTTCTATGCTTTGGGTGGGTATTTTTATTTCTAGAACCAATATATATATTTTAAAACAGCTTCCTTACAGCACCCTCTACAATAAGTTTTTAAAAAAAATAAGTTTTTAAAAAATATTTTTTATATACATACACATTTATCCCATCATCTTATTCTACTATCACATACCCATATTAGAGATTTATTACAGGTTGAGATACATTTTAATATTAATTTTATGGTTTATAAGCAGTATGGATTATGGTTAATTCTGAGTACCATACCTACTTCTGGAATTTTTATATTTGTATTTTAATATGTATTAATGTATATGTTTTTACTTCTTGTGTGTAACTGCATTATAATTGCATTCTCTAGTAACCAGCATACAGTACCCAATATATGTATACGTGGCTCATTGTTATGCATTGCGAGCTGCTTTATCTCACTGTGGGATGTCCCATGTTTACACATACTATTATATCCGGTAGGATTTATGTTGAATTATCCCCTCAAAATCTTGTTACTATTCAATAAGGGTTATCATTACTGTGCACATGGGACTACCTTAGCAGAGAAGAGATCGTAATGCCAGCGGATATATTACAATATATACGTATCGCATGCGTAAGAATGAGGGTTGTCCACGGCTGCAACACATCCCTACCCCCCGAGCGATATTACCATAATTAGGGGAGGATCGGTGTGGGCCATAGGACTACAAAAGAGTGTGAGGCGTGAGCGTCGACACCGCTTTTGAAAACGTCCGATGACGAAACGCGTAAGGCGGAGTCACGCTCACACGTCAGACCAGGAAGTGGATGCTGGAACGCACGGTTGAAACGCACGCCCATAACTTGTGTCCCGTTCTAGCCTTGCATACAGGAGTTTCGTTTTTACTCTTTGCTCAGAATTGTTACGTTTTTACCATCATCTTTTTTATTGGACTGGATAAAGGATTATACAATAAAATTGTTTTGACATACTTCACGAAGGAAGCCTTTTTGTCTTTTTCCTTTTGGCCCCGGTACCCTGGAGAGGCTGGTAGACAAGGAGGTATGAAGTGAGTCTGTCACGCTCAAATACACAGCTGACCCAGGAATACTTGGAAAGGACTGCATCGTATAAAGCAACAGTAAACCCAACAGGAGACACCAACAACCACCCCAAGGCACCCACTCTATCGCTCGGTACCCCTGCAGGGGTGATTAATTCTGGTGAGTGGGGGAGCACTGGGGGGTGAGCACCTCAAGTCACTACTGTTGAACTACAAGCACAGAAGTCACGGATATAAATTTCCAAGGAGTGAAAAACTACATAATATATATATATTGACTTATTTAGTTCAGTGTTTTATAAAAACTTTTTGTGGTGTTTACATGGAGTTATGCATATAAATACGTACTCGGTAGAAATTAATTATCACCAGTTATGATTTATTAAATATTTAACTTTACATCTTTGTATGAGAAATCCGGGATTGTTGTATGCATGGCATACCTGGAGAGTATATAGCACAATTACACAACAAACATCTTTTGTTACACTGAAGTCACTATAGGCGCTAAGTGTCACAATACTTTTGAATTTTGAGGATATCCCCTACCGTATGTCACCAATTCACTTATAATTTATGTTAGTATCATCAGTATTGCACTGACAATAATTTATACATATTGTTTTTGGTTCACTTTTAAAAAATTTGTTTTGAATTAGGCGCCATTTTGTCTCAATACTTTTGCACAATTGGTGTATTTATTTAAAAAAATTTTTTCTTTGTTACACTTTTTTTCATTACTATCTCCATTTCTCCGGTACAACAATACATGCTTGAGCACTACACCTGCACAATAGTTTAATTTATGTCACTCAAAGTTGTCTACATATATAGAGTGTTTATTGTGTACTTCATTGTCAATGACACAAATTCCTATATATTTTAGCCTACCTAGACCCAAGACTAATATGTCATCAGATTAGAGGGCAGCGCCATTTTTATCTCTTTAATTATCTACTGATCTCTGCAATTAGACCCTTAGTGGCACTAATTTGAGATAGGCAGCAGCCCTTAGCTCGTCCTAAGCGCGGATCTTTATACATTTACATTGCTAATATTATTTAAGTATCTTTCTTGTCAAATTTGTTTATTGAATTTTAACAATTAGTATACATAAGTACATATGATGGCAGCAAAAGAAAAGATCACATATATAGTAATATTATTGAGTTGTAGTTCCAACATAAACTAAAAGTAGTTTAACTAAAACAATTTTAGCATGGATCTAACTACTCAAAAGATTGCATCATACATTGTATAAGAGGGGATAAAAGCAACTTAGACCAAGTTAATATATGATGACCTCAGATAAAAAAAAAGGTCTTAATTATTATCCAGAGTATAGTTTTTAGAAAAAAAAAAATTAAAAAAGAAATAATTTATTATAGAATCTAAAATCTTATACTACATATTGGAACTGTGTACAATTGGTACAATGATAACCAAGGAAATAAAAGTTCTGCTACCAGAACTATATAAAGAGTAAATTGAAAGAGGAGAGAGAGAATAGGGGGGAAAAAGTAGAAGAGAGAAAGAAGATAAAAGAAAAAGTAATCTTAGGTAGGAGAAAAAATAGATAGGGAAGAAAGAAATGAGAGGTAGTAGGGGTCCCCAGGGTAGTACATGGTAATAAACTCATACCATGAATGCAGAGAATGGAAGTATAAATGCAGATTACCAAGGTATTAGTAGGGAAGGCAAAAAGTGAGTCACCCAGGGATTCCATATATTCTCAAAGTTGGATATTTTATCTTTAGTTATAGCCTCTGTTTCAGCATGGATCATTGGTTGATTGACTCTATTTTTAGTTTTAGCAATTATAAAGGACAGGGATTTCCAAGCTTTGGCAATTGTTTGTTTCGTGGGTGTAGTGATCTGTAATAGGAGTTTGAATTGACGGTAGGAGAGAGTGGCCGGTTTTAAGTTTAAAAGTGCTATTGTAGGATCAGGAGTGATAGGGATTTCAAACAATGTTGAAATCATAAGAAATACATCCTTCCAGAAATTTTTTGCTACCAAGCAATCCCACCAAGTATGAAGATGTGATCCAAGATCACCACAGCCACGAAAACAAGATGGGGAATAATTTGGAGCATATTTCGCAATTCTGACCGGGGACCAAATACCACCGTGTGAGTACTTTGCAATTTTTCTCTAAGGCAGATATATTTTGTGAGGATGACTTGTGATCCAAATCTTATCCCAATTGGCTGCTTCCAATGAAAACCCAAGATCTATCTCCCACTTAGCCACATATGATGGTGGGTCTGAGTTGGGTTTAGTAATAAGATGAGTGTAGGGAAGCTCATAAAGCTGTCATTCAGGGCAAATTGATACAGCAAGCCACAAAACTCAAAAGAGAACGTAAACTTTTGTTTGCCAAGCTGGAAGCTAATTTTAATTCATGTCACAATGCATTTCAATTATCCCCGAATCCCACTACTAATGCTAAACTTGATAAAGCCCGCCTAGATTTAGATTTATTTTTAATGGATTCAGCAGATAAACTTTTACGTAAACAACAACATATACAATACATTAAAGCAAATAAACCTGACTCCCTCATGGCCAGGAGTTTAAATTCAATAAATCACATAAGGTCTTCTATAAGGCTGAAAACATCTCGCAAAGTATACACTAGTAATCCGATTAAAATTTTAGAAGTGTTTCGATCTAATTTAGCTAAACTATATTCCCCCACAAATGATTTTAACCGAACCAAGGCTAATAAACTATTCTCTAATATTAAACTTCCCACTCTTAATACTGAGCAACGAGAGAGACTTGAGAGTCCTATCACAAATAATGAAACTAAGATTGCTATAAAAGAATTGAAATTACATAAAAGACCTGGTCCTGATGGGTTCTCTGCATCATATTACAAAAATTTTGAGCACATTTTAACTCCAATCTTAACCAGAGCACTTAATTCTCTCTTGGCAGGACACTCGTTTACTCCTGAATCACTAACATCTATCATAGTTATGCTACCCAAAACACATTCTGATAATACTTCTTGGTCTAACTTTCGCCCCATTTCCCTCCTTAATTTAGATATTAAATTAGTAGCCAGGATTCTTGCTTCCCGTCTGAATAATTTCATAGGCCACCTGATACATCCAGATCAAACTGGTTTTATAACCAAGAGACAAGCAGGAGATAATATCAGGCGAGCTCTTTTACTTATACAAGCTGCTAAATCTAGACGTATCCCAACTTGTCTTCTATCATTGGATATTCCAAAGGCATTTGACTCACATGGCCTTATATGTAATATACGCTCCAACAGTGGGGTTTTGGATAACATTTCTTGACTTGGGTCTCCTCCCTCTATAACAATCCCAAAGCATATATTAAATACGCTGGTTACAAGTCAGCAATGCTGGATATTAGAGGAGGCACAAGACAGGGCTGTCCCTTATCCCCTTTACTATTCGCCCTACTTATAGAACCCTTGGCACATCTAATTAGATCCAACCCAGACATTAAAAGGTATTGAATTAGGTGGCCACCATCATAAACTTTGTCTTTTTGCGGATGATATACTTATTTTCTTATCTCATCCTCACATTTCTGCTCCAAATCTACTTAATATGTTGGATACATTTTCTCATATATCTGAACTCATAGTAAACCACACCAAATCGAATGCATTGAATGTCTCTATAAAACAATCTGACCTTCTCCAGGCTCAATCCTCTTTACCTTTCAATTGGGTTAATCGACATTTACCATATTTAGGAGTACATCTTACTTCTTCATTATCTGATCTTTTTGCAGCCAATTATCTACCTTTGTTAAAGCAAACTACAACCTTAATGAAACAATGGTCCTCATTACCATTATCGAGGTTGGATCGGATAAATGCTGTAAAAATGTCAATACTGCCAAAGTTCTTATATTAATATAGGGTGCTTCCTATCTCTTTACCGTCATACTTCACACGTCTCACACAACGTAGGGTTATGTCTTTTATTTGGGATGGGATCAAACCACGTGTTCCAAAATCTACTTTATATCTTAGTAAATCTTGTGGAGGGTTGGGATTACCAAACTTCTCCTTATTACTATGCAGCCCAATTATCAGTACTAACTAAATATCATTCAACTGAGGTCATACCATTGTAGGTATCTATTGAATCCATTGACTGTGATCCCATCTCAATAGCCAACCTTCTATGGATTTTACCAAAAGATAGATCTCATCTTAACAATCCCATTATGAAACATTCATTGGCTATTTGGGATAGGTTCAACAACTCATATGGTCTAAGATCAAAACATAATCCTCTCCTATCTTTTCTTGGGAATCCAGCTTTTTACCCTGCGTGGAAATTTCCAAAATCCCTCTCTGCTTGGTCTTCTAGAAATTTGAGGAGACTTTATAAACTTTTACCTACCCATACTCTTCAAACGTTTCCGATGTTATGTAAGAACTACGAACTTTCAAACAATGAGATATTCCGTTATTTACAAATTAAGAATTTTTATATGCCTCTACTTAGCTCAAGTACATCACTTAACCAAATGTCTACATTCGAACATATTTGTATAAGTGACCCACATGCTAGAGCAGGGATATGCAATTAGCGGACCTCCAGCTGTTACAAAACTACAAGTCCCATCATGCCTCTGCCTCTGAGTGTCATGCTTGTGGCTGTCAGTCTTGCTATGCCTCATGGGACTTGTAGTTCTGCAACAGCTGGAGGTCCGCTAATTGCATATCCTTGTGCTAGAGGGTTGATTTCTTGTGTATATCAGACTCTCATTACTAACTCTAATGAGAAACTTCCTTCTTATACTGTTAAATGGGCACAAGATATGGGACGAACATTCAATAACAATGACTGGTCTAATATTTGGTCAGCTACCAAATCATCATCTCCTAATTGTTTTGCCTTGGAAACCAACTTCAAAGTTCTAGCAAGATGGTACCTAGTACCAGCGAGAATAGCAAAATTCTCCCCTTCTTATCCCAATACTTGTTTTAGAGGTTGTTCTTCACCAGGTACACATTATCACATCTGGTGGGATTGTCCAGTGGTTCAAGAATTCTGGAAAGATATTTTTGCAATGGCTTCTAAGGCTCTAGATTTCCCTATTACTCCAGACCCAGCCATTGCACTCCTGAATCTTCAACCAGCTTCACTTACCAAGACACAATTCAAATTACTTATACTCATTAATACTGCAGCCAAGCAAACTATAGCTAAGGCATGGAAGAACAAAAATTTAATTGTGGCAGAGGTCAAGCATAGAATGAATAAAGCTCTCATTTTTGCTAAAATGACAGCTATTGAAGAAAATAATATCAACAAATTTCGATTAATTTGGCAACCTTGGATAAAACACTTCTTTACCTCTGATTTCGACCAGTCATTGTTATTACTAGGGTTGTCCCGATACCACTTTTTTAGGACCGAGTACAAGTACCGATACTTTTTTTCAAGTACTCGCCGATACCGATTACCGATACTTTTTTTTAATGTCACGTGACAGTGTTTTGTTTTTGTTTTTTTTAGGGGGGGGGGAGTGAACGGTGTCTGTGTGTTTTTTTTTTTTTTTTCATTTACATTTATTATTTTTTACAATTTAATTTTTTTTTATTCTTTATTGCACTATGTGTGTGTGTTTTTTTTTTTTTTAATCAGCTCTGTTGGGGGGCTTTGGTGAGATATCAGGGGTCTTAACAGACCTCTGATATCTCCCCTTTGAGACAGAGAAAGAGACCGAGGATAGAGATTCCCCAGTCCCTTTCTCTGCAGCCTCAGCTGCACTGAGAATGAATGGAGAGAAGACAGCGGCTCCTCTCCATTCATAAACTGACACATCGTAATCACAAGAGATTACAATGTTTCAGTTATGTGAATAGACAGAGTCAGCTGACTCTGTCCATTCACACAGCGGAGAGAGACAGCAGAACGGACAGAGGAAGAGAGAGGGGGGCAGCGGAAAGCCGGAATGGATGGGGACAGAGGAGGGGGACAGAGCAAAGAAGGAGGACAGCGGAGGGGGACAGAGCAATGGAGCAGGACAGCGGACGGGGACAGAGGAATGGAGGGGGACAGAGCAACGGAGCAGGACAGCGGAGGGGGACAGAGGAACGGAGGGGGACTAAGGGGGATGAGGTGACAGTCAGCGGTGATCGCGTGTGGGGCTGTTACAAGCACCGATCACCACTGTATGTCACTAAAGCAGCTGAAAGCCGCGGGGGGAGAAGCTTGTAACTCCCCCACGCGCCGATCACCGCTGACAGTCAAGGTATCGGGGGAAGCATCGGGAGCATTTGCCCGAGTACAAGTACTTGGGCAAATGCTCGGTATCGGTGCCGATACCGATACTAGTATCGGTTTCGGGACAACCCTAGTTATCACAATGCTAAAATCATTGTGTTATTATTGTCATTATATAATTTGTTCATGTCAATATCCAAGTCATCACCTCGAGAGAGACTCCTTTTCTTTCTTTCCTTCTCTTCTCTTTCCCCCTTTTTTTTATCTTCTTCTTCTTCTTCTACCTTTTCTCTTCTACTCTCAGCTTATATATTAAGCTAATAATGAATGTGGGATACCTTATTATTTCAAATATTAATCTATTCCTCACCAACTTGAAGATTTTCTTATATTGTGTAGATTCGATTTTTTTCTCTACAACTTTTTTTTACACACTAGGTTATGATTATCTAATGTTTCAATATGAGATAGTTATTTCTTCATATCAAATTTTGCTTAAAAACAATATCTACAAATAATATAGTTTTCAACTTTGATTGTAAATGCCCCCATCCGTCCACAGCTAGTGCCCAGATGGGGTGGACGGGTGGTCTGGAGGCATAGTTTAAATTTTAAATATTAAATTTTGATCGTATATTGGATTTACACATATGTCTTCAACCTATAAAGTCTCTAAGCTTTATAATCTCCTGTTTTCAACAAGATCAATTTGTACTTTATATATATTAATAATCATATTGTCCTTTTATCTGTATCCCATGCTTTATTATTTATTATTCGTTATAATTTGTATTTTATATATACAAACCTCAATAAAAATATTGAACTAGTAATAAGATGAGTGTAAAGAGTTGAAATAAGCCCTTTAGTGTGTGGGTCATGTTTACATATATTTTTAAAGCATGTTAATTTATCTAAATTAATTCTTCCTTGTATACATTTTTTTTTTAATCTGATAGGGCATACATTTTTTTTAATCTGAAGATATCGAAAGAGCTCTGTATTAGGAAGTTTGTGACTTTCACATAAGTCAGGGAAAGTTTTGAATGAAGTAGAGGATGCTAGTTCACAGAGTATAGTTAAATTTGGTGGAGGTCCATGCTTTAAAAGGTTTAGGGGAAGACCAAGCAGAATAGAAAAGTGGATTTTTAAGAAATGATAAAAGAGGTGTATGGGGAGATTGTGGTCCATTTACTAATTTAAATGTATCCCAAATGGCTAGTGTATGTTTAGTTATAGGATTATTGCGTTTTTTACAGTCGGAAGAATTAGACCATACGAGGTTGGTTATTGAAAGTGGGTCGCAATCTATTGATTCCAGCATAACTCAAAGCGGAATTTCGTGTTTTGCGTGATATTTAGGGATACGGGCTAATTGAGCTGCATGGTAATAGGTGGTAAAATTAGGAAACCCTAGTCCCCCTTTGGGCTTTGGAAGGTAAAGAGTGTGTTTGGGCAGATGGGATTTTAAGGAGCCTCAAAACGAAAGTTAATGCCTTACGTTGTAGTATTCTGAGAAAGTATGCTGGAACAGGGATAGGTAAAACTCGAAAAAGATAAAGAATTTTGGGCAGTATAGCCATCTTTATTACATTAATTTTACCTATCCAAGATAATGGTAGAGAGGACCATTGTGTCAGAAGATTTAATATTTGACGCAAAATTTGGGGATAATTGGCAGTGAAAAATGTCAGAGAGATTGGGGGTGAGAGTTATCCCTAGGTAAAGAAGGCATGAAGTGGAGCATGAGAAAGGGAGGGATGTTTGCGCTTGTTTTAAAATATGAGGAGGTAAAGATATATTTAAGGCTATATATTTTTTAGAGTTAATAATTAGACCAGATACGTGGGCAAAGTGATCAAGTTTACTTTTAAGATTAGGAGCAGAAATATGAGGGGATGACATAAAGATTAAGATATCATAAGCGAATAGGCAAAGTTTATGTTGGTGACCAGTAGGGATGAGCCGAACACCCCCCGGTTCGGTTCGCACCAGAACCTGCGAACGGCCCGAAAATTCGCACGAACGTTAGAACCCCATTGACGTCTATGGGACTCGAACGTTTGAAATCAAAAGTGCTCATTTTAAATGCTAATTTTCATGGTATTGTCCTAAAAAGGGTTTGGGGACCCGGGTCCTGCCCCAGGGGACATGTATCAATGCAAAAGAAAAACTTTTAAAAACGTCAGTTTTTTCGGGAGCATTGATTTTAATGATGCTTAAAGTAAAAAAAAGTGAAATATTCCTTTAAATATCGTACCTGGGGGGTGTCTATAGTATGCCTGTAAAGTGGCGCGTGTTTCCCATGCTTAGAACAGTCACTGCACAAAATGTAATTTTTAAAGGAATAAAAGTCATTTAAAACTGCTTGCGGCTTTAATGTAATGTCGGGTCCTGGCAATATGGATGAAAATCAGTGAGACAAATGGCATGGGTACCCCCCAGTTCATTACCAGGCCCTTTGGGTCTTGTATGGATATTAAGGGGAACCCCGCACCCAAATTAAAAAAGGAAACCGCAGTATACAGGCTCTGTACTCTGAACAGCAGTATACAGGCAGTGCAAACAAGACAGGGACTGTAGGTTTGTTGTTAAGTAGAATCTGTTTGTAATTTTGAACTGGTACATTTTTAACGTGTTTAGCTCCAGCCAAAAAATCTATTTTAAGCTTTTTGGAAAACATATGGAAGGGTTATCACCCCTGTGACATTTGTGACAGTTGATTTCACCTCACTTTTTGTCCCAATGACAAATGCTTTTTGAAAATTTGGGCTTTTTTGTGAAACAAGGATTGGTTATAAAGCTTCAGTGGAAAGGAGAAAAGTTTTTCCCATATTAACTCTTACAGGAGAGAATTTCCCTTCCTAGGGGTAGATTTCATCTCACTTCCTGTTGTCTCCTTCCGTTTGCAGGTAGGAATCGTTTGTAAGTTGTATGTTTGAAAGTAGGGGCCTGCCCTATATACTCAGCAGAAATTTGGGCCTAATGGGGCGTACACACGGTCGGACTTTTCGTCTACAAAAGTCCGACAACCTGTCCGACAGACTTTCGGCGGACTTGCGGCAGACTTTCTAACGAACGGACGTGCCTACACACGACCACACAAAAGTCCGACGGATTCGTACGTGATGACGTACACCGGACTAAAATAAGGAAGTTCATAGCCAGTAGCCAATAGCTGCCCTAGCGTGGGTTTTTGTCCGTCGGACTAGCACACAGACGAGCGGATTTCGGGGTCCGTCGTAGTTACGACGTAAAGATTTGAAGCATGTTTCAAATCTAAAGTCCGTCGGATTTGAGGCTGAAAAAGTCAGCTGAAAGTCCGGGGAAGCCCACACACGATCGGATTGTCAGCCAGCTTTAGTCCGTCGGCATCCGTCGGACTTTTGTAGATGAAAAGTCCGACCGTGTGTACGCGGCATTAGGTGTTGTTGTGGCCATGACACTGTAATAGGGCGTACACACGGTCGGACATTGATCGGACATTCCGACAACAAAATCCTAGGATTTTTTCCGACGGATGTTGGCTCAAACTTGTTTTGTCTACACGCGGTCGCACAAAGTTGACGGAATTTCCGATCGCCAACCACGCGGTCATGTACACCACGTACGACAAGACTAGAAAAGGCCGGTTCAGATCCAAGCGCGGCACCCTTTGGGCTCCTTTTGCTAATCTCGTGTTAGTAAAAGTTTGGTGAGAGACGATTCGCGCTTTCAGACTCGTGGCTTTCAGATCGTTTTCTGCCGTTCAGTTTGTGCTTGTGGGTTTGTATCTGCTCTTCAGTGCGTGCAGCAAGTTCCGCGTGACTTTAAGTAGTCTTTGTATTCTTGTTAGTTCGTTACTGGTTTTCAGGTCGCTCTTCACAGGCCTTGCTGTTCTTCAGTGCGTTCTGTTACTTCGTTCTGAGCAGCTGACCGTTTTCTAGCCATGTTTCGTATGCGTACTCCTCGTAGAGTTCGTGCTGTGCGGGGGCTTGGTGTTGGGGTCCTGACCTTGACACAAGTCCAGTCCATGAACAGGGTGGGGAGAAGTTCATGGACCAAGAATTGGTTGCTTCAGCGTGACCAGTTCTCTCATATGCCTTTGCTCCGTGAAATCCGTGAGAATAATCCTGATGATTTCAGGAACTTTCTCAGGATGACGGACCCCGTATTTCACCATTTGTTGGCTTCGCTGACCCCCTATATCAGCAGGATACCTGCATGAGGCAAGCCATCACTCCGGAGCAGAGGTTGGTCGCTACCCTGCGGTATTTGGCGACAGGGAGAAGCCTGCAGGACTTGAAGTTCTCGACAGGCATCTCCCCCAGGCTCTGGGGATCATTATCCCAGAGACCTGCTCTGCCATCATCCAGGTCCTGCAGAAGGAGTATATGAAGGTAAGATTTTTATCCTTTTATATCACATTTTATTGTATTGAATGTTTGCTTATATATTGTATTTCTTTCCTCATTCCCTAATGACCATGATTGTAATATGCTGTGAATGTCCCCTTTGTCCTCATGCATGCTGGATTTTTATGTAATTATTATTTTAGGTCCTTCATACATATTTGCCCTTCAATAACCTCCCCAGCATGGTGTCTCCTGCCCCTATATTCACCTCATGTAGTCACTTAACAATGTATTTTTTCTGCTCCATAGTAGTGCTTTACCCCAAACATCCCCTAAATTCTTTGGAAACGTTTTTTTTTTATTTAAATTCAAGCAGAGTGCCAGAGGCTTTTTTTTTGTGGTGTCCCCAAATCATTTTTTAGCAACCCTCCCTCCCCCAACTGCTAAGTCAGCTGATCCCAATTCTCTATGTATCCTCAATCCTCTATCTGCTGACTTTGCCAAATCAATACACACTATACCCATCTCTTTTCTGCTCAGATTTATGGATGAATTCCCCAAAGCATGTAGTGCAAGGGCCTGCCTGCATACTTTCAAATGGTACTGTTTCACGTTTCTGTATCCTATTATTATCTTGATAGGTAATAGCAGAATGTCCAAATGTGCTCAAATGTGTACAATGTGTATTTATATCTTTGTATTATGACATTTCTTACCTGTCCAGTGGGCTGCCAATAGTGTAAATAAGGAGGGGCTGTTCCAAGTAATACCCTGTATTTAGGCATTCATCTCTCAATGAAGTGAAGAGGGTTACCTGTCCAAGATTTCCACACACCCCCTATAATGTTAGAAATGGCCCATGACAGCGGGGGGGAGGGGGAATATGATAGGTGTACCTTATACTTTGGCGTTGTTAAATTCCCCTTACTAAATGCTATCTGGAGGTTGCCCCATAATGTTTGTGTCTAATCTGCTTGCCATGTTTTTGTAAAAAAATAGTAATGTTTATTGTTTTTTCCTCAACAGTTTCCTTCCACACCACAGGAATGGCAGACTGTGGCCTCCCACTTTGCCCAGCGGTGGGACTTTCCTAACTGCGGAGGGGCAATTGATGGGAAACACGTCCACATCGTCCCACCACCCAACTCTGGGTCGTACTATTATAATTACAAGGGGTTCAATAGTATAGTGATGTTGGCGGTGGTGTCGGCTAATTACGACTTCTTGTATGTGGACGTGGGGAAGAATGGCCCGATGTCCGATGGTGGAGTCATCACCCAGACGGAGTTCTACAGGCATCTCCAGAATGGCAGCTTGGACTTGCCAGCTCCAGAGGACAATGTTGAAGGACTCCCATTTGTGTTCGTTGCTGATGAAGCGTTTGCGCTGGGGGACCACCTGATGCGGCCATTCCCAATGAGGACCCTCACCCCGGAACAGAGGGTTTTTAATTACCGGCTGGCCAGAGCCTGAAGAGTGGTGGAGAACACATTTGGAATCCTGGCCAGCTGGTTCCGCCTATTTATGACACCCATCCATATGGCGGAGTATAAACTGAACCATATTATACTTGCGTGCTGTGTTCTCCATAACTTTTTAAGGAAACATTCAGCCAACTATGCTGGCTCAGTTGGGCCTGAGGCCGGAATCATACATCAAACCACACTGACGGCGCTTGAAAGTGGCCGTCCTGGCTTGCCCTCCCTGAGTGCCCATGATGTCCGGTTACGCTACCTGGAGTTCTTTGCGGGTAGGGGGGCTATCAATATGCCAGACAATCTGTGAAGCCTTTTTATAATAAAACAAAAAAAGAAATTCTTTGTGGACATTTACTGCTTGTGTTTGTTTTAGCTGACCCTGACAGAAATGTTTTGAGTGCAGAAAATGTTGTAATTGTGTAACCTTATTATACAAAGCACTGTTGGCTGTTATTTACTAAATGCCAAAAAACATTTCACTACAAGTGCACTTGCAACTGCACTGAAACTGCACTTGTAGTGCAAAGTGGATTTGCCCTTAGGAAATAACCCCCATTTTCTCAGAAAAAATCAATTACATCACCCCAAAAGTGTTGTAGCGTTGAGACAATAATCCACACATTCTTGATTAACAATCTTTTTAATACCTGCACAATCACATGTGCATTTACCAAAGGTTTTTCTAACAAACCAACATGTTTGTAGTATACCAATTTTTGAGGTGGCATTATCAAAACTCAAAATGTCCATTTTAGATAAAACAGGCCTGTGTAAAACCAACAAGAAAAGACACAAATCTTGAACTTACAAACGTCACATTTGGTCGAATTTGAAGGCAATATCAGACATGAGTATTTAGGAACTGTGTTTGATATTGCGTTCAGATGGGGGGAAATCACCCCTGGAAAAGCCAAATTTGGAAGATGCACACCAATTTACGAATGTCAACATGTGCTAGCTGCCATCACGGGGGATCAAGGGATGTGTTTTGGGGGAGCAAGCCCTTCCTCTCAGCTACTTTATTATTGAGGAAGGGGTTGCACCCCCAAAACACGTCCATTGATCTCCCGTGATGGCAGATAGCACATGTTGGCACACTGTGTGCATCCTCCAAATTTGGCTTTGGGAAAAATCACAAAAACATTTAGCACATTGTAGCACACAAAAGAAGAAAGTGATTTGGAGGGGTTTTAAACTCGCCCCAAAACATCAATGATGTTTTTATTTTTTGGAATAACATCATTGATGTTTTTCTTGATGATTTCCAATTGTAAATTACACCCCATGATCTCCCCGATCAGGATCTGGGCACTTTCGGATGTGAAAGGATCTGGATCCACACCCTCACGATCACCTAAAAAGAGAGGAACCCCAAAATAAATTAGGCCTAAAAAAAATGCCGCCATCCATCTCTTATCTGAGCCTGTGGTTGCAGACACTCACCTGTTGTGGTGACTAGTTCCACCACGTCTTCTTCCTCCTGCTCAGCTTGTGTTGGGGGGATTTCCCCTTCTTCCAGAGGGGGGGCTCTGGTCTCCTCGGATGAGGGGTGTCCTCCGAGTCTTTTATCCCCTATGTAAAACAAAATGGTATAATTAGCACACAGATATTTGGCAGAACTAGAAATAGTAAACATTGCTTGGAAGTGGGGTACAATTGTCAATTTTAGTAGAGTTCCAAAATGTCGCTTTTTTAGTGTCCTTTGTCAACATGCAATACTTTACCTGTTTGGTACAAGCTTCACAGATGTAGCCCCCCCCCTATAGTATACACTGGAGCACCTGTGTGGCCCCCCTAATAAAAATGGTGTTCAGGGGTCCCACACTAGTGCTCCAGTGTCCAGATGTGAAAACAGCTGCTCAGTGTCCTCTCCTTACACAGAATCTAGTTTGCATTTCATTCTAGTAACAAAGCCATCTACACAACCCAATTCTTTGAAGACAAGTATAGGGCGTCAAAATGGTGGCCAAATGCATATGGGCTAAACAATGTTATTTTATAGTTGGAACGAAAAATGTTTGATCCGAACGAATAATGTGCCCATGAACATGAAAGTGGCCATTTTAAACTGTACAACCGTTCCTAAAAGCACATGGAGCAGCACGAACGTAATAAACATAAAGAATAGGAACACAGCACAACTACTTACTTTTTTGCAGCACTCTCCGGATCTTTCTGTACTGCTCATGTTCTCGTAATTTGAGGTCCGACCACCGCTTCCTGATCTGATCTTTCGATCGTCGTACCCCGAAATTCCGGTGCAGACTCTTGACCACTTTCGCCATGATCTTGGCCTTTCTGACATTAGGGTTGGGGTAAGGCCCATTCTTTCCATCATAGTCAGCCTTCTTCAGGATGTCGACCATCTCCAACATCTCCCCAAAGGACATATTTGAGTCCTTAAATCTCCTTCTGGATCGGGACGTTTCAGGCTCCGGCCTTTCCTCCTCCTCCTCCTCGTTGCTACAATTAGCACGCACCTGCTGTCTATCCGCCATGTGCTCTTCCCCCACTGCGCCGAACGAAAAGGGGCGGAGAATAGACTAGAAAGAACGTCAGGGGCGGGCGGAGTTATACGCATGCGCAGTGTGTATAAAGCGTAACACACGTGCGTATTACTTACGATCTGTGAACAGAGGGAGGAGCATCGGAGACGCCGATCGTGATAATGAAGGTAAGATCTAAATTTGCGCCTATACTGACAAAATGGATGGGTTCAACGACCACAATTTCCTGCCCCTGTTCATAGACAAATACAGGGAGCTGCCCTGTCTGTGGCAGGTGAGACACCCCCACTATAATCACAAACAGAAGAGGCAGGCAGCGCTGGAGAAACTGCTGGAGTTGGTGAAGCCGGTGGTCCCCACAGCAACCATCCCTTATTTAAAAGCCAAAATTGGTGGCCTGAGGAGCACTTATCTCAGGGAGCGCAAGAAGGTCACAGATTCCCAGAGATCCGGAGCTGCAGCAGATGACGTTTATGTCCCCAGGCTGTGGTACTATGAGAGACTGCGATTTCTGTCAGACCACACTGAAGTCAGGGAATCCCTCTCAACCCTTCCTTTCACGCTTCCTTCCATACCGGCTGAGGCTTCCGATGTCCAACCTGGGCCTTCCAGCCAGGAAGAAGTGGAGGAGCCCAGCTGGAGTCAGGTATAGCATTGTTCTACTCATTTCTGGTCAATAAATAAATGAGGTTTACTAGATGTTATTATTGATCACTAATTGCTGCTTGAAAGTGTTTTACATATCAATAGACAGTAGTGGGCACCCAAAATTGGGACAAGAATGAAAATTGCTGGGCTCAGAAGGATAGTCTGTTATATTTGTTAACACTCAATTTGCAGCAGTCAGGAGGTGAAAATTGTGTGTGATTGATGTAAAAAAATACTAAAACTATGTCCCTTTTTCATACACAGGAAGACCTCAGCCAGGAGGAGGCTGTGGAATGTGGCAGTCAGGAGGAGGCGGGGATTAGTGTCAGCCAGGAGGAGGCGGGGCTAAGTGTCAGCCAGGAGAAGCCAGGGACCAGTCGCAGCCTGACTGAGTCTCAGGTCCCTCCCCTCCGCCTGCCATATAAACGAGCCAGGAAGGCCACTCCGAGTCCCGTGCAGGATTCAGCATTCAGGCTGATCCAGGAGGCTTCTGCGTCCCTCAGAGCCTTGCCAACTCCTGAAGAGGCCTTTGCCTGCATGGCTGCCACCAAATTGCAGGGCATGCAGGAGGGTCAACGCAGGCTCTGTGAGGACCTGATGTACAAAGTCCTACTTTAGGGGGTGAGTGGTGTGGTGAACTAACACCAATGACCAACGTGGTTGAGTTGGCCCCTCCTCCTCCTCCTCCTGCTGCCACAACTCCACCACCACAGCCACCGCCTGTAAGGAAGCGTGGAAGGAAGGCAAGAGAGTGATGACCCTGGGTTCAGTCTGGTCTGACAGAAGATGCAGTCTCTCGTATGACCACAGCCTGGGGACACAGATGTCATCTGCTGCTTTCAGGATCTCTGGGACTTCTGGACCAGACTGCCCTCCCTTAGATAAGGACTCCTCAGGCCACCAATTTTGGTTAAAAATAGTTTATGTGTGCCCTGGGGGTCCAAGGCTTCATCCACTTCTGCAGTTTCTCCAGCGTTGCCTCCCTCTTTGTTTAGTTGTGAGCCCTTAATGCATTTTTTTGGGGAAATTATACTCTCCTGTGTGTGTTTTCAGCCAAAAAGGACAGTTTGTTGGTGACGATTCAGGTACATTTCTAACATAAAATGTGAAATTAAAACAAGGGACACCAACACCAAACAATCTCCTACAGATTAAATATAACAACATATCAATGGTGTTGTGGGAACTTGTCACAAAAAACACACACAAACATTTTCGGGAGTACAAATCAAAATCGCAAAAAAAAAAAAAAAAAATACAAACACAAAAAAAGAATCTACATTAAAGCCTAAAAATATATAAAAAAGATAAAAAAATATGCTGTCAGATGTGAGAAATCAAAATATATTGAGGGAATTACGATAAATAGTAACGAAATAAGTTTGTGAGAAGTCTGTGTGAATATGAGCAGCAAAACTACTTTATTCTTCTCACATTATAAAGAAGAAGAGAGTGCGCTGTATTAAACCATTTTTAACATTGCAGCATGACGAAAGTGCTGTATTCATTGCAAACGCTAAGTTTACCAGAACGAGCTGTTCCGTCTTGGAATTTCTTCTGAGCATGCGTGGCACTTTGTGCGTCGGAACAGGCCACACACGGTCGGAATTGACGCGATCGGATTTTGTTGTCGGAAAATTTTATCTCCTGCTCTCCAACTTTGTGTGTCGGAAAATCCGATGGAAAATGTCCGATGGAGCCCACACACGGTCGGAATTTCCGACAACACGCTCCGATCGGACATTTTCCATCAGAAAATCCGACCGTGTGTACGGGGCATAAGCCCTCACAGGGCCCTGCTGTGAAATATTAGATTTAAGAATTGTAATTACATGCCCCTGTTGAACAGGGGCAGAAAAATTGGGCCTTTGGTGGTGGTGGTGCTGGTGCCACAACAGTGTAAGTCCTCACTCGCTCTTGGTGGGTGCAGAAACGGGCCCTGCTGTGAAATATTATATCAAGAATTGTAATTACATGCCCCTGTTAGACAGGGGCAGAAAAATTGGGCCTTAGGCACTGGTGCTGGTGCCACAACACTGCAACCCCTCACAGACACTCTAGTTGGAACGCAGGAACGAGCCCTGCTGCAAAGTATTGCATCAAAAATTGTAATTACACGCCCCTGTTAGACAGGGGCTGAAAAATTGGGCCTTAGGCACTGGTGCTGGTGCCACAACACTGCAACCCCTCACAGATACTCTATTTGGAACGCAGGAACGAGCCCTGCTGCAAAGTATTGCATTAAAAATTGTAATTACACGCCCCTGTTAAACAGGGGCTGAAAAATTGGGCCTTAGGCACTGGTGGCGGCGCCAAGAACCAAAAATGTTCTTATAAGCTATCAGCGTGATCATTGAGGAGGAAGAGGATAATTACTCAGGATAGTCACTCAGCATCAGCATAGGCAGTCTTTGAAGGGATCTGAGATTTCAAAAAAAATTATTCGCTTACATCAGCATCAGGTGCTTGGTAGCTGGTGGTGATCCAAGACTGATTCATTTTTATGAAGGTCAGTCAATCGACCGAGTCGGTGGACAGATGCAACCTGTGATCGGTAACAAGCCTCCAGCAGCACTGAACGTGCGTTCCAAAAGAACGCTGGATGCAGGACAGGCCAGTAGCTCAATTGCATACTGTGCAAGCTCTGGCCAGTGATCCATCCTCAAGACCCAGTAACCCAGAGGATTTTCGGTGGGAAAGGTGTCCAAGTCAGATCTTGCCCCTAGGCATTCCTGCACCATGTAAAACAGACGCTGGCGATGGTTGCTGGAACCGATCATACCTTGGGGCTGCGGACTAAAAAATTGTCTGAACGCATCGGTCAGACGGCCACCTTCTCCACCGCTCCTTCTTTGACTGACCGAAGCCTCAGCAACACGTTGTCCAGAAACAGGAGTTTGTAACCTCTCTGGGAACGCATTGGACAGACCTTTCTGCAAGGCATCCCAAAGATGTTTCATCCTCTGCTCCCTCTGCAATGGCAAGATAAGGTCCGCAACCTTACCCTTGTAACGTGGATCAAGGAGGGTTGCCAGCCAGTATTGGTCTCCTTGATACCACGAATACGAGGATCCTTGCGCAGGCTTTGCAGGATCAGGGAGGCCATGCCGCGTAGGTTTTCTGAGGCATTCGGTCCGGAGTCCTCTGGGTCACTAAGGACGACATGTTTCGCAGCCACCTCCTCCCAGCCACGTACAAGTCCATGTGTTTCTTGGGACTGATCCCTTAAAGACTGCTGCTGATGCTGAGTGCCAGGCTCCACCTCCATACTGACGCAATACTCCTCCTCCTCCTCGTCCTCTTCCTGTGTGATTGGCGGGCACGCAGGAACACTGTCTGGATAAAGGGGGCCTTGAGAGCTAAGGAAGTCCTCCTCTTCCTGCCTCTGTTCTGCCTCAAGTGCCCTGTCCATTATTCCATGCAGCGTGTGCTCCAACAGGTGGACAAGGGGGACAGTGTCACTGATGCATGCACTGTCAGTGCTCACCATCCTCGTGGCCTCCTCAAATGGTGACAGGACAGTGCATGCATCCCTGATCATGGCCCACTGGCATGGGGAAAAAACCAAGCTCCCCTGACCCTGTCCTGGTGCCATAGTCGCACAGGTACTCATTGATGGCCCTCTGCTGCGTGTGCAGCCGCTGCAGCATGGCCAACGTTGAGTTCCACCTGATGGGCATGTCACAGATTAGGCGGTTCTTGGGCAGGTTAAACTCCTTTTGGAGGTTTGCCAGCCGAGCACTGGCATTATATGACCGGCGGAAATGCACAGACTTTCCTGGCCTGCCTCAGGACATCCTGTAAGCCTGGGTACCTGCCCAAGAACCGCTGCACCACCAAGTTAAGGACGTGAGCCAAAGAGGGCACATGGGTCATTTGTCCCTGTCGGAGGGCAGAGAGGAGGTTGGTGCCATTGTCGCAAACCACCATTCCTGCCTTAAGTTGGCGTGGCATCAACCACCTCTGAACCTGCCCCTGCAGAGCTGATGGAACCTGTGCCCCAGTGTGGCTCCTGTCCCCCAAGCACACCAGCTCAAGCAACGCATGGCATCTTTTGGCCTGCATACTTGCGTAGCCCCTTGAATGGCTACGGAGCACCGCTGGTTCTGTTGACAAAGCACAGGAAGAGGCCATGGAGGAAGAAGACGAGGAGGCGGTGGAGGAGTGAGGTGTGTCACAATCATTAGCAGTGGCATTTTGGAGGCGTGGTGGTGGAACAACCTCCAACACTACTGCACCTTATCCTGCATCCTTCCCAGCTGCCAGCAGAGTCACCCAATGCGCCGTGAAACTTAGCTAACGTCCCTGTCCATGCCTGCTGGACCATCCGCTGACCGCCCTGTCCAGTGAGGCATGGACATTGCCTTCCGCGTGCCGGTAGAGAGCCGGAATCGCCTTCCGTGAGAAAAAGTGGCGTTTGGGTACCTGCCACTGAGGAACTGCACATTCCACAAACTCACGGAAGGGGGCAGAGTCTACCAACTGAAAAGGCAGCAGTTGAAGTGCTAGCAAATTTGCCAAGTTAGCATTCAACCGCTGGACATGTGGATGGCTGGGAGCGAACTTCTTTCGGTGGTGCAGCAGCTGGGGCAGGGAAATTTGCCTGGTACAATCTGACGTTGGTGTACCGAAAGTAGATTGCCCACAAGTACTTGGCTGTGACGCAACTAATTCTACACCTTCATTCCTCTCAGTGCAGGTCTCAGAGAGGACTGAAGGTATAGTGGGGTTGGAGATCTCAGCTGATGAGGAGCAAGGAGAGGTCCTCGTTGTTCTTTGGTGTGGGTCTTTTAGATACGTTTGCCAACGAACTGCATGGCAGGTTAACATATGTCTGGTCAAGCATGGGGTGCCCAAGCGGGTGTTTTGGCCATTTGAGATATGCTTGAGACATATGTTGCAAATAGCAGCGGTGCGATCTGATGCACTCGTCTCAAAAAAGGCCCACACCAAAGAACTTTTTGAATAACGCGCAGAGACTGCAGTGCCCTGCACATGTATAGCTTTGGGTTGTGATGCAGTCAGTGTGCTGCCCTTAGGCTGGCCCCTGGAGGGCATCCTGCCTCATCGGTGATGAGCCTCCTCCTCCTCATCACTCCTATCAGGCACCCACGTTAAGTCAGTGACTTCATCATCCCCTCCCTCCTCATCACTGGAGCAAACCTGGCAGTATGCTGCAGCAGGGGGAACATGACTGCCAGATTGCTGTCCTTCTTGGGCACCCCCTCTGTCCGTGCTCACGTTACTGCCTTCATCTAGCTCAGCATCATCATCAGAGCCTTCTAAACGCTGGTCATCCTTCTGGAGCATGTACCCAACACTGTGGTCAAACAGTTCTAGGGACTCCTCAGGAGGACATGGTGGGGCTAGAAAAGGAGTCACTGATGCCATTGAGCCGAGGGAAGAGGCCGTGTTGGCAGCTGCTTTGCCAGACAAAGTACCCTGAGCATGGGTGAGAGAGGATGAGGAGGATGAGGACGGCTTGGTCATCCCCTCGACCAAGTCTTCCGCATGTTGCGGCTCAACACGGCCAGCTGCCGAAAAAAAGGCCAAGCATGTCCTACTGCCACGTGCTGATGAGGATGCACCGTCTCCACGACCAGCACTGTTGCCTCTAGACACAGAGCCTGCTTGCCCTCTTTTATTGGCTTGTGACTGTCTACCTCTCCTTGTTGGCCTTCCAGACATACTAATGGCCTGTAGCTGCACTAAGCTGGGATATATATATATATATAATGTACTGATACTGCAGCTAGCAAAATCAACTGCCTGCCTGTAGTATGAGAACACCACCAACCTTCTACAGGTAGCTTTATATGAACACTGTGCAGAGCTCGCAAAAAAATAACTTGTAGCTTATTTAGCTGCCTGCAGTAGTGATAGGATCAGGAAAACACCACCAACCTTCTACAGGTAGCTTTAGGTGAACACTGTGCAGAGCTCGCAAAAAACTAACTTGTAGCTTATTTAGCTGCCTGCGGTAGTGATAGGATCAGGAAAACACCACCAACCTTCTACAGGTAGCTTTAGGTGAACGCTGTGCAGAGCTTGCAAAAAAATAACTTGTAGTTTTAGCTGAACACTGTGAGGAGGATGCACTACACTAACTTGTAGCTTTAACTGAACACTGTGCAGAGGTCGCACTACACTAACTTGTAATTTTAGCTGAACATTGTGAGGAGGACGCACTACACTAACTTGTAGCTTTAGCTGAACACTGTGCAGAGGTCGCACTACACTAACTTGTAGTTTTAGCTGAACACTGTGAGGAGGACGCACTACACTAACTTGTAGCTTTAGCTGAACACTGTGCAGAGGTCGCACTACACTAACTTGTAATTTTATCTGAACACTGTGAGGAGGATGCACTACACTAACTTGTAGCTTTAGCTGAACACTGTGAGGAGGACGCACTACACTAACTTGTAGTTTTAGCTGAACACTGTGAGAAGGACGCACTAAACTAACTTGTAGCTTTAGCTGAACACTGTGAGGAGGACGCACTACACTAACTTGTAGCTTTAGCTGAACACTGTAAAAGAGGACGCACTACCCTAACTTGTAGCTTTAGCTGAACACTGTGCAGAGGTCACACTAAACTAACTTGTAGCTTTAGCTGAACACTGTGAGGAGGATGCTCTACACTAACTGTAAATAGTCTAGCTGCCTGACTGTGGTACTAATAGGATCAAAAGAACACCAGCAATTTTCTTCAGGTAGCTGTAAATACTGTAACAAGACAAGCTTGCCTGTCAGTAGGAAGATAACAGGAACAGATCTAGCTAAACTAAATACAGTATATATATATGTATATGTGTGTGTGTGTGTGTGTGTGTGTGTGTGTGTGTATATATATATATATATATATATATATATATATATATATATATATATATACACACACAAACACCTGGGATGCATATATATATACACACAATACACTGTAAGTGCAGCTAACTGACTGACTTTCCTGCCTAATCTAGCTAACTCAAATGAAATGACACTGTCTCTCTCTCTATCTCTCAGCACGCCGGAACACACTACACAGGGCCGACGTGCAGGCGGTCTTATATAGTGTGGAGCGTGTTCTAAACCCCCTGAGCGATAATTGGCCAAATTCACCCTGGCTTTGGCCAATTTGAGCTCTCTCTACTGATGGCGCTGTGATTGGCCAAGCTTGCGGGTCATAGTGCATGCTTGGCCAATCATTAGCCAGCAATGCACTGCGATGCTGTAGTGAATTATGGGCCGTGACGCGCCACACGAATTTGGCGCGAACGGCCCATATCGTTCGCAATTCGGCGAACGATCGAACAGCTGATGTTCGAGTCGAACATGGGTTCGACTCGAATGCGAAGCTCATCCCTAGTGACCAGCTAAATCTAGACCTTTAATTAAGGGGTCAGTACAGAGTGATTGAGCAAGGGGTTCAATAAGTAGGGCAAATAAAATTGGGGAGAGTGGACATACCTGAAGCGTACCCCTACAGATGTCAAATAGGTTTGATTTATATCCAGCATATTTAACATAAGCTTTGGGATTTTTGCATAATGAGGAGACCCAGCTAAGAAAATGAGGACCAAATCCCCAATGCTACAGGACAAAATGTAGGTAATGCCACAAAACAGTATCAAATGCTTTTTTGAGATCTAAAGATGAGAGATAGATGGGTATTGTAACGAGCCCCTGCTCGCTCGGTTCCACTCTCCCGACACTCCTCTGCGGCTATAGAATCAGATTGCAGATCGCAACATCTGATGGTTCGGTCATCCAATGCTCCGAGATTTGAAATACAGCTATGTGCCGATCGAATCCAGTTGTGATAGCTCAGAACAAACACCAGGCAGGCTGTATGTAAGTTCAAACAGGAATCTCTTTTATTGAAAGGACTACAAGCTCTTTTACACAGTAAAAGAGGATGTGCACACCTCCTGCTCATATTACATACAACATACACCTGAACATACACCTTCGACCAGAAACCTAATTAACATGGGCTAATTAACTAATCCCTTTAGACAGCCTAGATGACTCAGTCATGACCTTAGGCCAGACTGGCCATCTTGTAGCTCAAAAAACACAATCAAAATTATCACAAATCAACACAGAACTCTTCTTCACACAATAGCAGAGTTAATTAACACAAACAACAATGGGGAGCTAATAACTCTTATGGGGCGTACACACGGTCGGACTTTTCAGCTACAAAAGTCCGACAGCCTGTCCGACAGACTTCCGGCGGACTTTCGGCGGACTTGCGGCGGACTTGCGGCAGACTTTCTAACGAACGGACTTGTCTACACACGACCACACAAAAGTTTGACAGCCTAGTATGCGGTGACGTACACCAAGTCCGGAGAGACTATAAAACGGAAGTTCAATAGCCCGTACGACACCCTTTGGGCTCCTTCTGCTAATCTCGTGTTTATCTCGTGTTAGTAGAAGTTTGGTGAGAGACGATTCGCGCTTGTGAGACTCGTATTTTTCAGTTCGTTTTAACTGTTACTCAGTCTGTGCTTGTGAGGTTTGTATCTGCTTTTCAGTGCGTTTGGTCAGTTGGCATTGAGAAATCTTTGTTTTATTGCCCGCTCGTTCCTGATTTTCAGGTCGCTCTTCACAGGCCTTGCTGTTCTTCAGTGCGTTCTGTTAAGTGCGTTCTGACCAGCCGACCGTTTTGAAGCCATGTTACCTGTACGTACTCGTCGTCGAGCTCGTGCATTGTATGTGTTTGGTGCTGTAGTTTATTCTTCAGACCAAGACCAGTCCATGAACAGGGCGAGGAGGAGTTCATGGACCAAGAATTGGTTGCTCCAGCGTGACCAGTTCTGTCACATGCCATTGCTCCGTGAGATCCGTGAGAATAATCCTGAGGATTTCAGGAACTTTCTCCAGATGACGGACCCCGTTTTTGACCGTTTGGTGGCTTTGCTGACCCCCTATATCAGCAGGCAGGATACCTGCATGAGGCAAGCCATCACTCCGGAGCAGAGGCTAGTTGCCACGTTGCGGTACTTGGCGACAGGGAGAAGCCTGCAGGACCTCAAGTTCTCGACAGGCATCTCCCCCCAGGCTCTGGGGATCATTATCCCAGAGACCTGTTCTGCCATCATCCAGGTCCTGCAGAAGGACTATATTAAGGTAAGATTTTTTTCTTTTATTAGCATCACATGTTCTTTTATTTAATCTTTGATAATGTAATGTATTTCTTAGCTCAAACACTACTTACCATCATTGCAATATAGTGTGAATGTCCCCTTTTTCTCCTCACACATGCTGGATTTTTTTCCTGTTCTTTTTTGTCATGCATGTATATTTGCCTTCAATAACCTCTCCAGCATACAATGCTGGGCACATATCCACCTAGTCTACTCAGTTTGAATGTATTTACTGTAGTCAGCTGCATTGTATTTTGTTTCCCCTAAACTCAATCCAAATAGTGTGCTTCTAATTAGCAATTCGCTTGATTTCCCAACCCCCCCACCTAAACTCAATCCAAATAGTGTGCTTCTAATTAGCAATTAGCTTGATTTCCCAACCCCCCCCCACCTAAACTCAATCCAAATAGTGTGCTTCTAATTAGCAATTAGCTTGATTTCCCACCCCCCCCACCTAAACTCAATCCAAATAGTGTGCTTCTAATTAGCAATTAGCTTGATTTCCCAACCCCCCCCCACCTAAACTCAATCCAAATAGTGTGCTTCTAATTAGCAATTAGCTTGATTTCCCACCCCCCCCACCTAAACTCAATCCAAATAGTGTGCTTCTAATTAGCAATTAGCTTGATTTCCCAACCCCACCCACCTAAACTCAATCCAAATAGTGTGCTTCTAATTAGCAATTAGCTTGATTTCCCAACCCCCCCCCCCACCCCCGTAATAATTTGCTAGAATGTTCTGTGGTGTTGATTTGTAAAAAGCAAATATATGTTGCACTTTGCAAAATGCATGTGCACTCTACAAGTGCATTTGCTCCAGTGCTTTAGTAAATGAGCAGAAGCTCTGCTGATTTCCATCATTAAATCATATGCAAGCCACAAAGTGTTTTCATTAATTGCCCTTGCATGTGATTGTGTACTCCTTGCAACATGAAAGCCTTTTTACCTTACCTCATTTACTTTAAGCTGGGGAGCAACTGCACTTGCAGAGTGCGACAACTGCAGTCTTGTAGCCTTTTTAGTCCATAAATCCCTGCGTGTCCCAAAAGTAATATTTTTTTGGGATTTCACCACCCCCTAAAATGTAATCAATGTTCCATCAGAGGGGGTGAGCAATCTGATAAGTGTGCCTTTACCTATTATTTCTTCCAGAAGCTTTAAATTATTTAATGTTATACTGATGCTGGGGAATAATGTTTTTAATTGTATAATTTTCTTGCAATGTTATCTTCAAAATTACTGATTTTTGTTTTCTTGTTTGATTCCCCAGTTTCCTTGAACGCCACAGGAATGGCAGACTGTGGCATCCCATTTTTCCACCCGTTGGGACTTTCCCAATTGTGGAGGGGCTATAGATGGGAAACATGTCCACATCGTGCCACCACCCCATTCGGGGTCATACTATTTTAATTATAAGGGGTTCCACAGTATTGTTTTAATGGCGGTGGTGTCGGCACACTATGAATTTCTATATGTGGACGTGGGGAAGAATGGCCGGATGTCGGATGGAGGAGTATTTGCCCAGACGGAGTTCTGCCAGCGTCTCCAGAGTGGTGGCCTGGGATTGCCACCTGATGCGGATAACGTGGAAGGACTCCCCTTTGTCTTCATTGCCGATGAAGCCTTCGCTCTGAGCAAGCACCTCATGAGGCCATTCCCCCAAAGAACCCTCACCCCGGAGAGGAGGGTTTTTAATTTCCGGCTGGCCAGAGCTAGAAGAGTGGTTTAGAATGCATTTGGGATTCTGGCCAGCCGGTTCCGCCTGTTTCAAACCTCCATTAATTTGGCGGAATACAAACTTAATTTTATCATTTTATCGTGCTGCATCCTGCACAACTTTTTACACAAACATTCTCCAAATTATATGGTGCCAGTTGGGCCTGAGGCCGGACTTATCGGTGAAAATCTTACGGGCCTGGATACTGTCCGTACTGGCTTGGCCCCCCAAAGTGCCCGTCAAGTTAGACAGCAATATGTTAATTATTTTATGGGTAGGGGGGCCATTGCAATGGGCCAGGATATCTAAATATTTAAAATAAAAAAAATCTTGATGAAATCTTGAATTATATTTATTGCTTGCCTTTCTTTTGGGCTTTCTCCTAGGTTATGGTCGAGCAGTTGTAGTGCCAACTGTATTTTCCTTGTAAATTTCTAAATAAGCTCCATTGCCACTGTAAACAACTTTTTTCAATTTATAACCAAAATGATACTGAGCATTGAAATAATAAACCACACATTTATTTAATTCCTAAGCAGATGTTTTTAATCTTTGGTATCCATTCAGTTATGCATTTAGTATAAAATGTTCCTAGCCAAAAATATAATGATCTATTAATAAATTTCGAATAATATAATTATAGTTAAATATTTTTAGATAATCAAAAATAAAATTTGGTGGGCATTTTGATTTTAGCAAACAGGCCTTTTTTTTTTGTTTGTTTTTTTAAAATCCTTTTTTTATTTTTTTTGCAAAAGGCAAAAAAAAAAGGGTAGCAAAGTACACTCCGAAACCATGAAGCTAACTTCCATTTCCCGGGATCCCACAGTATGGTACGAGAACCAGGGAAATGAGGCCAGTGTATATGAATCCTTAAAGCATGACGAAAAGGTAGAATGACCATTTCGATGATATCGAATGGTCAAAGGGGGGATTGTAAGGGGATTCCATTGAACATTGCATTATTGATTGATTATTGATTATACCCTAACATATCTTATGTTCAGGATTGCTTATTTGCTTAAATAATATCATGGTATATTTTAGTGTATGTGACAAACTGCACCTCATGATAGCATTACATAATTAACTGAAGATCTCATTGCATTGTGACCCAAGACCTGTCTATTCTTGTCTGATGTCTACATCTGAGGAAACATCTGTTTGTGGTTTTTATCTCTGTACACTGTTGTGGGATATGAAACGGGCCAGAATTAGCTGTTCAGGAACTTGTGGTTGGGCAACTGTTGGTCAGCAGACGTTAACAGAAATTAAGAAAGCATTGACCTTTAGTCTGAACTGTATAAGTTAAACTGAAATCACAAGATGAAGAAATCACTAATTACTAATGTATGCTTATGTGTATTAATCTGATTGGCCCCAAGTGGGGCAGGGTCTTGTAAAGACACAACATAAAAGAGCCTCCAGCCTATTAAACTTTGTAATCACTTATCACGTACCCCGTGTGTATGTGTATTGATTATCCGCCGGCGAGGTCCTCCACTGAGCCAACTCAAGAGCCTAGGCCACAAGGGAAAGACGAGCACCTAACAATATCTATAGATATGTAACGAGGTTTCTTAAAAGATCGTTTTAAACGATGAGAAAAAATCGTATAGGAATGAAAAGCACATGGAGCAGTATACAAGGTAATAAACACAAGATAAAAACACGACAAGTACTTACTTTTTTTCAGCACTTTACGGATCCGTCTGTACTGATCCGGCTCCCTGAGTTTGAGGTCGGACCATCTTTTTCTAATTTGATCCTTGGAGCGCTGTACCCCAAAATAAGCCTGTAAAGTCTTCACCACCTTCGCCATTATTTTGGCTTTGCGCAAATTTGGCCGGGCGTACGGCCCATACTTCCCATCATAATCCTTTCTTTTAAGAATGGCCACCATTTCCACCATCTCTTTAAAGGACATATTGGAGGCCTTAAATCTAGGCATCACACATCTTGACGTTCCGGCCTCCGGGCTTTCTTCGCTACCTGAGGTAGTACGCACCTGATGTGTCTCCGCCATTATTCACCCCACTACGCGCCGTAAATAAAAATGGGCGGAGAACATGAGTTAAAATCGACCGTCAGGGGCGGGCGACGCAGGCGTAGTTTCACACATGCGTAGTGTATAAAGAGGGGCCTTGTGCACGTGTCATACGTACGTTCTGTGCGTAGAATTAAGGGGCGGAGAACATGAGTTAAAATTGAACGTCAGGGGCGGGCGACGCAGGCGGAGTTTCACACATGCGTAGTGTATAAAGAGGGGGCCTTGTGCACGTGTCGTACGTACTTTCTGTGCGTAGAGTCAAGGGCGGGTTATATGCGTAAACAAAAAGAACATCAGGGGCGGGCCAAGTAGGCGTAGTATTATGCATGTGCAGTGTATAAAGAGGGGCCTTGTGCACGTGTCGTACGTACGTTCTGTGCGTAGGTGATAGTGGACCGGGACGCTACTAAACGAAGGTAATTTTAAATGTATGTTTTTGGTCCAGACTTTGTAGCAAGCAGCCTATATGGCTTGACAGATTGATGAGGCCTACATAGGGAGAAGATGATGAGGGTTTAGCAGAAACCTAATAAGTGTTTTTTGTCTTGTGACTTTATCTTTTACAGACATTATGAATCCCCTATTTAAGGATCCAGAGTTCCTTACTGCTTTTATTTCTAAATATAGAGAGATGAGGAATTTGTGGGAGGTGAAACACCCTCAGTATTATGCAAAGCATGTGAGGAAGTCAACGCTGGAGAGACTTCTGTCCTTTGTCCAGGCGACCATCCCGGAAGCAACAATGGAGACATTGCTCAAGAAAATTGGGGTCTTGAGGAATATGTATAAGAGGGAGCATAAGAAGATCCAGGAATCAATGAGATCAGGAGCATCAGCAGATGATGTTTATGTACCCAGGCTGTGGTACTACAATCAACTCCGTTTTCTTGATGACCAGACTGAAGCCAGGGTATCACTTTCAACCCTTCCCTCCACCCTTCCCTCCACCCTTCCCTCCACCCCAGCAGAGGCTGATGAGGAGCAAGCTGGGTCTTCCATCCTGGATGAACCGGATATTACCATCTGGAGTCAGGTAAATTATTTTAACCAATATTTACTGTACTAATATTAATGATGTTAACTGGATGTTATAATTGTCTCAAAGAATTTTGCCCTCAAAATTGTGTATACATATCAATTGACAGTAGTGGCTAAATATGTTTGGCACCTGCTTGAAAAAATTAGGGTGTCTGATTAGACTCTTTTATTAAAGAGATGTATTCACATTGAATTTGCTAGTCATGAGAAGCAAATTGTGTGTCATTGATGAACCCCAAAAAATATACTAAAACTATGTCCTTTTTCCCTTAACGTCTTTCAGGACAGCACCTTGAGAGCGTGGCTCCACCCACTTGACAGGAAACACACCTCCACCAAACTTTAAAAGGAGGCTCCTTCCCACTTATCATCAGTTTATGTGTTTCCTCCGGCGGGAACACATGTGGGAGTTTGGAGCTCTCAAGGTTCTGTCCTGAGAGAACAGGCTCCCTACTCCACTATTTTTACCTACCTCAGGAGAGCCGATTCCTCCCATTTTCCACAGGCTTACGGGTGCCGGGTGGATGGGCTCCTTCTCCCTCGTCAGTGCTCGGGGAGAGCCAGGACTGCTCCGGGTATTGCTGCTCCCAGGCAGAGGCGTCAGGCATGTCAGGCATTTCTGTTTGTTTTTTTCTTGCCTGCACATGTTTTTTCCCTGACGCCGCCGCCATCTTGGGAAGGGCAGTCAGAGGACTGCATCTGCCAGATGTGAGGTATCCGGAAGTGGGGCGGCATCATTGGAGCAGGCGCCAGGCGTCATTTCCGCCGGAAGTGCAGGGGGAGGAGGGAGGAATAGGTCTGGTGCCTATTTATTGCCGGTTCCGGTCCGGCGCACAGGTGCTATTGGAGTCCGGAACCGGCGTTTTCACCACAGGCATCACGCTGCTGCCTCAGCATGGATTCAGGAACCGCAGCGAGTGGAACAGGCACAGGCACCAGCAAGGCCCAGGTAAGGAGCAGACTGTAGTTTCTGCTCAGCTTTACTGTGGGTTCTCTCTCTAGCCCTCTTCTCTCTAAATGTTAGTGAAGTTTGAGGGTATTTTTCCCCCTGGTGGCGGAGGGGCCTGTCAGGGCACATGAGTCTGATAGCTTTTCTCACTGTGCACCTGTGGTGAGCAACCTTGAGTAATCAGGCTGACTCTAAAAGATGGTTTGTCTTTTTTCTTTCTCTTTTTTTCCCTTATCATGGCAGGCCAAGAGCTCTGACCCTGGGATTAGAAAGAAATGTCCTTCATGCAAAATTAAGTTAAATGAAGGCTGGAAAAAGGCTTTATGTCAAGCATGTATTGACTCCTTGGTGAGGGAAGAAACCACTTCCGCATGCAGTGATCTAATCGCATCTGCTAAAAAGGAATTGGATGCTACCATTCAATCCTTCAGATCCTCACTCACCTATCCATCTGCAAGTCAGCCCACTACCTCACAGTCCTCTCAAGGCTCACTGTTAGTCCCGGCAGTAGAGGCGGAAATGGGTCCTCTGAACCGGGAAGGGCTTTCCCCATCCCATTCTAATTAATCGAATGAGGATAGTGATGAGCTGGAAAATATGTCTTCTAGGTATAAATTGTCTTTGGATCAGGTGGATGGCCTTTTAAAGGCTATTTATGCTACTCTAGGCCTTGAGGAAGAGCATAAGGAGATGTCTTTACTAGGGATGAGCTTCGTGTTCGAGTCGAACCCATGTTCGACTCGAACATCGGCTGTTCGGTCGTTCGCCGAATTGCGAACGATA
The DNA here is from genome assembly GCA_037952835.1 of Lithobates septentrionalis. NCBI lineage: Eukaryota > Metazoa > Chordata > Amphibia > Anura > Ranidae > Lithobates > Lithobates septentrionalis. The sequence continues at coordinate 2,637,974 of JBBDGP010000609.1, read as the reverse complement.
TGGGCCGTTCGCGCCAAATTCGTGTGGCGCGTCACGGCCCATAATTCACTGCGGCATCGCAGTGCATTGCTGGCTGATGATTGGCCAAGCATGCACTATGACCCGCATGCTTGGCCAATCACAGCGCCGTCAGTAGAGAGAGCTGTAATTGGCCAAAGCCAGGGTGGCTTTGGCCAATTATGGCTCAGGGGATTTAGTACACGCCCCACACTATATAAGGCCGCCTGCACGGCGGCCCTGTGTAGTGTGTGTTCCGGTGTGCTGAGAGATAGAGAGAGAGAGAGAGACAGTGTCATTTGATTTGAGTTACATAGATTAGGCAGAACAGTCAGTCAGTTAGCTGCACTTACAGTGTATTGTGTATATATATGCATCCCAGGTGTTGCATATATATATATACACTGTATTCAGTTTAGCTAGATCCGTTCCTGTTATCTTCTAGACTATTTACATTTAGTGCAGTGCGTCCTGCTCACAGTGTTCAGCTAGATCCGTTCCTGTTATCTTCTAGACTATTTACATTTAGTGCAGTGCGTCCTGCTCACAGTGTTCAGCTAGATCCGTTCCTGTTATCTTCTAGACTATTTACATTTAGTGCAGTGCGTCCTGCTCACAGTGTTCAGCTAGATCCGTTCCTGTTATCTTCTAGACTATTTACATTTAGTGCAGTGCGTCCTGCTCACAGTGTTCAGCTAGATCCGTTCCTGTTATCTTCTAGACTATTTACATTTAGTGCAGTGCGTCCTGCTCACAGTGTTCAGCTAGATCCGTTCCTGTTATCTTCCTACTGACAGGCAGGCTTGTCTGGTTACAGTATATAAAGCTACCTGAAGAAAATTACAGGTGTTCTATTTGATCCTATTAGTACCACGGTCAGGCAGCTAGACTATTTACATTTAGTACAGTGCGTCCTGCTCACAGTGTTCAGCTAGATCCGTTCCTGTTATCTTCCTACTGACAGGCAGGCTTGTCTGGTTACAGTATATAAAGCTACCTGAAGAAAATTACAGGTGTTCTATTTGATCCTATTAGTACCACGGTCAGGCAGCTAGACTATTTACATTTAGTACAGTGCGTCCTGCTCACAGTGTTCAGCTAGATCCGTTCCTGTTATCTTCCTACTGACAGGCAGGCTTGTCTGGTTACAGTATATAAAGCTACCTGAAGAAAATTACAGGTGTTCTATTTGATCCTATTAGTACCACGGTCAGGCAGCTAGACTATTTACATTTAGTACAGTGCGTCCTGCTCACAGTGTTCAGCTAGATCCGTTCCTGTTATCTTCCTACTGACAGGCAGGCTTGTCTAGTTACAGTATATAAAGCTACCTGAAGAAAATTACAGGTGTTCTATTTGATCCTATTAGTACCACGGTCAGGCAGCTAGACTATTTACATTTAGTACAGTGCGTCCTGCTCACAGTGTTCAGCTAGATCCGTTCCTGTTATCTTCCTACTGACAGGCAGGCTTGTCTGGTTACAGTATATAAAGCTACCTGAAGAAAATTACAGGTGTTCTATTTGATCCTATTAGTACCACGGTCAGGCAGCTAGACTATTTACATTTAGTACAGTGCGTCCTGCTCACAGTGTTCAGCTAGATCCGTTCCTGTTATCTTCCTACTGACAGGCTGGCTTGTCTGGTTACAGTATATAAAGCTACCTGAAGAAAATTACAGGTGTTCTATCCCAGCTTAGTGCAGCTACAGGCCATTAGTATGTCTGGAAGGCCAAGAAGGAGAGGCAGACAGTCACAAGCCAATAAGAGAGGGCAAGCAGGCTCTGTGTCTAGTGCTGGTCGTGGAGACGGTGCATCCTCATCAGCACGTGGCCATGGGACACGCTTGGCCTTTTTTTCGGCAGCTGGCCGTGTTGAGCCGCAACATGCGGAAGACTTGGTCGAGTGGATGACCAAGCCGTCCTCATCCTCCTCATCCTCTCTCACCCATGCCCAGGGTGCTTTGTCTGGCAAAGCAGCGGCCTCTTCCCTCAGCTCAATGTCATCAGTGACTCCTTCCCTAGCTCCACCATGTCCTCCTGAGGATTCCCTCGAACTTTTTGACCACAGTGTTGGGTACATGCTCCAGGAGGATGCCCAGCGTTTGGAAGGCTCTGATGATGATGCTGAGCTCGATGAAGGCAGTAACATGAGCACGGACAGAGGGGGTGCCCAAGAAGGACAGCAATCTGGCAGTCATGCTCCCCCTGCTGCAGCATACTGCCAGGTTTGCTCCAGTGATGAGGAGGGAGGGGATGATGAGGTCACTGACTCAACGTGGGTGCCTGATAGGAGGGAGGAGGAGGAGGAGGCGGCACATCACCAACGAGGCAGGATGCCCTCCAGGGGCCAGCCTAAGGGCAGCACATTGACTGCATCACACCCCAAAGCTCCACATGTGCAGGGCGCTGCAGTCTCTGCGCGTTATTCAAAAAGTTCTTTGGTGTGGGCCTTTTTTGAGACGAGTGCATCAGATCGCACCGCTGCTATTTGCAACATATGTCTCAAGCGTATCTCGCGTGGCCAAAACATCTCCCGCTTGGGTACCACATGCTTGACCAGACATATGTTGACCTGCCATGCAGTTCGTTGGCAAGCGTATCTAAAAGACCCACACCAAAGAACAAAGAGGATCTCTCCTTGCTCCTCATCAGCTGAGATTTCCAACCCCACTAGACCTCCAGTCCTCTCTGAGACCTGCAGTGAGAGGAATGAAGGTGTAGAATTAGGTGTGTCACAGCCAAGTACTTGTGGGCAATCTGCTTTTGGTACACCGACGTCAGATTGTACCAGGCAAATTTCCCTGCCCCAGCTGCTGCACCGCCGAAAGAAGTTTGCTCCCAGCCATCCACATGCCCAGCGGTTGAATGCTAGCTTGGCAAAATTGCTAGCACTTCAACTGCTGCCTTTTCAGTTGGTAGACTCTGCCCCCTTCCGTGAGTTTGTGGAATGTGCGGTTCCTCAGTGGCAGGTACCCAAACGCCACTTTTTCTCACGGAAGGCGATTCCGGCTCTCTACCGGCATGTGGAAGGCAATGTCCATGCCTCGCTGGACAGGGCGGTCAGCGGTAAGGTGCATATTACCGCTGACTCACGGTCCAGCAGGCATGGACAGGGACGTTACCTAAGTTTCACGGCGCATTGGGTGACTCTGCTGGCAGCTGGGAAGGATGCAGGACAAGGTGCAGTAGTGTTGGAGGTTGTTCCGCCACCACGCCTCCAAAATGCTGATTGTGACACACCTCTCTCCTCCACCCCTCCTCTTCTTCTTCCTCCATGGCCTCTTCCTCGGAACCAGCGGTGCTCCGTAGGCGTTCAAGGGGATACGCAAGTACGCAGGCCAAAAGATGCCATGCGGTGCTTGAGCTGGTGTGCTTGGGGGACAGGAGCCACACTGGGGCAGAGGTTCTGTCAGCTCTGCAGGGGCAGGTTCAGAGGTGGTTGACGCCACGCCAACTTAAGGCAGGAATGGTGGTTTGCGACAATGGCACCAACCTCCTCTCTGCCCTCCGACAGGGACAAATGACCCATGTGCCCTGTTTGGCTCACGTCCTTAACTTGGTGGTGCAGCGGTTCTTGGGCAGGTACCCGGGCTTACAGGATGTCCTGAGGCAGGCCAGGAAAGTCTGTGTGCATTTCCGCCGGTCATATAATGCCAGTGCTCGGCTGACGGACCTCCAAAAGGAGTTTAACCTGCCCAAGAACCGCCTAATCTGTGACATGCCCACCAGGTGGAACTCAACGTTGGCCATGCTGCAGCGGCTGCACACGCAGCAGAGGGCCATCAATGAGTACCTGTGCGACTATGGCACCAGGACAGGGTCAGGGGAGCTTGTTTTTTTTTCCCCACGCCAGTGGGCCATGATCAGGGATGCATGCACTGTCCTGTCACCATTCGAGGAGGCCACGAGGATGGTGAGCACTGACAGTGCATGCATCAGTGACACTGTCCCCCTTGTCCACCTGTTGGAGCACACGCTGCGTGGAATAATGGACAGGGCACTTGAGGCAGAACAGAGGCAGGAAGAGGAGGACTTCCTTAGCTCTCAAGGCCCCCTTTATCCAGACAGTGTTCCTGCGTGCCCGCCGATCACACAGGAAGAGGAGGAGGAGGAGGAGGAGGAGGAAGATTGTGTCAGTATGGAGGTGGAGCCTGGCACTCAGCATCAGCAGCAGTCTTTAAGGGATCAGTCCCAAGGAACACATGGACTTGTACGTGGCTGGGAGGAGGTGGCTGCGGACGTTGTCGTCCTTAGTGACCCAGAGGACTCCGGACCGAATGCCTCAGCAAACCTACGCTGCATGGCCTCCCTGATCCTGCAAAGCCTGCGCAAGGATCCTCGTATTCGTGGTATCAAGGAGAAGGACCAATACTGGCTGGCAACCCTCCTTGATCCACGTTACAAGGGTAAGGTTGCGGACCTTATCTTGCCATCGCAGAGGGAGCAGAGGATGAAACATCTTCGGGAGGCCTTGCAGAAAGGTCTGTGCAACGCATTCCCAGAGACTGGGAGGTTACAAACTCCTGTTTCTGGACAACGTGTTGCTGAGGCTTCGGTCAGTCAAAGAAGGAGCGGTGGAGAAGGTGGCCGTCTGACCGATGCGTTCAGACAATTTTTTGGTCCGCAGCCCCAAGGTATGATCGGTTCCAGCAACCATCGCCAGCGTCTGTTTTACATGGTGCAGGAATACCTAGGGGCAAGATCAGACTTGGACACCTTTCCCACCGAAAATCCTCTGGGTTACTGGGTCTTGAGGATGGATCACTGGCCAGAGCTTGCACAGTATGCAATTGAGCTACTGGCCTGTCCTGCATCCAGCGTTCTTTCGGAACGCACATTCAGTGCTTCTGGAGGCGTGGTAACCGATCACAGGGTGCGTCTGTCCACCGACTCGGTCGATCGGCTGGCCTTCATAAAAATGAATCAGTCTTGGATCACCACCAGCTACCAAGCACCTGATGCTGATGTAACCGAATAATTTTTTTTGAAATCTCAGATCCCTTCAAAGACTGCCTATGCTGATGCTGAGTGACTATCCCTGAGTAATTATCCTCTTCCTCCTCAATCATCACGCTGATAGCTTGTAAGAACATTTTTGGTTCTGGGCGCCACCACCAGTGCCTAAGGCACAATTTTTCAGCCCCTGTTTAACAGGGGCGTGTAATTACAATTTTTGATGTAATACTTTGCAGCAGGGCTCGTTCCTGCGTTCCAACTAGAGTGTCTGTGAGGGGTTGCAGTGTTGTGGCACCAGCACCAGTGCCTAAGGCCCAATTTTTCTGCCCCTGTCTAACAGGGGCGTGTAATTACAATTTTTGATGCAATACTTTGCAGCAGGGCTCGTTCCTGCGTTCCAACTAGAGTGTCTGTGAGGGGTTGCAGTGTTGTGGCACCAGCACCAGTGCCTAAGGCCCAATTTTTCTGCCCCTGTCTAACAGGGGCGTGTAATTACAATTTTTGATGCAATACTTTGCAGCAGGGCTCGTTCCTGCGTTCCAACTAGAGTGTCTGTGAGGGGTTGCAGTGTTGTGGCACCAGCACCAGTGCCTAAGGCCCAATTTTTCTGCCCCTGTCTAACAGGGGCGTGTAATTACAATTTTTGATGCAATACTTTGCAGCAGGGCTCGTTCCTGCGTTCCAACTAGAGTGTCTGTGAGGGGTTGCAGTGTTGTGGCACCAGCACCAGTGCCTAAGGCCTAATTTTTCAGCTCCTGTTCAACAGGGGCATGTAATTACAATTCTTGATCTAATATTTCACAGCAGGGCCCTGTGAGGGCTTACAGTGTTGTGGCCACAGCAACACCTAAGGCCCAAATTTCTGCTGAGTATATAGGGCAGGACCCTACTTTCAAACATCTAACTTACAAACGACTCCTACTTGCAAACGGAAGGAGACAACAGGAAGTGAGATGAAATCTACCCCAAAGGGCCTGGTAATGGACTGGGGGGTACCCATGCCGTTTGTCTCACCGATTTTCATCCATATTGCCATGACCCCACATTACATTAAACCCGCAAGCAGTTTTAAATGAGATTTTTTCCTTTAAAAATGACATTTGGTGCAGGGACTGTTCTAAACACAGGAAACACGCGTCACTTTACAGGCATACTATAGACACCCCCCCAGGTACGATATTTAAAGGAATATTTCACTTTTTTTTTTTTTACTTTAAGCATCATTAAAATCACTGCTCCCGAAAAAACGGCCGTTTTTAAAAGTTTTTTTTGCATTGATACATGTCCCCTGGGGTAGGACCCGGGTCCCCAAACCCTTTTTAGGACAATATCATGCAAATTAGCCTTTAAAATGAGCACTTTTGATTTCGAACGTTCGAGTCCCATAGACGTCAATGGGGTTCTAACGTTCGTGCGAACTTTCGGTCCGTTCGCGGGTTCTGGTGCGAACCGAACCGGGGGGTGTTCGGCTCATCCCTAGTCTTTACATGACAAGATGTATGCAGGGCTTAGTGAGTCTAAGTCCCGTACCTTTCCAGTCCATGCAGTGATTTCTGAAACAATCAGAAAAGAATGGGCTGACCCTGATAGGAAACCATTTTTCTCTAGGGCTCATAAGAGAAGGTTCCCTTTTGATGAAGACCCAGCAGCTCTTTGGAATAAGGTTCCAAAACTTGATGCAGCCTTTTCTCAAGTGTCAAGATCTACTGATCTAGCATTTGAGGACATGGGGATCTTAAAAGACCCCATGGATAAAAAAATGGATCAACAGCTCAAGCGGACTTGGCAATCCATTATGGGCAACCTTAAGCCAGCAATGGCAACTACTTGCATCTCCAGGAACTTGGAGTATTGGGTAAATCAGCTTAAAGCTCATATAATAGCAGATTCCCCTAAGCAAGAAATCCTTGACTCCTTTTCTACCCTCTCAGCAGCCGTAGCCTATGTCTCTGATGCCTCAGCAGAGTCTATCAGGATGACAGCTAAGGCGGCAGCCCTTGCTAATTCGGTTAGACGGGCTTTATGGCTAAAGACTTGGCAAGGGGACACAGCATCTAAAAACAAATTATGCGGGGTCCCTTTTCTGGGAGACTTACTGTTCGGCCCTGATTTGGATTCAGTTCTGGACAGGACTGCAGATAAAAAGAAATCTTTTCCTGTCAAAAAGAAGAAACAACCAGTCAAACGGTTTTTTTGTCCTCAAAGGGCTCAGGAACAGAACAAGCCTCAAGAGAAAAAGAAAAGCTGGTCAGGGCAGAGGGGTAAGGGCAGAGGAAATGTCCTTTTCCATCCTCCTGCGTCAGCCAGCAAGATGCAATGACAGTCGGTTACAGGTAGGGGGAAGACTACAAGACTTTCTCCCCTATTGGGCAAGCATAACAGAAAACCAGTACATTCTGAATATGCTAGCCCAGGGTTACAATATAGAATTTTCATATCTCCCCCTAGAAAGGTACTTGGTGACAAATCTTCCAAGAGATGTAACAAAATCCCTGGCAATGAAGAGCCTATTAAAGGATCTGATAGATCAGGGGGTTATGACTTACGTCCCACAGGGGGAGCTTTATCAGGGATTTTATTCCCGTATATTCCTGATAAAGAAGCCATCCAGAGATTTTCGGTTAATTCTAAACCTGAAACCGCTGAACAGATCAGTCCAATACAAGAGGTTTCGTATGGACTCCATCTTCACGGTCAAGAATCTATTGACGAGGGAATGCTTTATGGCATCAATAGACCTTCGAAATGCCTATCTGCATATCCCTATAGCCCCGCAGTCCCAAAGATTCCTAAGATTGGTGATAAATTTGGGAAAAGAGGTTCTGCACTTGCAATTCAGGGCCCTCCCCTTTGGTCATCTAGAAACCCTGGGTTGGATCATAAATATGCAGAAGTCAAATTTCAATCCAGCCCAGAAAATACTATTCCTGGGGTATCAGATCTGTTCAAGGGAACAAAAGATTTTTCTCCCAGAAGAGAAGAAGGGGAAAGTCCAGAAGGTGGTAGCGTCCTTACAGGCAAGCCAGGAATTATCAGTCCGACAAGTGATGTCATCCCTAGGAACCCTAACCGCAACCATACCAGCCATTCAATGGGCAAGGTTACATTTCAGGCCTCTCCAGAGCTTTCTCCTGAGAATATGGAATCACAGGCCAGAATCTCTGGAAGCAAGGGTAAAGATACCCACCAAAGTCAAGAGATCACTTTGGTGGTGGAGAAGACAGGAGAATCTGTCAGAAGGCCTGCTCTGGTCATTTCCAATAGAAAAAGTGGAAACGACAGATGCCAGTGTATGGGGTTGGGGAGCTCACTTAGACCAAGACTTCACGCAAGGAATGTGGTCTCGGACAGAGGCAAAGAGGTCCTCAAATTGGAGGGAACTAAAGGCAGTCGCCTTAGCTTTACATGCCTTCTCTCCTATCCTTCAAGGTTCTCATGTCCGGGTCCTCTCAGACAACGCCACTACCATAGCCTACCTAAACAAACAGGGGGGTAAAAGAAGCAAAACACTTCAGTTGCTAGCTTCAAAGATCCTGGTTTGGGCAGAAAAGCATGTTCGGTCCTTATCAGCAGTCCACCTCAAAGGCACCTTAAATGTAGTGGCAGATTATCTAAGCAGAAGGCGGATTCAGGAGTCAGAATGGAGCCTGAATCCGGAAATCTTTGCAATGATTACCAGGGCCTGGGGTCAACCGCAAATAGACCTATTTGCGTCACAGGAAAATACACAACTCCCAGTATTTTTCTCTATTCACAGAAATGACAAGGCCCAGGGGACAGATGCGTTAATCTAGCCCTGGAACTTCCATCTGGGTTACGCATTTCCTCCTTTCCAACTTATCCCATTGGTGTTAAGGAAGATACAGAGGGAGAAGGTGGCAGTAATCCTAATTACTCCATTTTGGCCAAAGAGGGCATGGTTTTCCACCATTCTACAGATGGCAGTCAAACCATTTTGGCGGCTGCCTCTCCGGCAGGACCTGCTCCTACAGGGTCCAATACAGCATCCGGGAGTGGCCAGTCTAAGCCTCACGGCCTGGTTTCTGAGGAGCAGTTGTTAAGAAACAAAGGTCTGTCACAACCCTTGGTAACTACCTTACTTTCCAGTAGGAAAATAGTGACCAGAAACATCTATGCTAAATATTGGAAGGTCTTCAACTCTTTTTGTCATTTGACTAAGAGAAAAGTAAAAAATTTAGTGTCCATTTTGGAATTTCTTCAAGAGGGGGCAGACAAGGGATTGTCAGTCAGCACCCTTAAAGTTCAAGTAGCTGCTTTGGGAGTATTTCTAGAAAGACCAATCTCTTCTGAGCCCTTGGTTATAAGATTTTTCAAGGCACTTACCAGATCTAGACCAGCTCCGGCTAAGCACTTTCCCAATTGGGATCTATCAGTGGTCCTGCAAGCCCTTACAAAGGAACCTTTTGAACCACTACAAGGAATCTCTCTAAGGAATCTTACTCTTAAGACCTTGTTCTTAGTTGCAATAACGTCAGCAAGGAGAATTGGTGAGCTGCACGCCCTATCTGTTAAGAGACCCTTTTTAACTATCTACACAGATAGGATTATACTTAAAACCAATCCAGGTTTTTTGCCAAAGGTAGCGTCAGCACACAATAGGTCGCAGGAGATCATCCTGCCAACCTTTTGCTCTAACCCTTCGGGGGAAAAAGAAGGCAAATTCCACAATTTGGATGTAAGAAGGACTTTATTACAGTATCTGGAGGTAACAAGTAACTTTAGATCCTCGGATTCTCTATTTATACTTTTTTCGGGTAAAAAGAAGGGCCAACAAGCTTCTAAGGGGTCTATAGCTAGATGGCTTAAATCAGCTATTCTAGCAGCCTACTCTCAGTCGGGGCTATCTCCCCCGCTGGGAATTAAAGCGCATTCTACCAGGGCTCAGGCCACTACATGGGCAGAAATGGCTGGTGCCACCCCAGATCAGATTTGTAGGGCGGCTACGTGGTCAAGTTACCTTACGTTTGTCCGTCATTACAGGCTGGATCTTCTGTCAGCCAGTGAACAGGCTTTTGGCAGAAAGGTCTTGCAGGCTGTGGTCCCTCCCTAAGTGGGTAAGTCTCTGTTATCCTCTCAAGGTGCTGTCCTGAAAGACGTTAAGGGAAAAATCAAGTTAGACTTACCGGTAACTTGTTTTCCAGGAGTCTTTCAGGACAGCAGCAACCCGCCCTTATTGTATTAAATTACTATGCTGTGACTAACCATATTCTGATTATGTGTTCCAGCTTGGGCCGGAGGTTCTCTACTATTACTGATGATAAGTGGGAAGGAGCCTCCTTTTTAAATTTTGGTGGAGGTGTGTTTCCTGTCAAGTGGGTGGAGCCACGCTCTCAAGGTGCTGTCCTGAAAGACTCCTGGAAAACAAGTTACCGGTAAGTCTAACTTGATTTTTTTATACACAGGATGAGTCCATCCAGGAGGAATGTGTGGAAAGTGGCAGGCAGGAGGAGACCGGGCCCATGGACAGCCTGGAGGAGGCCGGATTCTCCATCATCCTGGAGGAGGCTGGGCCCAGTGTCAGGCAGGAGGTGGCTGGTCCCAGTGAGGTGGCTGGTCCCAGTGAGGTGGCTGGTCCCAGTGAGGTGGCTGGGCCCAGTGAGGTGGCTGGGCCCAGTAGGAGCCTGACCGAATCACAAGTGCCTCCCCTCCGCCTTCCCAAAAAAAGGGCCAGGAAGGGGACGGTCACACAGGAGGCATCCCTGCGCCTCATGCAAGAGGCCACCCGTTTTTTGAGGAGCCCCCCCGAAGCGGAAGAGTCATATGGCTGCTACTTAGCCAGCAGGCTTCTTCAAATGGATTGGGAGCAGCGCCTCATTTGCGAGCGACTATTTGGGGAAACAATCCAGAAGGGGCTTCAGGGCACGCTAACAAGAAACACACAACTACATGAGGCAGCCCCCCCTCCTCCTCCTCCTCCTGCCACAACTGAAACATCAGAGCCACAGCCTCCAAAGAAGGCTACAGGGAAGGCTGCAGGGAAGGCTGCAGGGCAGCGTGGAGGAAAGGCTGCAGGGAAGAGAAGAAAGTGATGACCTGGGTTCAGTCTGGTCTGACAGAAGACGCAGACTGTTGTAGTACCACAGTCTGGGGACATCTATTTCATCTGCTGGTGCTGTTGATCTCTGGGATTCTTGGACCAGATTGTGCTCCCTCTTATATGGACTCCTCAAGATCCCAATTTTCTTGTCCACTGACTTTTTCCAGCGTTGACTTCCTCTTTACTTGATTTTGACCATGAATAAATGGATCTTTTTTGAGTTTATGAAAAGACTTTATGTGTTTTCTTTTAAATCATTGATTTTACACACAATGTTAAATTAACAAGGGACAACAATCTCATTGAGTTTGCAAAAACACACCAAAAATACGTTAATAATGTTCGAGTGGTAAGTCTTTAAAAAAAATATATATACATAACCAAAAACGGTTCTTTGGGTTAACTTTATATAAAAAAACTAAAAAATCACTATAAAAACAAAACTAATAAAAGGGTTCTTTGTGGTAACTTTACAAACACAAAAAAATAAATAAAAACAAAAAACAAAAAATGGGTTCTTTGTGGTAACTTTACAAACACAAAAAAAACAAAAAAAAAATATAGAGATAAACAGAAAAAAAGTTCCACAACAATCATAAAATAAATATCTGGATAAAAATTACAAGAAAAGATGACTCCACCAAAAAAAAAAAAAAAGTGTAAAAAGTATTATTAGTATGGAAACATTGTTTTTAAAAAGCATACTATATCATTCATTAGATCAAAGAGAAAAAGAATCCAGAAATCTGTTTGAGAGAACTCTGTTTGAATATGAACAGCAAAACACCTTCGTTCTTTATAGCATTCGTAAAGAAGACATTAAAAATGCGCTGCATTCAACGATCACAGATTTTGCAGCGTGAGGAATGTGCTACCTACAATACGAACACTAGTTTTACTAGACCGAGTACTTCCGTTTAGTTTTTGCTTATGAGCATGCGTAGTTTTTTTGTCCGTCGGACTAGCACACAGACGAGCGGATTTCGGGGTCCGTCGTAGTTACGACGTAAAGATTTGAAGCATGTTTCAAATCTAAAGTCCGTCGGATTTGAGGCTGAAAAAGTCAGTTGAAAGTCCGGAGAAGCCCACACACGATCGGATTACCAGCCAGCTTTAGTCCGTCGGCGTCCGTTGGACTTTTGTAGCTGAAAAGTCCGACCGTGTGTACGCCCCATTAGATCCCATACTAGACTTATTTACAATAAACACATTCTAGCAGGCAACAGACAGACAGGTGGCTGGAATTGACATCAGCATCTCCTATCAGTATTTGTCCCAGCATTATGAATCAGAGGAGAAATACTTCAGTATTCCAAGCTTCATGACAATCTAGTATTCCAAGGTTCATGACACATATTTGTCATGATATAGCTGCTTGAATTAGTAAAGTAGTCCTGCGTACATCATCTGCCGCTTGGCGCTGTGGGATAAAGCCGACCTGGTCTTTATTAACGAACCTATTACACTATTTAAGCGGGTCGCTAAGACTTTCGCTAGTAACTTAATGTCAAGGTTGAGTAATGTTATGGGTTTATAGTTAGAACAAGATGTATCGTCTGACTGAGGTTTGGGGATCATTGAAATTATAGCCGTTAATGTTTCAGGGCGAAAGGATTGATCATTAACAAGAGAATTAAATGTGTCTGCTAACATTGGAGCATTCCTCTTTAATAAGTATACACCACAACTAGTATGCTGGCCGCCTATGCTAGTAGGATAGGCCCAAATGACCTTTCTGCCCCCCGCACTAGATGATCCATAAAGACTACAGGTTGATGATTGCAGTTTGACCTATATGATTCAATTTATATGGTTTAGACTGGAATAATACTGTGTGTCTATGCCTGTGGTGCACTATTGCATTTTTGCTTCTTTGCATTTTTGCATCTTTACATGTCTTTTGTTTTGTTATGGTACTGCTGACATCCTCTATGTAAGTCCTGTCTTCTATGTGGTCCTCTGTGAGTGTCCCTTTAAACAAAAGAATGGATATAATTTGAAATACCTCCAGAAATAGTCCGATGTGCTTATCTGGAAATAAATGAGCACAAACGGTACTAAACAGAATAATATTAAAGTGATTGTAACCATCATTAGCCTATACCGACTTTGAGCAGGCTCTGTCAAAGAATGAAATGAAGGACTTTGAACTCAGTAAACAATACTCCCTTAAAAAGGCATGAATAGGATAGATGGTGGGTGAAGGGATCCTATTCGTGCGCTCTGTATATACAGGTGAATGATCTCAATCAGGAGGCTGAGGCACTGCCCGGACTCATAAGGTTGATGACAACTATGGGCGGAGCTATAACGATGAAGATACCTTTAAAAGGATGACAGCTCCTAACCACGCCTAGTCCAGACGAAGCTACGCTGATTGGTCAAGCGAAACGCGTTGACGTCACAGCGGCCATGTGACGCCGGCCGGACGACACGCCTACTACTCCCCCATTGGTTACCGTCACAGAGCAGGAGACGAGTGCCGGGGAAACAGAGGGGAAACAGAGTGGACGAGCACCCTTACCGGTCCCTCTGCTTTACTGCCATATTGGAGCCACAGTGGGTAAATTCCATCAACCCCGCGCTGCCAACGAACGTACAGCTATAAGCAACAACAGCACCACCATACACAAGCATCAAGGATAACTCCTAAAGTGTGGTGAAGGGGATCAAGACATCAACAAAGTGATCCGTGCATGCTGACCGATTGGGTGGTAATGTAGACTCTGCTTCCATTTAACCCCCCTCAGTTTCCAACTGTTACCTTTACTTATAGACACTAGTCCAACTGTACCTGCGGGTGCAGCATCAGCCCATACCAGCACTAAGGGCACATCATGCCCAGTGATACACATCTTCATTACTGCATGATTAAATAATGGACTGATTGATGTTCCAGCGGGGAGATAGGACTGCCTTGTGTGCTTGAATTAATCAGCAGGTGAACTAAGAGGCAACTACAGCTATTAGCTGCTGCACGCTATATCTTGTGAGGGCCTTCGGGGAGAGCCTCTGGTATCTGTGACCGGGTACAGTCCATTGATTCCAGTCATACTTGGGCCCCTACCTTGACCCCCTACCCAGCAAAACATGCTCAACTAGCCCCTGTTCACCAGCATCATCAATAGCCATTAGGTTTTCCTGGGGTAGTCTTCACAGTGACACTGGAAATACCCTAGTTTGATACAACACACGGTGTGTATCCCCATGTCTCCTACCCAATTGGGGTATTCATGATAGCAACACTGGGGTATTGCCATCCAGCCTCACTGTGAAAGGCATCAAGCCGGCGTCCGGACTGTCTGTGTGGTGGTTGTGTCATATATGTGTCACTTGTTTGTTGTCTTGTTATGTGTTCGGGTTTATGTGGTTTTTCCTGTTGTTTGATGATTATACACTGACCACAGTGCCCACCAGGGCAGTGTTCCATCGCTGCACCTGGTGACGCACATCTTATGCATGAGCTACAAGCCCTGCATATGGATGCATTTGATGCATGTTGAAGCAGTTTTAAATCAATAAATATATTTGTTTTTTATATATATATATACTGGTGTTGATTCGTTGTTGCTTTAAGTAGCCACTATTTGATCCCTGTAGCAATATAGGGGTCGACCTTTTCTATTGTATGCTAACATTGGAGCAAGGATATGAGAGGATTTCTTATAGTATAGAGCAGAGAAGCAATCTGGGCCTGGACGTTTATTTGGTTTAAGAGAGTTAATTGCTATTTTAATTTTGATAGCTGTAATGGGGCTTTCAAGACAATTGTTGTTGGGCTAAAGGAATAGTAGGAAGTTTGATTTGTGAAAAAATGATTCTGCTAAAGATGGATCAAAAGATCCTTCCTTTTTATATAAGGAGGTAAGATGTTTTTGGAAGGTGTGGAGGATCTTTACTGGATTACTAGTAAATGTATCATGAGATAATTTCAGTCGCATTGGTTTAAAAGGGCGATTTTGTTTTTTAAGTGCTCGGGCTAAAAGAGTGTCTGGTTTATTCGCTTTAAGATACAATTTATGTTTAGACTTACATAACATTTTATCTACAGATTCTGATAAAAAAAGGTCAAGGTTTAAATGTTCTTTATCAAGCTGTAATTTAGTCACAGGGGTAGGATTGGATTGAAAGATTGTGTGGCATGTATTCAATTCTGCTTCTAATTTTTGTTTCAGTTGTCGTCATTTTTCTCTTTTAAGAAATGAGGCTTGGTGTATACAAACCCCACGGAGAATAGGTTTTTGAGCTTCCCATACGGTCAGTGGGGATATATCAGGAGTCTCATTATTGGCCAGGTAATCTTTTATGTCTATTTCTAGATCAGAGGAGTGAGATGGATGAGATAGGATTGAGTCATTAGTATGCCATGTAGAATCTTGTTTATTGGGTAATGGAGAAGTGAAAGTTGAAAGTACAACACAGTGGTCAGTCAATGTAAACAGGATAATAGATGAAGAAAGGAGTTCAGGGGTGATGCCTATTGAGATCAAAATGTGATCAATATGGGACAATTATTTATAGGGATGAGAGTAAAAAGTAAATTGGTGCCTAGCAGGATTGATTTCTCGCCAAGAATCTAATAAAGAGTGTTGTTGAAGTTGTTGTAACTTACAAGATTGAGAACTAGATGTAATAGGAGTTGGGGATTTATCTAAAAAAAGGATAAAGGACTTGAGTAGAATCTCCACAGATTAAAAGTGTGCCCATTTTATGAGTATCAATTACCTGTAATAAATGGGAGAGGAATGAGGATGGAGTTTTGTTAGGAGCATAATAGGATACCACTGTGATTAGAGAATCAAATAGATATCCCGTGAGTATAAGATATTGACCTTCTGGGTCTTTGTTCTCTGAAACGCTATTAGCATCCCTCGTTGTTTTGTTTTGGCAGAGGCTGTGAAAACTTGGGGATAAGCTGAACCAAAATATTTAGGGGTCGCCTTATCTGCGAAATGGGTTTCTTGGAGGCATACAACATGTGCTTTTGAGAAAGCTACGGAGCAAAAAACTTTAGTTCACTTTTGTGGGATATTTAGACCTTGTATGTTTAATGTAAGGACATTTAATGGGGCCATCGGTAAATCTTAAAGGAAATATTGCGGTATAGTGTTTTCATAGATTGTGAGTCTACAATTATCCTGGGGGGGGGGGCAAGAACCAAGAGGGGAGTAGTGACAGAATAAAGAGGAAGAAAGGGAGAGTAAGAGACATATAGTCAAATAAAAGTAAGTTAATTGTGCGAATAAGAAAAGTAAAAAGGCAGCGTACTGAGTGCGTAAAAAAACGCTAACTAACGCTAATAATAGATCAGAATGGAGGTTTATCCTAGGACAGAAAGATAGGGGGAGCAGTGACAATCTCTTGAGACCCCAATGGCCTAGATCTATATACAGAAAAAGAGAAATACTTGGACACCCAAGTTCGGCTGTTGAGAAAAAAATGAGCAAGGGTAAAAAAATAAATAAAAGGTTAATTAGCTATTAACAACTATACTGTAAGGTGAGTATATATACCTACAGGTAACCCTAGGAAGAAAGGGGGTAAATAGATAAAACATACAATTTGTTTATCTGAGGTTATGGGGGTTAAAAGGGGAAGTTCAAAACTTAATAGAACAGTATTATTTTAAATAAAAGTAGTCAGATTATACTGAAAGTGGTAAATTACTTAGTGACCAAAGCCTTAAGATTGAATACGCTACAAGATGAGGAGTGAAAGTCATTCAGTCCATGGTGTCTACAGGATCTATATCAGGAGAATTGAATCGACTTCTCTTAGAAGAATTTTGTCGGCCTCTATCTTTTTCAGATTTGGAGGATTCTTGAGGGGAGCTGAATGTTGTGCGTTGATGAGGGCTAGTTGAAGATCTTTCAATAAGATGTAGTTCTTGTAGAGTGTTTTGTAGTTCATCTGAGGATCTACAGGAATGTTTGAAACCTTGATAGGTAAAGCAGATAGAAAATGGGAATCCCCATTGATAAGGCATCTGGCGTTGTTGTAGATTATGAAGTAAGGGTTTCAGTGAACGTTGTTTAGCCACAGTAATTGGGGAAAAGGTCAGCAAAAAGCTGATAAGGATGATCTTGAAACATGAGGGAATCTTTTCCTCTAGCTGAAGCCATGAGTTGGTGCAATAGAAGTGGAATTTCAAAATAATAATCACGAGGGAGACCTTCTGGTTTGCGTGGTTAACCACTTCCGCCCTGGAAGAATTTACCCCCTTCCTGACCAGAGCACTTTTTGCAATTCGGCACTGCGTCGCTTTAACTGACAATTGCCCGGTCGTGCGACGTGGCTCCCAAACAAAATTGTCATCCTTTTTTTCCCACAAATAGCGCTTTCTTTTGGTGGTATTTGACCACCCCTGCGCTTTTTTATTTTTTGCGCTATAAACAAAAAAGGAGCGACAATTTTGAAAAAAAAGCATCATTTTTTACTTTTTGCTATAATAAATATCCCCCAAAAATATATAAAAAAACTAATTTTTTCCTCAATTTAGGCCGATACGTATTCTACATATTTTTGGTAAAAAAAATCGCAATAAGCGATTATTGATCGGTTTGCGCAAAAGTTATAGCGTTAACAAAATAGGGGATAGTTTTATGGCATTTTTATTTATTTTTATTTTTTTTAAATGGTGGCGATCAGCGATTTTTATTGTGACTACGACATTATGGCGGACACATCGGACATTCTTGACACATTTTTGGGACTATTGTCATTTATACAGCAATCAGTGCTATACAAATGCACGGATTCCTGTGTAAATGACACTGGCAGTGAAGGGGATAACTACTAGGCACTGGCAGTGTAGGGGTTAAGCGTGTCCTAGGGGCGTGTTTTTAACTGTGAGGGGCATGGCTGTGTGTGACATGTGACTGATCTCTGCTCCGATGACAGGGAGCAGAGATCCAGTGACACTGTCACTAGGCAGAATGGGGAGATGCTGTTTACATTAGCATCTCCCCTTTCTTTCTCCCTGTGAGGCAATCGCGGGTATCCCCGCGGCGATCGAGTCCGTGGGACCCGCGACCCGACTCACGGAGCTTGCCGCGCACGTGCCCCCGCCTCTTAACCACTTGCCGACCACCTCACGCCTATATACGTGAGCAGAGTGGCACGGGCAGGCAAAATCACGTACCTGAAACGTGATTGCCTTCCCGCGGGTGGGGGGTCCGATCGGACCCCCCCCGGTGCCAGCTGCGGTCGGCATTTGGTTGGAAGCGATGAGAGAGGAGGGGGAGGCCATCCGATCGTGGCCCCCCCCTCGCGATCGCTCCCAGCCAATGAGAAACATCCCCTGCCTCTGTATAGTACACAGAGGCAGAGGATGTGATGTCATCTCTCCTCGGCTGGCCAGTTTCCGTTCCAGCGCCGAGGAGAGATGACATGTAAGTGCACCAACACACACACACACACAGTAGAACATGCCAGGCATACATTACACCCCCGATCCCCCCCCGATCGCCCCCCGATCCCCCCCCCCGTCACAAACTGACACCAAGCAGGTTTTTTTTTTTTTACTGCATAGTGTCAGTTTGTGACAGTTAGCAGTGTTAGGGTAGTGAGTGTTACCCCCCTGTAGGTCTAGGGTACCCCCCTTACCCCCCCTAATAAAGTTTTAACCCCTTGATCACCCCCCCTCACCAGTGTCGCTAAGCGATCATTTTTCTGATCGCTGTATTAGTGTCGCTGGTGACGCTAGTTAGGGACGTAAATATTTAGGTTCGCCGTCAGTGTTTTATAGTGACAGGGACCCCCATATACTACCTAATAAATGTTTTAACCCCTTGATTGCCCCCTAGTTAACCCTTTCACCACTGATCACCATATAACCGTTACGGGTGACGCTGGTTAGTTCGTTTATTTTTTATAGTGTCAGGGCACCCGCCGTTTATTACCGAATAAAGGTTTAGCCCCCTGTAGGTCTAGGGTACCCCCCTTACCCCCCCTAATAAAGTTTTAACCCCTTGATCACCCCCTGTCGCCAGTGTCGCTAAGCGATCATTTTTCTGATCGCTGTATTAGTGTCGCTGGTGACGCTAGTTAGGGACGTAAATATTTAGGTTCGCCGTCAGTGTTTTATAGTGACAGGGACCCCCATATACTATCTAATAAATGTTTTAACCCCTTGATGGCCCCCTAGTTAACCCTTTTACCACTGATCACCGTATAACCGTTACGGGTGACGCTGGTTAGTTCGTTTATTTTTTATAGTGTCAGGGCACCCGCCGTTTATTACCGAAAAAAGGTTTAGCCCCCTGATCGCCCGGCGGTGATATGCGTCGCCCTAGGCAGCGTTAGATTAGCGCCAGTACCGCGAACACCCACGCACGCACCGTACACGCACCGTACACCTCCCTTAGTGGTATAGTATCTGAACGCATCAATATCTGATCCGATCAGATCTATACTAGCGTCCCCACCAGTTTAGGGTTCTCAAAAACGCAGTGTTAGCGGGATCAGCCCAGATACCTGCTAGCACCTGCGTTTTGCCCCTCCGCCCGGCCCAGCCCAGTCCAGCCCACCCAAGTGCAGTATCGATCGATCACTGTCACTTTTTTTTGTAGCGTTTTGGTGAACTGGCAAGCACCAGCGGCCTAGTACACCCCGGTCGTAGTCAAACCAGCACTGCAGTAACACTTGGTGATGTGGCGAGTCCCATAAGTGCAGTTCAAGCTGGTGAGGTGGCAAGCACAAGTAGTGTCCCGCTGCCACCAAAAAGACAAACACAGGCCCGTCGTGCCCATAGTGCCCTTCCTGCTGCATTCGCCAATCCTAATTGGGAACCCACCGCTTCTGCAGCGCCCGTACTTCCCCCATTCACATCCCCAACCAAATGCAGTCGGCTGCATGAGAGGCATTTATATATCCTCCCAAGTACCCCTACCCAACGAACCCCCCCAAAAAAGATGTTGTGTCTGCAGCAAGCGCGGATATAGACGTGACGCCCACTATTATTGTCCCTCCTGTCCTGACAATCCTGGTCTTTGCATTGGTGAATGTTTTGAACGCTACCATTCACTAGTTGAGTATTAGCGTAGGGTACAGCATTGCACAGACTAGGCACACTTTCACAGGGTCTCCCAAGATGCCATCGCATTTTGAGAGACCCGAACCTGGAACCGGTTACAGTTATAAAAGTTACAGTTACAAAAAAAAGTGTAAAAAAAAAAAAAAAAATAAACAAAAATAAAAAAAAATAGTTGTCGTTTTATTGTTCTCTCTCTCTATTCTCTCTCTCTCTATTCTCTCTCTATTGTTCTGCTCTTTTTTTACTGTATTCTATTCTGCAATGTTTTATTGTTATTATGTTTTATCATGTTTGCTTTTCAGGTATGCAATTTTTTATACTTTACGGTTTACTGTGCTTTATTGTTAACCATTTTTTTGTCTTCAGGTACGCCATTCACGACTTTGAGTGGTTATACCAGAATGATGCCTGCAGGTTTAGGTATCATCTTGGTATCATTCTTTTTAGCCAGCGGTCAGCTTTCATGTAAAAGCAATCCTAGCGGCTAATTAGCCTCTAGACTGCTTTTACAAGCAGTGGGAGGGAATGCCCCCCCCCCCACCGTCTTCCGTGTTTTTCTCTGGCTCTCCTGTCTCAACAGGGAACCTGAGAATGCAGCCGGTGATTCAGCCAGCTGACCATAGAGCTGATCAGAGACCAGAGTGGCTCCAAACATCTCTATGGCCTAAGAAACCGGAAGCTACGAGCATTTTATGACTTAGATTTCGCCGGATGTAAATAGCGCCATTGGGAAATTGGGGAAGCATTTTATCACACCGATCTTGGTGTGGTCAGATGCTTTGAGGGCAGAGGAGAGATCTAGGGTCTAATAGACCCCAATTTTTTCAAAAAAGAGTACCTGTCACTACCTATTGCTATCATAGGGGATATTTACATTCCCTGAGATAACAATAAAAATGATTTAAAAAAAAAAAAATGAAAGGAACAGTTTAAAAATAAGATAAAAAAGCAAAAAAATAATAAAGAAAAAAAAAAAATAAATAAAAAGCACCCCTGTCCCCCCTGCTCTCGCGCTAAGGCGAACGCAAGCGGCGGTCTGGCGTCAAATGTAAACAGCAATTGCATGTGAGGTATCACCGCGAAGGTCAGATCGAGGGCAGTAATTTTAGCAGTAGACCTCCTCTGTAAATCTAAAGTGGTAACCTGTAAAGGCTTTTAAAGGCTTTTAAAAATGTATTAATTTTGTTGCCACTGCACGTTTGTGCGCAATTTTAAAGCATGTCATGTTTGGTATCCATGTACTCGGCCTAAGATCATCTTTTTTATTTCATCAAACATTTGGGCAATATAGTGTGTTTTAGTGCATTCAAATTTAAAAAAGTGTGTTTTTTCCCCAAAAAATGCGTTTGAAAATCGCTGCGCAAATACTGTGTGAAAAAAAAAAATGAAACACCCACCATTTTAATCTGTAGGGCATTTGCTTTAAAATAATATATAATGTTTGGGGGTTCAAAGTAATTTTCTTGCAAAAAAAAATAATTTTTTCATGTAATCAAAAAGTGTCAGAAAGGGCTTTGTCTTCAAGTGGTTAGAAGAGTGGGTGATGTGTGACATAAGCTTCTAAATGTTGTGCATAAAATGCCAGGACAGTTCAAACCCCCCCAAATGACCCCATTTTGGAAAGTAGACACCCCAAGCTATTTGCTGAGAGGCATGTCGAGTCCATGGAATATTTTATATTGTGACACAAGTAGCGGGAAAGAGACAATTTTTTTTTTTTTTTTTTTTGCACAAAGTTGTCACTAAATGTTATATTGCTCAAACATGCCATGGTAATATGTGAAATCACACCCCAAAATAAATTCTGTTGCTTCTCCTGAGTACGGGGATACCACATGTGTGGGACTTTTTGGGAGTCTAGCCGCGCACGGGACCCCGAAAACCAAGTACCGCCTTCAGGCTTTCTAAGGCCGTAAATTTTTGATTTCACTCTTCACTGCCTATCACAGTTTCGGAGGCCATGGAATGCCCAGGTGGCACAAACCCCCCCCCCAAATTACCCCATTTTGGAAAGTAGACACCCCAAGCTATTTGCTGAGAGGTATAGTGAGTATTTTGCAGACCTCACTTTTTGTCACAAAGTTTTGAAAATTGAAAAAAAAAAAAAAAAAAAATTTTCTGGTCTTTCTTCATTTTCAAAAACAAATGAGAGCTGCAAAATACTCACCATGCCTCTCAGCAAATAGCTTGGGGTGTCTACTTTCCAAAATGGGGTCATTTGGGGGGGGGTTTGTGCCATCTTGGCATTTTATGGCCTTCAAAACTGTGATAGGTAGTGAGGAGTAAAATCAAAAATGTATGCCCTTAGAAATCCTGAAGGTGGTGCTGGGTTTTCGGGGCCCCGTACGCGGCTAGGCTCCCAAAAAGTGCCACACATGTGGTATCCCCGTACTCAGGAGAAGCAGCTGAATGTATTTTGGGGTGCAATTCCACATATGCCCATGGCCTGTGTGAGCAATATATCATTTAGTGACAACTTTTTGTAAATTTTCTTTTTTTTTTTTTTGTCAATATTCAATGGGTTCAACATGCCTCTCAGCAATTTCCTTGGGGTGTCTACTTTCCAAAATGGGGTCATTTGGGGGGTTTTTGTACTGCCCTGCCATTTTAGCACCTCAAGAAATGACATAGGCAGTCATAAACTAAAAGCTGTGTAAATTCCAGAAAATGTACCCTAGTTTGTAGACGCTATAACTTTTGCGCAAACCAATAAATATACGCTTATTGACATTTTTTTTACCAAAGACATGTGGCCGAATACATTTTGGCCTAAATGTATGACTAAAATTTAGTTTATTGGATTTTTTTTATAACAAAAAGTAGAAAATATCATTTTTTTTCAAAATTTTCAGTCTTTTTCCGTTTATAGCGCAAAAAATAAAAACGGCAGAGGTGATCAAATACCATCAAAAGAAAGCTCTATTTGTGGGAAGAAAAGGACGCAAATTTTGTTTGGGTAGAGCATTGCATGACCGCGCAATTAGCAGTTAAAGCGACGCAGTGCCGAATTGTAAAAAGTGCTCTGGTCAGGAAGGGGGTAAATCCTTCCGGGGCTGAAGTGGTTAAAAGGGGAACGTACAGGTACATGGTTTTGCCTGTACGAGCCCTTCTGCCGCAGTATATCTGCGTGAGGCAGTCGGCAAGTGGTTAAAGCTCTGTGAATCCTATCCATCTCCAAACGATCAACCAGGATTGACGGTAGTAGTTCTTGGAAAAGTGCTGTCATAGTAGAATGAAGGTCAACAATAGTCTCAGGTATTCCTCGTATACGAAGATTTGATTGACGTGCTCTATTTTCAAAGTCCTCTAAGCGTGTTTGCAGAATAAGGTTTTGTTCTGTAATAGCCTCTATTTCATTATCATGGGACATGGTGGATGACATGGAAACTAGTACATTAGTTTCCATGTCATCCACTCTAATTTCTGGGTCAGACTTCTATAGTCATTATAGGCATCCTGAGGTAACTGCAGTTACTTAGCAGCACAAGATGTGCCTGGGTGAGGAAGGTGGCTGTGCCTTTTTACAGGGCCCTCTAGACTGTGTATCCTTGGCCTTCTTTCATTTATTTTTACCTCGGGTGGCACCAAAGACCATTTTCTTTATCCCAGGGTCACTGAGGAGGCTTATGGTAAGATTATTTTCAGTTTACCATGCCTTGCGGGTGTCTTTATTAGCCGAGGAGTCCCGAGAGATGTGGAGCTTCAGCTGGACATGTCTTTCGACGGTGATTCCGCCTCCTACCCTCACTATTTAACCACTTGCCAACCAGCCACCGCAGTTGTACTGCGGCAGAATGGCACAGGCAGTCGAATCACCGTTATGTTACGTCGCTCCTTCTGGTGGCCACTAGGTAATCAATGCATTTTTATAGCACTGATTGCTGTATTAATGCCAATGGTCCCAAAAATGTGTCAAAGTTGTCTGATGTGTCCGCCATAATGTCGCAATCACGATAAAAATCGCAAATCGCCGCCATTACTAGTAAAAAAAATAAATAAATTAAAATGCTATAAATCTATCCCCTATTTTGTAGACGCTATAACTTTTGCGCAAATATATGCTTATTGCAATTTTTATTACCAAAAATATGTAGAAGAATACATATTAGCCCAAACTGAGAAAAAATTTGCTTTTTTTAAAAAAAAATGGGGATATTTATTATAGCAAAAAGTACAAAATATTGTTTTTTTCAAAATTGTCGTTCTTTTTTTTTTTTGTTTATAGAGCAAAAATTAAAAACCGCAGAGATGATCAAATGCCACCAAAAGAAAGCTCCATTTGTGGGAAAAAAGTATGTAAATTGTTTGGGTACAACATCGCAGGACCGCGCAATTGTCAGTTAAAGCGACGCAGTGCTGAATCGCAAAAAGTGCTCTGGTCAAGAAGGGGGTAAATTATTCCAGAGTTGAAGTGGTTAAGTATCTTAAGAATGTCTCTTTTTAATAAACTTTCAAAGGTAGAGATAGTATAACAAATATATATATTTATATACAGTATATATACTGTAACAATGAATTAGTCTCTTTTTTTTGTATCCAAAAGGGTTTATTTTTCGAATGGGCAAGTAACTTTAAGGTAGAAGTGAAAAGTTTTTTTTTCATTTTGGATAGAGTAAGGAAGGGTTGTAACACCTGTCAGATGTGTTTATTCCCATCTGTGTCCCATTGGGGAGATTTATCTTCACTTTCTGTCCCTAGCCAAAACAGGAAGTTAAAGGAAATCCCTGCAAATTAAGGGAATCCCTAGGGCCCCCAGGTCACCAGAACTAGTGTCCCCATAGGTAAATTTCCCCTCTATTACTTTTCAGGGGACAACCCAGAAATTTGGATTTTCTTTTACTTTCACTTTAGATAATAGCAGTAAACAGGACAAATAGAGATGGTGAATCTCCCTAACGGAGACACAGACAGCAATAACATTTTGACAGGAGTTCTAATCCCTCTCCACTCCACAACGATATTGAGAATTTAAACTTTCCTTTTCACTCAACAGGAACATGTAAGGCGCTTTTTTGCATTCCCACACATCACATTTATGGCAGCCCAATATTTAATTAATATTTAATTATAATGGGCTGTCCTATGCACATGAATCGTTCAAATGAGGTGCTGGCATGATTTTTAAAATTGTTCTGCACCAAAACACATGGTACTGTGTGGGTACAAACAAGCATGTTTGGTAGATGCATGCGATCGCCTTTAATAATTAACTGCAGGGTAGTATTCTAACATGATAATGACCCCAAACACACCTCCAAGACAACCACTGCCTTGCTAAAGAAGCTGAGGGCAAAGGTGGTGGACTGGCCAAGCATGTCTCCAGACCTCAACCCTATTGAGTATCTGTGGGGCATCCTCAAATGAAAGGTTGGAGGAGCACAAGGTCTCTAACATCCACCAGCTCTGTGATGTCATCATGGAGGATATGGTAGCAGGGCCAGTCCTGCCATGGGTCCCAGCATTTTATTCTGGACCAAGGCAGCACAATTGGGTCAGCCTTGTATAGTAGGGTATACTTTTAAATTGTCTGGAATGTTTTGAAAGCACCAAGGTATATGGGGTAGAGGGATCAGATCATTTATTTCTTCTATTTCTATCCCTTTTTTATTTTGTTGTGTCTGCAGAAGTCTATCATCCTTCCCAAGTAGACAGCTGCTTAATATGTACTCCACATTTGGAATTCCCAATCCACCACATGATTTGGGAAGATGTGGAATAAAATGTTGTATTCTCACCAGTTTGTGCGCCCAGATAAATTTAGAAAAGAGTCAATGAATGTGGTGAAAGAATGCCTGAGTAATAGTTCTCAGCAGGGCTTGCAATAAGTACAGTATTTGGGGAAGAGTATTAATTTTAATAATGTTTTCCTTCCTGAACCAGAAGAACATTCCTGTTTGAATGAGCAACCTTAAGTAATTAAGTTGGGCAACCTTCTTTTCTGGAATTGATATGTTTAGGGCGTCTGACATATGGTAATAATTTAAAAATTAGACAACCTATTGTATGTCTGTATTTTCGACACTGGGTTGTACCATATGTTATAACTGTGAACAATTGATCATCTATTGTCATTGCATTTCATATAAATCTACAACTTTGACTTCAATCCTTAATATGCCTAGCAGACTATACCCCAATGTTCATGCACGTAGATCTGCATAAAGGTTCCAGTTCAGCAGTCTCTAAGAAAATTTCACTTCTCTCTCTTTTTACTTCTGTATCTTTAACCATATCGCTTTCATCAGTCCTTAGAGATGCATACTTCCAGTCCCAGGCTCAGGTGTCTCTAATTCTATGGAGTCTGAAGGATCCCTCCTATAAGTTTTCTTCAGTTGAAAGCACTTTGGTTGCCCACATCCATCCATGGATTCAAGTTTATACACTGGGGTATTCCTCTTTGGGCAATTGGCAGTTATTTAAAGTTTATTTATTTATTACAGGTATTTATATAGTGCCATCAATTTACACAGTGCTTTACAGATATATTGTACATTCGTATCAGTCCTTGCCCTCAAGGAGCTTACAATCTAAGGTCTAAGGTCCCTAACTCACATTGTTACATACACATACTAAGGCCAATTTAGATAGGAGCCAAGGAGTTTTTATTTCCAATGAGCCCCATTTACATAAACCAGCACTTATTTTCACTGACTTTTTTCACTCGCTCAACATTTTACTTAATATTTTGTTGAATTGATGTTATTTTTTTTTTTTTGCAGCTGGCAATTACATTTATAGAAGCAGGAGAACAGTTGTCCAGTTCTGCACTGAAGATGGGTTTCTTTCTTGCCTTACAAACACACCCTGATACGGTGAATACCCTGCGGTGGAATAAATGGTATGATTATTTACATGTATTAAAAGTTGGATAAGGATTCAGATAAGCCATTCACAGATCCCATTACCCTAAGGATGTTACCGAGTTGAACCTGAATTTTGATTTCCACCCATTGATTTGGGCTTGTTTGAATTTAAATAATGCCATGGGGTTATAAAGCCAATTGGTTGACATTTTGTTTCTACTGAGGTTTGCCAATAACCAGTTACCAAGTCTAGGGCTTAGTAGAATTGGGCCTTCCTTCAAATATTGCCAGGGATCCATCAATCCTAGGTAAGGTATGGACTTACATGTCGTAGCTGCATTCAGCCTTCTGTAATCTACACCAATTCCGATGCCATATTTCATTTTAACTAACACAATAGAAGCAGCTCAAGGGTTCTTGATTTCTTCTATGACCCTTTCTTCTCACATCTTCCTCTGCATTTTTTTCACTTTCTGATACAGGTGCCGTGCAATAATTCAGTATAGCTATGGAATTGAGGGTGTATCCCCAATCAGGATTTCATTAGTAATACAAGAAGCATATCCATAATCAGACTTGTGTTTAACACAAACACATATTTATCTGGTAATTGTTCTAAATCGCCTTTTCATCAAAATATGAAAGCTCCAAATATTCTGCAGGGAGTTGTTGCAATATTTGTTTGCCATCTAGACATCCTTAGTTTCCACAGACAATGTTGGTGCTAGACATACATTTTTTTCTAAATTGTGAATTGTGAATTGAGACATAAAGGGAGAGACACGTGAAAATGTAGGTATACCTCATGGAAACTGTTAACGTTTTCAACATATTTGCCTATTCAAACATTAGATCTTGACTCAAATAGTTTCTACATATAAAGATGATATACCGTATTTATCGGCGTATAACACGCACTTTTTTCCCCTTAAAATCAGGGGAAAATCGTGGGTGCGTGTTATACGCCGATCCCCGCTATTTTGTGATCTGTCGGAGCGATCGCCGCCGACATTCACAAAGCGTGTATTTTTAAATATGGCGCCGCGGGGTTCGGAGGGACTCGGCGGCGCTCGTTCAGCTGAACGAGCGCCGCCGAGGACACAGTGACTGGGCGGAGCCGAGATACACATAGCCGAGGGTTCTCGACTCTTCTCGGCGCCGTTCACAGTCACGCCCAGTCCCTCTGATGGACATAACACAGGTCCAATGGCGGGACTGGGCGTGACTGAACGGCGCCGAGAAGAGCCGAGAACCCTCGGCTATGTGTATCTCGGCTCCGCCCAGTCACTGTGTCCTCGGCGGCGCTCGTTCAGCTGAACGAGCGCCGCTGAGTCCCTCCGAACTCCGCGGCGCCATATTTAAAAATACAAACTAAACTTTTGTATGTCGGCGGCGACAAGGCTGCACTGACCACTGGGGCAAGGCTGCACTGGGGCAAGGCTACACTGACCACTGGGGCAAAGCTGCACTGGGGCAAAGCTGCACTGACAAGGCTGCACTGGGGCAAAGCTGCACTGACAATTCTGCACTGGGGCAAAGCTGCACTGACAAGGCTGCACTGGGGCAAAGCTGCACTGACAAGGCTGCACTGGGGCAAAGCTGCACTGACAAGGCTGCACTGGACACGATAACGCTGCATTGATGGGCATTTAAATGTAAGTTTTTTTTCCTTAAACTTCCCTCCTAAAAGTTTTTTTCCTTAAAATTCCCTCCTAAACTTGGGGTGCGTGTTATACGCCGGCGCGTGTTATACGCCGATAAATACGGTACTTGAACAAATGACATATACTGACATGGTGAATTATTTTTCCTGATCAAAATTAACAATGATGAAAAATTGTCTTATGTTTTTTAATAAAATATTAAAATTCAGTGTGCACGCACAGTTTGAACAATGATGTAATGTATTCCTTTCAAATATGTAGAAAAATTAAATACTATTCATGGGATGTACTTTTTCACATTACTGTTTTTCATCAGTATGATGAGGCCACAATTTTGTGCACTCGGAACAAGAGTAGAGATATTTTGGTTAAATTCTGGTTTCTGTTTTGCAGACTTTGGATTGAAGAAACAGGTGTAGAAAAATTGGACTTTGGGTGTTGGTGGTACCTTCACACCGTAACCCTATAGAGGTACTTATGATGAATCAAATAATGCCTGTGCCTCGTCAAGGAGCAAGTGGCGGACACTGTGTTCAAATAACTGACTCCTCCATGCATGATAAAAAAAAAAAAAAAAAAAACACTGGCCACCGCCCACACCCATAACTGGCCTTCACAGTAAGCATATTCATGTAAGACAAAGACAATTCCATAGCTCAACTCACCAACCAGTCTGCTGACCAACCAAATTAGCCTGTCCAACCGTCTGTTAAAAGCAGGGGTTTAGTTAGCACACATTTGCAAACGCATGTGAAAGCTGCAAGGCCTCCATGCATGATACTGGGGCTATGGCAGGAGTAGCTATGGACAAGGAGGCAGAATAAGCCGCTCTGGCAGTTGAGGTGGACTGTGCACTAATCTCTGCTTGGGTGACAGAGGATGAGGAGGATGAAGATGGTTTAGTAAGCTAGTCCACCACCTACTCTGCATGCTGTGGCTGGATAGCATGAGCAACATCACTAAACAGAGGAAATGGTTCCCTGCCTGAGGAAAGACCACGTCCAGCTTTGCCTGTGAACACAGACGCTGCTGACCCCCTCACAGTGCCATGGGAACATCTGCCTCTCCTTGTTGGCCTCCAAGACATGATTGGGTTTATTACCAAAATTTAACAGAGAAGGGGAAATGTGTACTTGGATGGACTTTAATCAATAGAACGTGGTGTTTAGTGGTGGTGTTTAGTGCACTTTAACTTGAGTACTCACTACACAGACGCGCTTCAATATACTGCAGTAAAACTGCACTGATGCACTTCAATATACTGCAGTAAAAGTACACGAACGTAATTCAATATACTGCCGTAAAAGTGCACTAACGCAGTTCAATATACTGCAGTAAACATGCACTAATGCACGTCGATATACTGCAGTAAATGTGCACTAACGTAGTTCAATATGCTGCAGTAAATGTGCACTAATGCACGTCTAAATACTGTAGTAAATGTGCACTAATGCACCTCAATATACTGCATTAAGTGTGCACAGTGTTCTGTGTCCTGATTGGGCAAATCCTTCATTGCAGTGCATTGTGGGGTGCTCGGTTGGCTGAACAAACAGTCAAACGCCCCAACAATTGGGATGTTCTCTGAATGGGCGAACAGCCAATGTTCAGCCCGAATTCATGCTCGGGCCGAACTGTTCGCCCGACACTATGCTCAATGATATCTTACTGTTATTTACTATAACTCACATCCCATACACCTGGTCAGACCTGACAGGGATCTGTGGCAGTTTTCTATATGGAAAACTACTGCTTTCCCCCTGTTAATTAGACTCTGTGTACTCTATTGTGCTAGTTTCTTTTTCACTAAAAACAGTGTGGGTGGTGCAAATAGGCCCCAAAAAAGTCCATCTGCTTTGTTGATGTGGCACACGCAGCTCCCAACAGTTTCCTTTGCCA
Organism: Lithobates septentrionalis; assembly: GCA_037952835.1. Classification (NCBI taxonomy): domain Eukaryota; kingdom Metazoa; phylum Chordata; class Amphibia; order Anura; family Ranidae; genus Lithobates; species Lithobates septentrionalis. The sequence goes on along the minus strand of JBBDGP010000609.1, from coordinate 2,607,561 downwards.
ATATAATGGGACAGGAAGCTTAGCTAAATCAGAATGTATCTCTCCTGTCATACTTTAACAGAGTTGCCAGGGCCTGTTGAGATCTCCTAGGAAACCAGGCTTTACAATAGAAGCACCTGTGTCACTCATATTTTGTGTTGTGTCTTCACTGTATATTCAGCTGACTAAAGAATGCTTTAAAAAAAGTTCTGGAAATTTTGTAAAAGAAATAATTTTCTTTACATTAACTTTTAAGTCCTAAGCACACTTATTTCATTAAAAATAATTTTCAGCTGCATCACTTACTGGAACCTCTCCAGCCACATCTCTGCTTCCCTGTCACAACTGTCAAGAAGGCCCTAAACTGCGCATTCAAGTGTCCTAAGTGGAACTAAACTTACCGATTTAATGGTTTCCCAATGTAGTTACATTCAAGGCAAGCACTGAATGATACCTGTCACTTGTCAAAGTGTGCTTATGCTGTTTCTCAACTGAACTGTCAAGCCACCAAATGGCTGGAGTCATAGCTGTTCATATGTGTGGCTAAGATGGTAGCTTCCTTTGCTGATAAAGAATAGAAAGGTTTGGTTCTACTTCAAATAGGGTGTATACCATATTATAACAATAAACAGTTAACAAATTGCACATCTATTGTCATTGCATTTCTCATAAATCTGTGGCTGAACATTATTATTATTGTTATAATACAGGATTTGCAAAGTGCCAACAGTTTGCTTGGCACTTTACAAAATGAAGACAGACAGTACAATGCAACAGTGTTTCTCAACCTTTTTTTAGTCAAGGCACCCTTTAAAAGTTATGGACAATCTCAAGGTACCCTTTAAACATTATGAACAGTCTCAAGGCACCCTTTAAAAAATATGGATAGTCTTGAGGCACCCCATTCTAAAATGTAAAAATGATTCTAATAGTTTTACATAATGCACCAACATCCACACATGTAGGGCATCCAACCTTAGAGGTGATTGATTCTTCCAAAGCAAATACACTTGTGAAAACTGGTACTGAATAGTATTCCAATGTTTCTCTTCTCCCTCAGTTTCTCTCCATCACTCAGCTAATGTGACCCCAACACCGATGGAGATGGGCAGGGTCAAACAAGAATGCTATGCAGATGACTGATATCTTCCTTATCAACTGATGATGCCATTGGCCTTTAGAACACCTGCAGCTAGAAGGTTGTAATGGTGCACAATGAAAACCTGGGACTTTGTGTAACTAAAAAGGCAGGTTTCATCCACGTGTTGGCTTGTACACAATTTGTGGGCAATTTTTAAGCAAGGCACCCCTGAAGAAACCTCAAGGCACCCCAGGGTGCCTGACCACCCTGGTTGAAAAAGGCTGCGATACAATTCAATACAGGAGGAGTCAGAGGGCCCTGATCATTAGAGCTTACAATTTAGATTTCATTTAAAAGAGGAGTGTGGGGCTTAAAAAAAATAAACATTCATACTCACCCAGGTGGATGCAGTATTGATCCGATGCTGCATCTGTCCTTTGCCACCTCCACATATAGAACTGAGACTGAAAGACTGCTCATCTCACAGTTCTCAGGTCCACTCTGACTGTCAGTCATCGCCCTGTGCAGTGCCTCTCCATTGCTCACTGGACGGTGGGACCATTCAGAAAGTGCAGCGCGACTTGTACATATGCAATTGGGAACTGGCTGAAAAGCCTGAAGGCTTCACTGATAGTTTCCCTTACTGAAGATGCTGGTGCCTGCACCTGAAGCTGATTGAAAAATCGGCTTGGATGCTGACATCACAGGATCCCTGGACAGTTCAGTGTCCTTACAATAAAATTCAGCAGCTACGGTATTTGTAGCTGCTGCTGACTTTTCATTTTTTTGGGGAGACTGGAGCTCCTCTTTAATTCTGCTATAAAACTGTCAGCAGATTCACATCCCGCCTGGCCTATAGCAAAATGATGGCCAAGCGGTGGCTCTCCCTTTCTGACTGGACCTCATATGACGTCCAGCAGAACAAGTCACTCCTGCGTGCCCCCGTAGGCTCTTTACCATGTGATCAACTGTGTCCAATCACAGCGTTACCAGGAAATGTTGCTTATCTGCATTCCTCCATTCACTGCTGACAGGGCATGAGTAGAGGAAATCCAATGAGCAGCTCTCCTGACGTGGGGGGATGTCTACACTGATAATCAGTGCAGTGATTATCAGTGCAGCCCCCTTAGTGATTCCCACCAGTGCCTACATGTGATGCCCACCAGTGCACATAAGTGCCCACCTGTGATGCCAATCAGTGCCCATCAGTAATGTCTATCAGTGCCTCCACATCAGTGCTGCCTATCAGTGCCCATCATTGCCACCTATCAGTGCCCATCAGTGTCACCTGTCAGTGCGTCCTCATCAGTGCTGCCTATCAGTGCCATCTATCAGTACCCATTAGTGCTGTCCATCAGTGCCCATTAGTGCTGCCCATCAGTGCCCATTAGTGCTGCCCATCAGTGCTCTGCATATCAGTGCCTCCTCATCAGTGCCCATCAGTGCCACCTCATCAGGGCCGCCTCAACAGTGCTCATCAGTGCAGCCCCATCAGTGCCCATCAGTGAAGGAGAAAACTTACTTATTTGCTAAATTTTCTAACCGAAACAAGAAAAGCTTTTTTCAAAAATTTTGGTCTTTTTTCATTTGTTCAGCAAAAAAAAAAACCCAGTGGTGACCAAATACCACCAAAAGCTTTATCTGTGGGAAAAAATGTGATTTGGGTACAGCGTTGCATGACCACGCCATTGTCATTCAAGCTGCGACAGTGCTGAAAGCTGAAAATTAGCCTGGGCAGAAAGGGGGTGAAAGTGCCCTGTATTGAAGTGGTTAAACAGTATAGGCACTTATTTTTAATGTTTTACTTAGCTATGCCTGCAAAAAAGGGCCAGCCTGAAGTGATCTAGCAGGACCTAATTTCCTGACTAAAGTTTACACTTTAAGTAAAATTCCACTTTAAGAGAAGACTAACGTTCAGTTCAGATGAGGGATGTCTATTGTGCATTTTTCTTATAAGTTATTGTTTAGCAATAATTCACAGGATCACTAAAATCAGTTGCAGTGAAACGCTTTTTGATGTCAGCCTCATATATGAACAAAGCAATATAATCAATTTAAATAACATATGTAGATTTCCACGCCATTGAAGCAAGAGTGTATTTTTCTGCTAAGATGAGCAAAAGCTGTACTATTCATACACAGAGCTGAGTTGAATACATTTAGAATCTGAATTCAACGCCCACTTACCTAATTATTTCATTTTAATATGCAAAATGCTCTGTAATGTACTGCTGATTCAATTATCAAGGAGCAGTGTTTAATCTTTTGTAGCTGTAACCAAAAATAATATCAATTGGAAATTACTAAACCTCAGTTCTAAAATTACATGTTAATATAATCATTTGATAACACCAGATATTTAAATAATGCTGGAAAAAATCCTCTTATTATTACTTGAGATATGCATGCATCTCTTCAAACATATTAACGCTATGTTAATATTTTGTTTTCATTTTACAAAATGTAAGCTTTATATAATTAAAGAAAACTTGTCCCTAATGATTTTTTTCCTGTAAAATGTCATCCATAAACTTTTTATCAACAACAGTCTAATGCTGCATACACACGATTGGAAATTCCGCCAGCAAAACTCCGCTGAGAGCTTTTTGTCGGAAAATGCGACCCAGCAAAAGATTGAGAGCATGTTCTCTATTTTTCGGTCGGGAAAAGTTCCTATACGAAAATGCGATCATCTGTACAAATTCCAACGTGCAAAATTCCTACACATGCTCGGAAACAATGTGGCGCATGCTCGGAAGCATTGAACTTCATTTTCTCGGCTTGTCCTAGTGTTGTACGACACCGCATTCCTGACGGTCGAAAGTTCAGAGAACTTTTGTGTGACCATGTGTATGCAAGGCAAGCTTGAGTGGAATTCCGTCAGAAAAACCATCCAAGTTTTTTCCGACGGAAAATCCGCTCGTGTGTATGGGACATTAGATTAAAAAGGCAAATAAGTTATTCTGTTTTTATTATAGAGAGCATGAGAGTTGTTGGGCTCAAATAAAGGACAGGTACTCTCTCAACACTGTCATGTAGACACTGGCAACTAGGGATCAGCTTCGAGTTCGAGTCGAACTCATGTTCGACTCGAACATCGGCTGTTCGCCGAACAGCGAACCATTTGGGGTGTTTGCGGCAAATTCGAAAGCTGCATAACACCCTTTAACAGTCTATGGGAGAAATCAAAAGTGCTCATTTTAAAGGCTTATATGCATGGTATTGTCATAAAAAGTGTTTGGGGACCTGTGTCCTGCCCCAGGGGACATGGATCAATGCAAAAAAAGTATTAAAAACTGCCGTTTTTTCAGGAGCAGTGATTTTAATAATGCTTAAAGTGAAACAATAAAAGTGTAAAATTCCTTTAAATTTCGTACCTGGGGGTGTCTATAGTATGCCTGAAGGGGCGCATGTTTCCCGTGTTTAGAACAGTCTGACAGCAAAATTACATTTCAAAGGAAAAAAAGTCATTTAAAAGCTACTCGCAGCTATTAATGAATTGCCGGTCCGACAATACACATCAAAGTTCATTGATAAAAACGGCATGGGAATTCCTCACAGGGGAACCCCGAACCAACATTTTAAAAAAAGGACGTGGGGTCCCCCTAAATTCTGAACCAGGCCCTTCAGGTCTGGTATGGATATTAAGGGAAACCCCGGCCAAAATTTAAAAAAAAATGGCGTGGGGTCCCCCCAAAAATCCATACCAGACCGTTATCCAAGCACACAACCTGGCAGGCCGCAGGAAAAGAGGGGGGATGAGAGAGCGCCCCCCCCTCCTGAACCGTACCAGGCCACATGCCCTCAACATTGGGAGGGTGCTTTGGGGTAGCCCCCCAAAACACCTTGTCCCCATGTTGATGGGGACAAGGGCCTCATCCCCACAACCCTTGCCGGTGGTTGTGGGGATCTGCGGGCGGGGGGGATTATCGGAATCTGGAAGCCCCCTTTAACAAGGGGACCCCCAGATCCCTCCCCTCTGTGTGAAATGGTAAGGGGGTGCAAAAGTACCCCTACCATTTCACAAAAAACTGTCAAAAATGTTAAAAATGACAAGAGACAGTTTTTGACAATTCCTTTATTTAAATGCTTCTTCTTTCTTCTATCTTCCTTCGGTTTCTTCCTCCATCTTCTTCTTCTGGTTCTTCCTCCGGTGTTCTCATCCAGCATCTTCTTCCCTTCTTCTCCTCGGGCCACTCCACATGCATGATGGGAGGCTCCCGCTGTGTGACGCTTCTCCTCTTCTGACGGTTCTTAAATAACGGGGGGCACCTGGTGACCCCGCCCCCTCTGACGCACAGGGACTTCCCTGTGGCATTCCCCGTGACGTCAGAAGGGAGCGGGGTTACGTAACGGGTGACCCAGCCCCCTATGACATCACGGGGAATGCCACAGGGATGTCCCCATCAAGTCCCCGTGCATCAGAGGGGGCGGGGTCACCGTGTGCCCCCCCGTTATTTAAGAACCGTCAGAAGAGGAGAAGCGTTACACAGGGGGAGCCTCCCATCATGCCATCATGTATGCGGAGCGGCCTGAGGAGAAGAAGGGAAGAAGACGCCGTGGAGGAAGATGCCGGACGAGAACACCGGAGGAAGAACCAGAAGAAGGAGGAAGAAACCGAAGGAAGATAGAAGAAAGAAGATAGAAGAAAGAAGAAGCATTTAAATAAAGGAATTGGCAAAAACTGTCTCTTGTCATTTTTAACATTTTTGAAAGTTTTTTTGTGAAATGGTAGGGGTACTGTACCCCCTTACCATTTCACACAGGGGGGAGGGCCGGGATCTGGGGGTCCCCTTGTTAAAGGGGCTTCCAGATTCCGATAAGTCCCCTGCCCGCAGACCCCCACAACCACCGGGCAAGGGTTGTGGGGATGAGGCCCTTGTCTCCATCAACATGGGGACAAGGTGTTTTGGGGGGCTACCCCAAAGCACCCTCCCAATGTTGAGGACATGTGGCCTGGTATGGTTCAGGAGGGGGGGGCGCTCTCTTGTCCCCCCCCTCTTTTCCTGAGGCCTGCCAGGTTGCGTGCTTGGATAAGGGTCTGGTATGTATTTTTGGGGGGGACCCCACGCCATTTTTTTTTATTTTGCCGCAGGGTTCCCCTTAAAATCCATACCAGACCAGAGGGGTCTGGTATAGATTTTGAGAGGGACCCCATGCCATTTTTTTTTTAAATTTTGGCCGGGGTTCCCCTTAATATCCATACCAGACCTGAAGGGCCTGGTATGGAATTTAGGGGGACCCCACGTCATTTTTTAAAAAAATTTTGGTTCGGGGTTCCCCTGTGGGGAATTCCCATGCCATTTTCATCAATGAACTTTTATGTGTATTGTCGGACCGGCAATTCATTAATAGCCGCGAGTAGTTTTAAATGACTTTTTTCCTTTGAAATGTCATTTTGCTGTCAGACTGTTCTAAACAGGGGAAACATGCGCCACTTTACAGGCATACTATAGACACCCCCCAGGTACAAAATTTAAAGGAATATTACACTTTTATTGTTTCACTTTAAGCATTATTAAAATCACTGCTCCCGAAAAAACTTTATTTTGCATTGATCCATGTCCCCTGGGGCAGGACCCAGGTCTCCAAACACTTTTTAAGACAATAACTTGCATATAAGCCTTTAAAATTAGCACTTTTGATTATTCATGTTCGTGTCCCATAGACTTTAACGATGTTCGCATGTGCGAACAAATTTTTTGCCTGTTCGCAAGTTCTGGTGCGAACCGAACAGGGGGGTGTTCGGCTCATCCCTACTGGCAACTACAGTATATGCAAAACAAATGGATAGAATAAAGAAAATATGGAATAAACTGTATTTGGACATGAGAGAAACTCAGGTATCTGTCTATCTGTAGAGGAGCCAACACAAGTGTTAGGTTGGTTTGGTTAAAACATGCTGTGCGCCAAATGCCATAAGAAATATACATGCAGGAACATGGACTGAAGGATATATGTTTTTAAATATTGTGGTAGTGTGGTACCCCACCAGTCTATGAATGCAGGATTTTCAACCAGGCAGGTTGAGGGGCTCCGGTTTATTTGCTTATTTGGGAGGAAACTGGCTTTTCAGCTTCCTCATTATTTACTGAAATCCGTTTTGGGATCTGGAGCCCGGGGATTTCGTAGTGATCCGGGTGGGATGAAATCCCCAGTCCTGGGTCCTGATTTTGAGACTCACCAGCATACTGACTGGTCTGGTGTGTGCTGGGCTATTTGTAGACACCTGACCATGGTTCTGGGCTCCACCCTCCCGAGGAGTCCAGGAAAGCAAGGGAGAAGTGTGCATGTCTGCACAGGTCTGTCAGAGCAGACAGAGGGTCCAAGCCTGTAGGCTGGAACAGCAAGGAAGCTGGGTACAGGGTGTACTGGAACTCCATTATAGAGCCAAGAGGGCTGAAGCATATGCCTGAGCAGCTGTTTATTACTACTGTGAAGCGGAAACCCCTGTGTGGGCAACTCTTCTGTTATTGGACCTGTCTTTTTTCCTTTTAATAAACGTGGGCCAACAAGCCCTTACACGGCATATCTGGTGTGGACTCCGCTCACTGGTAGGCTCTATGCTAAGCTAAACAACCCCCAATGTCATAATATGTATATAGGTATTATATATCATAGAGCAGTAGTAACATTTTAAAGCTTTTATTTTTTCAACATAGGCACTTGGTGGCTGGGAGTGGGGTGAGTGAATATGAGGTGTTCAATAAATGCTTGGTGCACAACTTTTAACTAGCAGTGCAGTGCAGCAATCCCTTTAGAGAACTTTCATTAAATCCAAACAAAAAATGGTTAGCTGTGCTTCTGATAAAACCCAAACCGATATTGTGATTATCATTTTTCAAAAGCAAAAGCATTTGGATCAATAGTGGAAGTCTGAGAGGCTGATGCAGAATGAAACTTTAAAATAGAAATGACACCAAAGACTTAGGGTTTTATTTGTAAATGTTCTCACACACAATTCATACAGCTTTCACCCAGATTCACACATTTTTGTAATTGGAAATATGTGTGAATCCTGTGTGAAAGTTGTGTAAATCTTGTGTGAAAACTTGTATAAGTACACCATTTAGAACAGTACAGAAGAAACTTCTTTCATATTCTACTTTTCAATAAAGCTCTGATATAGATAACTAGCTAATTTAAAATTCATTCTGTGGGCTATATACTGGCTTTAGATCCCAACTAGTAAGCAAGCACAATTAGTTATTATAATGTTTAGGGGAGGCAGCGCCTAGGTAAGAGAGCAGTTAAATATGGTGGTGGTGCTGATGAAAATGGTTCTGTGAACAATGGAGTCTCTCCCCAGGCAAGGAGCTACCAATGTCTATTTTATATATACAGATTGCCAAGAATAGCCTTCTAGATGTGAATGAAAATATTTTACACTTTAAAAATGTGCATTTGAAATAATGTCTGAAAGAATTGTAATAGCAAATATAAAAAAAATGTTCTTGGTTTACAAAGTATAAACACCTCATTGATCTCCAAATGTAAAACCTAAACCCTGAAAGCTTTCCTAAATGACTAGAGTCTTTAAGTTGACTATAATTTTTAGAATTGCAAGTTTGAAAAATATGTAATTTTAGCATAGATGGCAGAGGTGAAACAGCCTTACTGAAAATTTGTTTTCATTCACATAACTATAACAAATGGGGGAATTGGGGAATTTGGGACTTAAAATGAAGCCATAGCCGGGTAAGGTCATGTGCAGCGCAAATACTATAACACTATATGATATATAATGGGAATGACAGTCCATATAAAACGAGAAGCACAATCCTCCTGAGGTAAAAACTTCCTGCAGTAACAATTCTTCTTATTATGGAACAGAAAACTTCTCCGCCAAAAGTGCATATGATATGCTTACCAGATAGTAGAATCTTACAGGCATGGATTCCATATATTCAGGGTCCCCACTGCTCAGATCCTCTAGTTGACATCACTGATTCCCCACAGATGACTCTCCGCAGCACACTCCACACATGGAAATCCAATGCAATATAATAGGAGACAAGGGGAAAAAAGGCATCTAAGAGCGGTCCGTATATTCCAACTTGAAAACGTTTATTGTGAAATATGTATAAATCCTTGTTAAAAAATCGCGATATCCAGAGCGCTAGTAGTATAAGATACTCCACATAGATAAAGCGGTGGGTATAAGACAAAGTAAAAAACAGACTGTTCGCGTCCGAACAGCTGTTGAGATGGCAGCGGGTGACGTCAGGAGCACAGACTCCACCCCCCGTACGTGGCGTTACGTCCACAGGACTTCGTCAGCGAGGGTGGAGTCAGGCTGTCACCCAGAAGCTTATATACTACCCAGCTGTCAGCAAAGAATGTGTCTCAGACCAGAAGCGGAAAACATTCAAAAAACGTGTGATTCCTAGGTGGAGACACTTGCTAAACATATGGTTATTAATACAATTACTTGTTGCTTTATTTAAAATAAATAAATAATAAAAAATCAATGAGTAATTCCTGATCTCCACAGGGACCCGAGGAACAGTTATTTACTTCATGATTGATATGATAATAAAAGAATAAAAAAAAAAATTTTAAACACCCGCGGCCATCTCTTACAAACAATCAAATCCAAAGACACTAAAGGAATGTGTATCTGTAATGCATGCGCAAAGCAACGCATTAACGCACTAAATAAAAGGTATATGTTACAGAACTACATACCAATACATACTTAAATCACCAGGAAAAATTTGCAAGTCTAAGAGATATATAAAAATATAAGAAACTCATTTGTCAGAAATAAAACAATTAAAGGTCGAACTCAATGTTTAACCCTCTAGGGGCTGCTACTCGTGTTTCGTGAATCCATAAAGATTCCCGGCGACTGAGTTGCCTAATATAGTTTCCACCCCTCCAGTGTTTCGTGACTTTCTCAATGCCCCAAAACTGCAGTTTCATAGGATCCCTATTATGGCACACCCTGAAGTGTTTAGATACATAATGTGTCTTTAAACCTTTTTTAATGTTATTAACATGCTCCGCTATGCGGACTCCCATGGGTCTAGATGTTCTACCCACGTATTGAAGTCCGCATTCTCACTGAAGCATGTATACCACTCCTACTGTGTTGCAGGTGATTAAATTTTTATTTTAGGCCCATAGTAAACGGCATAGATTCCATTTCGGCACGATCGGGTCAGTACATTGATTTCTTTTTGAAACCTTTAGTATCTACTACTGCAGCGTTTTTAAAAGACACTAAACACATCATACAAATAGTTGAGAAAATACCGTGTAGTGAGAATAGCTTTCTGGTGACAGCGGATGTTAGCTCACTGTACACGATAATTGGTCATTCTGATGCCATTAGTTCGGTACAGTGGGCTCTGGATAAATCAATCAGATTTACCCTCACACTTAAAGGACTTTGTGATAAAGGCATTGGAATTCTGCCTTGCTAGGAATTATTTTTGGTATGGCGGTAAATTCTTTTTGCAGATACTCGGGGTTGCTATGGGTGCTCGCTTCGCCCCGAGCGTCGTGAATATTTTTATGGCACTCTGGGAGGAGGAGTTTGTCTTTGGTGGCAGACCGGCACAACTGGTCTGCTACCAAAGATATATAGATGACCTCTTCCTGATTTGGGATGGTGACCTTATAAGCCTCCAAATGTTTATGTCCCGGCTTAATGGGAATACCAAAAATATTCGACTTACATGGAAGGCTGATGCTTCCTGCATAGCCTTTCTGGACTTAGAGATTTTTAAACATGATGGTTTCTTTAGGACCAGGAATTATTGTAAACCCACAGATAGGAATGGGTACATTCCCTTAGACAGCTGCCACCACAATTCGTGGTTACTTAACATTCCTAGGGGGCAGTTTATCCACCTACGGCACAACTGCTATTTGGATAATGACTACTACTATGGCAGAAAAATTCTTACAAAAAGGGATATTCCAAGTCACTGATAGCAGAAGAAGTTCAAAAAGTGGGTACCATAGACCGTTCTTCTCTAATAGCAGAGTCTGATAGAGGTAAGAAAGGTAATACAGAACAACAAGTATCCCAATACAGGATTATATTGGATTATAACATCCAATATAAGAAGGTAGAAAAGATTATCCTTAAACATTGGGAAATCTTGAAAAAAGATACCATCTTAGGCCCCACCCTCCCTGCCCGTCCCAGATTTGTGTACCGGAGACCACCTACTTTGAGGGATATTATTGCCCCGAGTGTGGTGGATCCTCCTGTATTTAAAGAAAACAGAATCTTCAATTTTATGACAGGATTTTATGCATGTGGTAAATGTCCAGCATGCAAGCAATGTAAAACCAATATCAAGAAAAGGAAGGAGTTTTGTGCCACTGCCACTAATAGAACCTACCAGATTAAAAATTTAATCACCTGCGACACGGTAGGAGTGGTATACATGCTTTAGTGCGAATGCGGAATCCAATACGCGGGTAGAACATCTAGACCCATGGGAGTCCGCATAGCGGAGCATGTTAACATTAAAAAAGGTTTAAAGACAAATTATGTATCTAAACACTTAGGGTGTGCCATAATAGGGATCCTAGGAAACTGCAGTTTTGGGGCATTGAGAAAGTCACGAAACACTGGAGGGGTGGAAACTATATTAGGCAACTCAGTCGCCGGGAATCTTTATGGATTCACGAAACACGAGTAGCAGCCCCTAGAGGGTTAAACATTGAGTTCGACCTTAATTTTTTTATTTCTGACAAATGAGTTTCTTATATTTTTATATATCTCTTAGACTTGCAAATTTTTCCTGGTGATTTAAGTATGTATTGGTATGTAGTTCTGTAACATATACCCTTTATTTGGTGCGTTAATGCGTTGCTTTGCACATGCATTACAGATACACATTCCTTCAGTGTCTTTGGATTTGTTTGTAAGAGATGGCCGCGGGTGTTTAAAAAAAAAAAATTTTATTCTTTTATTATCATATCAATCATGAAGTAAATAACTGTTCCTCGGGTCCCTGTGGAGATCAGGAATTACTCATTGATTTTTTATTATTTATTTATTTTAAATAAAGCAACAAGTAATTGTATTAATAACCATATGTTTAGCAAGTGTCCCCACCTAGGAATCACACGTTTTTTGAATGTTTTCCGCTTCCGGTCTGAGACACATTCTTTGCTGACAGCTGGGTAGTATATAAGCTTCTGGGTGACAGCCTGACTCCACCCTCGCTGACGAAGTCCTGTGGACATAACGCCGCGTACGGGGGGGGCGGAGTCTGTGCTCTGACGTCACCCGCTGCCATCTCAACAGCTGTTCGGACGCGAACAGTCTGTTTTTTACTTTGTCTTATACCCACTGCTTTATCTATGTGGAGTATCTTATACTACTAGCGCTCTGGATAGCGCGATTTTTTAACAAGGATTTATACATATTTCACAATAAACGTTTTCAAGTTGGAATATACGGACCGCTCTTAGATGCCTTTTTTCCCCTTGTCTCCTATTATATTGCATTGGATTTCCATGTGTGAAGTGTGCTGCGGAGAGTCATCTGTGGGGAATCAGTGATGTCAACTAGAGGATCTGAGCAGTGGGGACCCTGAATATATGGAATCCATGCCTGTAAGATTCTACTATCTGGTAAGCATATCATATGCACTTTTGGCGGAGAAGTTTTCTGTTCCATAATAAGAAGAATTGTTACTGCAGGAAGTTTTTACCTCAGGAGGATTGTGCTTCTCGTTTATATGGACTGTCATTCCCATTATATATCATATAGTTTTATAGTATTTGCGCTGCACTTAATTTAGTTTTTTAATATGATTTATGGGCTTGGTGTTAACCCTTAGTGTTCAGCTTGCATTTTTTCTCTAAACTTTTTTGTGTGTTTGTGCTGATTGTTCCCCATTTTTGGGTAAGGTCATGTGCCTCCATCCCTATTAATATGATGAAAAAGCAACAGGGGGGTGGGGCTTTGTGCAAAGCCCCCGGGTAGCAATTGAGTAGAATGGTGAATAATAAATTATTTTAATAATCCGTAGATACATGGTTAAATTTCATATACCGTATATACTCGAGTATAAGTCGTTCCGAGTATAAGTCGAGGCCCTAATTTACCACACAAAAAATGGGAAAAACTTATTGACCCGAGTATAAGACGAGGGTGAGAAATGCACAGCTACTGTAAGTGGAAAAGAGGGTCAACAATGCCCATTTGCAGCATCACTGTGCCCATTTGCATGCCTCACTGTGCCCATTTGCAGCCATAGGTCCCCTGAACTTCAAACTTGGTAGTTAAGGGTTCCTAGATGCCCCCTAGCTGCAGCCAAAATTTGGGGTCTCTGAACCCAAAGGGTCCCGAAATGACATTGCTGCAGATGGACACAGTTGACCGAATTTGGGGCCCTGTATCTTGGGGCCACTTAGTGCTAAGAACCCCAAATTTAGTGTGCAAACCCAGTGGAACTAGCACCATAAAATTTCCTAAGCTGGGGTTACTAGCACCAAGTGGCCCTGAGATACAGGGCCCCAAAAATCAGTTCAGAAAATGTCAAGCACTTTTCTGCAGCAGAGAATGACATTTTCCGAACAGATTTTGGGGCCCCGTATCTCGGGGCCACTTAGTGCTAGGAACTTCAGCTTTGGATATGTTATGGTACCAGTTCTACTGGGTTTGCACACCAAATTTGGGGTTCCTAGCACATAGTGAGCCTGAGATACGGGGCCCCAAAGTCGGTTCGGAAAATGACATTTTTTGCTGCAGAAAAGTGCTTGACTCGAGTATAAGTCGAGGGGGGCACTTTCAGCACAAAAAAATGTGCTGAAAAATTCGACTTATACTCGAGTATATACGGTACATAGAAATGCACACTTTCATAATGTCAATTTCTATAACAGTAATACAGTATCTGGTAATAACATGGTTATAAACATTAATCACATAATAAGATTACAGAATCCACCAAGATTCATGATTTGGTATACACATATTACAAAATAGCGCCTGCATGGTCTATGGTCTTTCTGATCCCTGACACAGTATAAAAAGATGTATGTATATGGGCACAATTATATTATTGTTCAAGCATCTGGATCACATTTTGGAAGCATACAAGAATTTGGGGGCTGGGGTGGTATTATTATGACGAGTCTCTCAGACGAAAATGATCAATTCACCCCTCGCTTAAGTGGGGGATGAAGGACATTGGTTTGTGGCTCAATTTGATTTCGCCCCAGAAACAGGTTACACCTAGGCAGTGTTCAGTTAGCCTTTTCTATAGGCTGTATTCAAAAGGTTATTGCTTTGCATTCAACAAGAATCAATGCCGATGGAATGCTACCTATAAATATAAGCATGAATGTGCCTATTTTTCAGGTGCACAGCCAGTGGTCAACTGCTTTAAGAAAAATGCAAATGCAGGGTCCAATCAAGCGCAGAGGGATGTTTCTCCAAAAAGCCTGCACGTCAGTGAGGCTGGAAATAATGAGCCCATGGCTGGACAGGTACCCGAACAGGGAGAAGAAGCATTTTCTCATTAATGGATTTTCACATGGCTTTCCATTTCCCTCCTTTTCAGGAGAAGGGTGTTCACTGGTGGGTAATTTAAAATCTGTTGATCTTTTTTCACAGGTAGTTCGGGATAAGGAAATTGCTGAAGGACACATTGAAGGTCCTTTCAGGTCTCCACCGTTTAGTAATTTTCGCATCTCCCCATTAGGAGAAGTGCCTAAGTGGGAACCCAATGCATTTTGCATAATCTTTCTTTTCCAAAAAAAAAAAAGACAGATTATGGGCCTGGAGCTATATAAAATCAGCTTTTCGCCTCTTGCCAATTTCCCCATCAGCATTCAATTCTTTGGGTTTTTATTTTGAGGATTGCTATTTCTTTGACAAGTGTCTCCCAATGGGACGTTCATTGTCTTGTTCATATTTTGAAACCTTTTCTACTTTACTTCACTGGGTGATTTGTTTTCAATGGGGGTTAGATAGTGTGATTCACTATCTGGATGATTTTTTATTTGTTGGACCACCAGACTCTGCTCTCTGTTCTGACTTGTTGCAAACACTCCACAACATGTTCCAGTATTTTGGTGTTACGTTGGCAGAAGAAAAGAAGTGTCTGCCTACCACGTCGGAATTCTTGAGCATTCACATAGATACCTGCCAAATGAAATTCAGGTTACCCAAGGCAAAGGTTGTGAAATTTAAATCTTTATTGCCACTATTTTTACAGAGGAAGAAAGTACTATTGAAGAAAATGCAATCACTTTGAGCGTCTTAGCGTTCGCCTGCAGGCTTATGCCAGTTGGGCGCATTTTTCGTGGCAATTATATCCTTTCATGTTTGGGCTAAAGTCGCCTTTTGCCAATATTAGATTGACTAGTTACCACAAAGAGGATTTGTTAGTTTGGGCAAAGTTTCTAGATCCTTACAATGGACAGGTTTTTTTTCAGATGGATTTTGTCTTTGCGCCAGATTTTCACTTGTTTACTGATGCTGCAGGCTCCAAGGGCTTTGCTGCGATTTGTAAAATGCACTAGTGTTGTGCAGCATGGCTAGATTCCTGGATAGGTAAACAAGCCATGAAGAATGTGGTTTTGATAAAGCTGTTCCCGATTTTAGTAGCGGTTAAACTTTGGGGAATTTATTTTGCAAATAGGTATTCTGGTGGAGACAATAAAGGAGTCCTTTTTGCAGTGAATTGCTTCTCATCCGGTTCCTTATTTGTGATTAAGGTTTTAAGGCATCTATTCTTTTTATGTTTAAAGTTCAACATATGGTTTAACGCTAAATATACTCCTGAAATTTTGAATCATATAGCCGACTCGTTATCTCAGTTTCAGATGGACCAGTTCTGTCAGTTGCTTACAGAAGCAGACGAGGAGGGTATCTAAAGTCCAGAGAATCTGTGGGATGTAATCTTAATTTGGCTTTCGAAGCTATCAAGGGCTTGGTCGCTCCTAAGACCTGGGCGAGTTATTCGGCCACTTGGATAAGTTGGATGTCATTTGCAGGAAATTAGAGTTTTGTATTTAATAGCCCATCAGAGCAGGCTATTTTGGCATTTGTAACATCCCTCATGCAGCAGCAGTTTTCGAGTAGTCATTTTCTGAAAACGGCTGGCATTTCTTTTTTCTTTTGATTAAAGGGACTCCCTTCTTGTATAGCCTATTCTTCAGTTAAACAAGCACTTAAAGGTTACAAGAGGATGACTTTTGCCTCGGATACCAGAACCTCTCTGTTGTCTTTGTGAGGTAACGCCAGCAGTTTGTTTTTCAGCTTATGAAGCCTTGCTTTTTAAAACAGCTTTTTTTTCTCACGTTTTTTGTGGCGTTTCATATCTCAGAGTTACTGTCTGGAACAAAAAATGATTGTTCGGGTATCTTATATGATCAAGTGGCTGTAAGACAATCTCAAGTGCACATTTTTCTGAGACGTTCTAAAACGGATCATTTGGGAAGAGGTGTGTGGATTACCTTGTGGGCTTACAATAATAAGTCAGTGTGCCCGGTGTCATTCAGTAACTGTTGTTGTGCCCAATATTGCTCCCTCCATTAGCCTCTTTATTTTATGTTTTTTCTTTCAGAAAGGAAAAAAAAAAAAAAACAGTAAAACGTTGAAAGCAATTAAATACAACTAACAACGAAATACACATACAACACAAATAAAAAAGAAAACTTAATGAAATAAACTAAATTACCCTAAAACACACACTTAAAAAATTAAACAGTAAATGATTTTGTTTTAAACAGTATTTACATTTTTGCAGTCAAATTAGAGAAATGAAGGAAACCCCACTTTGTTTTGTTTGCTTTTATTGGTTATACAGTATATTGTTATATATTTTTAATCTTTTAATTCTTCTCTTAGGAAGATGTGCCATCGCTGACAGTGAGAATTTCTCAAGAAGTTCACTGTGAACCATCCCAAAGAAAAAAGGCTTGAAGCTGGCTGAATCCATTTCTCATTAAGATGCAGGAGATCAGCTCCAAAATATTTAACCCTTTGTTGGGACAAACAGTGTTAAAATCTATTTTGCAAATGATTAGATGATATCTACTAGCACAGTACAGACATGGTTAATTATGGCAAACACAGCTCCCCAGCCACTTCATAAACAAAGAGAACTAACTAGAATTTTTCCTCAGTGGAATTATCACAAGAGCATCTGAAAATGTAAGCTGTGATTTCAAAATGTTTTTAAGTTATGCAATGTAAATAGGGACATGTAATAAATATGAAGCGTTATTCCAATTTGAATGAAAAAGTGGAAATACACTTTAACCACTTCTTGCACGGTCAATGTACATATATGGCAGGGAGGGTGCTCTCTAGTTTTTTGAGGACGTCAAGGGGTATCCTACCCTTTGTGTGCCTGGAATGCGCAGCAGTGTAATCCTGTGTGATCTGGTGGACACAGAGGATCACAGTGCTCAGTATCGGGCTGCTGTAATTAGCCCATGTACCATGTGATCACTGTGATTGGTCAATGCGATCACATGTTAACCAGTAAACACAACTGTCATGAATGGCTTTCAATAATGGCAGCTAGGGATGAGCTCAACACCCCCCGGTTTGGTTTGCGGCAGAACATGCGAACAGGCAAAAAATTTGTGCGAACGCCGTTAAAGTCAATGGCACTCGAATGTGAAAAATCGAAAGTGCTAATTTTTAAGGCTAATATGCAAGTTATTGTCATAAAAAGTGTTTGGGGACCCGGGTCCTGCCCCAGGGGACATGTATCAATGCAAAAAAAGTTTTAAAAACAACCATTTTTTCAGGAGCAGTGATTTTAATAATGCTTAAAGTGAAACAATAAAAGTGAAATATTCCTTTAAATATCGTGCCTGGGGGGTGACTATGGTATGCCTGTAAAGTGGCTAATTTTTACCGTGTTTAGAACAGTACCTGCACAAAAGGACATTTCTAAAGGAATAAAAGTAATTTAAAACAGCTTGAGGCTGTAATGTAATGTAATGTTGCCCCCCCCAGCCCATTACCAGGCCCTTTGGGTCTGGTATGGATATTAAGGGGAACCCCCGCACCCAAATTAAAAAAAAAAAAAAAGCTTGGGTCCCTCAGGCCCTATATACTCTGAACAGCAGCAGTATACAGGCGGTCCCCGGGTTACAAACAAGATAGGGACTGTAGGTTTGTTCTTAACTTTAATCTGTTTGTAATTTGGAACAGGTATATTTTGTAAGTGTAGCTCCAGCCAAAAGAATCTATTTTTAAGCTTTTTGGATAACATAGGGAAGGGTTATCACCACCCCTGTAACATTTGTTTTGCTGTCTGTGCTCCTGTTCAGAAGATTTCACTTCACTTTCTGTCCCAATGACAATTGGATTTAGAAAATTTTGGGTTATTAGGGAAACAAGGATTGGTGATAAAGCATCAGTGGAGACACCTTTTTCCCATATTAACTCTCACGGGAGAGAATTTCCCTTCCTAGGGATAGATTTCCTCTCACTTCCTGTTGTCTCCCTCTGTTTCTAAGTAGTTTGTAAGTGGGATGTTTGAAAATAGGGGACCGCCTGTATATGCTATACGGCCTGCCCTATACACTCTGTGGAAAATTGGGCCTTAGGTGTTGGTGGTACCAGAACACTGTAAGTCCTCACAGTTACTCTTGGTGGGTGCTGGAACGGCAAATATTATATCAAGAATTGTAATTACGCACCCCTGTTGAACAGGGGAATAAAAATTGGGCCTTAGGCGGTGGTGATGGTGGCACAACACTGTAAAGCCTCACAGATACTTTTGTTGAGTGCAGGAACAGGCCCTGCTGTGAAATATTAGATCAAAAATTGTAATTACACTCCCCTGTTAAACAGGGGCAGAAAAATTGGGCCTTAGGCAGTGGTGGGGGTGCCCTGAACTGAAAATATTCCCAGAAGCTATCATCATGAAGATCGAGGAGAAATAGGATAGTCACTCAGCATAATAGGATAGTCACTCAGCATATGCAGTCTTCAAGGGATCCCACATCCATAGAAAAATCAATCGGTTACATCAGCATCAGGTGCTTGGTAGCTGGTGATCCAAGACTGATTAACTTTTATGAATGTGAGCCGATCAACAGAGTCGGTGGACAGGCGCGCTCTGTGATCAGTTACAAAGCCTCCAGCAGCACTGAATGTGTGTTCAGAAAGAATGCTGGATGCAGGGCAGGCCAGTAGCTCAATTGCATATTGAGCAAGCTCTGGCCAGTGGTCCATCCTCAAGACCCAGTACCCCAGTGGATGTTCTAGTGGAAAGGTCTCCAAGTCTGATCTTGCCCCTAGATATTCCTGCACCATGTAATTCAGACACTGGCAATGGTTGCTGGAACTGATCAGACCTGGGCGCTGAGGAATGAAGAATTGTCTGAAGGCATCGGTCAGCCGGCCACCTTCTCCGCTGCTCTTTCTGTGATTGAACAAAGCCTCAGCAACACGTTGTCCAGCGTCAGGAAATTGTAACCTCCCAGGCTCTGGAAAAACATTGCACAAACCTTTCTGCAAGGCCTCCCGAAGATGTTTCATCCTCTGCTCCCTCTGCGAAGGCTGGATAAGTTCTGCAACCTTATCCTTGTAACGTGGATGAAGAAGGGTTGCCAGCCAGTAATGATCCCTCTCCTTGATACCATGAATCCTAGGGTCCTTTCGCAGGCTTTGCAGCATCATTGCAAAGGCATTCGATCCTGAGTCCTCTGGGTCACTAAGGATCACATGTTCCTCAACCACCTTCTCCCAGCCATGCTGACACCTCCATGCTGACACAATCCTCCTCTTCTTCCTGTGTTATCCGCGGGCCTGCAGGAATACAAGTATCTGGATAAACGGGGCCTTGAGAGGTAAGGAAGTCCTCCTCTTCCTCCTGCTGTTCTGCCTCAAGTGCCCTGCCCATTATTCCACGAAGTGTGTGCTCCAACAGGAAAACAAGAGACAGTATCACTGATGCATGCACTGCCACTGCTCACCATCCTCGTGGCCTCCTTGAATGGTGACAGAACAGTGCATGCATCCTTGATCAGTAGCCACTGGCGTGGTGAAAAAAAGCCAATCTCCCCTGACCCTGTCCTGGTGCCATACTCACACAGGTACTCATTGATGGCCCTCTGCTGCATGTGCAGCCACTGCAGCATTGCCAACGTTGAGTTCCACCTGGTGGGTATGTCACAAATGAGGCGGTTCTTGGGCAGGTTGCATTTTCTTTGAATGTCAACCAGCCGAGCACTGGTATTATATGTCCACAAATGACCACAGACTTTCCTGGCCTGCCTCAGGAGATCTTGTAAGCCAGGGTACCTGCGCAAGAACCGCTGCACCACCAAATTCAGGACGTGAGCCAAACGGGGAACATGGGTCAAGTGTCCCTGATGGAGGGCGGAGAGGAGGTTGGTGCCATTGTCGCATACAACCATTCCTGGCTGAAGCTGGCATGGCGTCAACCACCTCTGAGCCTGCCCCTACAGAGCTGACAGAATCTCTGCCCCAGTGTGGTTCCTGTCCCCTAAGCTGACCAACTCAAGCACCGCATGGCATCTTTTTGCCTGAGTGCTTGCGTAGCCCTTTGAACGCCTACAGAGCACCGCTGGTTCAGAGGAGAAATCTGAGGAAGAGGAGGAGGAAGAGGCCATAGAGGAAGAAAAAGAGGGGGGGTGGAGGAGAGAGCTGTGACAGAATCACCACTAGCATTTTGGAGGCGTGGTGGCAGAACAAGCTCCAACAGTACTGAACCCTGTCCTGCATCCTTCTCAGCTGCCAGCAGAGTTACCTAGTGCACCGTGAAAGAAAGGTAACATCCCTGTCCATGCCTGCTGGACCACGAGTCAGCAGTAATATGCACCTTACTGCTGACCGCCCTGTCCAACTTGGCCAAAACATTGCCTTCCACATGCTGGTAGAGGGGCGGAATGGCCTTCCTGTAAAAGAAATGGCGTTTGGGATTCTGCCGCTGAGGTACCGCACATTCCACAAATTCACGAAAGGGGGCAGAGTCTACCAGCTGAAAAGGCAGCAGTTGCAGTGCTAGCAATTTGGCCAAGCTAGCATTCAGACGCTGAGCATGTGGATGGCTTGGACCGAATTTCTTTTGACGGTTTAGCAACTGGGGTAGGGAAATTTGCCTGCTAAAATCGGATGTTGGTGTACCACTAGCAGATTGGCCACAAGTAGTTGGGACACCTATTTCTATACCTTCATTCCTCTCAGTGCAGGTTTCTGAGAGGCCTGGAGGTATAGTGGGGTTGGAGATCCCAGTTGATGAGGAGCAAGGAGAGCTCCGCCTTGTTCTTTGATGTGGGTCTTTTAAATGCTTTTGCCAACAGACTGCATGGGAGGTCATCATATGTCTGGTCAAGCATGTGGTGCCCAGGCAGCTGCTGTTTAGGCCACGCTTGATACACTTCAGACATATGTTGCAAACAGCAACAGTGCGATCTGCTGCACATGTCAAAAAAGGCCCACACCAAAGAGCTTTTCAAAATATGTGGTGAGTCAGCAGCACCCTACACCTGCTTAGCTCTGAGGTGTGATGCAATAGGGTGACTGCCCTTAAGCTGCCCCCTGGAGATGTGCCTCCTCCTCCTCTCTTCTATCAGGCACCTAAGTAGAGTCAGTGACCTCATCATCCCCTCCCTCCTCGTCATTGGAGCAAACTTGGCAGTATGCTGCAGCTCGGGGAACATGACTGCCAGTTTTTTGACCTTCTTGGGCACCCCCTCTCTCTAGACTCACATTACTCCCTTCCTCAACCTGGGTACCATCATTGGAGCCTTCAAATCGCTGCACATCCTCCTGCAGCATGTACCTGACACTGTTGTCGAATAGTTCGGGGGACTCCTCCGTGCATGATGGTGGGGCTAGGAAAGGAGTGACTTTTGACATGGAGCCGATTGAATAGGCCACTTTGGCAGCTGCATTGGCAGGCAAACTACTCTGAGCTTGGGTGACATAGGATGAGGAGGATGAGGAGGATGAGGAGGGCTTTGTTATCCATTCTACCAACTCTTCTGCATGTTGTGGCTCAATAACATGGCGATCTGCAGAAAAAAAGGACAAGCGTGCCTGACGGCCATGTGCTGAGGATGCACCGTGTCCATGACCAGCACTGTCGACTGTAGGCACAGAGCCTGCTTGCCCTCTTTTAGTGGCCTGTGAGCGTCTGCCTCGCCTTGGTGGCCTTCCAGACATGTGTACACTGTATTGTGTACTGTGTACACCACCAGAAAAGTAGTAGCAAGTGCACTAGGTGGTGCAAGGTACTGTGTACACCAACAGAAGTGTAATAACAACTATGGGTGTACTGTATGTATTGTGTACACCACCAGGAAAGTAGTAGCAACTGCACTAGTGGTGCAGGGTACTGTGTACACCAACAGAAGTGTAATAACAACTATGGGTGTACTGTATGTATTGTGTACTGTGTACACTACCAGAAAAGTAGTAGCAAGTAGTAGCAAATGCACTAGGGGTGCACGGTACTGTGTACACCAACAGAAGTGTAATAACTATGGGTGTACTGGATGTATTGTATATATTGTGTCCACCACCTGGAAAGTAGTAGTAACTGCACTAGGGGTGCACAGTACTGTGTACACTAACAGAAGTGTAATAACAACTATGGGTGTACTCAGGGCTTTTTTTTCCCCTCAAACAATAGGTGCTGGAACTTAACCACGACCCCCCAAAACCCCTCCACCCACACACACACACACACACCCTCCAAATCATATCAAATAGTGGGTGCGGTCAGTCACATTTCACGAACAGTAGGGGGGTCCTAAAGGGGCATTAAATACCAAGATTGCATTACATACAGAGTGCAAAGTTCAGGGGGGTTACACACAGAGTGCAGAGCTGTCACCTGTAAACACAGAAACGGGACTTCTGTGTTTACAAGTGATTGTGGTCAGCAGGGACCCCACAAGGGTCTGAGCCAGAGGTGGTGGAACTGAGTTCCACCAAGTTCCCCCTGAAAAAAAAGCCCTGGGTGTACTGAATGTATTGTGTACACCACCAGAAAAGAGTTAGCACTAGCAACTGCACTACGTGTGCACGGTACTGTGTACACAAACAGAAGTGTAATAACAACTATGGGTGTACTGTATGTATTGTGTACTGTGTACACCACCAGAAAAGTAGTAGCAACTGCACTAAGGGTGCACGGTACTGTGTACACCAACAGAAGTGTAAGAACAAGTATGGGTGTACTGTATTGTGTGCACCACCAGAAATGTAGTAGCAACTGCACTATGGGTGCACTGTACTGTGTACACCAACAGAAGTGTAATAACAACTATGGGTGTACTGTGTACACCACCAGAAAAGTAGTAGCAACTGCACTATGGGTGCACAGTACTGTGTACACCGCCTGAAGTATATTAGAAAAAGTACACCAGGAACAGCCTGCAGTCAGATAAAGCTAAACTGGATACAGTGGATATATATATATATACACACACACACACACACACACACACACACACACACACACACACACACACACACACACACACACACACACACATACACACAGTGGGGACGGAAAGTATTCAGACTCCCTTAAATTTTTCACTCTGTTATATTGCAGCCATTTGCTAAAATCATTTAAAGTGGAGTTCCACCCAAAAGTGGAACTTCCACTAATCAGATTCCTCCCCCCCTCCGGTGACACAGTTGGCACCTTTCAGGGGGGAGGGGGGTACAGATACCTGTATATTACAGGTATCTGTACCCACTTCCGGCATAAATAGCCGCAGAATCTGCGGTTATTTACGCCACTTCCTGCTCCCGCCCGCTGCCTGCTGGGAAACACACACGGGTCCCAGAGGCAGCAGGGAGCATTCGTATTGCACGGCGCGACTCGCGCATGCGCAGTAGGGAACCGGGAAGTGAAGCCGCACGTTCATTTCCTGATTCCCTTACCGAAGATGGAGGCGGCAGCACCCGAGGACGGAGAGACGCTTCGGCCTCGGGTGCCGACATCGCGGGCGCCCTGGACAGGTAAGTGTCCATGTTTTAAAAGTCAGCAGCTGCAGTATTTGTAGCTGCTGACTTTTAAAATTTTGTTTCGGCGGCGCCCCGCTTTAAGTTCATTTTTTTCCCTCATTAATGTACACACAGCACCCCATATTGACAGAAAAACACAGAATTGTTGATATTTTTTCAGATTTATTAAAAAAGAAAAACTGAAATATCACATGGTCCTAAGTATTCAGACCCTTTGCTGTGACACTCATATATTTAACTCAGGTGCTGTCCATTTCTTCTGATCATCCTTGAGATGGTTCTACACCTTCATTTGAGTCCAGCTGTGTTTGATTATACTGATTGGATTAGGAAAGCCACACACCTGTCTATTTAAAACCTTACAGCTCACAGTACATGTCAGAGCAAATGAGAGTCATGAGGTCAAAGGAACTGCCTGAAGAGCTCAGAGGCAGAATTGTGTCAAGGCACAGATCTGGCCAAGGTTACAAAAAAAATTCTGCTGCACTTAAGGTTCCTAAGAGCACAGTGGCCTCCATAATCTTTAAATGGAAAACGTTTGGTATGACCAGAACCCTTCCTAGAGCTGGCCGTCCGGCCAAACTGAGCTATCGGGGGAGAAGAGCCTTGGTGAGAGAGGTAAAGAAGAACCCAAAGATCACTGTGGCTGAGCTCCAGAGATGCATTCTGGAGATGGGAGAAAGTTGTAGAGAGTCAACCATCACTGCAGCCCTCCACCAGTCGGGGCTTTATGGCAGAGTGGCCCGACGGAAGCCTCCCCTCAGTGCAAGACACATGAAAGCCCACATGGAGTTTGCTAAAAAACACCTGAAGGACTCCAAGATGGTGAGAAATAAGATTCTCTGGTCTGATGAGACCAAGATAGAACTTTTTGGCCTTAATTCTAAGCGGTGTGTGTGGAGAAAACCAGGCACTGCTCATCACCTGTCCAATACAGTCCCAACAGTGAGGCATGGTGGTGGCAGCATCATGCTGTGGGGGTGTTTTTCAGCTGCAGGGACAGGACGACTGGTTGCAATCGAGGGAAAGATGAATGCAGCCAAGTACAGGGATATCCTGGACGAAAACCTTCTCCAGAGTGCTCAGGATCTCAGACTGGGCCAAAGGTTTACCTTCCAACAAGACAATGACCCTAAGCACACAGCTAAAATAAGGAAGGCGTGGCTTCACAACAACTCAGTGGCTGTTCTTGAATGGCCCAGCCAGAACCCTGACTTAAATCCAATTGAGCATCTCTGGAGACACCTAAAAATAGCTGTCCACCAATGTTTACCATCCAGCCTGACAGAACTGGAGAGGATCTGCAAGGAGGAATGGAAATCCAGGTGTGAAAAATGTGTTGCATCTTTCCCAAGAAGACTCATGGCTGTATTAGATCAAAAGGGTGCTTCTACTAAATACTGAACAAAGGGTCTGAATACTCAGGACCATGTGATATTTCAGGTTTGTTTTTTAATAAATCTGCAAAAATGTCAACAATTCTGTGTTTTTCTGTCAATATGGGGTGCTGTGTGTACATTAATGAGGAAAAAAAATGAACTTTAATGATTTTAGCAAATTGCTGCAATATAACAAAGAGTGAAAAATTTAAGGGGGTCTGAATACTTTCTGTCCCCACTAATATATATATATATACCCTGTTTCCCCGAAAATAAGACCTAGCGTGATTGTCGGTAATGGCTGCAATATAAGCCCTACCCACCAAATAAGCCCTACCCCTGTTTTCCTGAAAAAAAAGCCCTACTCTGAAAATAAGACCTACAAGGACTTTAACTAGGGCTTATTTGGGGGGTAGGGCTTATATTGCAGCCATCACCAACAATCGTGCTAGGTCTTATTTTCGGGGAAACAGGGTATATATATATATATATATATATATTAAATACACTGCAGCTAACTGAATAACCTGCCTGCCAGAAGTATATTAAAAAAAGTACACCAGGAACGGCTTGCAGTCAGATATAGCTATAACTGTATGCAGTGGATAGATTATAGAATATATATATATATATATATATATATATATATATATATATATATATATATATATATATATATATATATATATATATATATAGCGCTGACAATATTTGTTTCTAGTTATATGTAATGCTGTAAGGTTAATAAGTTGGTATATGGCGCCATCTAGCAGCCAAAATATATAATTGCAGCACGTTTGAATTTCATCAATTGGGAAGTGACATGGAAGTGTTTTATTGTTTACTTCTGGACATTAACTTGACCTACCCATGATGCCTGTTAACTCCCATAAACATTGGGAGAACTGAACTGCATTGTGGGAAGACTATAAAAAGGCTGGGAGCGGCCATCTTAGCTCTCTTGTTCCTGGGACGCATTGCCTGCCAGCAGGGCTCTGTGGGTGTGTGTGTGTCCCACAGAGCTGCGGCCTACCCTGTGCGGAGCGGAACAACAGCCAGCGATCCTGCCTTAGATCACAGCATGCTGGAGTGGCAGAAGGAGGTAACCGAGGACTCCTGGTCGTTAGTGAATGGAACGGCGTAGCAGCACAGCTGTAACTTCAGATAGACTGAGGACTTGTGGAACGGAGGCATCCATTCGTCTGAATTCAGTGCGGTGAGAGGGCTAATGCCCAGAAGTTTGTGTCACATTACACACATTTATATTGATTGCAAAGTGTTGCTGGGACTGATAGTCCCACGGAACAAGTTCAGAGAGAAAAACATCATGCTTGCACAGACCTTAAGTTAGACTTACCTAGGAATTGACGTGGAATATTTGTTCCCCTTGAGAAGGAATATACAACCAATTTTACCTGGTTGCAGTTACATTTGTGCATCATTCTACAACATTTCTTTTGGTCACAAGCCCTGTGGATTACAATTATTGATTTTTTAGCTAGCAGAAGACTGAAGACAACAGGACTATTTCTATCAACGCAAGGCCTTGCATTTAGTCAAAAATAGAATGACTGCACTGTAAAAGCAGGGGGAGCTCCCTAGTGAAACTGTGGGGTGTTAATATTCCTGTGTTTTTTGTGTTTGCTACTGTGTGCTGGAGGTGGGAAGGTGCCCAGAGTTAAGGAGTTGTCACTTCGAGCACTGGTCCCACCTGGAGACATATTAATAGGGGGCCTATTGAAGAAAACCATATATATGTGTTTGTATATGTACTAAGACTGTTGTGTATATTCACTGTGCTTTCACGTTACGTTTGTGTGACAGTATAGTCATTGTAATTACTTTTTATATCAGTTCAGTAAAAGAAGTAATTTTGGTTAACCACAAATTTTTGTGTGCAGTGTTGTTTTTCTCCTGCAGGTGGAGCAACAAACACCCAGGTAGAGGTGTATATAATTGTAATATATATAAGGTGAGCTATAATTTGTATCAGTATTATTACAACACTGCACTACAGCTGTGTCAAGGGGATTGAAACAAATTTAGAAGGGGTGTAAGAGATCAGAGAACAGGCCCGATCAATATCAGCAGCTCCTTCGGGGGTTCTTGCTACATGTGGGGGCTCTTCCGGGATAACTGTCTCTCTGAAGTCAAGCACTCCTTTAGGAACCATAGAATGGTTCCCCCCACTGTGGCACAGTGGTGTGAGGTAGAAGGCACCCGCTCAGAAGCAAGCGTGGTGATTGAGCTTTGGGGAGATGTCTGAGAAAAAGAACAAATTAACCGAGTGGTGAAAACCCTGTCCCCAGACCGAAAAGCAAAAGGTGATTGCTGTCAGACCTTATCATGAGACGTTCCACACTTACGTGCTACTATAATGGAGAAAGGGAGTTCCAGAAAACTTCAAGGGTACAAGTGTTGAACTAGCTGATAAGACCAAGTTTTATTTAACCCACCCAGGGGGAATCGGGTGAGAGCCCTACTACCCTCCTACCGAAGAGATCAGCTAAAGTCAAGGTTTCCCTCCAGTCAATTCCGGCTGCAATTGAACCAGAGCTCCTCACAGCCCTGGGGAATTTTGTGTCTCAATGTCAAAAAGGAAACCCAATCTACTCCAGGACTGGGTATCGGAAAAACTCTGTATTTTCTCAGGCCGACGACCTGTACCTCCAGAGGAAGACACCTTTTGAAGAGTGATTGGAGCAGACCACGTAAGCTTTGGATGAGTGGGACATCCCTGAAGCACACAAAAAACAGCGGATCACAGAGTCTGAAAGGGCCTGCTTCAGAGGCCATCCGAAATTTGAAACTCAGCAAACAGGACTGTGTGGCCTAGGACTACCTAAATATCCTGCAAGATGTGTTTGGGTGTACCGAGAAAGTCTCGGACCCGATTTATCAACTGGAGCACACCTATCAAGATGAAGGGGAAAAGCTGTCAGAATATATGAGACGGTTGGACAAGATAATTCACCAGATCTTGTTGAAGAAGGGGTTAGATCCCCGTGAGGTGGATGAAATTTGAGCCAAAGTTCTAAGGGGTGCCCAGCCCTTGGACCCTATCACGCTCCAGTTAAGAACTCGCCAAGATGGGGGCATATTGAAGTATCCCGACCTGATCCGGATTGTACGGGAAGAAGAAGCTATCCTGGAAAGGAAGAAGGAAAAGATACAAGAGCTGAAACACACTGTTGGGGTCAGAACAGTTAGTGTAATGGATGATGGCCCTCAGATTGAGCTCCTCAAGACCCAGGTGGCACAGTTAATGGAGATGATGGCTCTGTTGACTGCAAAACCCATTAATCCACCCGATGGAGGGGCTAAAAAAAAACAGAAAATGTGTTCGACCCCACACTTGAGTGGAAATCTGGGCCCTGTTTCAACTGTGGAGGGGTTGGACAATTATAGGAAAGTATGCCCAAGCCCAAGAGCAGAAGTAAGACTCCAGAAGCCGGCGGAAAACTTCAAAGGGACCCGGTGAAGGAGTCAACTGGGTGCTCTGTAACAGCTGCCAACTCCAACAAAACCCAGACACACCAAGTTCTGAGGGCAAAGGAGAGAATGAAGTTGAGTAAGCGCCCATGGAAATGAGGGATCAAGGTACGCACTAAAAAGTTAAACCCACCACTCATTGTGGATTCCCTCCCAAGCTAGTGGGACCCTCTCTGATTATCCCAAGAAATCTACGCCAAAGCACTGCTGGACACTGGAGCCCAAGTGACTTTGTTATACAAAGACTTTTATGAGAAGCATCTCAAACATCTGCCCCTGCAAAAGTTGGAGGAATTGGAGATATGGGGCCTGGGTACCCAGAACTTCCCTTACGAGGGTTACATCCCTATCAAACTCACTTTTGACCCGAGTGTGGCTGGAAAGGCTGAAACTTTTGACACCCTGGCAGTAGTGTGTCCTCGCCCCCCAGGGGCTCACAGAAGCTCCCTTATCATTGGGACCAATACTGATCTGGTCAGAAGGCTTCTAACACCGCTTGTGCAGAAGGAAAGTGCCCCGGCCACGAAGGTACACCCCATGTTAACCCAAGTGTACAAGAATCTAGTGCACGAACAGAAGGCCCCACCAGAAGGGGTGGGAAAGATTTGGCGTTTAGACCGGGGAGAAGAACTGGTACAACCGGGTGAAGTGGTATGCCTGAAAGCCTCTGTTAAGTTGAGCTGGAGACAACCTGGTCATTTTATTGTCTTGGAGACGGACACTCAGAAAGAAGATATAGGTTTAGAAATAATCCCAAAAGTGTTATCAACCAAGGCACTTAAGAGAAGCAGAGGAAGAGTTTCGATCAGTGTTCGAAACACAACAGCCTTACCTGTGAAGATACCTGCAAGGATGCTGCTTTGACAGGCAAATCAAGCGACCCCGGTCTCACCATGTGATGTCGTGAGAGGACAAGAGGGGGCAATTCCCCTAGAAGACTTCTACCCGAAGAACATGCCTCTTACACCTGCTTGGATGGAGAGGGCAAAAGCCCAGCTCATTAGATGGAGAGAGGCTTTTTCGAGAAGCGAGTTTGATGTGGGGTATGCAAAAAGCGCCGAACACAAGATTCGGCTGGAGGAAGACAAACCTTTTCGAGAAAGGGGCAGAAGGATCCCACTGGGAGATCCTGAGGATCTCAGAGAACAGCTGGCTGAGCTGAAAAGGACTGGGATTATCAGGGAGTCCCGGAGTCCATATGCCTCCCCGATAGTGGTAGTGAGGAAAAAGAATGGATCATTACGGCTGTGTATTGACTATAGGACCCTGAACAGGCAGACCATTCCAAATCAATACACTACCCCTCGTATAGAAGATGCCTTACAGAGTCTGTCGGGGGCGAAGTGGTTCAGCGTGCTGGATCTAAAGAGTGGCTATTACCAGATCCCCATGAGTCCTGAAGATAGAGAGAAGACCTCTTTCATCACTCCCGTAGGGTTCTATGAATTCAACCGGATGCCACAAGGTCTGTCTGTGGCACCGGCCACTTTTAAGCAATTAATGGAGAAGACGGTGGGCGACATGAACTTGATTGAGGTGCTAGTATACCTGGATGATATCATAGTGTTTGGCCTAACTCTCGAAGAGCGACTGCAAAAGGTACTGAAGAGACTACATGATGAAGGCCTGAAACTTTCAATGGAAAAGTGTCAGTTCTATCAGCCCTTAGTGAACTATTTAGGACACATAGTGTCTGAAAAAGGAGTGGCAACAGACCCTAAAAAGTTAGAAGCTATTACCTCTTGGCCCAGGCCCACAAATGTGACTGAGCTCAGGTCATTTCTGGGTTTCTGCTCCTATTATCGGAGGTCTGTGGAGGGGTTTGCAAAAATAGATAGACCCACATACGGAGCTATTGAAGAACCAAGAAGAGGCTGATGTCGGTTCAGATAAACTTGGGAAGCGGAAAGAAGGGACCAGGATGAAGGAGTCTATTCAGGATCAGTGGACTCCGCAATGCAAAGAGGCATTCAGATAGTTGAAGTGGAGCCTTACCACTGCTCCGGTTTTAGCTTATGTGGATCCTGCCAAGCCCAATGAACTGCACATGGATGCCAGCCGAGATGGGCTCGGTGGGGTACTTTACTAGGAATATAATGGGCAATTAAGGCCCATTGCCTATGTGAGCCGAAGTCTAGCCCCTGCTGAGAAGAACTATCCCACTCACAAACTTTAGTTTCTGGTCTTGAAGTGGGTTGTGGTGGACAAGTTGAGAGATTACCTGTACGGTGCAGAATTTGTGGTCAAAACAGACAACAACCCCCTCACATACTTGCTTACCACCGCGAAGTTGGATGCCACAGGCCACAGGTGCTTGGCTGCCCTTTCAGCATTTACCTTCAGCCTGAAATACAGACCAGGGGTGGGTAATAGAGATGCAGATGCACTGTCAAGAAGACCCCACAGTTCCCTGGATTCTCAGGAAAATTGGACTCAGCTTGCCCCAGAAGGGGTAGAAGCCTTTTGTGAAGGAGCGGAGTGGCAGGAGAAGGGTGGAGCCAGGGCTGAAGAGGTTGGAGTGACTATAGCAGGGGTGCCCAAGTGTTACTGTAATGTCTCCCAGATTGCAGAGGAAGGTCTACCTAAGTTATCAAGAAAAGACATTCGGAGAGACCAACTGGAACATCCGCTCTGTAGCTTGATACTGGAGGCTTTGGAAAGTCAGCAACCTGATTTACTTCTCAAGAGCACTCGGAGGGAAGCTCACTTGCTGCATAAGGAGTGGAGTCGGTTGCAGTTGCAACAAGGGGTGGTCTACCGAAGGGGCCCCTCTGAAGATCTTGAGGAGAAATGGCAATGGTTTCTGCCAGAGAAACATAGGGAGAAAGTGCTAATTGCTCTGCATGATTATCATGGCCATCTAGGGTCAGAAAGCCAAAAGAGAGTATGTGCCCCAAGGGGGATATTATGGGCAGTACAACACCAGGAAATTATATGGTGCAAGAATAGAATACAGTAGTATTGTTTAAAAAGATTATCACAAAGTTTTTATTGTTTACAAAATATGCAATATATCTACAAACATAGAATCAATATAGGATCAAAGAGATGGAGGAGACAACAATCAATTGTGATCTAACTGCTATAGTGTTGTAATAGATCATCCCAGTAGACCCAAGGGTCAGCTCACTGGAGTGAAAATAAAACAGCACAGAACACTCTACATGTTTTAGAATAACATAGAAAGACTCAGTTCTTTCTATAGTGTATGTTTCCTTCCTCTGGAGTTTCAAAGAAGCAGTTTTGATGTGTTTCTAAAAAGGGAAAAAATATATATAAATGTGTATGAGTAAGTGTATGGCACCAACATATAACATAAAGAAGAAGAAAAAATAAATAAATTCATCTGAGAATTTAAGAGACTGTTAACACACAACAAAGCACAAGGACATCATAGGATCTCAATCTGAACAAACATGTATATATGTATATATATATATATATATATATATATATATATATATATATATATATATATATATATACACACACACACAAAACATTTGTCTCTTCATTGTAAACATTGTACATAGACATATTGAGAGATGGGCTCCCACAGCCTTGGGTCCAAGGGGTTAATTAGGTTTTCTAGTCACTGATACAAGCAGTAATTTATTATTGGAAAAGTAAGAAGAGAGATTTTGGGTACTATGCAGAGTTTGGCTTTGGCGTTGACCCCAAAAAAGACGGCAGGCCAGGGCTCGCAAGAGCCACCACTGGTGGATGGAATTGGCATGTATCTAAAAAAATCAATAAAAGAAAATACCTAATCAGGGACACTGAGCTTTCACGATTCCTTCTTCTTATCTTATGATAGAAAGAGAAGGAGAAGGGTGTTGGATTATAGGCATGTGCCATCTTGCAAAGAAACAAATGTCAAAATAAGGCATGGATATTAAAAAAGGAAAAGGGAAGGGGGATTTGAGTTCAATAACTGACCTTTGGTGGTTCCCTGTAATGACACACACTGCAGGGAAAGCAGACTCCTCTCAGCTATGTAGCAGAGGAGTGTGTGTGTTAAGTTGGTATTATATACCCTATGTATTACAAGGTGTGTGATCTGCACAGCCAATCAGTAGCACAGGGGATGGAACAAGCTCAGGTGAGAATAATAGGCTTGACTTGGAAGCAGTCAGGGAGATGTTGAGATGTTGAAGACAATCAGCTGTGTGTTTGAATGTAAAAAAAAAAAAAAAAAAAAAAAAAAAAAAGGGCACAGCAGGTGTACAGACATGGGAACTCAGCACAGAGATGATGAAAGCCCCCCATAATGGGCACAGCAGGTGTGCAAAGCACAGGACCTCTCAAAAAGGACATGGCAGGGTGCAAACCCAGAAACATTGTGCAGGGATGGTGGAAAACTATAATGGGCAAAGCAAGTGTGTACAACCAGGAACCCAGCACTGGGATGGTGGGAACCCCTCAAAATGGGTACAACCGATGTTTAGGCTAAGAAACTCAGCAGAGGCATGGTAGGGACCCCTCACAATGGGCACAACAGGTATTTGAGCTCCGAAACTCAGCAGAGGCACAGTAGGAGCCCCCCATAATGGGCACAACAGGTGTGCATACTCAGTAACTCAGCGAAGGAATGGTGGAAACCCCTAACGGACACAGCAGATGCACAGGCTCAGGAACTGCAGTGATATTACATCGCATAGATAGTCTCACGCGGGATTGTCAGTTTTTGTAAAGTGAAATTCAGAATTCTGGTGGAGCTATGGGCATAAAGGATATATATATATATATATAATGCAATCTGATGCAGCAGACCATTGCAATCGCCCCAGCTGTGTTATATGGTTTTCCCCAACCCCTGCAACTGTCACTTTTTGCTTGATCTGCATGTAAACGAATAGAAAATATAAATAATTCAACAATGGCATGCATACAGTATACTGAATACTATTATTACAGGTATTAACCCCATACAGTTACCAGAGTACAATATCTTTTAATATCTTTCCTTATAATAGGCCTTTAGAATGACAGCCAGTATTTTCCCTTGAAGGGACTGCTAAACAGGTTGCCAGAAAATATTTCCCACCTACCCATCCACCATGTCATCTTCTCATCTGACACTCTCCTAACATATTTATACATAGATGTATAAAAAAAAAGGGGCCCACCCATCGTGACTCCTCGGCCTGAGCGGCGTCTGACGCCGTCGCGCCATCAAGCGTGGTGACGTCACGCGTCTACGGAGGCCGCCGACACGGAAGGGAAACAGCCTGGCTGAGTGGAGATAGAAATTCACCCATTGCGCAGGCGCGGGACAGCTCGTCGGGCGCATGTGCAGCAGCGCTGCTAGAGGAATGCCTCCGTCCCCTGGATAGGGAATCAGAGGCCTTTCCGTGTCGGGGAACACAGACGAGCCATCCTGGCGAGGACAACATCAGAAGCCACATAGTTTTAGACCCAAATATAAAAAAGTTATAACAAAAGAAGCTTGTATTCAAATGTAATAGAATAAAATTAATTGAGGAAAAGGTTATTAATTACAGAAGCCTGATCAGTATATCCTGGGCTGTCCGGATGTGGGAGTCTCATCTTTACAGTGGGGGTACAGATGATGATCCCTAAAAAGGAAAAAGCAATCACAAACATATATGATTCCTATAGATATTACAATACAGATGTACATTAGAGAGAGACAAATGGATTTGATAAAAAATCAAGGTAAGCATATTATGTTAAACAGTATGATAGAGTATTGGATATCCGCTTTATTTAGGAGCATTTTTGTTATATCAATGATAAACATCAAATATAGACCCAAATCAAAGCTATTAAATGACATAATAAGAATAAGATAATTAGACAAAAAATACATGACAAAAACCAAAAACCAAAAAGAGGGAGACAAAAAGGAGGAAGAAGGGAAAGGAAAAAAAGAAGGAAAGAAGGAGGGAAGGAAAAAGAACAGATGGCAAGCAATGCAGAAGACTTCTTTATAATTCCTTGTCATAGCCTCCTGTAGAGAAACCCGGAAGAAATGGTTTCAAGTTGAAGGCTTCATTCAGGCCTAGTGGCATTGTTGCGTCAAGTCTAGATATCCAGCGGAGTTCCCGTTGTAGGAGGATCTTATTAAAATCACCCCCCACGGGAACTTGGATGCAAACAATCCAATACTAGTACAGAAATTTTGGGACAAATGCCACCATGTACCTGAGCTACGTGTCTGCCCAAGGGGAGGTCAGGGTCAGCTGACTGCATAGCCCTAAGGTGATGATAGATGCGTTGCCATAGTTTCTGTAGGGTTTTCCCCACATAAAAGCAGTTGCAATTGCTTAGTAATAAATATACTACTCCTGTTGTTTGGCAGTTTGAGAAATGTTTAGGCACAAAATGTTTGCCATTTGGTAAGTATACATTTTTCCGTGTGTCCATGTACTTACAGTAGGCACAAGATCCACATTGGAACGTGCCCACTGTAGTACATGGGTCACCTCTCTCCTGTCCCCTATATTCACTTTGAACTAATAAGTCTCCCACAGAGGTGGCACGTCTGTATGTAATTGGAGGTCTCGGAGGTACAAGGGGGCTTATGGTTGGATCGGAAGTCAGTAAGTGCCAGTATTTTGGCATATCTGTCTGACTTTATTGTGATCGTTTGTGTAGGTAGTGATTATTCTGGCACTGACATCAGTGGTGGATTTTTGTTTGGGAATTAATAGTTGATGTCTCTCTTTTAGATTGGCACATTTGAAAGCTCTTTTGAGACACTTGTGACTATAACCGTGCTGTAGTAATCGATTTTTAAGTTTATTGGCCTCATGTTTAAAATCTGACTGTTTCGAACAATTACGTTTTATTCTCAAATATTCCCCATAGGGAATTGAGTTAATTAAAGGTTTGGGGTGAAAGCTGGACGAGTGCAGTACCGTATTTCCAGCGGTGGGTTTCCTAAATAGTTTGGAAGATAGTACATTGGATTTATTGATTGAAATTTCAATATCCAAAAACGTGATGGTAGTCTTATCAGATGTCATGGCGAATTTGAGGTTAAACAGGTTTTTATTTAGTGCTTCTAGGCACTCATTCAAGAGAGATTGTGTGCCATCCCAGACGATGAAGATGTCATCTATGTACCTGTTCCACATGATGACGTGGCACAGGTACATAGAGAGACCCTCATCACCAAAAATGGTCTTTTCCCATTCCCCCAGGTACAGATTGGCGTAACCAGGGGCACAACAAGTGCCCATGGCTACGCCCTGTACCTGGAGGAAAAGTCTTTCATCAAAGGAAAAGATATTATGATTGAGTATAAAGTCTAAAGAACAAAGTATAAACTCAATAAATTAAGCCTCATGGTGACTGGTTTGTGATAAGACCTTCCGAATGCAGGCTAGCCCTCTACAGTGAGGAATAGAACTGTAGAGGGCCTCTACATCGATAGTTACAAGGGTACAGTGACTCGGGATTTGGACATCCTGCAAGATTTGTAAGAGATGGATCGTGTCACGGATGTACGAGGGAATGGCCAAAACAAAAGGTCTAATATGTTCATCTATGAGTCTAGATATGTTTTCCGTGATTGATCCATTCCCAGAGAGGATTGGTCTCCCTGGAGGATCATTCACATTTTTATGTAATTTGGGGAGTGCGTAAAATGTTGGTACGCGGGGGTGGGGAGTTCGAATGAATTCCCAAGTTTGTTTGGAGATGATATTATTTTGGAAAGCCTCATCTACAAATAGATAAATTTTCTTGTTAAATGCCTCCACGATGTCGGTGCCTACTGGACGGTACCAATCCCGGTTTCTAAGAATTTTGAAACACATTTTTTTATAGTGATCATTGTCCATCAGGACAATGTTTCCCCCTTTATCACTTGGTTTAATGGTGATATTGTAATTGTTAGAAAGATTATGTAAGGCTATTTTTTAATTTTTTGTCAGATTAGGGGTGTGAAGAGACGTATATTTGAGCGATTTTATCTCCTGAGACGTCATTTTCAAAAAGGTGGCTACCCCATGGTTTGAGCTGGGAGCTGGGTACATGGAAGAGGCCTTTTTGAGGGAAGATTTTTTGATTTTGATGGGTGTGTCCCCATCCTCTTCCAAAAGAGCTTCCAGGTCTAGAGTGTCTATTAGGTCTGGGGTCTCACTTTCTTGTGATAAGGAGTTAAGATTATCGAGAGCTTGACACTCACTAAAGGTGCGGCAACCTTCATAGTCATGTTTGTGTTCGTCAAACATGCTTTTTAATAGCAACTTATGGGTATATAAATGTAGATCCTTTATGACTCTAAATTTGTCTAATTTGTTGTTCGGGCAAAAGGTGAGGCCTTTTGAAAGCACTGAGGTTTCTTCCGGGGTAAGGATATGTGAGGACAAATTCACCACATCTAAAGAAGGTGGTGCAGCTGTAGTAGTCAAGGATTTGGTGGTGCTTGGGGGTTTCCCTGGTTTTTTGGGAAAAATATTGATGGAATTTTACCCGGAGGTATCAGTAAAGAGGTTTCCACTGATGGTGGTATGCTAAAGTCATTGACAGATAGTGACGAAGTTGACATGGGACTTTGGTCACCAACACGAGGGGTCCGGGACTGGGATTTGGGAAATGTTTTTTATCGTGTCATTGCTTAAGGGGTGGTCATCCTCCTGGTGTCTTTTGGGTTTTCTATTGCGTCCAGGTTGTCTATGTGAGGAGTGAGAAATATTTGATGATATAGAGGAAGAGTCAGATGCGTCTGAATGTTTAAGATAATGTCTTAGGTTTCGTTTAAGACTTCTGCTCCCTGACTGTTGGGCCCATTTATAAGCCTTTCCTTCCTCAAATGCTTGTTTGTTTCTAAGAATTTTGTTCTCTTTTTTCAAGAGAATATTTTTGTTGAAGAGTTCAATATGTGTTTTTAATTTATCATTAAGGTTTGGGAAGGAGGGATGGGCCTCTAGGGGTTTGATTTTAGAGTATATCTGATCTATGTTTGTATCTATCTCCATCATGCGTCTTTGATATTCCTCCATTAACAATTTCATCATTCCCACAGAGCATAGTTTGAGGTTCTGTTCCCAAGCATTTTTTTTTAAATGTGACACTTATATTGTCAAAAGAAAGAAAAATTTGGACTCGTAGTCCTAAAGGATTTAGGTCGTCTTTGATGTAGTCCTTGAAGTTTTGGATATGCCAGTAAGTAAGCGATTTTTTCTCCAACCATTTGGTTAGGTTGGAGAACAAAAAGCCTAGTTCTGATTCGCGAGATTCATTTTGCCCATAGTCTTGTTGGAGTTTTGTTACAAAATTGTCCCATGATTGACTATATAATTCTGCCATTTTCCTCAAATGAGCAAAAAAGGGCAGAAAGAGAAAGAAGTAGAAAAAAGAACAGTCTCTAATTACTTTCAAAGTAAATACTAGTCATTCAAAAAGCTAATAAAGCTCAAGCATTGGTTCCCAAAGCAACTGGGGGCCAAGCGGGTATTTTCTACCCAATTAAATATGAAATAAAGAAAATAGGGAGGAACCAGTGTTTGAGTTTTTCTGGGGGTCTCTGCCACACCCATATATAAGGAAGAAAGCCAAAAGAGAGTATGTGCCCCAAGGGGGATATTATGGGGAGTACAACACCAGGAAATAATTATATGGTGCAAGAATAGAATACAGTAGTATTGTTTAAAAAGATTATCACAAAGCTTTTATTGTTTACAAAATATGCAAAATATCTACAAACATAGAATCAATATAAGATCAAAGAGATGGAGGAGACAACAATCAATTGTGATCTAACTGCTATAGTGTTGTAATAGATCATCCCAGTAGACCCAAGGGTCAGCTCACTGGAGCTGACCCTTGGGTCTACTGGGACCCAGCCCTAATATATATATATATATATATATATATATATATATATATATATATATATATATATATATATACACGAGACTGTCTGTGTGTGTGTGTGTGTGTATATATGTATATATGTGTATATATATATATATATATATATATATATATATATATATATATATATATATATATAAAATACACTGCAGCTAACTGAATAACCTGCCTGCCAGAAGTATATTAGAAAAAGTACACCAGGAACGTCAGATATAGCTAAACTGTATGCAGTGGATATACAGGCATACCCTACTTTGAAGTACACATTGGGATTCATTTACTAAAGCTGGAAAGTGCAAAATCAGGCTCACTTCTGCACAGAACCCAATGAGCTTCCAGGTTTTATTACCAAAGCTTAATTGAACAAGCTGGGGTTAGAAGCTGATTGGTTTCTATGCAGCAGTGAGCCTGATTTTGCACTTTCCAACTTTAGTAAATAAACCCCATTGTATACTTAAAAGTGGGGTATGCCTGTATACATACACACACACATATATATATATACATATATATATATATATATATATATATATATATATATATATATACACACACAAGACTGTCTGTATATATATATATATTAAATACACTGCAGCTAACTGAATAACCTGCCTGCCTGAAGTATATTAGAAAAAGTACACCAGGAATGGCCTGCAGTCAGATATAGCTAAACTGTATGCAGTGGCTATATATATATATATATATATATATATATATATATATATATATATATATATATATATAAAAGACTATATTAAATACACTGCAGATAACTGAATAACCTGCCTGCCTGTTCAATCTAAATGACACTCTCTCTCCGTCCACACCAACAACACACTACACGGGGCCGACATGCAGGCAGCCTTATATAGTGTGGGGCATGGACTTAGTCCCCCTGAGCCATGATTGGCCAAAGGCACCCTGCCTTTGGCCAATTATGGCTCTCTTAGCTGAGGATACTGTTATTGGCCAAAGCATGCAGGTCATGGTGCATGCTATGGCCAGTCATCATACAGCAATGCACTGCGCTCCCGCGGTGCATTATGGGCCGTTATGCACCACTGGAATTTGGTGCGAACGGCCCATAATGTTCGGTTCTCGATGAACGGGCGAACAGCCAATGTTCGAGTCGAACTCATGTTTGACCCGAACAGAAAGCTCATCCCTAATGGCAGCTTGCTTACTATTGTGATCTATTTGATCGGTCACTGTGGCCCTGTACCATGTGATAAGTGTAGCCAATCATAGCAATCACAATGGTAAACAAGGAGTTTTGAATGAAAGCCATTCATGGCAGTTAAAAGGGTTGCTTTTACAGTAAGCATAGTGTAAAAAAAATCCAGATCACCTTGGTGACACTGCACTACCCTGGTGACAGTATGTAAAAAAAAGTTATACAAATTTTAATATATATATATATATATATATATATATATATATATATATACAGTGCCTTGCAAAAGTATTCACCCCCTTGGCATTTTTTGTATTTTATTGCCTCACAAACCTGGAATTAACATGGATTGTTTGAGGATTTGTATCATTTAATTTAGAGGACATGCCCACAACTTTGAAGATTTTTTTTTTATTGTGAAGCAAACAACAAATAGGACAAAAAAAAATAAGTCAATGTGCATAACTATTCACCCCCCTAAAGTCAATATTTTGTAGAACCACCTTTTGTGGCTATCACAGCTCCAAGTCGCTTTGGATAAGTCTCTATGAGCTTGCCACATCTTACCACTGGGTTTTTGCCCATTCCATTCCTCCTTGCAAAACTGCTCCAGCTCCTTCAAGTTGGATGGTTTACACTTGTGAACAGCAATCTTTAAGTCTGACCACAGATTTGCTATTGGATTGAGGTCTGGGCTTTGACTAGGCCATTCCAACACATTAACATGTTTCCCCTTAAACCACTCAAGTGTTGCTTTAGCAGTGTGTTTGGGGTCATTGTCCTGCTCAAAGGTAAACCTCCATCCTAGCCTCAAATCACACACAGAGTGGTACAGGTTTTGCTCAAGAATATCCCTAAATGTGATAGGTAGTTAGAAAATTAGATGCATGAACTAAGGATCTTATAAAGCCTGATTGTGCTCATTGGATTTTATGCCTACTATAGGCTGTAAAAAAGTCTCATATGTAGTATCCCCTTACTCAGAAGAAGTACCAGAATGTGTTTTGGGGTGTAATGCTGTGTGTTAAAAATATCTTATTAATTGACAACTTTGTGTAAAATAATGCATTTTTGTTTTCTTTCCTGTGTTTTACAAAAAATTTGTTCATGTACAGTGTTACATGACTAAGTAATTGTCATTCAAAATGTGACAGTGCTGAAAACTTGGCCTTGGGTGAAAGTGTTTGGTATTGAAGTGGTTAAAGCAGCAAAATCAGTAAATTCAAAGCAAAATCAATTTAGCCAAGATCACTTTTCCATTCTCTACTGTTCAGTCACTCTTGTGATTCATACATACTAAGCATATCTTCTCTACAGGTTTACCTATTAAAATTGAAAATACTATACATTCCCTTTAAGGCACAAAAGCTACAGTGAACTATTTATGTTTAGTTCTGTCATTGTACTGTTACAAAACATAAAAGTAATAAGTGAAATAAGCTGAATTCTCTCCTGAAATATGGAGGAGGAACAAAGGTTGCCTTCCTAAGGGAATGAACTTTTTGTCTGCAACTAATGCAAATGCACCCACGCACTGTCTCTTTACATGCTTTGTGAAATGCTGCATGCCCAAGCATTGTTTTGTAGGTGAGCAATTCTATTTACTCATAGCCTGTATATGTTTTGTGCATTATGTATTTATCAGTGAAAACATTCCACAACCCTTGTGGTATTTAAGTGAGTTTTTTTTCTTTGCAGTTAGTGAGTTTTTTGGTATTATATTTGAATACCTATCTACTTTATTTCAAGTTGTACTGAAGTGAAATGCGAATCAACAAGCAATGCATTTGCCCCCAATTATTTTTAAAGAGCTAGTAATCAAGTCATGATATACCTAAAATTAACAAAAAATGATATGTTTATCTTTCCTGGCAATCTATGTGTTAAAATACTATCCCTATGCTGCACCCTGGTTGCTGCAAGTATTTCACCTGTTGGATGGGTTCAGGGCCACTGATAAGGCAGTGGCCAGCCCTCCTGTACCGGGCCCAAACCCCATCAGTTCAAAAGGGGGTCCAGGCATGATACAGGAGGGCCGGGCCCGGACCCTATCAGTTCAAAAGGGGGGCCCAGGCACCTGCTGAGCACGAGTGTCAGGGAAATGGCCTAAGAAGGACTGGCAATTCCGCCCAAGACAATCATGGCTGCCATGGTGCGCAGTGTGACTAATGTGGACGGTACTCCCTCCGTGTAACCTGAACAGATCACATGACTTACTTCCTGGTCTATTTAAGCCTGCTGCTGGAGCTACTCATTGCTGGATTATCTTCAGCTTCTCCTTGATCCTCTGTATCCTGATTGAACCTTCTGTTATTGACCCAGCTTGCTCTGACCTGTGATCCTGATCTCCTGATTTACCCTTGGCTTGTACTTCTGACTTCTCTCTGGCTTGCTCCACTGTGTCTGACCTTGGCTTGGCTTATCAACTCTGCTACAGATCCATCTTCCTGTGTATGACCCCGGCTATCCGATCTCATCATCTGAGCTGTTCTTACCACGTAAGACCCCCGGCCTGGCTTTCGTTTCTGTCTCTGGTTGCTACTCTTTGAAGCTTACCTGGTACTCCGCAAGCACACCAGCTTTACAGTTCATCCAGCCTGTTCCTGCTACATCACGGTGACCAGCTCATCTCAGTACCTGGCAAACCGTGCTTCTCTGGGCACTGCTCTACCTGTACCACTTTCAGGGAAGCGCTGCGCTTAGCCACAAGGGGAGCCCTCTCAGCATCTCAACCTCACACCTGGTATGTGACAACGAGGTTTGGCTGTGCTGTCTTACTGCAGACACCGATCTTCTTCTGCTTCCCCTTGCAGTGCTGCCAGCTTCTCCTCTTTTTTTTCTCCCTCTGGCTGCACTGCAGGGGGATTGGTTCTAGTACATGCACCCCTTCCATCTGCTGTACGAGCCCCACTGTGTGCCCTTTTCCCGCGCATCACTGCTGGCTCCTCTCTTCTCCTGCCGGAAGCTGCTTTGGGCACACAGGAGGATGTTTCAGGATGGAGAGCAGGGGAAGGGGCCGGTAAATATGTCATTTACCGTGCCCTTCCATTCCTGAATGAACACAATGAGCGATCAGTACCAATCACTCACTGTGTCCATTTGTAACTGAAGCATAGTAAACTGTGTTTACTATTCTTCACTTTGTGAATGAGCAGGAAGCCTCAGCGTGTTTCCTATTTATTCATCTGTGCAGCCGAGGCTACAGAGAAAGAGACTGATAAATCTATGTCCTCAGTCACTTTCGGCCGGGGCCCTGTCAGGTAGGCTGTGAGAGGCCCCCCTAATTTATAACAGTGGCCCTGGATTGGTTGAATACCTGCTCCCCACCTTCCACCTTGGGTGATGCCTTAAACCTGAAAGTGAAGTTTCACTGGCATTATTAATGATGCATTACATCCAGGGACATTGTTATTTTTTAAATACAGGACCTTTTCTATGATGGTGTCTATTTATATTCTTTAAGAATGAGTAACAAGGGGATGGATATCTAGGAGCTCCATTATTCTAAAGGATACTAGGCTACAGATGTGGGGATGAGCCCCTTTCTAGAAAGGTACCCCGTAATGTTGCGGGTATGTAGCCTGATTAGTTCATGCTTACTTGCCCCCCTTTCCTGGCCAGCCAGTCTGCAGTAGATTTTTAGATTTTTAAAGGATCCTGTGCAATTTTTTTATTTTCCCTCACTCAAAATCCATGCTAGATGCTCATCAAAGGATCTGGTATGGATTTTGAGGGGGGGCCTACACCATTTTCTTCATTCACAGCCTGAAATTTTTTATGCTTCTGGCACAGCTTGGAGCTGCATGCAGAGGCAGTTTTTGGCCCTAAACACACTGTCTGCAATTGGATTTCTGCACCCATTCCTGCCCACCTGTCAGACTTTGCACAGAAAATTATTGCAATTACAAATGTTTAGGCATTCTTATGTTTATTTCTTTTGTTTGTATTGGTATGAAACAAAGCCAAATCTGACACAGTCCACGCAAAACTCCAAAAATGGACTGGACAAATTTATTGGCATCTTCTCAAAATTGTAAGAAATAATTGCATTCTAAGTTTGTGATACTCCGGTAATTTGTAATTAAACTCACCTGTATCAATTAACAGGTGCTAACAATATAGAAATTACAC
The DNA here is from genome assembly GCA_037952835.1 of Lithobates septentrionalis. Lineage (NCBI taxonomy): Eukaryota > Metazoa > Chordata > Amphibia > Anura > Ranidae > Lithobates > Lithobates septentrionalis. Next base: position 2,563,519 of record JBBDGP010000609.1, on the reverse strand, counting down.
CGGCAACCAGTTAAAATGGTGAAAAATTGACTTAACCTTTTTGTTGTGTGTCTCTGTGTGCCACACGAAGCACGGAGAAGAGAAAGAGCAGCAAAGAATTGTCTGAGGATTTGAGAACAAAAATTGTGGAAAAGCATGGACAATCTCAAGGTTACAAGTCCATCTCCAGAGATCTTAATGTTCCTGTGTCCACTGTGCGCAACATTGTGAATAAATTTACAGCCCATGGCACTGTATCTAATCTCCCTGGACGTGGACAAAAGAGAAAAATTGATCAAAGATTGCAACAAAGGATTGTTAGAATGCTGGAAAAAGAACCTTGATAAATTTCCAGACAAATTACAGATGACCTTCGGGCACAGGGTACAACTGTGTCAGCTCGCACTATACATCACCATCTGAATAAAAGGGGATACTATGGTAGGAGACCCAGGAGGACCCCACTGCTGAGAAAGAAACATAAAAAAAGCCAGATTGGAGTTTGCCAAAACTTACCTGAGGAAGCTAAAATCCTTTGGGGAGAATGTGCTATGGACAGACAAAACAAAATTACAGCTTTTTGGTAAAGCCCATCATTCTACTGTTTTTAAAAAAAAAGAAATAAGGCCTTTAAAGAAAAGAATATAGTTCCTACAGTCAAACATGATGGAGGTTTCCTGATGTCTTGGGGTTGCTTTGCTGCTTCAGGCACTAGATGTTTTGACTGTGTGCATGGCATTATGAAATCGGAAGACTACCAAAGAATTCTGGGGTGTAATGTAGGGCCCAGTGTCAGAAATTTGGGTCTCCGTCAGAGGTCATGGGTCTTACAGTAGGACAATGACCCAAAGCACATGTCAAAAAGCACCCAGAAATTGTTAACCAGGTCTTCTTGAATATTTCATGCTTATTCTGGGAGGAGAGAATAAGGTCCTCCATGTGACAAATGTCATCAATTCTGCATAACCAAAGGGAGACTGTAGGGGAATTATTGTATTTCCATTTTAGAGGAATGCATCATTTAACAGCATTCAAGAGATGACAGAGAATCGTTTTTGTGTAAGTTTTGGTGGGAATTGAGGAATTATGCAGCAGGAAGAAGGCTAGATTATCAGGGGGTGTTTTTTAAGAGATCTCTCATAGTTTGATCCAGAAAGGGTCAGTTTCAGGAAAGACCAAAATATGTGGAGGAGTAAGTCCATATCTGAGTGGCAATGCCAGCAGGTATTAGGAATATCGGGGTTAATTTTGTGCAGGAAAAAAGTGGCTCTGTACCACCTTGATAGGAGTTTACAGTTAGCTCATGGAGTCTGGAGTTTATGGACAATTGTAGGGGTTAATGAGAAAAGGGAGTGTCTGAGTGAACCCTTATCAGTACATAGGGTCTCAAAATGTGTAAGTGAATTCAGAAAAGACTCTGGAGGAGACAACAAATGCCTAAATTGGAAGTCCTTCCAAGTTGTCAATTTCAGGGGTTCTAGGGTGGCCAGGGTAGGCCACTGACCATTAGCACGGAAGTGTGAAGCTTGATAAATATTATAGAAGGTTGTGGAATGGTCTCACGGAAGAATCCCATGGAAATGCTGGATTAACCAGTATAGGGTACAGAGGGGAGTGCATCGAAAATATACCGTATTTCAAAAGAGATCACCCACTGCACTTAATGGAAGGACCCAGGAGCGGATGAGATTGAAGGTAAGATGGTAGGTTAGGTAGGCACCACAGTAATCTACAGGAGAGGAGGTATGAGAAGACTTGTTCCAGGGCAACTCACTATTTCATGTCTTTATGTTTGCCCCAATCAAGTAATCTCATTAGGTGGCATGCATCTTGGTACCTCACAATGTCTGGGAACACAATGCCACCATGCGTTTTTGAAAGGGTCACCAGTTGGAATTTAAGTCTGGAACATTTATTTGCCCACAAAATAGTAGAGAATTTGAGGAAGGAGGTTGGGATGTGAATGGGTAGAGTTGACAGATAGTACAAAAATTTAGAAGATATAGCCATCTTGAAGATATTTCAGTGACAAAACCAGGAAAATGAACCTATGTCCCATTTCCGGAGCAAGGTATATGTCTTTTGGAGGAGGGGAGGGAAACTGAATGAGAAGGTGTCTCTTAAGTCTGCAGGAATTAGGGTGCCAAGGTATTTAATTGCTTTGATGCCCAGTGAAAATTAAAGTTGGACTTAAGAATTTATTAATGTTTTTTTAAATTCTCCAGAATGAGATTAAATTATTAAAGAAATAGACACTGTTCAATTAACAAAGTGTATGTTTGCTGTTCAGATTGTATGTTTACTGGGTTTTGTAAACAAGGTATACCATTGTTTTTAATGGAAGTTGGAATGGAATGGAAGAGGAACTAGCAAATCTAGAGACCTTTTTTGGCTATGGGTCCACCAATGTTTAAAAAATGGAAAATTGTATCATACTTACCATAATTTTCCTTTCCTGGTGCCTATCCATGGCAGCATACCTGTGATAAGCTCCGCCCCAGACTCCTCCCCTCAGGATAGTTAATACATTATAAAAAAGACAACTCTACCCCCCAATAGCATTCTCCTAGTATATCGAATACCATGTGAGGGCATGTATGCTGCCATGGATTGGCACCAGGAAAGGAAAATTACGGTAAGTATGATACAATTTTCCATTTTCCTGGTGCCTCCATGGCAGCATACTTGTGATACAATGAATAGATAACAACAGGGTGGGTAATGCTCATAAGAAAATTTTAATAAGGTAACACAAGAGCTGACTCAATCACCCTCCTTCCGAATTCCACCGAAGTGAGCGCCCCTGGGTCAATCCTGTAGTGACGCCTGAATGTGTTTGGGGATGATCACGTGGCTGCTTTGCAAATAGTTTCTAGAGAAACGTTAGCCCTTGCTGCCCATGATGCCGAAACTGCCCTAGTTGAGTGGGCCTTCACCGCCGGAGGATCCATCCCTCTAGCCCTATACGCCTTTTGGATCAACTTGCAAATCCAGGAAGCAATTCCTTCCCCCTATTTCTGCCCCAAGGCAGAACGAACAATCTGTTTGATGTTCTAAATGGACTTGTGGCTTGTAGGTAGCATTTTAGAACTTTGGCAATGTCCAGCTATTGCAGAGTGCCTGAGAGTGGATCTGTAAAAGTAGGTAGCGCCCAAGTTTCTGATAGGGAGGATCGAGAAGAAACTTTTGGGACAAAACCTTGTACTGTTCGTAGTTCCACTCTATCCGGGAAGAAAGAAATGTGATCTTCTTCTGACCCTAACGCTTGCAACTCTGAAGCCCTTTTCCCTGAGGTTATTGCAATTAAAAAGGCTGTCTTGAGCGTTAGGTTCCATAGTGAAGCAGTTTCTAGAGGAATAAAAGGATGAGACATCAAACAGTCCAGGATAAAGGGCAAGTCCCAAGCTGGAAAGGATCGCATTACTGGCGGACAAAATTTTTTAACTGCTTTGAAAAATTGAACGACGAGTGACTCTTCCACCCATCTTTTTTGGGTAGCTGCCAAAATAGCTGCCACTTGAACCGTGAGTGAACTTAAACTGAGAACAAGGTCCAGGCCAGATTGCAAAAAATCCAAGAGGAGAGCAGTAGACGGATCTGTGGGGGCCGACCCTCTGCTTCCCATAAATAACTTGAATTTATTCCAGATCTTTGAATACACATAATTTGTGGAAGGTTTCCTGGACTTCAAAAGAGTTGAAATGACACTAGTAGAGCATCCTAAAGACTGGAATCTTTCCCTTTCAACATCCAGACATGCAGGTTCAGTTTGTGAGGGGCTGGATGCACGAATCTCCCTTGTGAGAGCAGGTGAGGTAGAATTGGAATCTTGAGAGGACGACACGTACTGAGGGATATTGCCCAGGGAAACCATGGCCTTCTCTGCCAGTATGGTAGAATACCACCTTGACTGGTTCTTTCGACAACCTGAGCAGGAACCTCAAGATCAAGGGCCTGGGAGCGAAGGCATATGCTATCTTGCAATTCCATGGACTCGAGAGGGCATCCACTGCTTCCGCCCACGGATGAGGTAGGTGAGAAAGAAATCGTGGTAGCTTGGCATTTATTGCTGAGGCAAACAGGTCTATCTCTGGAGGAATCTGTAGATTCAGGATCCAGTCGAAGACTGCCGGGTGAAGAGACCATTCGTTGTCATCTTGAAAATAACGAGACAGATGATCTGCTTCTTTGTTCAGATGGCCCGGCAGTTAGACCGCCTTCAGATCCAGCAGTTTCTTTTCTGCCCATAACATAATGGGCTCTACTTCCCTCAGCAAAGGTATGCTGTGTGTCCCCCCCTTCCTTTGAATATACGCCACTGCTGCCTTGTTGTCTAGGCGTATTAAGACTGACTTCTGGCGAAGATGATCTTTCAGATTTACCAGGGCCAGAAAAGCTGCTCTTAACTCTAAGATGTTGGAGACTATTCCCTTTGTTGGGAAGTCCCATTTCCCCTGTATTGCAAGATGATCGCAGTGTGCTCCCCAACCCAATGAGCTCGCATCGGTGGTTAGGATGGTCCAAGATGGACATTGAAGGGGTTTTGAAATTAGATCCTTCTTCAATCACCAGAGGAGACCTCTCCTAATGGATACTGAGATCAAGATCCGCTGGCATAGTGACTTCCTCTTCCACTGGGTCAGGAAGCCCACTTGAAAAATCCTCAGATGCCATTGAGCCCAGGTTAGCATCGGAATACAAGATGACATAGCCCCGATTAGACTCATGCAGTTTGACGCTGACAGGTGAGACAGTGTTCTCACATGGGACATCTTCTGGCCAATAGCTGACACTTTCTTGGGAGGAAGGCATACTGTTCCTGCTGAGGTGTTGAAAAGGGCGCCTAGATAGATCATTACTTGGGTTGGAGTCAGGAGACTCTTTTCTGTATTCACCAACAAACCAAATTTCTTCAGGGTAGACAGAAGAACCTCTCTGTCCCCCAGAAATTGTGCTGGACTGGGGGCTAAGAGCAGGATATCGGCCAGGAAATGGAACACTCGCAATCCCCTTTCCCTGAGGGGTGCCAAAATTGCGATCAGTACTTTTGAGAATATCCTTGGGGACGTGCACAGGCCAAAGGGAAGGCACTGGAACTGGAGGTGCATTGGACCCACTGCCACTCTTAGATATTTCTGGAAGGCAGGCAGAATAGGCACATGAAAGTAGGCGTCCTGAAGGTCCACCGAGACCATCCAGTCTCCTGGTTGGACCATCTGGGTTATGGTGTGCAAGGACTCCATTTTGAAGGATTCCAGGAAAATGTGAAGATTTAACCTTTTTAAATCCACTACTGGTCTCCATTCTCCACTCTTTTTGGTAACAAGAAAGAGAGGAGAATAGAAACCTGTGAACTTTTCTGAAGGCAGAACAGGAATTACTGCTTGCTGCGTATGTAGCAGGCGAAGATATCTTTGCAGAGCCTCTGCTTTTTGAGAGGAAGTAGGTAGTTTTGTTGGGACAAAAAGGTCTCGCGGAGGGTGATCTAGAAATATCCAGAAATGCCCGAAACAGATGGTGGATACCACCCAGGGATCCTTGCATTGGCTGGACCAGACTTTGGCAAATTTCTTCAGCCTGGCCCCGACTGGGGGCGGCTGGAGTGGCTCTCTGTCAAAAGGACTTTGTTCCTTCCTGGGGATTGGGAAGACTTCTCTGTTTATTTGACTTTTAAAAAGTCGCCTGGGTACTTCTCCAATTTTTTTTGGTATCTCTGCCTTGCTGGAAGTGAGAAAAGTTTCTATTTCTTGAAGACTGGAACTTAGAGGCAAAGACTCGAACGCCTAACTCTCCTGTCCTGGGGAAGCAACCCCTATCTTCCACCAGTCACCCGAGAAATTGCCTTCTCCAGCCTATCCCCAAACAGAGCTTTCCCGTCAAAGGGGATCTTGCACCAACTCTGTTTGGAGGCTGCGTCAGCTGCCCAAGGCTTCAACCAGAGAGCCCATTTGGCCATAATCGTGTGCAACATTGCTCTTGCAGAGTATCTTACAGAATCAATTGTTGCTTCCCCCACGAAATCTGCAGATAACTTGAGTTCCTCCAGTGCTTTAATGATATCCTCTTTCGGAACATCTTGATGAATGGCCACTTCAATGTTCTCCGACCAGATTCTGATGGCATTAGATACTGAAGCTAATGCTATGGCTGGCCTGCAGGCTCCTCCTGCCTTCTGGTAGGCCTTCTTCAGATCTGAGTCAATGCGCCTATCCAGCGGTTCTTTAAAGGAGGCTGAATCCTCCATAGGAAGGGTGACATTTTTAGCTAGGCATACCACTGCAGCATCGACCACCGGAGGAGTGTCCAAGAGAACCGAGTCGGACTCTGCTAACGGATACAATTTCTGCAGACGGTTTAGGGAAAAGCGTTTGTCCGTCTTTTTCCATTCCCCTTCTATCAGATCCTTTATTTCTTCCATAAAGGGGAAAAAAGGAGAGTTTTTTTCTTTAAGAATAGAAAAAAGGACTTGGTCTTCTTCGATGGCTCTTCCACCTCCTCCCAACCAATGGCCTGTTTGACCGCGGAAACAAAAGGCTGTTCTAAAGAGAAGCTGAAGCCCGAAAGCTCCGATTCCTCCGCTGAATCCTCTGATTCATCATTCTCCCCTGTTGTTGGGGGAGGTGGTACTGAAGCGACCACTGCTGATGGTGGGCCAGGCAGGGATGGCTCCGAAGGATGCACTTGATCACTTGCTATGACCTGTGAGGGAGATGAGTCCATTAGCTCAGCTAATGAGTTTTTTACCACTTTCTTTATCAAGTCCGTGACCTGCTGGACTTCAACTCTTTCTTGATCTTTGCAGATTAGTTTATCTGGCAACGTGGTTGCACCACAAGCTCGGCATTTTCTTGAACTTTCTTGTCTGGAAGGACTAGGCGACCGACGCCTTTTAGATGTCGACCTTCCATCAGACCGCTGTCGGGAACTAGTCGACCGACTGTGACTGGAGCTTGGGCGGGACTGTCCACTGTGATGACCCGAAGTCTTGTTAGACATGTCTAGGCGTAAAGGGCTGAAACGAGAGTAACAGCGTAAGGCACTCTTTTGCTCAAACATAAAAATTCTTTCTTTTTATTATAAATAGGTGGTGGGTGGTGTGTCCTACTAGATACGGTACCTCATCCCGATTGAAAAGGATCTCAAGATGGGGGAAAGGGGAGGATGGGATTATTATGGTGCCACCAATAAGATAGAACAATTTTTTTATAAAATCATCTTGTTTATTTTATTTGATATCAAAAACATCTAAAACCTTCGCTGCGGGACCATCATGGGGAACTGGCTACATATGTGAAAGATCATCTATAATAGCCGGTGTTATCAGAAGGACTTACTGTGGAGGTTCCAACGTTTAGCCAATATACTGGCGGAACCTCATTTATAGGATGCATTCTTATCTTCAACTTTATGCCTTTCCGTCTTTCTGACTGCATTCATGCGATTTTTTTACGTGCACTGACTGCGCCGTGAATTTCTTCCACGCAACATCGAACGCCTTGTTTTTGCATATAATTAGGGCGCCCTCTAATTCCCCTGTAGCCAAATACTGGGCTGTGACTTCCATTCCCAGTGTTTTGGTGGTGTTTCCCTTGCGTTCTGGAGCCTTTGCATGGGGTTTTACTCTCTGCAGTATATTTATACATTCCCCTGATGAAGCCAATGTTTTGGCGAAACTAGTTGGGAACAAAAGACTACGATCACCCTTCAACATCATTGGTGACGGTCAATTATTTGAACTGCACTTCTGTTTTTGTTTTGTGTTTTTGTACTTTTTCATGTAAACATTTTAGGTGTTTTTGATATCAAATAAAATAAACAAGATGATTAAAAAAATTGTTCTATCTTATTGGTGGCACCGTAATAATCCCATCCACCCCTTTCCCCCCATCTTGAGATTCTTTTTATTATAGTTTTTTTTTTTTTTTTTTTATAGGTGCGAGCCCTTACCTAAGAAATTGAGGGTCTTGATGTGACGGCGGCTGACTCATGACCGTGGGGGCAGGCTTAGGGGTGACAAGTAGCAGAGCAAACACTAAAGAAAAAGTAAAGGGAAAGCTAACAATGAATGGGGAGAAGACAGCCTTTCCCCCTAAATGTCAAAAGAAAAAAATCCATCAATATAAAATTCCCCCTCTTAGTTTTTTCTTTTTTTTTAAAAAACCCATATATTTCCCCTTTTTTTATATCCCCTTTAATTATTTATTTATTTTTATACAGTAAACAACATTAAAAAATAAACCCCCTAATTTGTAATTATAACTAATGCCGCGTACACACGAGCGGACATTATGGCGGACTTTGCCCCGGCGGACTGGATTTCGTCGGACAATTCGATGTGTGTGGGCTCCAGCGGACTTTGTTTTCTCAAAAGTTGGACGGACTTAGATTTGAAACTTGTTTAAAATTTATCCGTTGAAATCGAGTCCGGTCGAAAAGTCCGCCGTCTGTATGCTAGTTCGACGGACAAAAAGCCACGCTAGGGCAGCTATTGGCTACTGGCTATGAACTTCCTTGTTTTAGTCCGGTCGTACGTCATCACGTACGAATTCGACGGACTTTGGTGGATTGTGTGTAGATAAGTCCGTTCATTCAGAAAGTCCATCGGAAAGTACGTTGAAAAGTCCGCCGGGCAAAGTCCGCCGTAATGTCCGCTCGTGTGTACGCGGCATAACAGTTTTTACAAAAATGAGTACTCACCATACAATGCGAGTGTACTAGAGGAGCATACAAGAAGCTGAACCTTCTGGGGAAAGCCTAAGGCTATGCTGAAAACCTGAGCCCTTTAAAGAGAGGAGGGGCAGGAACAGCCATCCCCCTGACTCTCAGTCACCTCCTACACTTCAATCTTAACTAAGCAAACTTCCATATATTTGCCCACAACTAAGATGGTGCCGCGAGCATCGGACGCCCGCGCATGCGCCGTGCAGCCGGGAATGTTGCCTGGCCCATCTACAGCTTATGCAGGAAGAGAAAAGACAGAGTACAGCGGCGCATTCGCGCCATGGCGCTCACCATCCTGAAGGCACAAAAGAAAAAATGGACAGGACTAGCAGACAGTAAGCTAAAGTAAGGTAAAAACGGAAGCCCTTACCTGCCCCCACTGAAACTCTCAGCTTAGCCATAATATGCAGACCGGTATGTTCCAAGTTAGGAAACGCTGCTGCCCCAAAAGACCCTGAGAAGGGGCTCCCCTCTTATCAGCGCTTGTTAGCAGCCCAAGTCAGGGGACCACATTCTGGGAGAGGCCTGAACCCAGATGGAAACTGCCTGAGGCAGAGGTAAAGGACCCGCACTGACTATCCATCAGGTATGAGGAAAAAAAGGAGAATGCTATTGGGGGGTAGAGTTGTCTTTTTTTATAATGTATTAACTATCCTGAGGGGAGGAGTCCGGGGCGGAGCTTATCACAGGTATGCTGCCATGGAGGCACCAGGAAAGCTGATTTAAAATCATCAGTGATTATAGACAACCTTCAGGCAATGAAAATGTCCTAATTTGATTGCTATGGCATAGAATAGTGCCATAACATTTATTTTTCAATTGTGGCAAACAAGTCATACTTATTACTTTGCATAACAATATATATGTTCAGTTTTCACAATGCAGTGATTAACCTTGAGAGGGCAGAGCTGCATAAATAATTGCTTTACATTTTTGTAAGCTTTTTTATTATTTTAAAACAGTTTGTTGTTATATTATTAACAACAAGATCTGTATGGTTACATTTATGACACAGTGGAGTTGATTTACCAAAGTAGTAGAGGATATTCACTTAGCAAAGTTGGTGCTCACATAATAAATACACTTAAATGATTGCTAAGAATGACTACCAACCACCTGCAAGGTGGTATTATGACTTTTGCCTGCACATGGTCCGATAGTTGAAGTAAAACCAGTTTCACCTTACTCAACTATCTCACCTCACTCATGGTGAACAGTCACTTTAAAATTACATTCTCCTTTTCTCTACTAAAATTACCACAGAGACTTAACTATTGTACTAACTTTCAGTCTTGTGGCTTTGAGTTTAATATCAAAGTTTTTTCTATCTTTATGAAGTTTTCCATATGTTTGCCCTCTTATGCCGCTTACACACGATCGCACATTCCGACAACAAAATCCATGTTTTTTTTCCAATGGATGTTGGCTCAAACTTGTCTTGCATACACACGGTCACACAAAGTTGGTCGGAAATTGTGAACGTCAAGAACGCGGTCACGTACAACACGTACGACGGCACTATAAAAGGGAAGTTTCAATTCAAGTGTGCCAGCCTTTGAGCTCCTTCTGCTAATCTCGTATTTATCTCGTATTAGCAGAAGTTTGGTGAGAGCCGATTTGCGCTTTTCAGCCTCGTGCTTTTCAGATCATTACTGCTCTTCAGTTTGTGCTTGTGGGTTCGTATCTGTTCTTCAGTGCATGTAGTCAGTTTGCATTTGTTCGTCAGTACGTATCATAATAATTATTATAGTACGTATTTGATTTCCAGTGCGTTCTTGTCCGCTCGTTTCTGATTTTCAGCTCACTCTTCTCAAGCCCTTATGTTTTTCAGTGCTTTCTGTTCGTTCTGACCAGCCGACCGTTTTGAAGCCATGTTGCGGTTACATACTCGTCGTAGAGTTCCTGCTGTGCGGGGGCTTGGTATTGGGGTTCTTGCTTTGACCCAAGCCCAGTCCATGAATAGGGTGGGGAGGAGTTCATGGACGAAGAATTGATTGCTCCAGCGTCACCAATTCTCTCACATGCCTTTGTTGCGGGAGATCCGTGAGAATTGTGGCAAATTATAAAGCACTATGGGAGTTATTTACTAAAGGAAATTTCACTTTGCACTTCAAGTGCACTGCAAAAGTGCACTTGAAACTGCACTGAAAGTGCACTTGTATTGCAAAGTGGATTTGCCTTTAGTAATTAACCCCCATTGCCACTGTAAACACCTTACTACAAAAACTGCTTTTGAACATTGAAATAAGAAGCCACTCATTATTGAGTAGAAAGCATTTTACTCAAAGCACATTCACATGTGCTTTAGAAAAGGGTTTTTGAACAAACCAACATCTTTGTTGTATAACATTTTTTTGTCAGATTAGAAATAGCCTTTTTTTGGTTAAACAGTCAAGTTTCAAAACATAACACACACAACTCAGGAACTTACAAAGTTCAACTTTGATAAAGTGAAGGCAATATCAGACATTAGTATGTCCAAACTGTGTTGATCTTGCCTTCATCAGATGGGGTGATGTCACCCCTGTAAAAGGCAAATTTTGAAGATGCATACAAATTGGGATTCAAATGGGGATTTCCCTCCTGATCCCATGCCTAATGTAAACATGTGCTAGCTCCCATCATGGGGGATCAATGGACGTGTTTTGGGGGTGCAACCCCTTCCTCTCACCTACTTGAGTTGCAAGGAAGGGGTTGCACCCACAAAACGCTTACTTTGATATCCCGTGATGGCAGATAGTACATGTTGACACACTGTGTGCATCTTCAAAATTCGGCAATTAAAATACTTTAAAACTTGTTTTTAAAAGCAAAAATACACGATAAAACAGTACAATTTCTGTGTGTTTTATATTCTGCCTAAAACATCAATGATGTTCTTAATTTTTTGTTGAACATCATTGATGTTTTCCTTTATATTTTCTAAATCACGATTGCACCCCATTATCTCCCTGATAAGGATCTGGGCACTTTCACTTGTGAAATGAGATTCTTCTTCCACAACATCCACATCAAAAAATAAATAAAAAAACACACCATGTATTATAAATATGCAGGCATCCATACCTGAAGCTTTGGTCTCAGACACTCACCTGTTGTGACTATTTTGCCCACTTCATAAATGTCTACCTCCTCATCCTCTGCTTGTGGTTTTGGAAATGTCCCTTCTTTAGAAGGTGGGGGGTCCCTGGTGTCCTCAGATGTCCCGAGTCTTTTCTTCACTATGTGAATAAAAAAAAGGTACTTACTTAGCACACAGATATTTGAGGCCAGAAATAGGAATATGAAACATTGCTTGTAAGTGTCGTCCAATTGTCTGTTTTGGCAGAGTTCCAAGCTGAAGAAATTTTTAGTTCCTTTCTAAAGCTGGAATACTTCCCTTTTTTGTACAAGTTTCACACATGGAGACACCCCTAGTATCCACTGGAGCACCTGCGTGGGACACCCTAAAAAGTTTGTTCTGGTGTCCCACACTACTGCTCCTGCGTCCAGATGTGTAAACAGCTGCTGAGTGTCCTCTCCTTACATTGAATCAATTTTCCATTTCATTCTAGTTACAAACCCATCTAGACAACAAACTTCTTTTAATACAAATAGGCCTGAACAAATGTAGTTAACCTGCATCTGCCCAAAACATCTTATAAGTGGGCGAATGAACGATGTTTCCTACGACCAAATACTGTGCCGATGAACATGAAAGTTGCCATTTTAAACTGTACAACAGTAAAGCAAAGCACATGGAGCAGCATGCAAGTAATAATAATAATAGGAACACACGACAACTACTTACTTTTTCGAAGCAGTTTCCTGATCCTTCTGTACTGATCTTGCTCCCTCAATTTCAGGTCTGACCAGCGTTTCCTCAGTTGAACCTTGGATCATCATACCCCAAAATTTCTGTGCAGACTCTTCACAACTTTAATCATGATCTTGGCCTTTCTCACATTTGGGTTTAGGTAAGGTCCATGCCTCCCATCATAGTCAGCCCTCTTCAAGATTTCCACCATCTCAACCATCTCTACAAAGGACATACAGTGGCTTGCGAAAGTATTCGGCCCCCTTGAACTTTTCAACCTTTTGCCACATTTCAGGCTTCAAACATAAAGATATAAAATTTAAATTTTTTGTGAAGAATCACCAACAAGTGGGACATAATTGTGAAGTGGAACAAAATCTATTGGATATTTTAAACTTTTTTAGCAAAAAAACTGAAAAGTGGTGCGTGCAAAATTATTCGGCCCCTTTACTTTCAGTGCAGCAAACTCACTCCAGAAGTTCAGCGAGGATCTCTAAATGATCCAATGTTATCCTAAATGACTGATGGTGATAAATAGAATCCACCTGTGTGTAATCAAGTCTCTGTATAAATGCACCTGCTCTGTGATAGTCTCAGGGTTCTGTTGAAAGCGCAGAGAGCATCATGAAGACCAAGGAACACACCAGGCAGGTCCGTAATACTGTTGTGGAGAAGTTTAAAGCCGGATTTGGATACAAAAAGATTTCCCAAGCTTTAAACATCCCAAGGAGCACTGCAAATCTACCAAGACCTGGCTGTCCCTCTAAACTTTCAGCTCAGACAAGGAGAAGACTGATCAGAGATGCAGCCAAGAGGCCCATGATCACTCTGGATGAACTGCAGAGAACTACAGCTGAGGTGGGAGAGTCTGTCCATAGGACAACAATCAGTTTTACACTGCACAAATCTGGCCTTTATGGAAGTGTGGCAAGAAGAAAGCCATTTCTCAAAGATATCCATAAAAAGTCTTGTCTAAAGTTTGCCACAAGCCACCTGGGAGACACACCAAACATGTGGAAGAAGGTGCTCTGGTCCGATGAAACCAAAATCAAACTTTTTGGCCACAATGCAAAACGATATGTTTGGCGTAAAAGCAACACAGCTCATCACACTCAACACACCATCCCCACTGTCAAACATGGTGGTGGCAGCATCATGGTTTGGGCCTGCTTTTCTTCAGCAGGGACAGGGAAGATGATTAAAATTGAGGGGAAGATGGATGCAGCCAAATACAGGACCATTCTGGATGAAAACCTGTTGGAGTCTGCAAAAGACCTGAAACTGGGACGGAGATTTATCTTCCAACAAGACAATGATCCCAAACATACAGCAAAATCTACAAAGGAATGGTTCACAAATAAACGTATCCAGGTGTTAGAATGGCCAAGTCAAAGTCCAGACCTGAATCCAATCGAGAATCTGTGGAAAGAGCTGAAAACTGCTATTCACAAACGCTCTCCATCCAACCTCACTGAGCTCGAGCTGTTTTGCAAGGAAGAATGGGCAAGAATTTCAGTCTCTCGATGTGCAAAACTGATAGAGACATACCCCAAGCGACTTGCAGCTGTAATCGCAGCAAAAGGTGGCTCTACAAAGTATTAACGCAAGGGGGCCGAATAATTTTGCACGCCCCACTTTTCATTTTTTTATTAGTTAAAAAAGTTTCAAAAATCCAAAAGATTTCGTTCCACTTCACAATTGTGTCACACTTGTTGGTGATGCTTCACAAAACATAAAAAATTTATATCTTTATGTTTGGAGCCTGAAATGTGGCAAAAGGTTGAAAAGTTCAAGGGGGCCGAATACTTTTGCAAGCCACTGTATTTGAGGCCTTAAATCTCCTCCAGGATTGGGACGTTTGTGGCTCCAGGCTTTCGTTGTTGCTGCTCTCCTCTGTATGCACCTGCTGTGTCTCCACCACGTTCTCTACCCACTGTGCTAAAAGAGAAGGGGCGGGGAATATACTAGAAAGAACACCAGAGGCGAGTGGAGTTTCATGCATACGCAGTGTACATAAAGCGTAACACTTGTGCGTCATATGTACAATCTGTGAGCGGAGGACGGAGTCGCGGAAGCGACGATCATTATAACAAAGGTACAATTTTAACTTGATGCATCAGTGGCCTATACTGCTTATACATTGGGGCCTATATTGGGTCAAGATTAGGAGAGTTTCGCCTGACATTAGGGTTTGTCTTGTGTTCTGTCTTGCAGAGAAAATGGATGGGTTCAAAGACCACAGTTTCCTCCCAATATTCATTGATAAATACAGGGAGCTGCCCTGTCTGTGGCAGGTGAAACACCCGCATTATAATAACAAAATAAAGAGGCAGGCAATGATGGAGAAACTGCTGGAGTTGGTGAAGCCACAGGTCCCCACGGCGGACATCCCCTATTTAAAAAAAAAAAATTGGTGGCCTGAGGAACACATATAATCGTGAGCATACTAAGGTCCAGAAATCCATGAGATCAGGAGCAACAGCAGATCACATTTATGTCCCCAGGCTGTGGTACTATGAGAGACATCATTTTCTGGCAGACCAGACTGAAGTCAGGGAATTCCTCTCAACCCTACCTTCCACGCTTCCTTCCACCCCAGCTGAGGCTCCTGATGCCCACCCTGGCCTTCCAGCCAGGAAGAAGTGGAGGAGCCCAGCTTGAGCCATGTACACCATTGTTCAACATATTTCCTGTCGTAAAATAAATGATGTGAAATGATTGTTATTATTGATCACTAATTGCTGATTTAATAAAGTGTTTTATATATCAATAGACAGTAGTGGCCAAAAATGTTTCGGACAAGAATGAAAAATGCTGGGGTCAGAATGATAGTCTTTTCTATTTATTAACATTCAATTGCAACAGACATGAGCTGAAAATTGTGTGTGATTGATGACCAAAAAACTAAAACTATGTCTCTTTTTCATACACAGGAAAGCCTCAGCCAGGAGGAGGCTGTGGAATGTGGCAGCCAGGAAGAGGCTGGGGAATGTGGCAGCCAGGAGGTGGCCGGGCCCAGTAGGAGCCTCACAGAATCGCAGGTCCCTCCCCTCCGCCTTCCAACCAAAAGGGCCAGGAAGGGGGGTAATGTGGAGGAGGCAGCGCTCAGGCTGATTAGGGAGGCTAATGAGGCCCTCAAAGCCAACCCCACTCTCCAAGAGGCCTTTTCATGCATGACTGCATACAAAATGCAGCAAATGGAGGAGGGCCAATGCCTCTTGTGTGAGGAACTTATGGTGATCACCCAAAATAAGGGGTTGAGGGGCCAACTCACAACAAAAACACACCTGTGTGAGTTGGACCATCCTCCTCCTTCTCCTCCTCCTCCACCACCTGCCACACCTCCAACACCACAGCCACAGCCTGGAAGGAAGCATGTAAGAAAGACAAAAAAGTGATGGCCTGGGTTCAGTCTGGTCTGGCAAAAGATGCAGGCTGTTGTATGACCACTTGACACACAAAACGAGAAAAAATATTATGGAAATCACTATAAAAAAAAGAAAATAGGAGATCTTGATAAAATATATATATATAACAAAAATTAGAAACATTATTATGGAGATCTGACAAAATAAATAAATAATATTATTCAGGCGATCACGAGAGATAATAAAGAAATCAGTTTGTCAGAAGTCTATGTGAATATGAGCAGCAAAACTACTTCATTATTCTAGCATTCTAAAGAAGAAGAGAATGCGCTGCATTAAAGGATTTTAAAAATTGCAGCGTGACGAATGTGCTATCTTCATTACAAACGCTAGTTTTACCAGACCGAGTGCTTCTCTCATTTATTCTCTCATTTATTCTGAGCATGCATGGCATGTTGTGCGTTGGAATTGTCTACACACGATCGGAATTTACGAGAACGGATTTTGTGGTTGGAAAATTTGAGATCCAGATCTCAAATTTTGTGTTTCGGAAATTCCAATGGAAAAAGTCCGATGGAGCCTACACACGGTCAGAATTTCCAAAACTAGCTCCGATCGCACATTTGCCGTCGGAATGTCCGACTGTGTTTACGGGGCATTAGAACCGCCTGTACTGTATATTGGATTCGGCCTGCATTGGATTTATGCTGGTCATAACTACTGTAGTATAATAAGTCAAATGGGAGGTTTTAAGAGTATTAATAAGCAAACGTTTGTTCTGTTTCAGATTTTGTTATGCAGTATTTTGAAATAGTCCACTTATTATTTAATTGTGATTATTTCATGTAAAAATGATATTACTTTAAAGAGGGACTGCAGTCTGCTCACATAATTTGTCATAAAAATATCTTTGGCATTCTGAAGCTTCCCTCCAACCACTTTGCATATTATTTTATATATACTGTGATTCTGTACTTGCCAAATATGCTGCAGAAATCTCCCTCCACTAAGTCTGGCTGCAGCTATTCCAACTGTGGGCAGCTGAAGCGTCTGCCCGTTCACTTCCTGGATTTACACAGACACACAGAGGCACACCTCCAGCTCTGCAGCCCTGCAGCTTTCATTCGCTTTCTTATGACTCATCCGCCCTTCCTTCCTGGCAAACTCTCATGAGAGTGAGAGAGAGCTGTGCATGATGTCACAAGCCTAGGCTAATAACCAGACAAGAAACAGGAAGTGGACTGTATAAGGTATTTACTGGCAGAAAAAAAATGTTTTACTATCTAAAGTTAAAACAACAAGGGCAGGGGATTTAATAGATGGAAAGTTGAAAAAATTACTGAAGGTCCGCTTTAACCAATTAAAGACCAGGCCTATTCTGACACTTTTTGTGTACATGTAAAAATCTGTGTTTTTTTGCTCGAAAATTAGAACCTCCAAACATTATTAGATAATGAAATGGTGGTCGTTGCAATATTTTTATGTCACACAGTATTTGTACAGTGTTTTTTCAAACGCAATTTGTTTTGGGGAAAAAATACACTTTAATGAATATTTTAATGCAAAAAAATATATATATAACCCAATTTTTTGGCAAAAATATAAAAGATGATGTTATGCCGAGCAAATAAATACCTAACATGTCACACTTTAAAATATTGCATGTTCGTGGAATGGCGACAAACTATGATACTTAGAAATCTCCATAGATGACGCTTTAAAAACTTTTCCAGGATGCCAGTTTAGAGTTACAAAGCAGATTCTAGCACTTGAATTATTGCTCTAAGCTATAATGTTTGCAGCAATAGATCACATGTGTGGTGCAAACACTGTTTATATATGCACTTTGTGACAGCAAAAGGCATTGACAGGTACTTTATGGAGAGATCTGGGGTTTATTAGACCCCAGATGTCTCCTCTGCACTTAAGAGCATCTGATCACACAAGATTGGTGTGATCAGATGCTTTCACTATATAAAAATGGCACTGGGGAAACCGAAAATGGCTAAAATGCCTGTCGCTTCTGGTTTCCTAAGCCATAGAGGTGACCAGAGGTGAGGTCACCATTATTGCCAGCCGGTGCAACCGCCGGATCTGATGCCGGGCTCCCTGTTGTAATGGAAGAACCTGGAGAGGCACCGGAGGGCGCCAGAAGGGATTGTAAAAGCAATTCAGATGCTAATTAGCTACTAGGACTGGTTTTACTTTGTGGAGCTTTGCTGGCTCTGAAAAATAACACCGGGCTTATGGCTGACAGCTGCAGCCGTAACCCTGGTAAAACCACTTGCAGTCAAACACGTACATGTATGTGATTTGGCGGCAAGTGGTTAAATAGTGTATTCATTTTATGAAAACATGATTCAATGCAAAGCAGCAAGGTAGACTGGTAACAGGCTTTTGCATTTAAATTATTGGTGTTTGCCCAATATTTTGAGAATGTTAAAGGGTTCCATAGAGAACCTGCAAAAACACTGGAGAGAGGGAGAGGGGTTAACCACTTACCCACTGGGCACTTAAACCCCCTTCCTAACCAGCTTTGGGTGCCCTCACACTTTGAATGACAATAACTTAGTCATGCAACACTGTACCTATAGGAAATTTTTGTACTTTTTTTCACACTAATGGAGCTTTCTTTTGGTGGTATTTAATCACCGCTGGGTTTTTTTATTTTTTGCGCTATAAAAGAAAAAAGACTGAAAATTCTGTAAAGAAATGCATTTTTCTTAGTTCCTGTTATAAAATTTTGCAAATTAGTAATTTTTCTTCATATATTTTGGGCAAAATGTATACTGCTACATATCTTTGGTAAAAATATCCCAAATTGGTGTTATAGAGTCCACAAGCTATGGTGTCAATCTCTGAAAATTGATCACACCTGATGCACTGATGGCTCATTTCTTGAGACCCTAACAAGCCAGGAAAGTACAAATACACCCCAAATGACCCATTTTTGGAAAGTAGACATTCCAAGGTATTTAGTAAGAGGCATGGTGAGTTTTTTGAAGTTGTAATTTTTTCCCACAATTCTTTGCAAAATCAAGATTTTTTTTCCACAAAATTGTTATATTAGCAGGTTATTTCTCACACACAGCATATCATAGCACAAATTACACCCCAAAATACATTCTACTACTCCTCCTGAGTATGGCAATACCACATGTGTGAGACTTTTACACAGAGTGACCACATACAGAGGCCCAATATGCAGGGAGTGCCATCAGGCGTTCTTGGGGCATAAATTACACATATAATTTCTTGACTACCTCTTACACTTTTGAAGGCCCTGGAGCACCAGGACAATGGAAACGCCCCAAAAATTACCCCATTTTGGAAAGAAAACAACCCAATGTATAATCTATGAGGCATAATGAGTCTTTCGAACATGTCATTTTTTTCTACAAGTTTTTGGAAAATGTGTAAAGAAAATGAAAATGCATTTTTTTTACACAACTTCGTCCATTTATACAATATTTATTTATAAGATATAGCATGTACATACCAAAAATTACACCCCAAAATAGATTCTCCTACTCCTCCTGAGTACGGAGATACCACGTGTGGGAGACTTTTCCACATCCTGGCCACATAGAGAGGCCCAACATGCAGGGAACACCATCAGGTGTTCTAGGGGCATAAGTTTCAAATCTAATTTGACTACCTATTACACTTTTGTGAGGCACTGTAGTGGCATGAATGTGGCATGGATGAGAACTGATGTGGCGTGGATGAGCATGAATGGGAATGGATGAGCCGTGGATGGGGATGGCTGAGTATGGATGGGATTAATTTCCAACTGTTGCCACTGTAACCATTTGTTTTTTTCAAATTATGGCATTCCTAAACCCAAGAATAAAAATTTTATATATTGCAGCTTACCAATCCTTAAATGTGATGGCTGAATTGCATTAATTTTTTTTAGGCCTTTTTCACTTTTATTTTTACATGGTGACCGTGCCGGTAAGGTGCTTCCTATCTTAGGGTGGCTACACTCACTCCTCCACTCTGTCTATGAAGGAACAACATAGCCACCCTTGGATAGCAGCATTAAGGAAAGGGTTGTAACCCCTTCTCACCTAAGGGTAAAACAAATCAAAATGCCTAAGCACAATTTTGAAACTTTGACATGTGTTAGTAAATCTGTACATATCATCTACTTTGTGCATCCAGGTGGATTATACCATGTTTTTGTTTTGAATTTTTCAGGGCAAATTGGGCTTTCATTTAGGGGTAAATGGTAATGGATATCTCCTGATTTTTTTTATTATCAAAGGAAAACTGGCCCAAAATAGTAAAAAAAAAAAAATCATTTTTTTTTTAAATTTAGCTGTATATTTCTTGCTACTATCATAACCTACCACCAAAGAACAACCCAAAATTCCTGATGATTGCAGTGATACCACGTATGTGTATGTTAGTTGTTGTTTGCACCCGTAGTACAGCCCAAAAACAATAGTGCCCATTTTACTTTTTTTATCCTACCTAAAACACACTGACACTAACTGACACTGATACTAAAAAAAAAAAAAAAAAAAAATTCTGTAAAAAAAAAAAACCCTCACCTTAACGCTAACCCTAAACAAGTAGAAGAAGGCGCAATGTCATATACCTTATATACTGTTGCCTATACGCACAAAGGCAGGGTCCATACAAACATATATATGACCTGTATATGTAAGTATAATAAGTCATTCAAGGCAGCCACCGAAAGGAACCAAAGCCAGATCCAATGTACTAAGATAAAAACAAGGAAAAGGGGCGCCACTGAATATGTATCAAATAAAATTTATTAATAAAAATAACATCCACTCACATGTGGGACTGAAGAGTAGATCTCAGGTACATCTTGTGGCACACAATGGAGGGAAGGACTACAAATGTCAGCAAGTCCAATGGCACTGGTATCACCTCTGATGGACCAAAGAGAAGTAGCGCTGAGTCAAAGTAGTTTGTGGGCACACCACGAACAGGAGGGTGAAGGAGCCGCCTGGGGTAGTGTGGGTTCCAAGAGTAGAGGATGTGAGGGCGTCCAGCCAGTTGCTGTGTGTGTGAGGCGGAAGTCCAAGCGAATCGTCCGGCATCCGTGATGGTTGGAGGAGCACGGCCGTGTGGTCGGAGCCAGAACGAGGCTAGGATCGCAAACACTGCGGCGCCGGGCTGTGACGTCACTCCTGTGCGACGCGTTTCTGAGATAGCTCGCTATCGATGGAGAGGATAGCGGCACTCCTTTGTCAAGCATAGGGCAATGATGTATAGCGGAAGTATTATATAGTCCATGGGGAGGAGGGGCCTTAACAAGGAACATTCACATGAAATAAATAACATTAACAGGGGAAAATAATAATAGCGGACATCCTATGGACATATGATAAAAACATATATATTAAGCAACATGTGGGTCATAGAAAAAAATACTAATGACAGGTGGAAAATGCAGCATGAAAAGGCTCTTGACAGTAAAAATACATAGAAGGGATCAAAGCATAAACAGTCTAATTCATAAATGTAAAGTATATATAGACGAAAAATAATAATAATAATGATAATGTATGATAAATAATGACAGTATAAACTGAAACTGGAGCTGGATAATGATCATAATAATAATGAAATAATGAACTAAAATATTAGGTGGAAAACTAATATAAAATATATCAGTATTATTGCGATCAATGATTGAAAGTGGATAATGGTAGTGGTGACTCAGGAATGGTAATACAACCACATGCAATATCAACATGTATAGGTAGCACAATCTATGGGGCAAAATAAATATGAGGGGCAGATTTAGGTGTGTGATCTTCAAAAAATTGAATAAAGGTTAAAATTAAAATTAAAAAATTAAATGATTAAAATTATTTTATATTCAAATATAGTATTTAATATATGCTTAAAAAACGCTAGCGTCAACACGCTAACGTCTGAACGCTAACGCTAGCAAATTTATAGAGGATATACAGTCTCTGGGGCACTAGTAATAGGATATAGAGAAAATGGTAAATTAATATTTTAAAATTGATTGATGCTAAAAAGTATACACATAAAGGTATATATGTGTATACAAGTTATCATAAAACAGTGGAAATTTCTATACTCTCGTTAAGGCCACCAGGCGAAAGAACATCGAGGGTATAGATCCAAAAGGTTTCTCTGGCGCAAAGCCTTTTGAAACGTTCTGCTGCAGTGGGGCATTCTGGAATTTGTTCAATAACCCACACACGGAGGCCAGTGGTGGATTTATTATGAAACTCTGCATAATGTCGCGGCACACTGTGCATGTCCTTCCCTCCTTCTATAAGTCGACGATGTTGTCCGAATCGCTGTCTCAAAGGGCAGATGGTTCGGCCCACATAGATGAGACCGCAAGGGCAGGTGAGGGCATACACCACAAAATTGGAAGAACAATTATAAAAATGGTCCAGCTGGTACGTTTTGCCCTTACAAGAAAAAGATTTCTGTCCATGTGTAATATAGGGACAGGTTTTGCACAGCACCTTTTTGCATTGAAACATGCCAACTAGGGGTATGAGGGTGATGGAGTGGTTGGTAAGCTGACTAGATGGCAAAGAAGGTAGTTTGCTGGGAGCAATTTTGTTCTTTAAGTTGGGGGCTTTGCGATATGTGACTCTAGGTTTGGTGGGAATGATGGTGTTCAGAAGGGGATCCTGTAATAGAATATCCCAGTGTTTTCTCATTATTTTTTCCATTTTCTTATATTGAAAATGGAAGGTGGTAATGAATCGCATGGAGTGATCAATTACACCTTTTTCTGGTCTTGGAGGCTTGCCCTTGGAGTAATAGGTGCATGCCTCGTCGACCAGGTCGTTGGGGTAGGATTTTTCTGCAAATTTTTTCTTGAGAGAAACACTGGATGCAACATAGTCGGTGTCAAGGGAGCAGTTCTGTCTCAGGCGACAGAACTGCCCTTTGGGTATATTTCTAATCCACTTAGGGTAATGGCAACTATGGAAGTGTAAATAAGAGTTGCCAGCCGTAGGCTTAGTATGATTTCGAGCTATGATATTACCCTCTTTGTGGCCCAATTCCAGGTCCAAAAAAACTAAAGTCATTGGGTCAAGAACATGTGTAAACGCAAGTCCATATGGATTACGGTTACAATGTTCCGCAAAGAGGGAAATAGAGTCAACCGGGCCATCCCAGATCACGATAATATCGTCGATGTATCGCCCAAAGAAAACGATGTTAGCTGAATAAGGGTTGTTATTCCAAATATAATTCTTCTCCCAATAGCCCATAGCCAAGTTGGCATAGGAAGGGGCAAAGTTTGCTCCCATGGCGGTTCCCTGCAGCTGTAGGAAGAAATCGCCATTAAAGTCAAAATAATTGTGACACAGGCAAAAATCTGTGGCTTCCAAAATAAATTTGGCCTGCCTGGCATTGAGCATGGGGTCTTGTGCTAGAAAAAATTCCAGTGCCAGAAGTCCGAATTGGTGTGGAATGGAAGTATATAAGGACGTGACGTCCAACGAGAGCCAAATATAGGTAGATTCCCACCTATAGGGGGCCAACAGATCTAACAGATGGGATCCATCTCTGATGAAAGAAGGAAGTTGCTGTACTATGGGCTGTAAGTATAAATCAATGTATTGGCTAAGGCCAGTAGTGACACTGTCCATTGCAGCCACAATCGGCCTACCAGGGGGGTTGGTGGAATTTTTATGGACCTTGGGCAAATGATAGAAATACGGTACCTGGTAAAAGTTTTTGAGAAAAAATGAAGCTTCCAATTTAGTGATGACTCCACTGGTAAGGGCAGATTGTACTACACGGCTGGCTTCAAGGGCAAATTCATTGGTGGGATCTTTGGATAATTTGGTATAAGTAGCCTTATCTGAAAGAAGTCTGTATGCCTCTGCGATATAGTCGTCCCTGTTTTGGACAACTATACCCCCTCCCTTATCAGCTGATCTAATCACAATATCAGTGGCATGGATCAGGGTGTCTAGTGCTTTAGTTTCAGCAACAGTGAGGTTGTGAGCATGAGCAGGGATGGTGGAGGAGGACTGGCAGAGTTTTACAAAGTCGGCATAGACGACCCTGTAGAAACTCTCAAGATAGGGTCCTTTAGACTGAGCTGGGTAGAAAACAGATTTGGGTTTTAGCGATGAATGTGCTATAGGAGGAGAAGTAGCCAAATGCTGTGTAAGCAGCATAAGCATGTCATCATCCTCAGAGTGAGATTCCAACATGTCAAAGATGTCACCATCATACTCAAAAACATCAGAGGAGGAATTGGACTGAACACTAGAATTGGAATCAGCATTGGCTGGAATGGGTTTAAGGGATTTAGCTTGAAAAAATCTTTTGAGGGTGAGGTTGCGAATGTACCTATTAAGGTCCTTGAACAACAAAAAAGGGTTGGGCTTATGGGCTGATGAGTTTGTCCATCCCTCTTCATAATGGACAATGCTCTTTACCCCGTGTAAAAACTCGCCCATCACTACCCAATAAAACTACCAACTCCAAAACTTTGCATTTATTGGCTGACCTCAATAAATTCTACAATAGACTGCCCTACACTAGTAGGAATAACCCTACTGCCACTCCAGTTCTCAAGCTCGTGCCCAGTTCAGTCCCCGACACTGGTCCCACAGTTACACTTCATGAGACCCAGCCTAGTGGTTCGGCTGCTCTGCCCCATCTGCCCATGCGTACGATCACTCAGATTGAGGCAATGGATGCTCGACCTACTAATATTGAGGACTCAATGGTTATTGGGCTCCCCATTGGATCCGATTTCAATCATACCACTCATTCTCCTCCTGTTCTTTCCCACACTTCTCCTCCCACTTTACAGATCAACCCTAGTAACAATTTGAGCTCTTCCCCATCTACTGGTTGTTCTTCTTTTTTAGTTCACAGCCCCCCTCGGACAAACCCGGGAAAAAGAAAGTTTACCGGAGAGGTTGCAGAGGGGGACGAAACAAGTCCAGAAAAGAGCCAACTGAAGTTTCGGAAACTGTAAAGATTTTTAATTTATCTTCCCGAGTATTTTCCACTGCGGATACCAGTCTCCTTAGTAAAGGATTAAATTTTGCACCCATTAATAAGCCCAACCCTTTTTTGTTGTTCAAGGACCTTAATAGGTACATTCGCAACCTCACCCTCAAAAGATTTTTTCAAGCTAAATCCCTTAAACCCATTCCAGCCAATGCTGATTCCAATTCTAGTGTTCAGTCCAATTCCTCCTCTGATGTTTTTGAGTATGATGGTGACATCTTTGACATGTTGGAATCTCACTCTGAGGATGATGACATGCTTATGCTGCTTACACAGCATTTGGCTACTTCTCCTCCTATAGCACATTCATCGCTAAAACCCAAATCTGTTTTCTACCCAGCTCAGTCTAAAGGACCCTATCTTGAGAGTTTCTACAGGGTCGTCTATGCCGACTTTGTAAAACTCTGCCAGTCCTCCTCCACCATCCCTGCTCATGCTCACAACCTCACTGTTGCTGAAACTAAAGCACTAGACACCCTGATCCATGCCACTGATATTGTGATTAGATCAGCTGATAAGGGAGGGGGTATAGTTGTCCAAAACAGGGACGACTATATCGCAGAGGCATACAGACTTCTTTCAGATAAGGCTACTTATACCAAATTATCCAAAGATCCCACCAATGAATTTGCCCTTGAAGCCAGCCGTGTAGTACAATCTGCCCTTACCAGTGGAGTCATCACTAAATTGGAAGCTTCATTTTTTCTCAAAAACTTTTACCAGGTACCGTATTTCTATCATTTGCCCAAGGTCCATAAAAATTCCACCAACCCCCCTGGTAGGCCGATTGTGGCTGCAATGGACAGTGTCACTACTGGCCTTAGCCAATACATTGATTTATACTTACAGCCCATAGTACAGCAACTTCCTTCTTTCATCAGAGATGGATCCCATCTGTTAGATCTGTTGGCCCCCTATAGGTGGGAATCTACCTATATTTGGCTCTCGTTGGACGTCACGTCCTTATATACTTCCATTCCACACCAATTCGGACTTCTGGCACTGGAATTTTTTCTAGCACAAGACCCCATGCTCAATGCCAGGCAGGCCAAATTTATTTTGGAAGCCACAGATTTTTGCCTGTGTCACAATTATTTTGACTTTAATGGCGATTTCTTCCTACAGCTGCAGGGAACCGCCATGGGAGCAAACTTTGCCCCTTCCTATGCCAACTTGGCTATGGGCTATTGGGAGAAGAATTATATTTGGAATAACAACCCTTATTCAGCTAACATCGTTTTCTTTGGGCGATACATCGACGATATTATCGTGATCTGGGATGGCCCGGTTGACTCTATTTCCCTCTTTGCGGAACATTGTAACCGTAATCCATATGGACTTGCGTTTACACATGTTCTTGACCCAATGACTTTAGTTTTTTTGGACCTGGAATTGGGCCACAAAGAGGGTAATATCATAGCTCGAAATCATACTAAGCCTACGGCTGGCAACTCTTATTTACACTTCCATAGTTGCCATTACCCTAAGTGGATTAGAAATATACCCAAAGGGCAGTTCTGTCGCCTGAGACAGAACTGCTCCCTTGACACCGACTATGTTGCATCCAGTGTTTCTCTCAAGAAAAAATTTGCAGAAAAATCCTACCCCAACGACCTGGTCGACGAGGCATGCACCTATTACTCCAAGGGCAAGCCTCCAAGACCAGAAAAAGGTGTAATTGATCACTCCATGCGATTCATTACCACCTTCCATTTTCAATATAAGAAAATGGAAAAAATAATGAGAAAACACTGGGATATTCTATTACAGGATCCCCTTCTGAACACCATCATTCCCACCAAACCTAGAGTCACATATCGCAAAGCCCCCAACTTAAAGAACAAAATTGCTCCCAGCAAACTACCTTCTTTGCCATCTAGTCAGCTTACCAACCACTCCATCACCCTCATACCCCTAGTTGGCATGTTTCAATGCAAAAAGGTGCTGTGCAAAACCTGTCCCTATATTACACATGGACAGAAATCTTTTTCTTGTAAGGGCAAAACGTACCAGCTGGACCATTTTTATAATTGTTCTTCCAATTTTGTGGTGTATGCCCTCACCTGCCCTTGCGGTCTCATCTATGTGGGCCGAACCATCTGCCCTTTGAGACAGCGATTCGGACAACATCGTCGACTTATAGAAGGAGGGAAGGACATGCACAGTGTGCCGCGACATTATGCAGAGTTTCATAATAAATCCACCACTGGCCTCCGTGTGTGGGTTATTGAACAAATTCCAGAATGCCCCACTGCAGCAGAACGTTTCAAAAGGCTTTGCGCCAGAGAAACCTTTTGGATCTATACCCTCGATGTTCTTTCGCCTGGTGGCCTTAACGAGAGTATAGAAATTTCCACTGTTTTATGATAACTTGTATACACATATATACCTTTATGTGTATACTTTTTAGCATCAATCAATTTTAAAATATTAATTTACCATTTTCTCTATATCCTATTACTAGTGCCCCAGAGACTGTATATCCTCTATAAATTTGCTAGCGTTAGCGTTCAGACGTTAGCGTGTTGACGCTAGCGTTTTTTAAGCATATATTAAATACTATATTTGAATATAAAATAATTTTAATCATTTAATTTTTTAATTTTAATTTTAACCTTTATTCAATTTTTTGAAGATCACACACCTAAATCTGCCCCTCATATTTATTTTGCCCCATAGATTGTGCTACCTATACATGTTGATATTGCATGTGGTTGTATTACCATTCCTGAGTCACCACTACCATTATCCACTTTCAATCATTGATCGCAATAATACTGATATATTTTATATTAGTTTTCCACCTAATATTTTAGTTCATTATTTCATTATTATTATGATCATTATCCAGCTCCAGTTTCAGTTTATACTGTCATTATTTATCATACATTATCATTATTATTATTATTTTTCGTCTATATATACTTTACATTTATGAATTAGACTGTTTATGCTTTGATCCCTTCTATGTATTTTTACTGTCAAGAGCCTTTTCATGCTGCATTTTCCACCTGTCATTAGTATTTTTTTCTATGACCCACATGTTGCTTAATATATATGTTTTTATCATATGTCCATAGGATGTCCGCTATTATTATTTTCCCCTGTTAATGTTATTTATTTCATGTGAATGTTCCTTGTTAAGGCCCCTCCTCCCCATGGACTATATAATACTTCCGCTATACATCATTGCCCTATGCTTGACAAAGGAGTGCCGCTATCCTCTCCATCGATAGCGAGCTATCTCAGAAACGCGTCGCACAGGAGTGACGTCACAGCCCGGCGCCGCAGTGTTTGCGATCCTAGCCTCGTTCTGGCTCCGACCACACGGCCGTGCTCCTCCAACCATCACGGATGCCGGACGATTCGCTTGGACTTCCGCCTCACACACACAGCAACTGGCTGGACGCCCTCACATCCTCTACTCTTGGAACCCACACTACCCCAGGCGGCTCCTTCACCCTCCTGTTCGTGGTGTGCCCACAAACTACTTTGACTCAGCGCTACTTCTCTTTGGTCCATCAGAGGTGATACCAGTGCCATTGGACTTGCTGACATTTGTAGTCCTTCCCTCCATTGTGTGCCACAAGATGTACCTGAGATCTACTCTTCAGTCCCACATGTGAGTGGATGTTATTTTTATTAATAAATTTTATTTGATACATATTCAGTGGCGCCCCTTTTCCTTGTTTTTAACGCTAACCCTGACAAGGACCTAGATCAGACCTTGATCTAAGTAATTTTTTGCATTCTCTTATTCTATTTTTTTATATTTTAATATTTATTTATGTGTGTGTTATTTTTTTTTACACACACATTTTTTTTTTAGCTCTCCGTGAGACCACGGTCTCTGTGCTGCACAAAGGGAAATACGCAAATATGCGGCCCCATGGAAAAAAGCTCAGTCCAGTGGGGCCGCATATTTGCGTAGGTCAGTGTGAAGGGGTTAATGTACTTTACATAAGTGACTAATAAATTAAAACCTAACTCTAAGTAAGCACTTACAGAAGCAGGTTTGTTGTTATTTGGGAAAAGTGTTTTAATTAAACAAATTAAAGCTGGCCATCATAACCTCCCCTGTCAGAATTAAATGGGTTTTGTCAGCCTCTAACTGCCACTTTTGCTATAAACAAAAAAAATCGTGCTAGTCGATAATAATTGCTAAAATTGCTATAACAAGCTAAAAGAAAACATCATACAATGCATGGTGCAAAATGAAAAAGTGAAATCACTAAATAAATGAATGAATGAGTCCTTTGGTGCAATGAGGAAAAGTCCCAACAAAAATTGTTCATATGTATTCCACCACTAAGTGATTAGTGTAGAGTCTTCTGTGGCACACCACATGTGGTAATCAGGGACTCTTACCAGATAGTAGGGACTAGGGATGAGCTTCGTGTTCGAGTCGAACCCATGTTCGACTCGAACATCGGCTGTTCGGTCGTTCGCCGAATTGCAAACGATATGGGCCGTTCGCGCCAAATTCGTGTGGCGCGTCACGGCCCATAATTCACTGCGGCATCGCAGTGCATTGCTGGCTGATGATTGGCCAAGCATGCACTATGACCCGCATGCTTGGCCAATCACAGCGCCGCCTGAACAGAGAGCCGTAATTGGCCAAAGCCAAGGAGGTTTTGGCCAATTATGGCTCAGGGGATTTAGTACACGCCCCACACTATATAAGGCCGCCTGCACGGCGGCCCTGTGTAGTGTGTTCCGGCGTTCATTGAGAGAGAGAGAGAGACAGACAGTGACATTTGATTTGAGTTAGATAGATTAGGCAGAACAGTCAGTCAGTTAGCTGCACTTACAATGTATTGTGTATATATATGCATCCCAGGTGTTGCATATATATATATATACACTGTATTCAGTTTAGCTAGATCCATTCCTGTTATCTTCCTACTGACAGGCAGGCTTGTCTTGTTACAGTATTTACAGCTACCTGGAGAAAATTACTGGTGTTCTTTTAATCCTATTAGTACCACAGTCAGGCAGCTAGACCATTTACAGTTAGTGCAGTGCGTCCTGCTCACAGTGTTCAGCTAGATCCGTTCCTGTTATCTTCTTACTGACAGGCAGGCTTGTCTTGTTACAGTATATACAGCTACCTGAAGAAAATTGCTGGTGTTCTTTTGATCCTATTAGTACCACAGTCAGGCAGCTAGACTATTTACAGTTAGTGCAGTGCGTCCTGCTCACAGTGTTCAGCTAGATCCGTTCCTGTTATCTTCTTACTGACAGGCAGGCTTGTCTTGTTACAGTATATACAGCTACCTGAAGAAGATTACTGGTGTTCTTTTGATCCTATTAGTACCACAGTCAGGCAGCTAGACTATTTACAGTTAGTGCAGTGCGTCCTGATCACAGTGTTCAGCTAAACCTACAAGTTAGTGGGGTGCGTCCTGCTCACAGTGTTCAGCTAAACCTACAAGTTAGTGGGGTGCGTCCTGCTCACAGTGTTCAGCTAAACCTACAAGTTAGTGTGATGCGTCCACCTCACAGTGTTCAGCTAAACCTACAAGTTAGTGCGGTGCGACCTGCTCACAGTGTTCAGCTAAACCTACAAATTAGTGGGGTGCGTCCACCTCACAGTGTTCAGCTAAACCTACAAGTTAGTGGGGTGCGTCTTGCTCCCAGTGTTCAGCTAAACCTACAAGTTAGTGTGGTGCGTCCACCTCACAGTGTTCAGCTAAACCTACAAGTTAGTGGGGTGCGTCCTGCTCACAGTGTTCAGCTAGATCCATTCCTGTTATCTTCTTACTGACAGGCAGACTTGTCTTGTTACAGTATATACAGCTACCTGAAGAAAATTACTGGTGTTCTTTTGATCCTTTTAGTACCACAGTGAGGCAGCTAGACTATTTACAGTTAGTGCAGTGCGTCCTGCTCACAGTGTTCAGCTAAACCTACAAGTTAGTGGGGTGCGTCCTGCTCACAGTGTTCAGCTAGATCCGTTCCTGTTATCTTCTTACTGACAGGCAGGCTTTTCTTGTTACAGTATATACAGCTACCTGAAGAAAATTACTGGTGTTTTTTTGATCCTATTAGTACCACAGTCAGGCAGCTAGACTATTTACAGTTAGTGCAGTGCGTCCTGCTCACAGTGTTCAACTAAACCTACAAGTTAGTGGGGTGCGTCCTGCTCACAGTGTTCAGCTAAACCTACAAGTTAGTGGGGTGCGTCCTGATCAGTGTTCAGCTAAACCTACAAGTTAGTGGGGTGCGTCCTGCTCACAGTGTTCAGCTAAACCCACAAGTTAGTGGGGTGCGTCCTGCTCACAGTGTTCAGCTAAACCTACAAGTTAGTGTGGTGCGTCCACCTCACAGTGTTCAGCTAAACCTACAAGTTAGTGGGGTGCGTCCTGCTCACAGTGTTCAGCTAAACCTACAAGTTAGTGTGGTGCGTCCACCTCACAGTGTTCAGTTAAACCTACAAGTTAGTGGGGTGCGTCCTGCTCACAGTGTTCAGCTAGATCCGTTCCTGTTATCTTCTTACTGACAGGCAGGCTTGTCTTGTTACAGTATATACAGCTACCTGAAGAAAATTGCTAGTGTTCTTTTGATCCTATTAGTACCACAGTCAGGCAGCTAGACTATTTACAGTTAGTGCAGTGCGTCCTGCTCACAGTGTTCAGCTAAACCTACAAGTTAGTGGGGTGCGTCCACCTCACAGTGTTCAGCTAAAGCTACCTGTAGAAGGTTGGTGGTGTTCTCATACTACAGGCAGGCAGTTGATTTTGCTAGCTGCAGTATCAGTACATATATATATATATATATATATATATATATATATATATATATATATATCCCAGCTTAGTGCAGCTACAGGCCATTAGTATGTCTGGAAGGCCAAGAAGGAGAGGCAGACAGTCACAAGCCAATAAGAGAGGGCAAGCAGGCTCTGTGTCTAGTGCTGGTCGTGGAGACGGTGCATCCTCATCAGCACGTGGCTGTGGGACACGCTTGGCCTTTTTTTCGGCAGCTGGCCGTGTTGAGCCGCAACATGCGGAAGACTTGGTCGAGTGGATGACCAAGCCGTCCTCATCCTCCTCATCCTCTCTCACCCATGCCCAGGGTACTTTGTCTAGCAAAGCAGCGGCCTCTTCCCTCAGCTCAATGCCATCAGTGACTCCTTCCCTAGCCCCACCATGTTCTCCTGAGGAGTCCCTCGAACTGTTTGACCACAGTGTTGGGTACATGCTCCGGGAGAATGCCCAGCGTTTGGAATGCTCTGATGATGATACTGAGCTTGATGAAGGCAGTAACATGAGCACGGACAGAGGGGGTGCCCAAGAAGGACAGCAATCTGGCAGTCATGCTCCCCCTGCTGCAGCATACTGCCAGGTTTGCTCCAGTGATGAGGAGGGAGGGGATGATGAGGTCACTGACTCAACGTGGGTGCCTGATAGGAGAGAGGAGGAGGAGGAGGCGGCACATCACCAACGAGGCAGGATGCCCTCCAGGGGCCAGCCTAAGGGCAGCACGTTGACTGCATCACACCCCAAAGCTCCACATGTGCAGGGCGCTGCAGTCTCTGCGCGTTATTCAAAAAGTTCTTTGGTGTGGGCCTTTTTTGAGACGAGTGCATCAGATCGCACCGCTGCTATTTGCAACATATGTCTCAAGCGTATCTCGCGTGGCCAAAACATCTCCCACTTGGGTACCACATGCTTGACCAGACATATGTTGACCTGCCATGCAGTTCGTTGGCAAGCGTATCTAAAAGACCCACACCAAAGAACAAAGAGGACCTCTCCTTGCTCATCATCAGCTGAGATCTCCAACCCCACTATACCTTCAGTCCTCTCTGAGACCTGCACTGAAAGGAATGAAGGTGTAGAATTAGGTGTGTCACAGCCAAGTACTTGTGGGCAATCTGCTTTTGGTACACCGACGTCAGATTGTACCAGGCAAATTTCCCTGCCCCAGCTGCTGCACCGCTGAAAGAAGTTTGCTCCCAGCCATCCACATGCCCAGCGGTTGAATGCTAGCTTGGCAAAATTGCTAGCACTTCAACTGCTGCCTTTTCAGTTGGTAGACTCTGCCCCCTTCCGTGAGTTTGTGGAATGTGCGGTTCCTCAGTGGCAGGTACCCAAACGCCACTTTTTCTCACGGAAGGCGATTCCGGCTCTCTACCGGCATGTGGAAGGCAATGTCCATGCCTCGCTGGACAGGGCGGTCAGCGGTAAGGTGCATATTACCGCTGACTCATGGTCCAGCAGGCATGGACAGGGACGTTACCTAAGTTTCACGGTGCATTGGGTGACTCTGCTGGCAGCTGGGAAGGATGCAGGACAAGGTGCAGTAGTGTTGGAGGTTGTTCCGCCACCACGCCTCCAAAATGCTAATGATTGATCATCTTCTTCTTCCTCCATGGCCTCTTCCTGTGCTTTGTCCTCGGAACCAGCGGTGCTCCGTAGCCGTTCAAGGGGCTACGCAAGTACGCAGGCCAAAAGATGCCATGCGGTGCTTGAGCTGGTGTGCTTGGGGGACAGGAGCCACACTGGGGCAGAGGTTCTGTCAGCTCTGCAGGGGCAGGTTCAGAGGTGGTTGACGCCATGCCAACTTAAGGCAGGAATGGTGGTTTGCGACAATGGCACCAACCTCCTCTCTGCCCTCCGACAGGGACAAATGACCCATGTGCCCTGTTTGGCTCACGTCCTTAACTTGGTGGTGCAGCGGTTCTTGGGCAGGTACCCGGGCTAACAGGATGTCCTGAGGCAGGCCAGGAAAGTCTGTGTGCATTTCCGCCGGTCATATAATGCCAGTGCTCGGCTGGCAGACCTCCAAAAGGAATTTAACCTGCCCAAGAACCTCCTAATCTGTGACATGCCCACCAGGTGGAACTCAACGTTGGCCATGCTTCAGCAGCTGCACACGCAGCAGAGGGCCATCAATGAGTACCTGTGCGACTATGGCACCAGGACAGGGTCAGGGGAGCTTGATTTTTTTCCCCACGCCAGTGGGCCATGATCAGGGATGCATGCACTGTCCTGTCACCATTTGAGGAGGCCACGAGGATGGTGAGCAGTGACAGTGCATGCATCAGTGACACTGTCCCCCTTGTCCACCTGTTGGAGCACACGCTGCATGGAATAATGGACAGGGCACTTGAGGCAGAACAGAGGCAGGAAGAGGAGGACTTGCTTAGCTCTCAAGGCCCCCTTTATCCAGACAGTGTTCCTGCATGCCCGCCGCTCACACAGGAAGAGGACGAGGAGGAGGAGGAAGATTGTGTCAGTATGGAGGTGGAGCCTGGCACTCAGCATTAGCAGCAGTCTTTAAGGGATCAGTCCCAAGAAACACATGGACTTGTACGTGGCTGGGAGGAGGTGGCTGCGGACCATGTCGTCCTTAGTGACCCAGAGGACTCCAGACCGAATGCCTCAGCAAACCTACGCTGCATGGCCTCCCTGATCCTGCAAAGCCTGCGTAAGGATCCTCGTATTCGTGGTATCAAGGAGAAGGACCAATACTGGCTGGCAACCCTCCTTGATCCACGTTACAAGGGTAAGGTTGCGGACCTTATCTTGCCATCGCAGAGGGAGCAGAGGATGAAACATCTTCGGGAGGCCTTGCAGAAAGGTCTGTGCAACGCGTTCCCAGAGACTGGGAGGTTACAAACTCCTGTTTCTGGACAACGTGTTGCTGAGGCTTCGGTCAGTCAAAAAGGAGCGGTGGAGAAGGTGGCCGTCTGACCGATGCGTTCAGACAATTTTTTGGTCCGCAGCCCCAAGGTATGATCGGTTCCAGCAACCATCGCCAGCGTCTGTTTTACATGGTGCAGGAATACCTAGGGGCAAGATCAGACTTGGACTCGGTCGATCGACTGACCTTCATAAAAATGAATCAGTCTTGGATCACCACCAGCTACCAAGCACCTGATGCTGATGTAACCGAATAATTTTTTTTGAAATCTCAGATCCCTTCAAAGACTGCCTATGCTGATGCTGAGTGACTATCCCTGAGTAATTATCCTCTTCCTCCTCAATGATCACGCTGATAGCTTGTAAGAACATTTTTGGTTCTGGGCGCCACCACCAGTGCCTAAGGCACAATTTTTCAGCCCCTGTTTAACAGGGGCGTGTAATTACAATTTTTGATGCAATACTTTGCAGCAGGGCTCGTTCCTGCGTTCCAACTAGAGTGTCTGTGAGGGGTTGCAGTGTTGTGGCACCAGCACCAGTGCCTAAGGCCTAATTTTTCAGCCCCTGTTCAACAGGGGCATGTAATTACAATTCTTGATCTAATATTTCACAGCAGGGCCCATTTCTGCACCCACCAATAGCGAGTGAGGACTTACAGTGTTGTGGCACCAGCACCACCACCACCACCACCAAAGGCCCAATTTTTCTGCCCCTGTTCAACAGGGGCATGTAATTACTATTCTTGATCTAATATTTCACAGCAGGGCCCATTTCTGCACCCACTAAGAGCGAGTGAGAACTTACAGTGTTGTGGCACCAGCACCACCACCACCAAAGGCACAGTTTTTCTGCCCCTGTTCAACAGGGGCATGTAATTACAATTCTTGATCTAATATTTCACAGCAGGGCCCTGTGAGGGCTTACAGTGTTGTGGCCACAACAACACCTAAGGCCCACATTTCTGCTGAGTATATAGGGCAGGCCCCTACTTTCAAACATCTAACTTATAAACGACTCCTACTTGCAAACGGAAGGAGACAACAGGAAGTGAGATGAAATCTACCCCTAGGAAGGGAAATTCTCTCCTGTAAGAGTTAATATGGGAAAAACATTTTTCCTTTCCACTGATGCTTTCCAATCCTTGTTCCACAAAAAACCCCAAATTTTCAAAAAACATTTGTCATTGAGACAAAAAGTGAGGTGAAATCTTCTGAAGAGGAGGAAAGACAGCAAAACAAATGTCACAGGGGTGATAACCCTTCCCTATGTTTTCCAAAAAGCTTAAAGATTTTTTGGCTGGAGCTAAACACGTTAAAAATGTACCCGTTCAAAATTACAAACAGATTCTACTTAACAACAAACCTACAGTCCCTGTCTTGTTTGCACCGCCTGTATACTGCTGTTCAGAGTATATAGGGCCTGGTGGCCCCACACCTTTCCTTATTTTAATTTGGGTGCGGGGTTCCCCTTAATATCCATACAAGACCCAAAGGGCCTGGTAATGGACTGGGGGGTACCCATGCCGTTTGTCTCACTGATTTTCATCCATATTGCCAGGACCCGACATTACATTAAACCCACAAGCAGTTTTAAATGAGATTTTTTCCTTTAAAAATGACATTTGGTGCAGGGACTGTTCTAAACACGGGAAACACGCGCCACTTTACAGGCATACTATAGACACCCCCCAGGTACGATATTTAAAGGAATATTTCACTTTTTTTTTTTACTTTAACCACTTGCTTACCGGGCACTTAAACCCCCCTCCTATCCAGACCAATTTTCAGCTTTCAGCACTGACGCACTTTGAATGACAATTGCGCGGTCATACAACACTGTAACCAAATGAAATTTTTATCATTTTTTCCCCACAAATAGTGCTTTCTTTTGGTGGTATTTGATCACCTCTGCGGTTTTTATTTTTTGTTAAAAAAAATTAAAAAAGACCGAATTTAAAAAATAATTTTTTTTTTATATTTTGTTATAAAATTTTTTAAAAGGGTAATTTTTCTCCTTCATTGATGTACGCTGATGAGGCGGCACCAATGGGCACTGATAGGTGGCAGTGATGGGCACTGATGGGTGGCAGTGATGGGCACTGATTGGTGGCAATAATGGGCACTGATCTTGTACACTGCTAGGTGCCACTGATTGGCACCACTGGTGGGCATTGTTAGGTTGCAATGGTGGGCATTGATAGGTGGCACTTGTAGGCATTGATAGGTGGCACTTATGGGCTGTGATACGTGGCAATGGTGGGCACTGTAGGCACTGTGATGTGGCAATGTCAGGTGGCACTGGCAGGGGGTACTGGTAGCACAATTGAGGCACGTATGAGGCATTATTGCCTCCTCCTCTTCGGGACCGATGTCCCTTGCTGGTGAGCCAGTGATCGGCTTTTTTTTCTCCTCGCACTGTCAGCGCGAGGAAAAAAAAAAACGATTACCGAGCTTTTGTTTTGATCATGTGATCAGCTGTCATTGGCTGACAGCTGATCACATGGTAAGGGGCCGGGACCGGCCCCTTACTTGGATCGGTGATCACCCGAGTCTCAGTGACTCGGTGATCACAGCGCGCTCCACGCGCGCCCTGTAGGGCGCGCGCAGGGCACGTGCACAGGGGAGGCCGTCATATGATGGCCTCCCGGGAATGCAGGTCCGCGCTGTAGCCGTCATTCGGCTATAGCGGGGATATCAAGCGGTTAAGCATCATTAAAATCACTGCTCCCGAAAAAACGGCAGTTTTTAAAAGTTTTTTTTGCATTGATACATGTCCCCTGGGGTAGGACCCGGGTCCCCAAACCCTTTTTAGGACAATACCATGCAAATTAGCCTTTAAAATGAGCACTTTTGATTTCGAACGTTCGAGTCCCATAGACGTCAATGGGGTTCTAACGTTCGTGCGAATTTTCGGTCCGTTCGCAGGTTCTGGTGCGAACCGAACTGGGGGGTGTTCGGCTCATCCCTAGTAGGGACCACCTATCACTAAGATGGTCGAATAGGCAAGCAGAATAACCTCTGCAAGGTGTAGGAACTAAGCCCCTTAGGGCGATGCAACGGCAGATGGATCCTTCACTAGGGTATTATCTCCTCACGGTGTGATATTCCGGTCATCCAGGGAGAAATTCATAGGAGGAAGAAAAGGGCTCAAATACTGTGATACCATTTACCAATTATATTTATTATAAAAGAAAGCCAAATGGCTACTTACAGGATATAAAATACGTATGCACACCTGGGGCGTGATGGCATCAGCGCGTAGCACCGCCCGACATGTTTCGTCAGACGTTGCTATACAACTTGATCTGTCAAAGCAAGCTGAGAAATTACAGACTTACAGTAAAGGACCAGCATCTAAAAATTCAATATAATAATTTTTTGTTTTTGGGTTTAGATACGCTTTAAATAAACTACAGGTCAGTTTTTATCTTCAGTAGAAAAAATGGTTGTTTATCCTAGCTGCAAACAAAATGCATTATTCTGAAAATCAAATAAACCAAACTACACATCTTTGGTTTCAAAAGATTTTGTTAAAACAGAATAAAAAAAAATTGCACTGTTCCTTGTGAAATTATCTCTTGAAACTTGTTTTAACCAGTCTACTTCTTCTCTCTTCTCACAGCCATCATGATTTGTGGCAGATTTTTATTGTTAAGTGAGAAAGCTGTACCTCCTACTGAGACTGCAAGTAAACAAGATGATTGATAAATTGTTACGTTCATAGTGTCACTGAGTGATATAATCATGCCTTTTCTAAACATTTATTAGAGAGACAGCAATCCAGCTGGTTTTAACCATGTTTCATCCAGAACTGTGAACTGAAGCTGATTTGTCTTGTTGCTTTTTAAGTGTCGTTACAGTCATCATTTTAGGTGCCTCTTAGTGGAAGTAATCATAATAATAAGCAGTCAGAACAGATATCAAAGGTGGAAAACACAATAGCTGTAATAACAATATCAATGAAGTGAGAAAGGGAAATGATTGAGAAAGCAATTGCTGGTAAAACGGGCTGGAAATATGTCACATGCCACATTGCTGAAATCAGTAACTACTTCTTTATTCATATAACAGTAGAGTTGTTTAAGGATTATTTTGCTTTGTGTTTTATGTTTTTTGCATATCCTGCCAGCATATCATTTTCTGTACAGAACCTATGACTCGAGCTTCTACAAATCATTTAATTACTGATATTTTAGAAGCTATTCATACCAAACCTTGGGCTCTTTCTAAAGCTTTGTATATCTATATATGAATAGGACTACGTAAGAGGCTTCCCTATAAGTATAGAAATAAAACAAACTATATGCAAAGCTATTTTGCATGTGTTAGCAATAATTTAATAAGTTAGTATGATTAAAAGAAAAAAAATGGCAGTTAACATAGTGATTTATATAGTTTTGGTAAGCTACTCTAAAACTGAGAAGATATTGTTTAAATTAGTAATTTCAGTTTAAATATAGTATAGGTGGCTATAAAGTTCATGCCAGATGGTATCTAGTGCCACAGCATCTGTCAAAAATGTACCTGGGCACCTCGGCCCCCTGCTTCAGGAGTTGTGGCCAGATAGGCACATTGATGCATGTGTGGTGGATGTGCCCTAAGGTTCGTCGATTTTGGATGAGGGCCCACTCATTTATTTTCTTAGTCACGATGGTTAATATCACTAAGGATGCAAGTATTGCTCTACTAAATAAGCCTGATGAAAATGTCCCACAACATACGCAGACCTTAATTTACTTTATGTTCCTAGCAGTCAAAATGGCTAGTGTGACAGCGTGTAAAAGCCCTGTTATAGACGTAGCATTAATGAAACGTAAACTTACGTGTATCATGTTGAATGAAAATATTGTGAGTGTCCTACAAGATAAACAATCCATCTTTGATAAAATATGGTCCCCCTGGCTTGCTTATTTACAGGTCCCAGATATATGAAACTGACTTTATGGATGGTCGATGAAGGATCCCTGAACAGATTCTCCTCTTTTTTCCTTCTCCTCTTCTTACTTCTCCTCTCATTCCCCTGATTCTTATCTGCCTTGGCATTATGTTCCTACAGCCTTCTTTCTCTTTCCTAATTAAGTTACTTATGTTTACATCTGGGGGAATGGAGTCCCTCATCTGGGACCGTTAGGCTGTTTGGCAATGGGAAGTATTTTGGAAGTTATAACCACAGGATAAAGGCTTTATCATTTTGATTATTACAGTGATTACGCTTTAGTGAGGTCTCACTCTCAGGGTCCTTATGTTTTTTTGTTTTTTTTTTCATTCTGTTTAACTGGGCGGTAGTCTGGATGGCTACCTCCAAGCATTCACAATGTTCTTGATGATTTATATTCAGTTTATACCTAAATGCTTGTTTTCCCTTTTTACATGGGTTTGTGTCCATATGCTTACCCAAGGCCTTATGGAAGACCTAACCAGATGGCCCAGGTCTTCTCTTATTCCCTCCCCCCACCCATTTATGTACCAAACTTTGTTACATGTACAGAGCCTGCAAGGATTGTTCGCTACTCTGCTGAATGATTTTTTACTCTTTGCTCTTCTCAAAATATAACAAAAAGGTTGAAACATAAATATAGTGTAGGTTAAATCTAAATATATAAATAAATTTGCATCATGTTGGCAAATTCCAAAGAAGCTGGCAAATCGTTCATGTTTGTCATCTTACAAAGATTCTTGTAATAAAAGAGTTCTTAAAAGAGGACCTGAACTCAAAAAGTGGAAGGATGCCTAAAATCTGTCCTTTTTTTTCCCCATAAATAGAGCTTTCACTTGATGGCATTTGATCACCACTGCATTTTTTATTTTTTGCGCTTTAAACAAAAAAAGACCGATAATTTTGAGAAAGAAAAAATATTTTTTTTTTTTACTTTCTGCTATAAAACCCTTTGAATTAAAAAAATCTAATTTCTTCATAAATTTAGGCCAATATGTATTCTGCTACATATTTTTGGTAAAAAAATTCCAATAAGCGTATATTGATTGGTTTGCGCAAATTTTATAGTGTCTATAAACTATGGGATATTTGTATTTATTTATTTATGGTCTTTTTACTAGTAATGACTGTGATCAGTGACTTATAGCGGGACTGCAATATTGCGGCAGTCATTCTGACATTAACTGACACTTTTGCACTGTCACTTTACTAATGACACTGGCTGGGAAGGAGTTAACATCAGGGACGAGCAAAGGGTTAAAGCAGAGCTCCACCCAAAAGGAGAAGCTCCACTTTTCTGCCTCCTCCCCACTGCCACATTTGGCACCTTTTGGGGGTGAGGGGGGAGCGGGTACCTGGTTTCGAAAAGGGACCCGCTTCCACTTCCGGCTGAGTGCAAACTCAGCCGGAAGTTCGGCCCCCCTCCTCCTTCCCCCCGCAGCCAGCCCAATCAGAGTGCAGCAAGCTTCCCGCATGCACGGTAGGGAACCAGCTGTGAAGCCGCATGGCTTCAATGCTAGTTTCCTTAGTGGAGATGGCGGCGGAAGCACCCGATACCTGATTGAGATCTCAAGTGAAGACACCGCGGGATCCCTGGACAGGTAAGTGTCCTAATAATAAAAGTCAGCAGCTGCAGTATTTGAAGCTGCTGACTTTTACTTTTTTCTGCAGGAGTCTGGAGCTTATCGTTAACTGTTTGTCTAACTAGTGCTTTACCATACTGTGTTAGGTGCTTTTACTAGGGGAAGAGATGGAATTTATCCCCTTCTTTGCAGGGACACAGACTCCATCCCTTCCCTCTTGTCAGAACGGTAATGCATAATCACAGCAGAAGCGAGCCGACGGTGGCGCACATTCGCACCCCCTACCTGGAAGTGTCAGAACACGTATATATACGTAATCTGGGGCACAGGTGCCACCCTGTAGCAGTATAACAGTGTCAATATGCAGCACAGTTGCTTAGTTGCTTTTATTAAATAAACCCTTGATCCTATGCAAGTCAAAGCAGTATTCCTGAGTTGAAATATGCAGGCCAGTTACAAGAACAAAAGGTATCTTTAAAGGAAACATGTCACAAGAGAAAGGCTGCCATTGTTGACACATATTTTTGCAAATGCTACATATCTACATGATATGTATGTAAGTCAAGTTGCTTAGGGACATACAGTAATCACACATCTATGGGGCATAATAACTAGCTGAATAATGACATTTAGAAATGATAAAAAAGACAAAATGGTATCTTTGTAAAGGATGTGGGGGGAAATGGTGATTATTTTTCCCTATTCGGAGCACGGTACTTATCTGCAGTTGACACTGATGCCTTGATATGGGTCACCCTTTTTTTGACACAACTCTCAAAGAACCCCCTTAATGAGTTGTTAATAAGTTGTTAAGCTGGTATCACTATGGCATGGGGGTTTACGCTTGATACTACCTAGTGGGGATGAGCCGAACACCCCCGGTTCGGTTCGCACCAGAACCTGCGAACGGACCGAAAATTTGCACGAACTTTAGAACCCCATTGATGTCTATGGGACTCGAACGTTCGAAATCAAAAGTGCTAATTTTAAAGGCTAATTTGCATGGTATTGTCCTAAAAAAAGGGTTTGGGGACCCCTGGTCCTGCCCCAGGGGATATATAACAATGCAAAAAAAAAGTTTTAAAAACAGCCGTATTTTCGGGAGCAGTGATTTTAATGATGCTTAACCACTTAAGGACCGCCTCACGCCGATGTACGTCGGCAAGGCGGCACGGGCAGGCAAAATCACGTACATGTACGTGATTTGCCTCCCGCGGGTGGGGGGTCCGATCGGACCCCCCCCGGTGCCCGAGGCGGTCCCGTTTTGTTCCCCAGCGATCGGAGGGGAGGGGGAGGCCATCCGTTCGTTGCCCCCCCCTCGCGATCGCCGCCGGCCAATGGGAACATTCCTTTGCTGCTGTATGCTAAACAGGTAGTTTCCGTTCCCGCGCCGAGGAGAGAAGACATCTATGTGAGTGCACCAACACTACACACACAGTAGAACATGCCAGGCATACAAAACACCCCGATCCCCCCCCCCGATCGCCCCACGATCCCCCCCAATCACCCCCCCTTGTCACAAACTGACACCAAGCAGGTTTTTTTTTTTTGTTTTGTTTTTTTTTCTGATTACTGCTAGGTGTCAGTTTGTGACAGTTACAGTGTTAGCACAGTTACTGTTAGCCCCCTGTAGGTCTAGGGTACCCCCCTAACCCCCCCTAATAAAGTTTTAAGCCCTTGATCACCCCCCGTCACCAGTGTCACTAAGCGATCATTTTTCTGATCGCTGTATTAGTGTCGCTGGTGACGCTAGTTATGGACGTAAATATTTAGGTTTATAGCGATTTATAGCGACAGGGACCCCCATATACTATCTAATAAATGTTTTAACCCCTTGATTGCCCCCTAGTTAACCCTTTCACCACTGATCACCGTATAATCGTTACGGTTGACGCTGGTTAGTTCGTTTATTTTTTATAGTGTCAGGGCACCCGCCGTTTATTACCGAATAAAGGTTTAGCCCCCTAATTGCCCGGCGGTGATATGCGTCGCCCCAGGCAGCGTCAGATTAGCGCCAGTATTGCTAACACCCACGCACGCAGCATGCGCCTCCCTTAGTGGTATAGTATCTGATCGGATCAATATCTGATCCGATCAGATCTATACTAGCGTCCCCAGCAGTTTAGGGTTCCCAAAAACGCAGTGTTAGCGGGATCAGCCCAGATACCCGCTAGCACCTGCGTTTTGCCCCTCCGCCCAGCCCACCCAAGTGCAGTATCGATCTATCACTGTCACTTACAAAACACTAAACGCATAACTGCAGCGTTCGCAGAGTCAGGCCTGATCCCTGCGATCGCTAACAGTTTTTTTGGTAGCATTTTGGTGAACTGGCAAGCAAGCACCAGCCCCAGGCAGCGTCAGGTTAGCGCCAGTAGCGCTAACACCCACGCATGCACCGTACACCTCCCTTAGTGGTATAGTATCTGATCGGATCAATATCTGATCCGATCAGATCTATACTAGCATCCCCAGCAGTTTAGGGTTCCCAAAAACGCAGTATTAGTGTGATCAGCCCAGATACCTGCTAGCACCTGCGTTTTGCCCCTCCGCCCGGCCTGGCCCAGCCCACCCAAGTGCAGTATCGATCGATCACTGTCACTTACAAAACACTAAACGCATAACTGCAGCGTTCGCAGAGTCAGGCCTGATCCCTGCGAACGCTAACAGTTTTTTGGTAGTATTTTGGTGAACTGGCAAGCACCAGCCCCAGGCAGCGTCAGGTTAGCGCCAGTACCGCTAACACCCACACACGCAGCA
Source organism: Lithobates septentrionalis (assembly GCA_037952835.1). Lineage (NCBI taxonomy): Eukaryota > Metazoa > Chordata > Amphibia > Anura > Ranidae > Lithobates > Lithobates septentrionalis. Next base: position 2,519,712 of record JBBDGP010000609.1, on the reverse strand, counting down.
TACACCTCCCTTAGTGGTACAGTATCTGAACGGATCAATATCTGATCCGATCAGATCTATACTAGCGTCCCCAGCAGTTTAGGGTTCCCAAAAACGCAGTGTTAGCGGGATCAGCCTAGATACCTGCTAGCACCTGCATTTTGCCCCTCCGCCCAGCCCAGCCCACCCAAGTGCAGTATCGATCGATCACTGTCACTTACAAAACACTTAACGCATAACTGCAGCGTTCGCAGAGTCAGGCCTGATCCCTGCGATCGCTAACAGTTTTTTTGGTAGCTTTTTATTGAACTGGCAAGCACCAGCGGCCTAGTACACCCCGGTCGTAGTCAAACCAGCACTGCAGTAACACTTGGTGACGTGGCGAGTCCCATAAGTGCAGTTCAAGCTGGTGAGGTGGCAAGCACAAGTAGTGTCCCGCTGCCACCAAGAAGACAAACACAGGCCTGTCGTGCCCATAATGCCCTTCCTGCTGCATTCGCCAATCCCAATTGGGAACCCACCACTTCTGCAGCGCCCGTACTTCCCCCATTCACATCCCCAACCAAATGCAGTCGGCTGCATGAGAGGCATTTTTATGTCCTCCCGAGTACCCCTACCCAACGAACCCCCCCAAAAAAGATGTTGTGTCTGCAGCAAGTGCGTATATAGGCGTGACACCCGCTATTATTGTCCCTCCTGTCCTGACAATCCTGGTCTTTGCATTGGCGAATGTTTTGAACGCTACCATCCACTAGTTGAGTATTAGCGTAGGGTACAGCATTGCACAGACTAGGACACACTTTCACAGGGTCTCCCAAGATGCCATCGCATTTTGAGAGACCCAAACCTGGAACCGGTTACAGTTACAAAAGTTAGTTACAAAAATAGTGTAAAAAATAAATAAATATATAAAATAAAAAAAAATAGTGGTCGTTTTATTGTTCTCTCTCTCTCTCTCTATTCTCTCTCTATTGTTCCGCTCTTTTTTACTGTATTCTATTCTGCAATGTTTTATTGTTATTATGTTTTATCATGCTTGCTTTTCAGGTATGCAATTTTTTATACTTTACAGTTTACTGTACTTTATTGTTAACCATTTTTTTGTCTTCAGGTACGCCATTCACGACTTTGAGTGGTTATACCAGAATGATGCCTGCAGGTTTAGGTATCATCTTGGTATCATTCTTTTCAGCCAGCGGTCGGCTTTCATGTAAAAGCAATCCTAGCGGCTAATTAGCCTCTAGACTGCTTTTACAAGCCGTGGGAGGGAATGCCCCCCCCCCCACCGTCTTCCGTGTTTTTCTCTGGCTCTCCTGTCTCAACAGGGAACCTGAGAATGCAGCCGGTGATTCAGCCAGCTGACCATAGAGCTGATCAGAGACCAGAGTGGCTCCAAACATCTCTATGGCCTAAGAAACCGGAAGCTACGAGCATTTTATGACTTACGTCTTAATAGTAAAAGTATGTGGCGCTAATCTAAGTGTACCATTCACAATGATGGACAAAATTACAAAGTAGCCAAAAAACTGAGTACTACCTTATTAAACAATGCATATGTTGCCTATAAATAATAAAGCAACCCGTGCATACTTGGAAAGGGTGAATATAAACCAGTGTGTATGTTATATTCACATGAACAATATACTGCAGTAAACCCTCCTATCTTCTCTCGTGGAGGAGTAATAAAACTATACTAAAGTGTTGAATGCTAATGGTCATTCTAGATGGAATAATAAATAAATAATCCCATGTACATAATATTCCTAAGTGTAAAACAAAGTGACGATCATAGAAATTGTGGGATGAGGAGTCCGGTGCCCGCTAACCTGTTTATATCGGCGCCGTTGTCATGGCAACGATGTAAATAATGCTTAACTTCCGATCCTATGTGTATGTTTAAGACAAGCTTAATACAGTGGCTTGCAAAAGTATTCGCCCCCCTTGAACTTTTCAACCTTTTGCCACATTTCAGGCTTCAAACATAAAGATATACAATTTTAATTTTTTGTGAAGAATCACCAACAAGTGGGACACAATTGTGAAGTGGAACGAAATCTATTGGATATTTTAAACTTTTTTAGCAATTAAAAAACTGAAAGGTGGTGCGTGCAAAATTATTCGGCCCCTTTACTTTCAGTGCAGCAAACTCACTCCAGAAGTTCAGCGAGGATCTCTGAATGATCCAATGTTGTCCTAAATGACTGATGGTGATAAATAGAATCCACCTGTGTGTAATCAAGTCTCTTTATAAATGCACCTGCTCTGTGATAGTCTCAGGGTTCTGTTGAAAGCGCAGAGAGCATCATGAAGACCAAGGAACACACCAGGCAGGTCCGTAATACTGTTGTGGAGAAGTTTAAAGCTGGATTTGGATACAAAAAGATTTCCCAAGCTTTAAACATCCCAAGGAGCACTGTGCAAGCGATCATTTTGAAATGGAAGGAGTATCAGACCACTGCAAATCTACCAAGACCTGGCTATCCCTCTAAACTTTCAGCTCAGACAAGGAGAAGACTGATCAGAGATGCAGCCAAGAGGCCCATGATCACTCTGAATGAACTGCAGAGAACTACAGCTGAGGTGGGAGAGTCTGTCCATAGGACAACAATCAGTCGTGCACTGCACAAATCTGACCTTTATGGAAGAGTGGCAAGAAGAAAGCCATTTCTCAAAGATATCCATAAAAAGTCTCGTCTAAAGTTTGCCACAAGCCACCTGGGAGACACACCAAACATGTGGAAGAAGGTGCTCTGGTCCGATGAAACCAAAATCGAACTTTTTGGCCACAATGCAAAACGATATGTTTGGCGTAAAAGCAACACAGCTCATCACACTCAACACACCATCCCCACTGTCAAACATGGTGGTGGCAGCATCATGGTTTGGGCCTGCTTTTCTTCAGCAGGGACAGGGAAGATGGTTAAAATTGAGGGGAAGATGGATGCAGCCAAATACAGGACCATTCTGGATGAAAACCTGTTGGAGTCTGCAAAAGACCTAAAACTGGGACGGAGATTTATCTTCCAACAAGACAATGATCCCAAACATACAGCAAAATCTACAAAGGAATGGTTCACAAATAAACGTATCCAGGTGTTAGAATGGCCCAGTCAAAGTCCAGACCTGAATCCAATCGAGAATCTGTGGAAAGAGCTGAAAACTGCTGTTCACAAAAGCTCTCTATCCAACCTCACTGAGCTCGAGCTGTTTTGCAAGGAAGAATGGGCAAGAATTTCAGTCTCTCGATGTGCAAAACTGATAGAGACATACCCCAAGTGACTTGCAGCTGTTCTCGCAGCAAAAGGTGGCTCTACAAAGTATTAACACAAGGGGGCCGAATAATTTTGCACGCCCCACTTTTCATTTTTTTATTAGTTAAAAAAGTTTCAAAAATCCAAAAGATTTCGTTCCACTTCACAATTGTGTCCCACTTGTTGGTGATTCTTCACAAAAAATTAAAATTTTGTATCTTTATGTTTGAAGCCTAAGGTTGGACCTCACTTTTTGTCACAAAGTTTTGAAAATTGAAAAAAGAAAAAAAAAATGTTTTTTCTTGTCTTTCTTCATTTTCAAAAACAAATGAGAGCTGCAAAATACTCACCATGCCTCTCAGCAAATAGCTTGGGGTGTCTACTTTCCAAAATGGGGTCATTTGGGGGGGGGGTTTGTGCCACCTGGGCATTCCATGGCCTCCGAAACTGTGATAGGCAGTGAAGAGTGAAATCAAAAATTTTCACCCTTAGAAATCCTGAAGGCGGTGATTGGATTTCGGGGCCCCGTACGCGGTTAGGCTCCCAAAAAGTCCCACACATGTGGTATCCCCATACTCAGGAGAAGCAGCTAAATGTATTTTGGGGTGCAATTCCACATATGCCCATGGCCTGTGTGAGCAATATATCATTTAGTGACAACTTTATGCAAAAAAATAAAAAAAGTGTCACTTTCCCGCAACTTGTGTCAAAATATAAAATATTCCATGGACTCAATATGCCTCTCAGCAAATAGCTTGGGGTGTCTACTTTCCAAAATGGGGTCATTTTGGGGGGTTTCGTGCCACCTGGGCATTCCATGGCCTCCGAAACTGTGATAGGCAGTGAAGAGTGAAATCAAAAATTTACACCCTTAGAAATCCTGAAGGCGGTGATTGGTTTTTGGGGCCCCGTACGCGGCTAGGCTCCAAAAAAGTCCCACACATGTGGTATCCCCATACTCAGGAGAAGCAGCTGAATGTATTTTGGGGTGCAATTCCACATAGGCCCATGGCCTGTGTGAGCAATATATCATTTAGTGACAACTTTTTGTAAATATTTTTTTTTTTTGTCATTATTCAATCACTTGGGACAAAAAAAATAAATATTCAATGGGTTCAACATGCCTCTCAGCAATTTCCTTGGGGTGTCTACTTTCCAAAATGGGGTCATTTGGGGGGGTTTTGTACTGCCCTGCCATTTTAGCACCTCAAGAAATGACATAGGCAGTCATAAACTAAAAGCTGTATAAATTACAGAAAATGTACCCTAGTTTGTAAACGCTATAACTTTTGCGCAAACCAACAAATATACGCTTATTGACATTTTTTTTACCAAAGACATGTGGCCGAATACATTTTGGCCTAAATGTATGACTAAAATTTAGTTTATTGGATTTTTTTTATAACAAAAAGTAGAAAATATCATTTTTTTTCAAATTTTTCGGTCTTTTTCCGTTTATAGCGCAAAAAATAAAAACCACAGAGGTGATCAAATACCATCAAAAAAAAGCTCTATTTGTGGGAAGAAAAGGACGCAAATTTCGTTTGGGTACAGCATTGCATGACCGCGCAATTAGCAGTTAAAGCGACGCAGTGCCAAATTGGAAAAAGACCTCTGGTCCTTAGGCAGCATAATGGTCCGGGGCTCAAGTGGTTAAAGTAAAAAAAAAAAGTGAAATATTCCTTTAAATATCATACCTGGGGGTGTCTATAGTATGCCTGTAAAGTGGCGCGGGTCTCCCTTGCTTAAAACAGTCCCTGCACAAAATGATATTTTTAAAGGAATAAAAATCATTTAAAACTGCTTGCGGCTTTAAGGTAATGTCGGGTCCTGGCAATATGAATGAAAATCAGTGAGACAAATGGCATGGGTACCCCCCAGTCCATTACCAGGCCCTTTGGGTCTTGTATGGATATTAAGGGGAACCCCGCACTCAAATTAAAAAAAGGAAAGGTGTGGGGCCACCAGGCCCTATATACTCTGAACAGCAGTATACAGGCAGTGCAAACAAGACAGGGACTGTAGGTTTGTTGTTAAGTAGAATCTGTTTGTAATTTTGAACTGGTAAATTTTTAACGTGTTTAGCTCCAGCAAAAAAATCTATTTTAAGCTTTTTGGAAAACATAGGGAAGGGTTATCACCCCTGTGATATTTGTTTTGCTGTCTGTGCTCCTCTTCAGAAGATTTCACCTCACTTTTTGTCCCAATGACACATGTTTTTTTGAAAATTTGGGGTTTTTAGTGAAACAAGGATTGGTGATAAAGCATCAGTAGAAAGGAGAAACGTTTTTCCCCAATTTCCCTTCCTAGGGGAAGATTTTATCTCACTTCCTGCTGTCTCCTTCCGTTTGCAAGTAGGAGTCGTTTGTAAGTTGGAGGTTTGAAAGTAGGGGCCTGCCCTATATACTCTGCAGAAATGTGGGCCTTGGGTGTTGGTGTTGCCACAACACCGTAAGCCCTCACAGGGCCCTGCTGTGATGCTCCTGTTGAACAGGGACAGAAAAATTGGGCCTTTGGTGGTGGTGGTGGTGGTGGTGCTGGTGCCACAACACTGTAAGTCCTCACAGTTACTCTTTGTGGGTGCAGAAACGGGCCCTGCTGTGAAATATTAGTTTAAGAATTCTAATTACATGTCCCTGTTGAACAGGGGCAGAAAAAATGGGCCTTAGGCACTGGTGCTGGTGCCACAACACTGCAACCCCTCACAGATACTCTAGTTGTAGCGCAGGAAAGAGCCCTGCTGCAAAGAATTGCATCAAAAATTGTAATTACACGCCCCACATGGACTTAAAATTGGGCCTTAGGCACTGGTGCTGGTGCCACAACACTGCAACCCCTCACAAATACTCTAGTTGGAGCACAGGAACTAGCCCTGCTGCAAAGAATTGCATCAAAAATTGTAATTACACGCCCCTGTTGTCAGGTCACCTAGGACCAGGTGACAGATGCACTCTGTAGGAGTCAGAAGTGCACTGCTAAGGTAGTGGACCCTAGGACTGACTGCTGCAGATTGAACCCTGGAAGGTTCAGGAAGCAGGTCTACAGGATAACTAACATGGATCCCAGTGGGAGCTAGAGCATAGATTCCCCAGGGCGCGGAGTCTAAGAGCCAGCGGGTGTTCAACAGAGCCTCTAGTGGTGAGGATGGACTGCGCTGCAGTCTGGCTCCTGGTCACTGCCCCCAGGGTCTCACAGCTCATGCTCACAGTAGACTACAGGAGAAGAGGAAGGAGGCAGCAGGCTGGAACGACAGGGAAGTAAGGTGTAAGCCAAAGGTCAGGGCGACTAGTAGACAAGGATAAACATAACACGCCAAAGGTCAGGGCAACAAGCAGACAGGGAGAGTCGAGAACAGGCCAAAGTCGGTAACAGGAATCAGACGTAGCAAACACAGCAAGTACACACGGAGGCTAACACACAATGGTTGATCAGCACTGCTGGCTTGCAGTGCACAGGTTAATATAGGGTTCTCTGATAGGGCCTGGGGTGGGGCCATGCTTAGAGGAGAGGTTATAAAACCAGTCAGGTGAGAGGTAGCTGGTCTTTAGAGATGAACACATGGAGACAGGTAAGCTGACAGAGAAAACTCTATTACATAACCATGACACCTGTTTAACAGGGGCTGAAAAATTGGGCCTTAGGCACTGGTGGCGGCGCCCAGAACCAAAAATGTTCTTACAAGCTATCAGCATGATCATTGAGGAGGAAGAGGATAATTACTCGGCATAACAGGATAATCATTCAGCATCAGCATAAGCAGTATTTGAAGGGATCTGACATTTCAAAAAAAATTATTCGGTTACATCAGCATCAGGTTCTTGGTAGCTGGTGGTGATCCAAGACTGATTCATTTTCATGAAGGTCAGTCGATTGACCGAGTCGGTGGACAGACGCAACCTGATCCATCCTCAAGACCCAGTAACCCAGAGGATTTTCGGTGGGAAAGGTGTCCAAGTCTGATCTTGCCCCTAGGTATTCCTGCACCATGTAAAACAGACGCTGGCGATGGTTGCTGGAACCAATCATACCTTGGGGCTGCGGACCAAAAAATTGTCTGAACGCATCGGTCAGACGGCCACTTTGTCCACCGCTCCTTCTTTGACTGACCGAAGCCTCAGCAACACGTTGTCCAGGAACAGGAGTTTGTAACCTCCCAGTCTTTGGGAACGCGTTGCACAGACCTTTCTGCAAGGCCTCCTGAAGATGTTTCATCCTCTGCTCCCTGTGCAATGGCAATATAAGGTCTGCAACCTTACCCTTGTAACGTGGATCAAGGAGGGTTGCCAGCCAGTATTGATCACTCTCCTTGATACCACGAATACGAGGATCCTTCCGCAGGCTTTGCAGGATCAGGGAGGCCATGCAGCATAGGTTTGCAGATGCATTCGGTCTGGAGTCCTCTGGGTCACTAAGGACGACATGATCCTCCCATCCACGTACAAGTCCATGTGTTTCTTGGGACTGTAAATGATCCCTTAAAGACTGCTGTGAAGCTGAGTGCCAGGCTCCACCTCCATGCTGACACAATCCTCCTCCTCTTCCTGTGTGATCGGCGGGCACGCAGGAACACTGTCTGGATAAAGGGGGCCTTGAGAGCTAAGGAAGTCCTCCTCTTCCTGCCTCTGTTCTGCCTCAAGTGCCCTGTCCATTATTCCACACAACGTGTGCTTCAACAGGTGGACAAGGGGGACAGTGTCACTGCTCATCACTGCACTGTCACTGCTCACCATCCTTGTGGCCTCCTCAAATGGTGACAGGACAGTGCATGCATCCCTGGTCATGGCCCACTGGCGTGGGGAAAAAAAACAAGCTCCCCTGACCCTGTCCTGGTGCCATAGTCGCACAGGTACTCATTGATGGTCCTCTGCTGCGTGTGCAGCTGCTGAAGCATGGCCAACGTTGAGTTCCACCTGGTGGGCATGTCACAGATTAGGAGGTTCTTGGGCAGGTTAAATTCCTTTTGGAGGTCTGCCAGCCGGGCACTGGCATTATATGACCGGCGGAAATGCACACAGACTTTCCTGGCGTGCCTTAGGACATCCTGTAAGCCCGGGTACCTGCCCAAGAACTGCTGCACCACCAACTTAAGGACGTGAGCGAAACAGGGCAGATGGGTCATTTGTCCCTGTCGGAGGGCGGAGAGGAGGTTGGTGCCATTGTTGCAAACCACCATTCCTGCCTTAAGTTGGCGTGGCATCAACCACATCTGAACCTGCCCCTGCAGAGCTGACAGAACCTCTGCCCCAGTGTGGCTCCTGTCCCCCAAGCACACCAGCTCAAGCACTGCATGGCATCTTTTGGCATGCGTACTTGCGTAGCCCCTTGAACGCCTACGAAGCACCACTGGTTCTGAGGACAAAGCACAGGAAGAGGCTATGGAGGAAGAAGAAGAGAAGGGGGTGGAGGAGAGAGGTGTGTCAGAATCACCAGTAGTGGCATTTTGGAGGCATGGTGGCGGAACAACCTCCAACACTACTGCACCTTGTCCTGCATCCTTCCCAGCTGCCAGCAGAGTCACCCAATGCGCCGTGAAACTTAGGTAACGTCCCTGTCCATGCCTGCTGGACCATGAGTTAGCGGTAATATGCACCTTACCGCTGACCGCCCTGTCCAGCGAGGTCAAGACATTGCCTTCCACATGCCGGTAGAAAGCTGGAATCGCCTTCCGTGAGAAAAAGTGGCGTTTGTGAACCTGCCACCGAGGAACTGCACATTCCACAAACTCACAGAAGGGGGCAGAGTTTACCAACTGAAAAGGTAGCAGTTGAAGTGCTAGCAATTTTGCCAAGCTAGCATTCAACCGCTGGGCATGTGTATGGCTGGGAGCGAACTTCTTTCTGCGGTGCAGGAGCTGGGGCAGGGAAATTTTCCTGGTACAATCTGACGTCGGTGTACCGATAGCAGATTGCCCACAAGTACTTGGCTGTGACACACCTAATTCTACACCTTCATTCCTCTCAGTGCAGGTCTCAGAGAGGACTGAAGGTATAGTGGGGTTGGAGATCCCAGCTGATGAGGAGCAAGGAGAGGTCCTCTTTGTTCTTTGGTATGGGTCTTTTAGGTACGCTTGCCAACGAACTGCATGGCAGGTCAACATATGTCTGGTCAAGCATGGGGTGCCCAAGCGGGAGATGTTTTGGCCACGCGAGATACACTTGAGACATATGTTGCAAATAGCAGCGGTGCGATCTGATGCACTCGTCTCAAAAAAGGCCCACACCAAAGAACTTTTGGAATAACACGCAGAGACAGACAGAAGCGCCCTGCACATGCGGAGCTCTGAGGTGTGATGCAGTCAGTGTGCTGCCCTTAAGCTGGCCCCTGGAGGGCATCCTGCCTTGTTGGTGATGTGCCTCCTCCTCCTCCTCCTCTCTCCTATCAGGCACCCACGTTGAGTCAGTGACCTCATCATCCTCTCCCTCCTCATCACTGGAGCAAACCTGGCAGTATGCTGCAGCAGGGGGAACATGACTGCCAGATTGCTGTCCTTCTTGGGCACCCCCTCTGTCCGTGCTCACGTTACTGCCTTCATCTAGCTCAGTATCATCATCAGAGCCTTAAAAATGGTGGGCATCCTCCTGGAGCATGTACCCAACATTGTGGTCAAGCAGTTCGAGGGACTCCTCAGGAGGACATGGTGGGGCTAGGGAAGGAGTCACTGATGCCATTGAGCCGAGGGAAGAGGCCGTGTTTGCAGCTGCTTTGCCAGACAAAGTACCCTGAGCCTGGGTAAGAGAGGATGAGGAGGATGAGGATGGCTTGGTCATCCACTCGACCAAGTCTTCCGCATGTTGCCGCTCAACGCGGCCAGCTGCCAAAAAAAAGGCCAAGCGTGTCCCATGGCCACGTGCTGATGAGGATGCACCGTGTCCATGACCAGCACCGTTGCCTCTAGACACAGAGCCTGCTTGCCCTCTTTTATTGGCTTGTGACTGTCTGCAACAAATTTTATTATGGTGATATTCACCTAAATGGTTGATTTAAAAAACAATTATGTTACTTTCCATTAAAGTTGATATAATCATATCCTCTAACAATATGTTATTCTAAGGAAATGATACCTTAACTAAAACCATACTGACACATTAACAATGTTACAGGTGACTGACATTCACACAAACAATACTCACATATAACAATCAACAAAAAACATATATTGCAGGTGCCTGGAGTAGTCCAGTTCAATTACTGCCTTCCGCTCCCATGAAGATAAATGCATATTACGGCTATCTATCTATTCAGCTTTAAAAGATGATTTGAATTTAGAGTAATCCCTTGTACACTCTCATATATATCTTTTCTGCTCACGGATCAGCTTAAAGAGGACTCCCTAACTATACTTTGAGGACTCAGTACAAACTAAGGCATTTCAGCTTCACTTTTGCTTTTTTTGCTTTTTTACCGCCCCAATTACCGCCCCCCGCTTCCATGACTAAACCCTGGCCATCTTAGCGAACATAAAATATATCATATCCCCGGGGATCACTTCTGCTCCGCACTCGCGTAATTGATTATACATTTGGACTTGATCCATAAACAATTTATTTATAAATAAATAACATAGAGGCAATTAGCCTACTGGGATTGCCGAACAGGAGTGGACTACTCCAGGCGCCTGCAATATATGTTTTTTGTTGATTGTTATATGTGAGTATTGTTTGTCTGAATGTCAGTCACCTGTAACATTGTTAATGTGTCAGTATGGTTTTACTTAAGGTATCATTTCCTTAGAATAACATATTGTTAGAGGATATGATTATATCAACTTTAATGGAAAGTAACATAATTGTTTTTTAAATCAACGATTTAGGTGAATATCACCATAATAAAATTTGATACAAAACTTTTTATACAACTGTGTAGAGTGCCCTTTCTGACCAGAAGTAGCTGTATATTCTATCCCTGGGATGCCTATCTTATAGACCACCCTAGGGATAAAATCTTCTTTATACATGTATATGCAATTGGCTATGGCCAGAACCTCTTATTTGGAGGAGAGGCAGTGAACACTTTGTGTTATTACTAATAGAGAGTGAATGATTTTATGGTCACCTTAGCAGCTTTGCAGTTTCTAGCTTGTGACTGTCTGCCTCTCCTTGTTGGCCTTCCAGACATACTATTGGCCTGCAGTGAGCTGCACAAAACTGGGACATATATGTATATGTGTATATATATGTATATATGTATATGTGTGTGTATATATATATATATATATATATATATATATATATATATATATATATATATATATATATACTGATTATACTGCAGCTAGCAGAATCAACTGCCTGCCTGTAGTATTATTAGTATGATAACCCCTGCACTTGTTTTCAGGTAGCTATACTGTAGGTGGAACAGTACAGTAACTGGAAATACGTCAAGAGCCTACACAAGCACCTGGCTGCAGGTAGCTATACTGTAGGTGAGATTGTGCGGAGTACACAGTACAGTAACTGGAAATACTTCAATGAGCCTACACAAGCACCTGGCTGCAGGTAGGTTTACTGTAGGTGAGACTGTGCAGAGTACACAGTACAGTAGCTGGAAATACTTCAATGAGCCTACACAAGCACCTGGCTGCAGGTTGCTATACTGTAGGTGAAACCGTGCAGGGTACACAGTACAGTAGCTGGAAATACTTCAATGAGCCTACACAAGCACCTGGCTGCAGGTAGCTATACTGTAGGTGAGACTGTGCGGGGAACACAGTACAGTAGCTGGAAATACTTCAATGAGCCTACACAAGCACCTGGCTGCAGGTTGCTATACTGTAGGTTAGACTGTGCAGGGTACACAGTACAGTAGCTGGAAATACTTCAATGAGCCTACACAAGCACCTGGCTGCAGGTTGCTATACTGTAGGTGAGACTGTGCAGGGTACACAGTACAGTAGCTGGAAATACTTCAATAAGCTTACACAAGCACCTGGCTGCAGGTAGCTATACTGTAGGTGAGACTGTGCAGGGTACACAGTACAGTAGCTGGAAATACTTCAATGAGCTTACACAAGCACCTGGCTGCAGGTTGCTAAACTGTAGGTGAGACTGTGCAGGGTACACAGTACAGTAGCTGGAAATACTTCAATGAGCCTACACAAGTACCTGGATGCAGGTAGCTATACTGTAGGTGAGACTGTGCGGGGTACAGAGTACAGTAACTGGAAATACTTCAATGAGCCTACACAAGCACCTGGCTGCAGGTAGCTTTACTGTAGGTGAGACTGTGCAGGGTGCACAGTACAGTAGCTGGAAATACTGTAAAAAAAAAAACACCTACCTGCCTGCCAGTATATTAAGAAGAGAAGAACAGGATCTAGCTAAACTGAATACAGTGTATATATATATATATATATATATATATATATATATATATACATATACCCATATACAACACCTGGGATGCATATATATACACAATACACTGTAACTGCAGCTAACTGACTCGACCTGCCTACTCTATCTAACTTAAATCAAATGACACTGTCTGTCTCTCTATCTGAACGCCGGAACACACTACACAGGGCCGCCGTGCAGGCGGCCTTATATAGTGTGGGCCGTGTACTAAACCTCCCTGAGCCATAATTGGCCAAAGCCTCCTTGGCTTTGGCCAATTACGGCTCTCTGTTCAGACGGCGCTGTGATTGGCCAAGCATGCGGGTCATAGTGCATGCTTGGCCAATCATCAGCCAGCAACGCACTGGAATGCCACAGTGAATTATGGGCCGTGACGTGCCACTCGAATTTGGTGCGAATGGCCCATATCGTTTGTAATTCGGCGAATGACCGAACACGAAGCTCATCCCTACTACCTAGCTTTGATGATACCAGCCCACATAACTGGTATACACTTGGTGAAATAACTATTTTTTTCAACAATAAAAATGTTAAAAAAAAAAAAAAAACAGATTCAGCATTTTAGAGAGTGATGGCAGCAAATTCATTAGCCTCACAATAAGCAAAGCAACTGCTATAATTTAACCATTTGTTGAGAGTCGCTTTAACATAAGTGAATCTGTTACTTTATCCTGTACGAACAAAACACAGGTTCAGTTTTAGTTCGCTGAAAATTCCATAAATATACAGTTTGAATGTTTGAAAATGCTGAACTTCTCCTGAATTAAAGTGATTGTAAAATATATATTTTTAAATAACTAATATGTCACACCTGCTCTATGCAATGATTTTGCACAAAGCTGCTCTGATCATTTATCTGGGGTCCCCTACCGGCGCTCCTGGCTCCTTCCTCCTTTCAAGTGCCCCCATAGCAAGCCTTGAGGAAACTAAATAAACTTGACCCAAGTGGAGAGATCATTGACCTCAACATGGATGTATTGTTCAAGACTGCCAAAATGAATCCTATGAGATGTTACTTAGGCGATAATAACTACCAGGGTACCCTGAAATTCAATTATATGAAAGAAAAAGGCTAGTTTGGACCCCAGCAATCACATCATATCTCATCTGAGTATGTAGAAATGTTCCAGCTAAGGAGGGGGACTGCCTTTGACCTTATGACTACTGCTGCCATCTCACTCAAAGGCGATAAAAGCAGATGCTGTTTACATCATGACATGTGTACATCAAATAGTAACTGAATTTGGAGCCTATTTAGACTGTCACACAAAAGCCTTAATATGTACAGCCATGTGTAAAATTAGGCACACTCTGACTAAATTGTAGATTTTTTCTACGAAAAGTGCCTGCAGATAAAGGCAACATAATTGAATAAGTACACAAAAATTTTTTTGCTGTTTTAATAATTTATTCCAATAAATAAAAATAGATGTACTGTGGAAAAAATAAGTACACCCATTGAATTGAAAGCTGGCATTGCCCTTGTTTTAGAAAATATTTCTTGAAGTAGTATAACTTTTTCACACGTCTCCAACATTGACTCAGTGAAGTTTTTGACCACTTCTTCATGAAATTTGCTTCAGTTGCAAGATCTTTGTGGGCTTCCTTGCATAAAATCCCTGTTTAATTTTTGATTAGGGCAGTCCATCCCCTTCTATTTCTGCTTAGTTGATTTGCTAGTGTGCTTAGGATCATCATTGTGTTAAATGACCTATTTCCAGTTTTTGTCTTCAACTTTTGGATAGATAGCCCGACATTGTCCTACCCTGGCCCTGAAGCAGCAAATCAGCAAAGTAGCTCCAAAATATAACATTTCCACCATCATGCTTCACAGCTGTTATAGAGTTTTCATGAAATACCACATTTGATTTGCAGGAAACATAACTACTGTTACTGTGACCAAACACCTCTATCTTTAGTTATTCAGTCTTCTGCACATTGTTCCAGAAGGCCTTGTCTTTGCCTATATGCTCAATGGCGAACTGTCCCATTTCTCAATCCCAACCACGACACTACCTGCCTGGAGTTTGCATGTTCTCCCTGTGCCTGCGTGGGTTTCCTCCGGGTACACCGCTTTCCTCCCACACTCCAAAGACATGCTGGTAGGTTAATCGGATCCTGTCTAAATTGTCCCTGGTATGTATGAATGTGAGTTAGGGATCCTTAGATTGTAAGCTCCTTGAGGGTAGGGACTGATGTGAATGTACAATGTATATGTAAAGCACTGCGTAAATTGATGGCGCTATATAAGTACCTGAAATAAATAAATAATCCTGTATTTTTAAACAGCAAAAGCTATTTCTTAACCAAATTCTGTTTGAAGATGCATGCGCTTTGACTGTTGCTAGAGTTACCAGAACACCCCACAATGAAATTTTGGGCTTCTTAGGGACTTTTTTTAAAAATACAACCATCAACTTTTGGGTTGAATTTTCTGGGCTGGCCAGTCATGGACACTATAGCATTAGCGATGAGACAAACTGCCCTGGGTTCCATTCGAGCAGGGATCGATGAACTTCAAAGACGTTCGGATGCCAAACCTCACTAACTTAGAAGCCTAATCTGTCAAAAATATTCACATTTTCTGGGCTAAAAGGCAGTGTGGTGTAAAAAATAAATAGATTTCAGAGATTTATCAGGGACAGTTATGCCCTGTACACACGGTCGGACTTTGTTCGGACATTCCGACAACAAAATCCTAGGATTTTTTCCGACGGATGTTGGCTCAAACTTGTCTTGCATACACACGGTCACACAAAGTTGTCAGAAAATCCGATCGTTCTAAACGCAGTGACGTAAAACACGTACGTCGGGACTATAAACGGGGCAGTGGCCAATAGCTTTCATCCCTTTATTTATTCTGAGCATGCGTGGCACTTTGTCCGTCGGATTTGTGTACACACGATCGGAATTTCCGACAACGGATTTTGTTGTCGGAAAATTTTATATCCTGCTCTCAAACTTTGTGGGTCGGAAAATCCAATGGAAAATGTGTGATGGAGCCTACACACGGTCGGAATTTCCGACAACAAGGTCCTATCACACATTTTCCATCGGAAAATCCGACCGTGTGTACGGGGCATTAGACGCTGAAAAAACATATCTCTATTTGTACATGCAGTCACAGACACACTCACAGAAGTTATTTGGAAGTAACAGCAGATTAGGGAGAGATTTTTAGGTTTGGTTAACACTGTTGTGACCCCAAAGTCGTGTGACTTGCTTGCAACTTTTTTGATTTACAATTGCAGCCTATAGCAAAGTAGTGCAGGACACTGTGACTTGAGTTGCATTGATTAAGATGGTGCCCATTGAAATGAATGTCAAGAAACAGTGGGCAGAGAATCTGAGGCAACTTTCGACTTTCATGCTATGGTAAGGACTCACAATTTTTTTTTTTTTAAGTATAAATTTAATAAGACATAACATGGTTAAAATGACCCTTCGGGGGGGGGGGGGGGATTACAAATAATGAAATTGGTAGCTCTGAAAGGAACTGGAAAGAAATAAAGTGTATCCATCCAAGGTGAGGATTAGATATTCGTCCCTTGCCAGTTCAACCTCTACATGTTTCGCAGTCGAACCGCTTCTTCGGGAGTGTAATTCAGAGTTTATCTTTATATAGAAATAGAAATATACATAAACAATCTTAACACAGTGAAACCAAATAAACATATTGGGCTTGCAAGATTTGGCAAAGAAATGAACCACCTGTTGACTGCCATAGGGTGAGACATCCCATAGACCATGCAACGCACAACTAAAATACCTATATGCATATATGCAATGTTCACCACTTGCAATGTATCACCAAGAGGAGTGGACAATTCGAACTTACCAAAAAACGCTGACACGGACCAACCAGCAGCCTCCGTGCCTCAAAGAGCAGTTTCCTGGGCGAGTGTAGGAACCAGATGAAGGTATACAGGATAAAAAAAGCTGTCAAAAATGAAAAAATAAATATATATAACTAGTAAAGCAGGTCATCAAAATGATTACTAAAAAAGTGTACATACACGATGCAAGAGAAGACCTGCACCTCATATGTATACAGATAGACCAAGTAAAAACAGAAAAAAGAAAAAAAATATGTACATATATAATGATACGCACCAATCAGATACTTTATAGGCTTAGGTAAATGATGGCAAGACTTGAGGGGGTGGTGATCTCAACAGGTGGAGCTCCAAAAATTGAGAGTTAAAGAGAAAGGCTGTATGGAATCTACATAAGCAGGAAAGAAAGATAAATATCGCCCATGTGTTAGAATGTGCATGAACGGAAGTAATATCATTGGGGTATATAATCAGACTAACCGATGATCAACTCACCCAGTTAGTGTTGCCGATGGTGTGGAAGACAAATCCATCCATTAGACACAAGAGCCCTGAGCAGCCAATCCGATCTGGTGCATGTGGGGTCAGTTACAGATGGTCAAACAGATCAATAACCAGGGACCTCTGGAAGATAATAATATAGAAGGGAGTCATACATGATAGAAAAGGGTACATCCAGGCACGAACTGCGAACAGTTCGCAGGTTGCCTGTGACCTGAAGAAAAACACCCACCTTAGTGCTTGCTCCACAGAGATAACACCACCAACATCAGCGCCATCACATAACAAAATAATGGGAAAGACTCCCATTATTTATACCTGCTTCCTATTCGAGATTCTGTCATCAGCACAGCGTGCTAGCGCCGGCCGATGACATCATCGGACACGATCCTGGACTATGCATGCACCTAACTGGCGCATGCGCAGTACCACAAAAAATGGCACATACACACAGAGAAACATTTCTCTGAGAAGTAATTAGTGGTGGGACCTCTGCGCTACTAAATGAATGTGCTAAGAAAATTCAATGTGTATAAAATTAAGAAAGTGATGCTGCAAAATCAATAGTGCACACTGTATCACCATAGAGTATATGTTGTGAATAGGATTTCGCGCAAACACATATAAATCAATAATAGTTACATAAGTGTTATCTGGTGTGTCACGTGAATTGTTTGTAAGAAATGATTTTTTAATGGTTGTACACAATTCACGTGACACACCAGATAACACTTATGTAACTATTATTGATTTATATGTGTTTGCGCGAAATCCTATTCACAACATTTCTCTGGGAAGGCCGTTCGCCCCCGTCCTAACAAAGACTGGTGCCCACTGGCTCCATCTAGTGGATGGACAGGAACTGTCATAGGACAGGAGATCACACACTCGCCACAAAACCAGACACCCAGAGGCAGAGGACAGCGCTACAGGGAAGCAAGCAGCCCAATCCAAGTGAACAAGACAAATGGAAAGCACAGTAGACAAAACATTATTCGTATAGAACTATACTGAAACAATTTATGTAATTGTTTAAAATAGGAGATTAAATAGTGCCAATAAATATTCTAGGACGCAAAGGCAAAGAATATTAGTCGAGCCTCAGAAGAGACTATGAGTAACCAACCAATGTCATAAATGCCACTCCATAGTGGCCAGAACATGGTCTTGAATAGGGGAAGGAAAAAAGGGGAAGGAAAGAAAGAAACAGGATATATGGGGACAACCCAAACAAGGGACTAAATCCTTTCATAATGACATCAGAACTACAGAAAAGGTTTGTATGAATTCATCTCATTGATTCCAGGGGGGATTTGTGGCTGACAATCGCTCTATCCACAAGGTTTCAGATCTCAAAATCGCATTATCCCGATCACCATTCTACTACAATGGCAGGTCCCCCAAGTGGATCGGGGAGACCGATCAAAAGTATTTTGGTAATGACTGGATGTTAAGATATTACGTAGGGATACCGCTCGTCTGAACACCAATTCAGGGGTTGGACGTATGTACTTAGACAAGATGTCATCTTCGGCCAGTAGATGCCAATAGCGGGAGATGGATGCCAGTAGAGAGGATTCATCGGCAGAATAGTGTGTAACAAATTTAACCGTATGGAAAGTAGTCTTGGATAAGGTTTTATAGAGTTCAAGCCTGAGTCTTAGTCTAGCTTTATCTAGAGTATCCTCTGGCTAATAGCCTATTTTTTAAAAGCTCTGCTTGATTAAAAAAAATCTTCATCTAAAGAACAATTTCTACGCAAACGTAGATATTGAGCGTAGGGTATACTACAAATAAGGGGAGACAGGTGCAGGCTAAAGGCATGTAATATCGTATTGCCAGAGCTAGGCTTACGATAAAGATCAGTCACTAAATCACCATCATCACCATTATGTCTTAATAAATGTATACTTTTTTATACCATGAAAGTCCAAAGTTGCCTCATATTCTCTTGCCCACTGTTTCTTGAATTGATAGAACAACGGTACACTGTTTTATATATACTTGATCAGTAGTGATAATTTATATTGAAATTAATGTGTTTTGACTTGTCATGTGACTTTATGCATCGCAATTTGCATGATACGTGGATATTGTGGACTGGCTTAGAGTGTTATCAGGGATAGCTACGAGCTGGTGGCCATTGCAGAAAATGTCCATATTTATTTTGAGTGTTTTTCTTTTACACTTTCCTATAGCAGATTTTGGAGACACACCAGAGTATTTTCCCTGGCAGATATTTTTGGCTTTTTGGCCTGGACCTGCTGTAGCAAATCACAGCACAGTCTGTGCCCATGTTAGTAAACACAGACACAGGTTTGGCCAGTTTAGGTAGCTCAGACAATGGAGAAAAGGTCGCTGCTAGGATCGGGCATACCTGACCCCAGGTTGCTGAGGTGCTAGAAATGCACGATTATTCTCATATGCAGAAGAGTGCCAGTACTAGTGCTGCATTGCTTTTTGGTGATCTGACAAGCGGCCGCAGCCTAGTACATCCTAGCCTTTTTGATACCAGCACTGCAGTAACTCATGGTGACGTGGTGAGTCCCAGCAGTGCAGTCCAAGCTGTTTAGGTGGTTAGCAGTAGTAATGTCCCGCAGCCACCAAGAATTAGAGTACAGCCATGTAGAGCCCTTAGTATTTAACTTTAAATTTAACAAAATATTTTGAGCTGTTTTTCATGGAAGAACCGTATAATTTGATTTGGGACCAAACCAATCTTTATGCCCCACAATACATTGACACCAACCAGAATTCATACCTTGCCAGATCATTTGAGTGGAAACCTATTAGGGTTTCCGAGTTTAAAGCTTTTTTGGGCATAACCCTTAACATGGGCATTACAAAAAATAATGAATTGTGGTCATATTGGTCCACAGACCTGATTCATCATATGCTCATGTTCTCTGCTGCAATAGCCAGGCATATACAGTGCCCTGAAAAAGTAATCATACCGCTTGAAATTTTCCACATTTTGTCATGTTACAACCAAAAACGTAAATGTATGTTATTGGGATTTAATGTGATAGAGCAACACAAAGTGGCACATAATTGTGAAGTGGAAGGAAAATGATAAATGGTTTTCAAAGGTTTTTACAAATAAATATCTGAAAGTGTGGCGTGCATTTGTATTCAGCCCTGTTTACTCTGATACCACTAACTAATTTCCAGTGGAGCCAATTGCCTTCAGAAGTCACCTAATTAGTAAATAGAGCCCATCTATGTGTAATTTGATCTCAGTATAAATACAGCTGTTCTGTGAAGTCCTCAGAGTTTTGTTAGCATACCTTAGTAAACAAACAGCATCACAAAGGCCAAGGAACACACCAGACAGGTTGGGGATAAAGTTGTGGAGAAGTTTAAACAAGGGTTAGGTTTTAAAAAAAATAACCTAACCTCTGATCATCATCTCACGGAGCATGATTCAATCCATCATCCGAAAATGGAAAGAGTATGGCACAGCTGTAAACCTACCAAGACATGGCCATCCACCTAAACTGACAGGCCAGGCAAGGAGAACATTAATCAGACAAGCAGCCAAGAGGCCCATGGTACCTGTGGAGGAGCTGCAGAGATCCACAGCTCAGGTGGGAGAATCTGTCCACAAGACAACTATTAGTCAGGCACTCCACAAATCTGGCGTTTATGGAAGAGTGGCAAGAAGAAAGCCATTGTTGAAAGAAAGCCATAAGAAGTCCCATTTGCAGTCTATGAGAAGCCATGTGGGGGACACAGCAAACATGTGGAAGAAGGAGCTCTGGTCAGATAAGACTAAAATTGAACTTTTTGGCCTAAAAACAAAGGTGGTTCTACAAAGTATTGACTCAGAAGGGCTGAATACAAATGCACGCCATCTTACATGGACTCAACATGCCTCTCATCAAATACCTTGGAGTGTCTACTTTCCTAAAAGGGGACATGGGGGGGGTGTATTTGTGCTATCATGGCATTTCTGGGCCTCCAAAACTGTGATGGATAGGAAGGTAAATGAGGAAATTACGTTCATTGAAAACCTAATGGTGGTCATTGGTTTTGGACTCCCATATGCAACTAGGTTTACCACATATGAGAAGTAGCAGAATATGTTTTAGGGGTGTAATTCCACATATACCCATGTTATGTGTGATAAATATCTCATGTGACAACTTTGTGTAAAAAAATAAAATAAATATATATATATATATACCTTGGGGTGTCTACTTTGAAAAAAGGGGTCATTTGGGGGTGTCTGAACTGTTCTTTTTATTTTAGGGCCTCCAAAACTGTGATAGATAGTCAGGAAGTAAAATGAGGACATAATGCCCTTTGAAAACCTAAAGATAGTCATTGGTTTTTAGCTCCCATACACACCTAGGCTCCCAAAAAGTCTCACACATGTGTTATCCCCATACTTGAGAGAAGTATTAGAATGTGTTTTGGGGTGTAATTCCACAAATGCTCATGGTATGTGTGAGTTATATCTCATTAAAGTAACAACTTTGTGAAAAAAAAAAACATTTTTTGTCATTTTAAAAAAACTTGTGGCAAAAAAATCTTCTATGAACTGAAAATGCCTTTAAGCAAATACCTTGGGGTGTCTACTTTCCAAAAGGGGGTCATTTGGAGGGTGTCTGGACTGTTCTTCCATTTTAGGCCCTCCAAAACTGTGATAGGTAGTCAGAAACTGAAATAAGGAAATTCCACATATACCCATGGTATTTGTGAAAAATATCTCATTAAAGTGACTACTTTGTGTGAAAAATAAAATCTTCCAATGACTCAACATGCCTCTTAGCATATACCTTGGGGTGTCTACTTTTCAAAAAGGGGTCATTTGGGGGGTGTTTATACTGCCCTTTAGGGATGAGCCGAACACCCGCCTGTTCGGTTCGCACCAGAACATGCGAACAGGCAAAAAATTTGTTCGAACACGCGAACACCGTTAAAGTCTACGGGACCTATGGGACACTAACATGAATAATCAAAAGTGCTAATTTTAAAGGCTTATATGCAAGTTATTGTCATAAAAAGTGTTTGGGGACCTGGGTCCCCAAACACTTTTCATGACATGGATCAATGCAAAAAACTGTTTTAAAAATGGCCGTTTGTTCAAGAGCAGTGATTTTATTCATGCTTAAAGTGAAACAATAATGCCCCGTACACACGGTCGGAGATTTTCCGACGGAAAATGTGTGATAGGACCTTGTTGTTGGAAATTCTGACCGTGTGTAGGCTCCATCACACATTTTCCATCGGATTTTCCGACCCACAAAGTTTGAGAGCAGGATATAAAATTTTCCGACAACAAAATCTGTTGTCGGAAATTCCGATCGTGTGTACACAAATCCGACAGACAAAGTGCCACGCATGCTCAGAATAAATAAAGGGATGAAAGCTAATGGCCACTGCCCTGTTTATAGTCCTGATGTATGTGTTTTACGTCACCGCATTTAGAACGATCGGATTTTCCGACAACTTTGTGTGACTGTGTGTATGCAAGACAAGTTTGAGCCAACATCCGTCGGAAAAAATCCTAGGATTTTGTTGTCGGAACGTCCGAACAAAGTCCGACCGTGTGTACGGGGCATAAAAGTGTAACATTCCTTTACATTTCGTACCTGGGGGGTGTCTATAGTATGCCTGTAAAGGGGCACATGTTTCCCGTGTTTAGAACAGTCTGACAGCAAAATGACTTTTCAAAGGAAAAAAAGTCATTTAAAACTACTCGTGGCTATTAATGAATTGCCGGTCCGACAATACACATAAAAGTTCATTGATAAAAACGGCATGGGAATTCCCCAAAGGGGAACCCCGCCCAAAATTTTAAAAAAATGGCGTGGGGCCCCCCAAAAATCCATACCAGACCCTTATCCGAGCACGCAACCTGGCAGGCCGCAGGAAAAGAGGGGGGACGAGAGAGCACCCCCCCTCCTGAACCATACCAGGCCACATGCCCTCAACATTGTGAGGGTGCTTTGGGGTAGCCCCCAAAACACCTTGTCCCCATGTTGATGGGGACAAGGGCCTCATCCCCACAACCCTTGCCCGGTGGTTGTGGGGGTCTGCGGGCGGGGGGCTTATCGGTATCTGGAAGCCCCCTTTAGATCCCGGCCCTCCCCCTGTGTGAAATGGTAAGGGGGTAAAAAAGTACCCCTACCATTTCACAAAAAAAGTGTCAAAAATGTTAAAAATGAGAAGAGACAGTTTTTGAAAATTACTTTATTTAAATGCTTCTTCTATCTTCTATCTTCTTTCTTCTATCTTCTATCTTCTATCTTCCTTCGGTTCCTTCCTCCATCTTCTTCTTCTTCTGGTTCTTCTGGTTCTTCCTCCGGTGTTCTCGTCCGGCATCTTCCTCAGCGCTGCCTCTTCTTCCCTTTGTCTTCTGGGCCGCTCCGCATCCAGCATGATGGGAGGCTCCTGCTGTGTGACGCTTCTCCTCTTCTGACAGTTCTTAAATAATGGAGGGCGGGGCCACCCGGTGACCCCGCCCCCCTTTGACGTTACGGGGAATGCCACAGGGAAGTCCCTGTCAAGTCCCCGTGCGTCAGAGGGGGGCGGGGTCACCGGGTGGCCCCTCCCTCTGTTATTTAAGAACCGTCAGAAGAGGAGAAGAGTCACACAGCAGGAGCCTCCTATCATGCTGGATGCGGAGCGGCCCAGAAGACGAAGGGAAGAAGACACCGCGGAGGAAGATGCCGGACGAGAACACGGGAGGAAGAACCAGAAGAAGATAGAAGAAGAAACCAAAGGAGGATAGAAGATAGAAGAAAGAAGATAGAAGATAGAAGAAGCATTTAAATAAAGGAATTGTCAAAAACTGTCTCTTGTCATTTTTAACATTTTTGACATTTTTTTTGTGAAATGGTAGGGGTACTTTTGTACCCCCTTACCATTTCACACGGGGGGAGGGCCAGGATCTGGGGGTCCCCTTGTTAAAGAGGGCTTCCAGATTTCGATAAACCCCCTGCCCGCAGACCCCCACAACCACAGGGCAAGGGTTGTGGGGATGAGGCCCTTGTCCCCATCAACATGGGGACAAGGTGTTTTGGGGGGCTACCCCAAAGCACCCTCCCAATGTTGAGGGCATGTGGCCTGGTGCGGTTCAGGAGGGGGGTGCTCTCTCGTCCCCCCTCTTCTCCTGCGGCCTGCCAGGTTGCGTGCTCGGATAAGGGTCTGGTATGGATTTTTGGGGGACCCCACGCCATTTTTTTTATTTTGGCGCGGGGTTCCCCTTAAAATCCATACCAGACCTGAAGGGTCTGGTATAGATTTTGAGGGGGACCCCACGCCATTTTTAAAAAAAAATTTGGCCGGGGTTCCCCTTAATATCCAGACCTGAAGGGCCTGGTATAGAATTTAGGGGACCCCCTACATCATTTTTTTTTTAAATTTTGGTTCGGGGTTCCCCTGTGGGGAATTCCCATGCTGTTTTTATCAATGAACTTTTATGTGTATTGTCAGATCGGCAATTTTTTATTAGCCACGAGTAGTTTTAAATGACTTTTTTTCCTTTGAAATTGCATTTTGCTGTTAGACTGTTCTAAACACGGGAAACATGCGCCCCTTTACAGGCATACTATAGACACCCCCAGGTACGAAATTTAAAGGAATATTACACTTTTATTGTTTCACTTCAAGCATTATTAAAATCACTGCTCCCGAACAAACGGCCGTTTTTAAAACTTTTTTTTGCATTGATCCATGTCCCCTGGGGCAGGACCCAGATCCCCAAACCCTTTTTATGACAATATCATGCATATAAGCCTTTAAAATTAGCACTTCTGATTTCTCCCATAGACTTTTAAAGGGTGTTCCGCGGCTTTCGAATTTGCCGCGAACACCCCAAATTGTTCATTGTTCGGAGAACTGGCGAACAGTTGAAGCTCATCCCTACTGCCCTTGCATTTTAGCACCTCGCAAGAAATGTGATTGGCAGTCAGAAAGTAAAAGTGACGTAAATTCCACCATATATACCATAGTTTGTAGACGCTAAAACATTTACACAAACCAAATAATATACACTTATTGGAGTTTTTTTTACCAAAGACATGTAACAAAATATATCTTGGCCTAAATGTATGAAGAAATTTGATTTTATCGGATATACTTTATAACAGAAAGTCGAAAATATATTTCCTTTACAAAATTTTTGGTCTTTTTTTTGTTTATAAAAAAAAAAAATCCAGTAGTGTTAAAATACCACCAAAAGAAAGTTCCATATGTGTAAACAATATTATAAAAAATAAATTTGCAGACAGTGTTGAATGAGCGAGCAATTGTCAGTTAAAGTAACACGGTGCTGAATATAAAAAAATGCTGTGGTCATGAAGGGGTCAAGTGGTTAATTAAGGTTGTTGATAAAAAAATACTTAAAATTAGGTGCTGCTAAATACTTCCACCATACTATTATTACCAGCAGCAATGAAAAGCAATAGAGAATGATGGAACCTGTATAAATATCAGATGTGAAAAAGCAACTAATCAGAAAAATGGGGAAGAAAGAGGTATTCTATTTTTTTCTCATTATACCAACTTTTTATTTATTCTATTTGCTTACATTTTCCTCCCAGAAATTACTTATTATTTATCCGTTAGTATACACACCTGCAGATATTTCCAAAGTATACTGTATGTGAATTTTGATTTAAATTAATGTCAGGAGTGCAGATGATAAACTGCAAAATCACAGTACTACAGTAAAAAACTGTCCATCAAAATCTCTATTTTAATTGACTCCTGACAATAAAATGGTTTTCATCTGTTTGAAGGTTGTGTAAAATATAAATTAAAGTTGTTTTACCAATCATCCTTTGCATTTTAATTGCAGAATTGAAGTGGCTTATCAGAGGTTATGTAACATCATACTCCATCCTTTCTTTCTCATGACAATTCTATTTCTATGAAGGGAAATAAAACAAATCCATTTTTAACTTGTAGTATATGGGAGCTCTGCTGATTATATATCACTATGGCGAACCATCTTTGGAAAAGTAATTAAATGAACAAGATTATTCTGCTTACTGCTTAGTGCTGTCTACTTCATCTTCTAGAGACAGACAATAAATATAGCCTTATGTTCAATTAAAATCTATCTGGTGGTTGTGGCTATTCATTTTAGATTGGGCTGTGCATGTCAAACTAAAATAACATATTGTTTTTCACAGTTTCTTGAACGTGAACATTTACAAAATGGAAACCTCTACTGGCACTCTATCAGGCACATGTTTGGTTAGAAAGACCACAAACACAATGTTTCACGCTTATAGTGCTCACCCACAAGCATTATTAAACTCAAAACCAAAAATGTAATATATTGCACCTTACCAAACATTAGATGTGATGGCTGCATTCTTTTTTCTTTTCTTATGCTTTTTCCCCTCTTTTTTCACCTGGTGATCTGGCCAGTAACATACCTCCTGTACCAGATGAAAATAGAAGAAAGAAAGCCAAAAAAATAAAATGACTGCAGCTATCACATCTAAGAATGTGGTAAGCTGCAATATAATAAATGTTTTCTTTTGGGTAAATACCGCTTTAACCACTTGCTCACAGCCTACCGCAGATGTAATGCCGCAGATCGGCTCTATTGCACGAAACTACATACCTGTAGGTCATTTCGTGCAATAGACCCTGGGGGGGCGCGCGGACACAGGGGACACCAATTAGCGGGTCCAGCAGACCCAATGTCCACCGGCCACCCGCGATCATTCCCCGGAGAGGCAGAACAGAGATCTGCCCATGTAAATAAGGCAGATCGCCATTCCAACAGGGGAGAAGATGGTGATCTTGTGTACCTGCTAAGCAGAAACAACGATCTCTGTCTTCACCCAGTCAGAGCAACCCCCACATAGTTAGCAAGCACCCCCTAGGGACACACTTAACCCTTTGATCATCCCTAGTGTTAACCCCTTCCCTGCTAGTGTCATTAGTACAGTAACAGTGCATATTTTTAGCACTGATCACTGTAATAATGTCATTGGTCCCCAAAAAAGTCTAAAAAATGTCAGTTTGGTGTCCGATTTGTCTGCGGCAATGTCGCAGTCCCGCTAAAAATCACTGAGTTTATAGACGCTTTAACTTTTGTACAAACCAATCAATATATGCTTATTGGAAATTTTTTTTACCAAAATCATGTAGCAGAATACATATTGGCCTAAATTGATGAAGAAATTTGATTTTTTTTTTTAATTTTTTAATTGGATATGTATTATAGCAGAAAGTAAAACATATTTTTTTTTTAAATTGTCGTTTTTTTTTTGTTTATAACGCAAAAAATAAAATCTGTAGAGGTGATCAAATACCACCAAAAGAAAGCTCTATTTGTGGGAAAAAAGGACATTAATTTAATTTGGGTACAGCGTCGCACAATTTTCAGGTAAAGTAACGCAGTGCCGTATTGAAAAAAATGGCCTGGTCTTGAAGGGGGTAAAACCCTCCGGGGCTGAAGTGGTTAATGAAAGTAATTACATATAATATAATAATATATATAATTCCAAACACTGAGAGTTATGAGGTACAACACTTGTGATAGACCAAAGAAGAGGGAGCAGTCAATGTGATCTTCTGGTTCACAAATGGATTTTCAATCACCATCAACATATTCCAACAGGTAAGGCCCACTGAAATTGGACTATTTTAAATGCTTCTCTCTGCAATTATTTGTTTAGGGGATCACTCTTTCTACATCCTCATATTGGTCAATGCATCTCTTGTTTTCTGCACCTTCCAATGTTCCTGTGGCCTCTTCTGTGTTTTTATACTTTTACTATTTAGGACAATAGGAACTGGTTCATTAACTACTATTGTACTTACGTTATTCCTATACTTTTGCTGTTGTACAATTTTATCAGAAAGTTTGTTTGTGTTTTTGTTGTCTTAAAAAGAAATAATTGTGTTACGTTGCCCCTTTAAATCATATGTGCAGTAAGAAAACATCAAACTCGATTCACACATGGGCAACACGACTTCAGCGCGACTTTGCAAGGCGACTTCAACGTGACTTCAACACGACTTGTAGTGATTTACAACACGACTTCAAGTCGCCCCCAGTATAGGCGACTTTGCCTGTGGCCAATCATAGCTAATCAGCTCTTGTGACATAATTCTTGTTCCTGTTCTCTTCCTGTTTCCAAGTCCCCTGTGTACTGACGAGAATGTTGTCTTTGCGTTCTTTAATGACAGCAGTCATAACAGCTGGTGTAGCAGTATTGATGGAAGAGGAAGAAAGGAAGCAGAGGATATGGATGAGAAGAAGACGTCGCTACTGGATACATCCAATCATTATAAATAGAGATACCAGAGGCCAGTTCTGGGCCATGTTCCATAATTTGCGTGCTTATGATTCAAGTTTTTCAATTATACCAGGATGTCTATCGCAAGGTAAATAAATATGTTATATGTGGATATGCATATATTTTAAAAAAAATAAAAAAAATATATTTCATAGTTCGTTATATAATTTTGCAAAAGGTAAAATTTTCTCATTCAAAAAGATTCGCTGATGAGGCTGCACTGATGGGCACTGATGGTCTGCACTGATGGGCATTGATGGGCACAGATAAGGCGAGACTGAAGGGCACAGATAAGGCGACACTGATAGGAACAGATAAGGCAGCACTGATGGGCACTGATAAGACAGCACTGATGGTTGGCACTCATGAGTGGCACTGATGGTGGCATTAATGGGTGTCACTGATGGGCAATTATAGGTGGCACTGATGGGCACTGATAGGCGGCACTGTGAGGTGACACTGTAGGCACGAATGGGTAGTACTGTGGTCACTGGTAGGTGGCGCTGATGGGCACTGGTTAACTATGCTTTTATTTATACATTTGTTTTTTACTCCGTATCTTTTAATAGATAAAGTCTTTCTGAGCCCCTAAATCTTAGATATCTGTTTTTTTATCATTGACCCTAGAGAATAGGGCTTAATGTGTGTGTTTCAATATAGTAAATTACCTCCTTTTTTGTTAACAGTTTTGACTAATTGCCTGGTCTGCTTTCCATCCATCTGGAGCGACAGAACACATCATTTCGGAGGAGTATCTCACCTACTGAAAGACTGATTGTTACACTAAGGTAATCTATATTTTATTGGATGCACAACAGTAGCTGTGCTTCTCCAATGGGTCACATGAGTGCAATTCTTTTGCACTCCTGTGACCCCTTTTCAGCATACAATGGTCAGAAGTAGGCTCTGTGCTGACATCACCAAGATCAGTTAAGGCAGCGCATCATCTTGACTTCCAAACTTCTTTTTCCAAAAGCTGCCTGAACTCCTCTTATCAAGCCGCTCCATGCTACTCCACAGTTCAGCGCTCCTAGGAGTGTGGAGGAGCAGAGCAGGAGACCTGCTGACTGAAAGTCAGCAGCTCTCTGCTAAGGGAGAGTAGAGAACAGAGCTATCGACAATCATTGTTGACTCAGTTCTGTGTGAAGAAGCGGCAGTGGACAGATGCAACATCGGTGCGATGCTGCATCCACCTAGCTAATTATCATTCTTTCAAAAAACAAAAATGAACATATATTGTACAATGTAGCACACAAACATCCATAAAATTTAGTAAAACTTTCTAATATAACAATAATCAAAGAATAAACTTTTTACAATAATCAAAAAATAAGAACCATTTTGTAAATTGTAATAATAACTCATAATTGCTGATACGAGGGTTGATACTCAGAATGGGAGGTCGCAGTGCTGGTGGAAGGGCTTTGGGATTGTGTTCCTTGGAAACATGGTGCACCAACGGTGGAGGGAATCAGAGATGGGGATGGATACGGGATCGGTGGACGGGAAAAATTTTGCATATTGCCATACTCATCCGAGTATGGCCTGAAGTGAGAGGAATAGTACTGTTGGGTTCTGGGTGGTGGGGGGTTGGAGTAAGAATAATAAGGACCAGATGGTGGCGGCGGTCCAAAAATTGGTGAGGAGCAAATAGATTGCTCATTTCAAAGACTGGAATCAAGTAGATCCATCACCGCTTTCTTGACCATGTTTCTTCCTCCTCTGGAATTTTTTTTAACATTCCAGCCACCATTATCCCGAAACCATGCTCCTCAGACTCCAGATGGTCCAATTTTTGATTGAGATGATCCATGAGGTCTGCAAACCTTTCCATGTTTTCAACACGCCTTCCACGTGGTCTATTAGTATGCGTTGATCTTGCTTGCGTAGGCTCAGGCCTTTGGATCTGACTAGGGCCAGCTGTTTCTTGTGTATTCAATGTATTGTCAGCGGGGTTCATCTCCTGAGTCATATTTACATCCAAGGAACACTGGTCCTGCCACCCTTGAGGTTCCGGAGGTGCCTCGTGACCTTCCTCACCCACTTCCCAACTGGATTATGTTCTGTAATAAAGATATAATACTGTCAGGCACAACCTTCTTTATATAACTGTATAGTAGCACTTTTATAATATGAAAGATGTTATCTCACTCTCCCAGCTCCATGTACGGTCTCAGAAATTCCAGCTCATCTGCGTGGACATAGGGTACCACCCTTTTAGCGCCCGATCCACTTCTGGCCTCCAAAATCTTGTGTAAATAACGTTTATAACAGTCTCTCAGGCCCTTCCATCTAATTTGTATTGCAGACACTGCAAAAAAGAAATAGAAAAATAACCAATTATGTAAATTGTCTTTCAGGTACCTGGCAACTGGTCATTCTCTAGTTAGCCTACATTATCAGTTCTTGGTGGGCAGGTCGACAATCAGCTACATCATCCGAGAAACCTGCCAAATCATATGGGACGTGCTTAACCCCATCGTTATGAAGAGACCGACACAAGATAAATGGTAGGATATTGCAAGACTATTTTGGAGTCGTTGCAATTTCCCAAATTGCATTGGAGCTATAGATGGCAAGCACATACGTGTCATTAAGCCTGTTGGTAGTGGAAGTATGTACTTCAATTACAAAAAATATTGCTCTTTTGTACTGCTTGCCGTGGCTGATGCAAACTACTGCTTCACCTATATAGATATAGGATCCTATGGAAGTAGCTGCGATTTCCCGTATTTTTACAAATTCCTCTCTTGGTCAAAGGCTAAGAAATAATCAACTAGATATTCCTGAGAATTGTCCACTTCCTGGCACTAGTGAACCCCCACTACCCTATGTGTTTATAGCTGATGAGGCTTTTGCATTGGGGCAACACCTAATGAGGCCCTACTCCAACAAGAACCTGAGTACACCTAAGAAAGTCTTTAATTATCGTCTCACAAGGGCAAGAAGGGTGGTTGAATGCACTTTTGGAATTCTTGCCAATAAATGGCGTTTGTTACACACGTCTATTGCCTTAAACCTTGAAAATAGACATGTGCACACTAAAATATTTCGTTTCGGAATTTTGTTTTCGTCCGAAAAATAAATTTATTTAGGTACTCCCGAAATTTGTTTTTCTTTATTTCGTTTTTCCTTAAAAACTTGCATTCATCTGAAAATCGAAATGAATTAAACATAGTCATTTACCATGATGTGTTTGATTTTATTTAAAGATCGTCTCCAGGCCCAGCGCCGCCGAAGGCAGAGGGCGGAGGAGCAGTCCTCCACGTCATCAACGTGCAGTAAGTACTGTAGTAGTGACACTAATACAGTGGTTCCTTTTCCATTTGTCCAGCCTTCCATTGTTGATTTCAGTGTCATTGCTTCTCGCTCATGCAGTGACAGGTAGAGCCTCTGCGACGCTCTGTCAGGTAACGCAAGCGATTGCCTAACTTACGTAATCTGACAGAACGTCGCCACTCTGAACTGAGGCGCCTGATTAGTGGCGGTGCACCTAGCACTCGCCGGCGCCTCTGGAACCAGGACAGGTAAGTGCCTCGTATTTGTTTTTTTTAATGATTTTTTCTAAATGGTGAATGCATGTCCCTGCCTTGTAGATAAACGTTAGTGACCTGCCCTGTATTGCCATGCTAATGGATAATTAATTTTATCTATTTACACTACAGTATATTTATTTACGTTTATTAACGTTCATCATTTCTCCTTTATAAATAGGTGTCATCCAGTCAGAGGGGGAGACTGAGGAGGAGGCTGAGGCAGCAACGCCCACATTAGGTTAGTATAATCTTGCTGGTATCTGCTGAGTGATCTCATACATGTTTCAATGTTCTTGTACTAATGTGTGAGATTGTTGTACACTGCAGATTGTAATGTTCTTTTCTATCATTAATCAACAGCTAGTGAGGCTGAGCAGGAGGTGGAGGAGACCTGCCCTGTAGAGGCTGCTGGGGATGCGGCAGAACAGCCAGATGCGGCAAATATAGTATTTTAAATATGAAATGCTGATGGCATACCTTGTCTAGAATAGCTTGTGATTTATTCTGCAAGGCTTCGGTTTATGTACCAAGAAAGTGTGGAAATATGACCGCCTCTACCTCACACTGCTCCACGCCAAGAACCAATTCAATATATGATATAGTATAAATAGAGCAGCTACTTAGAATAATAAAACATGTGTATATAAGCAATAAAATCATAGAAAACCAAAATCGATGCCAAGTCTCTAATATCTTATTGCAGCACGCTATGTGTCAGACCTTCCCAGACACATTTAAAATTAGGAAAAAAAGACCAATGATCAAGGAGATCTAGGAAAGTTCAAGTAGCTGTGTTCTGTAGAGTGAAGAGCTTCTTTCACCAAAAATAATCATCGCGTGAAAGGGAAACAGCCCCCAATGGGATTGCACTCACCAAAAATTCAGCATACACAAGCCTTTATGATGTTGTCACTAGTAGCTTTCCATCTCCTCTGCACGACCACCAGATGTCAGTGACACTCTCGGTTAATGCCGCATAACATATGGGAGGAATAAGATATCCACATAGCGTAGTATTGCTAAAAATAATTTTATTTAAATCATCCAAATATCTCCCCCTTGTTAAAACTGCGTACCAAATATACAATAAAATAGAGCATTTGTGATGAAGTGCACTGTGCCTGATATCCCGACTCCCGGGAGGTTCTCCAGAGCCTTCGTTGTGTACAGCTAACCACCCACTTCCTGGTTCCTCTCCGGTGCGTGGAACGCACGCGTCACTTCCGGTAGATTACGTCTACCAGACGTAATCTACCGGAAGTGACGCGTGCATTCCACGCACCGGAGAGGAACCAGGAAGTGGGTGGTTAGCTGTACACAGCGAAGGCTTCGGTTTAGCTGGAATTATTAATTATATTAGTTCCGCTCTGCAGCTGATTCCAGTCTTCCTGTTAGCGTGACCTGTGCTTGTTAATATTTCCTCAATGTCCCTGATCATGCCACCTTCTTGCTGCAGTTCAGATTCCCAGTCTGAGCCAATCACTGTTAATCATTATGAATAACACAGCAGGCTGGAGGGGGTGTGTCAGAAAAGAATCTCCAGCTATTGGCTGGCAGTCCCTGGACATGTTAAATCTCTGGCATGCCCCTAATGAATGCATTAACACTTTTCTCATGATGTTATACCTCCTAGCCTAGACCAGGAGTGAGTAACCTACCTAGCCTAGAACAGAAGTGGGGCTTATTCAACAATCAGTGGCCTTACAAAATTATCAACTTTAAAAAGTAGCCTGCTATATTTTATTAAACAACTTTTTATAAGGTCATCCCAAATGCAATGGCTTGAATGGCTTCTCTTTGGTGAGTGTAATGTTAAAAGCTGGTATAGCTGATATGTTTTTCTGAAAGTGCAACTGATCTTCCATATTTGCCAAAGTCAGTCAGTCTGGATGAGGTAGATTAGTTAGCAGTAGCACTTAGGCGTCCATTACACCTTAAGATTTTCTCCAGCCGCCAGTATGACCAGGCGGATAAAATCTTTGGGAGATTCCCCTTTACACTGCTCGATGTGTAGAGGGGAATCCCTTTGTACTCTGGCCGGGAAGGACACTCAGCTCCGCCCGGTCAGAGTACAGTAAAGTAGTACTACACCTTCCTGCACAGCTCTGCAAACTTGGTATGACGCAGCGAATTGACACAGACACCACTATCTCCTACACACAAATTGATTAGGTGCATCTCACTAAATATCAAAAATGGAAAACTGGTATGGAAGTGAAAACATCTCAAGATGTTACAGGATTGTCTACAAGGGCTGGGAGATCTTTGCCTTTATATAATGTCAGGGTGAAGAAGCCATGTGTATTGTATTATCTATCTATCTAATGTATTTTCTTTTCTTCGCAGGTGAAGTCTTCATCCTGCAACTGCACCCTGTGGACGAAGGCCTGGACCTGCCCGCGTCTGGTTGGACTGACTGTCCTTCCGAGTCCCCAGTGGTTTCTACAGTCCTCCACCCTTCAACATCCCCCCACCTGGACAGTGACACACCGATTGTTGTTGCTGCCTCCTCCCCAGTGCATCCTTCACCCACTTCAGAACCGGCACACATCCCCCACCCTCCAGAGCCACATGTGACAGATTATCTGCGGCGCATTGTGGAGGTCCAAGAGAGACAATTTGCAGTAACCCGGAGGCTGTGTCGATCTTTGGCCCTCCACAATTGCCGGCAGCTCTGTCACTATGTGGCTCTGGAGAGGTACCAGCGTAGCCTCAGGAGACACCTGGAGGCTACGCGGTACCTTGGTGACCAGTTGGCTGGGATTAATATGTCCCTACAGCGACTGCTCACCAGGTTGGGGGAGAATGTACTTTAATTTTTTTTATTTTAATTTTTTGTTTGTTTTGTTTATGTTAAAAATAAAAACATTTTGTTCAGAAATAATTGTTTTCTTGAGTTTTGCTTTCCTTGTTAGATTTGTATGATGTTTATCTAAATGAACTAGTCCATATATTGTTACTAACTTACCGTACTAGAGGCCTTATAATTGTAGTTTTTCTACATTTAACCATCAGGCTGAACTTAGAAAATTGATGAGATTTCTCTCTACACTATTTCAATGTGCAAAGGGTAATCCCATGTATTGTGTCCAGTCACGCCGTTCAGCTTTCCCTCCACCAGAATACACAGCAGATAGTTACAGCAGGGGTTACCCTATACAGTCCTCAACAGTTCACAGGACATAGGTTGCAGGCTTGCAATCATGAGGGCAACAGTTAACCGGACAGAGGTTCACAGGCTAACGCAATCACAAGGGGCAACAGTTCAAAGGGCAGTGTCATGGTTATGCAATAGAGTTTGTCTGTCAGCATACCTGTCTCCATGTGTTCATCTCTAGAGACCAGCTGACCCTCACCTGACTGCTTTTGTAAGCTCTCCTCTAGCATGGCTCCACCCCAGCTCCTATCAGGGAACCCTATATTACCTGTACATAAAAACAATTGTGCTTGCGCTAAACAATATATGATGAGAAAAAATATATATAAAATATATATTAATGGACTAAAAAAAATTATAACGTGCAGAAATACTTAAATTGCAATAGATATGCTAGTAAAACCTTACATATGCAAATATATATATATATAATGTGCGATCCTTTATGATAAACCTCAAAGTGCATATGAAAAATGTGCAATCATAATATAAACTGTTGAAAGTGCACCGTGCATAGATCTTTTATTTAAATAAATGTCCTTGCTATATCACACCATGGAGTTCTCTTTTTCTCTTCTATGAATGTGGATTTTGGCTTTGCCTGTGAGGATTGTATATACATCATTGTATCCTGAGTGAGCCCAGGAGTGGCCCCATTGCGTATTTGACACTGTTTAATTACTGTGTCACACGATCAGAGGTGAGCGCAAGCACATGTGGGGTGTCACGGGAGAGCACATTTTACTTGTTGTGATTTGGACACCGTTCAGGAGAAGCATGATGAACACTTATTTCATGGACACTATTTATTCACACTTTCTTTCTTCAGTTTGAATTTGCTGATTGTGTTGGACACTTGAATGTCACAGGATAGCACTTGGCATTTATGTTTTATCTATGCACGGTGCACTTTCAACAGTTTATATTATGATTGCACATTTTTCATATGCACTTTGAGGTTTATCATAAAGGATCGCACATTATATATATATATTTGCATATGTAAAATTTTACTAGCATATCTATTGCAATTCAAGTATTTCTGCACGTTATAATTTTTTTTAGTCCATTAATATATATTTTATATATATTTTTTTCTCATCATATATTGTTTTGCGCAGGCACAATTGTTTTTATGTATTATACTACATGGAATGAAATGTGGTTTAGTGTTTGCTGCTTAACAATTAATGGTTTCACTCCTTAGAGGCATTGGTCCATCTGTGGCTCGCAAGAAACCCACATTTTTGCCTATATTAACCTGTGCACTGCAAGCCAGCAGTGCTGATCAACCATTGTGTGTTAGCTTTCGTGTGTACTGGCTGTGTTTCCTACGTCTGATTCCAGTTAACTGATTTTGGCCTGTTCTCTACTATTCCTGTCTGCTCGTGACCCTGACCTTTGGCGTGTCCCTGACCATCCCTGTTTGCCTGTGACCCTGAACCTTGGCGTGTACTCTGTTGTCCTTGTCTGCTTGTGGCCCCGACCTTGGCTTATCCCTTACTTGCTTGTTGTTCCAGCCTGCTGCCTCTTTCCTCTTCTCCTGTAGTCTACCGTGAGCATGAGCTGTGAGACCCTGGGGGCCGCGACCTGGAGCCAGACTGCAGCACAGTCCATCCTCACCACTAGAGGCTCTGGTGAACACCTGCTGGCTCTTAGACTCTGCACCCAGGGGAATCTATGCTCTAGCTTCCAGTGGGATCTGTGTTAGTGATCCAGTAGACCTGCTTCCTGAACCTCCCAGGGTTCAATCCACAGCAGTCAGTCCTAGGGTCCACTACCTAGCGGTGCACTTCCGATTCCTACAGAGTGCATCTGTCACCTAGCCTCAAGGTGACCTGACAGGCAGTCATCATTTCCAGGGCTTGAGTAACATGGCAGCAGGGTAGATTACTCACTCACACTGGTGACTTTGGACAATTGCAGATGGTCATGAAACAGGTGGAGGATTAGAGAGGGCCCTGGTGTCCCCAGGGTCAGAGATGGTAAATGGGAGGGGTCCTGGGCATCTGGATGCAGCTCAGCAGTGACCAACTAATCTATCTTGCATAGAATCACGTTTCCAACTGTATGCTTCTTTGTGCTATGTTGTGTTGGTAGCATATTCTGATCCTTGAATTGACAGTCTCTCCATCAAGAGGAACTGTTATGCTGTTGAGGTCATCTTTAATCATTGTCTTTTATTTCCAGACCATCAAACAAAAATGGTTAAATTAGCACATGTTGCTATTTGTATTTACAAAGACAGCAAC
The DNA here is from genome assembly GCA_037952835.1 of Lithobates septentrionalis. NCBI lineage: Eukaryota > Metazoa > Chordata > Amphibia > Anura > Ranidae > Lithobates > Lithobates septentrionalis. The sequence continues at coordinate 2,482,574 of JBBDGP010000609.1, read as the reverse complement.
ACGTGAGCAGTAGCACCACGTCAAGGCTTCAACCCTTGCTACTGTCCATTCACACAACATTCATTCATGCAATCACGCACACTCTAGTCACTCTACACAACATTCATTACAAAAAAAGGTGATGGGAGGAATAAAGGGAAAAATTTGGATTGCTTAAAACAATATAATTCTATTTAAATCTTGGGGTCACACCAAAGTTAAGTAGACAACTGCTATTGTGTGAAGTGGTAAGAAAATAAAAAAAATGATTTTCTTCAACATTTGGATGGTTCCTCTGAGTCCCATCTATCTTCACTGTCCATTCACACAACATTCATTCATGCAATCACGCACACTCAAGTGACTCTAGTCCCATCTATCTTCACATGGTAACAATGATTCAGGTCTCACAAGTTAAGGGTAGGGTAACCCAGCTTGGGGAGGTTAAATTTGACGAAAGTTATTTGTTCCATCAAATGGGGTGTTAGTTGTGAACGGTGTGGTTTAAGGATATTCCCAGTAATAGAGAAAACTCTCTCACTTTGCACAGTGGTTGGAGGACAGGATAGTAGTTGCTGGGTAACCAGGCAAAGACCAGGCCACAAACTTTTCTTACCATCCCAATAGGTCAAAGGGTCCTCTGTAGGAAGCAAAGGTGCTTCATCAAGGTAGGCCCTGACCATTTCAGAGGCACTGCTCTCCTCTCGATTACTTGCTGCTTGACCTGCATCCACCAGATTGTCAAGTGCCTCTACCCAACATGCACATGCTCCACTCTGTTGTTTTTGAGTGATGGTGCCAGGCCTTGGAATCGCAGACATGGCAGGTGAATCTTCCAAACCGGCCTCATCCGTCGTACATCTCTGTTGCTGCAAATTCCGGACCCTTTCAATCAATTTTTGTTTCCAGTAGGAGAGGCTGTTGTCTCTGAGTGCCAGTTTACCTTTGATCCTGGGATCACACAGGGAAGCCAGCATGAGTTCAGGGCTTTTGCGGACACGGTCATTTAGCCAATCTTTTAAGTTAGCTTGTAGCTTTCTGATGAAAGACGCTACATCGGCATGAAGTGGGCTGCCACAAACAGGCTCACTGTTTTCTAGGAACGATCCCATCTTATCTATGAGATAGGTAAAAAAGGGTATGACCTGTCCTAGGCTGGTATTGCTCTGACTCAAGTTTTCCGTCACATTCCGAAAGGGTTTTAAGACATAAACGAGCTGCCCAATTATACACCAGTCATTACGTCCCAGTGTGGAATCAATCCCGATGCTGTGGCGGGATGATAGATTGTGGATGGCTGTCTTTTGCTCCAAAATGCGCTCCAGCATTTCCAGGGTATAGTTCCACCGGGTGCTGACATCTTGTTTTAGGCAATGTATGGGGAGCCCTGATTGTTCTTGCTCCTCCTTCAACAGTGGACTAGCCCCTACACTGCGGTGGAAATGCCCTGCAATCTTTCTGCAAAGGTCCAAGATTTGAGCAATCTTGTTGTTTTTCTCCACTTGGATTGCACCCTTGACCACTAAATGCAGTATGTGTGCAGAACAGCGCACACCGACAAAAGATCCATCTTGGAGAGCTTTAACCATGTTTGAACCTCCGTCTGTCACAATGAACCCAAAAGAGACATTGGTGACTGCCCACTCTCCAAACCAATTGGCCAACATTGATCTAATTGCCCGCAATATGTTGGCAGAGCTGTGTTGGTCATCACGGACTTCTGTGTGGAGCAGGAAAGCTTGATAACCCTGCTGGTCTTGCGCTGCAGACCTGCTTCCTGATGGAGTTTGAACTCTTACACCAGTGCCACCACCAACAGGCACAGTGGCCTGCCACCAGTGTGCAGTCAAAGACAGGAAAGCATGTTGACTGCTGGGAGCTGTCCACAAGTCATTTGTCAAATGAATTGTCTGACCCTCGGCTTTGGCCATTTTTTCCTTCAATAATCCAACGCACGAGTGGTATAGTGCTGGAATAATCTTTCTCCTGAAAGTTGTTCGTTCAGGAACAACGTATCGTGGAGCAAGGGCATGCATGAGCTGGTTAATCGGCTCCCCTTCAACGGCAAAGAGGCTCCTCCAACAGCAATGAATTGGCCAATGAGGCAGGTGATCTTGTTGGTCTGCTGTTTTGACATGCCCTTGGAACTAAAGCCAACAAAACTATCAAGGGTAGGCTGATGATGTCCTTGGGAGGATGAGGAGCCTGATTGGATCTGCAGTGGAACTACTGCACGTGGACGGGTTGTATTAATTGAACCCTCTCTATTGCCTCCTGTGCTCTGAGTAAGTGGTGTGCTTGAGGAGGTATCACCAGTACAGTCAGAGTCCGTTATGCTGCTTCCTGCGCTACCATCTTCTTTTTCTGCCCGTAGTAAATTAGAGTGGTGGTCATTTTTAAGGTGTAGGTTCATACCAGCATTGGTTAAATGACCTAACTTTTTACCCCTACTTACTAGATTCCCACACAATTTACACTTGGCAAAGAACCCGCCTTCCAATGTTTGAAAGTATTTCCAAACGTTGCTGCGGCGGGATGCAGCCCCTTGACCCTGTTGATATCTATTTAGGGCTGATATAGCTGCAGCAGGTAGCACACCAGTGGTGGAAGCTGTTGCCACTACAGTTACACTTGGTGAACTAGAACTAGTGCTGCTAATGGCAGGGGTGCTGGGGACTGGGAGGTCAGTGATATCATCATCACAGGATTCTTCTATAATAACAGAGGGAGAAAGGGAGTTAGCAGCAGATGAAAAAAGTGGACTGCTACCTGTCCTACTCCTCACAGAATATCCCTCTTGCACTTTCTCCAGGTCAAGCTGTAAGTCCTGTGGGCTAAGATTGCATAAAACATGCGCAGTGTTTGGGGAAAGAGGAGCATCACATTCTAAATCATCTTCTTGGGCCAATGAAGAAAAAGTCTCACACTCTGTCTCTGCTGCTGTCTCCCTCAATTGCTCCTTTGGGGAGCTGGGCAGTGGCACTGGTAGTGTGATTGGTGGGGGTGACTGTAAAGGCAACTCCACTTTACTAGGTTTCTTGCCTATTCCATCAAAATATGCAGCCATGACACCTGTAGAAGTGGAAGGAGGCGCTGCACTGGCAGTGGAAGTAGCAGCAGATGTTGGTGGTCTGGCAGGAAAAGTAATATTAGAAGAACTGGGTGTGGTGGAACTAGTTTTGCTGGTGGCACTCGCGGTGACACCCACTGCTGTGGACGGCATGTTGGTGGCGGCAGAAGTGTCAGAGGCACTAGTAGCAGAGACCTTGCCACTTTTTTGAGCAAGGCGTCCACCGCGACCGTGACCATGACCACTACCTCTACCAGCCTTCACTTTTACATTAGAACGGTACATTTCTGAACTTTACAGCAACTGCAAGTCAGAAAATGGACTGGAGTGGAGAGGGTATATAGAATCTCAATCTATAAATCACCCCCCACCACAACACGGGCAGCCTCTGAGGCTATCACAACACTAGCAGCAACACTAGTATCACTAGTCTATCTATCAAGTTCACAACACAGATGTAGCTTGCTTCACTACTGTTCTGCTGCTGTGCTTAGCTTATGCTCAAATGAAATAGTTCAGGTTCTCTGACAAAGTGACAATGAATTCAAACGGACCAGCTAAGATTGACTGTTCTGAAATGAATCAGCGTGTCTGTCTCTCTCTGCTAGCAAATCGTAAGTGAAACTAAGTTGGCTGTACATGCGGTTCTAGCTATTTTACTGCCCCTCCTCTTTGGTTACAATTGGCCAATAACCATCATCATTATTTTTATTTTACTTAATTTTTCTCTCTACGTCGAATCTTTTCTCTCTATGTCGAATCTTCTCTCTATGTCGAATCTTTTATCTCTATGTCGAATCTTTTCGAATAATCTTGGACTACTATGGTGGATAGACTATAGAGTTAAGGTTAGGCACATTCGACCACAGGTTCGATAGACACAAATTGTTATTGTTAGCGTCATGTCGAATCTCCTATCTATATCAAACTGTTGTCGCAACGAAAACGAAAATAGAGCATTTGTTTATGATGGATCTTTTGTTTTTCGGAATCTGCGCTTTCGTTATCGTTTGTTAAAACGATAACGAAAATACCTGAAATTCGGACGAAAATGCATTCGGATGAAAACGAATGCACATGTCTACTTGAAAACGCAATTATTGCTGTCAAAGCAGCATGCGTGCGCCACAATTATGTTCGGGTACATGATTCGTACTGTTTTGAGGATTCCCTTATGCATGACCTGGAGAGTGCACACCTCAGTGCTACTAGGGGATCCAGTGATGGTAACAGTGTTCGCGAGCAATTTACTTCATACCTCCTTTCACCGGCTGGTGAAGTAGAATGGAAATCGGATGCTATTTCCTAACTGCATTACTAAGTTATTTTAATATATATTTTTCTGAGCTTGCTGTTTGCTGAAAGCCTGTATAGGTATTGAGTTTAATTTTGTAATACTATGCTATAGTTAATGTATCGCATACTATTAGTTGGTTTCATATAAATAAACTGTTATAATAAAATAAACCATACTTTGTTTTGGGCTGTATTGATATTGATCATTCATTATCTACATATATTAACAAAGATATTTAATTCTACAACATAAAGCTAACATGATTCCTATTCTGCAATAGGAATACAGATGACTGATAGTCTGCACTAGGGGACTAGGTCTCCACTTGTGTGACTTTTCATCATGCGATCTGGGCCAGAAAAGTCACATGACAAGTTGTACCCCATGATTTGGCTAGGTTTCCACTTGTGCGACTTTTCATGCGATCTGGGCCTGAAAAGTCACATGACAAGTCATACACCATGATTTTAGTCACATGACAAGTCGTACCCCATGATTATAGTTGCATGACAAGTCGTACCCCATGATTTCCACTTGTGCGAATTTTCATGCGATCTGGGCCTGAAAAGTCATATGATAAGTCGTACCCCAAGTCGTTCTCTATGAATTCCAGTGAGTACCGTTCATATCTGTGCGATCTCAAATCGCAGCGACTTCAAAGTATGTCCCTGCACTACTGCGACTTGAGGTGCAACATTACACAGATATTGCTTCAGGTCGCAGCAAAAAAACAAAAATTGATGGAAAAGCGCGCAAGTTTGGGGACGCAATAGTGGAAACATAGTCGTCCATAGTCTGGCCTTCCAGTTGTTCATGAACTACAAGTCCCATCAGGCCTAATGCCTCATGGAATGTTTATTTGCGCAACACCCGCATAACAAACAGACATAAGTAAAAGAAAATTATTAACTTACATTTCTCACTAAGTTCCTTGATGATCATCATGTCCCAATTTTCAAAGGATCCACGGCAGATCTTCAGCCACGCACTGTCCCTCTTTACTTGATCTCTATAATTTTGATCAGATTTGTCATAAAGACATGGGCGCTGTCTCACAAGCCTTATGAGACTTTCGTTGTCTATGGGCTCTCGGTGAACTACCTCCCTGGCTCTGGTAGACATTCTGCTATCTACTACAATCGGCAAGACAAATTGGAATTCAGTTCTTCAGGGAAGTGATATGTGACAGAGTGATGGAGGAAGGGAGGGAGGGAGGGGGCAGCATGTGTAGTGTTGACCTTTTTTTTCTATTTCCTGTAAAGTCGCTTGAATATAGATGGGGATCCGATTTGCAGGTGACTTCCATTGAATTCTATGGGTACAAGTCGCCTACAAGTCGGATAGAAGTAGTACAGGAACCTTTTCTGAAGTCGGAGCGACTTCAGTAGTGTAAATTAAGACGCTCTCATTGACTATAATGCAAATCTCAAAGTAAAGCGGCTTGGGGGGCGACTTGAGGGCTCACAAGTCGGATCCCAAGTCATTGTAGTGTGAACCGACCCTTAGGCACATAACAAAATTGTCATCTGGTGATAACCCATATAAACCAGTTAAAAAGTGACAACAAATACACCATCACACAAAAAATATACAGTATATAATGACAATAAAGTCACCATTAAGTATATGATCAGTGGAAGACTTTCATAATGAATCCTTCAAGTGTCAGGGGTCAATGCTTCTGCCACCCAAAGATCTATAAAATTCATATGTGCTTATGACCTCAGCACATAGGGGTCATGTTCTTCTGGTAAGACGCCCATATTTATTTTGGTGTTTTTTTCTGTGATTGTTTTTGGTGTGACGTTTTCAATGTTTATGGGGATTATCACCAGAGATTAATGTTGTTATGTGCCTAATAGTTTGATGTTTTCATATTGCACATGTGATTTAACCACTTGCTTACTGGGCACTTAAACCACCTTCCTGCCCATGCCAGTTTTCAGCTTTAAGCGCTGTCACATTTTGAATGACAATTGCGTGGTCATGCTACACTGTACCCAATTGACATTTTTATCATTTTTTCACACAAATAGAGCTTTTTTTGGTGGTATTTAATCAGTTCTGGGTTTTTTATTTTTTGCTAAAAAAGCAAAAATTTTGGAAAAAAAAAGTTTCATAGTTTTTTATAAAATTTTGAAAACAGGTAATTATTCCTCTTCATTGATGTGTGCTGATGAGGCAGCACTAATGGGCACTGATGGGCAATGATAGGCTGCACTGATAGGCACTGATAAGGCAGCCCAGATGGGCACTAAGTGGCACTGGTGGGCACTGATAAGGTGGCACTGGTGGGCACTGAGAGGTAGCACTGATGGGTGGCACTGATGGGCACTAATTGGTGACACTGATGGGTGGCACTGATAGGTGGCACTGATAGGCGGCACTGATCGGGATCGGTGAAACTGATGGGCACTGGTAGATGACACTGATAGGCAGTACTGATAGGTGGCACTGATGATGAGGCACTGATGGGCACTGTTTGGCAGCACTGATGTGCACTGCTATGTGGCACTGGTGGACATTGATAGGTGGCACTGGTGGGCACTGGTAGACGGCACTGATATGCACCTGTAGGTGGCACTGGTGAGCAATGGCAGGTGGCACTGGCGGGCACTTGATAGCAGCAGTGCATCTCCCTGTTCGGGACCGATGTCCCTCTGTCAGAAGCCAGTGATCGGCTTTTCTTTTCCCTCACGCTGTCAGTCTCATTGACTCGGTGATCACAGAGCATGCCGCATGCGCCCCACAGGAGGCACGCAGGCAGCTCATGCACGGGAGAACGTCTATTGATGCCCTCCAGGCAATTAGGCCCACGCTGTAGCCGTCATTCGGCTATAGTGGGAGCAGGAGGAGGTTAAAAGGGCGATGCAACATTTTTATTTTATATATTGTTATTATCTTGTATTCAGATCATTTTAAGTGTGACTCTACACTTTGAAGTTTTGAGGTTTTGATTAGATAATTTTTCACTGAGCACAGAATCTAATTTAATAGAATGATATCACATAGCATGTACCAACTTGTCATGCTTGTCATGTGTAACATAACTTCTGGTCATGGTTTTCCAACAATCCCCTTTCACCATGGCAATAGTAGATTTGCTAGTATTGCTGATCATCCCCACTTTGTGCTACTGCTGCACCAAGTGGCCAATAGAGCTGGGTGAGTAGTTGTAATAAAGACATGCTTATTAGTGGCTCCTATCAGATTCCCCAGTCAGGGGTTTGTGTTTATGTGTTAGTGTGACCTCTAACCTCACCTTTTGCAATGGTTTGTCTATTTTGTTTTATCTTATCCTGGTATTTATCTGGTATTGTAAATGGTTAGATGTATTTAATACTACTGTAATACCATTTTATTCAGGCTGGTTTAACATGTGTTTAGTTGATGAACCTAGGTTACTTGTGTATAATTTTGTATGCACATTGTTGAGACATAGATTTCTTATAGTGGATGGCAACATTACATTATGATGTATGTACTGTAAATATGTTAAATATGTGTTTGATACCTTATAAAAGATGGGCTCTGCTTCAATAAAGAACCGGTCTCAGTGAACTACAACATTCCATCTAATCCACGTGAAAAGACCTGACAGTTCCTCTTAAACTTATTTTCTTTTTTTTTCATAGTAATTTTATTTCATTTAGTTAGGAATGTTGTGTGTCTTTCGGCATCAAATGCCAAGACATCAATAGTAAATACAGTTAGATGGATGATATACAGTATAATGTATACTCCCATATATAACAAATAAACTGATGGACATTCAGAACCAAAGGTCATTGTTGTTCATGATAAAAAAAAAAAATATATATATATATATATATATATATATATATATATATATATATATATATATATATATATATAAAAGAGAAAAGATAATCAAATCAAATATGAGGAAAAAAGAAAAGGAGGAGAGAAACCCGCATAAGAGCATGGACAGAAAAAGAGGGAAGCAAAGAGGAAGAACAAAGAGTAATAGGGAGAGCGAAAGAGCTGCTGGAAAAACATTAATGGAAAGAGATAAATAGGGGATAAGATACCTGGGGATTACCATCTCTGCCTTCCCTGTAGTTAAGCTGAGTTCTGGGATGAAAATAAATATAAAACACCGCGCTAACTAATAAGATAAATGGGAGCTGCTGCATACAGTCTGACAAAAACAGTAAACTTATATATGGAAAAAATGCAGCGCATGTGCAAAAGAAATATATAAATGTGATTAAAATGGTGAGATAGTGCTAAAATAATTAGCCAAAGGTGAGTTAAACATAATGTCCATAAATGGGTGTGAATGTCCAACTGCACAGGAGGTGTGGGTACTCCAAGGGGTGGTGGTAATCTGATGGTTGTCAGAAGTCACCTTGCATCTTAAACCGACTTCCCAGCAGGATGAGCCAATAAGAAGAAATGCAAAAAAGACTCTTACCAGATCCCGTGGATTCCTGTGTCAGCGACAGGGAATCGCATGCGCAGTTTGTCACCAATGACATAAAGTGGAAGGTCTGGACTCTCCAATCCTTTGGGTTGCGGTCTGCATAGATCTCCGAAGGCAACCAGATGGGTCCTCACACAGGACGGCCGAAGCGTGGATCAGGAGTTTCCAAAAAGGCACCAAGGAAGCGGTTGGAGGTACTGGGCCTCATGCAGTGAATGTAAAGCCAAAAAGGATATGCCTCCACATGGTGCAGGTAAAAGGGTGTTTTTATTGAGAAAACAACCATAAACAAATAAAAACGTGATCACGATGAATAAAAACAAATGGGCAACATGGAGAGTGGTATATGAACCCGACGCGTTTCGACCTAGGGGTCTTCAACAGGGGCATAGACCACCCACTCCAGGTTGCCATATATATATAACTAGAAATATCAAGAGAGGACCAATCGCAATGAGTGAGAAAACAAGCCATTTCATTGGGTGAGTATAATCACCTGACTTACTTATATAACCCACCATGAGGTTCATACATAGTGTTTGTAAATAAATGAAATACCACTTGGATGGAAAAAGGCAATTGTAGAGAAATCAACCTAACAAAGAAATAAATAACTAAGAAATCTCTCTGGTAATAATAAAGGACTTCGTATTCAGCTATTGATAAAAATCACTCCTCTGCTGACAGTACAGCAAGATGTACCGCCCTGTCAGCCAGAGGAGCCAATCAAACGTAAATTGACAAAAAGGTGCTAGATAGAGCGTCCAATAAGCGGCTGTGTAAGAGCCAGCTATTGTCCCTGCACATCAGCGTGTCTAGCCCGTGAAGGGAATGACGTCACGTCCGTGGGCGTGTCCGGCATCTCCCTCACACGTGACTTATACAACCAATCGGAGAGCCAGCATCAGACACCGCTCTGCTGCTCGTAACGTCCGTACACAGCAGAGGGATATGACGTAGCCCTGCAAGCACACCAAACGTCTCGGCTCTCTAGCATCACAACTGACAGATGCTCAATACGGCCAAACAACAACTCAGAGTCAGTCTACAGAGACTATAATAAAAAGCGGGGCTGATGCTGACAATCCGGAAGTGAACATAAAGGTTATTTGAACAGGAAGGACTATTACAATTGGGGACACGAATATGAAAAATATATTATGATAAAAAACATCCTTGATTAATAAAAATAAGTGTGTAAAGGGATAACGTGAAACTCTCACATATATCACATGTGATCCCTGTGTGTTAAGAATCATTATAATAGACCCCAAACAGTCAGATTTAAATGGGCAAATTTCGAATACATATCAATCTTGGGTACACATAATAAGGAAATAACAATATGAATAATAAAAAGGTGAGTATGTTAAAAAAGGAAGAAAATCAAGATTGGTTAATAAAGGAGTTGAGGTCCCACTCCACGTTCAAGCCAAACGGGAAGTAGGACCTCAACTCCCATATCCAATAGGTCTCGAGGCGTGAGACCCCTCGAAGCCGGGACTCTCCTCTCCAATGTGGGACAAATTTGTCGATCACTTGGAATAGAGTCCCCGTCGGGTCTTTGTTGTGACATTCCAAGTAATGACGAGGTACTGTGTGTTTGTTTTTGCCTTTCTTGATGCCTGCCACGTGTTCATTGACTCGTATAGAAAAAGTCCTGATGGTACGGCCGACATACTGTTTGTGACAGGGGCAAGTAATTAAATAAACGATGTATTGTGAAGTACAAGTTGTAAAATGTTTCATCTGATATGTTAGAAAGGTGACCGTAGATTTGAAAGTGGTACTTTTTTGTCTACCTCCGATGTTGTGGAGGCAGACATTGCATCTACGGCAAGGGTAATAACCCTTGCATTCCTGAAAAAAGGATACTTTTTTGGGGGATCTATTATATTTGGAGCAATCTGTCCTTGAATGGACCATGCTCCCCTAAATATAACAGCCGCCCGTTCAGGAAGAACTGACCCAAGAAGATTGTCATTTAGAAGCACTTTCCAATGTTTCTTGAATATAGCTTTTACTTGTTTAGACTGAATGGAATGAGTGGTGAAAAAAGACCATTTGTACATAGGTTCAGCTGTAGTTTTTGCGCGTTCTATCAGGGTAGATTCTCTATCTGTGAGTAATGCCCTATTCAATTCCTCATCTAGGTGCTTAGGATCATAACCCTTTTCAATAAATCGATCTCTCAGAACTTGTGATTGTGACTGGAAATCCATAACACTGGTGCAATTACGCTGTAGTCTCAAAAATTGGCTACGGGGGACAGACTTGAGCCATTGCTCCTGATGACAACTGTCGACCGGAATAAATCCGTTCCGGTCTGTGGCTTTGAAATACGTGCGGAACTCAAGGTGTTTTTCCACTACAAATATTTCTAAGTCCAAAAAATGTACACTAGTGGAACTGGCTTCATAGCTCAAGGATATCCCTCTATCGTTGGTATTGAGGCTGGTCATAAAAATGTCTAGCGATGTGCGGTCACCGTCCCATAGGAAGAGGATGTCGTCTATGTATCTGGCCCAGAGAATCAACTCGGATCTCTGGGCCGCATAGACGACATCCTCCTCCCACTGGGCCATGAAGAGGTTAGCGAGGCTGGGGGCAAACTTTGCCCCCATAGCCACGCCCCTCTTCTGTAAAAAGAATTGGTTTTGAAACCAGAAATAGTTATGTTCCGTTGCAAATATGAGTAATTGCATAATAAAGTTGCGCTGAAGGAAGGGGAGCTTATTGTCTCTAGACAGATGTTTCTCGACCGCCTCAAAGCCCAAGTGGTGCGGGATGCACGTATACAGTGCCGCCACATCTGCTGTGACTAGAAGCATCCCTTCAGAAACAGAAACTGATTCCAATAATTTTATGGTGTCCCTAGTGTCTTTAAGGTATGACTGAGTAGAACGAACCAACGGCTGCAAGTAAAAATCTACGTACTTTCCAATGCGAGCCGTAACTAAGTTAATCCTGCTGACAATAGGTCTGCCAGGGGGATTAACTGAGTCCTTGTGGACTTTGGGGAGGTAATATATAGCTGGAATGCGTGGAACTTGTGGGACTAAAAAACATTTTTCTTTTTTGTTTAAAATCCCCAGCGCATGTCCTTCCTCAATTAATTCGACTAGGGCTTTTTTAAAAGATGTAGTAGGATCAGTGGGAATGGGACTGTAAGTGTTGGAATCATTGAGGATTCTATACATCTCTTTAAGGTAATCAACCTTATCGAGAACTACAATCCCACCCCCCTTGTCAGCTGGACGAATTAAAAGGTTCTTTTTCTCATAAAGAGATCTAAGACCATTTTTTATGTCAGATTGAACATAGACACGTTTCTTCTGTTTGGTTAGTTTGTCTAGATCACCCAGGACAAGATTTTTAAAAACTTGTATGGAGGGTGCTAGGGAACCTGGAGGGTTAAATAAAGATGGATTGGACAATCCTGAATGGGTAACCTGCAAATCTGAAGGGGTAATATCTGTAGGCTGTGAACCTATGTGGATATTAGGGGGAGCCAGGGAAGTTCTTGTAGATGAGATCACCTGGCTGGTGGATCCAAGGGGGGGTCTGGTGAGAAAGTGTCTTTGTATGCTCAGTTTGCGTGTGAACTTGAGAACATCAATGAAGGTAGAAAATTTATTAAGAGGTTTAGGAGGAACAAATTTAAGTCCTCTGTCAAGGACAGCTTTCTCAGCCTCGGTCAAACTGACCGAACTTAAATTAAAAATGCCTTTTCCCTTTATGTTCTTTTTCTTTTGGGATTGGACCCTCCTCCCCCCTCTAGACCCTCTTTTCTTTCTAAAGAAATTCCCTTCACGGGCTAGACACGCTGATGTGCAGGGACAATAGCTGTCTCTTACACAGCCGCTTATTGGCCGCTCTATCTAGCACCTTTTAGTCAATTTACGTTTGATTGGCTCCTCTGGCTGACAGGGCGTTACATCTTGCTGTACTGTCAGCAGAGGAGTGATTTTTATCAATAGCTGAATACGAAGTCCTTTATTATTACCAGAGAGATTTCTTAGTTATTTATTTCTTTGTTAGGTTGATTTCTCTACAATTGCCTTTTTCCATCCAAGTGGTATTTCATTTATTTACAAACACTATGTATGAACCTCATGGTGGGTTATATAAGTAAGTCAGGTGATTATACTCACCCAATGAAATGGCTTGTTTTCTCACCCATTGCGATTGGTCCTCTCTTGATATTTCTAGTTATATATATATGGCAACCTGGAGTGGGTGGTCTATGCCCCTATTGAAGACCCCTAGGTCGAAACGCGTCGGGTTCATATACCACTCTCCATGTTGCCCATTTGTTTTTATTCATCGTGATCACGTTTTTATTTGTTTATGGTTGTTTTCTCAATAAAAACACCCTTTTACCTGCACCATGTGGAGGCATATCCTTTTTGGCTTTACATTCACTGCATGAGGCCCAGTACCTCCAACCGCTTCCTTGGTGCCTTTTTGGAAACTCCTGATCCACGCTTCGGCCATCCTGTGTGAGGACCCATCTGGTTGCCTTCGGAGATCTATGCAGACCGCAACCCAAAGGATTGGAGAGTCCAGACCTTCCACTTTATGTCATTGGCGACAAACTGCGCATGCGATTCCCTGTCGCTGACACGGGAATCCACGGGATCTGGTAAGAGACTTTTTTGCATTTCTTCTTATTGGCTCATCCTGCTGGGAAGTCGGTTTAAGATGCAAGGTGACTTCTGACAACCATCAGATTACCACCACCCCTTGGAGTACCCACACCTCCTGTGCAGTTGGACATTCACACCCATTTATGGACATTATGTTTAACTCACCTTTGGCTAATTATTTTAGCACTATCTCACCATTTTAATCACATTTACATATTTCTTTTGCACATGCGCTGCATTTTTTCCATATATGAGTTCTGGGATGACCCTGTTGGGGTCGAGAGCATAGTTGTGAGGGTATCAGAAGAGGAGAAGCAGAACCAAATAGACCGCAACAGCTTGTATTTATCAAAGGTGTTGAAATGCCAGTTTTTCCTCCATTCTCATAGTATCGTTCATGGTCGAGACCCATTGGGACAGAGGTGGTGTGGTAGTTGGCTTCCAGTATAATGGAATGAGTTGTGGACAGAAAAAAACGAAGAAGACTCAGTTTCTGCGATGCCATAGATCCGGGGAGTATAGTGTGGAGGGCAATTGCTGGAGTGGGCAACAGAGATTCCTCATAAAGTGTATTATAGCTTTTAAATACCTGAGTCCAGAAAGGGTGTATCCTCTCACATTCCCACCAGACATGTCGATATGTACCTATATTATTTAAAAATATTTAAATACATTGTCTAATGTAAAAAATCATTGAACTTGAAACTCATACCACAAATTACGTGTCCAACCAAAGCCCACAATCCACAGGGTACATTGTGAAAATTGGTGAATACCTCATTTCAGATTGGGTTGATTGTACCTATCTTCTTACAACACAATGTTTGAATGTAACATGCTCACCATATCTTGTCCGTTTCCTTACCAATAAAATAGTTGAACAAGCAAATCTGTGAATACTGTATTTGTAAATTTAATAATTGTAATATTTGTACAGGCTTTAATAGTGTTATCATATTTACGTGTCCACATATTAAACCCATCTAGAAGGGTGTTCAGATGAAAATATTAGCAGGCTAAAGGGTGTTTTGTTAAAGAAATTGACATAAATAAACTTTTTTGTCAAGTGTCTTGCCATAGAAAGGGAGTGACAGTGAAAAATACTGTAGGTTTAAAAAGTTGTAACAAATAAATAAAAGTGGAAACAAAAACATTTTAAGATTTTTCCTTTAAAAAAAAATCTTAAAAAATACAGCAGCATTACCTTACAATGTTTAAGCTGTTTGGGATAGTCAACCTTGGAATGGACAATAAACTTGACAACAATAATAAAAAAAATCAATATCTGGAGAAATACAGTAGGTTGAGAATCTGAGAAATAATATTTTTCAAAGGTTAACTTTACTTTTGTTAAAACATGTACAGTATAAATTACCTTTTATAGTTCAGCATGCAGCCAGTTCTCATTTTCTAGAACTTCCAAAGAAATTTAAACATGACTTCCATGTATGGGGCATTTTGTACACCATGGGTGGCTGACTGCTACCCCCAGCAGTTATTCTCCTACTGAAACAGATCATGTGGTTGATTTACTAAACGAGTTAATGCTGTTCACTTAGCAAAGTATTTTTTTTAATCTTTTTTTTATATGAAATTCAAAGGTATACATTTCATAAAATGGTAATGATAACATTTATACATTTAAGTATAGACAATTATTTTAATAATTAATATTATATTAAAAAAATAATAATTTTATTCCTTACTGCATAATAAAGAAAGAAAAGAAGTACTAAACCACCTTTAAAGATCACTCTAAAGCAAAAGACATTTGAGGATATATGGGAAATCACAGAAGGCATCATTAAGTGATATAAAAAGATTCAAGTAACATATATATATATATATATATATATATATATATATATATATATATATATATATATATATATATATATATATATATATATATATATATTTATTTATATATTACAATTTTTGTTCCCTAGATTGTCATCAAACCACATCAAAGCATCCTCCTCAAACAGCATCCACAGGGATGGAGGCTGATGATAAAAAATAGACTGTCATTCATAAAAAGTTTTTTTCTTTCCTGGGGTGCTGTAGCTTAAGAAATTTTGACAGTAAAGCTAATATATAAATCTTGCCTATAAATATTTTTATAAATAATAAATAAGCTGGTCAGGACTCAGGAATCATGATTGACTATACAGTATACTTGAATAGGCAAGCGTTTTAATAGTCAAGGATAAAAAACATAACCAAAAAATATTTTATTCTACTAGATTGCCTGCAGGCCTTGTACTAAGAGAAAGAAACTCTCTAATATAAAAAAAAAAAAAGCTAAACGCTAGACATAGTCCATGCTTGAATGATATCAACTATGAACTACATTGTGGTCATGACAAATATTTCCCATATCAGATATTACATGAGCAAACGGTAAGATGGCAAAAAGAGAGAAGAGGAAAGGGAGCAAGTGTTCTGTGTATTGTAGAAGATAATAAGCTGCAGGCAGATCATTATAGGACCCTCATCTAATGTCTGTGTGTTTAGATTCAGATTTCATGGAATGTTTTCAACAATACAAGGCATGAAAGTCTTCTCATAATGGATTCTCAGAATATCTCTTTTGTGTTTTCCAGTCACTTACTTTGCTTTTCACGATTGTAGAGCCTAAATTTCCAATGTAAATCTACAGAACCAGGGCTGAGCAGAAACCTGCAGGAGAATCTATATGGAATTATGATTTTGTCAAAAAATCATAATGATATAGCACAGGAGCAGTAAAAACTGCCAAATTCAGTTTCCCAAATTGGACAATCTATAGAGACAGACTCCATTCTTGATGAGAGAAGAAAAACAACCAATTAACATGAAATTGCCCAGGAAGCTTAGAAATCTACACACTGCTCTCAAACCCATAGGCTCAAGTCAGTTTAAAACTGCTAATATTTTTTCAAGGTGAAGGTCTGTTTGAAAGCTTTGTGTGCAGACCTGAAAATACTTTTATTTTTAAAAAAGGCAGCTCTTTGTAATACAAGTGGTTGTTTTAAAGTTGAATAAGAACTATCTGCACCTGTGCATGGTAGTTATCTGGGTCAGAGGAATTCATTAAGATGTTGTACCAATAAGAAGAGAATAAAAAAAAAATATTCATAAAGCAAGCCCATAATTCACTTTTTTTAATCAAATATCTACTTTTCAAATCAATAGATTATCCCACTGAAGTTTTTTGCACTATAGGGGCCAATGTACACTTTTTTGACGCGCTGGGGTTGATTTACTAAAATTGGAGAGTGCAAAATCTGGTGCAGCACTGCATAGAAACCAATCAGGTTCCAGTTTTTTTTGTCAAAGCTTAAACAAACTGAAGCTAGAAGCTGATTGGCTTCCATGCATCCCAAAGAAGCTGATGAAGGAGGCGTGGCTTGCCTCTGAAACGCATCCCTATTGGCTACCATGACAATTGGACTGACAGCTCATCTACACCGGCTGGAGGCATTTTCTCTGGACATCCATCCTGGCTTTGGACACAACACCATGGTGCTCCCCGTCTCCCATTCATCGGCTCTCCCTGGACAGATCCCTCGCACTGCAGGCTTCCCCGGGATTGCCAGACAACATCTCCTCCGGACTTTTGACCGAAGCTTCCACTGGACGGTCCTGGATTGCACCCACCACTTGCCTTTGTTTGTCATCCCCTCCACTCTGTGATGGCAATTGTTGTTTATAAATACATTTTATTTAATAAACTGTGCTACACCATGCCTGCTTGGTGCCTCTGTTTCCTTTCCTTCTATTCTTGCAGCTTGTGGATTCCCAGCCCACAGTGAGAAGGCAGCCTAGCACATATTGTCCGTGTCAGCCAGTGACTTGTAATATAATTTTTTTTTTTATGCTTGTCATTCCAACCCCCAGGGAATTATACGTTCTCTATCAACATATACCTATTGGGAATTTATTTTATCTTATGTTTTACATCATTTAATATTCAGGGTATTGGCACCAGGGTAGTGCTGTTCAAGTATCATTTTTTGTGTGTCCACTAACAATATTGATGCACCATTATTACACAGCTGTGTGTTATTGTGTCCATTCCAATGAACGTTTCAAACATGGAGAATGAGTTGGCTATATGCACCATTTATGTAATTTATCATATCATGTCTTGTAAAATGTAGTAATAACTTTGCCCGTATGAACAGTGCAGTATTTAGCCATCAAAGAGGTATAGATGCATGGCACTGGATGTTGAGTTAAAATTATAGTTTCAGATCTTATAGGAACTGTAGCACCTTAAAGAGGACCCTCCCTGTTGGCCCTGCCTTTGACTTAGTCTGATCCCCACCCACAGGGCTACTCCTAGACCCCTGGAATGTTGCGGCACTCCTTTTCCCTCTTTATCTTTTTTCCTTTCTCTCCCTCTGTATTTTCTCATCTGTGATCCTGGAATACCTGATACTTTAGAAATAATGACTCCTCTTATAGGTTTCTTTGAACCGTTATTCAATCTTCATGACACAGTACACTGTAAATGATGTGACATGACCACATACATTACTATACCATTGTTGGAAACTTAATACAATGTCTTATTATCCCACTCAGGGATGTTCTTGCTGTTTTATACTTTGTTGCCTTCCAACCTACAATACTGTGAGCTTGGACTATGCAATGTGAAGTAATGTATTTCGTGTTTGTAACATCTTTTATACAAATTCTAATAAAAATGTTATTGATAAAAAAAAAAAAATTTAGTCTGATATCTATTGACTGCATCTAGTTAGCTCAGTGGCTCTGGTTAGGTAGCTCTCATATAACAATTGCATCAGGGTGCAGCTTAGGTAAAATCCTATGGTGAAGAAACTAATAATAGTGGAATACCACTGGCCTTAGAGTCCAAAATGATTTGTTTATTTCATAAATAGGATGATGTGGAATAAAACATCACTTTTCTGGGGTTTAATTGATTGTAAATGACAACCATGTAAAACAATCCATTCAGTTTAAAATAGAAATGAAAGGCAAAACATTTTTGTATATATATATTTTCCCTTTCTTATAAGTGATCACGTCCCCTCTGTTCTCAGCTGCATAGGAGCTGGGAAGAGGAGGATCAACAGAACTGAGCTTGCCAGTGAATGGCAGTGCAGCGGGGGGGGGGGGGTGTCATGAGAAGTCTGATCATTGGAGTAGAGTACACTGAATTCCCAGCACAGCTAGAGAACTGACCACAATGTGCTCTCCTGCTTAGTGTGGTCAGTGTTTAATAGGAAAGCAAGAGGCTAGCAGGAACACCAGGGATTTCGCATAAAGGAAGCAATACAAAGAGAACAGGATACTTTCTAACATCTAACACTTTCTACTAACATGGTACAGCAGACACATATCAGGAAGTGTTGACAAACGCTTTAAGCACAGCCCCCTTAAAGAAAAGCCCGTAGCAACAGCATGTAATGCATAGTGGAGGGCATACATGACTGTGGTAACAGGGGAGTTAATAGTTTAGGGGTGGGTATTAAGTAACCGAGGGGGAGGTATCAAGCTGGGCTTTATAGGTTAACCCCGCCCAGGGGGGAGTAACAGTAGCTGAAGAAAGTTTCCGCCCACCCTCCCCTTTTTTGATTATAGTAAGGTTAGGTAGATCTGGTTATGGTTAAGTAACAAAAAAAAAAAGAAGTTTAACGAGATCATGGCAGTGGCGGGCATTGGTCTGGGCAAAAAGAACGTAGATGGCAAAAAGTAAGAGTTTTTTTGGGAGCTAGCGTTGATATGGCTCATGATGGTGGTTCCTGGTTAACGGAGGTTAGCCGGGAAGTGATAATGGGGCACTGCGGTCATTGCTAGTCTCTGAGCCAGCTTGTCGGCTTGAGGCCTATTTGATAGATTTGATGGGACCGCAGTGCTAGTCCTGTTATGGACACAGAGGATTATTAAGATATTGCTCAGACCAACGCTTGATAATTAAACAGGTTGTTTTAACAGATGTTGTTGTTTTTTTGTTGTTGATGTTTTCTATTCATGATAGATAATGTTTATATGTTATATTTTTATATTTAAGATTATTTGTTAAATAAATTAGGCCGCTACGGCCTTTTATACTCCAAGCTCGGTGTGGTTTGAGTTATTGGGGTAAAAGTGTAAGTGGGGTGGTATCCGTCATGAATGGTGACTGTGCTTAGCTCCCAAAATGTGTTGTTTATTCTGAGCATTCCTGTTTATAAATTAAAAGGTAATTTCTGGACTAGTGGTATGGTCCTGTCACAGTATTTAGCAATGAAAATGTTGGGAAAATGACACCAGGTATCTGCAGGTATCTTTAGATACCTGAATTTTTTACCTGTGTTGTTTTTTAACTCCATGGCAGAGCCTTTCTAAGCCTATGATCTAGCAAAACATCCAAAACCTTCTTTCAAATTAAGTCACCACAATTAATCTGACATTCACTAAACATTCATTGCAGGGGATTTTCTAGGTGCATGTATTTTAAGCAACCAATATTGACCACCAGTGAATGTATCATGAAAGTCGTATTCTCGGCTTTATAACTATGCCCCCAAGTATGTAACTTTACATTTATTAACATTAAACTTCATTTTCCATATAGTTGGCCATTCAACCAGTCTATCCAGGTCACCTTGTAAGTTAGAAACTTTTTGTAAGGACTGTCTTTTGCTACATGCGTTATCTGTAAACACAGAAATTGTACTTTTAATCCCAGGTTCACCACTTCAAATCATAGACCATTCAAAGCATGAATCATTATTCAATTATCTAAAAATGCTGTCTTCAACCCTTCCATGGTAATTAAATTCCAGATGCCAAGACCAATTTAGCAGCATCAGTACAGTATGTGTTGCGAATTTTGCTATAACTCTGTCACTCATTTGCTACATAAATAATTAAAAAAAAATTAAGGATATAATACTTTTATTTTATACACTGTTTTACTTTCTGGCTCTAGCTGTCAATGTGCCTTTTCTGTGAGACACAGCCACAACTGTGCAGGCTTTTTTAAACAAACCAATGTGATCACCACGATTGGAAACCATAGTGATTACATAGTGAGTCCCAACTCCCCCTCTTTTTCAACCATAGTGATTACATTATTGGGAATGTGAAACCAGCACAATTTTGGACCTGGGAGCTAGCACTATTATAGCCTTATAGCTCCCCATTTGAATGTAGATTATTTTTCCCTCAGCATGAGACTTCATTTGATTTCTCTACAGATTAATCTGTTAATCTACAGATTGGGAAGTATTCTCTATGCCTAGGGATATTTAAGTGGATCTGTATTTAAAATCTAAAATATGGCTGATAATAGCGATTAATTAGCAGAATATAGAGTGGTAAAGCAATTAGTATATAATATACCTTTAGAAAATAAGTTCCCATTTACAAGCAGCAGGGCACTTTTGTGCTTAGGCGTCTTTTCGTCTTCTATTTTTTTCGGAGCTCATCAGGAGCTTTAATCATTAGAGTCATATGCTGCCAACTGTCTCTGGTCATTGGATGACTGATGGGGGCATCAGGCTCAAAAGCAGGAAGAGCTACCCAGTGATAGATTATAGTAGAACGGCGCATTAAAAAAATACCTAGGTGAAAAAATTATATAATAAGTATTCTGTTAGGGCTGTGTCAGAAATTAGGTAGCAGAGTGTAATATATATATATATATATATATATATATATATATATATATATATATATATATATATATATATATATATATATATATAAATTTATTTGATTATTTGATCCCCTGCAGATTTTGTAAGTTTGCCCACTTACAAAGAAATGATGAAGGGTCTATATTTTTTATCATAAGTGGACCGACTTAAAAAATCTGCTGGAGATCAAATAATTATTTTCCCCACTGTATCATAAATATATATATTGCAGACTCTAAATATTTGATGACACGTCAGTCTAGAGCACTTAATGTGTGAGTTTTTTGTTCACTGAGGTTCATAGCGCAAAAGGTAACCCATTCATCACCATGTAAAAAAATTGCACCTGAACTATTTATTACAACAGCACACCACAACATAGCATGCATATGCAAAAGACTATTATAGAAGAACATAAAAAGAACACTATATAGATATTCAATGACCATGACCACTCCTGAAAATATGGATTTTTTTTCATGAGAAATCTCCTTTTCTTGATCTTGCATGCTTAAAGTGGAGGTCCACACAAATTACTCACTTAAGCTTAACCCCATTAGTGCATTGCACAGATGTGCCAATGAACAAAAAAAAAAACTTTGGTGCTGTATTTACATTATTATCAGTCTTTTTAGTGGCACTTCCTGCTTGTCACCCCCTCAGGAGTAGGCGTGTCTATCCTTTTTCCCCAGCGGCGCACTGTCTCCTGGGAGCTAAGTGTCAGCATTCCCAGGAGTCAGTGCGGATCGCCTCCGAGAGAGATCGTAAAACAGGAAGTGATGCGTGACGCTGCTCTCTCCCCATAGTGAGCTTTGCATCATCTGTGTTTTTTTTTGTTGCCATCACAATGGGGTGGGAACTTCTGACGCCGCCGCCCGTTGTGATGGCAACCTGGAAGTTTACAGCGCTTCCCCTGTCAACACTGTGCGGGAACGAGTGGTGAATGCTGGGAGCTCAGCATTCCCCGCATCCAGGAAATAAATGCTTGTGGGCTTCACAAGCCCACAAGCTAGATGGAACCGGCCATCATCAATTATTATAACTTAGTTTTTTATGCCAAACCGGACATCGGGGGGGATATTACAGCTAACAAGTGAGTGTAATATTGTAACTATGAAAGTGTATGAATGGCTAAAAAAAAAATGAATGGTCGGTGGACCTCCGCTTTAACATAAAAAGAGAAATAAGTGAAAAAAAATTACAATTCTATTTAGTAATTTCATCTTCCATTAAAATTAAATAGAATTCCCTTTGAAACACTAAACGCCTGCTTTTAGCATGTGCAAAATGCATGTGTGTTGTCAATTACTTGTATATTAAATACAATGCTTTTCAAGCACATAATAATTATTGTTCTAAAGAAAAATGTTTTTTAATTCATCAGGGAGAATGGAAAGAATGTCGCCAGAGAGACTTTTGTATTTATGTTATATGTTATGGATATTTAGTCATGAGAAAATCTGTTCACTGTTATTTGATAATGAATGTCTTCAGCTTTTTAACATGCTTTAGATAGGTCACCCATTATACCTGCAATGCTTATAATAAATTAAAAGGACTCTCCGCTCCAAGATACTGCTCCCTGATGCCGCTCCAAATCCATGTGCAGGAAACAGGCTGAGCTGTCCAGTCTTTCTAACTGAAAAGCATGCTGCACGCCAGATAGGTCACAAGCATCCACATTTATGTCCACTGACATGGTAATGGCATTCACCTCCCCAGAACCACCTCTCTAATATATTTTACAAAATCAGGGCTTAATCATAACAATTAAGCTCTTATTGGATGAAATAAACTAAAGGGGTGGTCCTAGGGCAAGGACTGTCATTGCCATATCTGTGTACAATTTCTACAATAAATACGGACACATGATCTTCCCAGTGTGTGGAAGCCTTTTCTTTCATTTACAATGCTTACAGTATGTTGTAGTATATTGTGAGTGTAATTTTAAATATATACAATTACAATCACAATACACTACATATATTGTTTAGCATATGGATACATGTAGAATTGTAAACAGTTTACAGCATGGAAGATTAGGCCAAAAAGTGATTAAAGTAAATGTAAACACAATCTCTAAAATCTCATATATTCTTTAAAACATTAACACCCGGTGACCCCGCCCCCCTCTGACGCACGGTGACTTGACGGGACTTCCCTGTGACGTCTCGGGGAATGCCACAGGGAAGTCCCATCATGTCCCGTGAGTCAGAGGGGGGCGGGGTCACCGGGTGGCCCCGCCCCCCATTATTTAAGAACCGTCAGACGAGGAGACGCCGTCACACAGCGGGAGCATCCCTCCATGCCAGCATGGATGCAGAGCGGCCCGGAGAAGAAAATGAAGAAGAGAAGAAGAGAAGAAGAGAAGAAGGAAGAAGAGAAGAAGATGAAGAAGAAGATGAAGAGAAGAGCGGGAGCCTCCCCCCATGCCATGGGTGCGGAGCGGCCCGAGGAGAAGAAGATAGAAGATGCCGCGGAGGAGATGCTGGACGAGAACGCCGGAGGAAGAACCAGAAGAACCAGAAGATGAAGGAAGATAGAAGAAAGAAGAAGCATTTAAATAAAGGAATTGTCAAAAACTGTCTCTTGTCATTTTTAACATTTTTGACAGTTTTTTAGTGAAATGGTAGGGGTAAGTACCCCCTTACCATTTCACACAGGGGGGGCCGGGATCTGGGGGTCCCCTTGTTAAAGGGTGCTTCCATATTCCGATAAGCCCCCCGCCCGCAGACCCCCCACAACCACCGGCCAGGGTTGTGGGGATGAGGCCCTTGTCCATATCAACATGGGGACAAGGTGTTTTGGGGGGCTACCCCAAAGCACCCTCCCAATGTTGAGGGCATGTGGCCTGGTACGGTTCAGGAGCGGGGGGGGCGCACTCTCGTCCCCCCCTCTT
Organism: Lithobates septentrionalis; assembly: GCA_037952835.1. Classification (NCBI taxonomy): domain Eukaryota; kingdom Metazoa; phylum Chordata; class Amphibia; order Anura; family Ranidae; genus Lithobates; species Lithobates septentrionalis. The sequence continues at coordinate 2,458,596 of JBBDGP010000609.1, read as the reverse complement.
TTCCTGCGGCCTGCCAGGTTGCGTGCTCGGATAAGGGTCTGGTATGGATTTTTGGGGGAACCCCACGTCATTTTTTTTTTTCATTTTGGTTCGGGGTTCCCCTGTGGGGAATTCCTATGCCGTTTTTATCAATGAACTTCTATGTGTATTGTCGGCAATGCAATAGCCGCGAGTAGTTTTAAATGGGTTTTTTTTCCTTCAAAATGTCATTTTGCTGTCAGACTGTTCTAAACACGGGAAACATGCGCCCCTTTACAGGCATACTATAGACACCCCCCAGCTACGAAATTTAAAGGGATATTACACTTTTATTGTTTGACTTTAAGCATTATTAAAATCACTGCTCCTGAAAAAACGGCCGTTTTTAAAACTTTTTTTTGCATTGATCCATGTCCCCTGGGGCAGGACCCGGGTCCCCAAACACTTTTTATGACAATAACTTGCATATAAGCCTTTAAAATTAGCACTTTTGATTTCTCCCATAGACTTTTAAAGGGTGTTCCGCGGCATTCGAATTTGCCGCGAACACCCCAAATTGTTCGCTGTTCGGCGAACTTACGAACAGCCAATGTTCGAGTCGAACATGAGTTCGACCCGAACTCGAAGCTCATCCCTATTTATGAGTAGTTTTTATAAATAAATTTACTAAGGATAATGCACAAGGCTGGTGCGCCCTCTTTTCTTTTTTCTTTTTCTTCATTAGAATCATACAGTACCTGGTGATCCCGGCATAACTATTCTGAATTTAGCAATAAGTGAAGTATGTGGTGCTAACTAAAGTGCAGAAATGAATCAATATGTATATAGATACTAAACAGAACTGCTCTTCTCTAGTTCACTGGTAAAGTGCACCAATGCCACAGATTCCAAACAGCAATCTAAAATAACATCCAGTGTGTATATAAAGTGCATCAAGTGAAAAAATATATGACAATCCTAGTCTAATGATATAATGACATAAAAAAAAGTGAAACATAAACATTTCTGAATAAATCCACTGTTCTCCTGGAGTTTAAAAGGTGAAATTCAAAAAACAAAGTCCAACAAGTGATAAACACTAATATGAATAAGTTCACATATATAAGTTCATGAATTAAATCCATGTGCAAAAAAAAAAAAAAAAATGTGCAAAAACAACTTTCGATCAATGTCAAATTCCTCCATTCACATATATAATATCCGTGGTGCGCCACACAATTCCCCCAGCCTCTCATCTCAGATGGAGACCCTTACGGGGTGAAAAAAATAAAAGAGGGGGGCTCCATCGTGTAGTATTTCCCAAATGAATTTTGTTAAAACAATGAGTAACTTACAGTTTAAAATCAGATAATCCAGCAAACAGCAGAGTACTTCAGGTCTCAGCCGCAACCGGAAGTGACGACACCTGGCTCTTCCCTGATGCATATCGTCACTGAACACGTGATAAATTTATTTGATAAAGTATAGGTGTAGGCCATTCACTTACTTCCTGAGGCCTGACTGCAATACTCCCAGGACATTGCTAGAATGTTGCTAAGAGAGGCCTCTTCATTACTGCTCACCTTTACCATCACAGGAGTGAGCTCTCAAAAATTGAGCTCAGAACTACTGAATCAGGGGAGAGAAAGAGTATGTGAAAGGGCTCACTCCTGTGATGGTGAAGGTAAGCAGTAATGACTAGACCTCTCTTAGCAATGTCCAAGCAACATCCTGAGAGTATTCCAGTCAGGCTTCAGGAGGTACGTAAATAGTCTACACCTAAAGCAAGAGAATTTTTCAACTTTAGTCAGAGCTGCACATTTTTTTTTTTACTGCAGATACCCCTTATCTGAATACAGTTTTTGGTAAAGGTTGAATTAGCTCTTTAAGTGACTGTGCAACCATTCATTGTATAGGCCTTTTCTGCTGTTTAGAAAACCTGCCCTGAGCATTTGTTAAAGCATATATAAGCCTGAGAAAAAAGGTAAATGCATCAGCTTATATGTTCTTAAATAATTTGTAGACATGTGTGGTTTGTTTAGTTCCGAATTAATATTTGGACAAATTTTTCGTTATTTGAAGATCCAAATTGTAATTTGAATTGAATTTTACGGGGGCGTGGCCTAGCGCATGGAGTGAGCAGACGTGCCCTGCTGGAGCTCCCGCACACACCGGACGTTCCGCGGCTCACACCGCTGCATAATTCCAGCCGACAGGTCGGTAATGGGGAGGAGAGGTGGGGGAGACACCCAGCATACCCCTGATCCACAAAAAGAGGGGGATATAGACAGATTTTTCACCCGATTGGGGTCTAAACACCGCGCCCCCCCCTCATCCAAGATGGCGCCGACCCACTCCTCAGGCTCACATACAGGCTAACAGGGAGCTGCCTCACAGCGCTCCACACCCCACACCAGAAACAGACAGCGTGCCAGAGCCCCTGCAGACTCAGAGAACGAGTCAGTCTGATTGGCTTGTCATTCCCCAGATTCTCACAGATCATTTACTAGCTGGGACATGGAGGCCTACATCAAGGCCCTCCCAAACAAACATGACTTTGAGGCCTGTGTGCAAAGAATGGAGCGCTCCTACAAGCAGGAAATAGCAGAGCTGTGCAGAGATGTCACTAACAGGCTGGAAGAAGTAGAGCACAGTGTAGAGGAGACTGTCTCCACCCTGCAAACTCATGAATCCATTCTATATGAGCACACCTTGCAAATACAACAATTAATATATCACCAGGATGACCAAGAAAATAGGGCCAGATGTAACAACATACGCATCCGCGGCCTCCCTGAATCCGTGGAAACCGAAGACCTGGCCCCTGCGATTATAGCCATATTAAATGAGCTGCTGCAGAAAAACAAGGATGCCCCCCTGGAACTGAATCGAGTGCACAGAGCTCTGGGCCCTAGAAACCCTAATCTGGAACACCCCAGAGACGTTATATGTAGAGTACATTTCTACGCGGTCAAAGACGCCATTATGCAAGCTGCACGTACCCAGGAATCCATTTTCTTCAATGGCGCTCAAGTAACCCTGCTTCCAGATATATCTAAGCTGACCCTGGACATGCGTCAGGCTCTGAAACCCCTTACTGGAGCTCTACAAGCAAAACACATCAAATATCGCTGGGGTTTCCCCTTTAATTTGTCTGCATCTCATGAAGGGAAATCAGCAACATTTCTCACACTGGGGGATTTACCAAAGTTCTTAGAAACATTCGAGCTACCTCAGATCCCGTTACCAGACTGGCCACTTCACGCGGCAACCCCTGGATTCCAGATCAGCACTGGATGGCAGAAACAATCCAAGAAGAACAAACGTTCAAAAGCTGAAGCCTCCAAGTCGACTGCCGGCTGAATCTCTTCCACCTACTTTTTGATTAACCACTTCTTCTTTCCACAGGTCCCCAACCCGTGATGACGTTCCGGTTCCTAGTTATGTTGGGACTTTGATTAGATATATTATTTTTGCACTATTGATTGCACTGACAGAGGTTATATCGTTTTACTTTGCATTTTAGTAAGGTGTCAATTTTCTACATAATGGTTGCACCTGTCAGTGCCTACTTCCCTCACCCTTCCCCCTCCCCTTCCCCTCCTGTTAATAATTGGTTACTCTTGACCTGTCTACAGTTAGGCGATAGAACTTCACTGCTGTTCTCACACAAGGAGCTTCCCTAGGGTCACCCCCTGGGATGGCACACCAGAGGTTAGTTACATAAAATATGAACGGTAGTGGGGGATCCTGAGCTATTAAGTTAATTTACAAAGAATGTTATTGTTGCCCGGTGTGTGCGGGCTCCTCACGTACCCCCTCTTAGGTTTTTTCAGAAACCTTAGCGGGCTTTGCTGATTTGTTGGTTACAACACTATAGCTGGGCCTCTTGGGCCTTACTCTCCTTTTTTCTTTTTTCTTTTTCTCCTCTCACCTTCATCTTCTCTAACCCCCTCCCTCTTTTTCTTCCTATGTTCGCCACTGGATGGCGACATCCCCTCCTCTTTCTCCTTCCCTCTCCCCCATACTCTAGGGCAGCGGATCTCACTCTTTTTCAAGCTAACACTCCATTTACTTTTCCCCTCTCATGGCAACGCAACCCTCCTTGAAAGTCTCCTCTTTAAATTGTAGGGGCCTCAATACCCCGGAGAAGAGATGGCAAATTTTGTACCATTTTCAGAAACTACGTACGCAAATTTTACTTCTTCAAGAGACCCATTTTAGGTCTGACACAATCCCACAATTCCTACATAGGCAATACCCCACCTGGTTCCACAGTACTAATCCAAAAGCTAAGTCCAAGGGGGTTTCTATTGAATTCCATGCCACGTTCACACCAGATGTGCTAGATTCTTATATAGATCCACAAGGGAGATATGTTTTCCTCAAACTATCATACTTGAATGTGATATACACGGTCATTAATGTTTATTCTCCCAATCAGGACCAACTACAATTTCTCTCTTCGGTTACAACATGTCTAAAACGCTTCAGCACGATCAACATGATCCTGGGTGGAGACCTTAATGCTGCCTTGATACCCTGTCTTGATACTTCATCCGGTAAGTCCTCTATTTCCCCGGCTTCTCTGACCAAAATCCGAACAATTCTCGCAGACCTTTCCTTGGTGGATGTGTGGAGAGTTCTTCACCCCTCCGCCAGGGACTACACATACTACTCCCCTGCACATTCCTCTTACAGTAGGTTGGACTACATTTTCATCTCACAAACGTTACTGGATTATAACCCGGACACTTCTATAGGTCTTACTCTTTGGTCTGATCATGCCCCCATTCACCTGAGCTTAGGGAGGATTCCGTCTGGTAAAGCCAGAACCTCCTGGAGACTTAATGACAATCTATTATTTGACTCTGCGTACAGGACATCATACAGACCATCAAAAACTTTGTTACAGATCATGCACACGATGATACCAACCCACTTATAAAATGGGAAGCACTTAAATGTGTCTTTAGGGGCAAATTTATCCAACACGGGTCCAGACTAAAACGTGAACGTACGGTAGACATTGCGCGCCTCCTCGCCTCCATTAATGCATTGGAAAACTCACATAAGCGGAACCCTGACATGGCCACTCATTTGGACCTGACTAATGCCAGGAGAGACCTCCTGCAATTTTTTGCGGAACGCACCTTGATAGCGAAAAATAAGGGACGTTTTATTCATTACTCCCAAGCCAATAAATGCGGTAAGCACTTAGCAAACACTTTGCACCCCCGTCAACTCAGGAAACCTATCCCTTTTATTAACTCAGCTACCAAGGGGAAATTAATGAATAACTCAGCAATAGCGGAGGAATTCCGCCAAAACTAGACTTCCCTATATAATCTTCCCCCACAGACACCGACCTTTAAATCCCACGGAAGTGCACCTCCACAAGATCTCACCTCGTACATTCAAGAAACCGCCCTCCCTACCATTCCTTCTTCTGATTCGGAGGAGCTGGAATCTGCCCTTTCTGATACAGACTTTATACAGGCCATAAAAAAACTCAAATCTGGCAAAAGCCCTGGTCCAGATGGGTTTTCCCCACGTTTTTATAAAACATTTCCACTAATATTATCACCTCTCCTAGCGAAGGCGTTCTCAGCGATAGATGGGAATATAACCCCCTCTGCAACCCTACTCCAATCCAAAATTGTAGTTATCCCGAAACCAGGCAAAGACCCCGCTGCATGACCTAATTATAGACCAATATCCCTATTAAATATTGACCTGAAGCTCTTTGCCAAGATTCTTGCCCACCGAATATCTCCATTTCTACCCAACATTATACATAGAGACCAGGTGGGTTTTGTCCCTGGTCGTGAAGCTAGGGACAACACTACCAAAACCATACACCTAATAGCATATGCTCATCGTACCCGCACTCCAACCTGCCTTCTTTCCTGCGACGCAGAGAAAGCTTTCGATAGGGTATATTGGTCCTTTCTTCAGTCCACCCTCTTCCAGATAGGATTAGGCCCTAGAATGTTAGCACGTATCATGTCTTTTTACTCGAAACCGACGGCCACTATTTTGACGAACGGCATACAATCAGACAAATTTTCAATTACCAATGGCACAAGGCAAGGCTGCCCGCTTTCCCCTTTACTGTTTGCTTTAGTGATTGAACATTTAGCTCAAGCCATTCGGTTGAATCCCAATATACACGGCATCCAGACTCCCTCTTCCCAATGTAAACTTTCCTTATATGCAGATGATTTACTTCTCTATGTGACCCAGCCTCATATTAGCATCCCTTCACTACTAGCCGAAATTAATAGGTTCGGCCACTTTAGCAATTACAAGTTAAACGTCTCCAAAAAAGAAGCACTGAACCTCTCACTAGCACAAAACACCCTCACATCCCTTAAGGCCAACTTCCCATTCCAATGGCAGACGCAATCCATTTCCTATCTGGGTACCGCTATTCCTAGATGTACATCAGAAATCTATGCCCTAAACTTCAGTCCTCTCCTAACTAGGTTGCGACGCCTCTCAGAGGAACGCAAGGACCTACCGGTGTCATGGTTTGGACGTATGAGCGCATTGAAAATGGACATACTTCCAAAATTACTTTATTTATTTCAAGCGCTTCCGATCGCTCTCCCATGAGCCTTCTTTCGTGCCCTCCGTACTATGGCAATTCACTTTGTATGGAAGGGGAGCAACCCCAGACTGAAACACAAGCTTCTATGTGCCCCCACTTATAAAGGAGGGGTTGGCTTACCTGACTTTGAGGTATACCATAGCTCAGCAGTAATCTCTCGAGTTCTGGAGTGGTTCCCTCGCCCTCTGACCAAAGCATCAACTTTAATAGAACAGGATATGTCTTTGGACGACCTCAGGGCACTTCTCTGGGGATTCGATAAAACTTATAAATCTATCCCATGCTTATCCCCCCTCACCAGAGATGCCTTGGCGGTATGGTACCGAAAAAGGGAGACATACTCACTGTCTACTGAACCGAGTCCCCTCACTCCCTTATTCGATAATCCAGCTCTCCCAGAAGGTAGACTTGTGCTCAGTTTGGGAAGTTATATGAGAGATCCCTGGCCCACAGCTCAACAATATGTAGATGCGGAAAATGCTACCTTCGTAACTCTTCATAACACTGCTGCCTCTAGGGTTACATGGCTTACCCGTTTACATTTAACCTCCTATTCCAAGACATTTCATGACTCCAACCTAATCCACAGACCTCTGACTGGGTTCCAACAACTGACTACTTACACGGAGACGCCACGCCATACCCTATCACTGTTATATAAGATGTCACTAGACCACACTTATAACAACTTTCCTAAATACACCACTGTTTGGTTGGAGGAGCTCGGGAAAGACATAACAGAGGCGGAATGGGGTAAGGCTTTTCTTTTTACCCATAAATCATCCATCTCGAGTTACACTCAAGAAAAAAAATATAAATTACTATCAAGGTGGTATCGGGTCCCTTCTACCCTCAGGACTATGTTCCCATCGGCAACCGATATCTGCTGGAGATTTAACTCCACAACAGGCACATATAAGCACATCTGGTGGGATTGTGATGTGATCCAACCTTTTTGGACGCAAATTTTTCAACTCTATAATGAAATATATGACTAATCTCTCACGCCCTCCCCTGTCATAGCACTTCTCTCCGTACTTCCCGGGACCCTCAAATCCCAAAAACACAGTCTTCTTACATTTTTCCTCAGTGCGGCGAGACAATTAATTCCCAGACATTGGAAAACTACCTCTCCTCCATCTCTCATTGAATAGGTAGCTGAAATAAATGATATCATGCTCATGGAGGAGATGCAGGCTAAATCCATAGGGAAAGAAGCAAAGTTTTCGTTCATCTGGAGTATCTGGAGGCATTACTTTACTTCAGACAAATTAAAAAACAGACTCTCACCAGTAAACACATCTTAAGTGATGGAGTTCCCCTTATTTCCCTTCTAACCTTTACGTGATTACTGCACAGGCAGATATGTGAGATCCGTTGCCCTCACCCCCCCCCCTTACTCCCCTTCTAGGGGTTCCCCCTCATTATTATTATCCTTTCTCTTTTTTCTTTTGTTCTTTTATCTTTTCTATTCTTATATTTTTTTTTTCTTGATAATCACTCCACGTGCTAATGTACACTCTTGACTGCCAGTATATACAATCTAGGCAGCCAAGATACTCGAAATTACTAATGACCCTGGTTCTGAGGGTACATATGGAATTTCCACCTCCTCTGCCTCTGGAGCAGCAGGATCCCATTGGGGCTTCCGGGCTGGAGGTAAAGGCAGACTTATAAAAGTCAGCATTGTATCAGAGCCTTCTTGTCACTGACATCTTTTCCAATCATATTTAAGCATGTAAAGAATGTACTATGTAAATGTTTACACGTTTCTTTTTATTTAGATCGGTACACCCTATGTTTGGGTCCTGATCTAGTCCTTGTACTTTTCTCTTTTATAATGTGAAAAACAATAAAAATATATTGAACCTAAATCGAATTTTACATTGAATTCCATTTGAATTCAAACTGTAAATATGTTTCTGAAATCAAAGACGATTTCGAAATAATGCTGTTTTTGTTAAGCCAAAGGTGATTTAAAGAGTCATTGTAATAATTTGGTGAAGATTTTTCTTTTGTTTGTTCACTTTGCTGCATTCGAATTGAAAAAAATATAACATTTTGCTTCGACCAATTCAAAATTTATCAATTTGAATGTTTCGTATAGAAAAAATCGGTAAATTCGAAGAAAATTTGAAAAATTCAGAATACGAATTCCGAATACGAATCCCTAATACGAATTTGATGAATCAACCAAATTTAACAAAACTAAATAACTAGATTAGCGAATCTAAACAAAACTTAACACATTTTTTCCATCATGCACATGTCTAATAATTTGGCTGCATTGTGGGTTTTTTCCAGGCTTTTTATTTTATTATTTTCCTAGGATGGTAATGCTCCTACACCTTGGCAGCATTGCCACCCTAGGGCAGGACAATAGAACACCTTTCCTCTTTTTATTTAGTATAAAGTGACAGCTAGGAACAGCTAGAGAGGCAGAGAGCATAGGAAGTTATCAGCTCAAAAGATTCCTTCTAAGATCAGCAGGTATTTTTTGTCCATTTATCAAACAGATATAACAAAACATTTTTAATGGTATATTTTTAACAATACAAAAGGTAGCAAATAAGAACAGTTCATTGTTAGAAGTTATATATAGTTTAAGCATGGCTTTTTTTCACTGTACTGCTTCTGAACAAATGTATTATTACTTAGTAGCAATGCTTAAAAAGCAAAGTAACTTATGCAATATAGACAGTTCATTCCCCTTAACTTTTCAGCTTTCAGTAAAACTTTATTACATATAAAACTATAGGGATTCAAATATGTGCGAAACATTGCTAGGATTTCCTACCATCACTCTCTTCCTTTTCTGAAGGTTTAATTTTTTTTTTTACCCAGTTGGAGTGCCTTTTTTATTCTTCTCCTTCGTGAAATACCTTAAAAGAACTTTTCTGATTACCTGATGGACCATTTAATCCCCAGGAAATAATCCTTTGTTACAGTTTCAAGGAGAATTACTTGAAATAATCTTTTTCTTCTATGTGTTACAGTCGTTCTATTTTAGTTTTATATGTAGGGTATTTCTTTTTGAATTTGTAAGAAAGAAGAGGACATTTAATCAATGTCTGCTTTGTGATGGTGTGGACAAGTAAGTCTCTTGTCTTCAAACGCCTTTGTGCGAATATTCCTTTTAAACTACTGTAGGATGTACAAAGAATAAAAGCCATATAACACCATAATTAGGTTATAAAGAACTTACTAATGTTCCGAGCTGGATGGATATTTGGCTAAAGGAGTTCTTAGCTTAAGGTTAAGATCTGGGTCTGTTTGCATTTCTCAAAAGCTGGTACCAGGGAAAGAAGTGGAACATAATTAATTGTGTGAAAGTATTGTACAATAGTGGAACACAGATTTAAAAGCAGTAATTACTTTATTCAGTATTTTATCAAATTAAAGGCTGTAAGAGTAATCAGTTTGATCAATTACTGCAATGTTAATTTCAGTACAAAATATAGGCTATGCCTGTAGAGGCCACCCCTCCACTAAGAATTTGTATAGACAAAAATGAAAACATTTTCAATAGTTTGGTAAGATTATCCTGAAGTCCAATCAAAGTCTCACATTTTTATATAGACATGGAACCAGGGGCGGACTGGCCATTCGGGCACTGCCCGAGGGCCCCATGCCACTAAGGGACCCCATCAGGGTTGCCAGCCTCAATAAAACCAGGGACAGTATGTAAAAATCTGTGTTTTTTTTTAAAATCCCAAGATTATAGCTTCCCTGCCTCTCCAGTACCTTTTCAGTGTGTGTATGTGTATTCTGTGTGTGTATACTGTGTGTGTATATTGTGTGTGTATACTGTGTGGGCCCATAATCTATTGCCTGGGGGTCCCATAGTCTCCTATTGCCTGGGGGCCCCATAATCTCCTATTGCCCAGGGGCCCCATAATCTCCTATTGCCCGGGGGCCCCATAATCTTCTCCTATTGCCCGGGGGCCCCATAATATCCTATTGCCAGGGGCCCCATGAGTTGTCAGTCCGCCTCTGCATGGAACCCAGCTTGTTATAATTTGCTAATTATTTTTGCTCGGAAATGCTTTAAAATATCTTTTTGTTCCAGTTAAATTGCACTTCCGACTTACAATGCCTTGAAAAAGTATTCATACCCCTTGACATTTTCCACATTTTGTCATGTTACAACCAAAAACGTAAATGTATTTTATTGGGATGTTATGGGATAGACCAACACAAAGTAGCACATAATCGTGAAGTGAAAGGAAAATGATAAATGGTTTTCAAAATATTATAAAAATACAGTAAATATCTGAAAAGTGTGGCGTGCATTTGTATTCAGCCTCCTTTACTCTGATACCCCTAACTAAAATCTAGTGGAACATATTGCTTTCATAAGTCACCTAATTAGTAAATAGAGTCCACCTGTGTGTAATTTAATCTCAGTAAAATACAGTTGTTCTGTGAAGCCCTCCAAGGTTTGTTAGAGAACGTTAGTGAACAAACAGTATCACGAAGGCCAAGGAATGCACCAGACAGGTCAGGGATAAAGTTGTGGAGAGGTTTAAAGCAGTGTTAGGTTATAAAAAAATATTCCAAGCTTTGAACACCTCAGGGAGCACTGTTTAATCCATCATTTGAAAATGGAAAGAGTATGACACAACTGCAAACTCTCCAAGACATGGCCATCCACCTAAACTGACAGGCCAAGCAAGGAGAGCATTAATCAGAGAAGCAGCCAAGAGGCCCATGGTGACTCTGAAGGAGCTGCAGAAAACCACAGCTCGGGTGGGAGAATCTGTCCACAGGACAACTCAACAAATCTGGCCTTTATGGAAGAGTGGGAAGAAGAAAGTCATTGCTGAAAGAAAGCCATAAGAAGGCTCATTTGCAGTTTGTTTGCATTTGCAGGTGCTCTGGTCAGATGAGAACAAAGTTGAACTTTTTAGCCTAAAAGCAAAACGCTATGTGTGGTGGAAAACTAACACTGCACATCACCTTAAACACACCACCCCTACTGTGAAACGTGGTGGTGGCAGCATCATGTTGTGGGGATGCTTTTCTTCAGGGGGGACAGGGAAGCTGGTCAGAGTTGACGGGGAGACGGGTGGAGCCAAATACAGGGCAATCTTAGAAGAAAACCTGTTATGCCGCATACACACGAGCAGTTTTGCCGTTGGTATAAACTCTGAAGGTTTCTTTGACAGAATTCCAACGGAATTACGCTCATGCGGTCTTGCATACACATGGTCACACCAAAGTCCGACTGTCAAGAACGCAGTGACGTACAACACGTACGACGGGACTAGAAAAATGAAGTGCAATAGCCAGTGCGCCACCCTTTGGGCCCTTTCTGCTAATCTCGTGTTTATCTCATGTTAGTAGAAGTTTGGTGAGAGACGATTCACGCTTTTCAGCTTTCGTGCTTTTCAGTCCGTTACTGCTCTTCAGTTTGTGCTTGTGGGTTTCTATCTGCTTTTCAGCGCATGTAGACAGTTTGCATCTGTTTCTCAGTGTGTTCTTGTCCGCTCATTTCTGATTTTCAGCTCGCTCTTAACAGGCCTTGCTGTTCTTCAGTGCATTCTATTAGTTCGTTCTGACCAGCCGACCGTTTTGAAGCCATGTTGCGGGTACGTACTCATAGTAGAGTTCATGCTGTGTGGGGGCTTGGTGTTGGGGTTCATTCTTTGACCCAAGCCCAGTCCATGAACAGGGTGGGGAGGAGTTCATGGACCAAGAATTGGTTACTCCAGCGTGACCAATTCTCTCATATGCCTTTGCTTCGTGAGATCCAGGAGTATAATCCTGATGATTTCAGGAACTTCATCAGGATGACGGACCCCGTTTTTCACCGTCTGTTGGCTTTGCTGACCCCTTATATTAGCAGGCAGGATAACTGCATGAGGCAAGCCATCACTCCGGAACAGAGGCTAGTCGCCACGTTGCGGTACTTAGTGACTGGGAGAAGTCTACAGGACCTCAAATTTTCTACAGGCATCTCCCCCCAGGCTCTGGGGATCATTATCCCAGAGACCTGTTCTGCTATTATTCAGGTCTTGCAGAAGGACTATATTAAGGTAAGATTTCTCCTTTAACATCACATTCTATGTATTTAATGTATGCTAATGTTTTTTATTTCTTTCCTCATTCCATAATTACCATGATTGTAATATGCTGTGATAGTCCCCTTTGTCCTCCTGCATGCTGTAATCTTTTAATGCTCCTTTTTTGTCCTTCATTCATATTTGCCTTCATTAACCTCCCCAGCATGCTATCCTGGGCCCATATACACCTAGCCTAGTTACTTAACAATGTCTTTTGTCAGCTCCATTGTAGTGCTTTACCCCAAACACCCCCTAAAATGTGTACAAATGTTATTGTCCTTAAATTCAGGCAGAGTGACATAGGCTTTTTTTGGGGGGCCCAAGCTCATCTCGAACTCTCCTCCCTAAAATTTTTACAATGGGCCTTCAGAGGGGGGAGGAATCTGATAAGTGGGCCCTATATTTTTGTCTTTAAATACTCCTTAAAATAAATGTTATACTGATGTTGGCCAAGAATGTTTGTGTCTAATCTGCTTGCAATGTTATGTGCAAAAGTACTAATATTTTTTTTCTGTTTTGACTCCACAGTTTCCTTCAACGCCACAGGAATGGCAGACTGTGGCCTCCTATTTTACTGAACGTTGGAACTTTCCCAACTGTGGAGGGGCTATAGATGGGGAGCACGTCCACATCGTGCCACCACCCCATTCGGGGTCTTACTATTATAACTATAAGGGGTTTAATAGTATAGTGTTAATGGCGGTGATGTTGGCACAATATGAGTTCCTCTATATGGACGTGGGGAGGAATGGCCGGATGGAGGATGGAGGAGTCTTTGCCCAGACAGAGTTTTACCAACGTCTCCAGACTGGTGGCCTGGGCTTGCCACCTGATGAGGACAACGTTGAAGGACTCCCGTTCATCTTTATTGCTGATGAAGCATTCCGTCTGGGCGAGCACTTGATGAGTACCCTCACCCCAGAGAGGAGAGTTTTTAACTACCGGCTGGCCAGAGCCAGAAGAGTCACTGAGAATGCCTTTGGGATAATGGCCAGCCGGTTCCGCCTGTTTCGGACAGCAATACATATGGCGGACTACAAAATCAACCACATCATCTTATTCTGCTGCATATTGCACATTTTTTTAAGAAAAAGTGCCTACAATTATATTGCCTCAGTTGGGCCTGAGGCCGGACTCCCTGATAATCCTCTGACGGGTCTGGATACTGGCCGTCCTGGCTTGGCACCCCAAAGCGCCCCTGAAGTTCGGGAGAAATATGTAAATTATTTTATGGGTAGGGGGGCCATTGCAATGCCAGACAATGTGTAAACATTTAAAAAAAAAATCTGATAAAATCTTGATTGTTCTTTATTGCTTGTGTTTCTTTTTGGCTGTCTCCTAGGTTCTCCTAGTGCACTTGTAGTTTTCCTTTAGTAAATAAGCCCCATTGTCACTGTAAACACAAAATTACTTCAAAAACTGGTATTGAGTATTGAAAGAAGAAGCCACACATTGTTGATTAGCAAACTTTTTACTCTGTGCACATTCACACGTGCATTATAAAATTTTGCTGTAAAATTATTTTATTTTTCTAATTTTCTTACAATTTTTTTTTCTCAATTTTTTTACAAATTTGTTTTTTTTGTTATAAACACGCATGTTTCCAAACATAACATACCCAACTCTGGAACTTACAAAGTTCAACGTAGAAAAACTGAAGGTAATATCAGTGTCAAAAATGTCTTGATATTGCCTTCATCAGATGAGGTGATGTCACCCCTGTAAAAGCCAAATTTTGAAGATGCACATGATTTCGGAGTCAAAATGGGTATTTCCCTCCTGATCCCATGCCTAATGTCAACATGTGCTATCTCCTATCATGGGGGATCAATGGACGTGTTTTGGGGGTGCAACCCCTTCCTCTCACCTACTAGAGTCATGAGGAAGGGGTTTCACCCACAAAACGCGTACATTAATATCCCCTGATGGCAGATAGCACATGTTGGCACACCGTGTGCATCTTCAAAATTTGGCTTTTAAAATGTCAAAAAAGGTTTTTGTTTAGTACAACAAATGGTAAAATTGTGGCATTTGAAGAAATTTAGATTCTCCCCAACATATCAGTCATGTTCTTCATTTGTTGTTCCATAACACTGAGTTTCTTCCTTATGATGTCAAGTATACCATTCTACACCATGATGTCTTGTATTAGCCTCTGTGCACTATCACTTGTGAAATGTTCAGCTTGCTCTTCAACAACCAGCACATCACCTAAAAATTAGAGTAAAAACATGTATTATAAATATGCAGGCATATGCTGACCTGTTGTGGTGACAATCTCCCCGACTTTCTCCACCTCTCCTTCCTCCAGATCCTCGGGGTGTGGCCATGTTCTGAGTTCCCCTTGTTTCTGAGGTGGGGGGTTCCTGGTGTCCTCTGAGTGTTGTCCTCCGAGTCTTTTCTCCCCAATTAGAATGAAACAAAAGGTATACCGAGCACACAGATATTTGAGTCCAGAAATAGGAATATGAAACATTGCTGGGAAGTGGGGTACAATTGTCTGTTTTGTGTAGAGTTTCTAGCTGAAGACATGATTTTTTTTTTACCTTACCAAAGCTGGAATACTTACATTTTTGTGACAATGTTCACACACGAAGACACCCCAAGTATCTACTGGAGCACCTGTGTGGCACACCCTAAAAAGTTTGTTCTGGTGTCCCACACTAGTGCTCTTGAGTCCAGATGTGTAAACAGCTGCTGAGTGTCCTCTCCTTACATTACACTGAATCAACACTGCATTTCATTCTAGTTACAAACACATCTAGACAGCAATGTACAAAACTTATTTTTAGACAAATAGGCATGACCAAATGTATTTAACCTGTATCTGCCCAAAACATCATATATAATGAGCCTACGATGTTTCAGACGACCGATTACTGTGCCCACGAGCATGAAAGTCGCCATTTTAAACGGTACAACAGCTAAGAAAATCACATGGCGCAGCATGCAAGTAATAATAATAATAATAGGAACACAGGACAAGTACTTACTTTTTAGAAGCACTCTCTTGAGCCTTCTGTACTGATCCTGCTCCCTCAGTTTCAGGTCTGACCAGCGTTTCCTCAATTGCTCCTTGGATCGTCGTACCCCAAAATTCTTGTGCACACTCTTCACAACTTTAGTCATGATCTTGGCCTTTCTCTCATTAGGGTTATTGTACGGTCCATGCTTCCCATCATAGTCGTTCCTCCTCAATATGTCCACCATCTCCACCATCTCTATAAAGGCCATATTTTAAGCCTTAAATCTTCTCCACCAGGATTGGGTCGTTTCGGGCTCCGGGCTTTCCTTCTCCTCCTTGTTACTATAATTAGCACACACCTGCTCTTTCTCCGCCATGCCGCTCCTACTGTGCGCCTTAAGAGAAGGGGCAGGGAATAGACTAGAAAGAATGTCAGGGGTGGGCGACGCGGGCGGAGTTTCACGCATGCGCAGTGTATATCAAGCTAACATGTGTCGTATGTACGTTCTGTGTGCGGAGGAAGGAGGAACGTAAGTTGTGAGCGTCCTAAATGAAGGTAAAATTTGAACTTGGCCCATCAGGGGCCTATACTGCTTCAAGATTGAGGCCTATATTGGGATAAGATTATGAGAGTTTAAGCTGACATTAGTGTTTTTGTCTTGTGTATTGTCTTACAGCAAAGATGAATTACTTTAAGGACCAAGAATTCATGGCCAGTTTCATAGACAGGTACAGGGAGATGAGGAATTTGTGGGAGGTGAAACACAGCTTTTATTATAATAAACAAGCTAGGAGGTCAACGCTGGAGAAACTTCTGGAATTTGTGAAGACTCGGGTCCCCGATGCAACCATCTAGTTCTTGGAAAAGAAAATTGGGATTGTGACAGACCTAGCTGGGAAAGAGACTTTTGGAGGGGACTGTATGCAAGCCTCTTGCCGATCGATCGGGGGCCCTTGCATTTGGGGGAACGGTGCTCTTTGTGAGCTGTATGCCTGGGGACCCTGGATTTGCCATATTGGAATAGTGGCTGATTCATAATGCTGGGACAGATACTGTTATGGGATGTTGATGTAAATTACAACACCTGTCTGTCTATTGTCTGCTGAAAATGTGTATTGTAAATAAGTCTACTATGGGATCTAAGAGTCATTAGATCCCCATTGTTATTTGTGTTAATTAACTCTGCTATTGTGTGAAGAAGAATCTATGTTGATTGTGCTAATGTTGATTGGATTTTCTGAACTACAAGACGGCCAGTCTGGCCTTACGGTCATGTCTGAGTCATCTAGGCTGTCTAAAGGGATTAGTTAATTAGTTCAAGTTAATTAGGTTAATTAGGTTACAGGTGTATTGTTAATATGAGCCGGAGGTCTGCACCTCCACTTTGAGTGTATAAAAGCCTGTATTTTGTCAATAAAGAGAGATTCCTGTTTGAACTTACATACAGCCTGCCTGGTGTTTGTTCTGAGCTATCACAACTGGAATAGAACGGCACAGAGCTGTGGTTCTAGTCCCGGACCATTGGATAACCGAACCATCAGACGTTGCAATCTGATTCAATAGCTGCAGAGGAGTGTCGGGAGAGTGGAACCGAGCGAGCAAGGGGCTCGTTATAGGGATCTTGAACATGTATAAGAAGGAGCATAATAAGATCCAGAAATCACTCAGATCAGGAGCAGCAACAGCGCAAGTGTATATACCCAGGCTGTGGTATTTCAACAAAAAAACAGACTGAAGCCAGGGAATCACTTTCTACCCTTCCCTGCAGCCTTCCCTCCACTCTTCCCTCAACCTCAGCAGAGGCTGACGAGGAACAACCTGGGCCTTCCATCCTGGAAGAAGTGGATGCGCCCAGTTGGAGCCAGGTATATTATTTTTAGACAAATTTATTGTCCTAATATTATGGTGCTAACTAGATGTTATAATTGATAACTAATTAATGATTCAAAACAAATAAATTTACATATCAATAGACAGTAGTGGCCAAAAATGTTTGGGACAAGAATGAAAAATGCTGGGGTCAGAATGATAGTCTTTTCTGTTTATTAACATTCAATTTGCAAGTCATGAGCTAACAATTGTGTGTGATTGATGAAGGAAAAACTAAAACTATGTCCCTTTTTTATACACAGGATGAGCTCAGCCAGGAGGAGGGTCTGGAAAGTGTCAGCCAGGAAGAGGCCATGCCCAGTGTCAGCCAGGAGGTGGCTATGCCCAGTGTCAGCCAGGAGGTGGCTGGGCCCAGTAGGAGCCTCACCCAATCCCAGGTGCCTCCCCTCCGCCTTCCAACAAAAAGGCTCAGGAAGGGAATGATCACACAGGAGGCAGCACTGGGCCTCATTAGGGAAGCAAGTGATGTCCTCAGAAGCCCCCCTGACGCTGAAGAGGCCTATGGCTGCTATCTAGCCACTAGATTGATGAAATTGGAGGAGGGCTGGAGTGCGCATGCGCGGGAGTTCCAATATGGCTGCTTGAGCCAGAAGCTCCGCTCCACCCCGGACCGCAGAGCCGCACTACGGCAGCCACAGCCCTCAGCGCCGCTTGCCGCTAACCCACCCGTGTCAGGGACCCTCCGAGGAGACAGCGGAGATGTCCAGCCCCCCCGGTGAGGAGAGATCTTGGCCCGCTTTTCGACACGGCGGGAGCCGACGGGAGTCCCAAGATGGCCGCCAGCACGGACCTCACACAGCCACATGCGGCCCAGCACCCCAAGGCTCCTGAACACAGGCCAGTACTAACCCCTCCGACTCTCACTTATGCCCAGGCAGCACAGGGGCCCCCAACCGCACATCAGAATCCCCATCAAGGCTCCCAGAAACCCCAGGCCTCTGCTAAGGCCTCCACAGGCTCCTCAAGCATGACACACCAGGAGATGTCTCCCCAGGCCCTTCCCATACAGGCCCAGCTCTCAGGGGCAGCTCACCTGTCCTCAGGCTTCTCAATCAATGACTTTACCCAAATGCAAGAAGACATGTTTATTAAATTCTCCTCATTACTGGAGAAAGGCCTGGCCAGCACAGCACATCAGATCACTAACACGATCAAAGCTGACCTATTAAGCATTGGCTCAAGAATAGAAGCAATAGAGGAAAAAGTTGAGTGCACGGTCTCTAGAACGAACCAAAATGCAGCTCACCTACAGTCTATTCAAGAACAACTCGATGTGGCCCTTTCCAGGATAGACGAACTCGAGAACAGGTCCAGGAGGTATAATTTCAGAATTAGAGGCCTCCCAGAAACCTTCACGGATATTCCCTCTACGGTACAGGACATTATCTCTGAACTCATTCCTAATATCCCCACTCAGCGCCTCGAAATAGACAGGGCTCACAGATCCCTCGGTCCCCCCAGACAAGATGGCTCACCCAGAGACATAATTGTGAAACCACACTTTTTTGCGACCAAGGAGGAAGTCATGCGACAATCTCACCAGAACCCCAAACTGCAACACAGGGGACATCAGATCCAGATCTTTGCGGATTTAGCACCCTCCACCATTCAAAGACGCAGAACTCTAAAACCTCTTCTCTTGATCCTATCACAAAGGGACATTAAATACCGCTGGCCCTTTCCTTTCGCAGTAAAATTCACATTGCAGGGTAAAACCCACTCTTTTTCCAGCTTCCCAGAAGGTGAAAAACTGCTGCTATCCCTTAAATTCATCTCACAGGAAGCTCCAATGGACTTTTCTGCATCCTCATCAGGCTCGACAAAACGCCCTCCACCAGGCAGCCCTGTGTCCCCCCTGTGGAATAAGAACACGTCCAAGAGGAGCAAGGAGGGAAAACCCTCATAAGGCCAGGCTGGTCTCTTCTCTTTTCTCTGTCCCAGCAGGGACTTTTGTTTGGGGTCATGGTTCCCACAGTTGTCGGAGCTGGAGCTCCACACCCCATCACGGCTCTAAGGCTTGATAAGCCCATCACCCGAACTACACCTCCCAATGCACTTTATAGCACCAATTCCCCCCAACGAAAAACCCCTCCACAGGGGAAGGGAAGCAACCCTCCAAGACCAGAATACCTACATCCTTCCCTATAGCGGAACTGTCCAGCGGACTCAGACGCTCTCCAGCAGACGTTCGGATCTTCGGGACAATAGTCCTAGCGGACTGTAGAGTTGTTTCAGTCTTACTGGGACTTCGGTACCTAGCCCTGCTCTAGTATAGGGCAAGATTGCTTGTAGGTCTAGCTAATAATGACCCAAAGTTTGCAAGATATGCCCAGAGGGTAGGGGTGTTTTCTCCTCTACAGTGTAGAGCCCGGGTCGTTTAGGTTCCCCACCAAGTCAGATTTGGGGAAGGGGGGGTGTAAGTGCTCCAGCGGGTGGGGAGTTATCGTTTTTGATTTAAGCATTACGGTTTATTACTAGTTAACCTGGCACGCAGTGCCATGAGTACAGGGCTGTTTGAACCTTACTACAGTTGCTCTTTTACGTTAGTGTGTATGTATTAATGTTTTACCTTAACAAAGAAAGGGTCCGGGGTGGATCCCTTGTGCCTCCTCTCATTTCCGAAGAACCTCAGTGTCCTTTGGATTTGGGACTTCAGTCAGCCCCCCAGCTGGACTGAAGGTTAAATTTGGGTTTGTTGTGGAAAATTTTCCACAAGATCCCAAGGGTCATATTTTGAGACCCATGTTGCTATTATTATTGCTCTTATATGTCTGTTTGTCCTTTTCTATTCTTTGTATCCACTCATCCCTTTTCTTTTTTCCAGCCGTCCTGCGGGCAGGAGCCTCGCACCCCTCAGAGATAAACATAGAAGACACCCATTATGTATCTTACCCGGCAATATGTGGAAGACTTCCATTGGTGAATGACTGCTTGATCTTGAGTCCCCCTCCCCTCTGCTCAAATGACTGACACACTTACACTAGGAAACGATCTCAAGGTAGCCTCTCACAATGTTCAGGGACTGAATTCACCTAGAAAAAGAAGACTAGCCTTGGATCACTACAAATCTTTAAGACTTGATGTAGTTCTCCTTCAAGAGACTCACTTTCCCATCCGGTACACCCCCAAGTTCCTTCACTCTTACTATACATCCTTCTTCTTAGCGAATGCCCCTAACAAGACTAAGGGGGTGGCAATCCTACTTTCCAAAAACAGCAAATTCTCCTATATTTCTGATTATAAAGATCCAGAGGGAAGATTTCTTGTGGTGAAGGGAACCCTGGAAGGAGTTTTATACACGATCATTTCATACTACGCCCCGAATAAGGGTCAAGCATCCTTTTTCCAGGGACTCCTCAGTACAATAGAACCCCTATTGGAAGGGAAGGTCATTATGGGAGGAGACTCTAACGTGGCGTTTGACCAGGGCTTGGACAAAACTAGACCCCCCAAGGACCAGCTCACACGCCCCACGAAATTAAGCACCAAAATAGCTAAACTGCTACATACCCATGGACTTATAGACATCTGGAGGGAACTAAACCCCAAAAGTAGGGACTACACACACTTCTCTGCCCCCCACCAATCTTACGCCAGGATTGACCACATACTTATCCCATCTTCACTTATACCCCTCTCCAAAAAAGCTACAATATTGGACACAGCCTGGTCGGACCATTCTTTGGTCCTCCTTACCCTGAGAAACGTCCTCTCGGGCGAGGTGGTTCCTACTGGCGCCTAAATGAATCCTTACTCTCTGACCCCCACTACTGTAAGGAGATAGCAGACTCCATTAAAGAATACTTTACCCTGAATGACATAGACAATATCTCCCCAGAGACCCTGTGGGCCGCCCACAAGGCAACCATTAGAGGCACTCTAATTAGGATCGCGACTCAATACAAAAAGGAGCGCTTAATAGACATTCAACGCCTTGAAAAAACATTCCTCACCTTAAAAGCAGAACACAAAAAACACCCGAACAGGTCCATTTCAGAAAGGTTAGATGCGACTAGACTTGAGCTGAACCTCGCCTTAACGGCCAAAGCAGAGAAAAACATCAGGTGGAGTGGAGCCAAATTTTATTGCCAAAAGGACAGATTCGGCTCAATGCTAGCCTCCAAACTCACCCCGAGGTTCCGATCCTCTTCCTTCCCTAAACTTAGAATCGCAGGTCATCCCCCAACAGCTAACCCGAACAAAATAATGTCAGCCTTTCATGAATTTTATGAAAATCTCTACAAATCCCCACAATCAGGGAAGGGCCCTATAACCACGGCCTTTCTGGACAATCTGCAGATCCCCTCAATCTCCACAGATTGCAGGGATCTAATGGAAGGAGCCTTTTCAGTAGAGGAGGTCAGGACGGTTATAAAAGGCTTAAAGCCCGGATCAGCCCCAGGGCCAGATGGCCTCTCGGTCCCCTACTACAAACAATTTGGAGAAATCTTAGCTCCTTACTTGGCTAAATTTTTCAATTCCATTAAAACAGGTACTCCCCTTGATACACAACTGAATACTGCATTTATCTCGGTCATCCCCAAACCCAACAAAAATCACGAGGAAGTGGAAAATTACAGGCCGATCTCCCTGATCAATAATGACCTCAAAATTCTCACCAAAATCCTGGCCAACCGCCTCTCATCTTTTATTAATCTTTATATACACAAGGACCAGGTAGACAAGGACCGGACCAAATTAGGAGAGCAATAGAGATTGTCTCTATCCTCCAATCAAATTGGGAAGGGGGACCGAAACAGGAAGGTTTCCTCCTCTCCTTGGACCTCCATAAGGCCTTCGATTCTATCGAATGGCCTTATCTTTTCTCCTTACTGGAGAAATGGGGCTTCGGTCCCAGGTTTCTTGGGACCCTAAAATCCTTATACTCCACTCCAAAAGCAGTAATTCGCTTACAAGGCCATTACTCCAAACCTCTATCTATAGCGAGAGGCACTAGACAGGGCTGTCCTCTATCCCCTTTAATTTTTGCCATTGCGATTGAAACCCTAGCAATCGCAGTCAGATCGGATCCCAATATACTAGGGGTGAAATGCGGCGAACAAGTCCACAAATGCGGGCTATTCGCCGATGATATGCTCTTATTCATCACATCACCAATCACTTCCCTACCAAATCTGTGTAAACTCCTAAAGGAATTCTCACGGATCTCGGGCTTAAAGGTAAACTACTCAAAATAATCCGCCCTGAACATTTCCCTCAAACCACATGTGATCTCCTCCCTCCAGAATGCCTTCGAGTTTAGATGGAGCGACACTTTTATTGACTATTTAGGAATCAAGCTCACTGCGAAAACAGAGCTACTTTATTCGGCCAACTTCCCTCACACATACCGCAAGCTAGAGTCAGACCTAGGCAACTGGGCTAAGGGAGGAATCTCTTGGCTAGGTAGAGTTCATGCAGTTAAGATGACTTTGCTACCTAGACTCCTCTACCTTTTCAGGGCCCTCCCGATAAATATTGTAAAAGATCATCTATCTGCATTCCAAAGAAAAGTCATCAAGTTTATCTGGGGAGGTAAGGGACACAGACTCCAGCAAAATACCTTATACTTGGCCAGATCACAGGGGGGCTTAGGTCTCCCTCAGCTCTTCTGGTACTATCAAGCTGCCAGACTCGCCCAGTTATCGGTAGTGTATGCGAAGACAGAAAAACCTGACTGGATCCAAATAGAGAGACAGGCTGTACCATCCCACACCCTAGATTTCCTACTGTGGGTCCCTCCTAGAAAACGCCCCTCGATTCTCTCACCAACTCTCTCTCAATCCTTTAAAGTATGGGACTCTCTAAGAAACAATCGGGGCTTGATCTCAAATTGCCACCCACTTGCTCACATTTTCAATAACCCGGACTTCGTTCCAGGTCTAGACATCAAAGCATTCCGTTGGTGGTTGGATAAGGGGATGTACCGGATCGGACACTTCTATACGAGTTTAGGCCCTATTACCCTGGCCTTTTGTGTGAGCCAATTGGAGATGCCTACCTCGGAGCGATTCAGATTTCATCAAATTCGTCATTTCCTCGCTCACAATGGGGAGGCAAAATCGGCCCCCCACTCATTCACGCCATACGAACTCTGGTGTGGCAGGTCTTCTGAGCAGAGGGGAGGCATTACCGTCATATATCAGTCACTCGCCAATCAGTCAACCAAGACTCCATATATGCTGGCATGGGAGTCGGACCTATCCATGCAGTGGGACTTAGATAAATGGAGGATCACCTTTATCAGGGCCTACAGGGGCATTAAGAATATTCCCATGATAGAGTCTAATCTTAAGGTTATTACTAGGTGGTATCTATCTCCTGACAGATTAGCCAAAATGTTCCCCTCGGCTGACCCGAGGTGCTTTAGAGGATGTTTACTTAGGGGCACGCTGGTCCATATATTCTGGGAGTGCCCAAGATTGAGGACATTCTGGAATAAGATTTTCCTCCTGATAAAGAAAATTACCAAGGCCCATATCCCGAAAACACCATCTATGGCTCTCCTAAATGACAACTTGCCCAGGGTCCCGAAGCTTGCCCGCAAACTAATCCACTTTATTTTTCTGGGCGCTAAGCTCACCATCGCCAAGGCCTGGAAGAAACCCAAAGTGTCCCTTAAGGCGACGATCCGGAAAATCTCCTGGATTATGGCCCAAGAGAAGCTCGCTAGCATTCTCGACAACTCAAAAGACCAATTTGAGGCTATTTGGGAACCCTGGGCAAGTTTCATTGGTGTTTCCCTGATTCCGGGCATGCAACCATAACTCAGCTGGATGTTGCGGGGATGCGGGACATCTCCCCGCGGGCTGGCTCCCTTACCTCTCTTCTCTCTCCTCCCCCTCCCCTCTCCATTTCACACTCTTTTCTCTCTTTTTACTTGCCTTAAGTTTTGAATCGCAGACAGTCCGATGGTTTTAGTGTTACTTATGACCCCAGATGGTTTCTGTTCTAAGGGGTTAAAATATTCTGATGATGTTTCACTAGCTGGATATCTACATTTCAGCAATGTTTACTGGGCGGTTGGGGGGTGCTGTTGGAGGTTTCGCCGGTCACAGTGAGTTCCCTTTTGGGGTGCCGACGGAATCCCTCAGGCTTCCTACAACTACTCCAGGGATAGCCTAGGGATTTATCCTCTCTTTAGCTCTTTCTTTAGGTAAACGGTGTTGTTATTTTGGATTATCTGTTAAAACCACAGGCTGGGTCCTAACCCCTAACACTTATTATTGTTTTTCTTTTATTTTCTGTGTTTTTTTTGTGTTTCTTCTTCTGCCTGAAATGCCTACCCCATTGGGATCTAACTGTTAGTGATATGACTACTCTGCATTCATGCTTCGTTAACTGTACAACTTACTTATTGAAAAAAACAATAAATATTTTGAAAAGAAATTGGAGGAGGGCCAATGCTTCCTCTGTGAGGTAATTTTTGGTGAAGCCCTTCAGAAGGGGTTGAGGGGCCAGCTGACAGAGAGCAGCCACATACATGAGCTTGTCCATCCTCCTCCTCCCCCTCCTCCTGCCACAAGTCCACCACCAGAGCCACAGCCTCCATGGAAGGCTACAGGGAAGCATGGAGGGAAGGCTGCAGTGAAGAGAAGAAAGTGATGGCCTGGGTTCAGTCTGGTATGACAGAAGACACAGGCTGGTGTAGTACCACAGGCTGGGGACATATATGTTATCTGCTGCTGGTCCTGATCTCTGGGAGTCCTGGACCAGATTGGGCTCCAAATTATATGGACTCCTCAAGATAACAATTTTTTTTTACACAGACATAATGTGAGCCCTGGAGGCCAAAAGGCTTCGCAAATTCCAAAAGTTTCTCCAGTGTTGCCTTCCTCTTTATTTTGTTACCCAGAATTAGGGATGAGCTTCGAGTTCGAGTCAAACTCATGTTTGACTCGAACATCGGTTGTTCGCAAGTTCGCCGAACAGCGAACAATTTGTGGTGTTCGTGGCAAATTCGAAAGCCGCGGAACACCCTTTAAAAGTCTATGGTAGAAATCAAAAGTGCTAATTTTAAAGGCTTATATGCATGGTATTGTCATAAAAAGTGTTTGGGGACCTGGGTCCTGCCCCAGGGGACATGGATCAATGCAAAAAAAAGTTTTAAAAATGGCCCTTTTTTCGGGAGCAGTGATTTTAATAATGCTTAAAGTGAAACAATAAAAGTGTAATATTCCTTTAAATTTCATACCTGGGGGGTGTCTATAGTATGCCTGTAAAGGGGCGCATGTTTCCCGTGTTTAGAACAGTCTGACAGCAAAATTACATTTCAAAGGAAAAAAAAGTAATTTAAATCTACTCGCGGCTATTAATGAATTGCCGGTCCGACAATACACATAAAAGTTCATTGATAAAAACGGCATGGGAATTCCCCACAGGGGAACCCCGAAC
Organism: Lithobates septentrionalis; assembly: GCA_037952835.1. Classification (NCBI taxonomy): domain Eukaryota; kingdom Metazoa; phylum Chordata; class Amphibia; order Anura; family Ranidae; genus Lithobates; species Lithobates septentrionalis. The sequence continues at coordinate 2,432,710 of JBBDGP010000609.1, read as the reverse complement.
CAAAATTTAAAAAAAAAATGGATGTTTTATTCTCTGAAAATACTTGCCTATGTGTTTTTTCTAAAATTAGGACAGTTTGTTTGTGAGTAAGCAGGTACATTTCAAAAAGACAAAGTCAAATTAACTAAATTAATTAAGGGACACCAACCAGCCTCCTTTAGGTTAAAAAATACAAGATAATAATGTTATTGTGGTAACTTGACACACAAAAAAATAAAAACAATTATGGAGATCACTAGAAAATTATTTTGCAATGATCCAAAAAAAAGTAGATCTTGATGAAATGAAAAATAATAAAAAAAGATGACTTTAAAAAATAATTCTAAACATTATTATGGAGATCTGGCTTTAAAAAAATCAAAGATTATTCATGAGATCACGAGAAATAATAAAGAAATACGTTTGTGAGAACTCTGTGTGAATATCAGCAGCAAAACAAATTCATTATTCTAGCATTATAAAGCACAAAAGAATGCGCTGCATTAAAAGATCACAGAATTTGCAGCGTGAGGAATATGCTATCTCCATTACGAACGCTAGTTTTACCAGACCGAGCGCTTCTGTCTCATACTTGCTTTAGAGCATGCGTCATTTTTGGTACGTCGGAACAGCATACAGACGAGCGGGTTTCCCGATAGTAATTAGTTCCGTCTGAAAAATTTAGAACATGTTCTCTATCTAAGTCCGTCTGAATTTTTGACGGAAAAAGTCCAATGGGGCATGCACTCGGTCCGAATATACGATGAAAAGCTCCCATCAGACTTTTTCTGATGGGCATTCCGCTCGTGTGTACGAGGCATTATGCCGCGTACACACGGTCGGACTTTTCGTCTACAAAAGTCCAACGGACGCTGACGGACTAAAGCTGGCTGGTAATCCGATCGTGTGTGGGCTTCTCCGGACTTTCAACGTACTTTTTTAGCCTCAAATCCGACGTACTTTAGATTTGAAACATGCTTCAAATCTTTACTTCGTAACTACGACGGACCCCGAAGTCCGCTCGTCTGTATGCTAGTCCGACGGACAAAAAAACGACGCATGCTCATAAGCAAAAACTAAACGGAAGCACTCGGTCTAGTAAAACTAGTGTTCGTATTGTAGGTAGCACATTCATCACGCTGCAAAATCTGTGATCGTTGAATGCAGCGCATTTTATTTCTTCATTACGAATGCTATAAAGAACGAAGGTGTTTTGCTGTTCATATTCAGAGTTCTCCCAAACTGATTTCTGGATTCTTTTTCTCTTTGATCTCATGAATGATATAGTATGCTTTTTAAAAACAATGTTTCCATACTAATATAATACTTTTTACCTTTTTTTTTTTTTGTTTTTTTTTGTGTGGAATCATATTTTCTTGTAATTTTTATCCAGATATTTATTTTATGATTGGTGTTGAACTTTTTTATATGTTTATCTCTAGATTTTTATTTTTCATTTTTTTGGTGTTTGTAAAGTTACCACAAATAACCCATTTGTATTTTTTTTTTTTTTTTTTTTTAGATTTTTTAGGTTTGTAAAGTTACCACAAAGAACCCATTATAATTTTTTTTTTTTTCTAGTGATTATTTTTTATTTTTAAGATAAAGTTAACCCAAAGCACCGTTTTTGGTTATGTATATTTTTGTTCTTTCCCAGACTTACCACTCAAACATTATTAACATTAGTAATGTATTTTTGGTGTGTTTTTGCAAACTCAATGAGATTGTTGTCCCTTGATAATTTAACATTGTGTGTAAAATCAATGATTTAAAAGAAAACACATAAAGTCTTTTGCTAAACTCAAAAAAAGATCCATTTATTCATGGTCAAAATAAAATAAAGAGGAAGTCAACGCTGGAAAAAGTCTGTGTACCAGAAAATTGGGATCTTGAGGAGTCCATATAAGAGGGAGCACAATCTGGTCCAAGAATCCCAGAGATCAACAGCACCAGCAGATGATATAGATGTCCCCAGACTGTGGTACTACAACAGCCTGCGTCTTCTGTCAGACCAGACTGAACCCAGGTCATCACTTTCTTCTCTTCCCTGCAGCCTTCCCTCCACGCTGCCCTGCACCCTTCCCTGCACCCTTCCCTGCAGCCTTCCCTGTAGCCTTCTTTGGAGGCTGTGGTGTTTCAGTTGTGGCAGGAGGAGGAGGAGGAGGAGGAGGAGGAGGAGGGGGGCTGCCTCATGTAGTTGTGTGTTTCGGGTTAGCGTGCCCTGCAGCCCCTTCTGGATAGTTTCCCCAAATAGGCGCTCGCAAATGAGACGCTGCTCCCAGTCCATTTGAAGAAGCCTGCTGGCGAAGTAGCAGCCATAGGCCTCTTCTGCTTCGGGGGGGCTCCTCAAAAAACGTGTGGCCTCTTGCATGAGGCACAGGGATGCCTCCTGTGTGACGGCCCCCTTCCTGGCCCTTTTTTTGGGAAGGTGGAGGGGAGGCACTTGTGATTGGGTCATGCTCCTACTGGGCCCAGCCACCTCACTGGGACCAGCCACCTCACTTGGCCCAGCCACCTCACTGGGACCAGCCACCTCCTGCCTGACACTGGGCCCAGCCTCCTCCAGGATGATGGGGAATCCGGCCTCCTCCAGGCTGTCCATGGGCCAGGTCTCCTCCTGCCTGCCACTTTCCACACATTCCTCCTGGATGGACTCATCCTGTGTATAAAAAAAGGACATAGTTTTAGTATATTTTTTGGGGTTCATCAATGACACACAATTTGCTTCTCATGACTAGCAAATTCAATGTGAATACATCTCTTTAATAAAAGAGTCTAATCAGACACCCTAATTTTTTCTAGCAGGTGCCAAACATATTTAGCTACTCCTGTCAATTGATATGTCTACACAATTTTGAGTGCAAAAATCTGGGAGAAAATTCTAACATCCAGTTAACCTCATTAATATTAGTACAGTAAATATTGTTTAAACTAATTTACCTGACTCCAGATGGTCATATCCGGTTCATCCAGGATGGAAGACCCAGCTTGCTCCTCATCAGCCTCTGCTGGGGTGGAGGGAAGGGTGGAGGGAAGGGTGGAGGGAAGGGTGGAGGGAAGGGTTGAAAGTGATGCCCTGGCTTCAGTCTGGTCATCAAGAAAACGTAGTTGATTGTAGTACCACAGCCTGGGTACATAAACATCATCTGCTGATGCTCCTGATCTCATTGATTCCTGGATCTTCCTATGCTCCCTCTTATACATATTCCTCAAGACCCCAATTTTCTTGAGCAATGTCTCCATTGTTGCGTCCGGGATGGTCGCCTGGACAAAGGACAGAAGTCTCTCCAGCGTTGACTTCCTCACATGCTTAGCATAATACTGAGGGTGTTTTACCTCCCACAAATTCCTCATCTCTCGATATTTCGTAATGAAAGCTGTAAGGAACTCTGGATCCTTAAATAGGGGATTCATTATATCTGGAAAAAATAAAGTCACAAGACAAAAAACACTTATTAGGTTTCTGCTAACCCCTCATCATCTTCTCCCTATGTAGGCCTCATCAATCTATCAAGCCATATAGGCCGCTTGCTACAAAGTCATGACCATAAAAAAACCAAAAAAAAAATAAAATTTTAAATTACCTTCGTTTAGTAACGTCCCGGTCCACTATCACCTACGCACAGAACGTACGTACGACACGTGCACAAGGCCCCTCTTTATACACTACGCATGTGTGAAACTCCGCCTGCGTCGCCCGCCCCTGACGTTCGATTTTAACTCATGTTCTCCGCGCCCTAATTCGACGCACAGAACGTACGTACGACACGTGCACAAGGCCCCTCTTTATACACTACGCATGTGTGAAACTCCGCCTGCGTCGCCCGCCCCTGACGTTCGATTTTAACTCATGTTCTCCGCGCCCTAATTCGACGCACAGAACGTACGTACGACACGTGCACAAGGCCCCTCTTTATACACTACGCATGTGTGAAACTCCGCCTGCGTCGCCCGCCCCTGACGTTCGATTTTAACTCATGTTCTCCGCCCATTTTTAATTATGGCGCATAGTGGGGTGAATAATGGCGGAGACACATGACATGTTAACTACCTCAGGTAGCGAAAAAAGCCCGGAGGCTGGAACGTCAACAAGATCTGTGAAGCCTAGATTTAAGGCCTCCAATATGAGTTTTGAAGAGATGGTGGAGATGGTGGCCATTCTTCGAAAAAAGGACTATGATGGGAAGTATGGGCCGTACGCCCAGCCAAATTTGCGCAAGGCCAAAATAATGGCGAAGGTGGTGGACACTTTACAGGCTTCTTTTGGGGTCCAGCGCTCCAAGGATCAAATTCGAAAAAGATGGTCTGACCTCAAGCTCAGGGAGCCGGATCAGTACAGACGGATCCGTAAAGTGCTTAAAAAAAGTAAGTACTTGTCGTGTTTTTCTCTTGTGTTTATTACCTTGTATACTGCTCCATGTGCTTTTCATTCCTATACGATTTGTTTTCTCGTCGTTTCAAACGATCTTTTTAATAAACATCGTTACATATCTATATATGTATATATGTGTATGTGTATATATATATATATATATATATATATATATATATATATATATATATATGTGTGTGTGTATATATATATATATATATATAGAGAGAGAGAGAGAGAGAGAGAGAGAGAGAGAGAGAGAGAGAGAGAGATAGATATATATAGGTAGATAGATAGATCGATATAGATAGATATAGAAATGTAAAACATTCTTTTGGAATAATTTAAGTTATGTTTTTTTTTTTTTTTTTTTACATTTATTTAGATATTTATATTTTGCTACAGATATATAGAGAGAGAGAGAGATTAAAAGATTATTAACTATATTTCGAGATATTGATATCTATCTATCCGATATGTATTTTTCATTTTTAATATTGAGGTAAAATAGGAACTCTACACAAACAGAACATTTGTACACCACTTCACTACAAAGGTAGGAAAATTACTATGTACTAAAATATCTGTGTGCTAAGTAGATTAATTTTTTGTTTCACATAGGGGAAAAATCACTCAGCCAACAAGAACACAGTCCACCCCAAGCCAAACAACATACTTGGGAAATCAGCCCAAGCCCCACTGAGGATGTGGATGAAGGAGAGGTGGGCGACATGGGCACCCCACCAGGTGAGTGTCTGACACACCAGCTTACGGAAATCTATGCATGGCTGCCTTTTCTTTTATGTAATTATTCTACTCTATTTTAGGTGATCTGGTTGTGCTTGAGTCAAGCAACAGCCCCACCCCCGAGGATGTGGAGGAATTATGCGACATGGGCACCCCAGCAGGTCAGTGTCTGAGACAACAGCTTTATTATGGTAAGGTAAACTATGTATGTGTGCATATTTCTAAACACATTTATTTGTTTTCATTCCACTTTAGGTACAAGAACTGAATATTTCACCTCAGACAGTGCCCAACGGCTAATTGGTCAAATAATGGCCTGGAATGGGGAGATCGATCAAATGCGGAATCGGCTGGATCGTATGCAGCAGGAAATGAAGGACATGATTGATGTTTTGGGTCGAATCTAAATTCCCTTTTTGAAACCCCAAAACATCCATCATGTCCTTCATTTCCTGTTTTGCTGACCCCATTCTGGGCCTTCTCTTTATTATTTTTGCATTACTTATATGGCTGTTTAACAAAATTTAAAAAAGGAGGGCTGTTTATAGAAACTACCTTAAAAATAAAAAATAAAAAAACTTGATTTTAACAAAAAAAAAAAAAAAAAAAAATTGATTTAAAAAAAAAACAAAAAAAAATTAAAAAAATTGATTTTAATAAAAACACAAATAAAAATAAAAAAATTTATTTAAAAAAAAAAATAAATAAAAAGATTTTTAAAAAATATCAAAAAAAAAAAAAAAAAGGATTTTAAAAAAGCCCAAAAAAATTTTTTAGGGATTATGTACAAATCTTCATATATAATTATATTTTTCATAATTATTAAGATATCATTATATTTTTGGCTAGGAACATTTTATAATAAATGCATAACTGAATGCATAACAACGATTAATAAAAAAATCTCCTTATATAGGAATTCAAGAAATGTGTGGTTTGTTATTTCTATGCTCAGTATCAGTTTGGTTATAATTGTCAACAAGTTGTTTACAGTGGCAATGGAGCTTATTTAGACATTTAAAAGGAAAATACAGTTGGCACTACAACTGATCGACCATAACCTTAGGAGAAAGCCCAAAAGAAAGGCAAGCAATAAATATAATTCAAGATTTCATCAAAAATTTTTTTATTTAAAAAAATTAAATATCCTGGCCCATTGCAATGGCCCCCCTACCCATAAAATAATTCACATATTGCTGTCTAACTTGACGGGCACTTTGGGGGGCCAAGCCAGTACGGACAGTATCCAGGCCCGTAAGGTGGTCATCTAGAAGTACGGCCTCAGGCCCAACTGTTCCGATATAATTTTGCGAATGTTTTTGTAAAAAGTTGTGCAGAATGCAGCAGGATAAAATGATAAAATTAAGTTTGTATTCCGCCAAATTAATCGATGTTTGAAACAGGCGGAACCGGCTGGCCAGAATCCCAAACGCATTCTCAACCACTCTTCTAGCTCTGGCCAGCCGGTAATTAAAAACCCTCCTCTCCGGGGTGAGGGTTCTTTGGGGGAATGGCCTCATGAGGTGCTTGCTCAGAGCGAAGGCTTCATCGGCAATGAAGACAAAGGGGAGTCCTTCCATGTTATCCGCATCAGGTGGCAATCCCAGGCCACCACTCTGGAGACGCTGGCAGAACTCCGTCTGGGCAAATACTCCTCCATCCGACATCCGGCCATTCTTCCCCACGTCCACATATAAAAATTCATAGTGTGCCGACACCACCGCCATTAAAACAATACTGTGGAACCCCTTATAATTAAAATAATATGACCCCGAATGGGGTGGTGGCACGATGTGGACATGTTTCCCATCTATAGCCCCTCCACAATTGGGAAAGTCCCAACGGCTGGCAAAATGGGATGCCACAGTCTGCCATTCCTGTGGCGTTGAAGGAAACTGGGGAATCAAACAAGAAAACCAAAATCATTAATTTGGAAGGTAACATTGCAAGAAAATTATACAATTAAAAACATTATTCCCCAGCATCAGTATAACATTAAATAATTTAAATCTTCTGTAATATCTAATATGGAAAGGCACACTTATCAGATTGCTCACCCCCTCTGATGGAACATTGATTACATTTTAGGGGGTTGTGAAATCCATAAAAAAGATTACTTTTAGGACACGCAGGAATTTAGGGACTAAAAAGGCTACAAGACTGCAGTTGTCGCACTCTGCAAGTGCAGTTGCTAACCAGCTTACAGTAAATGAGGGAAGGTAAAAAGGCAGTCATGTTGCAAGGAGTACACAATCACATGCAAGGGCAATTAATGAAAACACTTTGTGGCTTGCATATGATTTGATGATGGAAATCAGCAGAGCTTCTGCTCATTTACTAAAGCACTGGAACAAATGCACTTGTAGAGTGCACATGCATTTTGCAAAGTGCAACATATATTTGCTTTATACAAATCAACAACACAGAACATTCAAGCCAATTTTTACGAGGGTGGGGGGGGGGAATCAAGCTAATTGCTAATTAGCAGCACACTATTTGGAGTGAGTTTAGGTGGGGGGTGGGGGGTTGGGAAATCAAGCTAATTGCTAATTAGCAGCACACTATTTGGAGTGAGTTTAGGTGGGGGGTGGGGGGTTGGGAAATCAAGCTAATTGCTAATTAGCAGCACACTATTTGGAGTGAGTTTAGGTGGGGGGTGGGGGGTTGGGAAATCAAGCTAATTGCTAATTAGCAGCACACTATTTGGAGTGAGTTTAGGTGGGGGGTTGGGAAATCAAGCTAATTGCTAATTAGCAGCACACTATTTGGAGTGAGTTTAGGTGGGGGGTGGGGGGTTGGGAAATCAAGCTAATTGCTAATTAGCAGCACACTATTTGGAGTGAGTTTAGGTGGGGGGTTGGGAAATCAAGCTAATTGCTAATTAGCAGCACACTATTTGGAGTGAGTTTAGGTGGGGGGTTGGGAAATCAAGCTAATTGCTAATTAGCAGCACACTATTTGGAGTGAGTTTAGGTGGGGGGTGGGGGGTTGGGAAATCAAGCTAATTGCTAATTAGCAGCACACTATTTGGAGTGAGTTTAGGTGGGGGGTTGGGAAATCAAGCTAATTGCTAATTAGCAGCACACTAAATACACTCAAACAAAATACATTCAAAATGAGTAGACTAGGTGGATATGTTCCCATCATTGCATGTTGGGGAGGTTATTGAAGGAAAATATACATGCATGACAAAAAAGAACAGGAAAAAAATGCAGCATGTGTGAGGATAAAAAGGGGACATTCACACTATATTGCAATGATGGTAAGTAGTGTTTGAAGCAAGAAATACATTACATTATCAAAGATTACATAAAAGAACATGTGATGCTAATCAAAGAAAAATATCTTACCTTAATATAGTCCTTCTGCAGGACCTGGATGATGGCAGAACAGGTCTCTGGGATAATGATCCCCAGAGCCTGGGGGGAGATGCCTGTCGAGAACTTGAGGTCCTGCAGGCTTCTCCCTGTCGCCAAGTACCGCAACGTGGCAACTAGCCTCTGCTCCGGAGTGATGGCTTGCCTCATGCAGGTATCCTGCCTGCTGATATAGGGGGTCAGCAAAGCCACCAAACGGTCAAAAACGGTGTCCGTCATCCGGAGAAAGTTCCTGAAATCCTCAGGATTATTCTCACGGATCTCACGGAGCAATGGCATGTGACAGAACTGGTCACGCTGGAGCAACCAATTCTTGGTCCATGAACTCCTCCTCGCCCTGTTCATGGACTGGTCTTGGTCTGAAGAATAAACTACAGCACCAAACACATACAATGCACGAGCTCGACGACGAGTACGTACAGGTAACATGGTTACAAAACGGTCGGCTGGTCAGAACGCACTAAACAGAACGCACTGAAGAACAGCAAGGCCTGTGAAGAGCGACCTGAAAATCAGGAACGAGCGGACAATAAAACAAAGATTTCTCAATGCCAACTGACCAAACGCACTGAAAAGCAGATACAAACCTCACAAGCACAGACTGAACAACAGTTAAAACGAACTGAAAAATACGAGTCTCACAAGCGCGAATCGTCTCTCACCAAACTTCTACTAACACGAGATAAACACGAGATTAGCAGAAGGAGCCCAAAGGGTGTCGTACGGGCTATTGAACTTCCGTTTTATAGTCTCGCCGGACTTGGTGTACGTCACCGCGTACTATGCTGTCGAACTTTTGTGTGGTCGTGTGTAGGCAAGTCCGTTCATTAGAAAGTCTGCCGCAAGTCCGCCGAAAGTACGCCGGAAGTATGTCGGACAGGCTGTCCGACTTTTGTAGCTGAAAAGTCCGACCGTGTGTACGCGGCATTAGAGTCTGCAAAAAGACTTAAGACTGGGGTGGAGGTTCATCTTCCAGCAAGACAACAACCCTAAACATACCGCCAGAGCTACAATCGTATGGTTTAGATCAAAGCATATTCATGTGTTGGAATGGCCCAGTCAAGTCCAGACCTAAATCCAATTGAGAATATGTGGCAAGACTTGAAAATTGCTGTTCACAGAGGCTCTCCATCCAATCTGACAGAGCTTGAGCTATTTTGCAAAGAAGAATGGGCAACAATTTCACTCTCAAGATGTGCAAAGCTGGTAGAGACATACCCAAAAAGACTTGAAGCAGTAATTGCAGTGAAAGGTGGTTCTAGAAAGTATTGACTCAGGGGGGCTGAATACAAATGCATGACACTCTTTTCAGATATTTATTTGTAAAAAAAATTGAAAACCATTTATCATTTTCCTTCTACTTCACCATTATGTGCCACTTTGTGTTGGTTTATCACATAAAATCACAATGAAATATATTTATGTTTTTGGTTGTAACATGACAAAAATTTCAAGGAGTGTGAATACTTTTTCAATGTACCGTATCTCCAGAGCTCTATGCTGGCAGTCACATCCCTCATCAGTGTTTTCTGTTGCAGGGGTAGGGGGTGTCTGACCAGTTCTGGTATTGAGAGATAATTATCAAGTGCAGTAAGTTTTATTCTGGTATCTTCTGGACTAGGGATGAGCCGAACACCCCCCCTGTTCAGTTCGCACCAGAACATGCGAACAGGCAAAACATTTGTTTGAACATGCGAACACCGTTAAAGTCTATGGGACACGAACATGAATAATCAAAAGTGCTAATTTTAAAGGCTTATATGCAAGTTATTGTCATAAAAAGTGTTTGGGAACCTGGGTCCTGCCCCAGGGGACATGGATCAATGCAAAAAAAAGTTTTAAAAACGGCCGTTTTTTCGGGAGCAGTGATTTTAATAATGCTTAAAGTCAAACAATAAAAGTGTAATATTCCTTTAAATTTCGTACCTGGGGGGTGTCTATAGTATGCCTGTAAAGGAGCGCATGTTTCCCGTGTTAAGAACAGTCTGACAGCAAAATGACATTTCAAAGGAAAAAAGTCATTTAAAACTACCCGCGGCTATTAATGAATTGCTGGTCCGACAATTCACATAAAAGTTCATTGATAAAAACAGCATGGGAATTCTCCACAGGGGAACCCCGAACCAAATTTAAAAAAAAATGATGTGGGGTCCCCCTAAATTCCATACCAGGCCCTTCAAGTGATGTCAGAGGGCGGAGGGTGGGGTCACCCAGTGACCCCGCCCCCTCTGTCGCACGGTGACTTCCCTGTCCACCCCTTCTGACGTCATGGGGAATGCCACAGGGAAGTGCCCGTCAAGTCCCCATACGTCAGAGGGGGACGGGGTCACCGGGTGGCCCCGCCCTCCATTATTTAGGAACCGTCAGAAGAGGAGAAGTGTCACACAGCGTGAGCCTCCCATCATGGTGGGTGCAGAGCGGCCGTTTTTAAAACTTTTTTTGCATTGATCCATGTCCCCTGGGAAAGGACCCAGGTCCCCAAACACTTTTTATGACAATAACTTGCATATAAGCCTTTAAAATCAGCACTTTTGATTTCTCCCATAGACTTTTAAAGGGTGTTCCCCGGCTTTCTAATTAGCCGCGAACACCCCAAATTGTTCGCTGTTCAGCGAACTGGCGAACAGCTGATGTTCGAGTCGAACATGAGTTCGACTCGAACTTGAAGCTCATCCCTATTCTGGACTGCACAGTCATACTTAGACACTTTGAACAACTGCTGTAACAGGACCATAGCGGTAAGAAAAATAAGGAGGTTATTAGGAAAATGTCTGTCTGGCATCTCATGACTTCATTTGGGCTTTAAAAGGGACTTTTAAACTGTTTCTCCAACCAAATACTTTTTTTATTAATTAAGTGGGAACAGGTTGTTGAAAAATCCTATATATAAAAATAAGGTGACAAAAAAAAATCTGCAACAGGTACACAGAAAGCAAATTAAAAAAAATATGCAAGCAGTAGAATGGGTCTTGAGAGAAGTTATACAAATATCAAAAAGCCTTAATGGGTGGATATCAGTCTGGAGGAGTAGACATTCCTAGACAGGCTGCCTTAGGTAATGCTCACTTGTGATGATGAGCCTATGGTTGAAAGAAATTAAATCTAATGAATGAAAGAGGAATGTCAGGGGCAGTAAAGTTGGGAGGAAAAAGTTAGACGATGTTGGATGTCTCCAGCCAGAAAATTAGGTGTGCTCCATTTGAATTGCTGTAGCTTCTAAGGCACTCTGTGAGAAGCCCACAGTGTGCAGTGAAATCAGAGTACACAATTTCAATACAATGGAGGAGTCTGTACAGCTGTGCAAGGCTGAAGCTAAGGCTGGGTTTCACCTCATCAATATACCCAACATCATTCTAGTTTCTCTTTAATTTTAACTTCAATTATTCCTAGTTTTGGCTTTAAAGTATTGTTTAAGGAAAGTATTGGCTAGGTCTGTTCAACTAATTATCTGATACTGGCAAATCCTTTTTTGAAGACAGAGAGAAAATATTTAAGATCTTAATGGTTGTGTTGTCCTCTACTATTTCTCTAAGTTTATTTACTTCTAATATTACAGATTTAATCTAAAAACATTAGCCCTCTGGTTTAGCTTCCATCCTTGCTAAGTTTGTTTTTGCATGTGTCTACTTGTTATTACGCATGTCAGTTCATGTTCCTGATCTTTAAAACTAAGAGACATATTTATAAAGCAATGGATCTGGCAATCGCAAAATATTTACTGCGGGTTAATTTTTTGGGTGTATGCATTTTAAATAAGTGAATTATTGATGCATCACGGGTGAATGCTTGATAAATGTCACATTCGGAACCAGAGATAAAGACAAGAATGTTCATATCAATTCAGTTACACTTGAACAGTACATTTTGGGTGTTGTAACCAGAGTGACCACAAAGCCATATGTTTCCGGACAGTTAAATTTTTCCTAGCCACTATCCTCTCCATTTCGCACTGGAAGTTGAAATCAGCGACAGTACTAGAAATGGAGGGGACTGTGGTGGTTTTCCATAGTCTGGTGATGTTTAATTTGGCGGCATATAGTAGTTGGAGAATTACACATCTAGATTGAGGTGGAAAATTTTCTATGCCAATGTGTAAGAGAGCCAGGGCAGGAGTCGGGGAGCATGAAATCCCAGTGATCAGAGCAAATACTTGGTTCCAAAAAGAGCTCAAAGATTTGCAAAACCACAGCGTATGTGCAATGGAGCCTATACTGCCGCAATTCCTCCAGCAGAAAGGTGATTGGCCTGGATACATTTTAGACAATCGGTAGGGGGTGAGATACCATCTGTGGATGGTCTTTTGGTAGGATTCCCAGTGATTTGAGCAGCGAGATGCTTTATGAGTTTCTGTGAATGCTCGTTGCCACTGGGTTTGGGTGAGGGGGACTTTCAACTCCTCCGCCCATTTGTTTAGGGAGTGCACTTGGGAGCACGGTCGAGTGTCGCTGAGACACGAGTACATCAGGGAGATACCTCTACTGGGGCATGGAGTAGTGGAGTAGTAGTGGTAGATTGGTACTGGGATATTCACTGGGGAGGGTAGTTGAACAAGGTTTAGGAAGTGTGAGATTCGCATGTATGTGAAAGCTTCTGAGCTTGGGAGTTTGAATTTGACTTGGAGAGATTCAAATGTAAGCAGCGAACCATGACCTCTCAAGTCGCCAATGGTCAGGATACCAGCGGATTGCCACCTGGAGAGGTTCAGATCAGGGATGCAGAGGGATATGGCTTTTAATGGTATCGGTAGAGTTTTACTAGGTGAGTTTTGCGGGTAAATATTTAAAAGTTTTCTCCAAGCCAATATGGAGTCAGATATCATTGGGTTAATTTTCCGAGGGGCCGGAGAGTATCCAGCTGTCATTAGTAGGAGGTAGTCTGTCAAGGTAGCTGGTTGTGCGTAAGAAGCTTCTATGCTGGACCATATTTTTTCGGGTGTAGGATGCCACCAATAGTACATTTGGTCTAAGATTAAGGCATAGTAGTAGTTGTCGATATTGGGCAAGCCTATTCCTCCTTGGTCCTGGCGTCTAGTGAGTATGTAGCCAGCACATCTAGGTGGTTTAGAATTCCAAATATATTTAGTCAGTTGACTTTGGATTAAGGACAGGAGAGAGCGGGGAAGAGGCAGAATGAGTGTTCGGAATAAGTAAAGCAGCTTGGGCAGTATGATCATTTTAAAGGAAGCTATGCGACCTAAAGTAGAGAGGCCTGTGCTTCGCAGAGATTTTAGTAGGGCAGGTAAGTTGCGAGAGAAGGTAAGGTAGTTTAAGTCAATCAGTCGTTTTGGGTTAGGGGAAATATGAATTCCCAAATATGAGATAGAAGTGTTCGCCCACACGTAGGGCAAGGTAGATTTCAACCGGGCAGTCATTTGTGGTGGCAGGAGTATGGGGAGGAGTATAGATTTTGTGGTATTTAGTTTATAGTAGGATACGGAGCTAAATTGGTGGAGGGTGTCTTGAATTTTTTGTATGGACTGAATGGGATTAGTGATCATCAGGATCACGTCATCAGCAAATAAGCTAATTTTGTGATCTGTGCCATCATGGGGAATACCTGTTATTAGTGGATCGGATCTAAGTTTGGATGCCAAGGGTTCCATCAGCAGGGTAAAGATAAGTGGGGAGAGGGGGCACCCCTGTCGTGTGCCGTTGGTGATCTCGAAAGGGGTGGATAGAGTCCCTCCCGTGAGTACTTTAGCTGATGGGTTGGAGTATAGGGACAAAATTACAGCTTGAAACCACCCTGTAATACCAAATTTAGTCAACACTGCTTGAAGAAAAGACCAGTGGACTCTATCAAACGCCTTCTCTGCATCAAGGGATAATAGCAGAGAAGGCGTTTGAGTGTGTGCGGCATGTTGAATGAGGTTGAGGACTCTTCTAGTTGCGTCAGGGGCTTGTCTACCCGGGACGAACCCAACCTGGTCCGGGTGTACTAGCTCAGGAAGGAACACCATCAGTCTGTTGGCAATAACTTTAGCAAGTAGCTTGATATCGGTGTTCAAGAGCGATATTGGTCTATAGTTAGAGGCAACAGAGGTATCCTTCCCAGGCTTTGGGATGGTGGATATGATTGACCTTAACATATCAGTAGGTAGAGAGCCCGAGGAGCCAGCAGCATTAAAGAGGTCTGTCAGTCTAGGGACTAGGGTGTCGGCAAATTTTTTGTAAAAGGCATTGGTGAAGCCATCCTCTCCTGGAGCTTTATGCAGAGGGAGAGCCTTGATTGCTCTAAGGACTTCCTCTGGAGTCAATGGTTTAGAGATATAGTCGAATTGGGACTTAGAGATTTTGGGGAGACTTATCGGTGTGAGAAAGTTTTGTATTTGTTCTGTAGTTGGTTGTGGGGTGAGAGGGTCATGTTTTAGATTATATAGGGATGCATAAAATTCACTGAATGCATTAGCAATTTCCTGAGGGTTGGTTAAGAGTCGTCTTGAAGTGGGGTGATGGAGAGAGAGAATTTTGGCTTTCGTACGTTGGGCCTTAACTTGTTTTGCTAGGATCGACCCAGCTCTGTTGCCTAGGGCATAGTAATTGGCCTTCGAGAATTTAAAGTTGTGCTCAAATTTGTGGAGTAGGAGAGTGCGTAATTTCTGTCGGAGCTCCAGGAGCTGGATGGCTTGTGTGTGAGAGGGAGAGGATTTGTTTGTTTTTTGTTAGATATTTGGGACATGACCTCGTCAATCTGCTGGGTCCTCAGGCGTCTCGCTCTTTTACTCATTTTTATAAAAGTTCCTCGAAGGTACGCTTTGTATGTTGACCAGAGTACAAATTTGTCAGTGTCGGGCAGTTCATTATGTTCGAAGAAGGAGTGGTGTTCGGCTTCAATTTCCTGTCGGACTTTAGGGTCTTCTAACAAGGAGGGGTCTAGTCTCCAAAGTCTCGGAGGCCCAGGTCGTTGATTGCCCAGGGATATGGAAATAGGGGCATGGTCTGACCATGATATTAGGCCAATGTCAGATTGCGTGGAATAGGGGGTTCAAAGCCGGCCGGCTTTGGCCTTTGGTAGTAGAGGCATCTATGGAGGGATCGCCAACTATATTGAGGTCGCTCCCATTATTATGATTCCTTTGCGCAGGCTGTTGACCTTCTTGTAGAGGCGTCAGAAGAAGCGGAGTTGTCTGGAATTAGGTCCATATATATTGACCAAGGTGTAGGTGGTTTGAGCAACGGTACAGATGAGTATCAGGTATCGGCCCTGCGGATCAGCATAGGTGTGATGGTGCTGGAACTGAAGGGTGTCTCGGACAACTGTCATCACTCCATTTTTCTTCTTTGGGCCTGAGGCGAAGTAGACAGTGTCATATCCCTTGAGTCTAAACTTAGGGGTTTTGGATTCCGCAAAGTGCGTCTCCTGTAGGAATGCAATGTCTGCATGTTGTTTTGTCAATTCCTTTTGTAGATTGGCTCATTTGTGCGGGCTGTTTAGGCCCTTGACATTCAGGGATGTTAGTTTTATCGGCATTTTAAGGCAGGCAGCGGTAATTCTTTATGGCAGGACTACAATAGTGGGTATGGGGTTTCTCTGAGAGAATCAGGTAATGGCTGAGGGGTGTGGCCCAGGGGGAACAGGATATATCGGTTCGCCTATATGCGGGCTGCGGTAGTAAGCAAAAATCAGCGGGATGCTGGTGTGGAACAGGGCAGGGAATAAAAAAGAAGAGCCCGTTAGGAATACGGGTTCAATGTGCAGATTAACTGCTAACAACTTGAAACGGGGGGATTTCCTCCAGTGGCGCCTCGGAACACAGAGCCAGTGGAGTGAAAGAGAGGCTTGGGAGAGACAGTAATCCGCTGCAACCTGGCTATGTATAAAGTAGGGTCAAATGTGCGGACGGGATAATTCAGGCATCTTGAAGTGACCAGTCAGCTTCCATTTGCGAAGGAGGTGAAGGAGGAGGACGTGGAGTTTCCTCAGGGATTATGCGCCAGAGCCTTAGAAGTTGTAGGCCAGCTTGCAGCGTGCGCACAGCATGGGTTTTGCCCTGGTATGTGATCAGCAATTTAGTGGGAAACCCCCATTTATACTGTATATGCTGGTTTTGGAGTGCTTTAGTGATCGTGGCGAGTTGTCGACGATTCTCCATAGTTGCCTTAGATAGATCTGTGTACAGCACAATTGCAGTGAACGGGTCAGGAAGGTTTGGGGACCTCTTGGCGGCAAACATCACTTTTTCCTTAGTGCTGTAGAAATGTATGCGCGCTAATACATCTCGAGACTTCTCTGGTGGGAGGTGAGATGGCTTTGGGAGCCTATGGGCTCTATCAATTTCCAGATCTCTGTCGGATAGCTCAGGTACTAGCGCTCGCATTAGAGATTGCAGGAATCGCACCAGATCAGGTTGCGGTACCGATTCGGGTATGTTGCGGAACTTAATATTGTTCCTGCGCGAACGATCTTCGAGATCCGCCAATTAAGGGTTGATCGCCTACAAGTCTGCCTCATGTTCTGTGCATACTTCCACGGTATCATTATGGGCAGTGAGGAGATCAGACATTTTGTTTTCTATGTAATGCAGACGCTGGTCCTGTTGCTGTACTACAGTAGCCAGTGAGGACACTGCAGCAGAGAGATCAGTATACAGGGTCTGCTTAAGGGAGATGAGCATGTTCTTCATTGTTTGCTCAGAGATGGGCTGGTCTGAGGCAGGGAAGTTATCAATGGCTGCAGGATGCTGTACATTAGGAGGAGGCAGGATGAAAGGTAAGCTGGGGTTCTGACCTGGGGCATCCTCCTCTCTCCTGGGCTTAGACTTGACTGAAGAGGCAGAGGCAGGAGAACGGGGGGGAGAGTACTCACAGTATGTGATCGTGGGATAGCCTGGGTGTTGTGATCCGCCGCCGCCAGTGTGAGGTGATAGCTGAGCTGGGAATCTGTGTGAAGTGCCGGCGCCATCTTGTCCCCCTTCCGCTCCGGCCAGACAGAAGAAGTCCGTCAGCTTCTGAGGCATGGGGATCTGTTTTCTTCGTTTTAGCATGATGCCTGGCTGATGTGGAAGTGGTTGTGGGTTCGGTCGGGTGATTTTCATCCCGTTTTTAGCGCTGTGGAGCTGCTAATAGCTGGGTGCTGTGCGGAGCAGAGATTCTAAGCAGCTATTCACGGTGCTGGCAAGCCACGCCCCCTAAAAATAAAATTTTTATTCTAACGTTTTTAAAATCATCAATTCATATATAAAAACATCATACAATCCATGTGATTTTGGTATAGATACAGTGACTTCAGCTCTACATGTTTCGCCAGACTGTGGCTTCTTCAGGAGACTCCCACATGCATAATTACTGAATGTCATTATGAATGTGGTAAAATTAAAGTTAGTTGATATGGTACCTAACATTAAAAAGGTCCGATAGCCAGTAAGTAAGTTACCTTGTTAAGTCAGTAAGTTACCTTGCAGCCAACGTTTTTTATCATAGCCTCATGCAGTGCCTGTCATCTCAGGTCACTGGCTATCGGACCTTTTTAATGGTAGGTACCATTGTGTCGTTTTTTTTCTCATAGACAACTCTGGCATGGTGGAGATTGACTCTCTTGCGTCTCCACCCCATGCCTTTGGTTGGAGTACTGTACACCGTGGCCGCTGGCTGATATCTTTGCTCTCAGCCAGACCACTCATCCCGGGACCCCTAATACCTATTTGCTACATCTTGATTGCCAGGTACTAGCTGTGTCCTTTATTTATTCCACCCACTCACTATCACCCTCACCTCCCAATATTTCTCCCCACTTTCCTTTCTCCCTTCGGGTTCACAACCAATCACTGTGTTCTTCACAATTTTACCTTTTATACCTGTTTCTTTCACCTCTTTTCACATTTTTGATTATTTGATATCTCTTCCACTGAACCATTTTTTTTATATCTTGCAATTTTTCACCGGTCCACCACTGTTCGTTTGTAAGCCCACAGCACACTCACCCAGTGTTACCATTTTTTCACCTTCCCGACCACAGCCTATCCACCCTGAGCTTAAAATAAATTAATTTCTACCTAGATTTTGGTCCATAATGCCTTGTAGCTCCCCCGAGTCGCCGCGGGAGACCTCTTGGTGGTTATGCCCTGCGATCGTGGCCTGTCGGGACATGGGTAAGCAGTTTTCTCTCTCTCTCTCCCCCTTTTATGCAATAAATATCTTGTCTAAATGTTGTTATAACTACACATTGTTTATTGTTTTTTTAATGTCTTTGCCTCTTGGTGGTTACACTGCCATTTTTCACTCTTTGTTAATTAATTCACGGACCCTCCTGAGGAAGCGGCTTTTGTCCACGCAACTAGTCGAGTTACGTCTGTGATGAACTGTCCCACTGTTATTCTCCAATCTTGGGTTTAACTGTTCCAGTGACATATATATATTGTTTTGTTTTTATTTGCAAATGACCAGTACTTTTGTATAAATAAATAATTTTTATCTTTTACAACTGTCTATTTGTTACACATTCACAAGTTATATTTCTTTACTGTACCGCGATAGTCCAAATAGCCCCAATGTCCTTGTGGTAGCCTGGCCGGGGACCAGGCTTCCCATTCCTTATTATTAACTGCAAACATGAAAACAAATTATACTCAGCCTTCTGGTTCACCCCTGCAGCACTGCTGTTCAGGCCTCAGACTCAGGCCTCTGGTAGGGTCCCTCAGACCCTCTTACAGAGCACTTCCATGTTCATAAGGCTCTCTCTCAGCTCTCTTTCTCAGTCCTCTTAGACCTCTGGACCTCTGGGTTCTCTCAGTCCTCTAGAATTGCTCAGTTATCTTTACTCTCTCAGTCCTCTAGACTCACTCAGTCATCTCAATTCTCAATTCATCTCAATTCTCTCAGTCCTCTAGAAACAGAACCTCTTGACTTCAGCATGTAGTACAGTCTCCTGAGCAGAGCATGCATGCCTCCTATGGGAGCCTTAACCTGCTGCTATGCCCTTGCTTTTATACTCAGCCTGCTGGTCTCTGGCAAGACTTGGACACTGGGTTGGAGGCTTCTTTCCTCCCAAAGCTCTTTGAAGTCTCCTGAATCCAGATCCCAATCTGGGAATTACAAAACCTGGAGAAAGAGGAAAAACAACAAATGACATTCTGGAGCCTCTGCATATGTGAGAACTGCACTTATGCATTATTAGGCCATTACTGTTTTGACCACTGCTGCATCTGTGCACTTCCCCACTGACCACATCTTTGTCAATGTAATGGCACAACACAAACTACAACACTAAGTATTCTTGGCTATACATTACAGTCTTCAAACTGCACTACTCTGCACACTGCATTTACAGTCAAACTACTAGGATTTTTTTTTTTTAGAAATGCAATATTTAATTTTTCTCCTGTAGAAGGTACCTGTGCTGCATTACCTACAGTATTTCAACCAGCGGATTGAATCAGTGTGCTCCAAGAAACAAAACCATTAGTACTTGAACCAGCAGATGGCATCAGTTACTTCAAGAGACACCATGTTGGTCAGAAAAGAAAGATGCTGGGTGTATCCAAAACACGGCGGCAAGACTGTTAACAGGAAAAAAACCCTGGGAATCCATCTCCCCCTCCCTAAAGAGCCTACACTGGCTAACCGTGAAGAAACGGATCACATTCAAGACCCTCTGCCTCACCCACAAATGCGTACAAGGATACGCCCCACCATATCTCCGCGAGAAAATAAAACACTACACACCAAATCGCAGTCTTCGATCAGCTAACCAAAACCTCCTTACCATTCCCAAATACCGCTACAAAGCAAAGGGAGAACGAAGATTCACAGTCCAAGGACCTCGACTATGGAACGCTCTTCCTACCAACATCCGCATGGAAGAAAACCACCAGGCCTTCAGAAAAAAACTAAAGACCTTCCTTTTCTGAGAAGCTGACAGCAGAGAATGCATCAAGCGCCTTGAGGCGATTCAGTTCGCATTTGCAGCGCTTTATAAATCATTCATTCAGCAATGCTGGCCAAGAGAAGAAAAGAGGAGCAATGCCTGAATGTTTCTTACACTGGCATAAAGTCAAGAAAGAAAAGTTACAGCTGTTGTGGTGACAGAATCATGCTTCTGGGATCTCAGAGCTATAAGAAACTAGTGGATGACTGAATTCAGCAAATTTCACCTTTAATTGAAAAAAAAAAGATAAATAAATAGAAAGAGACCGACAAAGTGTGACTTTATGACTAAAAGAGCTGTCGCTCTAAATCTTTTATATAGTTCTCGTTATCACTGGCTAATCACTGCAAATGTGAGTCATAAAAAAGATCTACATTTATAGTTCTACTTAAATTAGCATCTGACATTTGGCACTATCCAAATATAAAAAGAGTTATGGCTGACACGCTATCTAATAATTTAATTTGCGCTCTACATCTTTTTAGTTATATTGTGCTTATGAACTTTACAACAGTTAAAACTCATATTGACCTCTGATACCAAATGTAAGAATAGTTTCTTTTAATTATAAATTGCAGTACTAATAGTATGGGAATGTCTGTTCAACATAGGTGAATTGTGTCCTCAGACACTGCAGAGCCCCAAGAAAATTACATTTATGGGAACTGTAAATTAATAACATTTTCATAGGATTCCACGTCATAATCTATTAGCATACATTATATAAAATTCTTTTTTTTTTCATTTGTTGTCAATTAGGTGCCAGAGTTTAGCACTATTTTTGAAATTAGTTATAATTAAATGAAAATAAGTTATTTAGGGCGTAGGTTGTGACTTTTTTTTAATTTGTGTTGGAAATTGTATGTACAGTAAGTGTAGGAAAGTGAATGCGTAATTAAAGAAATGTAGATAAATATCTTTATGGATATTTAAGGGGAGATTACTGGAAGACAAATAAAAATACCCCATATCAATCATTCTTTGCCAAGATTGTTATTGTATTGGAAAAAAGTGGATATTGACATAGTAATAATCTATATAGTAAATGGGGGGGGGTAAATATATGCAAGTATATACGAGTGTAAGGGCATGAAAAGTGAGTGGTGGTTAATCAAAGGGAGAGGGTAGTCAGTTCACATAAAAACAGTAAGCAGCGATAATTTTTTCTAAGCATGAGAAAAAAAGTTGGTATCTCTTATAACTGTAAACCCTTTATATAGACTTTAATAGGATATGACCTACCAAATAACAAATTACAATAATACAATGATTTCCCTCAAAATGTAGATGATCTATTTAAGATAAGTTAGACTATACAGAGTTACTCACAAGGTTTAAAGTTAAAAACCTGTCTCGGAGAGACCCGAACCCTCCATTTATCCCACTATGGCTCCATAAGGTGGAAGACGTCAACAGGATGGAGGACCTGATGCTGACTGCTCAAGGTAGATGACAACGATACTCCAAAATATGACTCCATTGGATCATGTTTGTGTATTCAGATGAGGGCAAGATAGACCCTAATTGATGACTGTTCTGGGGAGTGACAGCACATGCCGGCCTAGCAACTTCCCTTTCTTCTCCCGGCCACCCCTTTTACCTCCTCTTGTTTTCTCTTCTCCCCGCCCCTCTTTAGCTACTTCCCTGTTTTCACTCGCTCTTCATATCACCGACCTTCTTCCGATTTCTATTTGAAGTAAAAATGTTGTGTTCCACTTACACCTAGTTCCATTTTTTTATCAGTGTGTGTTATGCTCTTTATGCATAATCATTTTTACTATGGTGTATCCTTACTTTTTTTGCCTGATCATTTTCTATAATGTGATCTTATTGTTGAACATGTTTAGATATGGAGTGTCGGACACTTTCTTGAATTTGAAAAAAGCTTGTCTCGAAGTTTCATTCAATGTCACACAGCGGTGCAGTTTCTTGTTTATAGAAAAATGGAGACTCCACAGGAGAAGTCATTTAGTGTGCTGCAGTTTGCAAAGTGGAAATCCATTGTTCAAGTGCAATGTGAATTCCGCCGTCAGTTCAACATACAGCCACCTTGTCATAAGCAAATTTACAAGTGGCATAAAAACTTTGTTGAAGATGGTTGCATATGCAAATGGAAAGCATTGGTTGCCCTCACATGTCAAGTGAAAATGTTGAGCGTATCTAAGGTGCATTTTAATGGAGCCCTAGGAAATCCACAACACAGGCAAGTGTTGCACTTGAAATACCTCAAACAATTGTATGGCCTGTTCTTAAAAACTGTCTGCATATGAAGCCGTACAAGTTGCAGTTACTGCAGAAGGTTCAAGAAGATTTAAATGACTTAATTTTCATGCAAGATTGTGCCCCGCCTCACTTCCACTTGGAGGTTCGGTGTTATCTGAATAACAACATTCCAGGAGGAGAGATTGGAAGAGATGGACAACAAGACCTTGTTCATTGTCTGTGGCCTCCCAGGACACCAGACCTTAGCCCCTGCTATTTTATCTTTGGGGGTACAAGAAAGGATGTTTGTCCCACCTATGCCTGCTGCTCTTCAAGATCTGAGACATTGAATTGCTGAAGCTGTGAATCTAATAACTGACAACCAGGTAAATCATGTGTAGCAAGAAATGGTCTACCGTTTTGATGTTTGTCACACACCACATGGTTCCCATGTTAAGTTCATACAACCTCAAGGCCCATAAAATGTTTAACCTTCCTCTCTCCAGTGATGTGCAGAGTAGGCTTCTATGCCTTAGTTTGTTTGAAATAAAAAAGTGAAAATATGCTTCATCTTTTTAAATAACCCTGTATATTCATATTTAACAAAAAGACAATTATAAGTTTAATGACTTTATCACCAATAAAACATTAACACACCAATACATATCTTTACTATTGTGCAAAAAAGCCACTCTTGCATGCTGTTTGGAGTTAAATAGATTTATAATTAAAAAAATATATATACACTTTTGAGGATTCAAGTTTCATATATAGTTGAATAATACCATATCATGCATGAGACAATCTAGATAAAGTGGTCTATACATAAAAAAAATCACCATGTGGATGACTTGAACATTTGCACAGGCAAGATACGAGATAGGAGATAATCATATTACAAACAATTTGGCAAGTATTTGTTGTACTTATGCAAATACTGTTGCACAATGATTTTTTTTATCTTTCAATATATTTATTGAGTTTTAACAAAAGAAAAAAATGTAAACAAATGGTAACTCGGCCCACAATGATTTTTTTTATATACATAAACCCACTAAGTGTCACTTTCAAGTATTGAATGTATAGTCCCAAGCAGGAAGGAATGTTTTAAATATGTGTGTTTTATTTGTGCAATACTCAATAAAGTTTTCCTAAGCTTTGTATAAAATAGATCAAGCCAGAATGTAATGGAAGAGTGGAGTGACAGAGCAGAGATAGTGAAGAACTGTGTTAGAAAGAGTGCAGATGGCATAATTTCTGCAAATGTAGGGGCATTAGTAAAACACTTGCGTGTATGTATATACTGATAACAGAGAGGCCTGGAGCAGTGTTGCCAACCTACCAGATTGAAATTTACTGACACAACACCCAAAATTTACTGGCACAACCAAGTTTTTACTGACTTTTACAAAAGTTACAAAATACATTTTTAAGTGCAAATTAGAGTATTTAGGCTAAAAAATACAATATGCAAATAGCAATATGTTTTAAGGTAGATAATAAGGCAAAAGTAGTAAGTAGCTCAGTGACAGGAATCAGGAGGGCAAGTCCGCTCCAGTCTAAACAGCACTGATGGTCCCAGCCTGTCTTGCTCCCATACCGCAGACCCGCATACGAGGCTCTGGCCGCTCTGCTTTGGCTCCATTGCACTGCCTCCGCCAGAGCCGCCCAATCACACTGTAGAAGGCACTTAGATGGTCTCAGCCGACTCCGGACCAAACCGAGCGTCAGAGCCATATTTTTTACTGCCAACCTTTTACTTTTACTGACATTTACTGGAAGTAGAAAATTGCCTGTTTTTTACTGGCTGCCAGTAAAAATACTGATGGTTGGCAACACTGGCCTGGAGGGACATTAACCAGGTTGCTAAGAACAGGGTGGGACAACCAAAAACGGTAAACATATTTTAGGACTGGTTAACACTGGGAATGCACAGGAACGTGGCACACACTGGAACACAGAAAAAGTAGTGCATGCACTATTTTTAAAAATGTGCCACACCAAATTGCATAGTACTGTGGTACAATGTAAATTTGGGGCCTGAAAATGCACTGCGTTTGTGATCTGCGTTTGGGTTGCTGTTAACATTACAATGGTATCTGCATGCAGATCACAATGGCAGTATGTTCAAAAGCAGTGTGGGAAAGCGGTGCGGGAAATGTTTATCAAAAGCTGCATGATTGCAAAAACTCGCACATCACAAATTCAGTGTTTACAGAACCCTTTCACCCCTTTTAGTGTTATGGTGCCTAGCCTCACCCAATGGGTTTTGTCACACTAGCAGACAGAATCCAGAACAGACCAATTAAACCCTCCAACAAACATGTCCCAACAATATTAATTCCAACTTCAATCATGCCGTCCAGCATTGTAGATTCCTTTTCAGTTACAATGAATGACTCTCTGTCGACCCCCTAGCACAAATGTGATGACATGTGCTCGACAATCCTCATCCTGTAGGATGCCTACAACTACATTTACAAAGTACAAAAACACAGTTAAAATTGCCGGTAAATGACATTTCTCTGCCAGTTTGGTTTATTTGTTAGAAGTCATGATGGAGATCCCCTGACATATGTGTTGGTGCGTCCCCATGCCGTTTTTTACAAAAAAAAAAAAAAGCCGACAGGGAAAAGTAAATTGTAAAAAGCAAAAAAAAATTTCTTTCAAAATTGCCACTTTTGCTCATGGACATCTTGCAGCAGTCTGCATTCTGAGAATTCATCCCTGGATGCATACTTCCCTAAACGTTAGTACCACTAGATGATGTTATCAGATTCAGGAGCAGATCAATCAAAGCCTCCAAAAAACATAACAAAACATACAATAATAATTCCAAAGTTAATCACATTCTCCAGTAATGTAGATTCATTGCCAATTACAATGACTGATACAGCGCCGACCCACCAGCATGAATGTGCTGCATGATCGTCTCCTACTAGTATCCTGCTACAAATGACAATTTAGACAGTATCTGACTGACGCTATTGATCAATTATTGTAATGACTAGGAATGAGCTGAACGTACCTGGTTTGGTTCACGGGAGGTTTGTCAAAAAACTTACAGCTGAATATTATTCTGGTCACACTTAAATTCACTCTTCAAAATCAGTTATGACCATTTTTAAGGCTAGTAGGCAAGGAATTATTAAACAAATGACATTGGGGGCTGGACACTGGCAGGAAAAATATCATTTGGCAGGCAACAGTGATTTTAATAATGCTTAAAGTGAAACACTAAAATGCCCTATTCCTTTATTTAACATGCTTGCAGGATACACTCAACCTGACTGTGAAGTGGAATACCTGTAGGATGTATACAATGTACAACAACTGTAAGGAGATTCTATATTACATTTCATTATTGATTAATTGTTGATTTTCACTCTGTTCATGATATGTTCAGGGTTTTGCTTATTTGCTTTAATAATCAGAAAAATATCTTGGTATATTTTAGTGAATGTGACAAAGTGTCTTATGATTATCTCATTCCAATATCACCCTGTCTGTCTATTCCTGTCTTATGTTTTCATCTTAGGAAACATCTGTCTGTGGTTTTATTTCTGTACACTGTTGCTGGCCAACAGCAGCTAGAATTAGTATTTAGGGAAGCTGTGGTTGAGTGCCTCATAGTCCAGCAGACAAATGACAGAGGGTAAGGAATGTTTTGACCTATTAACTTGAAAAACAGGGGTCACCAGTTTTGATATCACAAGATGTATTAATGTTTGGAAATTACCGAATATGCTAATATGTATTATCATTTTGATTGGCCCCCAAATTGTGGGCAGAGTCTTGTAAAGACAGCATAAAACAGCGAGTCCTGAAATAAAGAATTATAATCATTTCAGCATACCTAGTGTGTGTATGTGTTATTGATTAACCGCCGGCGAGGACCTCCACTGAGCCATCTCCAAGAGCCTAGGCCACAGGTAGAAGACGGGCGTCTAACAGTTTTGGTACCAGAAGTGGTGGGGTGTTTTGAACAGGTAAGACATTTTTATACCTTTTTGCCTATTTTTTGGTAACTGGTATTGATGCTTGCCTTGTTCAAATAACCTTGTATGTCCACCCACTTACATAACTGTGCCTTCGCAACGGGCTAGGCTGGCCCCTTGGAGGGTTAAAGGGCTCGCAGGGTTTTTTGGTTTTTGTTTAAGTAGTCTGACTAGGCTGGTCTGACTGTGTTGAGTAGATAGATATATGTGTGTTTAAAACTCGGGAAGTATAGAATACGCCCGTAGTATAAGGAATGGCTAAGTGGACGCCCAATTTTTGGGGAAAATATTGAAAAGTGCACTTATAATAACATGTTAATGTAAATGTAACTTTATTTGGCCACTGTATATATAAGATTTTGCTTGTTTT
This sequence comes from Lithobates septentrionalis, assembly GCA_037952835.1. Classification (NCBI taxonomy): domain Eukaryota; kingdom Metazoa; phylum Chordata; class Amphibia; order Anura; family Ranidae; genus Lithobates; species Lithobates septentrionalis. Next base: position 2,405,803 of record JBBDGP010000609.1, on the reverse strand, counting down.
TCTCTTAGGTACCACCGTAAGTATTTAGAGTGTATAGAGTATTAGGGAATTAGAGATAAGTGTATGATATATGTGTATGACAACTGAATGTAAAGTACTGTATTGATTTAGAGGATTTTTTTTGTTAAGATATTGTATTACACATATATGTACTAAATGAACGACCTAAGACAGGAGCCTGACTGTAGTGAGATAGCGCCCGCCTGCCCACATTGCACCTTTGGTTTACTGTTCCTTAGTGTTGACAGGACGTGGATCCTGCTTACCACTAGACCAACCGGATTTTCATACCGACTTGGTGCAAGGGGGGTCTTTCCTGCCACAAGAAGGGGTACTTTACACCGGGTACTAAGAGTTAACCTTCATAGCTATTTCAGCCCCACTGCCATAAGAGACCAAGGGACTTACTCCCAAGTCAGGGAACAGATTATAGCACAAACAGGTTGCTTTCATCTCTGTCCCTGTACTAGTCATACACTTCCAAGGTTATTGGATGGGGAATTCTGCGGCAACCCAGACCATGGCCAATCCATCTCCCTATGAGTATGTTAAAAACACACTACCGGGGTCACAGGTAGAACCGTTTTGGACACAGGTCAGAGATAGGTGCCAACAACTGGGGATACATGACCCAGGGCCAGTGGGACCCTGTTCTGAGGATGATTGGAAGGAAGTGAGCAAGGTGTGTCAGGTACACAAGCACTCCTACCCACCTGGGAAATGGGAAGACACCCAGTATATGAGAGATTGTTACAAAATATGGAATAAATGCTTAGCCAAATATAAAACAAAGTATGTAACTAAAGCCCCCACACCAAAACCTGTAAATTCACCCGCCCTTTCACAGCAACCCGAAGCACCCCCCCCTTATGTGATGGTTAAACAGGAGGATGGAACATTGGGTCCATGTCTTCAGCTATATCCATCTTTGGATCCAACAGTATTAGCTACCATGGTATATAGTGCAGCTGATCAGGTACAGGTTACACGATGGGAAAACGAAAGTAGAAGAAGGGAAGAGGAAGTTCGGGCAGAAGAGAGGATTAGGAAGTTGGAAAAGGAAGAAAGGGATGGAATGTCCCTAGAAAAGGGAGAAGAGGAAGGAGTCAGGAAGTTAAGCCCCAGGGAAAAGGAGTGGAAGGAGAAACAGAAAGAGTTTAATAAGAGACAGCAGGAAGAGGAAGAAAGGATACAGAGGAAAAGGGAAGATTTAGAGGCGTACGAGAGGAAACTAGAGAAAAAGGCGAGAAGGATTAAGGAGGCTGAAGAAAAGATAATTTCACAGCCATCCACCACACTCAGAAGCCAGAAACCCCCACAGGAGGAAAGGGAGCAGGGTGAATCCTCTACTGAGGAAAGAGAAATGGAAGTGGACCAGGAAACTCTAGGTGCCACTTTTAAAGCACCACTCATGCATATAGGGGAGACGGTAGTGCATATTCCCCTACCCCTAGGCACACTGTCAAAAATAAAGGAGTTATGCCCCAGCCCAAAGAAAAGCCCTAGGGAGGCTGGTGCTTTCCTTGCAAAATACAGTGCAGGGACAAGCCTGGATAAAGAAGATATAGCAGGGATTCTTAGTATAGTTGACCCTGACAGCCCAGAGGGGCATCCCGTAGAGGCCTTATGGACAGCCCACATAGAAGAAGATAAAGATTGGGTGTCTTTTTGGAAAGGTATGGGGAATCATTGGTCTGCTATATACAAGGGTTCATCTGCACTTCAGGAACTTGTCCTAGCAAAACAGGGACCGAAGGAAAAGTTCTATGAATTTTGTACCCGGGTATATAGTCTGTGGAAAGCAGTAGATAACGCCAACCCCCAGTTGTTCACCACCACCATTATGGCTGGTGGCGATACGAAGGTGACACAGTTGCTTAAATTCACTAATCCAAAGTGGGCAGAACAACCCCCAGATGAATTTATGAAAGATGCTAGGTCACGAGAAACATCAGGGGTATTTGAGCAAAAGGGTGGCATTTTTCCCTCCCTGACACCAACCCAGACTCTGCCAACTGGTGGGACTCCGCCCACCCACATAATGACAATGCAACCTTATCCACCAATGCAATCTTATCCCCCAGACCAAGGTTACCCACCAGACCAGGGGTGCTTTAACTGTGGGGAACTGGGGCACTGGAAGTCCCAATGTCCCTACAGAATTAGAACAAACGCCCAGAGAGGGAGAGGTAGGAATCTTAACACCACCCCCCGTCGCCTTCAGGATATCAGGTATCCTCACCCACCACAACCCCAACCACCCCCACCACAACCCCAATACCAGCCTCAGCCCAACAGACCACCCCCACGCATTCCGATGCAGTGGCCATCCGCTCGGCGGACACCACAATAGGGATGCCAAGAGTATGTCCCGTCCCTCAGCCTTGTGTGTTACAATCCATCATGGAAAAGTCTTCCGCAGGTACTATTGCGGGTAGATAATCACCTGATATGTCTACTTTTGGATTCAGGGGCTACATTCAGTAGTTTGAATGATGCCATATATGACACACCGCACTGCACTGAGGGAAACTCTATTGGCATAAATGGGACATCAGTTAACCACCCCATCACTCCACCTTTGCCCGTGGCTACTCCAGAAGGGCAGGAACTGTGCACTCAGAGTTTTGCTGTCCTTGTGGATTGCCCAGTATCTTTAATGGGGAGGGACCTACTCTCAAAACTGAATATCACCATTAAATTTGACAGAGGGGGCTCCCTCACTGCCAGCTCACCGTTCTGTGATTTACATGCTCCAAAGAGACACACTTTCAGGGGACTCTTTGCATCATTACCACCCACTCTAGAAACACATGCTATATGGGCAGACAACAAAGGGAGTGTGGGTTTTATTAACTGTACACCCTACACACCACAAATGCGTCCAGACGCTGTAGTACAATATCACAAGCAATACCCCCTGCCACTTGAAAAAATTGAAGGCATCACACCATTAATCAATGATTACATAGCAAAAGGGATTCTGAAACACATCATAAGCCCCTGGAATACACCAATCTACCCTGTGAAAAAGGCAAATGGGGAATGGAGGCTTGTACAGGACCTAAGGGCCGTGAACAAGCAGGTTATACCTCTGCCACCTTTGGTAGCAGATATTTCTTTCATCTTTTTGAAAATACCTGCTGATTCCCTTTGCTACACAGTAGTAGACCTGGCGAACGCATTCTTTAGCATCCCGATCGATGATGGGGTATTGCCCATGTTTTCATTCTCATGGGGGAGGAAAAAAAAACAGTTGACCTGGTCAAGGTTACCTCAGGGGTATGTGAACAGTCCCGCAGCCTTCTCCATGGTCCTTAATGAGACAATTAAGTCATGGACTGCTGAGCGCGGGTCGGTACTAATACAGTATGTGGACGACTTGCTCCTGTGCAGTCGATCTGCTGAAGATTGTGCGGTCGATTCCACATCTCTGTTACATCACCTGGCCAGGTCTGGCCACCTAGCATCGAAGAAGAAGATTCAATGGTGTCAAAGTCAGGTAGAATACCTGGGATGCATTCTGAAGGAGGGAACCAGGCTGGTATCCCCCAAACGTGCCGCAGCCCTGCAGGCTCTCAGTCCTCCAAGAGACAAAGCAACTTTGCTCTCATTCTTGGGCGCAATCGTATATTGCCGCCAATGGATCCCAGATTGTTCATATTATGATGGCATTCTGAGGGAGGCTACCTTGTCCACCGCCCCAAAGACAGTAGATTGGACATCAGAAAGGCTCTGTGCTTTTCAGGCCTTGTTGAAAAGTCTGACTCAGGCCCCCGCCCTGGGATTGGTAGAATATGGCAAACCCTTTCAATTATACTGTGTGGTATCAGGAAATTCTTTTGCTGCAGTTTTGACACAGCAACATGGAACCGGGTACCGACCAGTCTCCTATCTCTCAAAAAAGTTGCCTACCCAAGTACAAGGGATGCCATCTTGTCTACAAAACCTTGCTGCTTGTGCTATGGCAGTTCAGGAGGCTAACAAATCAGTATTAGGCCATGAACTGACTCTCTACACTACTCATTCAGTAACTCACCTTCTGCAGAACATGAACACACAGCATATGACAGCACAAAGGCTTAGTGGGTATGAGATCACACTTCTGAATACTGATAACCTCACCCTCAAACACGCACCACCAAGTAATCCCACTGTCCGTCTTTTACATTCTTTGCTCAAGCTGCCACGAGACCCTGATCAGAAGCACAATTGTGTTGAACAGGTTGCAGCAATAACCAGCCCTCGCCCAGATCTCACTGACATTCCCCTACCAGGAGTACAGGACGTCTTCATAGACGGCAGTTGTTCTCGCCCCTCTGATGCAACATTCCTGACAGGGTATGCCATTGTCCAACTACCTGATGTGGTGTTGGAAGCAAAAGCCTTACCACCCTCCTCGGCACAGGTAGCAGAATTGGAGGCACTCACAAGAGCTTGCATACTTTTCTCTGATGAGGAGGTAAACATCTACACAGATAGTAGGTACTCTTTTGGTGTAACGCATGACTATGGCGTAATATGGGCGAATAGAGGATTTAAAACCGCTGACAACAAGCCAATCGCTAACTCTACGCAAATTAAAGCACTCCTGCAAGCGATTCTTCTCCCAAAGAGGATAGCGGTCGTCAAAGTGAAAGCACATTCATCAGATAACAGCAGAGTTTCCAAAGGAAACGCTCTGGCAGACAGAGAAGCAAAAAAAGCCGCTGCCCTATACATTGGTCAGCCAGCCCCCACAACAATGTTTTTCAAAGAACATTTTACATCACCCAACTTTAAAACCGTTGTGGCACAAATACAGGGATTAGCTACAGAGGAGGATGTTTCTTTTTGGGTCAAGGATGGCTTGACCAAGGACCAAGAAGGTCTTTGGTCAAAAGAGGGGAAGATATTGGGAGTACCAGAATCAAGCAGTGTTCTCATACTTTCCTATCTCCATGGTCCAGGACATATAGGTACCACCGCCCTAACAAACATATACACAAAGTCTTTTTGCACAAACAACTTAAGTAAACAGGCAAAACTCCTCACCAGCAGTTGTCTAACCTGTGCACAAAACAATGTCCAAGGGAAAAATCATGGATTACATGGCCACCTGCCCTCACCCCTGGGTCCCCTGACAGATTTGCAAATAGACTTCACACACATGCCCAAACAAAAAGGCAATTTGAAATGCCTTTGCGTGATCGTATGCAAATGGTCAGGCTGGGTTGAAGGAATTCCGTGTACAGGTGAGACTGCTAAAATTGCTGCCAAATGCATACTGAACCATTGGGTTTGTAGGTTCGGAATACCAACGGCCATTTGGTCAGACAGAGGGCCTGCCTTCAGCTCCTCTGTTACACAGACTTTAGCTAAGCTACTAGGCTTACAGTGGAAACTGCACATCCCTTACCACCCACAAAGTGCAGGAGTAGTGGAAAGAACGAATAGGAACATTAAGGACAAGTTAAAAAAGGCCACGGGGGGCACCATGAAAGGATGGTTGGATTACCTTCCTTCTGTCCTATTTCAGATCAGAACAACACCACATGCTAGAACAAAACTCTCGCCCTTTGAGATTTTGATGGGAGTTCCTGCAAACATAGAGCTGCCCCTCTTAGATCAAAACACTGACATTAACATCTATTCTCAACAGGAAATGTACGTGAAAAATCTGGTAAGTATGCTACAAGATATGAACGAACAAGTCTCTGTCACCTTTTCTCCTCTTTCAACAGAACCTACTCATCCCTTCATCCCAGGAGACAAAGTACTGGTGAAACAACTGGCACACAAAAAGAAGGTTGGACCCATTTTCTCCGGACCCTGGAAGATAGAGAAGGTTTCCAGAACTGCTGTACTGACCGATCTAGGAAACACCTGGATCCACGCCAGCCGGTTAAAGAAGTGTCCACAGCAACCCCAGACCCCTGACCCTCCACCAGCATCCCAAGACTTCTCTCTTCAGGAACAACGACCGGATTTGAAGGACATTCAAGAAGGCATAAAACAAATCTTTCTGGACGACGAGACGAATCCCCCACCAACAGGAAGAAACGTGTAAACAGAACTTTGCACACAGTACCTGACAAAATGATTTCTACCTTTGTGTCAGGAAAAACATTATGCTTCTGGACATGTCTGATTCTGATAGTATTAAAAGGTAGCCGAGGAATATGACTCCTTGAGGTGTGACGAATAGGTAGAATGACCATTTCGATGATATCGAATGGTCAAAGGGAGGATTGTAAGGAGATTCTATATTACATTTCATTATTGATTAATTGTTGATTTTCACTCTGTTCATGATATGTTCAGGGTTTTGCTTATTTGCTTTAATAATCAGAAAAATATCTTGGTATATTTTAGTGAATGTGACAAAGTGTCTTATGATTATCTCATTCCAATATCACCCTGTCTGTCTATTCCTGTCTTATGTTTTCATCTTAGGAAACATCTGTCTGTGGTTTTATTTCTGTACACTGTTGCTGGCCAACAGCAGCTAGAATTAGTATTTAGGGAAGCTGTGGTTGAGTGCCTCATAGTCCAGCAGACAAATGACAGAGGGTAAGGAATGTTTTGACCTATTAACTTGAAAAACAGGGGTCACCAGTTTTGATATCACAAGATGTATTAATGTTTGGAAATTACCGAATATGCTAATATGTATTATCATTTTGATTGGCCCCCAAATTGTGGGCAGAGTCTTGTAAAGACAGCATAAAACAGCGAGTCCTGAAATAAAGAATTATAATCATTTCAGCATACCTAGTGTGTGTATGTGTTATTGATTAACCGCCGGCGAGGACCTCCACTGAGCCATCTCCAAGAGCCTAGGCCACAGGTAGAAGACGGGCGTCTAACAACAACTTTCACAAAGAACAAAAATGCTGTTAAAATTGCTGGTAAATGACATTTCCCTGCCAGCTTGGTTTACTTTGTTACAAAGGCATGGAGATCCCCTGACATATGTAGAGGGGGGTCCTCATGCTATTTTTTACAAATAAAAAAAAGCCAGCAGCTAAAAGTAAATTGTAAAAAGTACATTTTTTTTTCTTTTAAAATTGTCACTACTGGACATCCTGCAGCAGTCCGCATTCTGAGCATTTATTCCTGCGTGCATACTGCCCTAAACGTTAGTTACTCTAGGTGAATTGTCCAGGCCCATCCAGTCACGGCAACTGTCAGCTTCTCATAGAGTTCTACAGGCTGCTGGCAGCAAGGCTGGATGGTGTGCCTGTGCCTTCCACCTGCATCTAAACGCTGGAGGAAAAAGTAATTTTAGCCGGGATCAACCACAGAATTGTGTTAATTAATTAATTGAAAGTGGGCAGATATTCATCCAAAAATTAGTACAAAATTAATGGGTGCAGTTTGGGTCGCCTTAATGGGCATACAAAAATAACAAGGAACAAGAAGTTCCCCAAAGGAAGGCAAAGACCCAAACACAATCTGTCAAAAAACAATATATTTATTAAGCTATGAACACCACACAAAGATACAAAAATAGACAGTTGGGGCAAATCAGGGAAGATATCAAATGACTAATTAAAATTGATAACGTTATCATTAAAAACAACGGAGCCGCGGCCAAGCATACCCCATACACACACCAATCACAGCAGCAAAATCTAGCTAGATCGAATAGTATTGGGTAATGTAAGACTTCAAATAAGTCCAGATACAAACGGTGTGGCGGTGTGGGGGTGGGGCGGATGAATGTAGATTGTAACTTGATGATTTTGCAGGGAGGTTCAATGACTTGAACACAATTGGAAATTCAGTAACAGTCCGGGAACCGAACAATGATATGTGTAGGCTGACCAGAAGGACCGGCGAAACCTATTAAGGCAGTGATAGCTCAGGACTTTCCAACAAGGCAGTTCATGTGGATAGCAAGCAATAGGGGGAGCATGTGCGGCAAAGCTGCATTGGTATCATAAATAGGAGAAATACATCTCTCACCAAATCGATCATCAGCTCACAGGATCACAAGCTCTACCCCGAGTGGTCACTTGTAGACAGAGGCTGTTGCATTCGCTTGTGCCGTCCGATAAAGAAAGTCCCGCTGAGTTGATGTTAGTGCCTCCTGTCGGATGGTATAAGCCGGTCGTCAGCTGTTGATTCCCGGGAAAGCATTCAAATGCCCAGTGCTCGCGGCTCCGAGATGACGTGCTGACGTCACGTGCTGACGCGTTTCACCAGCCAATCACCGCTGGTTTCCTCAGAGCAAACCAGCGGTGATTGGCTGGTGAAACGCGTCAGCACGGAGGAGGCACTAACATCAACTCAGCGGGACTTTCTTTATCGGACGGCACAAGCGAATGCAACAGCCTCTGTCTACAAGTGACCACTCGGGGTAGAGCTTGTGATCCTGTGAGCTGATGATCGATTTGGTGAGAGATGTATTTCTCCTATTTATGATACCAATGCAGCTTTGCCGCACATGCTCCCCCTATTGCTTGCTATCCACATGAACTGCCTTGTTGGAAAGTCCTGAGCTATCACTGCCTTAATAGGTTTCGCCGGTCCTTCTGGTCAGCCTACACATATCATTGTTCGGTTCCCGGACTGTTACTGAATTTCCAATTGTGTTCAAGTCATTGAACCTCCCTGCAAAATCATCAAGTTACAATCTACATTCATCCGCCCCACCCCCACACCGCCACACCGTTTGTATCTGGACTTATTTGAAGTCTTACATTACCCAATACTATTCGATCTAGCTAGATTTTGCTGCTGTGATTGGTGTGTGTATGGGGTATGCTTGGCCGCGGCTCCGTTGTTTTTAATGATAACGTTATCAATTTTAATTAGTCATTTGATATCTTCCCTGATTTGCCCCAACTGTCTATTTTTGTATCTTTGTGTGGTGTTCATAGCTTAATAAATATATTGTTTTTTGACAGATTGTGTTTGGGTCTTTGCCTTCCTTTGGGGAACTTCTTGTTCCTTGTTATTTTTCTAAACGCTGGAGTCTCATGCACTGGAGCTAAAGACACAATGTTAATGGGCCTAATAGTTACAATACTTAATGATCCTAAATAATACAGGATGGTTTATTTAATTAAGCGCACAATATAAAAATACAAATTGTATCAGTCAACTAAAATAACATTTTAATGTTTGTTCTTTTTCATAAGTAGGAAAATGTAAACATCAACACATAGGAATTGCAAAATGTCTGTATGTTTAAAATAAATTGCATGTTTAATAATCATTGCCTTGTTTCTGTATTTTGCCCAATTTCATTTTCTTTTATTGGATTCTGATAAATTCATTCTATTCAACTAACCGTGCATTGGAGCCTAGAAAAATATCAGTGCATTCTTTAAAAATATCCCAATGGAAATTTGAAGAATTATAAATAAAAATGTCCCTGCAACCTGCCTTGAGGCATTAACACTGGATATACAAATATTCCTAGTTAACAGAAGAATGCAATTTTTTTTTTACCTTTTATGAAGATTATTTTTTTTTTTCAAATAACGTTTTTTATTAATCATAAAGTCAGGTAAGTTACAAAGACAATGATACCATGTTGTACAGAATTCGCTATGCCAGCAACAAAACTGGCTAATAACCAGCATCAATAAACAATTATTCGGATGTATAAAGCTTAGATTGGGTTCCATATATAGTGCAATAGTCAACATATAATCATAAACATGGACCCTAGCATCGTCTGATGAACAAAAATAGAGAAAGAGACAGTAGAGAAGAGAAAGAAAGAGGGAGGAGGTAAGGGAGGGAGAAGGAGGGGGAGACTCCATCAATAGCTCAAGGAGGATCTTCTCGTCTATGCCAGTCTTCCCAGACCTTATCATGTGTTTCCAATCTGTCTTGAAATCTAGCAGTCATTTTTTCCACTAGTTCTATATCCTTGATTCTGGTATATAGGTCTGTTTGAGTAGGCGGGTCCCGTGTTTTCCAGTAAAGGGCTATGAGACACCTCGCGGCTGTCAAGACAAGCAGTTTCTTGGAGTGCTTAGGTATCTGTAATCCAGATACTCCCAGGAGGAATAATTTAGGGGCTCTAGGGACCTGTACTCCCAGCAGGCGGGTTAGTAAAGATTGTGTCTCCGTCCAAAAAGGCACTATCTTGGGGCAGAACCAGTAAATGTGATATAAAGTTCCCCTATCTCCCTGACACCGCCAGCATCTATCCGAGCTAGAAGAATAAATGGCTCGGAGAACATCTGGTTTCATATACCAAAAGAAAATAATTTTATAGGCGTTCTCTTTGTAGAGTGTACAAAGAGTACTTTTAGCCGCCTGTGACCAAATTGTTTGCCAAGTCGTTTTTGGTATCTCTTCTCCCAATGCTCTCTCCCATTGAAGCATGTATGCATGCTTACCCTGTGTGGCAAAGCAATACGAATTTAGCACCTTGTATATATCTGAGATTAAACCTCAACGTGCTGAACCTTCCAGTATTAGATTCTCAAATGTGGTTCGAGTTGAGAATTGTAATTTCGGGGCTAGCGATTGGGCATAGTGCCTGATCTGTAGATCCATAAAATACCTGACGGGGCAAATCAAATTTCTGTTGGAGTTCTGTGAATGAGACCAGTTTACGTGTACAGGGATGTACTAGATGACCAAAGTGGAATAAATTCCTTGTTGCCCATGGTGAGGACATTTGATGTGTGAGGCCTGCAGGCAGTCTGGGGTTGTAAAGAAAGGACGTAAGAAGTGATCTCTCCGAGCTCAACTTATGTGTTCTAGATAATTTATGCCAGAGAGATCGAAGAAGAAACATAGGGCCTAGAAGCCGGGCCGAGTCCACCTCCACATTTGCATTCCAGAGCAAGCTATTTGGGTGTATGGGTGCCAGCCAGATTTTTTCAATTTCAGTCCATCTATTGTAAGACCGTTGGGGAAACCAGGATGCCAGGGCCCGCAGTTGGGCTGCTTGGTAATATCTGTTCAAGTCGGGGAACGCCAGTCCCCCTTCTGAGCGCGCCGCCATTAAAACTGATTGAGATATTCTATGCCTCCTATAGTTCCAAACAAACTTCACCAAATCCGTCTGAAGCTTCCTCAGATCTGACCGGGGGATTGGAATGGGAAGTGTCTGGAAGAGGTACAGAAGTTTGGGAAGGATGGTCATCTTTACAGAGGCCACCTTCCCCAGAAGGGATATATGGTGGGCCTTCCACTTTTGTAGCAAATCCCTTATGGATCTATAGAGGGGAGGGAAGTTGGCTCTATATAGGGTAGTGTAGGACGGGGTGATCTGCACTCCTAAATATTTCAGGGCTGTAGTTTTCCAGTGGTAGGGGAAACATTGTTGTAAATGCTGTACCTCTGCTGGGGGGATATTAACGGGTAAGGCCTCCGATTTAGATGCATTTATTTTGTAACCAGAAAGGGAGCGGTATAAATCTAGCTCAGCATGTAAATTGGGGAGTGAAATCCTAGGCTGAGTCAGGGTAAGTATAATGTCGTCTGCAAATAGTGCTAGTTTAAATTCCCTGCCCCGTACCGGGATCCCGTGTATGCTTGGATTTTTACGAACCGCCGCCGCCAGGGGCTCAACACATAACGCAAATAATAACGGCGAGAGAGGGCATCCCTGGCGGGTTCCATTCGCGATCGAAAAAGCTAATAAGGCAAAGGGCGTCTTGACCTGAGAGGTGGGATTTGTGTATATGGCCTGCAAAAAGGGGCCCCGGAACCCCATATATTTCAATGTGGCAAACAGGAACGGCCATCCAAGGCGATCAAAGGCCTTTTCAGCATCCAGCCCTAGGACCAATGTTTCCAAACCCTCCCTGTTTGCCACATCTATGAGATCAATAATCCGTCTCGTATTATCCCCTGCCTGACGGAGGGGGACAAAGCCCACCTGATCCTTATGTATTAAGGAGGGAAGTATTAGGTTCAATCACATCGAGAGGAGCTTAGTAAAAAATTTTAAATCAGAGTTTAGCAGTGCGATTGGCCTATAACTTGCACATAATGAAGGGTCTTTGTCAGGTTTGGGGATTAATGTGAGGAATGATCTCTGCATATCTGAGGAAATAGGGGTTTGCTGAAGAAAGGCATTATACAACCTACACATATGGGGCAAGAGGGTTGGAAGAAATGCCTTATAGTATTCATAAGGGAGGCCATCGGGGCCAGGGGACTTGCGTGATGGTAAGCCTTTAACGGTGGCTGTCAGTTCTTCTAATGATATCGGGGCATTAAGGGAAAGTAAGTCTGATGCCTGGAGTTTAGGAATTCCACTGTCCATTAAATATTGTCGCATACGTTCAGCTAAATCAGGGGAAAGTGGGTCATGCGGGATTTCAGGGTCATTATATAGGGCCGTATAAAATTCTCCAAAGGCCTGAGCTATTTCCTGGGGGTGTGAGAGAAGTGTATCCTTTCTATTCTTTATTTGGTGAGGGGTGGTCATGTGAGATCGCTCTGACAGTTTACGTGCTAATAGTGAGTGGGCTTTATTGCCTTTGTCGTAATACGTTTGCTTTAGTCTAAGGAGAGCTTTCTCTACCTGGCCCAATGCTAGATCTCGGAGTGTGGTATGCAAACAAACAATTTTTTTAAGAAGGGGTAGGGATGGCAAATTCTGTAGTTGGAGTTCTAAGGCTTTAAGATCTCTCTCCGCCTGAAGTTTGGACGCCTTCGCATCCTTCTTCATGGCCGAGGATAGTGCTATACATCGCCCCCTGAAGACCGCCTTGTGGGCCTCCCAAAGAGTGGAAAGGGAGACATCCGATGTGTTATTTTCTTTTTTTTTTTTTTTTTCAAAATGTTTTATTGATTTTTCAGGAAAAAGCATACAAATCATCAGCATTTAATGAGTAAATATAAAGCAGAATAATTCGGACCCCCTTGGGGATACAAGTCCAACTGACGACTGTAGATATGAGTATATCTCTGATCTGTGACCTTACATTAATACCATTATAGACCAAAACTTGTTCACTTAAATCATAGAACCCTGAAACTTGAGAGGGTTGGGAGAAGGGGAGGAAGGAGAGACCGTCTGCACCCCAAAAGGGAACACACTGTGCCTGAACGGAGCACTCCAACTCTCCCCTTGCACCCCAATATTTAACGCTAAAGATCTCTTGGCAACGAACAAGTGAATAGAAACCTACATCGTATGTTTACCTTGGGAGCGAGACACCCTCGGGGTCCCTACTACGGTTTGGTCGAAAACAGACATAACATCGTCTTGATAAATCATCCTAACAAATAACAGAAGAGGGGGAAAGAAAAGAGTAGAGATGAAATGGGGGAAAGAGAGGGAGAGGAGAGAGTAGTCGGAAGCCAAACCACGGGAGGAGTCCCACCAGACCCCGAGACAGCCAGACGCATCATGGTTGAACCCCTGAAATCAAGGAAATGCCCATGAAATTAGCCCAGGGTTCCCAAGTAGCTTCAAATTTTTCTTTGGTGTTGTTCAGGGTACTGGCAAGCTTCTCTTGGGCCATGATCCAAGAAATTTTGCGGATAGCCGCTTTGAAGGACACCTTGGGTTGTTTCCATGCCTTGGCAATGGAGAGCTTAGCTCCCAGCAAAATGAAGTGTATCAATTTACGGGCAAGTTTGGGAGTCTTAGGTAAATGATCGTTTAATAGCGCTAAGGCGGGGGTCCTCGGGATCTGAACTCCAGTAATTTTCTTAATCATGTGAAAAATCCTGCCCCAGAAAGGCCTCAGCCATGGATATTCCCAAAAGATATGGGCCAAGGATCCCCTGAGTAGACAACCGCTAAAACTCCTGGGGTCCGCAGAGGGGAACATTTTGGCCAGTCTCTCCGGTGGAAGGTACCATCTTGTGATGACCTTTACGCTGGACTCTACCAGTGAGATGTTCAAAATGCCCTTATATGCCCTACTAAAGGTGACCCTCCACTTCTCTAGGTCCCACTCCAAGGACAAGTCTGACTCCCAAGCTGACATGTATGGGGTCTTGGCGGTTTGGTTAGAGAGTGACTGGTAGATGATGGAGATTCCACCCCTCTGCTCTGTAGACCGACCGCACCATATTTCATATGGGGTGAATGAGTGGGTTGAGGGTTTGTCTTTTCCCATATGAGTGAGGAAGTGTCTGATCTGCTGGAAACGAAAGTTCTCAGAGCTAGGCATCTCCAATTGACTCACACAGAAGGCCCTGGAAATAGGCCCCATTGATGTGAAGTAGTGTCCAATCCGGTACATCCCCTTGTTCAACCACCAGCGGAATGCTTTAATGTCAGTTCCCGGGGGAAAGTCAGGGTTATTGAAGATGTGAGCAAGGGGGTGTCTGTAGGAAGTTATGGTATGAAGGTTTCTCAGAGAATCCCATAATTGAAAAGATTGCGAGAGGATAGGGGATAAAATGGGGGGACGTTTTTTGGGGGGGACCCACAAAAGAAAGTCGATAGTGAAAGACGGAACTGCCTGTCTCTCAATCTGTATCCAATCCGGTCTCTCAGCCTTCGCGTATACCGTCGAGATCTGGGCTAGCCTGGCTGATTGGTAATACCAAAATAGCTGCGGGAGGCCTAATCCCCCTTGTGGTCTATTTAAGTATAATGTGCTCTGTTGAAGTCTGTACCCCTTCCCTCCCCAAATGAATTTTATTATTTTTCTTTGGAACGATTTCAAGTGCTCTTTAATGATGTTTATAGGGAGGGCTCTGAAGAGGTAGAGGATTCTGGGGAGCAAAGTCATCTTGACTGCATGAATCCTCCCTAACCAGGATAAACCCCCTTTAGCCCATTTGGATAAGTCTGCCTCGAGTTTGCGGTATGTGTGGGGAAAGTTGGTTGCATAAAGGAGTTCTGTTTTAGCTGTGAGCCTAATCCCCAAATAATCGATGTAGGAGTCACTCCATTTAAATTCAAAGGCACTCTGCAGGGATGCCGATATGGATGAGTTAAGGGAGATGTTTAAGGCTGAAGATTTGGCATAATTGACCTTTAACCCTGAAATCTTCGAGAACTCTTTCAGGAGTTTGCATAGGTTTGGAAGGGAGGTGGTTGGGGACGTGATAAAAAGGAGCATATCGTCCGCAAACAACCCGCATTTGTGGACCTGGTCACCACAGGCGACCCCTTGAATGTTGGGATCTGCTCTTATTGCTATTGCTAACATTTCGATCGCAATCGCAAAAATTAGGGGGGGAGAGAGGGCATCCCTGCCTAGTGCCTCTTGCAATGGTTAGGGGTTTAGAATATTGGCCTTGTAAGCGAATCACCGCTTGTGGGGAGGAGTATAGCGATCTAAGGGTCCCTAAAAAGTTGGGTCCAAAGCCCCACCTCTCCAATATGGAGAAAAGGTATGGCCATTCGATCGAGTCGAAAGCTTTGTGAAGATCCAGCGAGAGGATCATACCTTCTTGTTTTGGCCCCCCTTCCCAGTTAGATTGTAAAATGGATACGATATCTATAGCTCTCCTGATTTGGTCAGGTCCTTGCCTACCGGGTATAAAACCAACCTGGTCCTTGTGTACATAGAGATTGATGAAAGAGGAAAGGCGGTTGGCTAGAATTTTTGTAAGAATTTTAAGGTCATTGTTAATTAAAGATATGGGCCTGTAATTCTCAACTTCCTCGTGGTTTTTGTTGGGCCGATGTGTTATTTTCAAGAAAATAGTTCTGCAAAGTTGTCTCGAGTTCTAATTTAGATGGGGTGTGTTGAAGAAGGAAGTTATTTAGTTGCCAGTGACATGGCTTACGTATAGAAGTGCCCATCTCCAAGGACAGGGTCACAGGAGCGTGGTCGGACCAAGAGATGGGTAGGATCTGAGTATCCTTAGCGGCACGAAGGGTGGCATTGTTAACAAAAAAATAGTCTATACGAGAGTGCATGCGGTGAGGGGCGGAGTAAAACATATATTGTCTGTCCCCAGGGTGTAGAGCCCGCCATATATCAAATAGAGCATAACGCCTAGTAAGTTGGCAAAATAGTTGTGAATCCCGTGCTACTCGGGTTTGTGGTTCTGTAGGGTTCATTACATGGCGATCTAGACCTACCGAGTGGCATAAATTAAAGTCTCCTCCGATAATCAAAAATTCCTTGGGGGATTTAAATAATCGCGCTAATACTCTGGTTAAAAAGTGTATTTGGCGGGTATTAGGAGCATACAGTACACAGATAGTGACCCCCTGCTCTTGCCATTGGCCTCGTAGGATAATGTAGTGCCCATGTGGGTCTATAAAAGACTCAGTGCATTTGAAAGGGGAGCCTTTTTTAAATAGGATCGCCACTCCGGCTCTTTTACGGGGACTAAACGCCTGGTAGACATGAGGGAAATATCTGGATGCAAAGGTGAAGGCGTCTCCTTTATTAAAGTGTGTTTCCTGCAGCAGGACAACGTCCGCCCCAGACTGCATGAGCTCTCTCATTGCAAGATGCCTTTTTTATTTGAGTTCAGGCCATGAACATTAAGTCACTATATCTTAACCATAATCGTGGGTGTGTGTGAGCTCAGCGTTACTTAGCTTATCTAGCCGCGAGGGTGTCCCAACATCCAGGGAAAAGGGGGACCCATATAGAGGATATGTCCAGTTAGTTCTCCAGAGCCAGTGATGAGCCAGGGAAGGAGAGGGGGTGGGGAAGAGAAAAATAAAGGGAAGGGAGGAAGAAAGAAAAAAGATATTAGTTATAAACACAACAAATAGAAGCAAACATTGCAAAGAGATCCTAAGCAGTGCGAGCCGCCCAGGATCTATTAAGTTCCGGTAAGTCTCCCCGAGCAGGACAACAAAAAAGGGTCCGGGCCGGGGGGACATAGAGAACCATGTAAACAAACACAACAGTGTTCAAAAAACCTCCTATTAAATAGGAAATAAAAGGGGAACTTTGGTTAGGTAACCCTATAGGGGGACTAGTGACCAGAGAAACCACAACTGTCAAGTCTCCAATAAAAGGTGCCTGATGGACAGCAGGAATTAACGGGCTTTGGGCCTAAAAAAGGGGGGGGGGTGCAAATATTTCTAATGGGTGGGCCAGAGGAACCCAGTATGGCAGTCATCCATTCCTAGGCTTAGTAGACCCTCGAGGAGAGTCCCTGTCCCTGGGGCGTTTCGCTGGAGGTATCTTCTGCCAGATCACTGGTGGTGGCGTTGGTGTTTTCACTAAGTCCCAGTCTTGAAGACGAGGAACAGGGATCTCCAAAGTGTTGCAAAAGTTATCTAGATCCTCCGGGAAGCGTGACACTGCGGATTTTCCTTGATGGCGGGCTGTTAGGCTGAAAGGAAAGCCCCATCGGTAAGTTATGTGGTTTTCCTGTAAAGAAGCTAGTAAAGGCTGGAGGAGTCTACGCTTTTGCAGAGTGATTCAGGAAAGGTTGGGGTATAGCTGAATTGGCGCGTTTCCATGAACCAGCTTCCTGGTGACTCGAGCTTTTCGCATAATGTCTTCCTTTAAGGGGAAGGAGTGGACTCTGCATATAACATCGCGTGGTCTGGAGGCAGGCCCTTTGGGACGCAGGGCACGGTGGGCACGGTCCATCTCTATGGGTTTTTTTGGGGGGTCCCCCAAAAGATTGTTGAATAAAGATTGCAAAGTTTCGTGGAGAACCTCCGGGCCCTCCGGCTCTGGTAGACCCCTGATCCGAATGTTGTTTCTACGACCCCTATTATCTAAGTCTTCAATATGGCGCTGCATATTCCGAAGCATTAGATGATGATCAGCTCCTTGTATTTGAGTGCGATGCACAGCAAGTTTGGTCTCCTGAATCTCCTCTTCCGCCATCTCTACTCTCTCAGATAGATGTTTAAGGTTGGCATGAATTGTTTGGATTTCCGCCCGACAGGCAGACTTAACTTCCTCAATAAGGAGTTTAAAGTCCTCTTTAGTGGGTATGGCTTGGAGGCATGCCTGCCATGTGGAGTTTTGCTGGAGTCGTGGGTCATCACCCATATATTGTTGAGGATACTGCAAAAAAGGGAGCTCCCTCTGTGGAGCAGGGGTGGGCTCAGCTCTTAATGTCTCACAGGGCTGCATGTGGGTGTCTTGCAAGTTTCCCCATCTCAGTGAAGGAGAGGGAAGAGCTGCTACTAAGCCATCTCTGTGGGTCATTTTCGGAGAGTTAGTCACTTGTGCATAGGACAATGCCGGATCTGTGCCCCTCTCTGTTGTTTTGGGGATACTGTGCCGGGCTTGTCTTTGTGGCTGGGGCATGTCTGAAGCATAGTGGCGTTCCTGCAGGGGGGTACTTTCCCCAGTTTGCCTTGTCAGCGGGGGTCCCGAGGCCTGAGCATATTCCGACTCTGGTAATGGGGGAAAGTCTCCTGAATTCAGTGAGGGGGAAGGTGACACCGCTCTTCCCGTAGATAGGGCCGGGTCTGAGGCCGTTCGCAGCAACCGCGGATAGGCCTCAGAGCACTGGGTGTAGCTGGCTGCTGTGAGGCCTTGTACAGTGTCCCGGGAGTCATGCTGCAGCCCGTCCTGGGGTGCATAGGTTTGTGATGGACTCACCCCTCCTGGGTCCTGAGAGCACGAACCGCTCCTCTCCCGATCCAGCACCAGTGTGCTCTGTGGTTACAGCAGCGGTGGAGAGTTCGGCGGCTGCAGCGGCCTCGTGGAGGAAGCGCATGGCGGCGGCGCCATCTTGTCCATCCCCTCGTCGGAGCCGGAGGGAGGTTTAAAGTACTCCCGGAGGGTCGCAGAGGATCCGGAGGGTGGCACGGATGGTCCCCTGGGTTTGGAAGAGCGGGTTCTCCGATTCCCACCCATATACAGGTGCTTAAAGTCCCCTTAATAGGCCGTTAGGCTGCAGGCAAGTGAAGAGCTACAGGTTCAGGCTTCCATACAGGGCAGCTTCCGGTCACGCCCCTCTTATGAAGATTATTAATGTTTTTTTATGGTGTGTGTCTGTGTGTGTATGTGTGTGTGTGTGTGTGTGTGTTGGGGGGGGGGGGCAACGATTATATGTTTAAAATCTCTATATAAACTTGAAGCAATAAAGATGAAACAAAATGTTATGTGTAAATATATTGTAAATATATTTTACCTTATTTTGGTATTGCTACATATGTTAGAAAAAGGTTGACTTCATGTCACAATCCAGCTCAGTAATAGGTTTGCCAATTGTGAACAGACATTACAATGAATTGCATAACTACTACAAATATTTAAAGCTGTGTTTTCTGCACAGTCTTATGCCCCGTACACACGGTCGGACTTTGTTCGGACATTCCGACAACAAAATCCTAGGATTTTTTCCGATGGATGTTCGCTCAAACTTGTCTTGCATACACACGGTCACACAAAGTTGTCGGAAAATTCGATCATTCTGAACGCGGTGACGTAAAACACGTACGTCGGGACTATAAACGGGGCAGTAGCCAATAGCTTTCATCTCTTTATTTATTCTGAGCATGCGTGGCACTTTGTGCTTCGAATTTGTCTACACACTATCGGAAATTCCGACAACGGATTTTGTTGTCGGAAAATTTTATAGCCTGCTCTCAAACTTTGTGTGTCGGAAAATCCGATGGAAAATGTGCGATGGAGCCCACACACGGTCGGAATTTCCGACAACAAGGTCCTATCACACATTTTCCATCGGAAAATCCGACCGTGTGTACGGGGCATTAGTGTGCACTGTGCATCCCTGTGCACTGTGCAGGCAGTCCCATTCATGTCAATTGGGATGCAGCAGTTGCATGGACACAGCCACTGCTCCCAATTTGAATTGATTTTGGTGTGGGTTCACCCTGTCTGCGTTCATGGACCCACACCTGCACACACCCGCACTCACACGCCTGTTAAATTGTGAGCAGTAGTGTTTATGCAGCCACTGCATTCCAATTGACAAAAAAGGCATCCCTCAACTCTTTTATACTTACATTAACATATTGCATTCCCTTGCAGTTCTTTGCTCCTCTACAGCTAGCAAGGATACCCAGCCCTTCTGACTGAAGGGGGCCATGGAGCAGTTAGCTCACATATGAGTATTGGGGGTCTTGATATGTGGCAGTATCTCTTTGAAGATGTAAATCCAATAACTAGCATTATATATGCTGTAACATGTTAATTTCAAAAGTGATTTTCAGTGTTTTTCAATTGTCAACTTTTATCAAAATAATACCTGAGGATTTTGAAGTAAAGGTCCTTTTTAGGCCCTGGTGATAGGGTGAAAATGTTTTGTCCCTGTCTCCCAGTTGTTCCACAATGTAGGCACCTGGTCACACTCCTTCCAGACAGAGACTACGAGTGGCTATGCCAACACTTAATGCACAGGCATATTGTCCAGTTGTCACCATAAGTAAATAGTTAAGGAATACATTTCTGACCCCCCCTCCCCCCCAGCCTACTGATTGAACATCAAGGAGCAGCAGGAGACAGATGGGGTCATGCCTCTGCTGACTCAGCTCTCTCCTCCCATCAGCCTGTTCCTCATCAACATCGTTTATTACAACATACTTTAGAAACTCTCATACACGTTTTTCTTTTCCCAGGTCAAATTCTTGGGTGATACATTGTATGTTTTTGAAAATAATTGTCCCTTATTCTGCCCCTAATTGCACTTTGTAAGTGATTCTGAACAATCAAACTGTCTATAGAGTCTTATATATAAACCTTTTCCAAAGACACAGCCAGAAAGGTGAGAAATATGTTATTTTTAAAATTACTTTTAGACATGATGTATGAATGGGAACACATAACAAACATATAGGGGGGTATTTATTAAAACTGGTGCACACAGAAACTGGTGCAGCTGTGCGTGGTAACCAATCAGCTTCTAACTTCAACTTGTTCAATTAAGTTTTGAAAATAAAACCTAGAAGGCTATTGGTTACCGTGCACAGCCACACCATTCTGTGTGCACCAGTTTTAATAAATCTTCCCCATAGTCTGGGCTTCTCAAATGTAACTGCAAAAGTGGAAATAGTGAAAAAATTATTAGACCCCTGCGCTTATGGTGAAAATGAAAAATGAGGAGCTGCAGTCTCTAACAATAAATTCACCCTAAGGTAAATCTAGAAGAAATGTGAAAAAGAGGGGATAGGTATGCCACTGCTCTTATTAAGAGGTGACCTTCAACCTCTAAATACTTGAGGGGTGTGTGTCACAGGTACATTTAATGCAAAAAGTGACAATAAAAGTGCAGAAAATAAATATTTGTATATTCACAAAAATCCACAAAAAAATCCTACTGTGTAAACTTCCCAACCGCTTATATATAATGCATATTGTTATGTTCAAATGAAAATAAAATAAAATAAACACAATCCTGTGCAAAACCTGCAATTCAAAGTGACATTTCTGTGCAAAAAACTCCAACATATATGACTGGTGTATATTGTTGCTGTGAAACTGGGTTCAGAAATATGCATATACCGTCCTTAACCGCTTGCTGACCGCCGGCTGTCTATTGACGGCCAGGCGGTGCAGCTCTCGTTGCGGGAGGGCGTCATATGACGGCCTCGCATTCCTAGGCCACCAGGGCACACGCGCGCACGCCGCCGGCGATCGCGCCCGCCGTGTCACTAGGCACCCGGTGCACAAACACCACTGCCATCAACCGGCACATTGCTGCCCAACACAATTTTGATCCCCATGTCATTCTGTTTTCTGCACTCGAACATGTTCCTTCACATGTTAGAGGCGGAAGCATAGATAATAGATTACTACAGCTCGAAACAAAATGGATCCACATATTAAATGCCACCAATTTTCCTGGACTTAATGAACACATAAGTTTCAAACCTTTTCTCTAAAACCTGTACTTTGACGAGCTGTACCTGCAAATATGTTGCGCAGTTCTACCTCTAATGCCCACTCTCTAGTCCACGCCGTATATAGTCTTTACTTTGTTCTCTTCTTTCCTCTCTCCTTCTCCGTCCCTAATCTTTTTTCATTCTTTCTTTCCCTTTTTCCTTCCTACCGCCCCGTTCCCCCTTTCTTTCTTCTTTCGTTCTTCTGGCCTTTCACTCTCCTGCCATGGCTTCATTTGTGGTTCCCCTTACAGTCTTTTTATGTTATTTCAACACTACCATGATCTATGTCATTTGCTTTCGTCAAAATGTATTTCCCTTGATACCTACAATGCCTATTTGCTATTTGGATTTGTGTTAATTTTTATTACTTATGGATGTGCGAACTTTTTGACATATGTATTAACATACCCCCTTGACCCATATTTACTTCTTTCTTCAGCCCGTGTCACATAAAAATTGTTTTTATTATAGGCTCGTTTGTGCAACTAGGACCCTGAGGTTCTCTATGTTTGTTACACACTTTGTGGCTGGACACTGTGCGCCGACACACAGGTATGTTCCCGCGGTCCCCATGGACCCCTGTGGACTGTCGGGCTAGTGGGGGCTTAGCCCCCTTACCCTGTGTGTCCGCCCACTTCCAATCTTGCACTTGGTGGATTCCATCCCCGGATCGCATCGTTTTCCTGGCCCTCCGGCATCCCTGCGGGGGGGGCGCGGTCGTGCCCCCCCTTTGGGAGGTGTATCGCCAGCGCTGTTCGTGCCTGTACGGACGCCCGGGGCAGATCACTCCTGTCTGCCCTGGGTGTCCACGCCGTACTCAGACTTTCTGGCCCCCCTAATTCCACCGGCCAATGAGAAGTGACGGCGCCCTGGTGCCTCCCATTCCATGGCGTTCCGCCCTCTCATTCGCCACGCGGCGGCCACTATGTCTGAGCATGCGCACGCGATGCATGCCGGAACCTGTAGTTCCGAGGCACCGCGTCATGCGCAAGCGCGGACGCCCCTCACTCGCGTCCGCACACCTGATCATTATTTGATCAGGTGTGGGGGGTACATTAGTAACCGGCCAGTCCCTCAGTTCACATGCTGGACGAGGGACGTGCCTGTACATGCTCCACACACAGCAACCAGGTAATCCTTGATCCCCATTACATCTACTACATTTTTTCTATTTTACCCTTTATTGAGCCCTTAACCATTCCCCTTAGGAGTTACCTTGGACTTATCATTTATTTCCTCGGCAATCCTCAACACTGACCTCCTATGAGCTACATCCTCGGCTACACGGCTGATCAGGTAAACCACTCCCTGCCTCTTCAGCAGTCCCATTCTTCCCTTGAATACAGCTCGTGCTGTCCTAACATCGCCCCCTTCTATCCATTTCCCTTCAGGACCCATTGCACCTGCTGCCTTTTCTAAAAGACTCTACCTCATGCATTTGACTCTGTCAAATCAGCCATTTGTTTGGCAGTATACCTCAATAAGTAAGTTCCTCTTTTGAGTTTTTTCCTTGCTTTTTCTATGACGACCATTAGTTCCACCTTTAAAGCAAACTTATTTTCCAATTTAGGCCATTTTCCAATTGATTGCTGACCCCGTTAACTGCTCTGCTGTGTGTGTGCATTCATCTACAGGCACCTCGTGCCCCTTGCAACCTACCGTTTTTAAATAATAGTGTGAGTTTTCTATATCTTTTTAAATAAATACATGTATTTTCTTTGCTATATGCAACCGATGCATAATTGCATCATCTCTAGTACTCCCTTAAACGCAACGTTTAATCTATATCTAATATCTACTCGCATATTTCCAATGCATTCCTTTGCCAGGTCTACTGCGTGCCCCCTGCAGGCACATTACACGGCGCGACCTGCCCCTTTTCCCCCCTGTGGTGACACTTTCCGCGCCCCCCCTGGGTGTCGGTTTTTCAGGTACGTCATCGGAATTAGTGGGGCCACCTCTCTGCATGATTGTCCAGCCACAATACTGTATTTCTCTATTGTGTATTAAATATTGTACTGTTAAATATTTCTGTTCATATGATGTTTTCTGTATCTCCATATACAGACCCTTCTATACCCACTTTTGAGCTCTTGTTCCCTGAGGAAGCCAATGTCTTGGCGAAACATGTAGGAAATCGAGCCCCCATTTCGACGGCCATCTCCACCTGGCCTATTCCACTATACCCTGGGTCGCACGCAATATATAAGTCTATTTTAAGTGTAAATCGATTTAAGTGTTTTTTCATGTATGTATTATTACCAATAAATAAACTTTGTAATTTTGCTATTTTAAACCTTCTTTTCCCTTCTTGCATTATATGACCTTAGCACCGTTATAATCCCTTGTCCCCACATCCATTAGCTATATGTTAGAAAAAGGTTGACTTCATGTCACAATCCAGCTGAGTAATAGGTTTGCCAATTGTGAACAGACATTACAATGAATTGCATAACTACTACAAATATTTAAAGCTGTGTTTTCTGCACAGTCTTAGTGTGCACTGTGCATCCCTGTGCACTGTGCAGGCAGTCCCGTTCATGTCAATTGGGATGCAGCAGTTGCATGGACACAGCCACTGCTCCCAATTTGAATTGATTTTGGTGTGGGTTCACCCTGTCTGTGTTCATGGACCCACACCTGCACACACCCGCACTCACACGCCTGTTAAATTGTGAGCAGTAGTGTTTATGCAGCCACTGCATTCCAATTGACAAAAAAGGCATCCCTCAACTCTTTTATACTTACATTAACATATTGCATTCCCTTGCAGTTCTTTGCTCCTCTACAGCTAGCAAGGATACCCAGCCCTTCTGACTGAAGGGGGCCATGGAGCAGTTAGCTCACATATGAGTATTGGGGGTCTTGATATGTGGCAGTATCTCTTTGAAGATGTAAATCCAATAACTAGCATTATATATGCTGTAACATGTTAATTTCAAAAGTGATTTTCAGTGTTTTTCAATTGTCAACTTTTATCAAAATAATACCTGAGGATTTTGAAGTAAAGGTTCTTTTTAGGCCCTGGTGATAGGGTGAAAATGTTTTGTCCCTGTCTCCCAGTTGTTCCACAATGTAGGCACCTGGTCACACTCCTTCCAGACAGAGACTACGAGTGGCTATGCCAACACTTAATGCACAGGCATATTGTCCAGTTGTCACTGTTATAGTTAAGGAATACATTTCTGACCCCCCCCCCCCCCCCCAGCCTACTGATTGAACATCAAGGAGCAGCAGGAGACAGATGGGGTCATGCCTCTGCTGACTCAGCTCTCTCCTCCCATCAGCCTGTTCCTCATCAACATCGTTTATTACAACATACTTTAGAAACTCTCATACACGTTTTTTTTCCCAGGTCAAATTCTTGGGTGATACATTGTATGTTTTTGAAAATAATGTCCCTTATTCTGCCCCTAATTGCACTTTGTAAGTGATTCTGAACAATCAAACTGTCTATAGAGTCTTATATATAAACTTTTTCCAAAGACACAGCCAGAAAGGTGAGAAATATGTTATTTTTAAAATTACTTTTAGACATGATGTATGAATGGGAACACATAACAAACATATAGGGGGGTATTTATTAAAACTGGTGCACACAGAAACTGGTGCAGCTGTGCGTGGTAACCAATCAGCTTCTAACTTCAACTTGTTCAATTAAGTTTTGAAAATAAAACCTAGAAGGCTATTGGTTACCGTGCACAGCCACACCATTCTGTGTGCACCAGTTTTAATAAATCTTCCCCATAGTCTGGGCTTCTCAAATGTAACTGCAAAAGTGGAAATAGTGAAAAAATTATTAGACCCCTGCGCTTATGGTGAAAATGAAAAATGAGGAGCTGCAGTCTCTAACAATAAATTCACCCTAAGGTAAATCTAGAAGAAATGTGAAAAAGAGGGGATAGGTATGCCACTGCTCTTATTAAGAGGTGACCTTCAACCTCTAAATACTTGAGGGGTGTGTGTCACAGGTACATTTAATGCAAAAAGTGACAATAAAAGTGCAGAAAATAAATATTTGTATATTCACAAAAATCCACAAAAAAATCCTACTGTGTAAACTTCCCAACCGCTTATATATAATGCATATTGTTATGTTCAAATGAAAATAAAATAAAATAAACACAATCCTGTGCAAAACCTGCAATTCAAAGTGACATTTCTGTGCAAAAAACTCCAACATATATGACTGGTGTATATTGTTGCTGTGAAACTGGGTTCAGAAATATGCATATACCGTCCTTAACCGCTTGCTGACCGCCGGCTGTCTATTGACGGCCAGGCGGCGCAGCTCTCGTTGCGGGCGGGCGTCATATGACGGCCTCGCATTCCCAGGCCACCAGGGCGCGCGCGCGCGCCGCCGCCGGCGATCGCGCGCGCCGTGTCACTAGGCTCCCGGTGCGCATGCCCGGCGGCCGCAATGTCCGCCGGGCACCCGCGATTACCGGTAACACAGCAGGACCGTGGATCTGTGTGTGTAAACACACAGATCCACGGTCCTGTCAGAGGAGAGGAGACCGATGGTGTGTTCCCAGCACAGAGGAACACCGATCGGTGTCCTCCCCTAGTGAGTCCCCTCCCCCTACAGTTAGAATCACTCCCTAGCAACACAGTTAACCCCTCGATCACCACCTAGTGTTAACCCCTTCCCTGCCTGTCACATTTATACAGTAATCAATGCATTTTTATAGCACGGATCGCTGTATAAATGTGAATGGTCCCAAATATGTGTCAAAAGTGTCCGATGTGTCCGCCGCAATATCGCAGTCACAATAAAAATCGCAGATCGCCGCCATTACTAGTAAAAAAATTAAAAAAAATAAAAATGTTATAAATCTACCAAAAATATGTACAAGAATACATATCGGCCTAAACTGAGAAAAAATTTGTTTTAAAGAAAAAAAAATTGGATATTTATTATCGCAAAAGATAAAAATTATTGTGTTTTTTTTAAAACTTCTCACTCTTCTTTTGTTTATAGCGCAAAAAATAAAAACCGCAGAGGTGATCAAATACCACTAAAAGAAAGCTCTATTTGTGGGGAAAAAATGATAACAATTTCATTTGAGTACAGTGTTGTATGACCGCGCAATTGTCATTCAAAGTGCGACAGCGCTGAAAGCTGAAAAATGGCTTGGGCAGGAAGGGGGCGAAAATGCACTGTATTGAGGTGGTTAAACCCTGGTGTATAAAAAAAAGTCCAATAAAGTGACAATGTGCTCTTTCAAATTGTTCTGTGCTTCTTGGAAAACAGTGCCCCATAAGAAACGCACTCACCGCTATTATTCACCCCACAAGGAGGTATTTCACCTTCACAGTATGGGCCACTGTGTAGCCTGTGGAGTGCGAGGAAACTTCCTGTCCTGTGTTCTAAAAATGCCTCCTTGTCTGCGATATAAGTGGTCTCCTCACTGTTAACCTCTTAGATGTTGCCCACATGTAGAGAAGAAAGAAACTCCATAGTGTGATACCGTACAAATTTACAAAAATGTATTAATAATACTGATGGGTACTCACATTTAATAAAAATCATTAAAAGTGAAAACAGTGTTTAAAAACAGGAAACCGGAGTGATCTGTGCTCCACGGCTCAAAACCGGAAGTGATGCAATGACGCATACAGCGGTGAGTGTGTTTCTTACGGGGCACTGTTTTCCAAGAAGCACAGAACAATTTGAAGGAGCACATTGTCACTTTATTGGACTTTTTTATACACAAGGGTTTAAGGACAGTATATGCATATTTCTGAACCCAGTTTCTCAGCAACAATATACACCAGTCATATATGTTGGATTTTTTTGCACAGAAATGTCACTTTGAATTGCAGGTTTTGCACAGGATTGTGTTTATTTTATTTTTGTTTGAACATAACAATATGCATTATATATAAGCGGTTAGGAAGTTTACACAGTAGGATTTTTTGTGTATTTTTGTGAATATACAAATATTTATTTTCTGCACTTTTATTGTCACCTTTTGCATTAAATGGACCCGTGACACACACCCCTCAAGTATTAAGAGGTTGTAGGTCAACTCTTAATAAGAGCAATGCCATACCTATCCCCTCTTTTTCACAAAAGTGGAATTAGACTTTAAGTCTTTGCCTTTTTAAATACAAGCATATCTTGCTAGCTTGAGACTTATGTAGACACATAGGGGGAGATTTACTAAAACTGGTGCACATAGAATCTGGGGCAGCTGTGCATAGTAACCAACCAGCTTCTAAGTAAGAAGAATAAATTAGAAGCTGATTGGTTACTATGCACAGCTGCATCAGATTCTGTGTGCTCCAGTTTTAGTAAATCCCCCCCATAGTGTAGTCTAAGTAACACACTTATCACACCCGGGATGCCTGCTTTCAATGCAAATATATCACTTAAAGTGATACTAAAGTCTCAATTATTTTTTGTTTAAAAATAACAAACATGTTATACTTACCTGCTCTGTGCAGTGGTTTTGCACAGTACAGCCCGTATCCTCCTTTTCGCTGCTCCTGGCCCCTCCCTTCCTCCCTCCCTCAAGCACTTTGGTATGGGGGCACCCAAGCCAAGCCACCGCTCTGTGTGTTCATTCAGACATGGAGCCGCTACCAGGCCCCGCCCCCTCTCTCTCCTCATTGGCTCGCTGATTTTGATTGACAGCAGCGGGAGCCAATTGGGCTTTGCTGCTGTCTCAGCCAATGAGGAGGGAGAGTCTCGAACAGCCTAGTCTCTTGTGCAACATCGCTGGATGGAGATGGGCCTCAGGTAAGTATTAGGTGGACTGCTGTACACAGAAGGCTTTTTATATTATTGCATAGGATGCATTAAGATAAAAAACGTCTGCCTTTAAAACCACTTTAAGATACATTTTATGTTTTGTTAGTTGTTAGAGTTTTTTAGTTTGGGTAATTGAGGTTCTGATGTGTGAATTTGCTGCACTTTCATAGTCCTAGTAATCCAAATGTTTTTTGCTTATCTGATTTTCTAAAAGTTTTTTAACCTTCTAAATCAAAGTTAATAGAGACGTGTGAATTGTGCAGAATATGATTTTCAGAAGGTACCAGGCAAAAAAAAGCTTTCTGAAAAAAAATTAAAGCCCTCAAGAATGTAAGGCGTCCATGAATAATAATTCCCTTTGGGATTAATAAAGTATTCTGAATCTGACTCTGAATCTGAAATCCAGGATGTCCATAAATATTAAGGGATTTTATAACTGAATGACATAGGCTATTTGCCATTCTTAACCTCCCTGGCGGTAATCCCGAGCGTGACTCGGGTCTGACTTTTTCTGTCAGGATCGGTACCCCTGAGTCACGCTCGGGGTAACATTGCAGAGCATACAGCGGAGCCCTTACCTTCTCCTGGGTTCCAGCGATGCCCTCCACTGTCCTCGGCTGTTCTCCGCTGTGATCGCCAGCGCGATCACCGCATCTCACTTCCTGGTTCCATTCCCTGCGAGCAGCAGCGGCGCACGGGAGCGGAACTGGGCGGTAAATTTAAAAAGTTCAAAAGTTCAAACACAAAACACACATATAAAAAGAGGTGATACAGTGTAATCTGAGAGGATTACATTGTATCATCTCAGATCTCACTGATACAGTGCCCCTTGCCCCAGTGCCCCTTGCCTCCAATAAAATATTGAGAAGATGGAATCCAAAAAGCGCCATTTCGCTACAAAATCGCCTTTGGAGCAGTTGAATGGCAGCGACAGTGACACGGAGTTGCTCCCAGAACTGAGCGTTAGCGAGTCGTGGGGAGATTTGTCGTCTGACACTGATCTGACAAGTGACAGTGGTGACAGCGGTGATGATCCTGCACCTGACATCAGCGATGTGCGCACTTGGTGCCCTATTGAGTGCGATATTGACCAGGTAGCGCCCCCAAGATTTCCCTTCACTGGATCACCTGGGATGAAGGTCGAAGTTGAGCGTCACAACCCTCTGGCATACCTGCAATTATTTCTCACAGAGGAGGTAATTGAAAAAATTGTCACAGAGACAAATCGCTACCAAGACCAGCAATCCGCTACGCCTCATGCCAGAAGGTTTTCCTGAAGCAGAAGGTGGGAACCGGTGACTAAAGAGGACATCTGGCTGTTTCTCGGACTCATTATTCTTCAGGGGGTGGTGGGGAAACCACGCCAGAAATGGTACTGGACCACCAACAAGTTACTGGCCACTCCGTTTTTTGGTACTGTGAGGTCCGAATACCATTTTTCCCTCATCATGAAATATTTCCACTTCACTAAGAATGAAGAGTTTGATGAGGCC
Source organism: Lithobates septentrionalis (assembly GCA_037952835.1). Classification (NCBI taxonomy): domain Eukaryota; kingdom Metazoa; phylum Chordata; class Amphibia; order Anura; family Ranidae; genus Lithobates; species Lithobates septentrionalis. The sequence goes on along the minus strand of JBBDGP010000609.1, from coordinate 2,375,895 downwards.
ACGCATCCTGCGCCCAAGCTAAAAAAAATCTGGGAGGTATGCCAAATTATTGGGAACAATTTCCAGCGGGCCTACGTGCCAGAAAGGGACGTCAGCGTGGATGAGAGTTTGATGGCCTACAAGGGACGCCTAAGCTGGATCCAGTATATTGCATCCAAAAGAGCGCGGTTTGGCATCAAATCATACATGCTCTTCGAGTCATACACTGGGTACATATGGAATTCGGTCATTTACACTGGTAAAGGCACGAAGTTCAACCCCAGGTACAGTACCTGACCGCGAGATTGTGTTTCCAGCGCGATACCATCACGCTGGTTCTCGGCGACAGGGTGCTGTGCATGTCGCGCTGGCTCACTCATCGGGAAAGGAGAACTTTGTTTTCCCTCCGCGATGAGTGACAGGCAGTGCTGACAGCTGTCTGGTATGAATCCTGAGGCGGGAACACCGCGCCAAATTTTAAAAGAAAAAACCGGTGTGGGTTCCCCCCCAGGGGCATACCAGGCCCTTAGGTCTGGCATGGATTGCAAGGGGAACCCCCTACGCCGAAAAATTGGTGTGGGGGTCCCCCCCAATCCATACCAGACCCTTATCCGAGCACGCAGCCCGGCCGGCCAGGAAGGGGGGTGGGGACGAGCGAGCGCCCCCCCTCCTGAGCCGTACCAGGCCGCATGCCCTCAACATGGGGGGGTGTCTTGGGGGAGGGGGGCGCCCTGCGGGGGCCCCCCCACCCCAAAGCACCTTGTCCCCATTTGGTGAGGACAAGGGCCTCTTCCCGACAACCCTGGCCGTTGGTTGTGGGGGTCTGCGGGCGGGGGGCTTATCGGAATCTGGGAGCCCCCTTTAATAAGGGGGCCCCCAGATCCCGGCCCCCCACCCTGTGTGAATGAGTTTGGGGTACATGGTACCCCTACCCATTCACCTAAGGAAAAGTGTCAATATAAAAAACACAGCACACAGGTTTTAAGAGTAATTTATTAGTCAGCTCTGGGGTCCTCTTCCAACTTTGGGGTGTCTCCTTCCGACTTCTCCCGGTGTTCGGCCTCTTCTCCCGGGCCCCGCCGCTATCTTCTTCCAGCTCTATTGCCAGCGAGGGGCCCAGTCTGCTGCCGCTGTCTTGTCGCCGCTGTCTCGCCGCCGCTGTCTTGTCGCCGCTGTCTCGCCGCTTCTTCTCTTCTTCTCTTCTTCCCCGATGTTGACACGACGCTCTCTCCGGCTCGAATGCTGTGTGCGAGCTGCGGAGCCATTTATATAGGCAGTGACCCCGCCCCCTTACGACGTCATGGTCCCAGCATGCGCAGGGACTCTGGGGCCACGCCCCATTATGACGCCAGAGTCCCTGCGCATGCTGGGACCATGGCGTCGTAAGGGGGCGGGGTCACCGCCTATATAAATGGCTCCGCAGCTCGCACACAGCATTCGAGCCGGAGTGTCAAGCTCCTACTTACCAGACCGGTGAGTCCGCTTGGGCAGAGGGTAGGCTCCCTTACGCGTCCGACTCGCGGCCCCTGGTAAAGCAAACAGGAGGCACAGGAGTACGGAGTGGTATGAGAGTCTGTATGCAACAGTTCAGATACTGCAGGATGAGCAGGTGAGATGACTGGAACTGGCTGGAACACAGGCAACAAGACTGAGCAGGATTGTCAGGAGACAGGCTGGGTTCGGCAACAGACTGGCAGCAGAGGTACAGTGGAGCAGGCAAACGGATGGTCAGGAGGCAGGCCGGGTTCGGTAACAGACAGGCAGCAGAGGTACAGTGGAGCAGGCAAACGGATGGTCAAACAGGCAGAGGTCAGGTACAGGCAGAGTTCAAGGGGAGATCCAGGAGACAAGGCCGGGTTGTCAGGTAATCAGGAACAGTTCAGATACAAGGGTCAGGTACTAGGACGGCAAGCTGTTGATCAGGCAGCACCGATCACAGAGGGATGCCGGCTTAAATGGGCCGTTTGGCGCCAAACGACGTGCACGCGCGCGCACCGGCACACACAGGCGCACGCACCCGCCAATGCCCGCGCGCGCGCCCCCGCACACCGGCGTGCACAACAGGCCGATCCCGGACACACACGCCAGCACCACGAGGAACGCGCACAGCGGAGTCCACAGGAACGCGCGCGCCAACGCGCGCCGACGCGCCCCGCCGCACACCGCCGCGAGCACCCTGCCCGCCGAGGTACGCTCTCTGACAGTGCCCCCCTCTCAAGGGCAGCCTCCGGATGCCCAGCTGGGCCAACCTGGTTGCGTGAGAGTCTTTGAAGGCTTGTAGCAATTCCTCAGCATGGAGATTACTTTCAGGCTCCCAAGAGTTGTCCTCGGGTCCATACCCCCTCCACTTGATGAGATACTGGATCTGATTCTGTCTTTTTCTACAGTCCAGGATTGCCTCGATTTCAAATTCCTCCTCATTATTGATCATAATAGGCTCAGGTGGCTTGGCATTACGGTCAGAGAAGGAGTCAGGAACAACTGGTTTCAGAAGTGATACATGAAAAACCGGGTGTATTCTAAAAGAATCCGGCAGGTTGAGTTCATACGCAACATCATTTACTCTTCTTTTTACCTGGAAGGGACCCATAAACTTAGGTCCCAATTTTATGGAAGGACAAGCCATCTTTAAATTACTTGTGGATAGCCACACTTGGTTGCCAGGCTCAAGGATAAGTTCCCCATGTCTTTTCTTGTCAAACATCCTCTTAAAAGATGCTTGGGACTGGGTCATGGTCTCCTGCAGAATCTTACAATTAGTAGAGAAGAACTCCATTGTTTCATTCACTGCTGGAAGGGCACATTCCAGGATAGAGCTAGGAAGGAGGGATTGAATCCATAATTGGCAAAGAATGGCGTTTGGTTGATGGCTGAGTGCAGAGAGTTATTGTATGAAAATTCAGCGACTGGTAACAGAGACACCCAGTCATCTTGCGAAAATGCAGAAAAGCAACGGAGGTATTGCTCCAGCGTCTGGTTAGTTCTCTCCGTCTGGCCGTTTGTCTGGGGGTGATAGGCCGAAGAGAATGCCAGCTCAATTTCAAGAGCACCACACAGTGCCTTCCAGAACCGGGAGGTGAACTGGACACCACGATCTGATACAATATTAGCGGGTACCCCATGTAGTCTCACTATTTCTTTGACAAAGATCTTCGCCGTTTCAACGGCCGTGGGTGTACCCTTCATGGGAAGAAAGTGTGCCATCTTGGACAGTCTATCAATTACAACAAAGATAGTCGAGAAACCTTCAGATGGGGGTAGTTCTACGATGAAATCCATAGAAATCATTCTCCAGGGCCTGTCAGGAATTGGTAAGGGTTTCAACAAACCCCACGCCCTTGTGCGATTACTCTTGTTCCGGGCACAAGTGTGGCAAGAACTGACATAATTCTTACAATCCTCAATCAATTGTGGCCACCAAAAGGTGCGTTGCACCAGTTCAGTTGTTTTCCGGGCCCCGAAATGACCTGCCAGCTTGTGGTCGTGGCACAATTCCAGTACCGGCACTCTAAGTTTCTCAGGAACCATGATCTTGCCTTCGTGCCAAAGCAACCCGTCGTTTAAGCTGGTCCCAGTAGGTTGGGGAATTTCTGAGGAGGCTTGCCTAATTCTGGAAATTAAATCTCCCTGAAGAAGTAAAAAATTTCCCGCCGGCAGGATAGTGTCTGGAGAACCGGTTTCCTTGGAATCATGAAACATTTGTGACAATGCATCTGGTTTCACATTTTTTGAGCCAGGTCTGTAAGTGATGTGAAATAAGAAGCGGGAGAAGAAGAGCGCCCATCTAGCCTGTCGTGGTTTAAGTCTCTTGGCAGATCTTAAATATTCCAAGTTTTTGTGATCAGTATAGATGAGGATAGGATGTACAGCACCCTCCAGAAGATAGCGCCACTCCTCCAGAGCCGACTTGATGGCCAAGAGCTCCCGATCTCCCACATCATAATTCCTTTCAGACATAGAAAGTTTGCGAGAAAAGAACGCTATTGGGAACAGAAGAGCCTTGGAACCCTGGCGCTGAGAGAGTACTGCCCCTACTGCTATCTCCGAAGCATCAACCTCCAGCACAAACGGTAGGGCAGGGTTAGGGTGCTTGAGGATGGAGGCAGATGTGAACAGACCCTTTAATTTTTCGAAGGCCAATTGTGCCCTGGACGTCCAACAGAATCGGGTTCCCTGTCTTGTAAGTTCCGTAATGGGGCAATGATTTTAGAAAAGTCTTTAATGAATTTCCTATAAAAATTGGAAAATCCTACAAAGCGCTGGACCCCTTTCCGGTCTGTAGGTGCAGGCCAATCCAGGATGGCGGACACCTTCTGTGGGTCCATCTTGATACCTTCAACAGAAATAATAAGTCCCAGAAATTGGATACATTGGAGTTTGAACTCACATTTGTCAAGTTTAGCGTATAAACCGTGTTGCCTGAGCCGAGCAAGGACATTCCGGACGTGCCTGCGATGATCAGCCAAGGAAGAGGAAAAGATAAGAATGTCATCCAGGTAAACAATGACGTAAAGGTCCAAAAATTCCCTAAAAATGTCGTTCACAAAGTGTTGGAAAGTGGCCGGGGCATTACACTGACCGAAGGGCATAACGAGATACTCGAAATGCCCAAAACGAGTGCGAAAAGCGGTCTTCCACTCGTCTCCCTCTCGGATGCGGATTAGGTTATAGGCTCCGCGAAGATCCAATTTCGTGAAAATTCTGGCAGTTCCCAGCCTTTGGAATAACTCAGGCACCAGGGGTAGCGGGTAGCGATTCTTAATCGTTATCTTGTTTAGTTCTCGATAATCGATGCATGGTCGAAGAGAATGATCCTTCTTCTCTACAAAGAATAAGCCAGCACCGGCCGGGGAAGTGGACGGGCGGATAAATTTCTTCTTCAAATTTTCGTCTAAGTACTGCTTCAGGGTGCCCAGTTCCTGCTCAGTCAACGGAAAGATCCGGCCGAAGGATACCTCGGTTCCAGGTAGCAACTCTATAGGACAATCGTAGGGCCTGTGTGGAGGTAGTACCTCTGCACCTTTCTTGCTGAATACGTCCGAGAAATCTCGGTAGGGCTCTGGAATAGCTTGGAGCAGGTTGGCATCAGGGTGTAAACAGAGAAGTTGGGAAAACTCAAGGTCGGCTCCTTGCAGACAATGTTGTTGACAGTACTCTGAGAGAAACTCAATACTTCCAGCAGCCCAGTTGATTTAGGGGTTGTGAACCCGCAGCCATGGCATTCCAAGAATGACTGGAAATAGAGGTGAGGAGATAGCATCCAAACAGAGATATTCCCGGTGCCGAGGGCCCATGATAGCTTCTAAGGGAACGGTTTCCTGAGTGACCGGGCCGGAACGGAGGGCAGAACCGTCTGCAAGATGAACAGCCAGGCTTTGAGTCTTAGGTTGAAGAGGTATGTCATGTTGAGTAGCAAAGGTCAGGTCGATAAAACAACTGCAGGCTCCGGAGTCAATGATGACTGGGACTTGGATAGCCTTTCCGGGAAGCTGTAAAGTGACAGAGATAGTTAGATGAGTACCAGGTGTTGGCAAAATAGTGGCACAGGTACGAACAATGGAACGACACTTACGCGTCTTGTTAGGGCAAAAGCTGGCGTAGTGCCCGGGTTCTCCGCAGTAGAGACAAAGGTTATGAGCCCGCCTACGTAGTTTCTCTTCAGGAGTCAAAGAGGGACGCAGCAGACCAAGCTGCATGGGTTCTGGTGCATCACTAGCCGGAATTGGTGATGGAGCGTGAGGCCTACTGGGAGGATTGGGAACTTGTGGGAGCATCCAGGTGGGACGATAGGTACTGGAGGATCTTTCGGTGCGTCGTTCTCTCAACCTACAATCAATTTGAATGGACAGGTTGATTAATTCTTCCAGGGTCTGAGGCACCCCAACCTGTGCTAGCTCATCCTTGAGGGGATCTGACAAGCCCATCCTAAACTGATGGCGCAGGGCTGCGTCGTTCCACGCCGTATCAGAGCTCCAGCGCCTGAATTCGACAGCGTAATCCTCTGCCGCTCGACGGCCTTGACGGAGGGAGTGTAGGGTGGCTTCTGCAGTGGCAGTTAGCTGGGGGTCTTCATAAAGTTGAGACATTGCCCCAAAGAAGGCATCCAAACTTTCCAAGACGTCAGATTTTTGCTCCAAAAGTCGGTGGGCCCAAGTTTGAGGTTCACCAGATAACAAGTAGATAACGAAACCCACCTTAGTAACCTCTAGAGAAAAGGTGCGTGGCTGAAGGGCGAAGTAGAGATTACATGCATTCCGGAAAGCACGATACCTACTTCGGTCTCCAAAAAATCTTTCTGGTACTGGTACTTTTGGCTCTGGAGGTAGCATGACTACGGAGGGTGCTGAGGTTGCGGCTGAGGTCCCTTGTGGACCGGAGGGTGCAGATAGGGCCTGTACACGCTCTTCCAGACTTGAATATCCCTCTTGTAAGCTTTTCACCGCTTGGGTCAATCCCGCCAGATGTCTGCAGAGCTCATCCATAGGGGAAGCCCCCTGCCCGGACTCGGTCATGGCTGCCTGATACTGTCAAGCTCCTACTTACCAGACCGGTGAGTCCGCTTGGGCAGAGGGTAGGCTCCCTTACGCGTCCGACTCGCGGCCCCTGGTAAAGCAAACAGGAGGCACAGGAGTACGGAGTGGTATGAGAGTCTGTATGCAACAGTCCAGATACTGCAGGATGAGCAGGTGAGATGGCTGGAACTGGCTGGAACACAGGCAACAAGACTGAGCAGGACTGTCAGGAGACAGGCTGGGTTCGGCAACAGACTGGCAGCAGAGGTACAGTGGAGCAGGCAAACGGATGGTCAGGAGGCAGGCCGGGTTCGGTAACAGACAGGCAGCAGAGGTACAGTGGAGCAGGCAAACGGATGGTCAAACAGGCAGAGGTCAGGTACAGGCAGAGTTCAAGGGGAGATCCAGGAGACAAGGCCGGGTTGTCAGGTAATCAGGAACAGTTCAGATACAAGGGTCAGGTACTAGGACGGCAAGCTGTTGATCAGGCAGCACCGATCACAGAGGGACGCCGGCTTAAATGGGCCGTTTGGCGCGCACCGGCACACACAGGCGCGCGCACCCGCCAACGCCCGCGCGTGCGCCCCCGCACACCGGCGTGCACAACAGGCCGATCCCGGACACACACGCCAGCACCACGAGGAACGCGCACAGCGGAGTCCACAGGAACGCGCGCGCCAACGCGCGCCAACGCGCCCCGACGCACACCGCCGCGAGCACCCTGCCCGCCGAGGTACGCTCTCTGACACGGAGAGAGCGTCATGTCAACATCGGGGAAGAAGAGAAGAAGCGGCGAGACAGCGGCGACAAGACAGCGGCGACAAGACAGCGGCAGCAGACCGGGCCCCTCGCTGGCAATAGAGCTGGAAGAAGATAGCGGCGGGGTCCGGGAGAAGAGGCCGAACACCCCCCTCCCCCAAGGCACCCCCCCATGTTGAGGGCATGCGGCCTGGTACGGCTCAGGAGGGGGGGGGGGCGCTCGCTCATCCCCACCCCCTTTCCTGGCCGGCCGGGCTGCGTGCTCGTATAAGGGTCTGGTATGGATTGGGGGGACCCCCACGCCAATTTTTCGGCATAGGGGGTTCCCATTGCGATCCATACCAGACCTAAGGGCCTGGTATGCCCCTGGGGGGGAACGCACGCCGTTTTTTTCTTTTAAAATTTGGCGCGGTGTTCCCGCCTCAGGATTCATACCAGACAGCTGTCAGCGCTGCCCGTCACTCATCGCGGAAGGAAAACAAAGTTTTCCTTTCCCGATGAGTGAGCCATCTCGGCGCTGGCTCCTGCGACGGGGCTCGCAGGTGTCAAATCTCGCCGAGAAATTTCTCGGCGAGATTGACACAATATCGCGGTCACCTACTGTACAGCAACTATGGGATGGCCACATCATCTGTCCTTACACTGCTGGAGCCATTACTGAACCAGGGATATTGTGTGACCATGGACAATTTCTATACGTCGCCGGAACTGTTTGAGGTTTTGATCCAAAACAAGACTGATGCCTATGGTACAGTTAGGCCTAACAGACGTGACATGCCATCTATGTTTGGCAAGAAAAAACTAAAAACCGGAGAAATGGTTGCCTGGTAAAAGGGTAAGATGATGGCAATACGTTGGTAAGACAAGAAGGACGTGTGTCTCATGAGCACTGTGCACGATACCTCCACTGGCACGGTCTACACAAAAGATGGGAAAGATGTGCTGAAGCCGCAAGTCATGATAGACTATAATTGCACTATGGGAGGTGTCGACCGAGCCGATTAGGCAATGACCTTTTATCCGACTGAAACAGCAGAAAAAATATTACAAAAAGATTTTCAGGCATCTTCTGGAACAATGCCTTTGGAATGTGTACATCTTGTACCGAGCAGGGAGTGACAGGCCTCTTGTTCATTCAGATTTTATCTGGAAGGTGGCTGAGCAGATTTTTGTCAAACACCAGATGCCATCAGTAGATGTGAACAGACCTGGACGACGTGCTGTTGGTGTCGCCAACCCAGAACGCCTAACAGGTCGTCACTTTATGGACTATATACTGCCAACCGCAAAAAAGGCAGCACCTACCAGGATGTGCGTGGTTTGCTGTTCAAACAGAGATGACAAGGGAAAAAAAAATCAGAAAAGAAAGCAGGTTCTATTGTCCAGATTGTGACGTTGGACTGTGTGCTGTACCTTGCTTCAAAATTTATCACATTCAGGATGTTTATTGAATTTTCTTTGTCTGACAAATTTCTTTAGTTTGTATTACATTATTGAATAAAATTATATTATTTAAAAATTTAAAATCATGATTTTGTGTTTCAAACTTTATCACATATGGGATGTCTACTAGAGTCTTGTTTGGTCAGGTTTAAGTAAGTAATTACTAAGAATTGCAGGCCTATAATACATAGCATCAAATTTCCATGCAAAATAATTGTACCGCTTTCAGCACAAAATTCCAGACAGAATCATACCGCCAGGGAGGTTAATGTGTATACAAACCCGAAAACAAAAAATTGATATGTCACAGCTCACCAGTCCTTAGATGTGGAACTACAGAGCACCTCTCATCATCTCCATAACATAGGGGTGTTCTGTAGTTCATAGAGATGAACTGGGAAGAGCTGATAACTCAGTTTGGGAAAACATTACAGCTTGCACAGGAACTCACAAGCACAATGGATTTCAGGTAGACAGGAACTTAACAAACACATATCACAAATATGCCTTCTATATTATATTTAACTGAGTGAAATGGAGCAAAAAGTGAAGGTAACTTTTAGGGTTTCTGTACACTATAAATATTAATGATTAATAATAACAAATTTAATTTGGTGTAATGGAGGAAGCTGTTTTTTACGCCTGCTTCTAGTGGAACTTTTCCTTTAACTTGTTTAATGTACAATTAATAATACAGCTTTGCAAAACTATAACTTGCACACATGGCTTCACATTTACATTTATAGGTTTATTAGTCTGCCATTGTTCACTATAAATGGGAACTGTCCAAAGGTTGATTAATAAGGGGAAAAATGCACATCAAATAGCAGAGGTGAATTTGATGTGCCTGAAACTTGACAATATAAAATCCCCACTTAGAATTGTCCAGGACATCCATATATTCATCCACCATTACTTTACTCAGTTTTAGCACCCCCTCCCCCTTCCTTCCCAGATGTTAGCTAAAATATATATACTTTAAGATCTAATATCTCTAGTTATATGATTTGGTAAAAAGAGTTTGAACACATGAGTGAAAGATTTAATACAACAAAAGAAATGTATTTACACAGATGAAGTTAAATGTCTCTTGGCTGAAAATGCTAAATCTAGCCTTACCACCTACCCACAAATCTCCTAATTTCCTCTTCTCCCCGCTTTTTCTTTTTTCCCTTTGAACTTCTTCCCTTCTCTTCCCTTTGCTTCCCCCATTCATGCAATCTCTTTCTTCTTTCCTCTTTTCTCCTCTTATCCTACCTTCTTACCCCAATACATACCATCCCCTTTCTATTTACCTCTCTCTATTTCTGTAAACTTGAAGCCTCTTCGACCCCCCCCCCCCCCCCAACTCCCCACTCTTGATTTACTTTGCATATACACTTAAATATAAATATGGGTTCTAAACCTCTTCTTTTCTTTCTCTTTACTTATTACTTAAAATTACCTAAAATAATTCACAGAGAATTATATATTTCTTAAAGAGAATGCACAACAGAAACTGTTTAACTTCAAACTCAATCTTTCCTGGATTCAAATTTTGTAGGGCAGGCAAGGAGGAGACACAGAATAACTGTTCTGACTCATTCAGTTGTGTGAGTAATTTGGAGCTTTACCTATTGTTTTTCTTTTCAGAAATGCAGGTTAAGCTAGTCTGGAGAATCCCATTGAAATCTACAAGGGGATGAATCTTATTATTCAGTCCTAGCTATTTGGAAAGCTGATAGTAATTGTAAAAAAATGCACCAAAAAAAATATCTCTCACTTCACTGACAATCTGTCTGCAGAGAGCTTACCCTGCTATAAAATGAGGACTAGGCTAACAATTCCTAAAAATTATTGTGACTTAAGTGACCAGGAGTAAAGGCTGTGCATTATACATTGTTCCTTATTTCTTTTGAAGTTTTTAGGCCAAAACTCAAGGTAGTGGAAAACCTGAACCTCAACCCCAATGACTGGTGAAGGCATTAAAACAAAGCAGTGGGAGGATCAAAAAGCCTAGATCCATGTGTGAGAATGAACAATGCATTAATGTGAGTGAAACCTATTTTATTTTAAATACCCAAACATGTCATACTTACCTGCTCCGTGCAATGGTTTTGCACAGAATAGCCCTAATCCTTCTCTTCCCGGGCCAACACCAGCACTCCAGGCTCCTCCTCTTTTTGGGGGGGTGTCACTTTAGGAAGCCACTTCCTATCTACCTATTGTAGCAAGCCTGCAGGCTTGATCCTGAGCCATGCTGTCTGCATACAATGACAAAGACAATGCGGCTCAGCCCTGCCCCTGCTCCTTTGTCACCTGCTTTGATTGACAACAGCAGGAGCCAATGGCTCCCGCTGCTATAAATCTGCCCTGTAAGCATAGAGAAAGTGGAGCACAGCGCTGGATCAAGAATGGGCTCAGGTAAGTATAAGGGGGGGCTGGGGGGGAGCTGCACACAGAAGGTTTTTTACCCTAATGCATAGAATTAAGGTTCGGGTTGACTTTAAAATTACATTTTAAATTACATTTAAATTTTATTTTATTAAGACTTTGCACCATGGCTGTATACAGTTCACTCATACTTAAACTCAGCATATTTGCGCTGGGAGCAATTATAATTTTAGGACCATATAGCATTCTATTAGCATTTCTATCATATTTTATCCCCTCTATTTTGTACATTCTGCAAATAATAATGTAGAATAAATTAGCCCTATTTTTAAAACCTTCTTTAAAAGCTATAAATATTTTAGTAACACATTTTGTTTGGGATTCCCCAAAAGCACACAATTCTTAAATACTGGAGGCAGAAAATACATTTTTAAATAGTCTGTTATCCATGGTTTAGTTACAAAAGACTGCTCTGACAGTTGACAGTTTAGTAAGCAACTGATGGTATTAAAAAGTAAACACATGGATTCATAATACTTTTGAAAAGCAGAGCTTCTATTGCATATGCATTCTAATTGGAAAACAGCAATAGAATAAAAATTAAAAGATAACTCAAGTTGTCATTCATCAAGATGTGCTTGAAAAATTTGCTTAGTGAAGAGGGAGCCATATCATGTAAAAATAGAATGTTATTTTCGCACTTATTATCTTTGAAACTTCATTTTTTTTCTCACTCCCACTGGGCACTACCATAAAAATGACTGTTTCAAACATTGATTCAGACATTGAGAAAGGAGTGTGCTCACCCAGAATTAATGAAACTTAAAAAATATTCAGTAAAATAAGCTACAGCTTTTTTAAACAAAAGGCAATATATTCAAAATATGGACAAATGCAAACTCCAGGTGTTAAATAAAAAAGAGTCAAAACAAGATTTATAATATTTCTTATAGAAGAGCAAACAGCAGACAAAGAAACCCCATAGGGTCTAACATGTTTCAATGCACACTAACATTTTTTCAAGAAGCAAAATCAGAGAGGGAGTCAACTGCGCACAATCCCATAAAGATAAATAAGAAATACAATGAATATTTGCACTATATTAATTTACATTTACTGTTGTCATATAATACTTGACACCTCTGATTTACAGTTGAAGAATGCATATGGGACAGATAAAGAGAAACATATTAAACTTGTTCTATTTTTTGCATTCTTCCTTTCAGTTGTTGATACTAGGAAATGTGATTTACCATCTGAGACATAGAGATTTTTTTAGTTACATTTTAAAAGGTGATACAATTATTTATATTCTATATTTTGCCAAATCATTCCTCTTCTGGAGGAGTTGCAGACATTGAACAATCAAAATGTTAGTGTATGTCAACTTCAAAATGAAAAATTTACTTAAAGTATATTTCCACAGCCAAATTGGGATAACACCTACTTAAACATGTGTTCCCATTTGCATAGCATAATATAAATAAATAAATACAAGCAAAATTTTTACAAACTCTTTTCTGAAAACTCCAAAACTAAAGTCTTCATCCGCTATGGAAAGTGGGCTGGACAGTTAAAGTGGTTGTATACCCACTTTTTAAACTTTTACCTACGGGTAACCCTATAATAAGGCTTATCTGTAGGTAAAATGAATATCTCCTAAACCTGTAAGGTTTAGGAAATATTCACTTTGCATGCAGCCACTGATGTCAGCGGCGCATGAGCTGTGAATGCCCGGCTGAATGTCCAGCAGACCTTGCTGGCAAGAAGAATTCACGCGCATGCGCGGGAGTGAGGTCATCACGGCTCCGGCCACGCACAGCGCCGGAGCCGCAAACCCAGAAGACACGCCAAGGGCAAAATGTCAGCTCCCTCGGTGTGGACCGGCCTGAGATACAGGGACCTCATTCTAAGGTGAGTATTTCATAATGAAGTAGTATGCGGTGCATACTAGCTCATCATGCCTTTGCCTTACAGGTTTTTTTTTTAACATTTTTTTTTCCTGAGGGTATACAACAGCTTTAATGTTATTCATAACTAACCCTCTTTGTACTGTGCTGGCTGGCTGTCCTAAAAAAAAGGATAAGATTTAGAAGCTAGGCTTCTGCATTATATGTTAGGACACCCATACATGGATCAAAATTCAGCTGGTTTGGCAGGGGCTGGACGAGTTTCGATCCATGTATGGGCAGGAAGGTTGTACATAATTTGATCTACCAATCAACTTCTGCACAACCACCTTTTTTGATTTTCCCCACTTGATCAGTGCGGCTGGCTATAGTCGGCAGTGCTTAGTGTATTCTGGGAATGGCTGGGAAGTTTCCCTGCTATCAGGATACAATGTCTCATCGGGGAGTGTTCCCCCATTCATCAAGTGTATGGATGGGGGACTTAGGTAATTTTTTTTTTGTTCAACCCATTGGTTGAACAAAAAAAAAAATACTCATCTTTGGGCTGCTTTAATGAGGGAAAATGCAGTGTGTCCCTCATTGTCACTAGTGACAGAATGCTTTTTTATAATAACTCATTAAAATTCTCCTAAGCCATCCAGTTTGGATAAATGGTCAATCTATCTTAAATTGGTTGTAAACCCATATAAAAAAACCTGCAAGGCAAAGGCATAATGAGCTAGTATGAAATGAGCATTATGAAATGCTTACCTTAGAGCGAATCTGTTGCAGCGGTCCCCGTACACTGCTGTGACTGACGACATGTCTCCCGGAGTTATTTCCAGGTTTGCGGTCTCCAGCGCTGTGATTGGCCAGAGCAGCGATGACGTCACTCCCGAGCATACATGCGGGAGTTGCCAGTCACAGCACAGGCCCTTTAGAAATGGCACGATCAAGCCGTTTCTTCAGTGCGCATACGCCAATGACGTCAACGTAAGCGTATATGATAAATATCTCTTAAACCGTGCAGGTTTAGGAGATATTCACAGTACCTACAGGTAAGCCTTATTATAGGCTTTCCTGTATGTACAAGTGGTGTAACAGGGTTTACAACCACTTTAAAGGTTTATTTTATTTAAAGGTGGAGTCTAATCAGCTGGGGTACCTGCCATTTGTTTCTGTCCTTGGTGAATTGGTTGGCAGCAAATCCCACCAACTTTCCTAGTTCTATTCCCAACCTCTTTGAAGTCTCAATCTTTCTGCTAGAAAATTGAAGTTTCAATTCCACTTGTAGTATTTCCCGCAATTTAAAGCATAAAATGCATTAGGAAGGGTAGACATGGTAATTGTCATTGTATTTGCTGACTGCCCGTGTTCACTACAAGCTGTTACTAATTTCTTCCACATATGCTTGTTTTTTCAGAGACTCAGATTTGTTATTATTTCCAACACATCATCACCATACAAAGGATGGAAAGCACTATTCGGAATAAGTTGTGAAGTATGTTAGTGACCCACAGTGAGAAAATATAAGGGACAGAGTAAGAATACGTGTGGCAAGAAAGGGCCAAGGCTTGAGTACAATAAGTTCCAACACCTGGGACTACAGAACAGTAGGGTGAAGTCAGAAGAGAAGTGATATGGAGAAAGTAAGGTTGCATCAGTGAGAAACATGGGGAAAATGAAGACTACTGAGCTCAAAAATTCCCTAGAAACCTACTGAGCCATACATGGTGCGCTAAGAGGATTATTACATGTCATGTGCTGTGTGTGTGTATTGAAGTGCAGGGTGTGGTGTGTATTGAAGGCATGATATGGTATATTGATTGCATCCTACAGGCTTAGTTAACATGGACAGTAAAAGGGGTGTCCCTTTTTATTATTTTAGCACTGATCCTTGACAAGTTTTCTTCATACATCCCTGATCCTGTGCACTTTTTTGGGACCCATCTCGCATAATTGTATTTACTATTTAAATAATTACTACTTATATTTGACCACATATACTTACTACTTTATGTGTTATTGTTATTTATTCCCAGAGGTCTAAAACAAAAGTATTGTATTGTTTCACATACATACAATAAACATTTCCTGGTGGCAATGCACCCATCTTTAAACTGTATGCATTATCAGTCAATTAGATGCTGAGGGGTAAATACAACATGAATTTGTGTGTTAAAAAAAGTTAATGAGGTATTTATCCCAGAAGCAGATATTTTACTAAAAAACATGCATTCATTACTGCATGCAATAATTTTTTTAAATTTTGTGGTACATAACGCATTTGTTTTACACCTTATTATACCACAGACAGGACCTCCAGCTGGAGCAGGAAGGAAAATATTTGGCAGTAGTATTACTACCACTGCTAAATAGGACAGCTCCAGCTCAGAGAAGCTGGATGTCAGGGAGTTGGCACACGCCGGGATCCTGTCCTACTCATTCAGCTGTCCTTCACATCACCCCACCCCTTTCCTGTCCTGCCTGGCTGCATGCTCAGATAAGGGTCTGGTATGGTATTTGGGGGGAGGGGGGACTTCACACCATTTTGCTTTTTTTTTGTGTGTGTTGGGTTACACTTAAAATGCATACCAGACTCAAAAAGCTGTGTATGGATTGTAGGGGAACCCTTTCTTCTTTAAAAACTGTTGGTTTACCATTAAGCCAAAACTCCTTGGTTTGCATTTACCTGTCGGCCAGGAATCCCTGACTGACAGCTGAATGAGCAGGGCAGGGATGAATCACTAGATATTGGGCCAGCTCCTTGACAACCATCATCCCTGATCCGGAACTGTCACAAATAGCAGTGACGTCATAATGACATTATGTCATCACGCTGACGTCATCACACTATACAGAGCTGATACTCGGCTTTGATAAAGTTGTGCTCTGCTGGCTGCTCGTTGCTGACATGCAGGGGTGGATTACCTTATGAATGTCATAATCTTTTTACATTGTATGAGTATATTTGATGCTGTTTTCATGAGATAATACATTTTATATGCAAAGAGAACTAGTTGCTCTATTTTTTTGAGGGTTATACTATGTAAATAGGAGAACCATCTGGATTATATGAACTCTGGATCCACTGCAGACTTGTCAGTGTCACTGCAGTTTTTAAATATGGCGCCGCCGAGAGAGCCAGTCCTGTGTATCTCGGTGGCTCTCGACCGCCCACAGTCATGCCCAGTCCCTGTGTAATGTCCATCATAGGGCGGGACTGGGCATGACTGAGCTATCCGAACCTAGCCGAGTACACTCGGCTATGTATGTATGTCGGCGGCGCTTTCTTCTCCGCTCACAGGCAGTGGGGGATTGGTGGGGATCGGCATATAACACGCACCCACGATTTTCCCCTGATTTTAAGGGGAAAAAAGTGCATGTTATACGCCGATAAATACGGTATATGCTGTTTTTGAAACAATGCTGTTGTGAATTCCTGAGGCTAAAGCTCAAAATTATGAGTGGTGATAATGATTAGCAAGAGGTTATTTTAGTTTAGAAGTTGGTTTAATAATCTGTGTATGATTCACATGCATTGTCCTTTGCTGCAGGACTTCAATTATTTTATCTAGCATAGAAAATGTTGTCATATACACTAGAGTCAGTCAAACTATATATAGAAATAGTTATGAATCATTGGTGGGCTTAAAACATCTGAAGGCAGAGCAAAAGCTTTTCTTTTCTAACACATCATGGATAGGCATATGGTTGTATCTCAATGCTTTTTTATCAGTATAAGAAGGGAATGTACACTGCAAAAGGAATAACTATTATTATTTAAAGCCTAAGTTTAGTTAAATTAAATCATTGAAAAGTGCTCCATGAATGTAGGGTGGGCGATTGAATGACCTCGAATCATACCACACTTTTCGGGAAGCTACATTATATTACAGTTTTATGAATGGCTGAAGGGGGTAAAAAGAACGGGCATTACTGGCACTCTTGATAAGTGCCTATGAAAGGTCCAGCAGCTCATATTAACTCTTGCAGCACTGGAAGATTACCACTGTGGGTGTATGGAGGGGGAGAAGACAGAATATTTTGCAAGGGACCGGGAAAGAAAAGAAAGCAGCCACCAGCATAAGATAAACTTCTCATTCAATGTAAGTACTGTCCCTTATGCAATTTTTTTAATAATTTAACTAAATTTGGCTTTAATACTAGAAAAAGTATGCATGTTCATTGAGCATTGTATTTGTGACCATTTGTCGAGGAACTGAATACAACTGCACACATTAGTAGTGTGCCTTAGTAGCGTGTATTAGCAACATGCATCAGTCACTATAAAAAATGTACTTAACACTTACTCATAACTCATAGCTTTCATCAGAGACTTAACAGGCTGTCACTGGACAGACTAAAGGCATATCTGCACCTTCCCTCTGGCACCCTTCATTTTCTCCAGGCTTCTCTCTGACTTAAAACTCCACCCACTTACTGCTCATCAGTTCCCCGTTCCTTTAGAGTATCTCCAAAATTGTCTTTGTTCAAACTGGGCACTGGGTGGAGCTACATCTCACTCTATTTTCCTGCTTTTCTCCCTTAAAATAAGTATAGGATTTTGCATGAAAGTATACAACTAATTATAAGGGCCAGAGCATACTACACCATACATCCAGCGTTTTTTTTATTGGAGGCTGTTATAGAATGGTGCGCTGAAGCACCAGTACTATGTGAGTACCCCATTGTGGGGAGTGTTTTTATTTAATACATTTTATCCGGCTATATTACACTATATAGTTTCTTTTTTATTTACACACATGGAGCCATATTGAATCCAGCGGGAGAAACACATCTGATATCATCACTGAGCCTGGGGGTGGCTCCAAAGCGTGATTTGACTCAGGGTAGCAGCTGGGTCACACGCTCTAAAGGTGAGCATATTAGCCTAAGGGGACCACTGAAGTGCACCAGGGCATGGTTTGCAGCACCTAGGATATTTCAGCATGATGATTGATATCACATTTGGATATCACCTGCACGCACTGATTTGGAGTGTCATATAGAACTTTTTTCTGTTACTTTGCAATTATAGATTAGGGCACTCATGTTGTCTTATATGGAGCACTAAGCACTTTTTATTTTAATTTATGTACTTTACTGTTTGGATTTATATTATTAATGTTTTGATACCAATCCAACTTTCGCACTTTGCACTTTTATATGTAAGAGTACAGTAATATGCTATTCCAGATTTATATGCACATAATTGAAGTTTATTTGATTTATTATTTAGTTTGGTTCACCCAAGCACAGCGCATATTTTCCAATTAATTAGAAGATGAAACTATTAAGGTACATTTTCCTTTGTGTGCTTGGCTGTTAGCTATATGGCCCATTCAGACCTTGAAGTCCCAGTGCGTAGTCTTATTAAATGTGCGATAATGAACTTTATTTTATTTTTTAAATATTCATTTCATTAAGGCATCCCCCTTTAAATGCACCAAAATGCCCAAACAATAGGTTTTAGAAAAAAAATGTGGTCGTACACACCATCACTGTAGTGCGTTACTATGCATTGTGGTGCACTGCAACACACATGTATTGGAGCTGTGTTTCCTTAGTGCATTGGGGTGCCTTTCAAGATGAATCACCACCAGACTCAGCAGCTACCCCAGGTCCAGGCAGTTTCAGTGGTGTAACTTGCCAGGTGTCAGTAAATGTTATGGTTCAGTGCTAAAGTGAGGGAGCTTAATGAATTATTGCCTGGATTTCTGATTCTGTATATAGCTCTCCATAACAATGCCTAATAAAAGAGCAATGTAACTCAATAAGGCTGGTTTACTAAAGGATTAGAGAATGTTCACATCAATTATCCAATCATGTGCACATGGAATAAGTATACAGGAATTTTCTTTTCACACAGTTGGATAATTGAAGTGAATCTTTACACCATTCATTGTATGAACATACTCAAATCCTTTAGTAAATCAGCCTCATTTCTTTGGCATTGCATTTACATGGGAAGTAACATGACATCACATGTGATGTCATGCCATATCCTGCCATCCTGAAGGCTAGAACAGAGCTGATGTGAAATTGTCATTGTAGTTCATAAGTTGCACACAAACCAGTCCTCCCCCCACCCTTTCCCCACATCATGGGGATACCAACTTACATCTACATATATTGACACTGGAAGGGAAAACCCCACATGTTTTTAAGCATAATTTTTTTTTAAAAAGAAAACTGTAGTGTTAAAGTACTAGTGCTTGAGTGCTTGTTTTCTTTCTATTGAATACTGAAAATACTCTATATTCTCTAGAAAGTATTTTAGCTACCATTTTTTTTAACTGATTTCTCTTGTTTTATTTGCTTGCAGAAAACAGACCTGCCCCAGCCCCAATTAATATGCATATTATGACTTTTCTAAAAGTCAAGCTTGGCTCTATCCAAAAACCAAAACTATAGACTATAGGTAGGTTTGAAAGTTAAGAGCACGAAAGAGCAAGATTAAACAAACATTTTACAGGAAAATGCAAGATTTGAATCTGGTCGGATTAGCATTTAATTTTCACATATGTTAAATCTGAAATGCCCAGGTGACAGGCTTACCTTTATGCATTTCATAAACCATATACTAAATTATTTTAACATCAAAAAAATGTGAAAGTAAAATCAAACTAGTATTTCTTAATGTAGCTGTTTTTTGTGTTAGAATGATTTTACCCATGCCATAACTCTCACTCATTCATTTAGAGGTCAAGCACTTATGTTCCTATAATTGCTAAATTATGGATGTTTGCAGAACATTTAAAAAAATGCATGCTTTCACATTTATTTTTAATACTCTACAGTTACAGCCTGATGAACTTATCTTTAAAAGGGCACTTGTAAAGCATGACTTATTCCAAGCAGAAATATTTTGAATTATAATTACTCTTCATTGTTATTCCAAGGTTGTATAATTAATTACATCTTTCCAGAACTTTGTATATTATGCAGTTTTAATAAACAAAGGATTGAGCCCATCCCTACTTTTTAACAAATGAAACTAAATCACACTTTTATTGTTATAGATGTAGAATTTTTGAACATTTTTAAAATGGAAACAAAATGTCTTCATAAATGTTCATTTTCTAAACAGAATTTTTAATAGTTCCCAGTAACCTGCTATCTTCTTCGCAGCATAACTCAAATTTTAAGTTTTCTGAAACAGCTTGAGAAACTGGATTGACTGACAGCCATTGAGTCATTTATTGCAAACTGCACCCAAAGACCTTAAAAATGCATGTGTGCTGCAACTTACTGCAGTGTAGCACAACAGCAAGATGTTCTGTGTGTTGTAATGTGCTGCAGAAAAATTCAGTCTGTCCTATTTACACGTGTTGTGGTGCATTTCATCTATTCATTTTGAATGGGCTGTTTATTGCAACGCATTGGGCTCACTAAGTAACTCAGACATTAAACAACTTAACAGCCAAATAACACCAGATTAACTTTTTTGACACTATAAAACATACAACATTGTATGTGCTGCCCAGGTACTGTGATACAATTTGAGGTGCTTTTTTAACATTAGATGAAGTGACCCTTATTTTGTTCTGTTTAACCACTTGCTGACCAGCCCCCATCATTATACTGCGACAGGTCAGCACGATCCCGCGAACCGCCCTAGCTGTACGTCGGCTCTTTTAAGCGGGATAGCAGGTGCGCTGCATTGCAGGAGTGCTGATGCTCGTGGCCGGTGGTCATGAAGACCACTGGCCACACGCGTTCGCGGGCACGAGAGGCAGAACAGGGATGTGTGTGTGTAAACATACACACATCCCTGTTCTGTGAGGAGAGGAGAGGCAGATCGTGAGTTCCTAATAGCTAGGAACCACGATCTGTCATCTCCTATAGTCAGTCCCCTCCCACCACAGTTAGAACACACACTAGGGAACACAGTTAACCCCTTGACATTTACACAGTAATCAGTGCATTTTTATAGCACTGATCGCTGTATAATTGTCAGTGGTTTCAAAAATGTGTCAAAAGTGTCCGATGTGTCCGCCATAATGTCGCAGTCCTGATGAAAATCGAAGATCGCCACCATTACTAGTAAAAAAATAAATAAATAAATAAAAATGCCATAAATCTATCCCCTATTTTGTAGACACTATAACTTTTGTGCAAACCAATCAATATACGCTCATTACAATTTTTATTAACAAAAATTTGTAAAAAAATACATATCGGCCTAAACTGAGGAAAAAATGTGCTTTTATAAAAAATAATTGGGGAGGGGCGTGGCCGGATCCCGAGTGAGATGGCTGCTTGTTAGCAGGGCTCTGATCCGTGACGGCTTTACAGGGCACATTAAGCCAGGTGATCAAGACCCCATAAAGACACAAATCACCATCAACTACTGGAGACACCCGCCAGCATGTCCAAGGGCAGACAGGAGCGCTTGGCTCCCCGCAAACTGACAGAATTTTATCCGCCGGAGAAGCCGTCTACCCAAAATGGCGCCGGCGGGACCGTACCTCACATACGAGGTGGACAGAAGGAGACCGCAATGCGGTCACACACCGTTCAACACCCGGACGGCTTACCCCAATACGCAGATGCCAACCCAGTCACCTCCACACCATCCAATAGCCCAGCCAAATCGAAACTGCGGCTCTCACAGGATGCGGACCCAGCACAGGATGTAGGCTCTCTACCACAGCACCATCTGGTGAGCACAGTACCTCATAACTCCATTGCAGCATTTCCCACATCAAACCAGCCTGTGCTGGACACCACATTGAAAGATATGCTAATGTCAGTGCAGAACTCCATACACTCTGAGATCTTACATATGATGCAACGATTCACCTCTGACATATCTCATATGGGAGACAGAGTGTCTAATGTGGAAACAAAAATGGGGGAAGTCACAGCTTCTGTTAATGATTTAATTGATGCACATGGGGAAGAAGCTGATGATATAGCATTGCTTAAAGCTAAAATGGCCGACCCGGAAGACCGTTCCAGAAGGAACAACCTTAAAATCAGAGGCTTTTCAGAGTCAGTTCAACAATCCGCTTTAAAAGGATTACTTCTTACATATGTTGGCGACTTTTCTACCCGATTCCCCACAAAGCGAACTAATAATTGACCGCATTCATCGCTTGCCAAACCTGCCTCATCTGCCGGAAACCGTCCCAAGAGATACTATTGTCTGCATCCACTTCTTCCACATAAAGGACAGATTCATGAGAGCTGCCAGAAACACTTCAGAATGTCCACAGCAATACGCCAACTTCTCCTTCTACGATGATCTTTCTAAGTTCACAATGCAGCAACGCAAGAATCTAGCAACCATCACAAAACCTCTAAGGAACCATCAGATCCCATACAAATGGGGCCACCCGGTGAAGCTCATCATCACGAAAGATAGCAAATCCTACACCGTGAGATCTCTGGAAGAAGGCCTTACACTCCTCCGGCAATGGAATATCCTGGAACCACAGGAACAGCGTCACCCTCGAGAGAACCGCTCACACCGCAATGCCAACTGGGAAGACTTGAACCCTCCGGACGACATGACCACCTGAATCATATAAGCATCGCAAAGCGACTCAGTGTGCCCTGGATTGCTTGAACGAGCTCAGTTCATTTGTTAAGCACCCCAGATATTTGACGCGGTTACCACCGCGCAGGCAGAGTTCTGCGTTTCTTTCTTAAAAGTTCTGTTTTGAACCACTGATCTCTGTAATTTTTTCGTTCTGTTTTTTTTTTAGTTTTCTTTTTCTTTTTTGCTGTGTGCATCTGTTGTAGACTTTACAATTGTTTACTCTTTATTACATTCAAACCACCCTCAAGCGAAAACACCAGTAGCAAACTCTAGTCAGCTGAACTGTGACAGACCCTAGAAACAGAAGAACTCTCAAACAGTAAGTTATCCTCTTTACTAAGTCCTATACACACAAATACTGCCAACCTATCTCTCATAATTCGTGACTCCCCCTCAGAATCATCATGCTTTTCAAAGTCACATCCCTGAACGCCAAGGGCCTGAATCATCCAGGCAAAAGGCACTCTCTATGGTCAGACACCCGTACGCTTCACTGCGATGTACTTGGTGTCCAGGAGACACACTTTAGCTAAACACAAGCTCCTTCCTTCTCACACAAAAATTTTCAAAACTTATTCATGGCCAACGCACCTACCAAAACCAAAGGAGTATTGATAGCAGTCAAAGACACAGTAGCCTTCAAACTAATGAACCTTCATAAGATACGCAAGGTAGGTTTATAATACTAATATGCGAAATAAATAACACCGTTTACACACTGGTAAACCTATACGTCCCAAACACGGGCCAAATCTCATTCCTCAACAAAATTTAGAAAAAAGTGACCAAATTAAAACAAGGAAAAGTCATTCTCTGCGGTGACTTTAATCTAGTTCCGGATGCTACTATAGATGTGCAAGGACCTACACCAAAAAAACCCAGAACATCGACGCTTCTAACCTTCCTACACTCAAATGAGCTCTATGACGTCTGGAGATGTCAGCATGCCTCAGAGAGAGACTTTACTTTCTTTTCAAAGCCGCACTGTACCTATTCCAGAATAGATTTATTTCTAGGAGATAAACAATTACTACAAGATGACGTTAAGTCAGAAATCCACACCACAACATGGTCTGACCATGCTCCCATCTCAATAACACTGGGGGGAAAACAAGAAAGCGTGACCTTTACTAATTGACGCAACGACCCGTACTTAATGTCGCTACCTGACAACAACATCCAGATTCAAAACCAGCTGAAAGACTTCTTTCACCTGAATGACCGTTCAGTCAACAATCCATTTACAGTATGGGCTTCTCACAAAGCCTTTATAAGAGGTGTCCTAATCAAGATTAGCTCGCGGGCGAAACGCCACAGGACACAGCAGCTTACAACCCTCTTAGATACCATAAAAGGCCTGGAAGTCACCAACAAAAAAGACCCAAACCCATCCACTAGTAACAAACTCTGGCAAGCAAGGAGCGAACTTAGATCCCTCCTCAATGCCAATCATGCTAAACTATTACTCAAATTGAGAGCCAATTTTTATGCCCAAGGCAACAGAGCCAGCAAATTGATGGCAGCGCTGATCAAAAAACGTAAATCCAAACAAAAAATTCTGTACATTTTAAACCCACCCAAGACAACAAAATGTTCCACCCGCGAGACATTGCAAACGCCTTTAAAGAGTACTATAGTAAATTGTACAACTTAAAGGATGACCCCTCGGTAAAACAACCCACAGACTCGATCATTGAAAACTTTCTAGCCTCCCTACAACTGCCTACACTATCTAACGAACAACTGTCAACCCTCAATGCTCCATTCAATATAAACAAAATTAATCATGTAATATCATCTCTTCCGAACGGCAAAGCCCCAGGTCCGGATGGGTTCTCTGCTGAATATTACAAATCATTTTCCAAAACTCTAAATCCTTACCTATGTCACATATTCAATGCTGCTGTGTCCTCGGGCGAATTTCCCTCAGAAATGTTATCAGCTAATATAATTACGCTACCTAAACCAGGGAAGGAGCCGGTGTCACCACAAAACTTTTGCTCAATTTCGCTACTAAAGACCGATCTCAAGATATACGCGAAATTGCTGGCCCAGAGAGTAGCACCACTGATGCCAAACATTATCCACCCAGATCAGGTGGGCTTCACTTTGGGCAGACAGGCACCCGACGCCACTCGAAAAATTATAAATCTTATACACCTTTCTAAATCTACTAAAACTCCTGCAATCTTTGTAGCGCTGGACGCTGAAAAGGCGTTCGGCCGGATCCATTGGGGATACTTAACAAAAACGCTTACTAAATTTGGATTTCAAGACAACATATTAAAAGCCATACTAGCCCTGTATTCGTCTCCCTCAGCCCGAGTATTCACAGACGGTATCCTCTCTGAACCCTTTAAAATCACCAATGGTACTAGGCAAGGGTGCCCTCTCTCCCCTTTAATATTCACACTCATGATGGAACCCCTGGCCCAAACAATTCGAAATAACATATCAATCCAAGGCATACAGGTAACAGACCAAAATCATAAAATCATCCTATTTGCGGATGATATCATCCTTACTCTCATGGAACTGGCTTCTTCCCTCCCAGTGGTGTGCGACATTCTTGACAAATTTAACGCATGCTCATTTTACAAAGTTAACGAGTCAAAATCCAATATTTTACAAACAGGTGTAGCAAATCCCATAAAAAGAGAACTACAATCCAAAATTCCATTTCAATGGGTATCCTCCTCTATGTCCTATTTAGGCATATCCCTAACCATACCAACGAATAATCTATTCTCACATAACTTCACCCCGTTCCTAAACACTTGTAAACAAGATCTGCAAAAAATCAGCAAACAGCACCTATCGTGGGCAGGTAGGGTTGCAGCATTTAAAATGTTCACCCTTCCAAAATTATTATACCTATATAGAGCATTACCGATAGTCATTCCTGACACATTCTTCAAATCCCTACAAAGCATGCTGCGATCTTATATTTGGTCACATAAAAAACCACGATGTCCTCATTCTGTTACTATTAGACTTAAAAAAGCAGGCGGAATGGGACTCCCCGATGTGAAAGATTACTACGTAGCAGTACTTCTAGACCAGATTCGCCATTGGTTCACTCCCACACTGGGTAAGCAATGGAGACACATAGAACAATCCTTTATAACCAAAGGAGATCTGGGGACACTACTCCTAGCTGAATGGGTAACTCAAACAGAATATCGCATTAGTCATCCAACAATCACAGCTGCCCTTAGGGCGTGGAAATATTTTGTCTCCAATATCCAGGGAATAACATCTGACACAAAAATCCAAATTAAATTGGAAATATTCCAATTTATTATCCCAGATCTCTCTTTAAAATACTGGGCGGACCTCAGAAAGGATACACTGTCTGCGGTAACTCAGGACAATAAACTCCTTCCTTATCATTCACTACAAACACAGTACAATCTATCGCAGAAAAGTCATTTAACATATAGACAATTAGCTTCCTACATGACACAGAAAGAAGTCGCCATACTGAGATTACCTAAAAAAGTGTGGGAATTTTTATCCTCCACATCGCTAGCATTAAAAGGAATATCTCTGTTCTATACACACATCCGTGACAAAGGCACGTTCACTAAAGATTCAGCCCTCAAGTGCTGGGAAAGAGATTTAAACACAACCTTTTCTGACCAACAATGGTGCCAAGTCATCCACTATAACCACACAGCCTCTAAGAGCATCAACTACTGGGAACTTTCTCAAAAGCTTCATCTTCGCTGGTACCTAACCCCGGTCCAAATGTACGAATTTGCAAACATAGATGATAACACATGTTGGCGAGGCTGCTCACACAAGGGCACACTGATGCATATACTTTGGGACTGCCCACATATATTCCCCTTCTGGAAAAAAGTATTTACGTTCATATCAGACCTCACTGGTATTTTCTTAAAACCCTCCCTCCCACTAGCAATCCTTAGCTTAGGGATCACAAATATTCCAATTAAGTTCAGAAACATAACAATGCACATTTTATTCGATTAATGATAACAAGAAAATGGAGACAATCCATAGTCCCTAACATCTCTGATGTCAAGACGCACCTCAAACTGATTAAAGAGTACGAACAATACTCGGCCTTACAATCGGGCTCCACTGGGAAATTTAGGAATTCTTGGGAGCCGTGGCTCCAACTCCAGCACGATGTCAGTTAGAAATAATCTTCTGTAGTGACTTCACCATGAAACCTTTTTGAAACACTCAGTCTAACATGTTGAGTTTACTATTAACTTTTTCTATTAAATGTTCTATGAAAATATTGTCCGACGTACAGACAGACTTTGGTGTCTACATAATTCCAACTGTCAAAATGTTAAACTTCATGTATATTCGCAATTGTAAAGTGTTGTTAATCTTTATGAACAAAAAACAATAAAATATTAAATTGAAAAAAAAAAAAATTGGGGATATTTATTAAAGCAAAAAGTACAAAATATTGTGTTTTTTTTCAAAATCGTTGCTCTTTTTTTGTTTATAGCTCAAAAAATAAAAACCGCAGAGATGATCAAATACCACCGAAAGCTCATTTGTGGGGAAAAAAGGACGTCAATTTTGTTTGGGTACAGCGTTGCGTAATTGTCAGTTAAAGCGACACAGTGCCGAATCGCAAAAATCGGCCTGGTCTTTGAGCAGCCAAATCTTCCAGGGCGTAAGTGGGGTTTAATTAGTACTGCCCAGTAAGCGAGGAAATAATGGATCTGGTTGACATGTATATATAAGAAAGGATAGAGGTTGTTTCTTTACTGCCTGATGGAGAAGATATGTGGACCTTCGAAACACGTTTGGTTATGGTGGCAGCCAAATTTCTGTGGTAATAAGGGATCATAACCTTTTGGATTCGGTGTTGGAATGCTGGCCCCAGTCAGATGTTACCAGTGGGGAGTTGACCCCTTCTAAATGCATGGATAGACTGTATACTTGTGAGTAGGGATGAGCCAAAACACCCCCCGGTTTGATTTGCAGCAGAACAAGCGAACAGGCAAAAAATTTGTGCGTACATGCGAGCACCGTTAAAGTCTAATGGGGCGTACACACGGTCGGACTTTTCAGATACAAAAGTCCGACAGCCTGTCCGACAGACTTCCGGCAGACTTTCGGCGGACTTTCTAACGAACAGACTTGCCTACACACGATCACACAAAAGTCCGTCGAATTCTTACGTGATGACGTACACCAGACTAAAATAAGGAAGTTGATAGCCAGTAGCCAATAGCTGCCCTAGAGTGGGTTTTTGTCCGTCGGACTAGCATACATATGAGCTGATTTTTCGACCGGACTCGAGTCCGTCGGAAAGATTTGAAGCATGTTCCAAATCTAAAGTCCGTCAGATTTTCGACCGAAAAAGTCCGCTGCAGGTCCGATGAAGCCCACACACGGTCGAATTGTCCGCCGGATTTGGTCCGTCGGCGTCCGTCGGACTTTTGTAGACGAAAAGTCCGACCGTGTGTACGCCCCATAAGGGACGAGAACATGAAAAATCAAAAGTGCTCATTTTAAAGGCTTATATGCAAGTTATTGCCATAAAAAGTTTTTGGGGACCCGGGTCGTGACCAAGGGGACATGTTTCAATGCAAAAAAAGATTTAAAAACGGACATTAACGCAGTGATTTTAACTACTTCCCACCCGGCCAATGTACATAAACAGCCAGGTGGGCGCTCTCTCCTTCTGAGTGGACGTTCAGGAACGTCCCTCAGAAGGAGCGGGATTGCGTGCGCGCGTGCCCGCGCAGCGACGCGATCCCGATGCGCTCGTGTCACCCGGATCGGCAGGAGGGCTCTGTGATTGGCCCTCCTGATCACATGACGGCCGTGTCCATGTAAACACAGCCGGTTGCTAGGTGATCAGCTCTCCTCTCCTCACACGGAAGTTGTCGCTGAGGAGGAGAGGGGATCGCTGCAGCCGGCTGATGATCAGTGAGTATGAGCTGTTTTTTACAGCTTTTTACTCACTGATCACCAACCTAGTGTCAACACACATGTAAATACATACATGTAAAACACACACATGTCCCCACATAATGTAAAACACACACATGTCCCCACATAATGTAAAACACACATGTCCCCAAAACACATGTCCCAAAATAATAAAAAAAGCTGTCCCCCACATATGTCCCACTAAAATCACATGTCCCAATGGTAATCTGCACACATATGTACATGATCACCTGCACACATCTGTACATGATCATTTGCGTACATATGTCCGTGATCACACAAACCAATTATTATACACTTAACAGGATTTTTTTTTATCAAAAACATGTAGCAGAATACATTTTGTCTTAAATTTATGACAAAATTCGATTTTACTGGATTTCTTTTAAAACAGAAAAAAGAAAATATTGTTTTTTTTTCCAAATTTCCACTATTTTTGCGCTTATATCACAAAAAAAAAATATTGGAGTCATGAATAAATACCACCAAAAGAAAGCTCTATTTGTGCGAACAAAATGATAAAAATTTCATTTGAGTACAGCGTAGCATGACTGAGTAATTGTCATTAAAAGTGAGAGAGCACTGAAAGCTGAAAATTGGTCTGGGAAGGAAGGGGGCGAAAGTGCCTAGTATTGAGGTGGTTAATAACACTTAAAGTGAAACTCTAAAAATGAAATATGACTTTAAATATCCAGCCTGGCGGGTGTCCTTAGTATGCCTGTAAAGTAGCGCATCTTTCCCATGTTTTTTAACAGTGCCACAGCAAAATGACATTTATAAAGGAAAAAATGTCATTTAAAACTGCTTGTGCCTGTAATGTATTGTCAGATCCAGGCAATGTAAATAAAAATACCAAAAATGCCAAAAAAATGGCGTGAATGTCCCCCCTAAATCCATACCAGGCCCTTCAGGTTTGGTAAGGATATTAAGGTGAACCCCCAAATTTTATTTAAAAAAATGGCGTGGGGGACCCCCAGGCCCCCTGACACTATATACTCTGAACAGCAGTATACTGAATATACTATACGGCCTGCCCTATATACTCTGCAGAAAAACTGGGCCTTAGGTGTTGGTGGCACCAAAACACTGTAAGCCCTCACAGTTACACTTGTTGGGTGCAGGAACGGGACCTGTGTTGAAATATTGTATAAAAAATTTTAATTACATGCCCCTGTTAAGCAGGGGCAGATAAATTGGGCCTTGGGTGGTGGTAGTGGTGCCACAACACTGTAACCCCTCAAAGATACTCTTGTTGGGCACAGGAATGGGCCCTGCTGTGAAATATTGGATCAAAGATTATATTGACATGCCCCTGTTAAACAGGGGCAGAAAAATTGGGCCTTTGGTGGTGTTGGTGGCGCCACAACACTGTAACCCCTCACATATACTCTTGTTGGGGACAGGAGCAGGGCCCTGCTATGAAATATTATATCAAAAATTGTAATTACATGCCCCTGTTAAACAGGGACAGAAAAATTGGGCCTTGGGTGGTGGTGCCACAACACTGTAACCCCTCACAGTTACTCTTGTTGAGTGCAGGAACGGGCCCTGCTGTGAAATATTATATCAACAATTGTAATTATATGCCCCTGTTAAACAGGAGCAGAAAAAATGGGCTTTTGGTGGCACAGGAACACTGTAAGCCCTCACAGTTACTCTTGTTGGGCGCAGGAATGGGCCCTGGTTTAAATATTATATCAAAAATTGTAATTACTTGCCCTTGTTAAACAGGGGCAGAAAAATGGGGCCTTAGGTGGTGGTGGTGGTGCCACAACACTGTAACCCCTCACAGATACTCTTATGGGTGCAGGAATGGGCCCTGCTGTGAAATATTAGATCAAAAATTGTAATTACATGCCCCTGTCAAACAGGGGCAGAAAAATTGGGCCTTGGGTGGTGGTGGTGGTGCCCTAAACCAATAATATTGTTGGAAGCTAGCATCATCAAGATTGAGGAGGAATAGAATAGTCAGCATAGGCAGTCTTCAAGGGATCCCAGATCCATAGCAAATTCAATCAGTTACATTAGCATCAGGTGCTTGATAGATGCTGATCCAAGACTGATTCATTTTTATGAATGTGTGCCTATCAACGTAGTCTGTGGACATGCACACTCTTTGATCCGTTACAAACCCTCCAGCAGCACTGAATGTGCGTTCAGAAAGCACGCTGGATGCAGGAAGGGCCAGTAGCTCAATTGCATATTGAGCAAGTTCTGGCCAGTGGTCCATCCTCAAGACCCAGTAACCCAGTGGATGCTCTGTTGGAAAGGTCTCCAAGTCTGCTCTTGCCCCTAGATATTCCTGCACCATATAATGCAGACGCTGGCAATGGTTGCTTGAACCGATCAGAGCTTGACGCTGAGGACTTAAAAATTGTTTAAAGGCATCAGTCACCTGGCCACCTTCTCCACCGCTCTTCCTCTGACTGAACAAAGCCTCAGCAAAACATTGTCCAGCACCATGAAAAGGTTACCTCCCAGGGTCTGAAAATGCATTGCACAAATCTTTCTTCAAGGCCTCTTGAAGATGTTTCATCCTCTGCTCCCTATGCGAAAGCAGTATGAGTTCTGCAACCTTATGCTTGTAATGTGGATCAAGAAGGTTTGCCAGCCAGTAATGATCCCTCTCCTTGATACCACAAATTCTTGGGTCCTTTCGCAGGCTTTGCAGAATCAGGAAGGCCATGCAGCGTAAGTTTGCAGAGGCATTCGATTCTGAGTCCTCTGGGTCACTAAGGATCACATTATCCGTAACTATCTCCTCCCAGCCACGTACAACTCCTTGGGTTTCTGGGGACTGAAAACCATCCATTCAAGACTGCTGTTGAGTGCTATCCTCTACATCCATGCTAACACAATCCTCTTCCTCCTCCTCTTCTTCCTGTGTGTTTGGTGGGCTCGCAGGAATGCTATCTGACTAAAGGGGGCCTTGAGAGGAAGGGAAGTCCTCCTCTTCCTCCCACTGTTTTGTCTCAAGTGCCCTGTCCATGATTCCATGAAGCGTGTGCTCCAGCAGTAAGACTAGGGGACAGTGTCACTGATGCATGCATTGTCGCTGCTCACCATCTTTGTGGCCTCCTCAAATGGTGACAGGACAGTGCATGCATCCTTGATCAGTAGCCACTGGCGTGGCGAAAAGAAGCCAAGCTCCCCTGACCCTGTCCTGGTGCCATACTAGCACAGGTACTCATTGATAGCCCTCTGCTGTGTGTGCAGTTGCTGCAGCATTGCCAACGTTGAGTTCCACCTGGTGGGCATGTTACAAAGGAGGAAGTTGGTGGGCAGGTTACATTCCCTTTAAATGTCAGCCAGCCGAGCATTGGCATTGTATGACCAGCGGAAATGACCACAGACTTTCTGGCCTGCCTCAGTAGATCTTGTAAGCCTGGGTACCTGCTCAAGAACCGCTGCAGCACCAAATTCAGGACGTGTGCCAAACATGGAACATGGGTCAATTGTCCCTGTCAGAGGGCGGAGAGAAGGTTGGTGCCATTGTCACATACAACCATTCCTGGCTGAAGCTTGTGTGGCGTCAACCACCTCTGAGCCTGCCCCTGCAGAGCTGACAGAATCTCTACCCCAATGTGGCTCCTGTCCCCTAAACAGACCAACTCAAGCACCGCATGGCGTCTTTTAGCCTGACTGCTTTCGTAGCCCTTTGAATGCTTACGGAGCACAGCTGGTTCAGAGGACAAATCTGCAGAAGAGGCCATAGAGGAAGAAGAAGAGGAGGGGGTGGAGGAGTGAGCTGTGGCAGAATCACCACTAGCATTTTGGAGGCGTGGTGGCTGAACAAGCTCCAACAACACTGAACACTGTCCTGCATCCTTCCCAGCTGCTAGCAGAGTTACCCAGTGCGCTGTGAAGGAAAGGAAATGTCCCTGCCCATGCCTGCTGGACCATGAGTCAGCGGTAATATGATCCTTACTGCTGACCACCCTGTTCAACGAGGCCAAAACATTGCCTTCCACATGCCAGTAGAGAGCCGGAATGGCCCTCCATGAAAAGAAATGGCGTTTTGGAACCTGCCACTGAGGTACAGCACGTTCCACAAATTCATGAATGGGGCAGAGTCTATCAGCTGAAAAGGCAGCAGTTGCAGTGCTAGCAATTTGGCCAAGCTAGCATTTAGACGCTGAGCATGTGGATGGCTGGGACCAAATTTATTTTTATGGTTCAGCAACTGGGTTAGAGAAATTTGCCTGCTAAAATCAATTGGTGGTATACTGCTAGCAGAATGGCTGCAAGTACTAGGGACACCTATTGCTAGACCTTCATTCCTCTCAGTGTAGGTTTTTGAGATGACTGGAGGTATAGTAGGGTTGGAGATCCCAGATGAGGAGCAAGGAGAAGTCTGACTTTTTCTTTGATGTGGGTCTTTCAAGTGCTGTTGCAGCGGGGAGTCAGCAGTGCCCTGCACCTGCGGAGCACTGCGGTGTGATGCAATAGGGTGGCTACCCTTAAGCTGCCCACTAGAGGACACCCTGCCTTGTTGGAGTTGTGCCTCCTCCCCCTCACTTTCCTCTTCTCTTCTCTCAGGCACCCATGTGCAGTCCGTGACCTCATCATCCCCTCCCTCCCCAACACTGGAGCAAACTTGGCAGTATGCTGCAGCTGGGGGAACATGACTTGTCCTTCTGTGGCACCCCCTCTCTCTAGGCTCACGTTTCTGCCTTCCTCAACCTGTGAATCAACATCAGAGTCTTCACTTTGCTGCGCATCCTCCAGCAGCATATAACGGACACTGTGGTCAAATAATTCTGGGGACTCCTCTGTGCATGATGGTGGGGCTACGGAAGGAGTGACTGTGGACAAGGAGCCAGTGGAATAGGCCACTTTGGCAGCTGCGTTGGATGGCAAACTACTCTGAGCCTGGGTGACAGAGGATGAGGAGGATGAGGACGGCTTCATTATCCACTCCACCAACTTTTCTGCATGTTGTGGCTCAATAAAACGGCCAGCAGCAAAAAAGGAACAGCGTGCCCCACGGCCACCTGCAGAGGATGCACCATGTCCATGACCCCCACTGTTGACTGTAGACACAAAGGCTGCTTGCCCTCTTTTAGTGGCCTGTGAGCGTCTGCCTCTCCTTTGTGGCCTTCCAGACATGATGTATTTTTTGTTTTGCAACACCACACTACACTGTATTAGATACTGTGTACATCGCCTGCACTGTATTAGCAACTTTACAATGGCTGCACCTCATTGTATACTGTGTACACCACCAGAAGTGTAGTAGAAACTGAACGCACTGTATTCGATTTTGTGTACACCGTCTGCACTGTATCATAAACTGCACAACATCTACACTATATTGTATACTGTGTAAACCACCAGAAGTGTAGTATAAACTGTACACACTGTGTACACTGCCTGCACTGTATTATAAACTGTACAACAGCTGCACTGTATTGTATACTGTGGAAAAAAAGGGGGGGAGGCCGAAGGCCAAGTGGGACTTTAAATGAGGCAGTAGACAAGTTGGAGTAGGATAAAAAATGTGTACAAGTTTATTGGTAAGAAATTCTAGATATACGACACATGTAAAGGGTTAAGTGTGCATGTGCACAAACCATAGCCTGCATAAATGCATGTGTATACAGACAATCAAGAGTATGTCTAACCATATATAGTTGTTACAAATGTACATTGTACAATAAATACATATAAATATATACTGGGGGGCACAAAACAGTTGGTGAAAAAAGTGAGTATGAGAAATAAAATAATGGGGTACATCAAAGAATTGGTAAATGTCAGATCCAATTGAAAGCCCAGTGGCTGCATCCTTGGTGCCCGACGCGTTTCTGTGAATACACTTTTTCAGGGACGGATGCTATAGGATTTCTGAAATTACAAAGTATGGAACCATCAAAAAATGAAAATAAATACAGCCAGAAAGGTCAATGTGTCAGTTTCTGTGTACTCACGATATAACCAGACTGTGGTACAGGACAAGGACTGGGCAAGGAAAATGCCCTCCCCCGGAGCTGGGGTGGCAAGCAATCGAACGCAAGACAGGCGCACACCGGCATCATCCCCAAAGCACAACCAAGCTCTGCACAACATAGCCAATTATGGGTCAGGAT
The DNA here is from genome assembly GCA_037952835.1 of Lithobates septentrionalis. Classification (NCBI taxonomy): domain Eukaryota; kingdom Metazoa; phylum Chordata; class Amphibia; order Anura; family Ranidae; genus Lithobates; species Lithobates septentrionalis. The sequence continues at coordinate 2,341,352 of JBBDGP010000609.1, read as the reverse complement.
GGTGGACAAGGGTCTAAAGTAAATAGATAAATCCATAGAAATGGTCACAATGTTGACACTTGAGAGTAAAGGGAGTAGGAAATTGTGGTATATCATAAAGTATTACCTTTGAGGTACTTGGAACCAAGACTGACCAACGCTGTGGCGTCTGTACTGGTGTAGGAAGGAGAGGAGAGTGTGCCCGGGGCGACGCCTATTATGCATCCCGAACGTGCCGGTGATTGCCACCGACGTCACGCTGCAGGCCGACGGTACGTGGGGCGGGACCCCTGCTCACACGGCAGGGACCTGCCCAGGCTGACGCCACTGAGTACAGCTACGTCGGCACTGGTTGGAACATTGCGCGTCCGCACAGCGGCACCAAATGATGACGTCATGTGCGGGAGCAATGCGTGGTGCCGATGCGGTGTGGGCACCCACCCGATCCCCCGCACCAAACCAGCCCAGAAACAGGGGTTGGACGTGGGGGGGATGGGGAGGGCACGCAGAGCGCATCGCAGCTCTGGGAAAAGAACAACCCGAAGCCCAGAACCCAGCCACCATGCTGAATCGTGTAAGGTGCGCCCACCACACATGAGTGAACCCCAAATGTAGCTAGCAGAGGAAAACTGCCTAGCAACTGTCTACTGCCTCCATCCAAATTATAGTTTAATGAAACAGTTTGGGACTTTGAGTGAGGCGTGGGGCTGTGCCTCCATCCCGAATGCAAGAGAAAAAAAGGAGGGAAGGCTGAAGGCCAAGTGGGACTTTAAATGAGGCAGTAGACAAGTTGGAGTAGGATAAAAAATGTGTACAAGTTTATTGGTAAGAAATTCTAGATATACGACACATGTAAAGGGTTAAGTGTGCATGTGCACAAACCATAGCCTGTATAAATGCATGTGTATACAGACAATCAAGAGTATGTCTAACTGTCACGTACCTGGTGGTGGAGCCCAGAATGCAAGGAGTAGCCTCTCGTGTGCCTCTGGTTCGAGAGCCCCTGATAGAGAAGACATGGACTCAAGAGCGCAGGGGGCCACAAGTGCTTGGTAAGTGGCAGGTGTGGAGTTAATCCGGACCTCTGGTGCAGCGGCAGGAGGACTATCAGGAACACTGGATCCACTAGCAGGAACTCAGGAACAACAGGCAACTGGGAGGTGTTCTGTAACACAACTGAAGCACTGGAACAACTGGTAGATGAACCGGAACTCTTGGCAGGAACACTGGAACTGTTGACTGGATAGGGAAGCACTGAAGCTAGCAGACACCCACGAACCAGCAGGCAGCAGGGAGGTGTTCTGTAGTCCCACTGGAAGCACTAGCAAAGTCAGACAGGCCGAGTCAAACACAGGTAAGCAGAGCAGGTACAAACGGAACCAGGAGAATAGTCAGGGCACGGACCGGGCCGGCAACAGACAGGCAGGTGATAACTGAAGGATGAGGCAGGAGAATCGTCAGACAAGCCGAGGTCGGGGACTGGCAGCAAACAGGAGAAGTCAGGAACAAGCCGGGTAACAGGAATCAGGTAAACAGGTATACTGGAAGCTTAGGGTCACAGGGAATGCTGTAGACCAGACAGCAAGGAAGCATGCTGACAGGTACGCTTAAATAGGCCTAATGGCACCAAAAGCTGTCACACCGCACGTCTGCGCGCCGCCGCGTGCACACGTGCACGCCCGAGTACCGATCGTACGTGCCCGTTCGTTTCATCGTGTACCCGCGTACACCCGCTCGTAATAGCGTGCACCCGCATGCGTCCGTTCGTGTCAACGCGTCTCCGAACGCGTCCTCTGGCTCTACTGACAATAGTTCTGTTAACCGATCTTCCGCCGACGGCTGAACTAACAGGACGTCTTTCATGACACTAACCATATATAGTTGTTGCAAATGTACATTGTACAATAAATACATATAAATATATACTGGGGGGCACAAAACAGTTGGTGAAAAAAGTGAGTATGAAAAATAAAATAATGGGGTACATCAAAGAATAGGTAAATGTCAGATCCAATTGAAAGCCCAGTGGCTGCATCCTTGGTGCCCAAAATAAAATAATGAGGTACATCAAAAAATTAGTAAATGTCAGATCCAATTGAAAGCCCAGTGGCTGCATCCTTGGTGTCTGACGCGTTTCTGTGAATACACTTCTTCAGGGGCGGATGCTATAGGATTTCTGAAATTACAAAGTATGGAACCATCAAAAAATGAAAATAAATACAGCCAGAAAGGACAATGTGTCAGTTTCTGGGTACTCACGATATAACCAGACTGTGGTAAAGGGCAAGGACTGGGCAAGGAAAATGCCCTCCCCCGGAGCTGGGGTGGCAAGCAATCCAACGCAAGACAGGCACACACCGGCATCATCCCCAAAGCACATCCAACCTCTGCACAACATAGCCAATTATGGGTCAGGATGGTGGACAAGGGTCTAAAGTAAATAGATAAATCCATAGAAATGGTCACAATGTTGACACTTGAGAGTAAAGGGAGTAGGAAATTGTGGTATATCATAAAGTATTACCTTTGAGGTACTTGGAACCAAGACTAACCAACGCTGTGGCGTCTGTACTGGTGTAGGAAGGAGAGGAGAGTGTGCCGGGGCAACGCCTATTATGCGTCCCGACCGCGCCGGTGATTGCCACCGACGTCACGCTGCAGGCCGACGGTACGTGGGGTGGGACCCCTGCTCACACGGCAGGGACCCGCCCAGGCTGACGCCACTGCGTACAGCTACGTCAGCACCGGATGGAACATTGCGCGTCCGCACAGCGGCGCCAAATGATGACGTCATGTGCGGGAGCAATGCGTGGCGCCGATGCGGTGTGGGCACCCACCCGATCCCCACATGCATTTATGCAGGCTATGGTTTGTGCACATGCACACTTAACCCTTTACATGTGTCGTATATCTAGAATTTCTTACCAATAAACTTGTACACATTTTTTATCCTACTCCAACTTGTCTACTGCCTCATTTAAAGTCCCACTTGGCCTTCGGCCTTCCCCCCCTTTTTTTCTCTTGCATTCGGGATGGAGGCACAGCCCCACGCCTCACTCAAAGTCCCAAACTGTTTCATTAAACTGTATTGTATACTGTGTACACCACCAGAAGTGTAGTAGAAACTCGATTTTGGGACCCCTGTCCCGAACGGAGCTCGTCCTGATTAATTTCCTGGGATTTAGCTTTTGTCCCGGGAAATTAGGCAAAAAACGGCCAGCGGGCTACAAAAAGATGGCCTCCGCATTTCCCCTTGTGTTCAGTGAAGAGGGGAGGGGCAGCCAATCGGCTTCTCTCTTCAGTGCACAGTGGACAATTCTCTTGTACACTGAAGGCTATTGGCTTCACGGCCCTGCTCCTCTTCACTGAACACACATGAAAGGAATTACAGCTGCTACTGCTGTAATAAAGGAGATCGCCGCTGCCTGGGGAAGCTGATGTGAGGAGGGCTCTCAGTGGGGAGGTTTGCAGAGCATTGCACCATTGCATGTGGGCTATATCACAGTGAGCTTGCAGAGCATTGCACCCTTGCCTATGACTATATATTAATGACCTTTGCAGAGCATTGCACCCTTGTATGTTGGCTATATCACAGTGAGCTTTGCACCCTTGCATGTGACTATATAGTAATGACCTTTGCAGAGCATTGCACCCTTGCATGTACTTTGCAGTGCATTGCACCCTTGCATGTGACTATATCACAGTGAGCTTTGCAGAGCATTGCACCCTTGCTTGTGACTATAGCACAGTGAGCTTTGCAGAGCATTGCACCCTTACTTGTGACTATAGCACAGTGAGCTTCACAGAGCATTGCACCCTTGCATGTGGGCTATATCACAGTGAGCTTGTAGAGCATTGCACCCTTGCATGTGACTATATAATAGTGAGCTTTGCAGAGCATTGCATCTTTCTTAGTGGCTGATACTACAAGGTGCATTGCACACTTATATGTTTTTGGTGAGCCTGCAGAGCATTGCACCTCTGCTTTACACTATTATTGCCAGTCTGTCCCACCATTCACATACAATAGTGCAAGGTGATGTAAAAAAGCCATACAAATGTCGCCTCCATTGGCAGAGGTGTCATCAGGGTGTCACACCCTGTCATTAGCGAACAATTGTTTCCAGGAGTCACTGACACGCTATCCCTCGATAATTGTTGCAGCATCATCGCTTCCCTTCTTATCCCCAGAGACCCCAGAAGTGTCTTATAATGAATCCAACACACACCTATAACCAGAACAAGGCCTCCCTTCCCCCCACCACCACCAAGATCCTTTTCTTGCACCTAGCAGGCGGACACCAAATGATCAGAAAGTTGAATGTAGCTTCAGGAGGTTTTGTGCAGATTGTTCTGTAATTTTCCAGAGTTTTCTCTTAGGGAGTTGCCTGGCTTCCTTCCACTGCAAATATGAGATGAGCAAAATATCACAAGGTGGGAGGGAGGAGCCAGGCAGGGGTGAATTGAGGTGGGGGAGGAGTTATGGGAAGGTTGTCAGGGGGGGCGGAGACAAGGAACACTGAGCCAGTCACATCAGTCTCTGTCGTAGAAGAGCTTACACTCCAATGTCCCCACAACAGTCACACACTATTATTATTATTATTATTATTATTATTATTATACAATTACATAGCTCTGACATATTCCATAGTGCTGTACAGGGAACACTGAGCCAGTCACATCAATCTCTGCACCAGAAGAGCTTACACTCCAATGTCCCCACAACAGTGACACACTATTATTATTATACATTTATATAGCTCTGACATATACCACAGTGCTGTACAGAGAACACTGAGCCAGTCATATCAGTCTATGATGAAGAGCTTACACTCTAATGCCCCCACAACAGCCACACACTATCATTATTATTATTATACATTTATATAGCTCTGGCATATACAGTAGTCCTGTACAGAGAACACTGAGCCAGTCATATCAGTGACCAGAAAAGCTTACACTCTAATCTCCCTCCAGTTATACACTATTATTAATATATATTAATATAGCTCGAACATATACCACAGTGCTGTACAGAGAACACTGAGCCAGTCATATCAGTGACCAGAAGAGCTTACACTCTAATCTCCCTCCAGTTATACACTAATATTATTATACATTTCTATAGCTCTGACATACAGAGAACACTGAGCCATTCACATCAGTCTCTGCATGAAGGTAAAAAACCTTCTGTGTGCAACAGCCCCCCTTACTTATGCTCCTTCTCGATCCAGGGATGTGCATGAGAGCATTGGCTTCCTGGGGACTCTGCCTTTTCATTGGCTGAAAGAGCATTGGCTCCCGCTGCTGTCAATCACAGCCAGCAAGTCAATGAGGAGAGAGAGGGGCCGGAGCCAAGCTGGGGCTCTGTGTCTGTATGGACAGGCAGAGCAGGGTCTCAGGATCTGCTTACTCTGGGGGCAATCGACAAGAGGAAGGGGCCAGGAGCACCGGAGGTGGACACACAAAGATGGCTTGGGAGTGAGCACGCATATAGTAAGCAGCTTGCTATGGGGGCACTCAGCAGGGGGGAGGGGCCAGAAGAGCCAGCAGGGGACCCGAGAAGAGGAGGATCAGGGCTGCTCTGTGCAAAACCACTGCAACAGAGCAGCATACTTACCAACTGTCCCGAATTTCCCAGGACATTCCAGAGATTTAGACCCTTTTCCCAGATTTTGCGATTCCCGGGAAATTCTTGTATTCCCAAATTTTCGCCGCCACTATAGGTCAGTGGCCATTTTCCTGAAGACTAGAACAAGAGGCCCGGTGGCTGCCAATAGAAATTGAGCTGCAGCACCAGGTGCAGCACTGGGTGGCCGGCGCAGCAGCACAATTTCTATTGGCAGCCACCCCGCCTATTTTGTTTCACTGACTGCCTGTGCGATCTGTTTTTCTGTAATGGGGGGCGGAAAGAGTCTCCGCTGCTGGGGGACACCTAATGAGAGGGGGGCTTCACTGGGGGATACCTGATGAAGGGGGCTCCACTGGGGGACACCTGATGAAGGGGGCTCCACTGGGGGACACCTGATGAGAGGGGGCTCCACTGGGGGACACCTGATGAGAGGCGGCTCCACTGGGGGACACCTGATGAGAGAGGGGCTCCACTGGGGGACACCTGATGAGAGAGGGGCTCCACTGGGGGACACCTGATGAGAGGGGGCTCCACTGGGGGACACCTGATGTATGGAGGGACTCCACTGGGATTGCACTACAGTCTCAGATGGCCGTGCTTAGCAATCAAGCCCTCCCACAGGCTTCGACATAGAAAAAATCCAAACAAGGGATTGCTGCACAAACCGTATTTATTTTGAAATCTTCAAAAGGACATCACCACGACATCCATAAAATCAGGCATCCATATTAAACGCTCATACATCAGGGATACTCAGGATTTTTTGAATAAAATTCGTTCAAAACTATTCCTCCTGATGCACTGCTGGTCACATGGGACGTCGCTAACTTATATACAGCTATTCCACATACTCTGGGAATAGAAGCCTACAAACGTCTATTGTTTCATTCAAAAAAATACACTGCTGCTCAGATTAAGTTTCTCCTTGATCTGCTGACTATAGTATTAGAGGAAAATTTCTTTCTTTTTAAAGATACTTATTATTTACAATTAGCCGGAGCAGCTATGGGCAGCAATGTAGCACCACCTTATTCAAATGCATTTATGGATATGATAGAACAATCTTTCATTTTTCCTTCAGCGTTATTCGGTGAACATTGTACAGTATGGTACAGGTTCATTGATGACGCCTTTGCTGTATGGACAGGTGATTTAAATTCATTGTCTTTGTTCAATTTCTATTTAAACTCATTAATACCTGGTTTAAAATTTAATATCATGTATAACAATGTTGCTGTTCTGTTCTTGGATACTTTATTGTCCATCAAAGATGGACAAATTGTTAGCGATTTATATAGAAAACCAACGGACCGCAACCAATTGTTGTTGTTTTCCAGTTTTTATCCTCCTGGGGTATTTAAATCTATCCCACGGAGTCAACTAAAACGTGTAACCAGGATCACGAGTGAAGTAGATACTTGTAACATGAGATTGGATGAGATGGAAGGCAGGCTGCAACAGCGAGGATATCCAGCAGATTCAGTACATTCTGAACGTATTAACATACATATTTAAGACCATATCAGTCAGCAATCAAAGTCGCAGAATGCCTTTCACCTCACAATTTCATCCATTTTCACATAATATTAACAATATTATTAAAAAACATTGGTCTATGCTGCAAAGTGCTTATCCATCGGTTCCAGAATTCAATAATCCCCCATTACCATCCTACCGACGAGGCAGGACGATACGTGACAGGTTGGTTAAAATCTGATCAATTTTCAATACCAAATCCCCGGGTAACCTTTTTAGGTCCCAAAAATACTGGTTCATTTCCATGTTTAAGTTGTATCCAATGCTCTAGCATGATGAAAGGGAAAAGTTTTTCCCACCCACTTAAGGGTTATGATATTTTGATCAGAGATTACTACACCTGCCAGTCATCCTTCGTGGTGTATATCATAAAATGTCCTTGCGCTCTCCTTTATGTGGGGGAGACCACAGAAGGTTAAGGATCGCATAGCTCGTCATAAGTGCTCCATTCGGGACAAATTAGTTAAACTTCCTCTGGCTAGACATTTTGTTGAGCGGGGACACACGGTGTCACAGCTAAAATTTATGGTGATAGATGGTGTCACCATAAATAGACGTGGTGGGGACAGAGAAAAGTCTCTAAGAAAGAAAGAAGTGAGTTGGATCCATCGGTCTAGTCTAGTGTATATATATACTCAGCATCCAGTGTAGCCTATATCTACAGTGCATTCTGTGGTGTACTGTTTCTCATACACTTCAGGCGGTGTACACAGTATCTAATACAGTGCGCACAGTTTCTTCTACACTTCTGATGATGTACACAGTATACAATACAGTGCAGCCGTTGTACAGTTGCTAATACAGTGCAGGCGGTGTACACAGTATCTAATACAGTGTGTACAGTTTCTACTACACTTCTGTTGTAGAGGGTCAGCCTGGGGCAGGGTTAAGAAGGGGTTAATTGAAGAGGGCAGGTATTACCCCTTCAGACCTGCTTATTGTCAGGTGTGCTGAAAGTGTCAGAGAGGAGCTGTTTGAGTAGGAGAGAGAGACACAGCAGCACGCTGTGTGAAAAGGTCTATTGCTGGATCTGTGTGAAAAGGTCCATTGCTGGATGGTGTATCTGCTGGGTGAGATTAACCACATAAAGACTGTAGCACTGATTGGAGCCATGAACTTTTACCTGTAAGTCTGTGTGCCGCTGAACTGTGAACTGTACCTGTCTACACAACCGTGTGACAAGACAAGTCTGTCTTGTCTTATGTTTATTTTGCCATTTTTGCTGAATAAAGCCACCTTATTTTATTGAACCAGCAGTTCACCCCTCTGATCCTACAATATATATATATATATACTAGACTGACTGTATATATATCAAATACACTGCCACTAACTGAATAACCTGCCAGCTTAATCTAACTCAAGCTATCTCTCTGTCCACGCCAACAACACTACACACGGCCGCTCTGTAAGCACCCTTAAATAGTGTGGGGCGTGGACTTAGTCCCCCTGAGCCATGATTGGCCAAAGGCACCCTGCCTTTGGCCAATTATGACTCTCTCAAAGCATATCAGTCAGGTGCATGCTTTGGCCAATCATCAGAAGGTTAGTCGTTCATCATTGCTGAGACTTGGAGCACAGTTAGCTGGGACTGCACTAATCTAATCTGAGTGTGGTCAGCCTTTGGACATTTTTTTCTGCAGAACTGGTATGTGCTATATGACACCATGTATTACAGCAAGTTGGTCTAACATAGAGGAATCTAGGAAGAGGAAACTTGAGTTGAGACGGATTCCAGAAAGTAAACTTTGGAGTTAAGATATTTGTATGCATGCAAGAATGAGGGGGTGAGACCTATCTTTTCCAGGTGGGTGAAAAGGGGATTCGGCAGTGCTGTCTTTTTGGTATCTATTTTTATATAACATATACTACTCCCTAAATCTCCAGGTGCCAATCACTTACCATACATATACAGTATTACAAAAAATGTCCCACACAGTGACCCACATGGCAACCCAATACCAGATACTATGACTTACTTAGTTGAATCAAAGCATTAAAAAAACAATGGAAAAACTGATGACGAATAAAAATAACACAGTGAACAGATTTGACACTGCATAGAGTACATGGGACACCAATATGATCCAAAATCAGTGCTGACTCTTATCCAGAACCTTGCTAAACCTGCGGGTACTGGATCGCTTTCCTCTACCTTTTTTCCCTTACCACTTTTCCCTCCCCTCCCTTAATAACAAACCCTTGTTTTCCCTCGAAGACCTTATCTTCCTCCACCCCCACATTACTGGCTTAACACTATTTGCTGTCCACTAAATACTTGTAGTGCTTACCCACCTGTAGAAGTCATTTGGTATGATGGTTTCTCTATTCTGACTCTGTGAACTGCTCTGTTTCCTCTGACACACCTGGTTAGATAGTGGGACGCTGCAGACATCTGTAAGAGCCTAAGTATTAGTGTACTACCACCACTGTATTAGCATATAGAAAAAGACACCAGGCCACTTGATTGTACATAGACTAAGTATATTATTCCGATGCAAAATAAATGGCAATTCATAAAAGTGATAAACAAGTAAACGAATGCATTTGAATGCAAAGGACTGACATGAATATCAAGCTATATTATGGCAGTTCATCTAGATCACATACTAAGCAAAATCTAGCTAATATCCACAGCACTAGTAACGGACAACATAAACAGTGAGCTGTATAAACAAATAAATGAACAATATAAACAGCAAGGAACAGTCTCACAGTGTCATCTAATTTAACTTTGAGGTCTGTTGTCTCAACTGCTGAGAACCCACCCAAATGACCCCGCCCCCCCTTTCTGACCAGGTTAGTGAGAGTGTTAAGCAAACTGTATTGACATGCGAATTACTTGAGCCAAGAGAAATATCTGTAATAGTGAAATTAAATGTGTATTTACTAAAATGTGTTTGCTTTCCAGAGGGACAGTTCTGGAGAGGTTCTTTGTAGTGAGGTATTATGATTTGTAGATTAATGGTACCGCTAAAAGGTTTTGTACGAGTTGCTAATTTTTTTCACACCATGGTGAATACAATTTTTTTGGGGGAAATTAATGGTATACCATAAACCAAAAATCCACGTGGTAGTAATTAAAGTTGAGCTTAACAATTTTTATTTTATAAAAGTGCACTGTTCCAAAACAAATAGGAAAGACTTTCTTAATGAAGTGTAATATATTGTATATTTGTGTTTCATATGCTAATGTCTTGTCACAGGTATATAACCATTGGTTTATTTTGTTTCTAGGAGAGAAAAAAATTGAGTGTTCATTACTAAACTTTATTGGTGTTTTATCCCTCAGATTCGATATTTGGGTTTCATGGCTTTCAGAACAATGGGAGACTACAAAATAGTTTCTCGTTTTCCTGGTTTGTCAGTTTTCACATGTGAATGCTTTAGGTTCAGTGCCGATCCTAACCTCCCTGGGGCCCTAAGCAAAATTCTGCTAAGGGGCCCTCTACCTGACCCATGATGCTGTGAGCTATGTAAACCATTTGCCATTGCCACACAGTCACACCTGACACTTCAGTGCTCCCAATACAATCCTCCCTCCTTTAAACAAAACAGTCAAAGAATAAGTACAACAATATAGAACAGACATGTATATAATATACATGTGTGTGTGTGTGTGTATATACAGTGGCTTGCGAAAGTATTCGGCCCCCTTGAACTTTTCAACCTTTTGCCACATTTCAGGCTTCAAACATAAAGATATAACATTTTAATTTTTTGTGAAGAATCACCAACAAGTGGGACACAATTGTGAAGTGGAACGAAATCTATTGGATATTTTAAACTTTTTTTAGCAATTAAAAAACTGAAAAGTGGTGCGTGCAAAATTATTCGGCCCCTTTACTTTCAGTGCAGAAAACTCACTCCAGAAGTTCAGCGAGGATCTTTGAATGATCCAATGTTGTCCTAAATGACTGATGGTGATAAATAGAATCCACCTGTGTGTAATCAAGTCTCTGTATAAATGCACCTGCTCTGTGATAGTCTCAGGGTTCTGTTGAAAGCGCAGAGAGCATCATGAAGACCAAGGAACACACCATGCAGTTCCGTAATACTGTTGTGGAGAAGTTTAAAGCCGGATTTGGATACAAAAAGATTTCCCAAGCTTTAAACATCCCAAGGAGCACTGTGCAAGCGATCATTTTGAAATGGAAGGAGTATCAGACCACTGCAAATCTACCAAGACCTGGCTGTCCCTCTAAACTTTCAGCTCAGACAAGGAGAAGACTGATCAGAGATGCAGCCAAGAGGCCCATGATCACCCTGGATGAACTGCAGAGAACTACAGCTGAGATGGGAGAGTCTGTCCATAGGACAACAATCAGTCGTACACTGTACAAATCTGGCCTTTATGGAAGAGTGGCAAGAAGAAAGCCATTTCTCAAAGATACCAAAAAAAAGTCTCGTCTAAAGTTTGCCAGAAGCCACCTGGGAGACGCACCAAATATGTGGAAGAAGGTGCTCTGGTCCGATGAAACCAAAATCGAACTTTTTGGCCACAATGCAAAACGATATGTTTGGCGTAAAAGCAACACAGCTCATCACCCTCAACACACCATCCCCACTGTCAAACATGGTGGTGGCAGCATCATGGTTTGGGCCTGCTTTTCTTCAGCAGGGACAGGGAAGATGGTTAAAATTGAGGGAAAGATGGATGCAGCCAAATACAGGACCATTCTGGATGAAAACCTGTTGGAGTCTGCAAAAGACCTGAAACTGGGACGGAGATTTATCTTCCAACAAGACAATGATCCCAAACATACAGCAAAATCTACAAAGGAATGGTTCACAAATAAACGTATCCAGGTGTTAGAATGGCCAAGTTAAAGTCCAGACCTGAATCCAATCGAGAATCTGTGGAAAGAGCTGAAAACTGCTGTTCACAAACCCTCTCCATCCAACCTCACTGAACTCGAGCTGTTTTGCAAGGAAGAATGGGCAAGAATTTCAGTCTCTCGATGTGCAAAACTGATAGAGACATACCCCAAGCGACTTGCAGCTGTAATCGCAGCAAAAGGTGGCTCTACAAAGTATTAACGCAAGGGGGCCGAATTATTTTGCACGCCCCACTTTTCATTTTTTTTATTAGTTAAAAAAGTTTCAAAAATCCAAAAGATTTCGTTCCACTTCACAATTGTGTCCCACTTGTTGGTGATTCTTCACAAAAAATAAAAATTTTATATCTTTATGTTTGAAGCCTGAAATGTGGCAAAAGGTTGAAAAGTTCAAGGGGGCCGAATACTTTTGCAAGCCACTATATATATATATATTCGGCCCCCTTGAACTTTTCAACCTTTTGCCACATTTCAGGCTTCAAACATAAAGATATAAAATTTTTATTTTTTGTGAAGAATCACCAACAAGTGGGACACAATTGTGAAGTGGAACGAAATCTTTTGGATTTTTGAAACTTTTTTAACTAATAAAAAAATGAAAAGTAGGGCGTGCAAAATTATTCGGCCCCCTTGCGTTAATACTTTGTAGAGCCACCTTTTGCTGCGATTACAGCTGCAAGTCGCTTGGGGTATGTCTCTATCAGTTTTGCACATCGAGAGACTGAAATTCTTGCCCATTCTTCCTTGCAAAACAGCTCAAGCTCAGTGAGGTTGGATGGAGAGCGTTTGTGAACAGCAGTTTTCAGCTCTTTCCACAGATTCTCGATTGGATTCAGGTCTGGACTTTGACTTGGCCATTCTAACACCTGGATACGTTTATTTGTGAACCATTCCTTTGTAGATTTTGCTGTATGTTTGGTATCATTGTCTTGTTGGAAGATAAATCTCCGTCCCAGTTTCAGGTCTTTTGCAGACTCCAACAGGTTTTCATCCAGAATGGTCCTGTATTTGGCTGCATCCATCTTCCCCTCAATTTTAACCATCTTCCCTGTCCCTGCTGAAGAAAAGCAGGCCCAAACCATGATGCTGCCACCACCATGTTTGACAGTGGGGATGGTGTGTTGAGGGTGATGAGCTGTGTTGCTTTTACGCCAAACATATCGTTTTGCATTGTGGCCAAAAAGTTCGATTTTGGTTTCATCGGACCAGAGCACCTTCTTCCACATGTTTGGTGTGTCTCCCAGGTGGCTTGTGGCAAACTTTAGACGAGACTTTTTATGGATATCTTTGAGAAATGGCTTTCTTCTTGCCACTCTTCCATAAAGGCCAGATTTGTGCAGTGTACGACTGATTGTTGTCCTATGGACAGACTCTCCCACCTCAGCTGTAGTTCTCTGCAGTTCATCCAGAGTGATCATGGGCCTCTTGGCTGCATCTCTGATCAGTCTTCTCCTTGTCTGAGCTGAAAGTTTAGAGGGACAGCCAGGTCTTGGTAGATTTGCAGTGGTCTGATACTCCTTCCATTTCAAAATGATCGCTTGCACAGTGCTCCTTGGGATGTTTAAAGCTTGGGAAATCTTTTTGTATCCAAATCCGGCTTTAAACTTCTCCACAACAGTATTACGGACCTGCCTGGCGTGTTCCTTGGTCTTCATGATGCTCTCTGCGCTTTCAACAGAACCCTGAGACTATCACAGAGCAGGTGCATTTATACAGAGACTTGATTACACACAGGTGTATTCTATATATCACCATCAGTCATTTAGGACAACATTGGATCATTCAGAGATCCTCGCTGAACTTCTGGAGTGAGTTTGCTGCACTGAAAGTAAAGGGGCCGAATAATTTTGCACGCACCACTTTTCAGTTTTTTATTTGCTAAAAAAGTTTAAAATATCCAATAGATTTCGTTCCACTTCACAATTGTGTCCCACTTGTTGGTGATTCTTCACAAAAAATTTAAATTTTATATCTTTATGTTTGAAGCCTGAAATGTGGCAAAAGGTTGAAAAGTTCAAGGGGGCCGAATACTTTTGCAAGGCACTGTATGTATGTATATATATATATATATATATATATATCTCTATATCTCTATATCTCTATCTATATCTCTCTATCTCTCTATCTCTCTATCTCTCTATCTCTCTATCTCTCTATCTCTCTATCTCTCTATCTCTCTATCTCTCTATCTCTCTATCTCTCTATCTCTCTATCTCTCTATCTCTCTCTATATTTATGGTTGGAGCCCTATGTCCGATATGTACATAGATAACACTTATAGTAAAGATAAGACTTACCATCGGAAATAGATCTGAAAGTGTGGACTTACCATATGAAATGGACCTGAAAGTGTGCCTTGGTCTAATGGCCGGTATGCCAAAATAAGGGGGCATACCCTGGTTTAAGAAATGATTATTCTGTAAGAGAAATGAATGAAATGAATAGTTTGAGAAATGCTGTGAAATGGGGATGGGAGGGTGGGTATCGCGCACAGGAAACCGACAAGCACCACAGGTGAGCGGGCTGCTTAAGTACCCCCCGGGCTCCTCCCATAAATTCAGGCCACCATACTGGCCTTCCTACTTATGGTTGGAGCCCTATGTCCGATATGTACATAGATAACACTTATAGTAAAGATAAGACTTACCATCGGAAATAGACCTGAAAGTGTGGATTTACCATATGAAATGGACCTGAAAGTGTGCCTTGGTCTAATGGCCGGTATGCCAAAATAAGGGGGCAAAAACATTCAGGTAGGGTTATAATTTTATTGGTTTTCAGTTATTTATTGAGCCAGTTTGGAGAATGCCTGTGCCATCTCTGTTTATGGATTGGGGATATACCGGGCGAAGCAGGCTGATTTCCACCGGCCTAGTCTTTTGATGATGTGATCTGGCACCCCGTGGCGGGACGCCGCGGAGGCTGCTCCGATGCGGAAAGAGTGTCCGGAATACTGACTAGGGTTAAGGTGAAGATTGCGGAGAAGTATCCTGATGTGTTTCACAAACTGAGAGGCGTTTAAGGGTTTGACTGGGAATGGTAGAAGGGGACTGCTGTCTGGTTGCTCAGGCAGGAGAGACAGGAGTCGGTTGAGTACAGCGACTGGACACCAGCTGTTGTTGGTTTTGTAGAGATGAATGTTCACTCCCGAGCCCGTTTGCTGGGTTTTAGAGACCTCGAGGTGCAGGATAAAGTGGTCTTGGTATCGAAGCAAGTGTCGTCTGCATAGTACTTGGTCTGTGGGTTTGTTAGAGGTGAATTCGCCCGGCCGCAAGAACCCATAGTAAGCTAAATATATGGCTGCTTGTAAGACCGTGCTGGGGAGCAGACCGAATGGCGAAGTAGCCAGAATAGTTGACATGTCCCTAAAGATGGGCCCCGTAATGGGCAAGCGCTTAATGCTGATGACTGGTTGTTGTTTCTGAATTCCTCTTAGAATGGCTCGTATAGCGTGAGATGAGAACAGTGACGATTTCGCCGGGTCTTCAAGCGCCATGAAATGTTGAATGCCGGCTAGGTATAGCCGGATGGTATTGTAGGATAAGGCCAGCTGCGTGTGGCAGTGTGCAGTGAAGGCCAGTACCTGTTTGATATCTGTTGGTTCTTTGCGGCAGGACGTGAGGAATTTATTAAAGGCCTTCCAAGCTGTCTGGTAGGCTTTGAGTGTGTTGTGGGAGAGGGAATGATTTATGAGTTGCGTAGCTCCGTGTAGATGTTGAACTAGTCCAGGGTCAGTTGTGACCAGACAGGGATAGGGGCCGACATTGGATCGGCATCGGGAACCTGTTTGAAAAAGGAGGGATAATTGAAACGTGACAGTGCGTCAGCTGCTGAGTTGTATCTGCCGGGAATAAATGCACAGTGTATATTGAACTGATGCTGTAAAGACAGTTGTACCAACCTGCGCAGGAAGGACATGACTGCTAAGGACTTGGACCTGCCTTTGTTGATGATGTCTGCCGTGGCCTGGTTGTCGGTGGTGAAGACTACGGTTTGTCCTGTCCAGTGGTGGCCCCAGAGTTGTGCGGCTGCCACTATGGGATAAAGCTCAAAGAGGGCAGATGTTTGGGAAAAGCCGGGTATCAACAGTATCTGTTGAGGCCAGGGTCCTGAAAACCAATGATGGCCAAAAATTGCCGCGAAACCTGTGGAGGCTGCAGCGTCAGTCACCACCTGGGGTGAATGGACCGAAACCATAGGTATAAATAGAGATATGCCATTCCAGGCGGACAAGAATTCCTCCCACATTGATAGGTCCGCTATAGCTGCGGAGTCTAATTTCAAAATCTGATCAGGGTCTTGAGTTTCTGACAGAAATCTAAGCAGGCGTGATACAAATGTGCGGCCTTGTGGGATAATTCGCATAGCGAAGTTGAGCATACCCAGGAGAGACTGCAACTGTTTTTTGGTACAGCCCTTGGTGTGTGTAAACTCGTGAAGGACTGTCCTAATGCGTGTTAGTTTATCGGGGGGAAGACTGGCCTGCATTGCGCAGGTATCCAAGCTGACCCCGAGAAAGGTGATGATGTTTGCTGGGCCATCGACTTTGTGCTCGGCGATAGGAACATTGAGGTTTCCAAAAATTACTCTAAGTTTGTCGAGATCTCCTGGGGGCTTGCTGGGCGGTTCTATCAGTAGGAAGTCATCCAGATAATGGATAACTTCATGGCATTGGCCCATTGTGTAATAGTATCCAAACAAGGGACTGAGCGAACGTGTCGAAGAGCCACGGGCTACTCTTCGAACCGAAGGTGTGTTTCGTAGCAAAATAATATGCTTCCTTCCATTTGATGCCATGCCAGCACCAAAGGGATGGGTGGATGGGCAGGAGCTTGAAAGCATCCGAGATGTCGGCTTTGGAGAGCCAGGCACCTGTGCCTGCTTTGATGATCGCTTGTATTGCCATGTCAACGGAGGAATATTTTAGGGAAAACTCTTCGGAGGGGATCAGGGAATTGAGACTGGGTATGTATGAAGAATGAGGCGCAGACAGGTCGTACACCAAACGCAATTTATTTGAGAATTTGCCCTTGACAAGCCCAATAGGGCTGACTCTCCATGTGCTGAAAGGGGGGCAAGTAAAAGGGCCTATTACGTAGTCTCGATCTACCTCTGCCTGTAAGAGCTGATCTATGGCTTGTTCGTCAATGGCTGCCGAACGAAGATTGGCACATTCGTGAGTACTGTGGGGCAGTGAAATGAGGCCGGTGTGAAAGCCTGCTGTGAAGCCTTGGATAAGGTAGGTGGCCAGGGAAGGGGTGGAATGTGAAGTGAGATACAGTCCTAACCATAAGAGGTTGATCCGGCTTAGTCATGCCCTCTTGTGTTGCTTGAATTCACACAAATTCCTAGGGTGTGCTCTTTGGCATAAGGTGCAGATGTGAAGTAGACGGCACTGGCTGAAGTTGCAGGACCCATAGTTGAAGTTGTTACAGATGGCTGCCCCTCCCACGGTTCGGACTGGGCGTCCGAGTTTGTCCACTTGAGGCGTTGGTTCAGGGATCGACTGACCCTGTACTGTACCTGAGGTAGAGGGGAACTCGAAGGGCCGTCTGATCGCCGTATTGGCGCACCAGGTGGCAGTGTGGGTGGAAGACTGGCAAATCGCACACAGAGGTGAGCGTAAGCCGGCAAAGTGGTGGCAGAAGAGCTCTGTGTCCATGAGACTCCAATCTGTCGCAGTCTGGAATTGTATGAATCTGGCGGCGGCCTTGGCTGAAAAGGAACGATGATAATCGTAGAAGGCAAAACCTCCATACTTGTGGCCCAAGTCTACCACAGTATGGAGATACAAGTCCAGCTCTTCCCGCCTGCTAGGGGTGGCTGAGCACAGGACATCTCTGAGCATGCCAAAGGCCAGTGTAAATTCTGGGACTGATAGCTTCCGGTTCAACCTGGGGTCTTTGGCTTTAAGGACCACCGATATGTCGCCCCAGGAATAGGCCTTATTTTCTGCCAAATCATGCACGGAAATAAGGAGAGAGGCCAGGTTGACGTCCTTGCCGTCCAAAATGTCCTTCCTGATACTGGTTGGGACCAGATGGGAGGGGTAGACAATGGCGCTCGAGCCTGAGGTACCTGCAGGAAGAGGTGTCAAGGTTTGAGTTGCAGTTGGGTCGGGGACAGCCGTGGCCGGTCGGGCCTCCAGAAGTGCAACCCTGGTTTGGACGTCTGCAACTGAGGTGGATAGAGATGACACCATCGTGTGTAATTGCGAGATGGCCGATGATATGGACTGGAGGGATGCCTGTTGGGTACTGGGTCCTGCTGCTGGTGGGGGAAAGAGGAGTTTGAAGAGCTCGCCTTTCCTCGCTGTGGCGGGGAAGGGGACACCTCTGCGTCTGAGCTCTGCCGTCAGTTTGGGGATAGTCCATCCCCTGAGGGATTGCACGCTGCCGCTTTCTGAGACCGGAGAAGGTGACAGAGGGGCCGTGAAGTCTTCACTGCCGGCCTGGGACATGGTTGCTCTGGTGAGGATCTCTCGAGCTTTATTTCCTGGTTGACTGTAACCTATTGGGGGTGACATGAATTTCAAGTTTTTCCTTTGATCCGCTGAGTCATACTTATCCGACTTATTCTCCCATTCCCCCTTTTTTTTTTTTTTTAATTACCTGGGGGGATATCGTCCAACCTGGTGCAGGGTGGACCTACTGAACTTTGACTGACCTGAGGAAAATGAAAAGGTGACAATTCGTGAAGGGATTGCTAACTAACTTGAAGCAATGATTTGTATGGTGCTTGCAATCTTGTGACAATGAAATGATTCGAAATGTTTGCCTTGATTATGAAATGAATGAACTGCGTGACAGAGGTCCGGCCTGGTCGTGTCATGATTTATTCGACCGTGAACCGGGTTCTGGAGCATGTATTGAAATGAGGCAACTGAAAACATTGGTGCTCCTGGGACGAATCTGTGCCTGTTTGATGCATCTGGATTCGAATCAGAGTGCAGTATGAAATTAAATGAGAGAAATGATTATTTTGACCGAGGCTCAGATTGGTTGTGCCGTGTTAGCGACTGGCAACTAACCGAGCTCTGATATAGGTATGAAATGCGATCAGAACCAGCGATGCATGCCGTGACGAATCGGTGCACCTTAGATGCGACTGGTTTCGAAACGGTGATGCGTTTGTGGGAGTGAAATGGTAGTAATTGCATGACAGAGATATGGATCAATCCCCCAATGTCTGCGACTAGCTATGATCCGGACTCTGGAGCATGTATCAGAAATGAGGCCGAGCCCTGGGGCACGCCGTAATGAATCGCTGCATCGGAGATGCGACTGGATTTGAAACGGAGCGCGGTAAGTGAGGATGTAACATATCGTTTGCCATGACGGAGGCTCGAATCGGTCGTGCTATTGTAGCGACTGACTGCGAATCGGACTCCGGAGCATGTACTGAAATGTGGCCAATCCTGGGCACGCCGAGACGAATCGGTGCATTTCCATGCGACTGAATTCATGTCGGAACGTGATACGTGGAAATGAAATGATAACCATGACAGAGGTACGAATGACTGATAAAACGTAACTCTGGGGCATGTATAGAAATGAGGCCAATCCTGGGGCACGCCGAGACGAATCGGTGCATTTTCATGCGACTGAATTCATGTCGGAACGTGATACGTGGAAATGAAATGATAACCATGACAGAGGTACGAATGACTGAAAAAACGTAACTCTGGAGCATGTATAGAAATGAGGCCAATCCTGGGGCACGCCGAGACGAGTCGGTGCATTTTTCATGCGACTGAATTCATGTCGGAACGTGATACATGGAAATGAAATGATAGCCATGACAGAGGTACAATTGACTGACAATAACGTGACTCTGGAGCATGTATAGAAATGAGGCCGAAATAACTGGGGCACACCGGGACGAATCGGCGCATCTTTGGTGCGACTGGATTCGAATCGGAGCGCGGTAGGTGACTGAAATGAGAAATGATTTGAAATGTCAGAAATGAGTTTAGAAATGTTTCAGAAATGAGAAATGATTTGAAATGTCAGAAATGAGTTTAGAAATGTTTCCGAAATGAGAAATGATTGGTATCGAACTAACTTGATTTGATAAATTACAAATTGCGACTGGCTATGGCTGTCTACCGATACTGACATGCTAGAAATGAAGCGACGTCTGCGTCGCTGTGCCATCGAAATTGTAACATATCGAAAGTACGAGCGATATACATTGCAGTTTGTGAGATGCGGGTGAAACGAAAATTTGAAATCACGGTTTAGTGACATGATATGAAAACGAAAAGTCCGGGACCTTACCTGCGACAGCCAAGCCAGACGCGTGGTACAAACTACGAACGAAAAATGCGGACTTCGAAAGTTTTGAGTACGGAGTATCGAATACGGGAACTTGCGAGGCAAGAACTTGCGGACGCTGGTATATCGAATAGTCGGCCTAGTGACGTATATCGCGCACAGGAAACCGACAAGCACCACAGGTGAGCGGGCTGCTTAAGTACCCCCCGGGCTCCTCCCATAAATTCAGGCCACCATACTGGCCTTCCTACATATCTCTATCTATATATATCTAATATATATATATATATATATATATATATATATATTGTTAGATGTCTGAGTGCGGATTCCCCACTTACATCAGGGTCTCCAGAGATCCCCCACTTACATCAGGGCCCCAGAGAGCCTCTCCTTACATCAGGATCCCCAGAGAGCCTCCCCTTACATCAGGGTCCCCAGAGAGCCTCCCCTTACATCAGGGTCCCCAGAGAGCCTCCCCTTACATCAGGGTCCCCAGAAAGCCCCTCCTTACATCAGTGTCCCCAGAAAGCCCCCCTTACATCAGTGTCCCCAGAAAGCCCCCCTTACATCAGTGTCCTCAGAGAGCCCCTCCTTACATCAGGGTCCCCATAGAGCCTCCCTACTTACATCAGGGTCCCCAGAGAGTCTCCCCCTACATCAGGGTCCCCAGAAAGCCCCCCTTAAATCAGTGTCCTGATCATTGCCGCCTCACCGTGCCAATCAATGTAGCCTCAGCGTGCCCATCATTGCCTCCTCACCGTGCCCATCAATGTAGCCTCACCGTGCCCATCATTGCAGCCTTACTTTGTCCATCGCTGCCACCTTACCGTGCCAATCATTGCCGCCTCACCGTGCCAATCAATGTAGCATCAACGTGCCCATCATTGCTGCATCACCGTGCCCATCATTGCAGCCTTACTATGCCCATCATTGCCGCCTCACCATGCCCATCATTGCAGCCTAACTGTGCCCCTCATTGCCACCTCACCATGCCAATCAATGTAGCCTTACTGTACCCATCATTGCCGCCTTACCGTGCCAATCATTTCTGCCTCACTGTGCCAATCAATGTAGCCAATGAGCCTGGTGGGAAATGCATGAGAAGGGAAGTGACTAATGTGAATGTAAATGAGTTATAAAGGTGAAGAAAATAAGTGAGTGAGCGGTGAGTGGTAAAGGGTGTTTTTTTTCTACACCCTTGTTTCTGCATTCAACCTTGCATCCTACGTTTCCCACCAGGCTCACTGCTTTTGGGTTGTTCACTCACACACAGGGCCTACGAATTGTCTGTGCTGGTTGTTATCGCCCCTTTGGTGACCGCGGTGCCCGGAGATGAGAACCTGCAATTTTTTGGCGACTTTCAATTCCGCACTGCCGCTGCGCAGATGCAGATGTAAGTTTAATATGCAGCCCGGTAACAAAGCCTCATATACAATCCTTCCCATTTATTTGCTTTGTTTTTTTATGTTTTCCTACTCCTACTTTAACTATCCTTTGAGACCATTTAGAACGAATATTTCTTGCTTTTAGATATTTTCCATGGTTTATGCTTCTGATGAGCGGCTATAAGGCCGCAAAACGCGTCAAGCCTTACACTTTACTATCTTTCTACCATGGACCAATTCATATTTTCTACGGTTTTATTCATGTTTATAATCATTCATTATATGAATTATGTTTATTTATTTATTTATTTTTATCTATGTTTATCATACGTATCCATTGTCTGTTCTGCAACTGTCTCAATGATTGCGGACTACTGTGTAACTTATGTTGTAAATGATCAAATGCTTTTGGAGGTCATATACCCATGAAGTTGTATGTTAGATTATACAACATGAATAAACAGTATTTCCCAGTCACTTGACTTCCTTTTGTGCTGCTGTGTGCTTCATATAAAGTCCCACTATTTGCTCTCAGTTTTATTGGTAACAGTGTTTTGGTATTATCCAGAGTTTGAATTGGATCTTTCCTAGATCTGTTACATATCTGTTTCCTATTCCCAAATATCAGCCATGTTGATACTTGTAGTTCCATGGATTTAACTGTTAAGGGTCTGCTATTACATGTTATCTCACAAAACTTGTGTCTAATGCCCCATACACACGGTCGGACATTGATCGGACATTCCGACAACAAAATCCTAGGATTTTTTCCAACGGATGTTGGCTCAAACTTGTTTTGCGTACACACGGTCACACAAAGTTGTCAAAATCTCCGATCGCCAACAACGCGGTGACGTCAACCACGTACGACGAGACTAGAAAAGGCCAGTTCAGAACCAAGCGCGGCACCCTTTGGGCTCCTTTTGCTAATCTCGTGTTAGTAAAAGTTTGGTGAGAGACGATTCGCGCTTTTTCAGACTCGTGGCTTTCAGATCGTTTTCTGCGGTTCAGTTTGTGCTTGTGGGTTTGTATCTGCTCTTCAGTGTGTGCAAGCAAGCTACGCGTGACTTGTCATTGTGTTCTTGTTCGTTCGTTACTGTTTTTCAGGTCGCTCTTCACAGGCCTTGCTGTTCTTCAGTGCGTTCTGTTACTTCATTCTGAGCAGCCAACCGTTTTCTAGCCATGTTGCATATACGTACTCCTCGTAGAGTTCATGCTGTGCGGGGGCTTGGTGTTGGGGTCCTGACATTGACACAAGTCCAGTCCATGAACAGGGTGGGGAGGAGTTCGTGGACGAAGAATTGGTTGCTTCAGCGTGACCAGTTCTCTCATATGCCTTTGCTCCGTGAGATCCGTGAGAATAATCCTGATGATTTCAGGAACTTTCCCAGGATGACAGACCCCGTATTTCACCGTTTGTTGGCTTTGCTGACCCCCTATATCAGCAGGCAGGATACCTGCATGAGGCAAGCCATCACTCCGGAGCAGAGGCTGGTCGCCACCCTGCGGTACTTGGCGACGGGGAGAAGTCTGCAGGACTTGAAGTTCTCGACAGGCATCTTCCCCTAGGCTCTGGGGATCATTATCCCAGAGACCTGTTCTGCCATCATCCAGGTCCTGCAGAAGGAGTATATGAAGGTAAGATTTATCCTTTAATATCACATTTTATTGTATTGAATGTTTGCTAATATATTGTATTTCTTTCCTCATTCCCTACTCACCATGATTGTAATATGCTGTGAATGTCCCCTTTGTTCTCATGCATGCTGGATTTTTATGTAATTATTTTTTTAGTCCTTCATACATATTTGCCTTCACTTACCTCCCCAGCATGCTCTCCTGCCCCTATATTCACCTCATGTAGTCACTTAACAATGTATTTTATCGTATAAGAGGATATTCCTGCGCTATCAGATATGGAAAGGCTAAACGTGGAGCAGCTGCGTGCACCTGTTAGGTGTCACTTGGCCTAAAGAAATGTTGTATAGATAATATGGTGCCGCGCTAATCCTATTCTATGAACTTCTCCTTGTGAAATGCAATAAAATTAATAAAATAAATAAAGAGGCCCGGCCTAGAGGGCCAGTGATAGATATAGACAAGTGATAAAATCCACTGTGCACAATAAATAAATAAATAAAAATATATAAAAATATATAAATAAAAATATATAGTGGATGTGAGCGATAAATAGATAAACAGCCTAAAAGCCTCAAAAATTCCAATCGTGACTGTCCATAGGTGTAAATATTGTGATAATGTGACAAAAACCAAGAAAATTATATTAGCATAAATTAAATACAATAATTATCAATCACAGACCAGCAAAGTGCAAGGTGCCAACACTGTGCAATCTAAATGGCTGAATCATAACGTAAACATAATGTGAACCAACAAGTTTTCCGTAAGGTGCAAGCGTGCAAACGAACTTATATAAAGTGTATAGTCCAAACTGGATGGTATCAGAATAGAATGTCCCAGCAGATGGAATATAAAAATCATACAGAAATAGCGTCCTTAATCTTCAATAAAATCTTTGTGACTTATAGTGCTGGCATGCGCATGTAGCAATTAAAGTGCCTGGTGACTCAAGGTTTCATGCAGCTTCGTGTGTAAACACTCCAGTGAGCAGTGGCCCCTTACCTCACAGAAATGGGGCAACAGCATATGACCAAACTGGTTCTTATCTTTTTTCCGCCTAGCGGCTCCTGCGTATTCCTCACCGTCCTGGGGTGGGATTCCCTCAGATTCCCTCAGATTCCCTCAGGTATGGTCCAGGGAGGTGTGTTTAAAAACAGGAATAAAGGAACCCAATAGTGTAATACCGTTTACAAGATAACTAAGTTTATTAGATAAAAGTAGCAGGTACTCACATTTAAAATTAAACAGCAGGGTGTTTGTATCCGACGAGCGGCGAGCTCGTAGCTTTCTTTCAGTGTACTCAGCCTATCCTGTCCCTACGCGTGACGTCACACCACACGTGACTTCTTCAGGGGATAAGTATAGGCTGTAAATGTGTCCTTAAATACTGTAGTATTGGCCGGCAATAGGCGGCCATTTTCCCGAAGTTCTATATATTTGAGTTACGGCGGCCATTTTCCTAGCGGTTTTTTCGATCTGATTCGACTTAGAGTGTGTGTCAGCTGACGAATAGTGGCCAATGAGGGCTGTCTGCTGATTCGATGTCAATTGTACTGTCAGCAAAGGAGGGCATTGTTATTTTCGATGGTGGGAGCCCAGCTTACAGGGAAAACGAATCATTATTAGGAGTAGATTTATCTATAAAGTTATATCTATGGTATGGCATCCTGCAAAGCGCAGGAAGAACTAAATCGTGACTGGATGGTATATATAATATTCAAACGGAGGGAGAGGCAGCAGACACTGATAGAATGCCAAATGTGCAATAGTGAATATACATATACATTCCGAACAGCGTTTAAAAACATTGGGTTTGCAGCGTGATACAAATAAAAAAATAAAAATAAAAACAGAATAAATTATTGGCAACAGTCTGCCATATACAAGTGGGAGAGTTAAGAGGGAGTGTATATCTTTATTAATTATGTGAAAAAAATGATTTCAGTTAAAATCCTTAAAAGCCTAGCAGATAATATCTACTGCTAACTAAAATGTGACTTGCATAAATATATTAACTACCCTGATCGGGGGACAGATGGATAGATAAATATATAGCCACTGGCTGGAGTAAAAGGTATCAGTAGTCTAAAAGCAATTTTAAATTGGTCTAAAATTAAAAATTGAACTTTTCAATGTACCTACATATATTTCAAAATCATTTTAAAATACATTTTAAAACCATTTTAAAAGTCACTCAGGAAACAATTAAGATCAAACTCGATGTTTAAGCCCCGGGGCCAGAAAGTGTCCAAAGTGTAAATCCACTTGGATTCCAACTGGCTCAAGGTTCTCACTTTATGGCCCCCCCGCCAGTGTTTTGTGTATGGGGTGATGCCCCAGAATGTCAGGTTAGTGGGGTCTCTATTGTGGCAGGTGAGAAAATGCTTTGATACACAGTGTTTGTCATAGCCGTTGATGATGTTTTTGACATGTTCCTTGATGCGGACTCTAAGGGGTCGTTTGGTCCGCCCAACGTACTGTAGACCACAGCTACATTCAAGCACATATACTGCCCCTTCTGTGTTACAGCAAACAAAATCTTTGATTTCGTGATTTTCTCCTGTACTGGTTGAAGTGAAACTGAAAACTTTCTTATTGGGGCGTTTAGTCTTGAGACATGCAAAACACCTCTTGCATGGAAAGAATCCGTTTCCGGAGAAGAACGTAAAAGGTTTCTTGGGTGGGTCCACAACATTTTTCACTATTATGTCTCTAATTGTTGGGGCTTTCTTGTATATGAATTTTGGGTCCTCCGGGAGAATGTCTTGTAATTGTCTGTCTGCCCGCAGAATGTGCCAATGGCGCTTTATTATCTTTATCTTACCTTTATCGAGTACCCCAACTTCTTCTTGTGACAATTCCAAGCCACTAAGATTGAAGATCCCCTCTCCTTTTATCGTCTCCTTCTTTTGTTTTCTCTTACCGGATCTTCGTCCTCTCCTCTTTCCGGACTTTTTCTGGAGCCCCGTGTTTCTTCTGGGTTTCTCACCGGGTGATTTTCTCTGCTCCGATCTAAAAAAGGCTTGTTAGAATCCTGTTCTCCATATGGTGGAGGGTAGGGTCTGGCTGCTCTTTCATCTCCTTCTCTGTTTGCCAGAGGGGCGTAATAGTTGTAGGTGGGAATTGGGCTGCGTGCCTCCGGCCGATATTCCCTATGGACTGGTCCTCTTCTCTCATCATATCCATAATCCTGTATGGGGGCTCTGGGCGAAGATGGGCGAGAGATTCACCACAAAAGGCTATGATCGGAAATTTATTAAAATAAAAATAGATGAAGTGGCCAAATTGGATCGGAACCAATTGATTAAAGAAAAAACTCCCCAACAAGAAAAAGCAATGGAAGGGATACCCCTCATCTTAGACTTCAATGCACAATATAGAAAGATAGAAAAGATAATAAAGCGCCATTGGCACATTCTGTGGGCAGACAGACAATTACAAGACATTCTCCCGGAGGACCCAAAATTCATATACAAGAAAGCCCCAACAATTAGAGACATAATAGTGAAAAATGTTGTGGACCCACCCAAGAAACCTTTTACGTTCTTCTCCGGAAACGGATTCTTTCCATGCAAGAGGTGTTTTGCATGTCTCAAGACTAAACGCCCCAATAAGAAAGTTTTCAGTTTCACTTCAACCAGTACAGGAGAAAATCACAAAATCAAAGATTTTGTTTGCTGTAACACAGAAGGGGCAGTATATGTGCTTGAATGTAGCTGTGGTCTACAGTACGTTGGGCGGACCAAACGACCCCTTAGAGTCCGCATCAAGGAACATGTCAAAAACATCATCAACGGCTATGACAAACACTGTGTATCAAAGCATTTTCTCACCTGCCACAATAGAGACCCCACTAACCTGACATTCTGGGGCATCACCCCATACACAAAACACTGGCGGGGGGGCCATAAAGTGAGAACCTTGAGCCAGTTGGAATCCAAGTGGATTTACACTTTGGACACTTTCTGGCCCCGGGGCTTAAACATCGAGTTTGATCTTAATTGTTTCCTGAGTGACTTTTAAAATGGTTTTAAAATGTATTTTAAAATGATTTTGAAATATATGTAGGTACATTGAAAAGTTCAATTTTTAATTTTAGACCAATTTAAAATTGCTTTTAGACTACTGATACCTTTTACTCCAGCCAGTGGCTATATATTTATCTATCCATCTGTCCCCCGATCAGGGTAGTTAATATATTTATGCAAGTCACATTTTAGTTAGCAGTAGATATTATCTGCTAGGCTTTTAAGGATTTTAACTGAAATATTTTTTTTCACATAATTAATAAAGATATACACTCCCTCTTAACTCTCCCACTTGTATATGGCAGACTGTTGCCAATAATTTATTCTGTTTTTATTTATTTTTTTTTATTTGTATCACGCTGCAAACCCAATGTTTTTAAACGCTGTTCGGAATGTATATGTATATTCACTATTGCACATTTGGCATTCTATCAGTGTCTGCTGCCTCTCCCTCCGTTTGAATATTATATATACCATCCAGTCACGATTTAGTTCTTCCTGCGCTTTGCAGGATGCCATACCATAGATATAACTTTATAGATAAATCTACTCCTAATAATGATTCGTTTTCCCTGTAAGCTGGGCTCCCACCATCGAAAATAACAATGCCCTCCTTTGCTGACAGTACAATTGACATCGAATCAGCAGACAGCCCTCATTGGCCACTATTCGTCAGCTGACACACACTCTAAGTCGAATCAGATCGAAAAAACCGCTAGGAAAATGGCCGCCGTAACTCAAATATATAGAACTTCGGGAAAATGGCCGCCTATTGCCGGCCAATACTACAGTATTTAAGGACACATTTACAGCCTATACTTATCCCCTGAAGAAGTCACGTGTGGTGTGACGTCACGCGTAGGGACAGGATAGGCTGAGTACACTGAAAGAAAGCTACGAGCTCGCCGCTCGTCGGATACAAACACCCTGCTGTTTAATTTTAAATGTGAGTACCTGCTACTTTTATCTAATAAACTTAGTTATCTTGTAAACGGTATTACACTATTGGGTTCCTTTATTCCTGTTTTTAAACACACCTCCCTGGACCATACCTGAGGGAATCTGAGGGAATCTGAGGGAATCCCACCCCAGGACGGTGAGGAATACGCAGGAGCCGCTAGGCGGAAAAAAGATAAGAACCAGTTTGGTCATATGCTGTTGCCCCATTTCTGTGAGGTAAGGGGCCACTGCTCACTGGAGTGTTTACACACGAAGCTGCATGAAACCTTGAGTCACCAGGCACTTTAATTGCTACATGCGCATGCCAGCACTATAAGTCACAAAGATTTTATTGAAGATTAAGGACGCTATTTCTGTATGATTTTTATATTCCATCTGCTGGGGCATTCTATTCTGATACCATCCAGTTTGGACTATACACTTTATATAAGTTCGTTTGCACGCTTGCACCTTACGGAAAACTTGTTGGTTCACATTATGTTTACGTTATGATTCAGCCATTTAGATTGCACAGTGTTGGCACCTTGCACTTTGCTGGTCTGTGATTGATAATTATTGTATTTAATTTATGCTAATATAATTTTCTTGGTTTTTGTCACATTTATCACAATATTTACACCTATGGACAGTCACGATTGGAATTTTTGAGGCTTTTAGGCTGTTTATCTATTTATCGCTCACATCCACTATATATTTTTATTTATATATTTTTATATATTTTTATTTATTTATTTATTGTGCACAGTGGATTTTATCACTTGTCTATATCTATCACTGGCCCTCTAGGCCGGGCCTCTTTATTTATTTTATTAATTTTATTGCATTTCACAAGGAGAAGTTCATAGAATAGGATTAGCGCGGCACCATATTATCTATACAATGTATTTTATCAGCTCCATAGTAGTGCTTTACCCCACACACCCCCTAAAATGTTAAGAAATCTGATTTGTGCTTTAAATTCAGGCAGAGTGCCAGAGGCTTTTTTTTGTAGTGTCCCCAGATCATTTTTATTAACCCTCCCTCCCCCCAACTGCTAAGTCAGCTGATCCCAATTCTCTATCTATCCTCAATCATCTATCTGCTGACTTTGCCAAACCCATACACACTATACCCACCTCTTTTGTGGTCAGATTTATGGATGAATTCCCCAAAGCATGTAGTGCAAGGGCCTGCCTGTATACTTTCAAATGGTACTGTTAAAATTTTTGTATCCTATTATTATCTTGATAGGTAATAGCAGAATGTCCAAATGTGCTCAAATGTGTACATTGTGTATTCATATCTTTGTATTATGACACTTCTTAGCTGTCCAGTGGGCTGCCAATAGTGTAACTAAGGAGGGGCTGTTCCAAGTAATACCCTGTATTTAGGCATTCATCTCTCAATAAAGTGAAGAGGGTTACCTGTCCAAGATTCCCCCCCCCTATAATGTTAGAAATGGCCCATGAGAGGGGGGGGGGGATATGATAGGTGTACCTTATACTTTGGTGTTGTAAAATTCCCCTTAAGAAATGTTATCTGGATGTTGGCCAAGAATGTTTGTGTCTAATCTGCTTTCCATGTTTATGTGCAAAAATACTAAGTTTTTTTTTGTTTTCCTCAACAGTTTCCTTCCACACCACAGGAATCGCAGACTGTGGCCTCCCACTTTGCCCAGCGGTGGGACTTTCCTAACTGCGGAGGGGTAATTGATGGGAAACACGTCCACATCGTCCCACCACCCAACTCAGGGTCGTACTATTATAATTACAAGGGGTTCAATAGTATTGTGATGTTGGCGGTGGTGTCGGCTAATTACGACTTCCTGTATGTGGAAGTGGGGAAGAATGGTCGGATGTCCGATGGTGGAGTCATCGCCCAGACGGAGTTTTACAGGCGTCTCCAGAATGGCAGCTTGGACTTGCCACCTCCAGAAGAGAATGTGGAAGGACTCCCATTCGTCGTCTCCAGCATTTGCGCTGGGGAACCATCTTATGCGGCCATTCCCGATGAGGACCCTCACCCCAGAACAGAGGGTTTTTAATTACCGGCTGGCCAGAGCCAGAAGAGTGGTGGAGAACACATTTGGAATCATGGCCAGCCGGTTCCGCCTATTTCTTACACCCATCCATATGGCGGAGTATAAACTTAATCATATAATCCTGACGTGCTGTGTTCTACATAACTTTTTACGCCAACATTCTGCCAACTATGCTGGCTCAGTTGGGCCTGAGGCTGGAATTATAAATGAAACAACCCTGATGGCGCTTGAAAGTGGCCGTCCTGGCTTGCCCTCCCTAAAAGCCCGTGATGTCCGGTTAAGATACCTTGAGTTCTTTGCGGGTAGGGGGGCCATCAATATGCCAGACAATTTGTGAAGTCTTTATCAAATAAAAAAAAAAAGCAAATCTTTGGTGACATTTACTGCTTGTGTTTGTTTTAGCTGACCCTGACACAAATGTGGGGAGTCCTGAAAATGGCGTGATTGTGTAACCTTATACAAAGCACTGTTGGGTGTTATTTACTAAAGGCAAAGACACTTTGCACTACAAGTGCACTTGAAACTGCACTGAAACTGCACTTGTAGTGCAAAGAGGATTTGCCCTTAGGAAATAACCCCCATTTTCACAGAAAGCAGCAATTACATTACCACAAAAGTGTTGTAGCGTTGAGACAATAATCCACACATTCTTGATTAACAATCTTTTTAATACCTGCACAATCACATGTGCATTTAGAAAAGGTTTTTAAAACAAACCAACATGTTTGTTGTATAACAATTTTTGGGGTGGCATTATCAAAAATAGAAATGTCCATTTAAGATAAAACAGGCATGTGTAAAACCAACAAGAAAGACACAAATCTTGAACTTACAAAGTTCACATTCGGTAGAACTTGAAGGCAATATCAGACATGATTATTTAGGAACTGTGTTTGATATTGCGTTCAGATGGGGTGAAGTCACCCCAGGAAAAGCCAAATTTGGAAGATGCACACAAATTTCCCAATGTCAACATGTGCTACCTGCCATCACGGGGGATCAAGGGACATGTTTTGGGGGAGAAACCCCTTCCTCTCAGCTACTTTATTATTGAGGAAGGGGTTGCACCCACAAAACGCCTACATTGATCTCCCGTGATGGCAAATAGCACATGTTGGCACTCTGTGTGCATCCTCCAAATTTTGCTTTTCTAAAAATCGCTAAAACATTTTGAACTTTGTAGCACGCAAAAGAAGAAAGTGATTTGGAGGGGTTTTAAACTCGCCCCAAAACATCAATGATGTTTTTATTTTTTTGAATAACATCATTGATGTTTTTCTTGAGGTTTTCCAATTCTAAATTACATCCAATGATCTCCCCGATCAGGATCTGGGCACTTTCTGATGTGAAAGGATCTGGATCCACAACATCACGATCACCTAAAAAGAGAGAAACCAAACAAAAACAGGTATCAAAAATTTGCCGGCATCCATCTCTTACCTGAGCCTGTGGTCGCAGACACTTACCTGTTGTGGTGACTAGTTCCACCACGTCTTCTTCCTCCTCCTCTTCTTGTGTTGGGGGGATTTCCCCTTCTTCCAGAGGGGGGGGGGTCTTTGGTCTCCTCGGATAAGGGGTGTCCTCCGAGTCTTTTCTCCCCTATGTGAAACAAAAATGCTTTACTTAGCACACAGATATTTGATGGCAGAACTATAAAACATTGCTTGGAAGTGGGGTACAATTGTCAATTTTGGCAGAGTTCCAAAATGTAGCATTTTCAGTGTCCTTTGTCAAGCTGCAATACTTTACCTGTTTAGTACAAGCTTCACAGATGGAGACCCCCCTATAGTATATACTGGAGCACCTGTGTGCCCCCCCTAATAAAAATGGTGTTCTGGTGTCCCACACTAGTGCTCCAGTGTCCAGATGTGAAAACAGCTGCTCAGTGTCCTCTCCTTACACAGAATCTAGTTTGCATTTCATTCTAGTAACAAAGCCATCTACACAACCAAATTAGTTTCATACAAGTAGGGCGTAAAAAATGTGGCCAAATGCATATGGCCAAAACAATGGTGTTTTATAGGCCGAAAGAAAAAATGTTTGATACGAACGAATAATGTGCCCATGAACATGAAAGTTGCCATTTTAAAATGTACACTTTTAAGAAAAGCACATGGAGCAGCACGAACGTAATAAACATAAAGAATAGGAACACAGCACAACTACTTACTTTTTTGTCTTTTTTTTTTTTTTTTTCTCCGGATCTTTCTGTACTGCTCATGTTCTCGTAATTTGAGGTCCGACCGCCGTTTCCTGAGCTGATCTTTCGATCGTCTTACCCCGAAATTTCGGTGCAGACTCCTGACCACTTTCGCCATGATCTTGGCCTTTCTGACATTGGGGTTGGGGTAAGGTCCATACTTTCCATCATAGTCGGCCTTCTTCAGGATGTCCACCATCTCCAACATCTCCCCAAAGGACATATTTGAGGCCTTAAATCTCCTTCTGGATCGGGACGTGTCCGGATCCGGGCTTTCCTCCTCCTCCTCCTCGTTCCTGTAATTAGCACGCACCTGCTGTGTATCCGCCATGTGCTCTTCCCCCACTGCGCAGAATGAAAAGGGGCGGGGAATAGACTAGAAAGAACGTCAGGGGTGGGCGGAGTTACACGCATGCGCAGTGTGTATAAAGCGTAACACGCGTGCGTATTACGCATGATCTGTGAGCGGAGGAAGGAGCATCGGAGGCGCCAATTGTAATAACAAAGGTAAGAGCCAAACTTGGGCCTATACTGCTTCTAGATTGAGGCCTATATTGTAACAAGATTAGGAGAGTTTTGCCTGACATTAGGGTTTGCCTTGTGTTGTGTCTTGCAGTGAAAATGGATATCTTAAACGATACCAACTTCATGGCAATATTCATTGACATGTTCAGGGAGCTGCCTTGTCTGGGGGAGATCAACCACCCACATTATAAGAACCAAACAAAGAGGAAGGCAGCGCTGGATCAATTGTTGGAAATTGTGAAGCAGGTGATCCCCACGGCAGACATCACCTATTTGAAGATCCTAATTGGTGGCCTGAGGAGCACATATGTAAGGGAGCGCAAGAAAGTCCAGGATTCGCAGAGATCCGGAGCAGCAGATGACATCTATGTCCCCAGGATGTGGTACTATGACAGGCTGCATTTTCTGGCAGGTCAGACTGAACCCAGGTCATCACTCTCCAGTCTCCCCCCCCCCCCCCAGCTGAGGCTTCTGACGCCCAACCTGGGCCTTCCAGGCAGCAACATGTGGAGGAGCCCAGCTTGAGCCAGGTATAGCATTCCTCTAAATATTTCTGCTTGTCCAATCAATGATGTTAACTAGATGTTAGTTTGGAGTACTAATTTATGATTGTGATTGATGATGCAAAACATTACAACTATGTCCCTTTTTCATACACAGGGAAGTCTCAGCCAGGAGGTGGCCGGGCCGAGCAGGCTGCCTGATATGCAGGTCCCTCCCCTACACTTGCAAAGAGAAAGTGGCAGGAAGAGGAGTACCCTAGAGGAGGCTGCCATAGGCCTCTTTTGGAAGGCTACAGAGGCCCTGGGAGCCCCCCACACTGTGGAGGAGGACTTTGCTGGCATAATTGCCTGTAAAATGCAGCGGATGGAGGAGGGCCAAAAACTCATGTGTGAGTCATTAATGTTGGAAGCTCTCAATAAGGGGTTGAGGGCCCAAATAACAGCTGATACCCACATTTGTGACCTCACACATGGTCCTCCTCCTCCTCCAGGTCCTACTACTCCTGCTCCTCCTCCAGGTCCTACTGGTCCTCCTCCTCCTCCAGGTGCTACTCCTCCTCCTGCCACATATCCAACAGCAGAGCCACAGCCAGGAAGGAAGCATGGAAGGAAGACCAGAAAGTGATGACCCTGGATCCAGTCTGGTCTGGCAAAAGATGCAGCCTCTTTTAATACCACAGCCTGGGGACACAGATGTCATCTGCTGCTTTCCGGATCTCTGAGACTTCTGGACCAGACTGCACTCCCTTACATATGGACTCCTCAGGCCACCAATTTTGATGTTCAAGAATTGATGTCTGCCCTATGGGTCCAAGGCTTCGCTAATTTCTGCTGTTTATCCAGTGTTGCCTCCCTCTTTGTTTGGTTCTGAGCCCTTAATAAAGGATTTTTGCTTTCAATTATACTTGCCTATGTGTGTTGTCCTTCAAAAAGGACAGTTTGTTTGTGAGGATTCAGGTACATTTCAAATATACAATGTGAAATTAACAAGGGACACCAACACCAAACAATCTCCTTGAGATTAAATAATACTAGATAATAATGGTGTTGTGGTAACTTGACACACAAAACACACACAAAAATATTCTGGAGTAAAACTAAAATAAAACAAAGATCAGCCTTGGAAAAAATACAAACCTAAAATAAAATAAAAATCTGCCTTTAAAAAAAAAATATATATTTTTGTCAGATGTGACAAATCAAAATATATTAAGGGAATCCCGATAAATAATAAAGAAATACGTTTGTGAGAAGTCTGTGTGAATATGAGCAGCAAAACTACTTCATTCTTCTCACATTATAAAGAAGAAGAGAGTGCTCTGTATTAAACCATTTTTAACATTGCACCGTGACGAAAGTGTTGTATCCATTGCGAACGCTAAGTTTACCAGACCGAGCTGTTCCCTCTCGGAATTTCTTCTGAGCATGCCTGGCACTTTGTGCGTCGGAACAGGCCACACACGGTCGGAATTGACGCGATCGGATTTTGTTGTCGGAAAATTTTATAGCCTGCTCTCAAACTTTTGTGTGTCGGAAAATCCGATGGAAAATGTCCGATGGAGCCCACACACGGTCGGAATGTCCGACAACACGCTTCGATCGGACATTTTCCATCGGAAAATCCGACCGTGTGTACGGGGCATAAGACTGCTTCACCCCCCCTGCTGTTTTTGTAATAAGTTACGCCCAGCCAGTGCTTTGTTTTCAATCGTGGCTCTTTGCCTTAGGCTAATGTATGTTACTGTCCCTAGTAGTTTATCTGTGTGTCCCCAAGTGTATTTCAAGCCTGCTTCCTGCCCAGTGTCACCATGCAACTCTACTTGCTCCTAGAGTTCCCTGTTTGTCGGTTGTTACGTGGCTATTTGCTGCCAATTGTCTAATGTGTCTTTGGTGTATCTGTCACTAATATCTGTGTGTTTCAATGCACACCGGTCAGCTCGAATTGTACCCCCTACTGTTCAGTGATTCTGGCGCCTCAGTGCTGCAAGGGATTTTTTTTGACTGTTGGCTAGTTGTGTCTGGTAGCAGCAGTTCCTCGAGCTGGATACACATTATACAATTTTTGTTGTTCAATTTCCTTTAGATTTTCCTTAAGATGTGTAGTACTAGGGCCTGCCTGATTGCATACAAGTTGAAAGTGTATAGGTCTGGCCTCGTATTGTATAGTTTTGGGTGAGTCTGGAGAAGAGTTGTGCAGGAAGATTGTGTGGGGTGTTACCTGCTCTTGACTGTTCTAAGGGCCCTACTTTTGTTATATGTGTGGGCATGCTGTATTCTTCTCAGTTATTACCCATAGGTGTACTTCCTGTCCTAGACTCCTTGTGTATCTTAACTAGTTGTCTGTGTCCTGCATGCAAGGAAGACCAGCGCCCCAGTGTTGCACTAAGCCCCTGTCATTCAAGTGAGTCCTGACTGAAGAGTGTAGGCAGTTTATTTTGTATGGGTGAAAGATAACATTGTCTGATTACCGAATTGATAAAGGAGGGAAAAGGTGTGCAGCCTCTATAAAGAATCAAGTGTACCTGTTGGAAGGTGGTTTTCAATCCGGGTATTCAGACTATTTCCCATACTTAGGATAAAGAGAGGCTTAATGGATACTGCCTTTGGAGCTGAAGGCGGGTCACTGGGTACCATAAACACTATGGAGCTGGAGATTGACTATGAGTCGTATAGATTGGTGGATGATTCAGTTCCAGGGTTGTCAAAATCTAACTTGGACTATTCTCATCCCTAATAGCAGGGACGGAACATATCACGGTCAATTAAGGTATTATCATATCAGACTCTACTGGGTTACACCCTGGAGTCCATCTTGTTCTCATGGTTTGAGTCCGGATAGCCTCAGATGACTGGTATTGATGGGTGCTGGTGAAAGGAAGGTGTGCTATGTCAAGGGAAAATGACAGAATCATGAGACAGCAATGCTGGCACAGGAAGGGGTCATGTCTAATGGATGCCGGGGTAGTGTCCCAACTGGTCCCAACTGGTCCTAAACAAAGTTAAAAATACCTGAGACCTGAGACTAGGGTACTGGTGCTGGTGTCACATGTCTAATGATGCACTGCTTTCAGCATCAGGTTAAATTGTACTCAGTAGGGTACACTACCTCGGGGAGTCTATTGTACATCTCCTCTTACACTTGGCATGGATAAAGCAGGAACACCAGGTTTTACCCCGATTACCACTGAAGAAAGGTTTTATAGCAAACCTGACACCCCCTTAAATCTACATGTAACTTCCGTTCAGATTTAGAGAGGAGTTAAAAGTTGGGTAGTTAGACTTTTGGCAACAAGATTTAAATAGTACCAACAGTTTGTGCAAGGCATGAGCAAAAAATTGAGAGTAGGTTCTCTATTTTTCGGTTGGAAAAAGTTCCTATCCGAAAATGCGATTGTTTGTTTGCAATTCCGAAAGCGCAAAAAATTACGCATGCTCAGAATCAAGTATGAGACGGAAGTGCTCGGTCTTTTAAAACTAGCGTTCGTAATGGAGATAGCACATTCGTCACACTGCAAATTATTGGATCTTTTAATGCTGCGCATTCTTTTGTTCTTTATAATGCTAGAATAATTAAGTTGTTTTGCTGCTGATATTCACAGAGTAATGACAAACTGATTTCTTTATTATTTCTTGTGATCTCATGAATAATCTTTTTTGTTTTTAAAGCCAGATCTCCATAATAATGTTTAGAATTATTTTTTAGAGTCATCTTTTTTTATTTTTAATCAAGATCTCCTGTTTTTTGGATTATTTTTAAATTAGTTTCTAGTGATCTCCATAATTTTTTTGGTGTGTCAAGTTTCCACAACAACATTATTATCTTGTATTTTTATAAAGCTCAAGGAGCTTGGTTTGTGTTGGTGTGCTTTGTTAATTTGACATTGTATTTTTGAAATGTACCTGCCTACTCACAAACAAATTGTCCTTTTTGAAGAAAAACACATAGGCAAGTATTTTCATATAAAAAAAATCTCCATTTATTCTGACTCATAATAACAAAATAAAGAGGAAGGCAACGCTGGAGAAACTGCTTGAATTTGCGAAGCCTTTGGCCCCCAGGGCACACATCAACTTTTTGTAAATTAAAATTGGTAGCCTGAGAAGTCCATATTTAAGGGAGCACAATCTGGTCCAGGACTCCCAGAGATCAGGAACATCAGCAGATGACCTATATTTCCCCAGGCTGTGGTACTACCACAGCCTGCGTCTTCTGTCAGACCAGACTGAACCCAGGCCATCACTTTCTTGTCTTCCCTGCAGCCTTCCCTCCACACTTCCCTGCAGCCTTCCCTGGAGGCTGTGGCTCTGGAGGTGGACTTGTGGCAGGAGGAGGAGGATGGGCGAGCGTGCATAAGTGCATGTTCTCACTAATTTGGCCCCTCAACCCTTTCTGAAGGGCGTAAAAAATTAGATTCTCACACATGAAGCGTTGGCCCTCCTCCATTTGCTGCAATTTGGCAGCTACATAGCAGCCATAGGCCTCTTCAGCATCGGGGGTGTTTTCAGGGCCGCATTAGCCTCCTTATGTAGGAGGCAGCACTGGGCCTCATTGTTACTCCCCTTCCTGGCCCTTTTTGTTGTAAGGCGGAGGGGAGGCACCTGGGATTGGGTGAGGCTAAAGGGCCCCGCCTCCTCCTGTGTGCCACATTCCAGAGCCTCGTCCTGGCTGAGGTCTTCCTGTGTATGAAAAAGGGAAATAGTTTTAGTTTTTGGTTCATCAATGACACACAATTTTCAGCTCATGACTGTTGCAAATTGAATGTTAACAAATAGAAAAGACTATCATTCTGAGCCCAGCATTTTTCATTCTTGTCACAATAATTTTTGGCCCCTACTGTCTATTGATATGTAAAACACTTTTTGTTAAATCATTAATTTGTTATCAATAATAACATCTAGTTAACAACAATAATTTTTGGACAAGAAATATATTAAAGAATACTATACCTGGCTCCATCTGGGCTCCTCCATTTCTTCCAGGATGGAAGGGCCAAGTTGGTCCTTAGAAGCCTCAGCTGGGGTTGAGGGAAGGGTGGATGGAAGTGTAGAAAGTGATTCCCTGGCTTCCACCTGGTCTTACAGAAACCGCATCCTGTTGTAGTACCACAGACTGGGTACATACACATCCTCCGCTGCTGCTCCTGATCTCATGGAAGCCTGGACCTTATTAAGATCCTTCCTATATGTGCTTCTCAAGCTACCAATTTTTTTCTCCACAAACTCGATATCTGCGTCGGGGACCTGCGTCTTCACAAATTGCAGCAGTTTCTCCAGCGATGCCTTCCTAACTGGTTTATTGCGATATAAGGGGTTTTTAACCTCCCACAAATTTCTCATATCCCCGTATCTGTCTATGAACTGGCCCATGAATTCAGGGTCTTTGAATTGTTTCATATTTGCTGCAAGACAAAACACAAGACAAACACACTAATATCAGGCTAAACTCTCCTAATCTTATCCCAATATCCCAATATAGGCCTCAATCTAGAATCAGTATAGGCCACTGATGTCCCAAGTTAAAATGTTACTTTCGTTATAACGTTCGGCGTTTCCGGTCCTCCTTCCTTCGCACACAGAACGTAGGTACAACACACGCGTGTTAGCTTTATATGCACTGCAAATGAGTGAAACTCCGACTGCGTCATCCGCCCCTGACATTCTTTCTTTTTTTTTTTTTTTCATTATAACAAAGTTTTATTGAGCAAGAAAGTGCATACAGGTATTACAATGTATACTTGTGCTTACATCCAAATAAGGCAGCATATAATCGTGTTATGTAATCATCTGCATTCCACATACAATGAAGTTGTTTTAAACTTCTCTATGAGGTTAGTACATTTAAACAATATGTGTGTTCCTAGGGGCTAATACGACCATAATAATGATGTGCGTTATTTAAGAGCATGTTTCTGAATCTTGTGTCCATCGATCCCAGATCTTGTTAAATTTGTCTGGACAGCCTCTGTTTATGTAGATATATTTTTTATAGGGGAGAGTTGCATTTAT
The DNA here is from genome assembly GCA_037952835.1 of Lithobates septentrionalis. Lineage (NCBI taxonomy): Eukaryota > Metazoa > Chordata > Amphibia > Anura > Ranidae > Lithobates > Lithobates septentrionalis. The sequence goes on along the minus strand of JBBDGP010000609.1, from coordinate 2,301,820 downwards.
GTCAGCTCGCCATTCTCCAAAATCTGGTGGTGTCTGTCTCATCCATTTCCTGGCTATTATTTTCCTTCCAGAAAATAGGGTTTCCTGGAGGAAAATTTTGGTGAACTTGTCAGGGGGGTTAGGAAAAATCCCTAGCAAACATTGTTTTGGGTCCATCGCTACAGGGGATCCCATGTTGTCATGCAAAAAGGTTACAATTTGTTGCCATAGTCCCTGGATTCGTGGACAGGACCAGATGAGGTGGAAGAATGTACCGGTTGTGGATTCGCACATTGGGCATTTAGCTGGTTGGTTCTTGTTGAATTTGGCTACTCTGAGTGGGGTTAGATATGCTCTATGTAGTATATATATTTGTGTTAATCTGTCTGAGAGTTTGGGCGATACTTCTTTACAAGATTCTAACGCTTCTTCCCATTCCTCATTCTCCATCTGGCCCACATCTTCCTCCCATCGTGGTTTAGGTACATATGCAACTCTAGCCGATATGGGGGCATTTAACATGTTATAGAAGCAAGAAATTAATTTTTTGGGGTCCGTGTCTTTTATGATTGCAATTAAGGGGTTGGGTGTAGGTTGTAATGAGGTTTTTAAAAATTGTGTGCGGGCTGCGTGCCTCATTTGAAAGTATCTAAAGAACATGTTTTGTTGTAGTGTAAATTCCTCTTTCAGAGTGTTAAAGTCTTTGAGGGTATCATTTGATATTATGTGGTATAGATAATATATTCCCTTTCTGATCCAGATCCCTGGATCCTGTACGTGTTGAAACTCTTGGAGATTTCTGTTGTACCATAGGGGAGTGTGGTCATTGTGTAAGGGAATATTCAGTTTATTATTTGCCAGCTCCCAGATGCGTCTATAATGGTAAAGTAAAGACTTCTTGTCTACTCTGCCCTCCACTACCTTTGTGCCCATGGTTATACCATATATTGGATCTGTAGTTTGCTGTGCCCATTTTGGGCACAGCAAAGTCAGAAATCTTTCACTGTCTGTCTTGTCTATATGAAACAAATGTGACAGTTGGGAAGCTATGTAGTAGTGGTTAAAGTCAGGGAGCGCTGTACCTCCCATGTCCGTTGGGTTTTTGAGAGTCTGCCATGATATCTTATGTCTGCCGTTCCCCCAGATAAAGGGTTTGAGTAGGGTTTCAATCGTCTTAAAGTATTTTAAGGGGATATATGTCGGGGCGTGCCAAAGAATATATAATATTTTGGGAAGTAGGACCATCTTTATCAGGTTTACACGGCCCCAGACTCCCAGGGGTAGGCGGGTCCAGGCTTTAATTTTGGCTCTGTTGGTTTAATATTCAGAGTCATATAATCTGATGGGGTTCTGGAAATGTGTATCCCCAGATATTTAATCCTGTCAGTTCTTTGTAGTGGTAGTTCAGCTTGGGATCCTGTAAGCGGAAAGCTATCAACTGGCAAGATTTGAGACTTCTCCCAGTTGATCTTGAGTCCAGAAAATTTCCCGAACTGTTCGATCACCCGGAGAGCTTTGTAGAGGGATTGTCCAGGGTCAGCTAGGTATAATAATGTATCGTCAGCATACATGCTGATTTTTTCCGTGAGTGTCCCAAGCCTAAGTCCTTCAATCTCTGGGTCCGCCCGGACAGATATGGCAAGTGGCTCCGCCGCCAGCGCGTAAAGTAGCGGGGAGAGGGGGCAGCCCTGTCTCGTGCCTCTGCCGAGGTCAAACTTCTGAGACGGCCACCCGTTCGCCACCACCCTGGCTGCGGGCTGTTGATACAGTAATTGGACCCATTTGATGAAATTGGGGCCAAATCCATATCTCCCCAGGCAGCTCCACAGATACGTCCACTCCACCGAATCGAATGCTTTGGCCGTATCTAGAGTCGCCACCACTCTTGTGCCAACGTTTTCGTGTGAAGCTTGCAAATTTATAAATAATTTCCTAAGGTTGAAGGAGGTGTTACGGCCGGGCATGAATCCCGCCTGATCCGGGTGTATGAGGGTTAGTATGACCTGATTTAGTCTAATGGAGAGTGTTTTGGCAAGGATCTTAATATCTACTTGTAACAGTGATATGGGACGGTAGGATTCCGGTAGGCTTGGGTTTTTACCCGGTTTGGGTATTAAGATTATAGTGGCTTCTCTCATAGATAATGGGAGGGTAAAAGTCTTGAACATTTCATTATATAAGGTTAGTAGTTTGGGGGTAATCACCTCGCTGTATTGTGAATAAAACTCTATAGGTAGGCCATCTGAGCCTGGGGCTTTGGATCTGGCAAAACTGGCTATCGCCGTCGCGATCTCCTCTACCGTTAGAGGGGCCTCGAGAAGGCTGACCTGGTCCCCAGTAAGCTGGGGAAACACCACTCCATCTAGGAAGCAGTCCATATCGGTGGACTCGCCTCGCACTGTGGAGGTGTACAAGTCTCTATAGAATTCCTCAAACCTGGATGATACTATTGGGGGGTCTGAGATTTTTTGTCCCTCTGGGTCCTGTAGTGTAATGACTACTGGAGGTTTGTCCTCGCTGTGGACCAGATAAGCCAAGAGTCTGCCAGCCCTCTCCCCCTGCTCAAAGTGTTTCTGTTTGGTGAAAAATAATTTCTGTCTAGCTTTCGTGTACTGTATTTGGTTCACCACTCTAGTTTGCAACTTAACCACTTGCCGACCGCCGCACACAGATGTACGTCGACAGAGCGGCACGGGCAGGCATAAGGGCTTACCTGTACGTCCCTGCCTGCCCGCGGGTGGGGGGTCCGATCGGACCCCCCCCCGGTGCCTGCGGCGGTCGGATCGAGGTCAGGGTCGATCAAAGGTGAGGGGGAGGCCACTCATTCGTGGCCCCCACCTCGCGATCGCTCCTGGCCAATGACAGGCTTCCTCGGCTTCTGTGAATGTAAACAGAAGCAGAGGAAGTGATGTCATCTCTCCTTGAGCCGGTCTTTTCGTCCGGCGCCGAGGAGAGAAGACATCCAAGTAAGTGCACCAACACTACACATACAGTAGAACACGCAGGCACACTTGTCACCCCCCTGTCACCCCCCGATCACCCCCTGATCACCCCCCTGTACCCCCTGTCACTCTGACACCAATAGCAGGTTTTTTTTTTTTCTGATTTATTGCATTGGTGTCAGTTTGTGTCAGTTACAAGTGTTAGGGCCGTTAGGTTAGCCCCCTTTAGGTCTAGGGTACCCCCCTTTAGGTCCAGGGTACCCCCCTAACCCCCCTAATAAAGTTTTAACCCCGTGATCACCCCCCGTCGCCAGTGTCACTAAGCGATCGTTTTTCTGATCGCTGTATTAGTGACACAGGTGACGCTAGTTAGGGAGGTAAGTATATAGGTTCGCTGTCAGTGTTTTATAGCGACAGGGACCCCCATATACTACCTACTAAAGGTTTTAACCCCTTGATTGCCCCCTAGTTAACCCTTTCACCAGCGATCACCATATAATTGTTACAGGTGACGCTGGTTAGTTGGTTTTGGTTTTTTGTAGTTTATTACAGTTTTAGGGCACCCGCCGTTTATTACCCTATAAAGGTTTAACCCCCTAATTGCCCGGCGGTGATAGAAGTTAAGTTTTTAGGATCAGATAAGGTCTGCGTCGCCCCAGGCAGCGTCAGGTTAGCGCCAGTACCGCTAACACCTACGCACGCAGCATACACCTCCCTTAGTGCTATAGTATCTGAACGGATCGATATCTGATCCGATCAGATCTATACTCCCCAGCAGTTTAGGGTCCCCCAAAAAAACGCAGTGTTAGCGGGATCAGCCCAGATACCTGCTAGCACCTGCGTTTTGCTCCTCGGCCCAGCCCAGCCCAGCCCACCCAAGTGCAGTATCGATCGATAACTGTCACAAAACACTAAGCACACATAACTGTAGCGTTTGCAGAGTCAGGCCTGATCCCTGCGATCGCTAACAGTTTTTTGGTAGCACTTTGAATCAGTCGCTGACAGTCAGGAGCTTTTTTGCCTGTGAGTCTCACTAGTGTACCCCTAAATTTAGAGCCCAAAATGGCAAATAGAAGGTACACTAGTGAAGAGGCCTACAGGATTCTGAGCATGACAGATAGTGAAGAGGAAGTCACTCATCTGTCAAGTTCAAGCTCAGAATACGAACCTGTAGAGGACAGCGGCTCCATGACAGATAGCTCTGACGACGGAGTTGTGGTCCCTGCTAGGGTCAGGCGTACCAGACCCCGATCTTCTTCTTCTGTCCTTGAAGTGCAAGAACCGCAGGGCTCTCGTAGGGAGCAGAGAGGTACTAGTGCCGCTACTCCTTCTGGTGAACTGGCAAGCACCAGCGGCCTAGTACACCCTGGTCGTACATCCAGCACTGCAGTATCACGTGGTGACGTGGCGAGTCCCATAAGTGCAGTTCAAGCTGGCGAGGTGGCAAGCACAACTAGTGTCCCGCTGCCACCAATAAGACAAAGACAGGCCCGTCGTGCCCATAGTGCCCTTCCTGCTGCATTCGCCAATCCGAATTGGGTACCCACCACTTCTGCAGCACCCGTACTTCCCCCTTTCACTGGCCAACCCGGAATTCAGGTGGAAACAGTTGACTTTATGCCACTGGATTTTTATTCACTGTTTTTCACCGAAGATCTCTATAGATCTATTGTGGACCAAAGCAATTTGTACGCTGGTCAACACATCGCCGCTAATCCCCAGTCCTCCCTTGCCAGAGATTGGAGACCAATTACGGTCTCCGAATTTAAGATCTTTCTGGGCCTTTCCCTCAACATGGGCATAACCAAAAAGAGTGAGTTGCGGTCATATTGGTCCACTGACCCAATTCACCATATGCCCGTGTTCTCTGCTTCAATGGCCAGGGCACGATACGAGCAGATTTTGCGGTTCATGCACTTCAACGACAATGAACTCTGTCGTCCTCGTGGAGACCCTGCATACGATCGGCTCTACAAAATTCGGCCCCTCGTAAACCACTTCAACCAACGTTTTGCAGACTTGTTTACCCCCCATCAAGTTGTCTGCGTTGATGAGTCCCTGGTTAAGTTTTCTGGCCGCTTGTCCTTCAAACAGTACCTTCCCAGCAAGCGTGCCAGATACGGGGTCAAGATGTATAAGCTCTGTGACAGGGCCACAGGCTATACATGTAGATTCATGGTTTACGAGGGCAAAGATAGTCACGTAGAGCCGATAAACTGCCCTGACTACATAGGAAGCGCTGGCAAGATAGTGTGGGACTTGGTGTCACCCTTATTCGGAAAGGGGTACCACTTGTACGTGGACAATTATTATACGAGCGTGCCACTTTTTAGTCACTTGTTTGATCAGCAGATTGGAGCATGTGGCACCGTGCGACCTAATCGCCGGGGCTTTCCCCAGAGGCTTGTAGAGTCCCGTCTTAGGCTGGGGGAGAGAGCCTGCTTGAAGTATAATAATTTGCTCGCTATGAAGTGGAGGGATAAGAAGAATGTTTTCGTTCTCACCTCCCTTCATGCAGACACGACGACCCAAATTACTACGGCGACTGGTGTTGTGGAGAAACCCCTCTGTGTCCACGAATACAACCTTAATATGGGAGGGGTGGACCTCAACGACCAGTTGTTGGCGCCGTACCTAGTTGCCCGTAAGGCCAGACGCTGGTACAAAAAAGTGTCTGTTTATTTATTTCAATTGGCTTTGCTGAACGCTCATGTGCTATACAGAGCTTCAGGACGGACTGGATCCTTCCTTAAATTCCAGGAAGAGATCGTCAGAGCCCTTCTGTTTCCAGACGGTGCTCCACCTCACCTTCCCAATCCAAATGCAGTAGGCCGGCTGCATGAGAGGCATTTTCCTTATGTCCTCCAGAGTACCCCTACCCAACGAGCCCCCCAAAGAAAATGTCGTGTCTGCAGAAAGCGCGGATTTAGGCGTGACACCCGGTATTATTGTCCCTCCTGTCCTGGCAATCCTGGTCTTTGCATTGGTGAATGTTTTGAACGCTACCATACACTAGTTGAGTATTAGCGTAGGGTACAGCACTGCACAGACTAGGACACACTTCCACAGGGTCTCCCAAGATGCCATCGCATTTTGAGAGACCCAAACCTGGAACCGTTACAGTTTTAAAAGTTACAGTTATAAAAAAAAAAAAAGTAAAAAAAAAAATATAAAATAAAAAAACCAAAAATAGTTGTCGTTTTATTGTTCTCTCTCTCTCTATTTTCTCTCTATTGTTCTGCTCTTTTTTACTGTATTCTATTCTGCATTGTTTTATTGTTATGTTTTATCATGTTTGCTTTTTAGGTATGTAATTTTTTTATAGTTTACTGTGTTTTAAACATTTTATTGTTTTCAGGTACGCCATTCAGCTGCAGCGCGGATTTATTTATCTTGACAGCAACAGCGTTTGCTCCCACGATACATAAAGCCGTGACTCCAGCGCTGTCGGAGGTGATTTCACCACCACAGTTACATACTTCAGCATATATGCCGAAGCGTGGGGGCAGAAGTGGGTGGAGGAGCGATTTGCTCCTGCCTTTTGCGGGAGGATGCCCCCATGCTTCGGCATATATATATTTTAGGTAGGCACAGGTTGCGTTAAATGTTTTATTTTTTACTATGGTTTTTTTTTGTATTTGCTTTGCAGGTATGGTAAGTATTACTGTTATACTGTAATGTTACTTTGTTTTTTGTTAACCATCATTTGCTTAGCAGGTACGCCATTCAGTTGCAGCGCGGATTTATTTATCTTGACAGCAACAGCGTTTGCTCCCACGATACATAAAGCCGTGACTCCAGCGCTGTCGGAGGTGATTTCACCACCACAGTTACATACTTCAGCATATATGCCGAAGCGTGGGGGCAGAAGTGGGTGGAGGAGCGATTTGCTCCTGCCTTTTGCGGGAGGATGCCCCCATGCTTCGGCATATATATATTTTAGGTAGGCACAGGTTGCGTTAAATGTTTTATTTTTTACTATGGTTTTTTTTTGTATTTGCTTTGCAGGTATGGTAAGTATTACTGTTATACTGTAATGTTACTTTGTTTTTTGTTAACCATCATTTGCTTAGCAGGTACACCATTCAGTTGCAGCGCGGATTTATTTATCTTGACAGCAACAGCGTTTGCTCCCACGATACATAAAGCCGTGACTCCAGCGCTGTCGGAGGTGATTTCACCACCACAGTTACATACTTCAGCATATATGCCGAAGCGTGGGGGCAGTGGGTGGAGGAGCAATTTGCTCCTGCCTTTTGCGGGAGGATGCCCCCATGCTTCGGCATATATAAATGGTGCATGTATGCCCATCATTAGAAGTGGGTGGATGAAGGGAGGTATTCTAATGGTGGGCATACCCACCGATCAATATCTTTTTTTCGTTCAGCCCACAGGCTGCATGAAAAAAAAGTTTACAATATATGCCCAACAAGGACCAGCAACGTACTGGTATGTTGCTGGACTTTGAGTGGTTATACCAGAATGATGCCTGCAGGTTTAGGTATCATCTTGGTATCATTCTTTTCAGCCAGCGGTCGGCTTTCATGTAAAAGCAATCCTAGCGGCTAATTAGCCTCTAGACTGCTTTTACAAGCAGTGGGAGGAAATGCCCCCCCCCCCCCACTGTCTTCCATGTTTTTCTCTGGCTCTCCTGTCCCAACAGGGAACCTGAGAATGCAGCCAGTGATTCGGCCAGCTGACCATAGAGCTGATCGGAGACCAGAATGGCTCCAAACATCTCTATGGCCTAAGAATCCGGAAGCTACGAGCATTTCATGACTTAGATTTCGCCGGATGTAAACAGCGCCATTGGGAAATTGGGAAAGCATTTTATCACACCGATCTTGGTGTGGTCAGATGCTTTGAGGGCAGAGGAGAGATCTAGGGTCTAATAGACCCCAATTTTTTCAAAAAAGAGTACCTGTCACTACCTATTGCTATCATAGGGGATATTTACATTCCCTGAGATAACAATAAAAATGATTTAAAAAAAATAAAAATGAAAGGAACAGTTTAAAAATAAGATAAAAAATCAAAAAATTAATTAAAAAAAAAAAAAAAAAAAAAAAAGCACCCCCATCCCCCCCTGCTCTCGCGCAAAGGCGAACGCAAGCGTTGGTCTGGCGTCAAATGTAAACAGCAATTGCACCATGCATGTGAGGTATCACCGCGAAGGTCAGATCGAGGGCAGTAATTTTAGCAGTAGACCTCCTCTGTAAATCTAAAGTGGTAACCTGTAAAGGCTTTTAAAGGCTTTTAAAAATGTATTTAGTTTGTCGCCACTGCACGTTTGTGCGCAATTTTAAAACATGTCATGTTTGGTATCCATGTACTCGGCCTAAGATCATCTTTTTTATTTCATCAAACATTTGGGCAATATAGTGTGTTTTAGTGCATTAAAATTTAAAAAAGTGTGTTTTTTCCCCAAAAAATGCGTTTGAAAAATCGCTGCGCAAATACTGTGTGAAAAAAAAAAATGAAACACCCACCATTTTAATCTGTAGGGCATTTGCTTTAAAAAAATATATAATGTTTGGGGGTTCAAAGTAATTTTCTTGCAAAAAAAAAAAATTTTTTCATGTAAACAAAAAGTGTCAGAAAGGGCTTTGTCTTCCAGTGGTTAGAAGAGTGGGTGATGTGTGACATAAGCTTCTAAATGTTGTGCATAAAATGCCAGGACAGTTCAAAACCCCCCCAAATGACCCCATTTTGGAAAGTAGACACCCCAAGCTATTTGCTGAGAGGCATGTCGAGTCCATGGAATATTTTATATTGTGACACAAGTTGCGGGAAAAAGACAAATTATTATTATTTTTTTTTTTTTTTGCACAAAGTTGTCACTAAATGATATATTGCTCAAACATGCCATGGGAATATGTGAAATTACACCCCAAAATTCATTCTGTTGCCTCTCCTGAGTACGGGGATACCACATGTGTGAGACTTTTTGGGAGCCTAACCGCATAGGGGACCCCGAAAACCAAGCACCGCCTTCAGGCTTTCTAAGGGCGAAAATTTTTGATTTCACTCTTCACTGCCTATCACAGTTTCGGAGGCCATGTAATGCCCAGATGGCACAAACCCCCCCCCAAATGACTCCATTTTGGAAAATAGACACCCAAAGCTATTTGCTGAGAGGTATAGTGAGTATTTTGCAGACCTCACTTTTTGTCACAAACTTTTGAAAATTGAAAAAAGGAAAAAAAAAATACGTTTTTCTTGTCTTTCTTCATTTTCAAAAACAAATGAGAGCTGCAAAATACTCACCATGCCTCTCAGCAAATAGCTTGGGGTGTCTACTTTCCAAAATGGGGTCATTTTGGGGCGGTTTTGTGCTATCTTGGCATTTTATGGCCTTCAAAACTGTGATGGGTAGTAAGGAGTGAAATCAAAAATTAACGCTCTTAGAAATCCTGAAGGTGGTGATTGAATTTCGGGGCCCCGTATGAAGCTAGGCTCCCAAAAAGTGCCACTCATGTGGTATCCCCATACTCAGGAGAAGCAGCAGAATGTATTTTGGGGTGTAATTCCACATATGCCCATGGCATGTTTGAGCAATATATCATTTAGTGACAACTTTGTGCAAAAAAAAAAAAAAAAAAAAAAAAATTGTCACTTTCCCGCAACTTGTGTCAAAATATAAAATATTCCATGTACTCATCATGCCTCTCAGCAAATAGCTTGGGGTGTCTTCTTTCCAAAATGGGGTCATTTGGGGGGGTTTTGTGCCATCTGGGCATTTTATGACCTTCAAAAATGTGATAGGTAGTGAGGAGTGAAATCACAACTTTACGCCCTTAGAAATCCTGAAGGCGGTGCTGGGTTTTCGGGGCCCCGTACGCGGCTAGGCTCCCAAAAAGTCCCACACATGTGGTATCCCCATACTCAGGAGAATCAGCAGAATGTATTTTGGGGTGCAATTCCACATAAGCCCATAGCCTGTGTGAGCAATATATCATTTAGTGACAACTTTGTGCAAAAAAAAAAATAAATTGTCACTTTCCCGCAACTTGTGTCAAAAAATAAAATATTCCATGGACTCAACATGCCTCTCAGCAAATAGCTTGGGGTGTCTACTTTCCAAAATGGGGTCATTTGGGGGGGATTTGTGCCATCTTGGCATTTTATGGCCTTCAAAACTGTGATAGGTAGTGAGGAGTAAAATCAAAAAATTATGCCCTTAGAAATCCTGAAGGCGGTGCTTGGTTTTTGGGGCCCCGTACGTGGCTAGGCTCCCAAAAAGTGCCACACATGTGGTATCCCCGTACTCAGGAGAAGCAGCAGAATGTATTTTGGGGTGTAATTCCACATATGCCCATGGCATGTTTGAGCAGTATATCATTTAGTGACAACTTTGTGCAAAAAAAAAAAAAATTGTCACTTTCCCGCAACTTGTGTCCAAATATAAAATATTCCATGGACTCAACATGCCTCTCAGCAAATAGCTTGGGGTGTCTACTTTCCAAAATGGGGTCATTTGGGGGGGGTTTGTGCCATCTTGGCATTTTATGGCCTTCAAAACTGTGATAGGTAGTGGGGAGTAAAATCAAAAATTTATGCCCTTTGAAATCCTGAAGGCGGTGCTTGGTTTTAGGGGCCCCGTACGCGGCTAGGCTCCCAAAAAGTCCCACACATGTGGTATCCCCGTACTCAGGAGAAGCAGCAGAATGTATTTTGGGGTGTAATTCCACATATGCCCATGGCATGTTTGAGCAATATATCATTTAGTGACAACTTTGTGCAAAAAAAAAAAAAAAAAAAAAAAAATTGTCACTTTCCCGCAACTTGTGTCCAAATATAAAATATTCCATGGACTTAACATGCCTCTCAGCAAATAGCTTGGGGTGTCTACTTTCCAAAATGGGGTAATTTGGGGGGGGTTTGTGCCATCCTGGCATTTTATGGCCTTCAAAACTGTGATAGGTAGTGAGGAGTAAAATCAAAAATGTATGCCCTTTGAAATCCTGAAGGCGGTGCTTGGTTTTCGGGGCCCCGTACGCGGCTAGGCTCCCAAAAAGTCCCACACATTTGGTATCCCCGTACTCAGGAGAAGCAGCTGAATGTATTTTGGGGTGCAATTCCACATATGCCCATGGCCTGTGTGAGCAATATATCATTTAGTGACAACTTTTTGTAATTTTTTTTTTTTTTTTTTTTTGTTGTCATTATTCAATCACTTGGGACAAAAAAAAAAAATATTCAATGGGTTCAACATGCCTCTCAGCAATTTCCTTGGGGTGTCTACTTTCCAAAATGGGGTCATTTGGGGGGGTTTTGTACTGCCCTGCCATTTTAGCACCTCATGAAATGACATGGACAGTCATAAACTAAAAGCTGTGTAAATTCCAGAAAATGTACCCTAGTTTGTAGGCGCTATAACTTTTGCGCAAACCAATAAATATACGCTTATTGACATTTTTTTTTACCAAAGACATGTGGCCGAATACATTTTGGCCTAAATGTATGACTAAAATTGATTTTAATGGATTTTTTTTATAACAAAAAGTAGAAAATATCATTTTTTTTCAAAATTTTCGGTCTTTTTCCGTTTATAGCGCAAAAAATAAAAGCGGCAGAGGTGATCAAATACCATCAAAATAAAGCTCTATTTGTGGGAAGAAAAGGACGCAAATTTCGTTTGGGTACAGCATTGCATGACCGCGCAATTAGCAGTTAAAGCGACGCAGTGCCAAATTGTAAAAAGTGCTCTGGTCAGGAAGGGGGTAAATCCTTCCGGGGCTGAAGTGGTTAAGAAGGGAAGCGTTAGCAGGGGAGGGATCCGCCTTATATGTTTGTTCTGTAGATGCAAGATCTAGTGTTGCTTTATTATATATTTCTATCGACCCCTTTTTTAAGGTATTGATGTATGTAGTCAGGGAGGAGCGTGCATGTAGTTTAAAGGTTTCCCACACCACTAGGGGGGAAGCAGAGTCTGCATTTTCTGTAAAAAATTTGTCCCATTCATTGGCAAGGTCATCCTCCTCGGGGAGCAGGGACAGCCAGAAGGGATTCAGATGCCACGGCCGTGGCGGCATATCAAGTGGGAATTTTAGCTTGATCCAGTATGGGGCATGATCAGAAAGTATTCTGGGGCCGAATTCTGAGTCAAGAAGCCTTGGGATGAGTTTTTGTGATATTAATATAAGGTCAATGCGGGACATGGTATTATGTGAAGATGAGAAGCACGAATAGGCTAGTTTAGTTGGGAATCTATGTCTCCACGTGTCTATCAAATGGACGGGGGAAATGAGATTTAGCATTCTGGTGTCTCCGGTGTGGGCTGTGTCTGTTGTTAAAGGTCTGAGTCTGTCTAATTTTTCATTCAGTGTAGTATTGAAATCACCCATCCAAATTACTGAGGCTTGGAGATGTTTAGCCATAAAAGCAATTCCTTCTAGCAGAATTGAGATGGAGAATGGGGGGGGGGACATAGAAGGCCATTAGTAAGAAGGGTTCTCCGTGGATTCTGGAGGACAGGAATACATAGCGGCCTTTTGGGTCCGTTTGGATTTCACTTAATTCAAAGTGGACAGATTTTGCAATAAGTATCGATACTCCTCTGGAATGAGGTGTGTGCGTTGAGTGGAATGTCCAACCCACCCATGGACGGCGGAGTGCCATTTGTAGTCTGCCCTCCACGTGTGTCTCCACTAATGTCATTATGTCTACTCTTTGTTTCTTAAGGAATGCAAGCACTGCCGTGCGTTTGACCTTGTCACGTAGTCCTCTCACATTCCAAGTAAGAAACTTCAGTGTTGCACTCAACATTGGATTCTCTGTTTACCTATTTTATAGCTATGGATGTACCTATTCATCTGGGCATGGGTTATAATAAATCTGTCGTATCTTAACATTGGATGCAGTATATACCAGCAATCTTTCAAGTAATACCTTTGAGATCCCGTACCCATGAGCACTTTATGCATTGAACACACATCATACATTTGCTTTTTAACCTTTTTTGATCCCCCTCCCCCCTCCCCCCTCCCCCCTCCCAGCCCTGCATCTTCCCCAACTGATGCGAGCATACTCCCATAACTGAACTTGTAATGCCCGCCAAGAGAAAACAGCACCCGACAGGGTGTAGAGGAAAAAAAAAACATAGGAAAAAGTAAGTTTAAATGTGAAGAGCAAGTTTGCCTGACGGATGAATCGTTTGATTCGATATCTGTGCCTGTCTCTTAAGCCATCCTCTCTTGGGGCATCTGGGGGTAAGTCACGCTGAGCTCCACAGGTTGCCAGCGAGACTTTGTCAGTCCGAGGCTCCTGCTACAACTGTAGCTGACAAAGTAAAGGAAAAAAACAAGAAGATTTTCATGTATAAAGGGGAAAAATGAAAAAAACAGGCAGAGTCTAGGAGAAAACATCATGCCACGACCCACTAGGGGGGGCACTTGGTAGTTGTTGCAGATCTTTATGCCTTGATACTGTCCCACGGATCCAAGTTGTGTTTTAACCCTTTGTTTGTAATGGAGAGGGATAATGGGTAAGTGTGATTGAAAAGGCAGTCTCTGCAGCTTGACACAGTCCGTCCACAAGGTTAACAACTGGTGTACATTGATACATCATGCAGCAGAGCTGCAGAGATTAAGGTTATCACTGTCTTTTCATCTCAGGCAAGTCAGGGTTTTGATACGTACAGTCTCTGTCATATCTTTCATACTCACTCGACCTTCAGTCTGCTCTTGCTGGAGCGTTCCGTCGCTCAATCCATGACATCAGCTCTGCTGGATCTTCAAAGAACGATGCACGACCATCATGTTCCACCCTGAGTTTTGCGGGGAATAGCATTGCATATTTGTAATGCATGTCTCTGAGTTTGCGTTTGGCCTCCATAAAGGTTTGCCGGCGTCGCTGCACCTCTGCCGAAAAATCTGGGAACAGTGCAACTTTAACATTGCCAACTGGGATGTTACCTCTCTCCCTTGCCAGCCGTAGGGCTGCGTCTCTGTCCTTGTAATTTAAGAGTTTTGCAATAAATGTGCGTGGTGGGGCTCCCTGAGGCGGTGGTCTGGCGGGCATGCGGTGTGCCCTTTCTACTGCCAGCATGGGGGAGAAGGCCTCTCTGCCATATGTAGTTGTGAGCAATTGCTCTAGGAAAGTAGTTGGATCTTTACCTTCCGCTCCCTCAGGGAGGCTGATTAGGCGGATGTTACACCTTCTGCTCCTGTTCTCAATGTCGTCTTGTTTGGAGAACAGTTGCTGTATGTGTTGTTTCATCTGCTCCATCCCTGTCTGGAGCGGAGGGATGGCGTCTTCTGCAACGCTGATGCGGGTCTCTGTCTCCTTGACTCTGTCTCTCAGTTTGTGAAGATCTTGTCTGATCAGGGATATGTCCACCTTCACTTCCTCTATTTGAGAGGCAAGCGATGTACGGCAGAGGGTGATAGCTTCCAGCAGCTTGTCTGTGTCTCCCGCCGTGCGCTCTGTACCATGCTGCTCGGCGCCGCCATTTTCCTCCTGATCTTCCTTTTCCTGACGGCGATATTGGTCCAGTTTTGCCGAGGCCGATTTTTGCGATTTCGACGGGGACATGATGCCTGATGTTCAGTGAGTCCTGGAGGGTGTTTTCCAGGTCAGGATGTCGTCCGTGGGTTGTAGGATGCCTTGGATTACAGGATCACTGTGTGGAGCTGCTCAAAATGCGTCCTACTCCATGTAGAGTCAGGCCACGCCCCCCCCTGACATTCTTTCTAGAATATCCCTCACCCCTTCTCTTTCGGCGCAGTGAGAGATGAACATGGCGGAGACACAGCAGGTGCGTAATAGCAGTAACGAGGAGGAGGAAAGCCCAGAGCCCGAAACTTCCCTGTCAGGAAATGTTCCATCCACTGGTAATATCTGTCATTTGGCATGCAGTACTGAGGTCCACCAGCAGGTGTCTCCTGGCAGTTTGGAACTGTCAGGAGAGCTTTTCCCTGCTGATATGTCATCTTTGGGCCGCAGTACTGGCGTCCACCAGCGGATGGATCCTGGCAGTGTGGAACAGACAGTACCTCCTACAATCAGGTGTCACTTGAGGCTAATCACAGGCCTGTAAATACCCGGCAAGCAATCACATGTTTGCCTTGGTTTCTTCCTTGCGCCCTGACCTGCTAGCTTGTGATCTGATCCTGATCCTGATTCTGAACCTGTTCCTGTGCCCTGAACCTGTGACCCGTGTATCTGATCCTGTCTCCCTGTCCCGATCCCTATCCTGTCCCACCTATTACCTTGCATCCCTGCCTGCAGTCTGATCCATCCATTCTCTCCCTGTCCTGTGTTCCTTACCCCATCTGCTGATCTCCCTGTGTATGACCTTGGCCTGGCTTACATTTATGTCTCCGGAACATCCCCTGTCCATCTGCTGATCTGCTGTGTATGACCCTGGCCTGGCTATTGTTTATGATCATGGTATTTCCAATTTATTGTACTTATCTGTCTGTTGTTATTTGTGGGTCTTTGTCTGTTGGTTGGTTATTGCACTGTGTCATATTTGAAGGTGGTTGTACTATATTATTCACTTACTTCAATAAATTATTATATTTTCACTTATATTATTATTATTATTATTATACATGATTTATATAGCGCTGACAGTTTACGCAGCGCTTTACAACATTAGGGCAGACAGTACAAGTACAATACAATTCAAACCTGGGGGGGTGGTGGCCCTAAGATACCTTATCCAGCGCATTTCCCGCTGGAGGAGGACCTTGTTCCAGTCACCCCCCCGATTGGCAGATGAATCCTATCAAGGACTGTAAAGTTCACAGAAGGTAGTCGATAATTATGATATCTGGCAACATGCCTTCCCAAGGGTAAGTATAGATTGCCAATATACATACTCTGCATATGCTTGTCGACCCGTTTTCCAAATTCTTGTCTGGTTTTACCTACGTGGAAGGCACCACACTGGCACTGCATGAGGTAGACCACACCCTGCGTTTTGCAGTTGGCAAAATGGTGCAGGGAGAAGCTCTCCCCATTGGGCAGTGCCAGTGTGGTCCTCCTACCAATAACTTTACATTGGGCACAGGATCCACATGGGTAGGTACCCCAAGTTTTGCATGGATCCTTTCTTGCCGTGCCCTTGTATTCACTTTGAACAAGTGCATTTCCTATTGAGCCAGATTTTCTGTAGGTAATTTGGGGTTTGGGACCAATTAGTCCATTCAAAGTTGGATCATCTGTGAGGATAGACCAATACTTGGAGATTATTTTATTGATTTTAAGATGCTCATTGGAGTATCTTACAATGATCCTTGTGGAGGTATCCTCTTTAGTGGATTTTTTTGAGAAAATCAAATCCCTTCTATTAACCACTTCAGCCCCGGAAGGATTTACCCCCTTCCTGACCAGAGCACTTTTTACAATTTGGCACTGCGTCGCTTTAACTGCTAATTGCGCGGTCATGCAATGCTGTACCCAAACGAAATTTGCGTCCTTTTCTTCCCACAAATAGAGCTTTATTTTGATGGTATTTGATCACCTCTGCCGCTTTTATTTTTTGCGCTATAAACGGAAAAAGACCGAAAATTTTGAAAAAAAATGATATTTTCTACTTTTTGTTATAAAAAAAATCCATTAAAATCAATTTTAGTCATACATTTAGGCCAAAATGTATTCGGCCACATGTCTTTGGTAAAAAAAAATGTCAATAAGCGTATATTTATTGGTTTGCGCAAAAGTTATAGCGCCTACAAACTAGGGTACATTTTCTGGAATTTACACAGCTTTTAGTTTATGACTGTCCATGTCATTTCATGAGGTGCTAAAATGGCAGGGCAGTACAAAACCCCCCCAAATGACCCCATTTTGGAAAGTAGACACCCCAAGGAAATTGCTGAGAGGCATGTTGAACCCATTGAATATTTTTTTTTTTTGTCCCAAGTGATTGAATAATGACAACAAAAAAAAAAAAAAAAAAAAATTACAAAAAGTTGTCACTAAATGATATATTGCTCACACAGGCCATGGGCATATGTGGAATTGCACCCCAAAATACATTCAGCTGCTTCTCCTGAGTACGGGGATACCAAATGTGTGGGACTTTTTGGGAGCCTAGCCGCGTACGGGGCCCCGAAAACCAAGCACCGCCTTCAGGATTTCAAAGGGCATACATTTTTGATTTTACTCCTCACTACCTATCACAGTTTTGAAGGCCATAAAATGCCAGGATGGCACAAACCCCCCCCAAATTACCCCATTTTGGAAAGTAGACACCCCAAGCTATTTGCTGAGAGGCATGTTAAGTCCATGGAATATTTTATATTTGGACACAAGTTGCGGGAAAGTGACAATTTTTTTTTTTTTTTTTGCACAAAGTTGTCACTAAATGATATATTGCTCAAACATGCCATGGGCATATGTGGAATTACACCCCAAAATACATTCTGCTGCTTCTCCTGAGTACGGGGATACCACATGTGTGGGACTTTTTGGGAGCCTAGCCGCGTACGGGGCCCCTAAAACCAAGCACCGCCTTCAGGATTTCAAAGGGCATAAATTTTTGATTTTACTCCCCACTACCTATCACAGTTTTGAAGGCCATAAAATGCCAAGATGGCACAAACCCCCCCCAAATGACCCCATTTTGGAAAGTAGACACCCCAAGCTATTTGCTGAGAGGCATGTTGAGTCCATGGAATATTTTATATTTGGACACAAGTTGCGGGAAAGTGACAATTTTTTTTTTTTTTGCACAAAGTTGTCACTAAATGATATACTGCTCAAACATGCCATGGGCATATGTGGAATTACACCCCAAAATACATTCTGCTGCTTCTCCTGAGTACGGGGATACCACATGTGTGGCACTTTTTGGGAGCCTAGCCACGTACGGGGCCCCAAAAACCAAGCACCGCCTTCAGGATTTCTAAGGGCATAATTTTTTGATTTTACTCCTCACTACCTATCACAGTTTTGAAGGCCATAAAATGCCAAGATGGCACAAATCCCCCCCAAATGACCCCATTTTGGAAAGTAGACACCCCAAGCTATTTGCTGAGAGGCATGTTGAGTCCATGGAATATTTTATTTTTTGACACAAGTTGCGGGAAAGTGACAATTTATTTTTTTTTTTGCACAAAGTTGTCACTAAATGATATATTGCTCACACAGGCTATGGGCTTATGTGGAATTGCACCCCAAAATACATTCTGCTGATTCTCCTGAGTATGGGGATACCACATGTGTGGGACTTTTTGGGAGCCTAGCCGCGTACGGGGCCCCGAAAACCCAGCACCGCCTTCAGGATTTCTAAGGGCGTAAAGTTGTGATTTCACTCCTCACTACCTATCACATTTTTGAAGGTCATAAAATGCCCAGATGGCACAAAACCCCCCCAAATGACCCCATTTTGGAAAGAAGACACCCCAAGCTATTTGCTGAGAGGCATGATGAGTACATGGAATATTTTATATTTTGACACAAGTTGCGGGAAAGTGACAATTTTTTTTTTTTTTTTTTTTTTTTTGCACAAAGTTGTCACTAAATGATATATTGCTCAAACATGCCATGGGCATATGTGGAATTACACCCCAAAATACATTCTGCTGCTTCTCCTGAGTATGGGGATACCACATGAGTGGCACTTTTTGGGAGCCTAGCTTCATACGGGGCCCCGAAATTCAATCACCACCTTCAGGATTTCTAAGAGCGTTAATTTTTGATTTCACTCCTTACTACCCATCACAGTTTTGAAGGCCATAAAATGCCAAGATAGCACAAAACCGCCCCAAAATGACCCCATTTTGGAAAGTAGACACCCCAAGCTATTTGCTGAGAGGCATGGTGAGTATTTTGCAGCTCTCATTTGTTTTTGAAAATGAAGAAAGACAAGAAAAACGTATTTTTTTTTTCCTTTTTTCAATTTTCAAAAGTTTGTGACAAAAAGTGAGGTCTGCAAAATACTCACTATACCTCTCAGCAAATAGCTTTGGGTGTCTATTTTCCAAAATGGGGTCATTTGGGGGGGGGTTTGTGCCATCTGGGCATTACATGGCCTCCGAAACTGTGATAGGCAGTGAAGAGTGAAATCAAAAATTTTCGCCCTTAGAAAGCCTGAAGGCGGTGCTTGGTTTTCGGGGTCCCCTATGCGGTTAGGCTCCCAAAAAGTCTCACACATGTGGTATCCCCGTACTCAGGAGAGGCAACAGAATGAATTTTGGGGTGTAATTTCACATATTCCCATGGCATGTTTGAGCAATATATCATTTAGTGACAACTTTGTGCAAAAAAAAAAAAAAATAATAATAATTTGTCTTTTTCCCGCAACTTGTGTCACAATATAAAATATTCCATGGACTCGACATGCCTCTCAGCAAATAGCTTGGGGTGTCTACTTTCCAAAATGGGGTCATTTGGGGGGGTTTTGAACTGTCCTGGCATTTTATGCACAACATTTAGAAGCTTATGTCACACATCACCCACTCTTCTAACCACTGGAAGACAAAGCCCTTTCTGACACTTTTTGTTTACATGAAAAAATTTTTTTTTTTTGCAAGAAAATTACTTTGAACCCCCAAACATTATATATTTTTTTAAAGCAAATGCCCTACAGATTAAAATGGTGGGTGTTTCATTTTTTTTTTTCACACAGTATTTGCGCAGCGATTTTTCAAACGCATTTTTTGGGGAAAAAACACACTTTTTTTAAATTTTAATGCACTAAAACACACTATATTGCCCAAATGTTTGATGAAATAAAAAAGATGATCTTAGGCCGAGTACATGGATACCAAACATGACATGTTTTAAAATTGCGCACAAACGTGCAGTGGCGACAAACTAAATACATTTTTAAAAGCCTTTAAAAGCCTTTACAGGTTACCACTTTAGATTTACAGAGGAGGTCTACTGCTAAAATTACTGCCCTCGATCTGACCTTCGCGGTGATACCTCACATGCATGGTGCAATTGCTGTTTACATTTGACGCCAGACCAACGCTTGCGTTCGCCTTTGCGCGAGAGCAGGGGGGGATGGGGGTGCTTTTTTTTTTTTTTTTTTTTTTTTTTTAATTAATTTTTTGATTTTTTATCTTATTTTTAAACTGTTCCTTTCATTTTTATTTTTTTTAAATCATTTTTATTGTTATCTCAGGGAATGTAAATATCCCCTATGATAGCAATAGGTAGTGACAGGTACTCTTTTTTGAAAAAATTGGGGTCTATTAGACCCTAGATCTCTCCTCTGCCCTCAAAGCATCTGACCACACCAAGATCGGTGTGATAAAATGCTTTCCCAATTTCCCAATGGCGCTGTTTACATCCGGCGAAATCTAAGTCATGAAATGCTCGTAGCTTCCGGATTCTTAGGCCATAGAGATGTTTGGAGCCATTCTGGTCTCCGATCAGCTCTATGGTCAGCTGGCCGAATCACTGGCTGCATTCTCAGGTTCCCTGTTGGGACAGGAGAGCCAGAGAAAAACATGGAAGACAGTGGGGGGGGGGGCATTTCCTCCCACTGCTTGTAAAAGCAGTCTAGAGGCTAATTAGCCGCTAGGATTGCTTTTACATGAAAGCCGACCGCTGGCTGAAAAGAATGATACCAAGATGATACCTAAACCTGCAGGCATCATTCTGGTATAACCACTCAAAGTCCAGCAACATACCAGTACGTTGCTGGTCCTTGTTGGGCATATATTGTAAACTTTTTTTTCATGCAGCCTGTGGGCTGAACGAAAAAAAGATATTGATCGGTGGGTATGCCCACCATTAGAATACCTCCCTTCATCCACCCACTTCTAATGATGGGCATACATGCACCATTTATATATGCCGAAGCATGGGGGCATCCTCCCGCAAAAGGCAGGAGCAAATTGCTCCTCCACCCACTGCCCCCACGCTTCGGCATATATGCTGAAGTATGTAACTGTGGTGGTGAAATCACCTCCGACAGCGCTGGAGTCACGGCTTTATGTATCGTGGGAGCAAACGCTGTTGCTGTCAAGATAAATAAATCCGCGCTGCAACTGAATGGTGTACCTGCTAAGCAAATGATGGTTAACAAAAAACAAAGTAACATTACAGTATAACAGTAATACTTACCATACCTGCAAAGCAAATACAAAAAAAAACCATAGTAAAAAATAAAACATTTAACGCAACCTGTGCCTACCTAAAATATATATATGCCGAAGCATGGGGGCATCCTCCCGCAAAAGGCAGGAGCAAATCGCTCCTCCACCCACTTCTGCCCCCACGCTTCGGCATATATGCTGAAGTATGTAACTGTGGTGGTGAAATCACCTCCGACAGCGCTGGAGTCACGGCTTTATGTATCGTGGGAGCAAACGCTGTTGCTGTCAAGATAAATAAATCCGCGCTGCAACTGAATGGCGTACCTGCTAAGCAAATGATGGTTAACAAAAAACAAAGTAACATTACAGTATAACAGTAATACTTACCATACCTGCAAAGCAAATACAAAAAAAAACCATAGTAAAAAATAAAACATTTAACGCAACCTGTGCCTACCTAAAATATATATATGCCGAAGCATGGGGGCATCCTCCCGCAAAAGGCAGGAGCAAATCGCTCCTCCACCCACTTCTGCCCCCACGCTTCGGCATATATGCTGAAGTATGTAACTGTGGTGGTGAAATCACCTCCGACAGCGCTGGAGTCACGGCTTTATGTATCGTGGGAGCAAACGCTGTTGCTGTCAAGATAAATAAATCCGCGCTGCAGCTGAATGGCGTACCTGAAAACAATAAAATGTTTAAAACACAGTAAACTATAAAAAAATTACATACCTAAAAAGCAAACATGATAAAACATAACAATAAAACAATGCAGAATAGAATACAGTAAAAAAGAGCAGAACAATAGAGAGAAAATAGAGAGAGAGAGAACAATAAAACGACAACTATTTTTGGTTTTTTTATTTTATATTTTTTTTTTTACTTTTTTTTTTTTTATAACTGTAACTTTTAAAACTGTAACGGTTCCAGGTTTGGGTCTCTCAAAATGCGATGGCATCTTGGGAGACCCTGTGGAAGTGTGTCCTAGTCTGTGCAGTGCTGTACCCTACGCTAATACTCAACTAGTGTATGGTAGCGTTCAAAACATTCACCAATGCAAAGACCAGGATTGCCAGGACAGGAGGGACAATAATACCGGGTGTCACGCCTAAATCCGCGCTTTCTGCAGACACGACATTTTCTTTGGGGGGCTCGTTGGGTAGGGGTACTCTGGAGGACATAAGGAAAATGCCTCTCATGCAGCCGGCCTACTGCATTTGGATTGGGAAGGTGAGGTGGAGCACCGTCTGGAAACAGAAGGGCTCTGACGATCTCTTCCTGGAATTTAAGGAAGGATCCAGTCCGTCCTGAAGCTCTGTATAGCACATGAGCGTTCAGCAAAGCCAATTGAAATAAATAAACAGACACTTTTTTGTACCAGCGTCTGGCCTTACGGGCAACTAGGTACGGCGCCAACAACTGGTCGTTGAGGTCCACCCCTCCCATATTAAGGTTGTATTCGTGGACACAGAGGGGTTTCTCCACAACACCAGTCGCCGTAGTAATTTGGGTCGTCGTGTCTGCATGAAGGGAGGTGAGAACGAAAACATTCTTCTTATCCCTCCACTTCATAGCGAGCAAATTATTATACTTCAAGCAGGCTCTCTCCCCCAGCCTAAGACGGGAATCTACAAGCCTCTGGGGAAAGCCCCGGCGATTAGGTCGCACGGTGCCACATGCTCCAATCTGCTGATCAAACAAGTGACTAAAAAGTGGCACGCTCGTATAATAATTGTCCACGTACAAGTGGTACCCCTTTCCGAATAAGGGTGACACCAAGTCCCACACTATCTTGCCAGCGCTTCCTATGTAGTCAGGGCAGTTTATCGGCTCTACGTGACTATCTTTGCCCTCGTAAACCATGAATCTACATGTATAGCCTGTGGCCCTGTCACAGAGCTTATACATCTTGACCCCGTATCTGGCACGCTTGCTGGGAAGGTACTGTTTGAAGGACAAGCGGCCAGAAAACTTAACCAGGGACTCATCAACGCAGACAACTTGATGGGGGGTAAACAAGTCTGCAAAACGTTGGTTGAAGTGGTTTACGAGGGGCCGAATTTTGTAGAGCCGATCGTATGCAGGGTCTCCACGAGGACGACAGAGTTCATTGTCGTTGAAGTGCATGAACCGCAAAATCTGCTCGTATCGTGCCCTGGCCATTGAAGCAGAGAACACGGGCATATGGTGAATTGGGTCAGTGGACCAATATGACCGCAACTCACTCTTTTTGGTTATGCCCATGTTGAGGGAAAGGCCCAGAAAGATCTTAAATTCGGAGACCGTAATTGGTCTCCAATCTCTGGCAAGGGAGGACTGGGGATTAGCGGCGATGTGTTGACCAGCGTACAAATTGCTTTGGTCCACAATAGATCTATAGAGATCTTTGGTGAAAAACAGTGAATAAAAATCCAGTGGCATAAAGTCAACTGTTTCCACCTGAATTCCGGGTTGGCCAGTGAAAGGGGGAAGTACGGGTGCTGCAGAAGTGGTGGGTACCCAATTCGGATTGGCGAATGCAGCAGGAAGGGCACTATGGGCACGACGGGCCTGTCTTTGTCTTATTGGTGGCAGCGGGACACTAGTTGTGCTTGCCACCTCGCCAGCTTGAACTGCACTTATGGGACTCGCCACGTCACCACGTGATACTGCAGTGCTGGATGTACGACCAGGGTGTACTAGGCCGCTGGTGCTTGCCAGTTCACCAGAAGGAGTAGCGGCACTAGTACCTCTCTGCTCCCTACGAGAGCCCTGCGGTTCTTGCACTTCAAGGACAGAAGAAGAAGATCGGGGTCTGGTACGCCTGACCCTAGCAGGGACCACAACTCCGTCGTCAGAGCTATCTGTCATGGAGCCGCTGTCCTCTACAGGTTCGTATTCTGAGCTTGAACTTGACAGATGAGTGACTTCCTCTTCACTATCTGTCATGCTCAGAATCCTGTAGGCCTCTTCACTAGTGTACCTTCTATTTGCCATTTTGGGCTCTAAATTTAGGGGTACACTAGTGAGACTCACAGGCAAAAAAGCTCCTGACTGTCAGCGACTGATTCAAAGTGCTACCAAAAAACTGTTAGCGATCGCAGGGATCAGGCCTGACTCTGCAAACGCTACAGTTATGTGTGCTTAGTGTTTTGTGACAGTTATCGATCGATACTGCACTTGGGTGGGCTGGGCTGGGCTGGGCCGAGGAGCAAAACGCAGGTGCTAGCAGGTATCTGGGCTGATCCCGCTAACACTGCGTTTTTTTGGGGGACCCTAAACTGCTGGGGAGTATAGATCTGATCGGATCAGATATCGATCCGTTCAGATACTATAGCACTAAGGGAGGTGTATGCTGCGTGCGTAGGTGTTAGCGGTACTGGCGCTAACCTGACGCTGCCTGGGGCGACGCAGACCTTATCTGATCCTAAAAACTTAACTTCTATCACCGCCGGGCAATTAGGGGGTTAAACCTTTATAGGGTAATAAACGGCGGGTGCCCTAAAACTGTAATAAACTACAAAAAACCAAAACCAACTAACCAGCGTCACCTGTAACAATTATATGGTGATCGCTGGTGAAAGGGTTAACTAGGGGGCAATCAAGGGGTTAAAACCTTTAGTAGGTAGTATATGGGGGTCCCTGTCGCTATAAAACACTGACAGCGAACCTATATACTTACCTCCCTAACTAGCGTCACCTGTGTCACTAATACAGCGATCAGAAAAACGATCGCTTAGTGACACTGGCGACGGGGGGTGATCACGGGGTTAAAACTTTATTAGGGGGGTTAGGGGGGTACCCTGGACCTAAAGGGGGGTACCCTAGACCTAAAGGGGGCTAACCTAACGGCCCTAACACTTGTAACTGACACAAACTGACACCAATGCAATAAATCAGAAAAAAAAAAAACCTGCTATTGGTGTCAGAGTGACAGGGGGTACAGGGGGGTGATCAGGGGGTGATCGGGGGGTGACAGGGGGGTGACAAGTGTGCCTGCGTGTTCTACTGTATGTGTAGTGTTGGTGCACTTACTTGGATGTCTTCTCTCCTCGGCGCCGGACGAAAAGACCGGCTCAAGGAGAGATGACATCACTTCCTCTGCTTCTGTTTACATTCACAGAAGCCGAGGAAGCCTGTCATTGGCCAGGAGCGATCGCGAGGTGGGGGCCACGAATGAGTGGCCTCCCCCTCACCTTTGATCGACCCTGACCTCGATCCGACCGCCGCAGGCACCGGGGGGGGGTCCGATCGGACCCCCCACCCGCGGGCAGGCAGGGACGTACAGGTAAGCCCTTATGCCTGCCCGTGCCGCTCTGTCGACGTACATCTGTGTGCGGCGGTCGGCAAGTGGTTAATTAGTTTGACTCGGTTAAGCACCTTCTTCAAAGATGATTTGGTGTAACCTCTGTCCATGAGCCTGCTGGTAAGTTTATCCGCTTCACATTGAAAGTCTCCGTCATTGCTGCAGTTTCTTTTAAGACGAAGAAACTGGCTGTAAGGAATAGATCTTTTTAAGGGTTCCGGGTGGAAACTATCTGCGTGCAACAAAGTGGTTCCCCAAGAAACACCATCATTATCATTTTTGATTCTTTTTAAAAAACTTTTTATTCAATACTTTCTTTATTGTTTATGTCATTTCAGCCTTCTATGCTTTTTTGGGCTGCCAAATATTGTTTTTTTCAAAAATACACCAGGCCGCCCCGTAGAGGATTTTTTGAGCGATACAGACAATGGGTGATTAGGGCCCCTGCCAGCATTGGGAAAGCACTTTTCATAGCTACATGCCTCAATGTAAGTCGCATATGTTATACAATTTCTCTAGCGGAAATGCGATTGTCTTAGATATAGGCGACATGTACACATATATATATATATTAGTAACCATATTGTTATTTGAAATTCTAGAAAGTGATGCAGTCCTTCCCTGAGGAAGACTTCATTTTGATATTAAAAGTTGAAATGCGTTGGAATCTGCTATCAGGACGCCATCGCATCAATTTCAGTGGTACTTGTATTTAGCAGCAGGACGCATCATCTATTCTTATGTATCTGATGTTTTTATAATTATCTTGTATTTTCAAACACATATCATTGATTTGTACGTCTATTTGTATTCTATTCCTTTTTTTTTTTTTTTTAATAATATACTCCCCTTTGCTGACAATTCAGTCTAAGATTGAGATTACTGAGTTACTACCATACATTCATTTTCTTAATTTTATTGCAATTTGCAATTTACATACACTGATGACTCACCATCCGAGATAAATATAGACTCATTGATATTATTTTTATTTATTCTTATTTTTATTTTCATTATTATTTTATTTTTAATTTTTTTCTACCTTTTCATTTTTATGCTAGATTGGCGCTTCTCTGACTTTATGGCTGTTCCTTGTGAGCCTTGATTTGCTGCCCTGCGGTGTAGGCATCGTACACCATAAACATATGATAAAGCACAACCTGGGACTTCCCCAGCCTATGGCTTTTATCTAAAGTTCACCAATCTGATGATTTGTTATCCAACCAATCGAATTCCTTGTTTCTGGCACAATATTACCATTCAAGAAACACCTTTTGAGACCTGAGGCCCCGACTCTCTTTATTGTGGTCTGTGCATTCTTTCCACATCGGATATTGTAATTGTGAGTACTATTTCTGTTTTTGATATGTCATGCCATGTTTAGATACAATTCACTCTGTCAAGTAAAAATATACACATATATACTCTGTACTGTGTGTTTTACCATACTAAAATACAAACCTTTTTTCTTCATTAGACCTATAACAGTTCGCTTCCAATTAACCCCTGAGGAAGGAAATGAATACGTTTACCTTTATTCCCCCGCTTTTCCGAAACATGTTGGGATTTTTGTGATCATATTACCTGCATGACCCCTCTTCTGGAGTCTACCTGTGATCCAAAAATCAAGCAGCTGTATATGTATCTGCATCCTATTCAATCGTTTTAGGAATATTTATAATGCAATTTGTTAATGTCATTTTGTAATAAAATTAGTTGCTTTTTACGTATACTTCTGTTTCCATCCCTTACTCATACTCCCACCCGCACAATCCCCCCAAGGGCATTCTTTCTCCACATTGCTTCAAGTAAGGGGGGATAATTTTTGGCATAGAGGGAGTCAAAACAGTCTGCCAATCTCATGCCTAAATATCTAATGGAGGACTTGGCCCAAGTAAAGGGAAAGGCAGCTTGTAGGCTATTTGTCAATGAGGGGGTCAGGTGGATAGGTAGAATCTCTGACTTAGAGAAGTTAATCTTAAAATTGGAGAGCATCCCAAATCGCTTTAGTTCCTGCATCAGGTTTGGCAGTGAGATCAGAGGCTCCAAAAGGTGGAAGAGCACATCGTCTGCATATGCCGACAGTTTGTGTTCAGTGTTTCCACCTTCAGGCCCTTTATGTCGGCGTTCACTCTTACAGTGCATAACAGCGGCTCTAGTACAAGGGTGAGGAGGGTGGAAAGGGGGCACCCCTGTATCGTGCCATTCCTGATTGGGAACCAGGGGGAGAGCACTCTATTTACTTTGACCTGCACGCAAGGAGTGGAGTATAGGGCTATAATTGAGGTCAGCATGCACATTCCCATCCCTTGGGTCTCCAATACGGCCTTTAAGTATGACCAAACTACGTGGTCGAAAGCCTTTTCGGCATCAGTTGAAAGAATTATATAGGGCTTTGGGTCGGTATTGGTGCGGGCCCAGTGGATGAGTTGGATGGCTCTTATGGAGTTGTCCCTCGCCTCCCTCCCTGTAATAAACCCAGTTTGGTCGGGGTGGATAATCTGGGGCATGAGACGCCCAAGCCTATTCGCCAGAATTTTCGCTGGAATTTTAATGTCGACGTTAAGGAGGGATAAAGGACGATAACTTTGTGGAATCATTGGGTCTTTACCCTCCTTTGGCAATACTGTGATATGGGCTAGAAGCGCCTCAGGGGGGATGGGGGTCCCCTCTGCAATGGAGTTAAAATAGTTACACAAGTAAGGTGCTAGGAGGGGCAAGAAGGTCTTATAATATGACCCTGTATACCCATCTGGTCCGGGGCTCTTCCCTTTAGGCAGGAACGTCACTATCGAGTCTATCTCCCCAAGAGTAATTGGTAGCTCCAGGTCTGCGCATTGGTCTGCATTCAGGGGTGTGACGCCAGCTGAGGTTAAATAGTCTTGGATGGCTGCCGATTTGGGTGCCTGAGTATCTAGGGGTTGATCGGGGGTCAGGTTGTAGAGTTGAGTATAGTATTCCTGGAACCCTGAGGCAATTTTAGAGGACTGGACTGTAATGTCACCAGATGGGGAATGAATCTTTTGTATATAAATCTGAGCATGCTTCTTGCGAAGGGCCCTTGCGAGCATGCGGCCACATTTATTGCTCGTAATGTTTGTGAGACATGTACCTGGCTTGCTTACTTGTTTGCCTATCCAGCAAACGCAAGAACTGTTCCCTCAGGTCGGTCAACCCCTGTAATGCCTCAGGGTCTCCACTTTGCTTATGTTTAAGTTCTGCTTCCTGAAGGGCGTCAAGTACCTTTACAAAATCTGCTTGACGCATTTTTCTGAGTTTGGAGCCTAAGGATATCAACTCTCCCCTTATTACTGCCTTATGACCCTCCCATACTATACCCGCACTGAGGCCATCTAAGGCATTTTCTCTGAAATAGTTAGTGATGACCTCCGTCATCTTGGCCGTCATTGATGTATCGTCCAACAGGTTTTCATTCAACCTCCATGTCCAGGCCCTACGAGTGCTGGATGCAAGTGTGAAGGCCACCCCTACTGGTGCATGGTCAGACAAGGTAATGTTCCCAATAGACGTGGACTGCAGGAGCTCCAGCATGGGGCAGTCAACATAAATGTGGTCTATGCGAGTATATATGTCATGGACAGTTGAGTAATAGCTGAAGTCGCTACCCGAAGGGTGAAGGACTCTCCAGCTATCGAGTAGGAGGTGTGTCTGAATGGACTTATGGAAATGTTTAAGGAAAGCATAATAGCATGAGGGTCGGGAGCTAGAGGTGTCGAGTATGGGATCTGGGCTAACATTGAAGTCCCCTCCGAGGACCACAAAGCCTTCTTTGAATTCAGTCAGTAATTCAAGGGCAGTATCTATGAAAGTTATTTAATTAGTATTGGGTGCATAGATCGTGGGGAATGTATACATCCTTCCAGCGATAGAACCTTTCAAAAAGATGTAGCGGCCCTGTGAGTCTATTTTGCTGCTTGTAAGCTGGAAGGGGCAGGTTTTATGAATTGCTATTGTAGTGCCCTTGGAGGTAGGGGAGGTACTGTGGAACCATTTATTGTATAAATGGGTGGGTAGTATAGGCAGGGAGAGATGGGTGAAATGGTTTTCCTGTAGGAAGACCACTTGTGCCCCTAACTTCTTAAGTTCCCATCATAATTTGTTTGGTTTCCCTGGAGAACAGAGGCCTCTTACGTTCTAGGAGATTACCTTAAGTGTAGTCATGGAGGGTTTGAAAGACGGGGGGGCTGCTGAATATTCCAGCTAGCTCGGTGCAGTCCATGAAGCAGAGTGATGCTCCTGGGAAAGGAGGAGAGGGGAGGGGAAGGGAAAGAGAAAAGAGAGGAAAGAGTAGAGAATAAAACAGAGAATTATCTCTCAAATCAAATAAAACACAATAAAATCGCATGAACCATAGCGATAAACAAAACATCTGTAAGCCGGGTATGGTGCCCTCCCCTCTGGGGAGGGGACCCCAGAACACGGTCTAGTGTCCCAATAGGGAACTGTACCCAAAAATGGGGGGCCTATGTGGGGAACGTGTGCCAACATGGGGGCAAGGTAGGAAGTCCCAGCCCCGCCCACCGAATATTGCAAGGTGTTGAGAATTGGTGAGGGGGTTGTTTTGGTTAAGGCAAATGTTTGTGGACTTCTAGTGAGGGTCAGGGTGGTAACCTTTGGGGAGCCCCATCTATGGCCCGGGCGGGGGCAGCAAAGTTCAGCTGGCAAGGAACCGGGAGCCACATCTGTAGTGCCATGTAAAGGAAAAGGTTCCGCCTGGGGTGGTCTCCATGGCCAGACATGAGTGCTACGACACATAGGTCAGTCTAAAAAGGGGGAAAAAAAGGTTGACTCCCAGAGGTTGCGTGTAGAATTGCCAACATCCCTTGAAAATTATTTGAAAAAAGAACCTCAAAGATGGGATTTTAAAGGCAATTATTTAGAAAATATGAAAAATTTAATAAAATATTCAATTTATTGATACAAAAATTCATAAAAACATGATTTCAAATAGAAACAATCGCATCCTCGTAAACAACAATAATAATATATTCACAGTTTGACAGAAGTGGTGAAAATCCCACTACATAAGTGGTGATCATCCATGAGTGAGAGTCCAACGCGTTTCGAAATATATAAATACAATCTTCATCAGGGACAATTTTGCCACTTCTGTAATGTAGAATAGAATATAAATACATAGATTGTATAGAAAGAGATCATAACATAGAATTGATGTTAAACGCCCATCAACATGTTCAAAAAAACTTACATGTCAAAAATATATAATTAGAAATTCCTCCATGCCATCGATCGTCCAAAAAGCTTGTATTAGCCTTTCATCGCACAAAAGAACCCAAGGATGTGAACATCCAACAAGAGTGTCAAAAAAAGGAAAAAGTGACCTACAAACGGCCAAGGATAGAGAACCTACAACAAAAAGTGTAAATATGTATATCATAACCTATAGAGTATATGCATATGGAATATCAATTGAATATGTGTCTCAAGGAAGCAAACAAAATGCTATGTCTGGGTGGGCATGGTGAGACCTCGACCTGTCCCTCAGAAAAACCGAGAGGCAGAGGAGGCTAAACCCCCCCCCCCCCCCCAAACACCACAGGCATGGGAGTAGGTAAATGCAGCCATGGAGAACAATAAAAGAAAAAAGGAACTAGAAAAATCAGTAAATTAAATCGCACTTACAGTTTTGTATGGTCCAAAAAGGGCCTAGAGATGAAGTAGCCCCAATGAAATGGTCCATACATGGGGAGAGAAAAAATATATTCACGACCCCCCAGGGGAGAAAAAAGGGGGAAACAACCTGAAAACAAATGAAAATATATAAATAAGTAAATAAATAAATAAAGAGCCCACAATTGGCGGTAAATATAAATGTGTATAAATGTATGCAGGGTGGCATAATCCAGGTGAGGACGCTAACCAGGGAAAACATTCCTCCTAAGGAGGGAACTGTAAATCCCAGGGCATCAAACACCACTGTAAAAAATGTGAACCACCCCAAAGAAGAGATCTAAGTAAGCTGGACTTACCAGATATAGGTAATTAATGTTCCCAGCATAGAAATCCAATAACCATACTGCCTGCCCAAATAAATGGACAAAACGTTCCCCCCTCCTTGGGAAAGACCAGATTGTGCAAAGAAAATGAAGATACTCTGGCATAGGAAGAAGATGGCGCCCCTAGGATTCCCGGCGTCCTCCTTATAAAGCCCTTGGAAAAAGCCTAGATGAGCCTCGTGTGGCGCCCAGGGATGACATCTCATGGCACTTATGCCCTGACGTCATCACCCATACGGGCTGGTGACACACATGGCTCATCAGCGAGCGAAAACATGACCCAGCTGACCACCAACACGACTCGATGGAGCCTAACGTGATGACGTAATGACGCCACCCCTAAGGGTAGGCGACAGTATCATCTGGACACGTGGATGTGGGAGCGTCATCACAGAGGATGAACGCTGCCACGTACCACGTGGGATGGAAAAAAACCCAGAAGTGACAACGAACAGGAGGAGCTCCGCAAACCAAAGGCGGAGCTTCCACCTAGTGTCGTATGTGACGCAGATGGAGAATTCCATCTAGGTGGGGATGCTGGATGGAAAGGATGGAATAAGATGCAAAAAGGCCCTGGTGGAAGGCGAAAAAGCATCCGACCAGTGTGCAGAGAAATCGGTGCGGCAGAAAAATTTGAAGATAGGACCCCAGAGGAAAAAGATTTCCCAGTTGTACAAATCATCAGATGGGGAGATAGAGAGAAACCGAACCAATGGGTTCGGGTAGAGAGGAAAGGCTTCAATCAAACAAAGGAGGGGATGTACCAAAGGGGCAAAAGGTCCCTGAATGGGGACAGTGTACATCTCCAATTGAGAAAAGCTTTCCAATGCAGAAGGACTAAAACCCCCGACACAGATATGCCATCCTAGAGCTGTCGGGATGGTGCTGAAAGCACCAGATTTTGACAGTTCAGGAGTAAAAGTGGCCCCCAAACAAAACTGCATGGGGGCCTGGGTGTGCTGGGTGTACGATGATAGCAAAAAGCCTTGCATAAGGATGGAGGATGGAACTGAGGAATAAATCCAATCATATAATAAAACAAACATAAAAATACATAACAAAAACGTATCATAGACAGCCTAGCAATGAATTGGCGGAACATAAAAAATGCTACCCCAAGACATCACCATATTAATAAACACAATTACATTGAAACTCCAAATGGATAATGTTGTCCTGCCCACCCGACTGACGGCAAAACAAGAATAAAGAGAACAAAGAGGAAAATAAATTGGAAATGTATATGTACAAACTCATCATAAAAACCAAAAAGCATAGAAAAAAGCCCCATAACAATTTTTGCCCTAATGATATAAGTTTTAGTTTGTTTTTGCCTGAGCTGAAGCCCTCCAAGAAGGGCCTAAAGCTCTCAGCCTCATTCAGGCCAGGAGTAGTGGCATCAAGATGTCTAATCCAGCGGTCTAAGACTGTAAAGTTGTCAGATGGCATTCTGTAACCATGTCTCTTTGCCACATGTCTTCCAAGCGGAAGATATAAATTGCCAATTCGCATGCTCTGTAGATGTTTACTAACTCGCTGCCCCAATTCTTCTCGGGTCTTCCCGACATAGAAGGCACCACATTGGCATTGTAAAAGATAGACAACACCCTTGGTTTTGCAATTGGCAAAGTGTTTCATACGGAAATGTTCTCCATTGGGCAGTTGAAAATAGGTCCTCTTGCCAATTACCTCACAGAACGAACAGGATCCACAGAAGTAGGTACCCCATGTTTTACGGGGATCCTATCTCTGATTGCCTTTGTATTCACTTTGAGTAAGCATCTCACCTATGGAGCCGGCTTTTCTAAAGGTGATCTGTGGATTAGAAGTAACTAGACCCCCCAAGATGGGGTCATCGGTAAGGATAGACCAATGTTTCGTGAGAATCTTTCTCACGTTGTTATGTTCATTGGAATATCGTACGATGATTCTTGTTGTGTCATCTTGTTTCTTTACTTTGGTTTTGAAAATTAAATCATGTCTGTCTCTATCTTTTACGCAGTTGAAAGCTTTCTTCAAAGAAGATTTCGTATATCCTCTTGAGAGTAGTCTCTTACTCAATTCATCCTCTTCATATTGAAAAGCTTCCAGGGTGGTGCAATTCCGTTTCAAGCATAAGAATTGGCTAAAAGGTATGGACTTTTTAAGAGGCTCCGGATGGAAACTGTGGGCATGTAAAAGAGTGTTGCCGGCAGTTTCCTTCCTATAAAGCCTGCTTGTGAGTTTCCCATCCTGCTCTTTACAGATACTAATGTCCAAGAAATTAATCTTCTGATGATCATGAGACATTGTAAAAAATAAATTGAATTCATTACTGTTCATAGCTTTTCTGACATTTCCTCAGGGTTTCTTACGGGCTTTTCCATACCAAAAAGATATCATCAATATATCTAATATATCTTTGCCATAGAATGATATATTGTGTGTGTGTGTGTGTATATATATATATATATATATATATATATATATATATATATATATATATATATATATATATATATATATATATATATATATATATATAGTCAACTGGTCATTGGACAAAAACGTTTTTTTCCCACTCCCCCAGGTACAGGTTTGCATTAGAGGGGGCTCAACACATCCCCATAGCAACCCCCTGTACCTGGAGGTAGTGGGAACCTTTGAAAAGGAAGACATTGTGTCTCAAAATAAAATCCAACATCTGAAGTATAAACTTATTGAATTTCCACTCTGTGGTTGCATTTTGATGTAAGACAGCAGCTATCCCTAGATTATGGGGGATACTATTATACAATGATTCAACGTCTATGGTGACCAAGATTGCCCAATCTGGGATCACCATATCGTCCAATATTTGCAATAAATGGATTGTGTCCTTAGTATAGGATGCCAACTCTAGAACATGGGGTCTTAGATGTTGGTCGATGATTTGATTGATACCTTCCGAGATGCTACCTTTACCGGAGTTGATAGGTTGCCCTGGGGGGTTAAGGAGGTCTTTGTGCACTTTGGGAAGTGCATACATCATAGGAGTGTGGGGATATCTGGTGCGTATAAATTCCAGCATTTCGCCAGTGATGGCCCCTGTCATATATGCTTTATCAACCAGGTTATAAAACTCCTGACTGAACTTATCAACTAATGAGGCTGAAATTTTCCGATAGCATTTTCAATTATTAAGAATTTTGAGACACATGTCCTCATATTTAGAATTATCCATTAACACAATGTTACCACCTTTATCTGACCCCTTTATTGTTATTTCGTTATTATTTTTCAATGATTTTAGTGCAATTTGTTGTTCAAGACTAAGATTTTTTTACTGACCTATCATTATGAAAAGATTCTATTTCCCTGGTCGTTTGTTTAACAAACAAAGCCAAGGCAGGATTCTGACTCAATGGAGGAAATTTGTGTGATTTCCTCTTGAATTGCTTTTGTTGTTGTCTGACACATCTTCACTATCAAAGTCGTCTTCCCAGACATCATTGGATGACTCACTTTCCTGTAGGAGCAGATTCAGGTCACGAAGGGCCTTACAATCTGCTGCTATAAGATTGGGAGCCACAGCCTCCTCCCGTGCAGTTACTCTCTTGTACATACTTTTAAGGAGTAATTTTCTAGCGAAAAGATAGATGTCCTTCACTGTTTCAAAGTTATCCAAACTTTTATTGGGACAAAAAGATAACCCCAAGGAAAGAACTTGGTTTTCAGCCCCAGTAAGTGTGTGTGAAGACAAATTGATAATGTTCAATTTATCTGTTGAGTGATGTGTGCCAACGTGAATTATTATTCCTTCTGTGGTGTTGGTGTTTGTGTCAAGGAAATCTTGTCTAAAAAATCATCAAGTTGAGTTTGAGTTTGATTTTTGGGGATAGCTCCCAGATCTTTGTTGATCTTTGTTGTTTTACCTTTGCCTATGTTAGCCCCTTTAGTGCCTTCACTGCTGTTTTGGGGGTGCCTAGAAGAACCCCCAACTTTACCTCCACGTGATGTGTGCATCTGTGGTGCAACTGTGATTCGCCTCTTGTTCTCCTGTTGCAGTTCTTCCTCCATCTCTTGTTGTTTGGCAAAGGGGCCATTTCTCTTCCAAAGAGTATGATCTGCATGGGAAGAAGCTGAGGAAGAGGTGTTAGACGGTGTGTCAGAGCTATAATCATTTTTATCCTGGTTTCTGGTAAATTTTTTTAGTTTTTTTATTTTTGAAATTCCTATCTTGGTGCCATCTATAAGCTCGATTCTCACCAAAAGCAATTTTGTCCCTCCAATATTTCTTCTTTCTTTTGGAGGATGGCCTTGCTGAATTCCTTCAGGTGTTCTCTCAATTATACTTAAAGGCTAGTGTAGTCCTCATGTATTTTTAGTGGGATCAATCGAGCATAGAGGGCACCAATCTCTATGTCCAAGGTACTGAGTTGCTGTTTGTATTCATCCTGCAGTAACAACATCAAGTTTCTAGAACAATCATTGAGTTTAGTTTCCCAGTTTCTCTTCAGATGATTTGAGATGTGATCGAGAATAGGGAGCCGTCAGTTGGGTGGGCAGGACAACATTATCCATTTGGGGTTTCAATGTAATTGTGTTTATGAATATGGTGATGTCTTGGGGTACCATTTTTATGTTCCGCCAATTCATTGCTAGGCTGTCTATGATACGTTTTTGTTATGTATTTTTATGTTTGTTTTATTATATGATTGGATTTATTCCTCGGTTCCATCCTCCGTCCTTATGCAAGGCTTGTTGCCATCATCGTACACCCGGCACACCCAGGCCCCCATGCAGTTTTGTTTGTGGGCCACTTTTCCTCCTGAACTGTCGAAATCTGGTGCTTTCAGCACCATCCCGACAGCTCTAGGATGGCATATCTGTGTCGGGGGTTTTCGTCCTTCCGCATTGGAAAGCTTTTCTCAATCGGAGATGTACACTGTCCCCATTCAGGGACCTTTAGCCCTTTAGTACATCCCCTCCTTTGGATAAATGCATCAGGGTTATAGTGTTCAGCCGCAGGATATCCTTCACGTTTTTTTTTAATTATAATTTTACAATAATCTCTATACTATTTACGCACCTAGTGCAATTCTTCCCCCCTTTTTTATTTTATACACATCCCCTCCTTTGTTTGATTGAAGCCTTTCCTCTCTACCCAAACTCGTTGGTTCGGTTTCTCTCCATCTCCCCCATCTGATGATTTATACAACTGGGAAATCTTTTTCCTCTGGGGTCCTATCTTCAGATTTTTCTGCCGCAGCGATTTCTCTGTACACTGGTCGGATGCTTTTCCGCATCCCCACCTAGATGGAATTCTCCATCGGCGTCACATACGACATTGGGTGGCAGCTCCGCCTTTGGTTAAGGAGCTCCTCCTGTTGTCACTTCCGGGGTTTTTTCCATCCCACGTGGTATGCGGCAGCGTTCACCCTCTGTGATGACGCTCCCGCATCCATGTGTCCAGTTGATGCTGTCACCTACCCTTCGGGTGGCGTCATCACGTTAGGCTCCATCGAGTCGTGTTGGTGGTCAGCTGGGTCATGTTTTCACTCGCTGATGAGCCATGTGTGTCACCAGCCCGTATGGGTGATGACGTCATGGCATAGGCGCCATGAGATGTCATCCCTGGGTGCCACATAAGGCTCATATGGGCTTTTTCCAGGGGCTTTATAAGGCAGGACGCCGGGAATCCTTGGGGCATCATCTTCTTCCTATGCCAGAGTAGCTTTATTTTCTTTGCACAAGCCAGTCTCTCTCAAGGGGGGGGGGGGTTCTGTCCATTTATTTGGGCAGGCAGTACGGTTATTGGATTTCTATGCTGGGACCATTAATTACCCATATCTGGTAAGTCCACCTCAGTGTTTCTCAACTCCAGTCCTCAAGGCGCCCCAACAGGTCATGTTTTCAGGATTTCCATTACTTTGCACAGGTGATTTGATCAGTTTCACTGCCTTGGTAATTACCACGACCGTTTCATCTGAGGGAAATCCTGAAAACATAACCTGTTGGGGCGCCTTGAGGACTGGAGTTGAGAAACACTGGTCCAGCTTACTTAGATCTCTTCTTTGGGGTGGTTTACATTTTTTCCAGTGGTGTTTGATGCCCCGGGATTTACAGTTCCCTCCTTAGGTGGGATTTTTTCCCTGGTTAGCGTCCTCATCTGGATTGTCCCACCCTGCATACATTTATACACATTTATATTTACCGCCGATTTTGGGCTCTTTTTTTAATTTATTTATATATATTCACTTGTTTTCAGGTTGTTTCCCCCTTTTTTCTCCCCTGGGGGGTCGTGAATATATTTTTTCTCTCCCCATGTATGGGTTGGACCATTTCATTGGGGCTACTTCACCTCTAAGCCATTTTTGGATCATACAAATCTGTAAGTGTGATTTAATTTACTGATTTTTCTAGTTCCTTTTTTATTTTATTGTTCTTCGTGGCTGCATTTACCTACTCCCATGCCTGTGGTGTTTGGGGGGGTTTTAGCCTTCTCTGCCTCTCGGTTTTTCTGAGGGACGGGTCGAGGTCTCCCCATGCCCACCGAGGCATGACATTTTGGCTTGCTCCCTTGAGACACATATTCAATTGATATTCCATATGCATATACTCTATAGGTTATGAATTTTTCTTGTAGGTTCTCTATCCTTGGCTGTTTGTAGGTGACTTTTTCCTTTTTATGATGCCCTTGTTAGATGTTTACATCCTTGGGTTCTTTTGTACGATGAAAGGCTAATACAAGTTTGTTGGACGATTGATGGCATGGAGGAATTTCTAATGATATATTTTTGACATGTAAGTTTTTTGAACATGTTGATGGGCATTTAACATCAATTCTATGTTATGATCTCTTTCTATACATTCTATGTACTTATATTCTATTCTACATTACAGAAGTGGCAAAATTGTCCCTAATGAAGATTGTATTTATATATTCCGAAACGCGTTGGACTCTCACTCATGGATGATCACCATTTATGTAGTGGGATTTTCACCACTTCTGTCAAACTGTGAATGTATTATTATTGTTGTTTACATGAATGTGGTTGTTTCTATTTGAAATCATGTTTTTATGAATTTTTGTATCAATAAATTGAATATTTTATTAAATTTTCCATATTTTCTAAATAATTGCCCTTTAAAATCCCATATTTGAGGTTCTTTCTTTTTCAAAGTCTAAAAAGGGGGAGGGTTCAGTAAATGGAGACAGAGTCTCCCCATAATAACTGGGAAAGTGAACGATTACCACCAGATTATCCAAAAAAAAATAGGCATCAGCATCAGTCCCAGGTAGTTGAGGGGCCTACTGGAGGATCATGATTCGGGTGTTGTCTGTCCCTCTTGCTTTTTTTTTCGTGTGGCTGTTGACAATGGTTGAGGAAGTTTTACCCCAGGGGCGTCGGGCGGGCCTCTCCAGTCTGAGAAATCCACTGGGTCCAGTCTAAGGGAGGAGAGAAAGTGTGGGAGGTCATCTTTGTTGCGTAGGGTGACCTGTCTTAAAACCTTAGTCACCTGCAAAAAGAAGGGGAATCCCCAGCAGTAAGGTGGTCCGGCTTCCTGGATCACAGACAGTAGGGGGCGGAGAGCCCTTCGCTGCATAAGGATGTGCCTGGAGATGTCCTGATAGAAGAATAAACGTGCACCATCAAAGTCATAGAAGGGCTTGCCGCACATTTTCTGCATAATTCGGTCCTTAAGAGTGTATTTGTGGAGTTTACAAATTATGTCTCTGGGGTTGTCCACATCTTGAGACGGGGGCCTTAGAGCTTTATGTGACCGACCAA
Organism: Lithobates septentrionalis; assembly: GCA_037952835.1. Lineage (NCBI taxonomy): Eukaryota > Metazoa > Chordata > Amphibia > Anura > Ranidae > Lithobates > Lithobates septentrionalis. Next base: position 2,262,817 of record JBBDGP010000609.1, on the reverse strand, counting down.
TTTCTATGGGAGCAGAGGCTGGAAGGCCCAGTATGTCTCTGAAAATATCTGTCAGTGTGGGGATAATGTCTCTGGGAGCTGTGGCCTCTGGTAGACCCCGGATCCTGATATTAGCCCTTGTGCTGCGATTTTCAACATCATCTAGTTGACACAGTAAGGTCTCAATTTGCTGGTACTGCATGTTACTAGATTGCAGCAGAGCAATAGTGGGGAGAACCTCTTCAAGTTTCTCTTCTAGGGATTCCACCCTGTTGCCCAGATGTGAGGTATCCGCATTTAGCTGGGCGATGTCCTCGGTAAAAGCCTTCTCCACTCTGCCTGTGAAGCATTCTAGATCTTCTCTAGTGGGGAGGGACATGATATGGAGCCTGCTGTCATAATCCCCAAGGTAGTCAGATACCTCAGAGTGGCCATCCAGGGATGCAGGGGAGACTGTGGGGGCTAAGTCACTCACCGACCCTGGGGATGGAACTGGAGAGGTTGGGGAAGCTGGGAAGATTTTGCTGCTTTCTGGCCCTTCCCAGTCTGCGACATTTTGGGGGCCTCGCTGCTTGTCCTTGGGTCCCCGGGAAGTAGGAATCCAGCTGTCCCTGCCGTGTTCTGTCAGTCCATGCCGGTTGGGAGGACTGCCGTGGTCGCTGTGACATGGGGGGAGCCGTTATATGCAAGTAACCCTGATTTTATCTGTGGTTGTAGCTTCGGTGGAGCGGAGCTGAGGCAATGCACGTCCTCATTTCTCCATAGCCAGGACACGCCCCTACAAATTTCCATTTAATTTGCTGCCCTCAAGCATCTGAGGCAGCCCAGGCCTTCTTGTATGCCATCTTCAGATTTTGCCTCAGACGATCCACATACCCTCTATGGGATGTCACAGATGTTTGATCTAAAGATGTGCTGAATGCTAGATCAACTGGTAACCAAGCCTCTCTCCCAAACATGAGCATATAGGGGGAGTACCGCCATGGCATCGCTATGCTATTGTAGGCATGAACAACTGCTGAAATATGCTTGCTCCAGTATTGCTTCTTTTCAGCAGTGAGAATCCCAAGCATATCTAAGAGGGTGCAGTTAAACCTTCCTGGCTGTGGATCCCCCTGTGGATTATATGCTGTTATTCTGGAGTTCCAGATGCCCAATGACTGTAGCAATTTCTTAACAAGCCTGCTTTCAAAGTCTCTTTCTTGGTCAGAGTGAATACATTGGGGCAGTCCATAATGAACATAGAACTTCTCTAGCAGGACTCTGGCCACTGTGGAGGTTCATTGGTCTTTTGCATGGAAGAATATCTAAGCATAATGGATGAAATAATCTGTCGCCACAAGGACATTCCCCTGTCCACTCAATTTGGGTTCAAGGCATAATAAGTCAATGCACAACTCCATAGGCCATTGCTTTGGAGATGACCCATTGGAGCAGCCCTAGAGAGCAAAGTCTTTTTTTGTATGCAGTGTAGGAAAGGGTGACATTAGCTCTTGCCTTCAGCCCACATACAGGGCCAGTAGAAGCAGTCTCTCAAGAGTTTGAAAGTTATTTCAGACCCTGATCATCATGTAGGGCAACCAACACAGTCTCCCTATGCTTCATTGGCAGGAACAGTTGCCACTTGTCTTCTGGATCATCTGAGGGTCCCCTTCAGTAGACCACTCCATCAAGTAACTTTAATAGACCCCACTCTTTATGGACCAAGCACGCCTCTTTTGAAGTGTAAATCTGAGCACCCATTATCTAGGGCTTTCAGGGTCAAACAGCAGAGGCGGGCCTCTCATCTGGTCCTTTCTAAAGTCTTTCCTAGAGAATTTAGGTAGGCCTCCATCTTTAATTTCAGTGAGGTTACAGTAGAGTTTGGGAACACCTGCAGTGAAGACTCCAATAGATTCGGGCCCCTGTCACTCCCTTGCCCTGGAGCTCAGCTCCTTGGCACAGAGTTTATACCTCCCCCGTTGTCAGTTGAGTCCATCCTTCAGAGGGAATCTCTGGGTCATAGGGTCTCCTTGACAAGGTGTCAGCATTCCTGTTCCCAACCCTTGGATGATATTTCAAGCTCAACAGGAAGCCAAATAGAGCTGCCAACCATCTATGTCCTTTAGCATCCAATTTGGCTGTGGCGAGGATATACATAAGTGGGTTGTTATTGGTTTTGACCATGAAGTCTGCACCATATAGGTAGTCTTTCAACTTATTCACTACTACCCACTTCAGGGCAAGGAATGCTAGCTTGCATGGGGGATAGTTCTTTTCAGCAGGGGTGAGGCTTCTGCTTACATACACAACAGGTCATAGGTGTCCATCGTACTCTTGATACAACACCTCACCTAGCCCATCGTGATTAGCATTGATATGTAATTCGTAGGGTTTGTCTGGATCAGCATAGGCTAGGACAGGGGCATTGGTTAAAGGAGTTGTAAACCCTCATGTTTTTTTTCACCCTAATGCATCCTATGACACTTCTGATAGTGACCGGCCCCCCAAGCCCCCCGTTTTACTCACCTGATCCCTTCGATCCCTCGGCGGAGATGAGCAGGACCTCTCTGCCCAGGGTTCTCGGCTCTTGATTAGATAGATTGGTAGCAGCACAGCCATTGGCTCCCACTGCTTTCAATCAAATCCAATGACACGGGTGCTGGGGGGTGGGGCCAAATCCGGCATTCTGTGTCTATGTACGCAATTGCTGGAGCGCGCCCGCAAGGTTAAGCTTACAATCACTTTGGTTAAGCTCTTCTTCAGCTGATGGAAGGCCTGCTTGCACAAATCTGTCTACTGGTTTTGGATTGATTCTCAAGGCTTTCTGGGCCCTCTAGATTGCTTGGCTTTCCTTGGCAATTCTGTGTTGCCTTCCTTATCCTTACTCTTCAACAACTCAATTTGCCGAGCTACCTTAGCTAATCTCTCGACAAATCTGCAGTAGTATGAGCAAAACCTCAGAAATAACCTCAGCTAAGTCACATTGTTTGGTATTGGCCAGGAGGTGACAGTTTCTAGCTTTTTGGGGGTCAGTGACCACTCCCTCAACAGAGACAACGCGTCTTAGGTAAGTGACAAAAGGCTGGTAGAATTGACACTTCTCCAGAGACAACTTTAACTCCTCATCATGAAATCTCTTCAAGACCTTCCCTAGACACGCTTAATGCTCTTCATGGGTTCTGCTGAATACAATAATTTTGCCTAGGTACACCAACATTTAAATCAGGCTCATGTCCATTACTGTCTTATCCATCAGTTACTGGAAGGTCCCAACAGATCTTGGGGCATTCTATTGAATTCATAGAACCCCAGTGGACAGATAAAGGCCATCTTCTCTTTATCTGCTGTGTGCATGGGGATCTCATAGTATTTGCTCTTTAGGTCCAGCACACTGATCCACTTTGACTCCGGCAGGCACTGTAAAACATCTTCTATCCCTGTACTGGTTAGGGATAGTTCTCCTGTTGAATGGTGGATGGTTGATACATAACTCTCCATGACTCTCAAATGATGCCCATTTTCTTCAACTCTGCCAGTTGCTCATAGAGATCTTCCAGTGCACATCCCACTTCAAAATCATTTCCTATGATCCCGGGCCTTGGGCTTTGGTTCTTTCTCTCCATACAGATGAGATTAGGGTGTTCTGTGGATAGAACCTCCCTGCTGGAATCTCATCTTCTGCTCTCCCATCAAATCAGAGGGTGAGGTAGGGGTAGCTGGATTCACTTGTCCTATTAGCACATGGATTTACAACTTCACTGGTGAGTAAGTAATGCTGCGAACATTGACTGGAACCTTCCCATGACTTTGTTGTAAGGTCCTAGTTGACACTACTTCAGGAATCAACTCTGCCCCTGTGTGCTTTCCCTGAGAATTGTCTTTAACGGCAAGAAAGGGCCCTGGTTGTTCCCAGCTGAACTTTATTGAAGTTCATAGACATTCCATCTGTCCTGAAAAAAGAAAGTGGTGGGGTAATGGCGCAAAAATATAAATAACAAATGGTTCCAATGCTGCACCTAAAATTAGTATCAACTAATAAATCATGAAAAATATACTGTCAAGTATTTTATTCCTGCGCTACCATGCGGAAAAACTGGTAATGGGGGAAAAGCAGCTTGCACCGAATAGGGTCCAGCCTGGCCCTAGAAACAGGCGTAAGTTCACAAATGGTAATGGTGCTGTGCTAATCCTTATGTGCACACCAGTGCATAGATGCGGATAAGCTAGAGTAATAACTGGCTGGGAGGTAGATAGCCTATACTCGGTATACTAAATAATATTCAACTCAAACAAACGGTGAAAGTAAACACGTATTGTGCTTAGTAAAGATTTACATCAATGAACGTGAGTGAAGGTGGTCAAGCATCAACTAAATAATGTTAAATCAAAATATTGACATAGGTATATACATTGTGCAGTATAGACACTTCATCTGTAGTAAAAATACACAGGTACATAAATTGCTGGAGCCAAAAACACAAAAAAGCAAAAAACACAAAAGTGCAATGTTACAATGAATGTCGGTGGAGATCAGTTACGGATGCAATAAAGTGTCCAGTGCCAACAATAAGTGCCTGCAATTATATGAAAACAATATAAAAGTTCAAGAAAGAGGTGACTTGTGCAGCAGCAAAACATTATAAAATTCAAAGATAAAAGTGACTTGTGCAGCAGCAACCAGCTCCAATACTTCTTCAAACGTTCCAAACAGTGAAAGGGTGTAGGCAATAGCTAGATTCTTGCATCATTTGCTAACATGGGTGGAGATGTGAAGTGTATAAAGAAAGTCCTCTTCATGCAAAAAATCCTACACTGGAAGGTAGTGGCCCCTTACCTCATTATACTGAGGTTACAGCATAAAACAATCAGCGCTTGTGGTGTCTCCTGTGGGGGTTGGTCCTGGGTTCCGGACTATCATTCAGTATACCTCAGATCCACCAAGGATATAGCGACCAAAGGAGAGACAAGGATGCCATATAGTGTAGTAATTTAAAATATTCAGAGCTTTATTAATAAAACAAACAGGGGTACTCACACAGTAATGTAACAGAGGGTGCAATGTATCCAAACGAGCGGCAAACTCGTACACTGCTGACAGTGGAAGGTCCTGAGAGGAAAAAGTGATTTTAGCCCGGATCAACCACCAGGTTATATTAGTTAATTGAGTATGAACAGATATTCATCCAAAAATTAATGGGTGCAGTTTGGGTCGCCTTATAAGGCATACAAAAATAACAAGGAAAAAGAGATTCCCCAAAGGAAGGCAAAGACCCTTCCTTTGGGGAATCTCTTTTTCCTTGTTAGTTTTGTATTTTTTTTTTGACAGTGGAAGGTGCCTGTCCCTACGCGTGGCATCACGGGTCACGTGGCTTCATCAGGGGATACTAGAGGGCACATATGCTTGTCTTTAAATAGATCAGGTAAATTGAATGAATGGCGGCCATTTTATCGAAGTTCAATGGGAAGATACCATAGCGGCCATCTTCCTGGGGATACATGGGGGTGGCCATTTTCTTGGTTATCCAAAAACGGCAAAGACGTCAGCAGAACTAATAGCTGATGTATACTCAATCTCTGCCCTAAAATCCTGTCGGAATCAAGCGGTCATCTGACCATAACAAACAAAAGAGGTGGCCAGAATAATTATTTAGAATAGCCCTAAGATCCACTTGTCACAATACCGGTCAGGGTATAGATAAGAGCGGCATACTAGTGACAAAGGCGAGTGATTTGAAAGTATGTATCTGGTATAGGGAGATGAGCCAATACTTCACTATAAGAATATACCTTCCATTGTAAACAATGTACTCTCATGCAATTTCTACACACTTCATCATCCTGATGAATATTCAACGTTTAATGTCTAAAATTAAAAAGCAGTGTATTCTAAAAAATACTAAATACAGGAGCAATACATTTTTTTTAAAAAATATATAAAACGCCCATAAGATTAAAATACGTATATAAAAAATCATGATATTCAGCAGGTTCAGAGGGGATCATATTAATAGGAAACTTCCGTGCACTGAAAGAGTGCAGTACCGTAAACGGGGTACAGGGACGGGGAATCCGGTAAGGTAAGGAGAAGGGATATGGAAACGGTAAAGGTACCGACTAGAAACGGAAAATAAGTTTATGTACATTCGGGACTAAAAGTCACTTAAAAAACAATTCAAATCAAATTCTATGTTGAGGCCCCGCGGTGCGAATGTGTCCAATGTGAATATCCATCTGGATTCGGCCTGGCTGAGGGTCCTGACCTTATGTCCCCCCCGCCAGTGTCTGATATAGGGTTCGATCCCCCAGAATTTTAGATGGGTTGGATCTTTATTGTGACATAGTAAAAAATGCTTAGAGACGCTGTGCTTATCATAGCCATTCAGGATATTTTTCACATGTTCTTTAATCCGTATCCTAAGTGGTCTTTTGGTCCGGCCGACGTACTGGAGCTCACAGCTGCATTCTAAGGTGTATACAGCTTCTTCAGTATTGCTGACGATGTAAACTCAAATTTTCTTTCGTTTGGCCTTCTCGTTTTTGTGCAAGCAAAACACCTTCTGCACGGAAAAAAACCTTTCCCGGTAAAGAAGGTATAGGTTCTTTTAGGTGGATCAATTACATTTTTTACCACCTTATCCCGAATAGTAGGTGCTCTTTTGTATATAAAGTGCGGGTGTATGGGTAAGGATCCCTGTAGCTGTTTATCTGCTAAAAGGATATGCCAGTGGCTTTTAATAATCTTTTCAACTTTCTTATGTTGTGCACTAAAATCTAGAATTAAAGGTGCTCCTCCTAGTGGCTCTTTAGATTTCTTGGTATCCTTAATCAGTTCGTTTCGATCCATCACAGAGACCTCTTGCACTTTCTTTTCTATGAATTGGCGATCATATCCTTTGTTTGAGAATCTTAGTGTAAGCTTTTCTGCTTGATCTAAGAACGTGTTAAGCTGCGTACAGTTCCGTCTTAGTCGTACAAGCTGACCCTACGGTACGTTGAAGAGCCAGTTCTTGTGGTGACAGCTCTCAATAGGCAGGTAACTATTTCTGTCTACGTTTTTAAAGTGCGTTTGTGATCTAAGTCCAGATTCATCTTGTATAATTTCAAGATCAAGAAATGTTACCTTACTAGTGCTAATGTCCCAGGTTAATGTGATATTTTTGTCATTCCTATTGAGTCTCTCCAAGAAGCTGATAAGACGATCTGTATCTCCTTTCCATAGACTGAAGATATCGTCGATGTATCTTTTGTAGGTCACCAGTTCACTTGGTGCATTTTCAAAAACACTATCCTCCTCCCATTGGGCCATGAATAATCCAGCTATGCTTGGGGCGAACTTGGCCCCCATTGCAACTCCAGTATGCTGTCGGTAATACTGGTTATTGTACCAGAAGTAGTTATTCTTCAAATTGAAGTCAATACACTTTATTAAAAATTTTCTCTGCATACAGGGTAATTGGGTGTATTTCCTCAAGCCCCATTTTGTTGCTTCGCATGCCAGATGGTGTGGTATAATAGTATATAATGAGGCGACACGAGTATATAACGAGTATATTACTCTAGCTTATCCGCACCTATGCACTGGTGTGCACATAAGGAAAAAATGTCCCAGGAAGATGGCCGCTATGGTATCTTCCCATTGAACTTCGATAAAATGGCCGCCATTCATTCAATTTACCTGATCTATTTAAAGACAAGCATATGTGCCCTCTAGTATCCCCCGATGAAGCCACGTGACCCGTGACGCCACGCGTAGGGACAGGCACCTTCCAATGTCAGCAGTGTACGAGTTCGCCGCTCGTTTGGATACATTGCACCCTCTGTCACATTACTGTGTGAGTACCCCTGTTTGTTTTATTAATAAAGCTCTGAATATTTTAAATTACTACACTATATGGCATCCTTGTCTCTCCTTTGGTCGCTATGTCCTTGGTGGATCTGAGGTATACTGAATGATAGTCCGGAACCCAGGACCCACCCCCACAGGAGACACCACAAGCGCTGATTGTTTTATGCTGTAACCTCAGTATAATGAGGTAAGGGGCCACTACCTTCCAGTGTAGGATTTTTTGCATGAAGAGGACTTTCTTTATACACTTCACATCTCCACCCATGTTAGCAAATGATGCAAGAATCTAGATATTGCCTACACTCTTTCACTGTTTGGCACGTTTGAAGAAGTATTGGAGCTGGTTACTGCTGCACAAGTCACTTTTATCTTTGAATTTTATAATGTTTTGCTGCTACACAAGTCACCTCTTTCTTGAACTTTAATATTGTTTTTATATAATTGCAAGCACTTATTGTTGGCACTGGACACTTTATTACATCCGTAACTGATTTCCACGGACATTCATTGTAACATTGCACTTTTGTGTTTTTTGCTTTTTTGTGTTTTTGGCTCCAGCAATTTATGTACCTATGTATTTTTACTACAGATGAAGTGTCTATACTGCACAATGTATATACCTATGTCAATATTTTGATTTAAAATTATTTAGTTGATGCTTGACCACCTTCATTCACGTTCATTGATGTAAATCTTTACTAAGCACAATACGTGTTTACTTTCACCGTTTGTTTGAGTTGAATATTATTTAGTATACCGAGTGTAGGCTATCTACCTCCCAGCCAGTTATTACTCTAGCTTATCCGCATCTATGCACTGGTGTGCACATAAGGATTAGCGCAGCACCATTCCCATTTGTGAACTTACGCATGAAAAATATAAATGAAGGACGCAATGGACAAATATAAATGAGTGTACAGTGTAAATCATATAATAAAGTGCACAAGTGAATGATACATCAAAAATGTCCATAATAAACATATGTGATCAAATCTTCTTGTCTATGCTCCAACACAATAGATTAAAGTGCAATGTGCTTCAAAATCTTGCATATGAAAGTGCTTCACCCGAAGTCATAGTAAAATGCGCTCACCAGACAGCCTCAGCCACAAAGTGACCATAAAGCATGATTTTTAAAGGGAAATCCATGATCAATAATATATCCCCATTGAGGTATCTCATCCGTCATTCATGTGCAGAAGAAACTGGATCACAATCCAATATGCAGATTTTAATATTCTCACCTTATATATCCACTACTGCATATAACCAACTTGCATCAAGTGATTCTGCGAAATAGCTCCAGGAAGTCTTCAGGAAGTTGCGTCCAACTTCCTGATGACTCACGCTAAAGCGCGAAATGCATAGAAGCGAGGCTTAACATGCATAACACTAGGGGCCTTCCACTTCCGCTCGGTAAGCTGAGATGCATTGTGCATGCCACAATTCATACAGCGGCGTCGGATCGGCTTCTGCTTCCCCTTGAGCAGCTTGTTTGATTGCTGAACCTATGCTGGACTATATAAGTGCTAATTTTAAGCAATTAAAAAAGAATTAGCACACTATTTCCTGCCTTTTGTGACTCTTTGTAGTGGAACTATTTCGCAGAATCACTTGATGCAAGTTGGTTATATGCAGTAGTGGATATATAAGTTGAAGATATTGGCGTTTAAAATTTGATCACATGTTTATTATAGACATTTTTGATGTATCATTCACTTGTGCACTTTATTAATTGATTTACACTGTATATTCATTTATATTTGTCCATTGCGCCCTTCATTTATTCCATTCCATCTCCTGGCTGCAGTATCTTTTCACCTCGGTCTAGTCGCCATAACTTCCCCCTCCTGCTGACGCTTTTTGTTCTTGTACAAAGCGTTGGTACATTTCCCAAGCATGAGGTGTATATTTTCAGTTGCTATGTAATTCTTCAGGATTAGGGGAGTGAATAGTCTCCTGACAAGATCAGTATTGGTCCCTATCAGGGAACTCTTGTTGGCTCCAGGCAGGCGAGGGCATACGATGGCTAATGCTTTAAATGTCTCTGACTTCCCAACCATGAAGGTGTCAAAGGCCAACTTGATTGGTAGATACCCATCATAGGGGAAATTCTGAGTTCCAAGACCCCAAATTTCCAGCTCTTCCAACTTCTGTAGAGGTAAGTACTTGATGTTTGTAGATGTTTGTCCTAAAAGACCCGATAAAGCAAAGTCACCTGTGCATGTGTGTCGAGAAAGACATTAGTGTAGATGCCTTTTACTTCAACTGGTATGGTGGGAGAAGGTCATACTAACTTGCCAGGGATTTTGCTTGGAGCAGCAGGGGCAACGAGTCTTGTGGTTTGTATTTGTGCCCCCTTCTTGGTTGGCTTTTGATTTTGCTGATGTCTCGATGTAGCTTTAAGAGGTTGGTGTGCATTGTCTTTCTGGGACTGCCTACTCAAGGTCAAAGAGAGCAAGTTGACCAATCGATCAGAAATAATGGGGGGCCCTCTGTGAAGCTTTGGAACTCTGCTGTTGTTTCCTCACATCTTTCCTGGTAAGATCTTCTGTGGCAATGGTCCATGATTTGGACATGTGAACGAATGAAAAGTCCATATAATGATAAATGTTGATATTGTTGATAATGTCAATTACTGTTGAATATTGGCACTTTGAAATCAGTGATTTGCTTAATGATTTGTTTAATTGAAGGTAAAGGGTATGATTTTGTATAATGCTTGCATATTTTTCCCCCTTCGCCTTCTTCTTTTCTTCTTTTTTTAAATGTAATCCTCAGCGGAGAGACACATCCCTCTCACCCCTATTTTAAGACCCCCCCCATGTTTATCTTGGGATTTTCCCTACCCCACATTGTGGTTCGGGAGATCGAAGGCCTGGTTGGAGGCAGAGCCTTTATGGACCTGCCTGGGTGCCTCGATCGCCCGCCTCTCACAGGACCCACAGCTAATCTTAGCATGGAGTAGTCCTGTTTTAATACGTCCCGATAGTTCGTATTATATTCCAATTTCTCCTTTTGGTGTTTTTTTTTTTTTTGCCTGCGACTGGTCCAGACTGGGCATGATTTATCAGTATTTCTATGGAATAATCAGGGGTTTAAACACATCAGGTAAACGTCACCAACTTTTTAGGGAAATGGAATGGGAAGGAAGTTCTATAGTGTTTTTACAGGAAACAAATTTTAACACATTCAACCTCAACTAGACTTTATTCACCTCGGTACCCCACTTGGTATCATAGTCTTTCAGAAAGGGTGTAACTATTAGTTTGAATGGGAATGTTCCCTTTAATCCAGAACAAATGATATCTGATGACCATGGGAGATATTTGGTCCTTAGAGGTACAATAGAAGAATATCCCTGCACATTGGTCAATGTGTATTGTCCAAATATACATCAACCAACATTCCTTTCACAGGTATTAACTAAATTAAGGGACTTTGCTATGGGAATTGTTAATAGCAGGAGATATTAATATGCCGCTTGACCCTGTACTGGATACATCTCATGGCCATACCCATAATCCTTGCAAGCGTTTAGCATACATTAAAAAATGTTTACATGAGGTGCAACTCATCGATGCTTGGCGGGTTCTCCACCCAAAGACAAGGGATTATTCATATTTTTGTAAAACTCATGATTCATATTCTAGGTTAGATAACATTTTTTATAAATCACTATCATCTCCTGAAGTTACAATCCACCTTTTATAGGTGCTATTTCCTTCTCGGATCATACTCCTGTGTCCATATGTTTAGATTTTCCAAGTGTATCTAAGTGGCAGTACAACTGGAAACTTAATGACTCTCTGCTATCCGATCAAGTGGATGTAGATAACCTTTCTATCAATAGTTCAATTCTTTAATGATCAATCTCCCTCTAATTTTCCTAAATCATTGATTTGGAAAAAAAAAAAAAGCTTATATTTGGGGAAGATTTATTGAGCTTGGAGCAGGGAAGAAGAAAGAGCAACGGCGGAAAGTAACTGAATTACTACGACAGGTAGTGAATCTGGAGAAGGCACATAAATTGTCTTTACATAAAGCAGTACTGACAAACTTAATGCAGAAAAGTGAAGAACTTAAATCTTTATTAGATCTAGACCAGAAAAGACGATATAGCTAAAATTAGATCTGCCTCGGGAGATTTAGTACACACCACCACAAATATTGCGGAAGTATTCCGCATGCTTTATAAAGATCTTTACAACGTGAACGGAGAAGGTGTGATACACTCCCCCGACGAAAAACATAAAAAGATTGTACAATGTTTAAAAAAGGCAGGGTTACTTAAACTTCCTTTGAATACCATTAAAACATTTGAAACTAATTTTTCAGAAGAAGAATTTAATACCGTTTTAAAATCTATGCCCCTAGGTAAAGCACTGGGTCCAGACATACACAGATATTTGTTTTATATTATAAAAAGTTCCAGCGTATATTAATACCACATTTAACTTTATATGCTAATTCCATTGCGGGAGCAGTGGGATTTGGTCTGGAATCATTAACAGCGTATATTTCTGTTCTCCCAAAATCAGGAAAAGATGTAACGTGTTGTGGGAGTTATCGACCTCTTATCGATCTCTTTACTCAATGTAGATATAAAACTTTATTCAAAGATATTGGCTATTAGACTACTTCCGCTGCTCCCGCGCTGGTTTAACCTGGATCAAACAGGCTTTATCCCCCATCATGAGGCAAGAGATAACTTGTCACGGACTTTGTCCATTATTTTTTATGTCAAGAAATATTCCCAGCCCACCCTGTTACTATCTACCAATGCTAAAAAAGCATTTGACAGTGTTGACGGGGACTATTTATGGACAACTCTCAAGTTTATGGGTTTTGGCCCAATGATGCTTCATCGCATTTTTGCTCTTTATTCATCCCCGTCCGCAAAGATAAGGGTAAATGGCTCACTTAGTGAATCATTTGTACTCAGTAATTGCGCACAACAAGGATGTCCTCTTTCACCCCTGTTGTTTGCCATCTCATTAGAACCCTTTCTTTCAGCAATAAGACATAATCAAAACATCCATGTAGTGAAAATGAAAGAGGTAGAGCATAAATTTGCTGCGTATGCGGATGATATTTTATTATATATTTAGCAACCTAGGATTACTCTTCCAAACATAATGGCTTCCTTACAGACCTTTCAATCTTTTTCTAATTTTAAAATGAATAGGTTAAAATCTAAAGTTTTGAATATTTCTATTCCTTTGAGTGAAGCCATGATGTTATGCCCATTATTTGCATTTACCTGGCAGCCTAGAACCTAAAACATTTAGGAGTCAATTTAACAGCCCGCCTGTCAGACATGTTTTAATATAATTATTTTCATCTCTTGAATGTAATTAAATCGGATCTACGTATGTGGTCTTATATTTCCCATATTTGGTTGGGGAAAATAAATATAGTTAAAATTAATATTTTACCACGTATCTTATTCATGTTTCAAATGATTCCTTTTGGAGTCACTTCTGTTTTTTTTTCTACCCTTCAGTCCCTGGTTTCCCATTTTATATGGAAAGGACTGCGTTCTAGAATCTCCTGGGATATACTGTACCATACTAAAGGAGCTGGAGGACTAGCTCTTCCTAACTTTGAGCAATTTTTACCAGGCAATAGTTTTAACCAGAATATCAGATTGGAAATATGCAGGGGATTCTAGGGTGTGGGTACAGATGGAACATTCTATGTCAGAAACCGACTTATCGGCTATTGTATGGCTCCCACATAAATATGGGGCCTTAGCACCTTCAGTATTGGCTCTGACGGTATTCACCTTGGCTATATGGGACTCGCTGCACTCCTAATACTCATGGAAATATAATTCCTCTTCGATAACCCCAACTTCACCATGTAACCGAAAACTCTTAAGTGAAATCTATGCGATTGATATGCAACCCAACAAGATATAGGTATATGGACGTTTGATGATATACTCACTGTGTAAGCAGTTTACCACAACCTATTCGATCATTAAACAAATGAACTCAAGTAGAGGCAATATTTTGATGGGTTGTCCCTCATCATCATTGTATATTACAATGTTATAAAGCTTTGCTGTCTTTTCAAGAGTCTGGATTTCCAGCGTATCTAACCCATTGGGAAATGGACCTTCTATCTAATCTTGATAATACAAAAAGAGATAAGATTCTATTACTTTCTCACATTACCTCCCTTTCTTCCAGCATAGAGGAAATTAACTATAAATTGCTTGTTAGGTGGTACTGTACGCCTGTTAAGTTGCATTCGATGTTCTCTTCTAATTCTCCTCTATGCTGGAGAGAATGTGGAGGCCGTGCTACACATGGTCATATTTGGTGGTCCTGCCCCTGTATTCAAAAATACTGGCAGTCAGTCATTATTATGGCGTCTATAATACAAAAAAGATATAATACAGTTTGATCCTTGGGTTATTCTATTTCACCTTACTTCACAATCAATATCTAGATACAAAAATGCAATAACTCCACATTTGTTAAATATGGCAAAATCTTTAATAACTACCAGTATATATTGGAAGCAAAAGTCTATACCGAACTTAGCCCAATGGTTTCAAAAAATAGATGATATACAGTGGGGACGGAAAGTATTCAGACCCCCTTAAATTTTTCACTCTTTGTTATATTGCAGCCATTTGCTAAAATCATTTAAGTTCATTTTTTTTCCTCATTAATGTACACACAGCACCCCATATTGACAGAAAAACACAGAATTGTTGACATTTTTGTGGATTTATTAAAAAAGAAAAACTGAAATATCACATGGTCCTAAGTATTCAGACCCTTTGCTGTGACACAATCATATATTTAACTCAGGTGCTGTCCATTTCTTCTGATCATCCTTGAGATGGTTCTACACATTCATTTGAGTCCAGCTGTGTTTGATTATACTGATTGAACTTGATTAGGAAAGCCACACACCTGTTTATATAAGACCTTACAGCTCACAGTGCATGTCAGAGCAAATGAGAATCATGAGGTCAAAGGAACTGCCTGAAGAGCTCAGGGACAGAATTGTGGCAAGGCACAGATCTGGCCAAGGTTACAAAAAAATTTGTTTGCACTTAAGGTTCCTAAGAGCACAGTGGTCTCCATAATCCTTAAATGGAAGACGTTTGGGATGACCAGAACCCTTCCTAAAGCTGGCCGTCCGGCCAAGCTGAGCTATTGGGGGAGAAGAGCCTTGGTGAGAGAGGTAAAGAAGCACCCAAAGATCACTGTGGCTGAGCTCCAAAGATGCAGTCGGGAGATGGGAGAGAGTTGTAGAAAGTCAACCATCACTGCAGCCCTCCACCAGTTGGGGCTTTATGGCAGAGTGGCCCGACAGAAGCCTCTCCTTAGTGCAAGACACATGAAAGCCCGCATGGAGTTTGCTAAAAACACCTGAAGGACTCCAAGATGGTGAGAAATAAGATTCTCTGGTCTGATGAGACCAAGATAAAACTTTTTGGCCTTAATTCTAAGTGGTATGTGTGGAGAAAACCAGGCACTGCTCATCACCTGTCCAATACAGTCCCAACAGAGAAGCATGGTGGTGGCAGCATCATGCTGTGGGGGTGTGTTTCAGCTGCAGGGACAGGACGACTGGTTGCAATCAAGGGAAAGATGAATGTGGCCAAGTACAGGGATATCCTGGGCGAAAACCTTCATCAGAGTGCTCAGGACCTCAGACTGGGCCGAAGGTTTACCTTCCAACAAGACAATGACCCTAAGCACACAGCTAAAATAACGAAGGAGTGGCTTCACAACAACTCCGTGACTGTTCTTGAATGACCCAGCCAGAGCCCTGACTTAAACCCAATTGAGCATCTCTGGAGAGACCTAAAAATGGCTGTCCACCAACGTTTACCATCCAACCTGACAGAACTGGAGAGGATCTGCAATGAGGATTGGCAGAGGATCCCCAAATCCAGGTGTGACAATTTTTTTTCCCAAAAAGACTCATGGCTGTATTAGATCAAAAGGGTGCTTCTACTAAATACTGAGCAAAGGGTCTGAATACTTAGGACCATGTGATATTTCAATTTTTCTTTTTTAATAAATCTGCAAAAATGTCAATAATTCTGTGTTTTTCTGTCAATATTGGGTGCTGTGTGTACATTAATGAGGAAAAACGTGAGCTTACATGATTTTAGCAATTGGCTGCAATATAACAAAGAGTGAAAAACTTAAGGGGGTCTGAATACTTTCCGTCCCCACTGTATGTTATGAAGAAGAATGTAGTTATAATACCAAGGGCATGACTGATAAATATTTAAAGATATGGGCATGTTGGTTCGATGTTAAAACCACATTGTTATATTCTAATATGATATTAGATCCCTGATATCACAGTATTCTAATGATATATAGTTATTAGATGACATAATATATAATATTTGGATCGATATGGTGCAGTAGAAGTTTATTACTGTTGTTATTTGTAATCCCAGGTCTGGAATTAATCGCAGGGCATTGGCATTTATCCCCCCCTTTTTCCCCCTCCCTTTCTTCTTCCCTATTCCTTGCCCTATTTTTTCCTCTCCCCTTACCCCCTTGTTTTTCTTTATGTTGTTTTGGTAAAAATAAAAAATGGCTCTATAAGTAAAGATATTAATATTTAAATAGCATATTTGCTGTCTGTTTGAATTTTTTCTTTTTTTTAAATTCTTTTTTTGTAAGAGCTAAAATGCCTGACTATGGGGGGCATGTCCAAGATGGTACTGTGAGCGGCTATTTTTGGTGAGAGCTCCGCTGGACTGTCGGCTTTTCTCCGGATCCCTCGAGCCTTTATCCCTGCTTTCCACTCCCACGAAGCCTGAATGTGGCGCAGATCATAGGGCACATCATTCGGTAAGGGAAAAAGCTCCATTTCCCACCGATTCCGGAGGAATCAGTGCCGCTCTCTCGCCCCCACGTGGAGCCCTGCACTACATGCGGCTCACACAAGGCCTCACAGACAGGTGCTATGGAGTCGGCTGGCTCCCACCCCCCTGGCTGGTGGAGGTGATGGCGGCAATAGCCACATGCCAAGCGACCCTCACAACTAAAATTGAGGCTGTGCAAATGGATGTCAGTCTCCTGCAGCAAGACCTGGATAAGCTCAGATCCAGAGTAGCTGATACAAAGCAGAGAGTAAGCAACACAGAAGACACAGTTGCAGAGAATGGAGCTGCTCTCCGCATTCTTCACACTAAGGTGAAGACCCTGGAGTACAGAGCCGAGGATACCGAGAACAGAAACAGGAGGAACAACCTCCACATAGTGGGTCTAGCTGAGGGGGCTGAGGGGACAAACCCGACAAGCTATGTGGAGGACATGCTGCGCAAGCTCCTACCTGATGCTCACTTATCCCTCCACTATGCGGTGGAAAGGACACACCGCATTCCGCCTAAACCAAGGCCTCCGGGGGCCCCTCTGTGAACCTTTATCCTTCGTTTGCTCAACTTCAGGGACCGGGACGAGATCCTCCGTGCCTCCAGGATCGTCAGTGACCTCCGCTTCCAAAACAACAAACTGCTGATTTTCCCTGACAATTCGGTGGAGACACAAAAGCTACGCAAATCATTTGATCATGTTAAGGTGATGATGAGGGTCCGCAGTATTCACTACAGTGTCCTTTTTCCAGCCCGTCTGTGGGTCCAGGATGGAGAAACTACCCACTCCTTTGCCACACCAAGAGAGGTGTCTAAATGGCTGGATTCCCTGCCACCTGCTCGCTGATCTGGAGACAAGTATGTACATTTTTCCTTCTTCATTTGGGCTATTCTATCAAATGGGCCTAGGTCACTGCAAAGTTTAATGGCTTGGCCTCTACGAGCCATACTGCCGGCTGAACGGTCACCTCTTTTTGCACCTGTTATGCCTTATTATACAGGCTGGGGCGTTATTGTACCAGAAGTGCCCTGTCTGTGGTAAACCAAGTGAGTGCCCCTGAAATGGACAAGGTCAGGAGACTTCCGAAGCATGGCCTCCTTTATTTTCTTGCACTTTTCTGCATTAGAACTGTTGACATTGCTCACATATTTTTTCTCTTTGAATTTTTTCTCTTGTTGGATCCTACGTACTGCTGGGACATACAGCACCTTTTATCATTCCAGTGGATGTCTATGGCACTGGAAGCTGCCTTGCTTACTACCACACCCCCAGATACTATCAGGTGGGGTGAGGTTCACCTCTTGCACAGGACCCTCCTTTGCAGCCAGCGTGCTGATTTGGGTTGGGATGGTGTCATGCATGCAGACGGCGGCCAGTGTGTGCTATTACTATTCAACGGCCAATTACTGTTCAAAAGCCGCACCTCCTTCTTGTCTGTTATAGGCAGAAAACCCCATTTCCCAGCAGTCAGTGCACAGCCTATCACTGACATTCTCTCATCCTCGTCCGTGGTATGAGGATCAGAGAATGTCCGTGATAGGCTGACTGCTGACTGCTGGGAAATGGAGTTTTCTGCCTATCACGGACGAGGAGGAGGGGCGGCTTTTGAACAGTAAATGGCCGCCGAATAGTAATAGCACACGCTGATTGGTGCAGAGCAGCACACGGAGGCATGCACAGGACACCGGTAGGATGCACACATACAGAGGACACAGACACATGCACACATACACAGGACATATACACAGGACACACAGGTACAGGACACATGCACATATACACATGACACATGCACATATACACAGGACACGTGACACATGCACATACACAGGACACAGGTAAAGGACACATGCACATGACACATGCACATATACACAGGACACATGCACATATACACAGGACACATGCACGTATACACAGGACACATGCACGTATACACAGGACACATGCACGTATACACAGGACACATGACACATGCACATATACACAGGACACATGACACATGCACTTATGCACAGGACACATGCACAGGACACAGAGAGGTATACAGCTGCAGATGGGCATTGTTGACCCTCTTTTTCCACTTACAATAGCTGCTGCATTTCTCACCCTCGTCTTATACTCGGGTCAATTTTTTCCCATTTTTTTGTGGTACATTAGGGCCTCGACTTATACTCGGATCGACCTATACTCGAGTATATACGGTATATGTATACTTCAAGAGACCTACCTGGTGGGCAGTAAAACCTTAGCTCTCAAGAAGCCATGAATCGTTCTACATATTCCAATTTTGCAAGGGGAGTCAGTATATCTGTACTCAAGACACTCCTCTTTAGACTCTTGGATTTAACCTTGGACCCAGATGGCAGATATGTCATTCTACATGCTCAGATTTGATCCCTGAGGTGGGCAATAGTGGGCCTATACCTGCCGCGTCCGGCATCTTTGTCACTATTGAACCAGATCACGTCCAGGATTGCGGAGTTTGCCGTTGACAACAGCATCATCCTGGGCAATTTCAACCTGGTCCCTGACTCAGGCATGAATAGGATGTCAAAAAGTGGCCCCTTACATTCTGGATTACTGGAATGGGCAGAGACATATGTTCTGACAGATGTGTGGCGGGGCCTACACCTGTCACTCTACGTCCCACCGCACCTTTTCCCGGATTGAGCTGACCTATGCTGGGCAGGCTGTCCTGCCTAGAGTCACAGACATCAAAATACTGTCTAGGGGTATATCAGACCATGCCTCTGAGCCTAGACCTATCTGTCACCCCGGCGGATACTTTGTGGAGACTCTCTAAGTTCTGGATATCAGATGTACATGCACAATTTAAGGAGGTAATGGTGTTCTACTGGGCCGCTAATCCAGATTCAGCTGATACCCTGGTGGTATGGGACGCCTTCAAGGCATATACAAGGGGACAGTACCAGACCACCATGTCTAAAATTCATAGAGAGCGGAGGGATGATCTTACCAAGGCTGAATCTGTTGCTGGTTGCTGTGACATGACATTAAAATATATGCTCGATGCGTTTCGTGGAAGTTTGTCCACTCATCAGGAGCAGCTAACCTGATGAGTGGACAAACTTCCACGAAACGCGTCGAGCATATATTTTAATGTCATGTCACAGCAACCATGTACATACCTTGGGTTTTCAATAACTGAGTCATTAATTCTATTCTGTTACCATTTAGATTGTGTACATACATGTTGGGTGTAATGTCAATGTTACCATCATTGCTTATATGCTACAGTGTTTAATATGCTACTATTTTACCATTATGTGATAAATTATCATGTTGATTTACTCTGTACCATACCTATTGTTCTAAGATGTATATCATTGACTTACTATGCTCTCATGGGGTATCAATAAACAATTATTTTATCTACTTTTATCTACATCCAATGACTCATTTTGCCCTAGTGTTGTGTTTCACATGAAGTCCCAATTGTCCCGGTTGTTCCCCTTTCCCCTTACTTTGCACACCGTTGATGTTAACCCCTCATCATCTGGATTCTATTGTGGTATCGTACACATTTCTTAACAGTATATCAACAATGGCAATGGGTTTTTATATTGCTTTTATATATTTTTACCATCCCATCACCATTTGACAGTTGTTTTTTATTCCAAATGTGCATCTAATAAACAAACTTTATTTAGCATATAAACTTGCAATGTTATTTATGCTGGTCCCATTGAGCGCTGCATTTGTTTTATATCGTTTGGGCAGGCTCCCTGTAGAATTCAGTGCAGTCGGACCATGCCAGCATTTCATTGATTTTTCTCCGTTTTCTGAATGATTTGATGCAGAGTTTTGTCTGTTCGAGTTATGTAGTCAGAGAGTTTCTTTCCTCTGTATTAGTGGACTGGTTATGTTCAAACTTATACATTAGATCAAAATGCTTCAATACTCTCCAGAATACAACACACAGCGCCTCAATGTAGTTTGAGATTTTACAGTCCCGTTTCTCTTGTTTTAGGTTATGAATCACTTCGACATCTGGTTCCCTCAGACTCTCACCGACTCTTTGCTTCTTTAAGACTTCTGGAATATTCCACTCCTCTAATGCTTGAGAAGCTTGATCCATCCAAATCCCTTTGGAGATTTTGATTTTGATATGGAGACTGCATCAATTACTTCAGGCTCTGGTGCTGTCTGGCTGGGACTTTCTGGATTGGTGTCTGCCACCCTCGGCAGGACTAAGTGAGCCTCAACATCAAGGGTCAACTGTAGGCTAGCCCCCTGAAAACAGGCAGGAATTCTCCTTCTCCACTCCAGCAGTACAGAGGGGTGAGAGGTGACTTGATCTGTTTTCATGTCCAGTATGAACACTCTTTAGTCAGGAATTAGTGACGTCATTGCTTGGCAGATCTGCTCTTCAGTCTAGGCATTTCTGGGAATGTCAGGCACTATGCTTGACTCCATCCACCCATTTTGTTCCTAACACCATTTGTGGCAGCAGGGTCCATGTTGACTCTCTCTAGCTTGTTGTCTCAGTTGCTTGCTTGCAGAAAAAGAGGTATCTCGGACAAGGTCCCACTTGTAGCGCTTACCCCCCAGAGGAGCCGTTTGATATGACAGGTTCTCTGTTTTAAAACTAAATATTTATAAACCTGCACTTTATTAAACCATCAATAACTAATCTGCTGTATTAGGCACCCAATTGTGTCAGTGTATCAATAATTAATATTATACAGTGCTCTATTTCTAATAGATTATACACTAAATCCTAAATCTCCATATGTGTCTATATGTGCAATATTCACTTATTCATTCATTGCAATATTCATTAATTTCCTACTCAAATCCATACGTAAATTCATAAGTATTTATATGAATCATACAAATCATTCCAAAAAGTGCACCACAATATAAAGTTAACAGTGCTTACCCCAACATTTCATATTGCTGATATGTGCCTGCTGTACCATGTACTTGTATAAAAAATTATCATGTTCTCTTTGTATCGCTTCCTGTTAAACCCCTGGTGTTCCTGCCAGTCCGTCTGCTTTCCTATAAAAACAAACTGACCACACTAAGCAGGAGAACACACCATGGTCAGTTCTCTAGCTGTGTTTGGAACTCAGACTATTCTCCTCCAATGATTAGACTAGTACTGGTATGCCTCCCCTGCACAGCCTTTCACTGGGAAGATCAGTGTGCTGCTGCTGCTGCTGCTGCTGCTGCTCGTCCCCCCCAGCTCTTATGCAGCTGAGAACAGAAGGAATGTGATCACTGATAAAAAAGGGAAAAAAGGTATTGATAATGTTTATTTAATATCTATACACAAATGTTTTGCCTTTCATTTTTAATTAAAATTGAATAGATTGTTTTACAAAGTGATCACTTACAATCACTTTAAAGTCTTTCAAATCACATGTGCAATTAGTGCTCCAATAAGTCCATTGCAATCAATTATCACAGTGTTTTTCTTCACTCAGTGATTCTTATCCAGTACTTCCCTGCCACCTCCACACTTGCCACTTAAAAGAACCCACTAGATGGAGTTGACCTCTACATATAAAAGAGGGTCAATTACACCTTCCCCTTCCCCTTTAAGGGGATATATCTCTATGCTGCTTGCACAATCCTCCAGGGTATACTTTATAGATCAAATCATAGTAAAAGAAAAAAAGCTGCCATGGTATAAAACATTTTATTATCTTAAAATGGCATCAAAACAATATCATATCCGCTCACATACTGGATACTGTAAATGAGCTGTTTCCCACACTAAAGTATTTCTTGCTTACTATTGTACACCTATCAATATACTGCTGTTAACCCTTTGGCAAAAAAAAACAACAATTTCTGGTATAACAACAATTTCTACCTACAGACAAGAGGTGTCACGATGGGAGCAAAGTATGCTCCCTAGCATAGCAAATGTATTCATTACAAAATTGGAGACAGAAATATATGTAAAGAGAAGAAAAGAACTTGTGTTTTACAAACAGTTTATATATGATGTGACCAAAGTCTGGGAAGGTAATGAAATAATTGTTTTTTGGATCTGACAATATTTTACTGATGGGGGAAAAACTATATAATAAAATATTCATGAAGGAAACGGAAACAGTTTCACAATCACCAGAAATAGCTAGAAAATATACCCAAAGAACGAATGGTCAGGATTCAAAGGATCTGTTATTGAAACTATGAAGAACAGAGTACAATGCTGGTAGAGAAATTTGTTAGGAAGGGATTTAAAAAGAGCAAGTTTGAGAGAATTAATTAAGAACTAGATAAAATTGATAAAGAAGCCTTCTTTGGAAAGATATAAATAAAGGAAGGAAGATAATGGCATGGGATATGCATTTATGACAAAGTTTAATAGAGACTATATAAAATGATGAAAAAAAATTGGTATATCCTGCTGAAGGATGAAGTACTGCCAAATACCAACCCTAACCAATCTAAATTCATATATAGGAGGGCAGTTCCCCCGAACTGACCGGAATACATTGCGACGCTGAACAGTGCATTGCAAGTCCTGATTGGCTGAAGCAGTGGAAGCTTCAGCCAATCAGGGCACAGAGCACTATCAGAGTTATGATTGGACACTGTCATCATGACTTTATCCTATCATGGCTCATTCCCGCCCCACAATATAAAAGTATTAGTTCAATGGCAGCCATTTTCAGTGTGATTTTGGCATGGAGAGAGATAGAACAGGGCTCTGTTCAGTGCTATCAGTTAGCGTGCTATACTGTGCTATTTTTCTTCAATTGTCAGTGTAGCATATTAGTTTAGTGTCAGTCTAGGGATAGTGTGAGTGTAGTGAAGAGGACCATCATTCAGCTTTCCATAGTGTGCAGCTAGAGTAGGGACAGCTCAGATAGTTTCACTGTAGTGTAGTGAGACCGTGTCATTCATACATACATTAGTGTGGAGTAGGGACAGTTCAGATAGCGTCAGTGTAGTAACGGTTGAACACTGTCTATTTGATTGCGTTACTGCCAGTTTAACACCATTTAGTTCTGTGTGCGTTACTGCTCGTTTAATGCCATTTACTTCTGTGTGCATTACTGGCAGTTTAACGCCCTATATTGTTTTGCGTGCGTTACTGCCAGTTTAACGCCATATAGTTTTGTGCGTTACTGCCAGTATAACGCCATATCGTTTTGTGTGCATTACTACCAGTTTAACGCCATATCGTTTCGCATGCCTTACTGCCGGTTTAATGCCATATAGTTTTGTGTGTGTTACTACCAGTTTAACGCCATATAGTTTTGTGTGTTACTGCCAGTTTAATGCCATATCATTCTGTGTGCATTATTGCCAGTTTAACGCCATATAGTTTTGCATGCGTTACTGCCAGTTTAACACCATATAGTTCTGTGTGAGTTACTGCCAGTTTAACGCCATATCATTTTGCCTGTGTTACTGCCAGTTTAATGCCATATAGTTTTGTGCGTTACTGCCAGTTTAATGCCATATCGTTCTGTGTGCATTACTGCCAGTTTAACGCCAGTTTTGTGCGTTACTGCCAGTTTAACGCCATATAGTTCTGTGTGCGTTACTGCCAGTTTAACGCCATATAGTTTTATGCGTTACTGCCAGTTTAACAACATATAGTTCTGTGTGCGTTACTGCCGGTTTAATGCCATATAGTTTTGTGTGCCATACTGCCAGTTTAACGCCATATCGTTTTGTGTGCGTTACTGCCAGGTTAACGCCATATCGTTTTGCGTGCGTTACTGCCAGTTTAAAGCCATATCGTTCTGTGTGCATTACTGCCAGATCAACACCATATAGTTTTGTGTGCATTACTGCCAGTTTAAAGCCATATCATTTTGTGCGTTACTGCCAGTTTAACGCCATATGGTTCTGGGTGTGTTACTGCCAGTTTAACGTCATATAGTTTTGTGCGTTATTGCCAGTTTAACGCCATTTACTTCTGTGTGCGTTACTGCCAGTTTAACGCCATATAGTTTTGTGTGTTACTGCCAGTTTAACACCATATAGTTCTGTGTGCATTACTGCCAGTTTAACGCCATATAGTTCTGCGTGCATTACTGGCAGTTTAACGCCATATAGGTCTGTGTGTGTTACTGCCAGTTTAACGCCAAATAGTCCTGTGTGCATTACTGCCAGTTTAACACCATATCGTTTTGCATGCGTTACTGCCAGTTTAATGTCATATAGTTTTGCAGGCATTACTGCCAGTTTAATGCCATATAGTTTTGTGTGTTACTGCCAGTTTAACGCCATATAGTTTTGCGTGCATTACTGCCAGTTTAACGCCATATCGTTTTGTGTGCGTTACTGCCAGTTTAATGCCATATCGTTTTGCGTGCGTTACTGCCAGTTTAAAGCCATATAGTTCTGTATGCATTACTGCCAGTTTAACGCCATATAGTTTTGCGTGCACTACTGCCTGTTTAACACCATATAGTTTTGCGTGCGTTACTGCCAGTTTAACGCCATATAATTTTGTGCGTTACTGCCAGTTTAACGCCATATAGTTTTGTGTGCATTACTGCCAGTTTAACACCATATAGTTTTGCATGCGTTACTGCCAGTTTAACTCCATATCGTTTTGCGTGCGTTACTGCCAGTTTAATGCCATATAGTTTTGTGCGTTACTGCCAGTTTAACGCCATATAGTTCTGTGTGCATTACTGCCAGTTTAACGCCATATCATTTTGCTGTTAGTGCCAGTTTAACACCATATAGTTTTGTGTGCATTACTGCTAGTTTAACGCCATATCGTTTTGCGTGCGTTACTGCTAGGGATGAGCCGAACACCCCCCTGTTCGGTTCGCACCAGAACATGCGAACAGGAAAAAAGTTTGTTCGAACACACAAACACCGTTAAAGTCTATGGGACACAAACATGAATAATCAAAAGTGCTAATTTTAAAGGCTAATATGCAAGTTATTGTCAAAAAAAGTGTTTGGGGACCTGGGTCCTGCCCCAGGGGACATGGATCAATGCAAAAAAAAGTTTTAAAAATGGCCATTTTTTCAGGAGCAGTGATTTTAATAATGCTTAAAGTCAAACAATAAAAGTGTAATATCCCTTTAAATTTCGTACCTGGGGGGTGTCAATAGTATGCCTGTAAAGGGGCGCATGTTTCCTGTGTTTAGAACAGTCTGACAGCAAAATGACATTTTGAAGGAAAAAACCCATTTAAAACTACCCGCGGCTATTGCATTGCCGACAATACACATAGAAGTTCATTGATAAAAACAGCATGGCAATTCCCCAAAGGGGAACCCGAACCAAAATTAAAAAAAAAAAATGACGTGGGAGTCCCCCTAAATTCCATACCAGGCCCTTCAGGTCTGGTATGGATTTTAAGGGGAACCCCGTGCCAAAAAAAAAAAAATAAACGGCGTGGGGTCCCCCCAAAAATCCATACCAGACCCTTATCTGAGCACGCAACCTGGTAGGCAGCAGGAAAAGAGGGGGGACGAGAGTGCGCCCCCCCCTCCTGAACCGTACCAGGCCACATGCCCTCAACATTGGGAGGGTGCTTTGGGGTAGCCCCCCAAAACACCTTGTCCCCATGTTGATGAGGACAAGGGCCTAATCCCCACAACCCTGGCCGGTGGTTGTGGGGGTCTGCAGGCGGGGGGCTTATCGGAATCTGGAAGCCCCCTTTAACAAGGGGACCCCCAGATCCCGCCCCCCCTGTGTAAAATGGTAAGGGGGTACTTACCCCTACCATTTCACTAAAAAACTGTCAAAAATGTTAAAAATGACAAGAGACAGTTTTTGACAATTCCTTTATTTAAATGCTTCTTCTTTCTTCTATCTTCCTTCATCTTCTGGTTCTTCTGGCTCTTCTGGTTCTTCCTCCCTCCGGCGTTCTCGTCCAGCATCTCCTCCGCTGCGTCTTCTATCTTCTTCTCCTCGGGCCGCTCCGCACCCATGGCATGGGGGGAGGCTCCTGCTATTCTCTTCTTCTTTTCTTCTCTTCTTCTCTTCTTCATTTTCTTCTCCGGGCCCCTCCACACCCATGCTGACGGCGCTCCTCGTCTGACAGTTCTTAAATAACGGGGGGTGGGGCCACCCAGTGACCCCGCCCCCTCTGACGCACGGTGACTTGAAGGGACTTCCCTGTGACGTCACGGGGAATGCCACAGGGAAGTCCCGTCATGTCCCGTGCGTCATGTCCCGTTATTTAAGAACTGTCAGACGAGGAGCGCCGGCACACAGCGGGAGCCTCCCTCAATGCCAGCATGGGTGCGGAGCGGCCCGGAGAAGAAAATGAAGAAGAGAAGAAGAGAAGAAAAGAAGAAGAGAAGAGCAGGAGCCTCCCCCCATGCCATGGGTGCGGAGCGGCCGAGGAGAAGAAGATAGAAGACGCCGCGGAGGAGATGCTGGACGAGAACACCGGAGGAAGAACCAGAAGAACCAGAAGAACCAGAAGATGAAGGAAGATAGAAGAAAGAAGAAGCATTTAAATAAAGGAATTGTCAAAAACTGTCTCTTGTCTACCCCAAAGCACCCTCCCAATGTTGAGGGCTTGTGGCCTGGTATGGTTCAGGAGGGGGGGGTGCACTCTCATCCCCCCCTCTTTTCCTGCGGCCTGCCAGGTTGCGTGCTCAAATAAGGGTCTGGTATGGATTTTTGAGGGGACCCCACGCCGTTTTTTTTTTTTTTGGCACGGGGTTCCCCTTAAAATCCATACCAGACCTGAAGGGTCTGGTATGGAATTTAGGGGGAACCCCACGTCATTTTTTTTTTTTAATTTTGGTTCGGGGTTCCCCTTTGGGGAATTCCCATGCCGTTTTTATCAATGAACTTCTATGTGTATTGTCGGCAATGCAATAGCCGCGGGTAGTTTTAAATGGGTTTTTTCCTTCAAAATGTCATTTTGCTGTCAGACTGGTCTAAACACAGGAAACATGCGCCCCTTTACAGGCATACTATAGACACCCCCCAGGTACGAAATTTAAAGGGATATTACACTTTTATTGTTTGACTTTAAGCATTATTAAAATCACTGCTCCTGAAAAAACGGCCATTTTTAAAACTTTTTTTTGCATTGATCCATGTTCCCTGGGGCAGGACCCAGGTCCCCAAACACTTTTTATGACAATAACTTGCATATTAGCCTTTAAAATTAGCACTTTTGATTTCTCCCATAGACTTTTAAAGGGTGTTCCGCGGCATTCGAATTTGCTGCGAACACCCCAAATTGTTCGCTGTTCAGCGAACTTGCGAACAGCCAATGTTCGAGTCGAACATGAGTTCGACTCGAACTCGAAGCTCATCCCTAATTACTGCCAGTTTAACGCCATATAGTTTTTCGTGCGTTACTGCCAGTTCAATGCCATATCGTTTTATGTGCATTACTGCCAGTTTAACGCCATATCGTTTCATGTGCGTACCTGCCATTTTAACACCATATAGTTCAGTATGCATTAACGCCATATAGTTTTGCGTGTGTTACTGCCAGTTTAACACCATATAGTTTTGCGTGCGTTACTGCCAGTTTAATGCCATATCATTTTGCAGGCATTACTGCCAGTTTAATGCCATATAGTTTTGTGCGTTACTGCCAGTTTAACGCCTTATAGTTCTGTGTGCATTACTGCCAGTTTAACGCCATATAGTTCTGTGTGCATTACTGCCAGTTTAACGAAATATAGTTCTGTGTGCATTACTGCCAGTTTAACGCCATATCGTTCTTTATGCATTACTACCAGTTCAACGCCATATAGTTTTGCGTGCGTTACTGCCAGTTTAACGCCATATCATTTTGTGCGTTACTGCCAGTTTAACGCCATATAGTTCTGTGTGCATTACTGCCAGTTTAACACCATATTGTTTTGCGTGCGTTACTGCCAGTTTAACGCCATATAGTTTTGTGCGTTACTGCCAGTTTAACACCATATAGTTTTGCGTGCTTTACTGCCAGTTCAAAGCCGTATAGTTTTGTGTGCATTACTGCCAGTTTAACGCCATATCGTTTTGTGTGCGTACCTGCCATTTTACCGCCATATAGTTCAGTGTGCATTAACGCCATATAGTTTTGCGTGTGTTACTGCCAGTTTAACGCCATATAGTTCTGTGTGCGCTACTGCCAGTTTAACGCCATATAGTTTTGCGTGTGTTACTTCCAGTTTAATGCCATATAGTTTTGTGTGCATTACTGACAGTTTAACGCCATATATTTCTGTGCGTCACTGTATGTTTGGTGCATTATATTGAAGTATATTATAGTGTATCTGTGGAGTGTGTCTGTGTAGTGCCAGTACTCAAATTAAAGTGCACCAAACACCTGCAGCTTGTTGTGCCCCAATGTCTCCATACAGCTAGTTGTGATGATGCCAGACCTGTGAGCTCTACCCCCTCCTCCTCCTCCAACGCCACCTCCATGCCCTCCTATGAACATCAGGTACCCCTAAGTGTTTAAAGGATTTTTCCCAGAGTCAGGCTAAAAGGTGCCATGCAGTGCAGCTGGTGTGTTTAGGGGACAGGAACCACACCAAAGCAGAGATTCTTGCAGCTCCGCAGGGACAGGCCCAGAGGTGGTTCACACCATGCCAGCTGGAGCCAGGAATGGTGGTGTCCGATAATGGCTCAAACCTCCTGTCTGCCCTTAGACAGGGAAGGTTGACACATGTGCCATGCCTGGCACATGTCCTCAATTTGGTGGTGCAGGGTTTCCTAAGTATGTACCCAGGGTTGCAAGATGTTCT
The DNA here is from genome assembly GCA_037952835.1 of Lithobates septentrionalis. Lineage (NCBI taxonomy): Eukaryota > Metazoa > Chordata > Amphibia > Anura > Ranidae > Lithobates > Lithobates septentrionalis. The sequence continues at coordinate 2,233,468 of JBBDGP010000609.1, read as the reverse complement.
AAAACAGACCAGATGAGTCTGTAGCCATTTCAGACGGTCATACGCAGTCAGTGCTCGGTTGGCTGAAATTCAGCAGGAATTCCACCTGCCCGTAAACTGCCTGTTTTGTGACATGCCCCCCAGGTGGAACTCAACTTTGGGAATGCTACAGCAGCTATACATGCAGCAGAGGGCCGTCAATGAGTATCTCTGCCAGTACAGCACAACGACAGGCTCAGGCCGCCTCGGCTTTTTTTCCCCACCCAAATGGCTGATTATTAAGGATGCATGCACTGTATTGTCACCATTTGAGGAGGCCACAAGGATGGTGAGCAGTGATAGTGCATGCATCAGTGACACAATTCCTGTTGTGTTCCTGCTGGAGCAGACTCTGCGTGGCATTATGGACAGGGCACTGGAGGCAGAGCAGCAGAAGGAAGAGGAGGACTTCCTTTCCTCTCAAGGCCCACTTTATCCAGACACCATCATTCCTATGTCATAGAACACACAGGAGGAGAGAGGGGAGGAGGGCGAGAAGGAGGATTCTGGCACTTTCATAGGCTTTGAAAAAGAGGAAGACATGTCAATCTGTAAGTGATGGCTTTCCAACCCCAGGACCCTTGGGAGTAGTACGTGGCTGGGAGGAGGAAGTTCCAGATGCTGTCATCCTGAGTGACCGCGAGGAGTCTGCTTCTCAAGCCTCGGCAAATTTGAGGCGCATGGGCAAACTCATGCTTCAAAGCCTGCGAAAGGACCCAAGAATATGTGGCATAAAGGAGGATGATTACTGGTTGGCAATCCTCCTTGACCACAATTATAAGGGGAAGGTCTCAGAACTCATCCCATCCCCACAGAGAGTGCAGAAGATAAAATCTCTTGAGGACATGTTAAAGAGGATTTTATTGAATGTTTTTCCTGACTCCAGTAGGTTACAGTGTGGTGGAAAACCTGAGTCTTCTGTTGGTCCAGAGAGGAATGTTGGAGAAGGCGTCCGCCTAAGTGAGGCATTTTCGGATTTTTTCAGCAGCGTCTGCATCACATGGTGGATGATTACCTCGGGGCCAAAACACAGATGGAGAGCTTTCCAGCTGACATTCCACTGACTGACTGGGTCATGAGAATAGACCACTGGCCAGAACTTGCCCAGTATGCTATTGAGTTGTTGGGCTGCTCTGCATCCAGCATGCTTTCAGAATGGGCATTCAGTGCTGCAGAAGGTTTTGTTACTGATCATAGAACGCATCTGTCCACAGACTACCTCTATAGCGTTACGATGGGAAGGTGCCCCCCACACTCAGAGTAATTTTTCTGCACCTGTTTGACAGGTGCATATCATTGCAATTTTTTACAGCAAGGATAATTCTTGCTTTCATCAAGAGTACCTCTATAGGGTTACGGTGGGAAAGCACCACCGACACCCAAAGACCAATTTTTCTGCACCTGTGTGGCCAATATTTTTTTGAATAGGTGGGAGAGTGAGGACATCTTCACAGATGAGTGGCCACAGTTGATGCTACTAGACACCAGAATATATCCCAAAAATCTCTAATCTTGTTCCCAGTGCACTACATTGTAAGTAAAAATGTAATGTCTGGTCCCGGCAATATGGATGAAAATCATTGAGAAAAAAGGCATGGGTACCCCCCCAGCCCATTACCAGCCCCTTTGGGTCTAGTATGGATATTAAGGGGAACCCCACACCCAAATTAAAAAAAGGAAAGGCGTGGGGCCCCCAGGCCCTATAGACTAAGACAGAGACTGTAGGTTTGTTCTTAAGTAGAATCTGTTTGTAATTTTGAACTGGTACATTTTTAAAGTGTAACTCCAGCCAAAAAATCTATTTTTAAGCTTTTTGGAAAACATAGGGAAGGGTTATCACCCCTGTAACCTTTGTTTTGCTGTCTGTGCACCTGTTCAGAAGATTTCACCTCACTTTCTGTCCCAATGACAATTGGATATTGAAAATTTGGGGTTTTTTAAGGGAAACAAGGATTGGTGATAAATCAGTGGAGGAGACACCTTTTTCCCATATTAACTCTTACAGGAGAGAATTTCCCTTCCTAGGGGTATATTTCCTCTCACTTCCGGTTGTCTCCTTCTGTTTGAAAGTAGGAGTCATTTGTAAGTTGGATGTTTGAAAGTAGGGGCCTGCCCTATATACTCTGCAGAAATTTGGGCGTGTTAGGTGTTGGTGTTGCCACAACACTGTAAGCCCTCACAGTTACTCTTGGTGGACGCAGGAACGGGCCCTGCTGTGAAATATTAGACCAAGAATTGTAATTACATGCCCCTGTTGAACAGGGGCAGAAAAATTGGGCCTTAGGCACAGGTGCTGGTGCCACAATACTGCAGCCCCTTACAGAAACTCTAGTTGGAGTGCATGAATGAGCCCTGCTGCAAATTATTGCAGCAAAAATTGTAATTACACGCCCCTGTTAAACAGGGGCAGAAAAATTGGGCCTTAGCCACTGGTGCCACAACACTGCAACCCCTCACAGATACTATAGCTGGAGCGCAGGAATGAGCCCTGCTGCAAAGTTTTGCATCAAAAATTGTAATTATATGCCCCTGTTAAACAGGGCCTGAAAATTTGGGCCTTAGGCACTGGTGCTGTTCCACAACACTGAAACCCCTCACAGATGATCTAGTTGGAGCGCAGGAAAGAGCCCTGCTGCAAAGTATTGCATCAAAAATTGTAATTACACGCCCCTGTTAAACAGGGGCAGTAAAATTGGGCCTTAGCCACTGGTGGCGGTGCCCAGAACCAAAAATGTTCTTACAAGCTATCAGCATGAAAATGGAGGAGGAAGAGGATAGTCACTCAGCATCAGCATAGGCAGTCTTGAAGGGATCTCACATTAAAAAAAAAATTATTCGGTTACATCAGTATTAGGTGCTTGGTAGCTGGTGATCCAAGACTGATTCATTTTTATAAAGGTCAGGCAAAGGACCGATTCGGTGGACAGGCGCACCCTGTGATTGGTTACAAAGCCTCCAGCAGAACTGAATGTGTGTTCCAAAAGAACGCTAGATGCAGGACAGGCCAGTAGCTCAATTGCATACTGTGCAAGCTCTGGCCAGTGATCCATCCTCAAGACCCAGTAACCCAGAGGATTTTCGGTGGGAAAGGTGTCCAAGTCTGATCTTGCCCCTAGGAATTCATGCACCATGTAAATCAGACGCTGGTGATGGTTGCTGGAACCGATCATACCTTGGGGCTGCAGACTAAAAAATTGTCTGAATGCATCGGTCAGATGGCCACCTTCTCCACCGCTCCTTCTGTGACTGACCGAAGCCTCAGCAACACGTTGTCCAGGACAAGGAATTTGTAACCACCCAGGCTCTGGAAACGCGTTGCACAAACCTTTCTGCAAGGCATCCCGAAGATGTTTCATCCTCTGCTCCCTCTGCAATGGCAAGATAAGGTCCGCAACCTTACCCTTGTAACGTGGATCAAGGAGGGTTGCCAGCCTGTAATGATCCCTCTCCTTGATACCACGAATACGAGAATCCTTCCGCAGGCTTTGTAGGATCAGGGAGACCATGCAGAGTAGGTTTGCTGAGGCATTTGGTCCGAAGTCCTCTGGGTCACTAAGGATGACATGATCCGCAGCCACCTCCTCCCAGCCACGTACAAGTCCATGGGTTTCTTGGGACTGTAAATGATCCCTTGAAGACTGCTGCTGATGCTAAATGCCAGGCTCCACCTCCTTGCTGACACAATCCTCCTCCTCCTTCTCTTCGTCCTTTTACTGTGTGATCGGCGGGCATGCAGGAACACTGTCTGGATAAAGGGGGCCTTGAGAGTTAAGGAAGTCCTCCTCTTCCTCCTTCTGTTCTGCCTCAAGTGCCCTGTCCATTATTCCACGCAGCGGCTGCTCCAACAGGTGGACAAGAGGGACAGTGTCACTGATGCATGCACTGTCACTGCTCACCATCCTCGTGGCCTTCTCAAATGGTGACAGGACAGTGCATGCATCCCTGATCATAGCCCACTGGTGTGGGAGAAAAAACAAGCTTCTCTGACCCTGCCCTGGTGCCATAGTCTCACAGGTACTCATTGATGGCCCTCTGCTGCATGTGCAGCCACTGCAGCATGGCCAACATTGAGTTACACCTGGTGGGCATGTCACAGATTAGGCGGTTCTTGGGCAGGTAAATTCCTTTTGGAGGTCAGCCAGCCGAGCACTGGCATTATATGACCTGCGGAAATGCACACAGACTTTCCTGGCCTGCCTCAGGACATCCTGTAAGCCCGGGTACCTGCCCAAGAACCGCTGCACCACCAAGTTAAGGACATGAGCCAAACAGGGCACATGGGTTAGTTGTCCCTGTCATAGGGCGGAAAGGAGGTTGGTGCCATTGTCGCAAACCACCATTCCTGCCTTAAGCTGGCTTGGCGTCAACCACCTCTGAGCCTGCCCCTGCAGAGCTGACAGAATCTCTGCCCCAGTGTGGCTCCTGTCCCCCAAGTACACCTGCTCAAGCACCGCATGGCATCTTTTTGCCTGCGTACTTGCGTAGCCCCTTGAACGCCTGAGCGGAGTACCGCTGGTTCAGAGGACAAATCAGCACAGGAAGAGGCCATGGAGGAAGAAGAAGAGGAGGGGGTGGAGGAGAGAGGTGTGTCAGAATCACCACTAGTAGCATTTTGGAGGCGTGGTGGCGGAACAACCTCCAACACTACTGCACCCTGTCCTGCATCCTTCCCAGCTTCCAGCAGAGTCACCCAGTGGGCCGTTAAAGATAGGTAACATCCCTGTCCATGCCTGCTGGACCATGAGTCAGCGGTAATATGCACCTTACCGCTGACCGCCCTGTCCAGCGAAGCCAAGACATTGCCTTCCACATGTCGGTAGAGAGCTGGAATCGCCTTCCATTAAAAAAAGGGGCGTTTGTGAACCTGCCATTGAGGAACCGCACATTCCACAAACTCACGGAAGGGGGCAGAGTCTACCAACTGAAAAGGCAGCAGTTGGAGTGCTAGCAATTTAGCCAAGCTAGCATTCAACCGCTGGGCATGTGGATGGCTGGGAGCAAACTTCTTTCGGCGGTGCAGCAGCTGGGGCAGGGAGATTTGCCTGGTACAATTGGACGTTGGTGTACCGATAGCAGATTGCCCACAAGTACTTGGCAGTGACACACCTAATTCTACACCTTCATTCCTCTCAGTGCAGGTTTCTGAGAGGACTGAAGGTATAGTGGGGTTGGAGATCCCAGCTGAAGAGGAGCAAGGAGAGGTCTGCTTTGTTCTTTGGTGTGGGTCTTTTATGTATGCTTGCCAATGGACTGCATGGCAGGTTGACATATGTCTGGTCAAGCATGTGGTGCCCAAGCGGCTGCTGTTTTGGCCATGCGAGATACGCTTCAGACATATGTTGCAAATAGCAATGGTGCGATCTGCTGCACACGTCTCAAAAAGGCCCACACCAAAGAACTTTTGGAATAACGCGCAGAGACAGCAACGCCCTGCACATGCAGAGCTCTGCGGTGTGATGCAGTCGGTTGGCTGCCCTTAAGCTGGCCCCTGGAGGGCATCCTGCCTCGTTGGAGATGTGCCATTCTCCTCCTCTCTCCTATCATGCACCCATGTAGAGTCAGTGACCTCATCATCCCCTCCCTCCTCGTCACTGGAGCAAACCTGGCAGTAATGCTGCAGCTGGGGGAACATGACTGCCGTGTCCTTCTTGGGCACCCCCTCTCTCTGGGATCACGTAACTGCCTTCCTCAAGCTGTGTACCATCATCGGAGCCCTCAAAACACTGCGCATCCTCCTGCAGCATGTACTCAACACTGTGATCAAACAGTTTGGGGGACTCCTCAGGACATGGTGGGGCTAGGGAAGGAGTGACTAATGCCATTGAGCCAAGGGGAGAGGACGCTTTGGCAGCTGCTTTGGCAGACAAATTACCCTGAGCCTGGGTGAGAGAGGATGAGGAGGATGAGGACAGCTTGGTCATCCACTCTACCAACTCTTCTGCATGTTGTGGCTCAACACAAATAGCTCCCGAAAAAAGGACAAGCATACCCCCACGGCCACGTGCTGAGGATGCACTGTGTCCACGACCAGCACTGTTTGCTGTAGACACAGAGCATGCTTGCCCTCTTTTAGTGGCCTGTGAGCATCTGCCTCTCCTTGGTGGCCTTCCAGACATACTGTACAATTAGATTAGCAAAACAACGCCTGAAGTTTACTAAAAACAGTACACCAGGAATGGCCTACAGTAAGGTATAGGCTTGGCTAGACTATATATTTACAAGCCTGTATATATATTTATTAAATGCACTAAGCTTAGTGAGTCACCTGCCTGGCTGAAAGTGTCTTTGAACACGCACTCAGGCAATGGTTTAGTCAGGTATAGGCTTGGCTAGACTATATATATATATACAAGCCTGTATATATATCTATTAAATGCACTGAGCTCAGTGAATCACCTGCCTGGCTGAAGTATATTAGACACAATACACCAGGAACGGTCTGCAGTGAAATGACGTTAAACTGTATACAGTGTGTGTGTGTGTATATATATATATATATATATATATATATATATATATATATATTATACAAATACAATTTGCATGTACAATGTACACAATACACTGCAGCTATCTAACTGTCTCGCCTGCCTGCCTGAAGTATATAAGCAACAGAACACCAGGAAGGAATTGCCTGCCTGCTGAAACGAAATGAAATGACAGTCTCTGTCTCTCTCATTAACAAACGCCACCAACACCCTACACACGACCAACGTGCAGGCGGCCTTATATAATGTGGGGCGTGTACTTAACCCCCTGAGCCATAATTGGCCACAGGCACCCTGCCTGTGGCCAATTATGGCTCTCTTTCCTGACGGCGCTGTGATTGGCCAAAGCATGCGGGTCATAGTGCTTGCTTGGCCAATCATCAGCCAGCAATGCACTGCAATGCCACAATAAATTATGGGCCGTGACACGCCACTCGAATTTGGTGCGAACGGCCCATAATGTTCGTAATTCAACGAACGGTCGAACTTACGTTCAACTCGAACTCGAAGCTCATCCCTAGTGATCACAACAGGTCAGTGTCTGAGACCACAGCTTCAGGTAATAGATGTATGCCTGCATATTTATAATACTTGGTGTGTTTTATTCTTTTTAGGTGATGTGGATGTTGTGGAAGAAGAAACTCATTTCACCAGTGCAAATGCACACGTCCTCATCGGGAGATCATGGTGTGCAATCCTGTTTTAGAAAAGATAAAGGAAAACATCAATGATGTTCAACAAAAAATGAAGAACATCATTGATGTTTTAGGCAGAATCTAAAACACACAAATATTGTACTGTTTTGTCATGGAATTTGTTATTTTAAATCCAGTTTTAAAGTATTTTTAAAGCCAAATTTTGAAGATGCACACAGTGGGGGTTATTTACGAAAGGCAAAGCCACTTTGCACTGCAATGTACTTGGAAGTGCAGTCGATCTAAATCTAAGGGGTAGATCTGAAATTAGTGGAAGCTCTGCTGATTTTATCATCCAATCATGTGCAAGCTAAAATGCTGTTTTTTATTTTCCTTGCATGTCCCCCTCAGATCTACAGCGACTTTACTTCCAAGTGCACTTTCAGTGCAAAGTATATTTTCCTTTAGTAAATAACCCCCTGTGTGTCAACATGTGCTATCTACCATCATGGGATATCAATGTACGCGTTTTGTGGGTGCAACCCCTTCCTCCCAACTCCAAGTTGGTGAGAGGAAGGGGTTGCACCCCTGAAACACGTCCATTGATCCCCATGATGGGAGCTAGCACATGTTGACACTAGGCATGGGATCAGGAGTGAAATCCACATTTGACTCCCAATTTGTGTGCATCTTCAAAATTTGGCTTTTACAGGGGTGACATCACCCCATCTGATAAAGGCAAGATCAACACAGTTTTAACATACTCATGTCTGATATTGCCTTCACTTTTTCAAAGTTGAACTTTGTAAGTTCCTGAGTTGTGTATGTTATTATGGTTTTATACATGCCTGTTTAACCAAAAAAAGGCTATTTCTAATGTCAACCATAAAAATGTTATATATACACTAAAGATGTTGGTTTGTTAAAAAAACCTTTTCTAATGCACATGCGAATGTGCACAGAGTAAAATGATTTATACTCAACAATGTGTGGCTTCTTATTTCAATGCTGAATACCAGTTTTTGGAGTAAGTTGTTGTAGTTTACAGTGACAATGGGGGTATTTACTAAAGGCAAATCCACTTTGCACTACAAGTTCACTTTCAGTGCAAAGTGGATTTGAATTTAGTAAATAACCCCCACGGTGCTGAAAAGGATGATTATTTTTATCATCAATGCTTTACATACATTAACAACAAAAACAAGGTGTGTGTGTAGCAGACCCACAACATAATAGTTAGCTGAAGAAGAGATTGTCAGCTCATGTATCAAATAACTAACGTTTGCACTATTGAAGAAAATGGCCAAAAAGAAAAGCCAATTGGAGAACCTAGGACAGCTAAAAGAAACACAAGCAGTAAATCAAATTATATTTTAGTTCAGTTTTGAATAAAACTTTTTTCAAAGTGTTTCACACATTTGCTGGCATATCAATGGCCCCCCTACCCACAAAGTACTCCAGATATTTTTGTCTCACTTTGCGGGCGCTTTGGGGGGGGCAAGCCATCAGGGTTGAATGATCAGGAAAGCCGGCCTCAGTCCCAACTGAGGCTACATAGTTCGTTGCATTTTTGCGTAGATAATTGTGCATAATGCAGCAAGCAAGCACATTATGGTTCAGTTTATATTCCGCCATGTGGATTGGTGTCAGAAATAGGCGGAACCGGCTGGTCATTATGCCGAAAGCATTCTCCACCACTGTTCTGGCTCTGGCCAGCTGATAGTTAAAAACCCTCTGGTCCGGGGTGAGGGTCCTCATGGGAAATGCCCTCATCGGATGTTCACCTAGCCCAAATGCTTCATCAGCGACGAACACAAGTGGAAGACCAGCCCTGTTGTCTTCCGCAGGTGGCAAGCCCAAGCCACCATTCTGGAGCCATCTGTAAAACTCCGTCTGGACTCCACCATCTGACATCTGGCCATTCTTCCCCACGTCCACATACAAAAACTCGTATGTCACCAACACCACTGCCAACATCACAATACTATTGAACTCCTTATAATTATAATAGTATGACCCTGAGTTGGGGGGTGGGACGATGTGGACATGTTTCCCATCTATTGCTCCTCCACAGTTAGGAAACTCCCACCGCTGGGCAAAGTGGGATGCCACAGAATGCCATTCCTGTGGGTTTGAAGGAAACTGTGGAGGTAAACAAGAGAAAAAAAATAGTACTTTTGCACATAACATTGCAAGCAGATTAGACACAAACATTCTTGGCCAACATCAGTATAGCATTTATTGAAATGAGTATTTAAAGACAAAAGTATAAGGTCCACTTATCAGATTCCTCACCCCCTCTGATGGCCCAGTGTAAAAATTTTAGGGGGGGGTATGTTTTGGACAGGTAACCCTCTCTAATTCATTGAGAGCTGAATGCATAAATAATGTGTGTTACTTTGGCCAGCCCCTCCTTACTTACATTATTGGCAGCCCACTGGACAGGTAAGAAGTGTCATAATACAAAAATACGAATACACACTCTCTACAAATTGAAGCACATTTTTACATTCTGCAATTACCTATCAAGATAATAAGGATAACAAAACTTGAATCAGTACCATTTGAAAGTATTCAGGCTTGCACTACATGCTTTGGTGAATTCATCCATAAATATGAACACAAAAGAGGTAGGTATAGTGTGTATGGGTTTGGCAAAGTCAGCAGATAGAGGAATGGTATCGGTTGACTTAGCGGTTGGGGGGGTTACAAATGGGTTTGGGCCCCCGAAAAAAAAATTGCACTCTGCCTGAATTTAAGGACAAAAATAACATTTAAACATATTTTAGGGGGTGTTTAGGGTAAGCACTACAATGGAGCTGACAAAATACATTGTTAAGTGACTAGGCTAGGTGTGTATGGGCCCAGGATAGCATTCTGGGGAGGTTAGTAAAGGTAAATATGCATGAAGGACAAAAAAAGGAGCATTAAAAGCTTCCAGCATGCATGAGGACAAAGAGGACATTCACAGCATATTACAATTGTGGTAATTATGGAATGATGAAATAAAAACAATACATTAGCACACATTAAATACATAGAATGTGATGTTAAAGGAGAACATTTACTTTAATATAGAACTGAATGATGGCAGAACAGGTCTCTGGAATAATAATTCCCAGAGCCTGAGGGGAGATGCCTGTCAAGAACTTGATGTCCTGCAGACTTTTCCCCGTCGTCAAGTCCTGCAAGGTGGCGACGAGCCTCTGCTCGGAAGTGATGGCTTGCAAAATGCAGGTGTCCTGCTTCGAGGACAGCAAAGCCAACAGATAGTGAAAAACAGGGTCCGTCATGCGGGGATAATTCCTGAAATCATCAGGATTATTCTCCTAGATCTCCCGCAACAAAGGCATGTGAGAGAATTGGTCACGCTGGAGCAACCAATTCTTCGTCTATGAACTCCTCCCCCTGTTCATGGACTGGGCTTGGTCAAAGTAAGAACCCCAACACCAAGCCCCTGCACAGCACGAACTCTACAAAGAGTACGTACCCGCAACATGGCTTCAAAATGGTCGGCTGGTCAGAACGAACTAACAGGACGCACTGATAATCAGAAAGAACCAGAGAAGAACTATCTGAAAATCAGAAACGAGCGGACAAGAACGCACTGAAAAACAGATACGAACTATTAAATAGAACGTACTGAAGGACAGAAATGAACTGACTACACGCACTGAAAAACATATCCAAACCCACAAGCACAAACTGAGGAGCAGTAACGATCTGAAAAGCACAAGGCTGAAAAGCGCAAATCGTCTCTCACCAAACTTCTACCAACACGAGATTAGCAAAAGGAGCCCAAAGGGTGGTGCACTGGCTATTGAACTTCCTCTTTATAGTTCTGTCGTACGTGTTGTACGTCAGCGCGTTCTTGCCAATCGGAATTTCCTAAAAAATTTGTGCGACCGTGTTTGAGCCAACATTCGTCAGAAAAAAATCCACGGTTTGGTTGTCGCAAAATCCGATCATCTGTACGCGGTATAAGAGTTAACAGCAGGATCTTGGGCAGTGGAAGTAGCGGTGTCCACATTGCTTCCTGAAGACATTGTATGATGAAACGCATAGGGGCAGAGCCACAGACACTGACGTCATCCCACAAGGACACTAGTGGTGGAGTCGGTATCTGTACAATAGTAAGCGACTATACCTTAGTGCAGGGAACAAACACATTTAAATGTGAGTGGATCTGATATTGTTTTTATGTGGTTTTAGGATATAAAAAGGTTGTATACAATGGTGGCTTTCTTTCCTTCCCTGTGATTTGATGTATGAGGTATACCCTGGATGATTGTGTAAGCGATATGTGAATATAACCTGTTAAAGGGAAGGCACAATTGACCTTCTTTTATGCAAAGAGGTCATCTCCAATACTCAGATAAACAGGTAAATGAATCCATTTGAATGAAATGAACTAATTGTCATAAATCCCAGGCTATCTTATGACAGTTAATCCAGACAACAGTGGTACTAAGCAAAATCAAACTAAAATTAGTGTAAACAGTAAGCTGTATAAACAAATGACCAGCATAAACAACAAGGAACAGTCTCACAGTATCTCCCTGCAACAAATGATCAGAAAATGTCCCAGAGTGCACTCTGTGTATATCTGCCTGAGTATAGTTACAGTAACTCACAAAAGTGAGTACACCCCTCACAATTTTGTAAAAATGTTATATCTTTTCATGTGACAACACTTAAGAAATTACACTTTGCTACAATGTAACATAGTGACTCAAGTCAACTCAACACACAGCCATTAATGTCTAAACCGCTGGCAACAAACGTGAGTACACCCCTAAGTGAAAATGTCCAAATTGGGCCCAATTAGCCATATTCCCTCCCCGGTAGGGATGAGCCGAACACCCCCCTGTTCGGTTCGCACCAGAACATGCGAACAGGCAAAAAATTTTTTTGAACACGCGAACACTGTTAAAGTCTATGGCACAGGAGCATGGATAATCAAAAGTGCTAATTTTAAAGGCTTATATGCAAGTTATTGTCATAAAAAGTGTTTGGGGACCTGGGTCCTGCCCCAAGGGACATGGATCAATGCAAAGAAAAGTTTTAAAAAAGGCCATTTTTTCAGGAGCAGTGATTTTAATAATGCTTAAAGTGAAACAATAAAAGTGTAATATTCCTTTAAATTTCGTATCTGGGGGGTGTCTATAGTATGCCTGTAAAGGGGCGCATGTTTCCAGTGTTTAGAACAGTCTGACAGCAAAATGACATTTCAAAGGAAAAAAATTAATTTAAAACTACTCGCGGCTATTAATTAGATGCAGGTCTGACAATTATTAAAATCACTGCTCCTGAAAAAACGTCCATTTTTAAAACTTTTTTTTGCATTGATCCATGTCCCCTGGGGCAGGACCCAGGTCCCCGAACACTTTTTTATGACAACAACTTGCATATAAGCCTTTAAAGTTAGCACTTTTGATTTCTCCCATAGACTTTTAAAGGGTGCTCCACGGCTTTCGAATTTGCCGCGAACGCCCCAAATTGTTCGCTGTTCAGCGAACTGGCAAACAGCCGATGTTCGAGTCGAACATGAGTTTGAATCAAACTCGAAGCTCATCCTTACTCCCCGGTGTCATGTGACTTGTTAGTGTTACAAGGTCTCAGGTATGAATAGGGAGCAGGTGTGTTACATTTGGTGTAATTGCTCTCACTCTCTCATATTGGTCGCTGGAAGTTCAACATGGCACCTCATGGCAAAGAACTCTCTGTGGATCTGAAAAAAAGAATTGTTGCTCTACATAAAGATGGCCTAGGCTATAAGAAGATTGCCAAGACCCTGAAACTGAGCTACAGCACGGTGGCCAAGATCATACAGTTTTAACAGGACATGTCCCACTCAGAACAGGACTCGCCATGGTCGACCAAAGAAATTGAGTGCACATGCTCAGCGTCATATCCAGAGGTTGTCTTTGGGAAATAGACGTATGAGTGCTGCCAGCATTGCTGTAGAGGTTGAAGAGGTGGGGGGTCAGCCTGTCAGTGCTCAGACCATACTTTACATTGTAGCAAAGTGTAATTTCTTAAGTGTTGTCACATAAAAATATATAATAAAATATTTACAAAAATGTGAGGGGTGTACTCACTTTTGTGAGATACTGTATGTGTATATTTTCACAAAAAGAAGTACCCCTGGGATACAGTTGTACAGTATCTGTTTCCTAACTTGTAAGCTTTACTTGATTAATGGTGGGGCCCAATCTGTATGATGGTGCACTTTGATTACCATCCCTTTAAGACTGCATGCAGTGATTTGTCTTTGGCCTGCTAAGCAAATAGGCTGGTATCCTGTTGTACTGAACTTGCTTTACAGTGGTGAACCAAGCACAGTTGCAACCACTTAGCAGTCCTGGTACATAGCGAATTTGTGCCTGAACACTTGTCAGGCTGCAGAACTCAGGAACTCAATCCTCAGTCGGTCAGTCTTTGTTATCCAATTCGCAAAGGCTCAGTTTTTAGTCCTCTGGTCTTCAGTGGCTCTCTCTCTCTACTGTAGACACAGAAACACACCAGCAACAGGTCTGCACTCTTTCAGTCCCCACACGGCAAGTCCAAGATCTCCGGTTCAATGCTGGGAAAAAATCTTTCTCTCCTCCTCCTTCTCTCACAGGGTGTTTCTGGACATTGTAGTCCACTGTTGCCCTCATGGCACAGTGCTTCTCACAGACTTCCTCTCCCAGTGTCCTGCGCGGTTACATCATCAATTCTCCTAAGCCCTCACAGGTCTGTACTGTTCTGCAGAGCCACTAGGGAGGAGGAACAGGCAGAGCGGTACATACACTGCCTTTCGCCAATCACAGAGGAGTCTTAGCCCTCTTTCCAGTCTCCTCTAGCCAGCAGACTACCGGCCTACACAATAGGGATGAGCCCGTGGTTGGAGTCGAATGTAAGTTCGACTCAAACATCGGGTGTTCATTTACTCGCAAATTAACTGAACATATGGGGAATTTGTGGGAAATCTGAGCATTGCGGAACACCCTATAATGCACTGCGAGATCTCAGTGCATTGATGTCTGATGATTGGCCAAAGCTTGCACCTGACCTGCAGGCTTTGGCCAATCACAGCACGCTCTGCTGCGAGAGCCATAATTGGCCAATGGCAGGGTGCCTTTGGCCAATCATGGCTCAGGGGGACTAAGTCTATGCCCCACACTATATAAGGCTGCTTACATAGCGGCCGTGTATAGTGTGTGGACTGAGATAGATTGAGCTAGATTAGGCAGGCAGGTTAGTTAGTGGTGTGCAGGCAGTGTATTTAATATTTATTAACAGTCTAGTATAAATATATATATAAATATCTATCTATATATATATATACATACATACATACATGTGTGTATATATATATATATATATATACTCTGCATTTAGTGTAGACTAGATATTCAGTGCAGACTCTATATTCAGTCAGTGCAGGCAGTGAAGTATATATAACACAGTGTATTAAAGTAGTTAAGGGGAACCCCGCACCAAATAAAAAAAATGGCGCGGGGGTCCCCCAAAATCCATACCAGGCCCTTCAGGTCTGGTATGGATTTTAAGGGTAACCCTGCGCCAAAATGTAAAAAAACAATGGCGTTGGGGTCCCCCCAAAATCCATTCCAGGCCCTTCAGGTCTGGTATAGATTTTAAGGGGAACCTTGCAGCAAAATTAAATGAAAATGGCATGGGGCTTACCCCAAAATCCATGCCAGACCCTTATCCGAGCAAGAAACCTGGGAGACCAGGATAGGGGGACGAGCGATTGCTCACCCCCCTCCTAAGGAATACCAGGCCGCTTGCCCTCAACATAGGGAGGGTGCTTTGGGGTTCTCCCAAAGCACTTTGTCCCCGTGTTGATGGGGCAAGGGTCTCATCCTCACAACCCTTGCCCAGTGGTTGTGAGGGTCTGTGGGCGGGGGGCTTATCGGAATCTGGAAGCCCCCTTTAACAAGGGGGCACCTAGATCTCAGCCCCCTATGTGAGTGGGTATCGGGTACATTGTACCCCTACCCATTCACCAAAAAAGTGGTGAATAGTGAAGAATCCTTCTTCAATCACTGCGCAGACGGACCCGAAAAATAGAAAAAATGCTCCACCTCGATGGGAGGCGTCCTGCCGACTGCTGTCTGTTCGCGGTGACAGCCACCCGGGCTACAGTCATCCGGTTACGTCTGCAGGTGGACCCGCCCTTGCCTTTATAAGAGCTGCCCCTGCGAAAAGAATGGGTTTGCTTCCATTGAAGCGGAGCTTTTTTTCTATTTTTCGGGTCCGTCTGCACCATGATTGAAGAAGGATGGACATCGCGAGACACTTTTTTTTAAAATAAACGACTTGTCAAAAACTGTCTTTTGTGGTTTTTAATTTTTTGACACTTTTTTTTGGTGAATGGGTAGGGGTACAATGTACCAGATACCCATTCACATTAGGGGGGCGGGATCTGGGGGCCGCCTTTTTAAAGGGGGCTTCCAGATTCCAATAAGCCCCCACCCACAGACCCCAAAGCACCCTCCCCATGTTGAGGGCATCTGGCCTGGTATGGTTCAAGAGGGTCCCCTGGGCAGTACCCGGGTCCCCATACACATTTTATAGCAACAACTTGCAAAAAAGATTTAAAATTAGCACTTTTGATTATTCGTGTTAGTGTCCCATAGACTTTAACGGTGTTCACATGTTCGCACAAATTTTTTGCCTATTTGCATTGTCTGGTGCGAACCGAACTGAGGAGTGTTCAGCTCATCCCTACTATACACTAATACTATGATGTGATGACATTTGCAATGTATATGCAAATAGGCAGGAGCAGTAGGATAGTCAGACAAGCCGGGTCAATCAGGAACAATTAGTCAATCAGATGCAGGTTACAGAGATCGCAGAGCTGAGACGAAGCAGCAATGAGTCAGAGGCACAGGGGAACCTTTATGCGTCCTTTGGCGCCAAAACGGCGCTAACGCGAATGCGCGCGCGCCTGTACGCGCGAACACGCATTCGCGCGTGCGCACAAGCGCCGTGTACCAGCGCGCGCCCGAGCGCCGCGCTGACGCCTGGGAACATCAGGATTCTGCTGAGGAGCTTGCACAGGGGCGCGCCGGCGCATAGGCGCATGCAAATGCCCAGGTCTGGCGACGGCGGCTCCCTGACACCTACTCTTCACATGCTCATTTGCTCTCTATTCTCAGTACTACTGTGCCTATCAGAGACAATCATCTGGCAGCTTTAAGATTTACTGTCGCTGAAGGGGGAAGAAAGCAACAGGAATGGCACAGGCTGTGTAGATGGAACACAGTTTAGGGAGGAAGAAATAATAAAAAGGAGAGGTGACAGGACACTGCTAGGGAGACATAAAAGAGTTAATCTAAGGCCGGCCATGGACGGTGTGAATTTCTTTCCTGCAACTACGCGTTGCAGGAAAGAAATTTGCATAATTCCCCCATTAACACAGACAGTGCTAACAGGGGAATCCCTTCTGCCGAGCAATTGTCAAAATCTCCAATTACTGATGGTTTACAGTAACAGGAAGTGACGTGATTGGAGATCTCGATGAATTGGCTATTTTGACGGAACACCAGCATCGGTAAGAGACCTTGTGACTGTTGAATTGCTGGAGCAGAGGTTAGTATTTACAGCTTTAGTTCCAATTTAAAAAAAGGTCATCAGCTAAATACAGAGGATACATACAGACAATTGTTACAGTGATATCTACTAGATAACGTAAGATAACTGAGAACATCATTTCTTCCAGGTGAATCATCTTACTGTAAAAGAACCTATTTTTTCTTGTGGTGTTTAGTATGTCAAAGGCACAGTACATCAGTTGCTATTTTGTTGTATATTTTGTTGCCTTGGAAAAAATGTGCTACTGTGTAGTTGTTCTGTGCCCTACAGCAGACCACTAAGCTCACCAATAGACACACTCTGTTTGTCCTAACAATTTTTGCTGCCACCACTGAATAAGGTTGCATGTTATTTACAAATGTTTTTTCACAGGATTTTAAAGGTTGTAACCAAATTCATTTGGGAGCTTTACCCATATCCCTTTCAAAGTTAACACTTCAGGTTGCACTACATGTACTTATATTACTAAATTATAGCCTATGTTTGTAGATCTAATAATTATAACCATTTTTTTGACATGGGTGAAATGGTTATTGTTCAAGGGAAGCACTTCCAGCAGCTACTTTAAAGCAGACTACTATATAGTACATTCATCATCATCTAGAATTGGTGTTGAATAAGCAGTACTTTGTGAAGATCACATCATTTATCCTCATAATATAACGAGCGTTCATACGAGAGCTTGGATGAAATTCTAATTCAGAACTCACTGAGCTGTAAAAAATGGTGAATTTTAAATTGCACAAAGCTCTAATCACTTCACAAATCACTGACAACTGTTGGTATTTTACAATATAGGCGTTAAGTACCTTAAAAGAGTACTTGATTTTAATCACAGTTTTTACTTTTACAGAGTGCTGTCATTCATTTCTACTGAATGATGTTTACAGCATTTTAGAAAGTTATATGTTGCTATAAAAAGATAATTGATTTAAGTTGAGTTCTATGGGAGCTGATGAAAAGCATATTTGCTGAACTGCAATTTTAGTTATATGTCAGAAGGCAGCTTTGCAAGTAACATATTTTATACATTAGATTACAGGATCTAATTTAGTCTTTGTTTAATCTTAACTTTCATTATCCTTTTCATCAAGGTAATAACAAAAAGATTTTTTGAGTCTACTAATGGGATAACCGTAAAATTATTTATACTATTCCTATGATAATCTGTTTTTTTTTTTTTTTAGACATTTAGTATGCATATTAAGCTATTTATGATCATGGAATTACTTAAGAAGACTGTCAAAAATCTAACAAAAATAAAAAAAGATAAAAATGGTCACAAGGTTTGTTTTTCAGCTAAAAACCTTGCTTTAAAGTAAATGTAAACAACTAAATACAATTTAGTTTGCTAATTCACTGTGCATCATAAACAATTGCCCTTTTCAAAATAAAATATTTGTTTTCACATATTTTGTATCCTTCATTGCATCTCTGTGCTACTGATCTCCTGTGGTCTTTTGCAGAAATTTCCTGTATATATGCATTTACTCCAGTAATGGCTTCAGAATATCTCTCAGAGCTAATGCCACACTTTTACAAGTTTTACTTGTTATGGCATTGAAAGCTCTGGGCCATAGCAACACCAGAAAAAGCAGTGGAGTTGGTTGCCAGAAGGAAAGGCACTGGCAGAGAAGTAGCACCATCCTTGAAATTTGTTCAGGAATCAAACTGAAACTGGGACCACATTCGAGGTACTTGGAGGCAATCAATAACTGGACTACCAAATAACAAAGGACGTAAGCACACCAAAATCTCTGCCAAGAGAACTGTTTTATTAAAGTGGAACTGTAGTCTGAAAATTAAGTCATGATAGATCACTTAACGCTGGCCCCTTTTGCAGGTATAGCAATGTAAAACACTAAAAATAAGTGGCTCTACTGTTTAAAATACAGTAATGCACTGTCTCACCCTACTGTTAGGTACCTGGTAGTAGAGCCTGACTTGTAGGAGAAGACCCCTCATACAGCGCTGGTTCAGGAGCCACTGGAATGGGAACAGTGGTCTCCGGAGCACAGTGGGGTAGGAGTGCCTGTTAAGGTAAGTCTCTGATGCTGAGATGAGGGAGAGATCCCACCGGGATGGCTGGACTGCAGATCTTGTGAAGACTTGAAGACAGCAGGCTGGATGCTGGAGATGCAGGAAGTACTGGAGCTGAAGCTGAAGGTGCGACAGCAAGGAACAACAGCAGGCACAAGCAAGGTCAAACAGTCCGGGTCAGCAGGTAGATAAACACAGGCAATAACGGCAGGCAGAGGCAGAGTCAGTAGGCAGGCAGAGATCGGCAACGGTATCAGGCAGGAGCAGTAGGATAGTCAGACAAGCCGGGTCAATCAGGAACAATTAGTCAATCAGATGCAGGTTACAGAGATCGCAGAGCTGAGACGAAGCAGCAATGAGTCAGAGGCACAGGGGAACCTTTATGCGTCCTTTGGCGCCAAAACGGCGCTAACGCGAATGCGCGCGCGCCTGTACGCGCGAACACGCATTCGCGCGTGCGCACAAGCGCCGTGTACCAGCGCGTGCCCGAGCGCCGCGCTGACGCCTGGGAACATCAGGATTCTGCTGAGGAGCTTGCACAGGGGCGCGCCGGCGCATAGGCGCATGCAAATGCCCAGGTCTGGCGACGGCGGCTCCCTGACACCTACTCTTCACATGCTCATTTGCTCTCTATTCTCAGTACTACTGTGCCTATCAGAGACAATCATCTGGCAGCTTTAAGATTTACTGTCGCTGAAGGGGGAAGAAAGCAACAGGAATGGCACAGGCTGTGTAGATGGAACACAGTTTAGGGAGGAAGAAATAATAAAAAGGAGAGGTGACAGGACACTGCTAGGGAGACATAAAAGAGTTAATCTAAGGCCGGCCATGGACGGTGTGAATTTCTTTCCTGCAACTACGCGTTGCAGGAAAGAAATTTGCATAATTCCCCCATTAACACAGACAGTGCTAACAGGGGAATCCCTTCTGCCGAGCAATTGTCTGCTTCTGGCGGGGGAGGGCGGGGGAAGCCGTCCCCACCATGGGAAGACAGTGATTATCACTAGCAGCTATAGCAGCAGCTAGCAATAATCGTAAGAGAATCCGGCCTTACAAGGATGGAGTTTTATCTTATCTATCTGATATTCTCTCCTTTCACCCTCATTGGCAGCCTTTGAACTTCAGACATGCAATTAAGGCTGGAAATTTTGATTACAGAAAGTGGAATATAGTTTTTTGAAATCAAGGAGAGGGGGAGAGTTCCCAATAAGGACGTGACTGTTCTGGGCTTTAACAAAATGGATGCTTCCAGCAAGAAGAAAAGGGATCAATGCTGGAGGCAATTTATAGCAAACAATAATTTTGGTAGCATAATTATTAATGTAGAAAGTAGGGATGAGCTTCGAGTTCGACTCGAACATTGGCTGTTCGCAAGTTCGCCGAACACCGAACAATTTGGGGTGTTCGCGGCAAATTCGAATGCCGCGGAACACCCTTTAAAAGTCTATGGGAGAAATCAAAAGTGCTAATTTTAAAGGCTTATATGCAAGTTATTGTCATAAAAAGTGTTTGGGGACCTGGGTCCTGCCCCAGGGGACATGGATCAATGCAAAAAAAAGTTTTAAAAACGGCCGTTTTTTCAGGAGCAGTGATTTTAATAATGCTTAAAGTCAAACAATAAAAGTGTAATATCCCTTTAAATTTTGTACCTGGGGGGTGTCTATAGTATGCCTGTAAAGGGGCGCATGTTTCCCGTGTTTAGAACAGCCTGACAGCAAAATGACATTTCGAAGGAAAAAACTCATTTAAAACTACCCGCGGCTATTACATTGCCGTCAATACACATAGAAGTTCATTGATAAAAATGGCATGGGAATTCCCCACAGGGAAACCCCGAACCAAAATTAAAAAAAAAAAAAATGAAGTGGGAGTCCCCCTAAATTCCATACCAGGCTCTTCTCGGCCACGGTTGTGGGGATGAGGCCCTTGTCCTCATCAACATGGGGACAAGGTGTTTTGGGGGGCTACCCCAAAGCACCCTCCCAATGTTGAGGGCATGTGGCCTGGTACAGTTCAGGAGGGGGGGGCGCACTCTCGTCCCCCCCTCTTTTCCTGCGGCCTGCCAGGTTGCGTGCTCGGATAAGGGTCTGGTATGGATTTTTGGGGGAACCCCAAGCCGTTTTTTTTTTTTTTTTGGCGCGGGGTTCCCCTTAAAATCCATACCAGACCTGAAGGGTCTGGTATGGAATTTAGGGGGAACCCCACGTCATTTTTTTTTAAAATTTTGGCCGGGGTTCCCCTTAATATCCATACCAGACCTGAAGGGCCTGGTATGGAATTTAGGGGGACTCCCACTTCATTTTTTTTTTTTTTTAATTTTGGTTCGGGGTTTCCCTGTGGGGAATTCCCATGCCGTTTTTATCAATGAACTTCTATGTGTATTGACGGCAATGCAATAGCCGCGGGTAGTTTTAAATGAGTTTTTTCCTTCGAAATGTCATTTTGCTGTCAGGCTGTTCTAAACACGGGAAACATGCGCCCCTTTACAGGAATACTATAGACACCCCCCAGGTACGAAATTTAAAGGGATATTACACTTTTATTGTTTGACTTTAAGCATTATTAAAATCACTGCTCCTGAAAAAACGGCCGTTTTTAAAACTTTTTTTTTCATTGATCCATGTCCCCTGGGGCAGGACCCAGGTCCCCAAACACTTTTTATGACAATAACTTGCATATAAGCCTTTAAAATTAGCACTTTTGATTATTCATGTTCGTGTCCCATAGACTTTAACGGTGTTCGCGTGTTCGAGCGAACTTTTTTCCTGTTCTGGTGCGAACCGAATAGGGGGGTGTTCGGCTCATCCCTAGTAGAAAGTATATTCTTTTGCTAAAGAACATTACTTGGTATCAAACTGTTATGGGTAAGGTTCCACTTTAATAAAAAAAACATAGTTTTCAGATAATTAAGTGTTCTCCCACTAAAAGTACAAACAAACTGCTTACCATGATTAGACCTTTAAGCTGGGTTCACCCCTAAGATGGATCCATTGCACAGCACGTGACCCCGCCTTCCTCTGACGTTACGAGGCGTCAGAGGGGGACGGGGTCACCCGTTTACGTCACAAAGTGGCCGCTATATAAGAACTGTCACCAAGAAGAAGCATCGCTCGGCATAAGCCTCCCATGGAGGTGGAGCTGTTGCGTTTCTTTTTTTCTTTTTTCGGTTTGCTGGGCGCCATGATAGAACACGAATGGACATTTTTATTCTTTTATCTTTTAATAAAGGACTTGTCCCTAAGTGTCTCCTGCCTTTTTTACTATTTAGTGACACTTTCTTTTGTGAAGTGGTAGGGGTACAATGTACTCCGTTACTAGGGATGAGCCGAACACCCTCTGGTTTGGTTTGCACCAGAACCTGCGAACGGACCGAAAGTTTGTGCGAACTTTAGAACCCCATTAAAGTCTATGGGACTCAAACGTTCAAAATCAAAAGTGCTAATTTTAAAGGCTAATATGCAAGTTATTGTCCTAAAAAGGGGGTGGGGACCCGGGTCCTGCCCCAGGGGACATGTATCAATGAAAAAAAAGTTTTAAAAAAGGCAGTTTTTTCAGGAGCAGTGATTTTAATGATGCTTAAAGTGAAAAAAAAGTGAAATATTCCTTTAACTACTTCAGCCCCGGAAGGATTTACCCCCTTCCTGACCAGAGCGTTATTTGCGATTCGGCACTGCGTCGCTTTAACTGACATTTGCGCGGTCGTGCGACGTGGCTCCCAAACAAAATTGACGTCCTTTGTTTCCCACAAATAGAGTTTTCTTTTTGTGGTATTTGATCGCCTCTGCGATTTTTATTTTTTGCGCTATAAACAAAATAAGAGCGACAATTTTGAAAAAAACACATTATTTTTTACATTTTGCTATAATAAATATCCCCCAAAAATATATAAAAAAAACATTTTTTATTCTTCAGTTTAGGCCGATCGTATTCTTCTACATATTTTTGGTAAAAAAAATTGCAATAAGCGTTTATTAATTGGTTTGCGCAAACGTTATAGTGTTTACTAAATAGGGGATAGTTTTATGGCATTTTTATCAATAATATTTTTTTTACTAGTAATGACGGCGATCAGCGATTTTTATTGTGACTGCGACGTTATGGCGGACATGTCGGACATTTTTGACACATTTTTGGGACCATTGTCATTTATACAGCGATCAGTGCGATTAAAAATGCACTGATTACTGTGTAAATGACACTGGCAGTGAAGGGGTTAACCACTAGGGGGCGGGGAGGGGTTAAGTGTGTCCT
The DNA here is from genome assembly GCA_037952835.1 of Lithobates septentrionalis. Classification (NCBI taxonomy): domain Eukaryota; kingdom Metazoa; phylum Chordata; class Amphibia; order Anura; family Ranidae; genus Lithobates; species Lithobates septentrionalis. Next base: position 2,210,427 of record JBBDGP010000609.1, on the reverse strand, counting down.
AGGGAGTGATTACTAACTGTAGGGGGATGGGCTGTGTGGCTGACATCACTGATCTCTGCTCCGATGACAGGGAGCAGAGATCGAGTGACACTTGTCACTAGGCAGAACGGGGAGATGCTGTTTACAACGGCATCTCCCCGTTCATCCGCTCCGTGAGGCGATCGCGGGTCTCCCCGTGGCGATCGAGTCCGCGGGACCCGCGACCCGACTCACGGAGCTCCCGGCCGGCGCGCACGCACGGGCACGGCGGGAAATTCAAATGGACGTACAGGTACGCCCATTTGCCCAGCCGTGCCGCTCTGCCGACGTACATCGGCGTGCGCCGGTCGGCAAGCGGTTAAATATCGTACCTGACAATGACAAAATTAAATTTTTACAGGGATAAAAGCCATTTATAACTGCTTGCGGCTTTAATGTAATGTCGGGTCCTGGCAATATGGATGAAAATCAGTGAGACAAATGGCATGGGTACCCCCCAGTCCATTACCAGGCCCTTTGGGTCTTGTATGGATATTAACGGGAACCCCGCACCCAAATTAAAAAAAGGAAAGGCATGGGGCCCCCAGGCCCTATATACTCTGAACAGCAGTATACAGGCGGTGCAAACAAGACAGGGACTGTAGGTTTGTTGTCAAGTAGAATCTGTTTGTAATTTTGAACTGGTAAATTTTTAAAGTGTAGCTCCAGCCAAAAAATCTATTTTTAAGCTTTTTGGAAAACATAGGGAAGGGTTATCACCCCTGTAACATTTGTTTTTCTGTCTGTGCACCTCTTCAGAAGATTTTACCTCACTTTCTGTCCCAATGACAAATGTTTTTTGAAAATTTGGGGTTTTTAGTGAAACAAGGATTGGTGATAAAGCATCAGTGAAGAGGAGACACGTTTTTCCCATATTAACTCTTACAGGAGAGAATTTCCCTTCCTAGTGGTAGATTTCATCTCACTTCCTGTTGTCTCCTTCCGTTTGCAAGTAGGAGTCATTTGTAAGTTGGATGTTTGAAAGTATGGGCATGCCCTATATACTCTGCAGAAATTGGGGCCTTAGGTGTTGGTGTTGCCACAACACTGTAAGCCTTCACAGTTACTCTTGGTGGGTGCAGGAACGGGCCCTGCTGTGGTGTTGCCACAACACTGTAAGCCCTTTCAGTTACTCTTGGTGGGTGCAGGAATGGGCCGTGCTGTGAAATATTAGATCAAGAATTGTAATTACATGCCATTGTTGAACAGTGGTAGAAAAATTGGGCCTTTGGTGGTGGTGGTGCCACAACACTGTAAGTCCTCACAGTTACTCTTGGTGGGCGCTGGAACGGGCCCTGCTGTGAAATATTATATCAAGAATTGTAATTACATGCACTTGTTGAACAGAGGCAGAAAATTGGGCCTTTGGTGGTGGTGGTGTTGCCACAACACTGTAAGCCCTCACAGTTACTCTTGGTGGGCACAGGAATGGGCCCTGCTGTGAAATATTAGATCAAGAACTGTAATTACATCACCCTGTTGAACAGGGGGAGACAAATTGGGCCTTAGGCACTGGTGCCACAACACTGCAACCCCTCACAGATGCTGGTTTTTGGAGCGTATGAATGAGCCCTGCTGCAAAGTATTGTATCAAAAATTGTAATTATACGCCCCTGTTAAACAGGGGCTAAAAATTTGGGCCTTGGGCACTAGTGCTGGTGTCACAACACTGCAACCCCTCACAGATACTCTAGTGGGAGCGCAGGAATGAGCCCTGCTGCAAAGTATTGCATCAAAAATGTTAATTATACGCCCCTGTTAAACAGGGGCTGAAAAATTGGGCCCTGGGCATTGGTGCTGGTGCCACAACACTGCAACACCTCACAGATACTATAGTTGGAGTGCAGGCATGAGCCTTGCTGCAAAGTATTGCATCAAAAAATGTAATTATACGCCCCTGTTAAACAGGGGCTGAAAAATTGGGCCTTGGGCACTGGTGGCGGTGCCCAGAACCAAAAATGTTCTTACAAGCTATCAGCATAAAAATTGAGGAGAAAGAGGATTGTCACTCAGCATAACAGGATAGTCACTCAGCATCAGCATAGGCAGTCTTGAAGGGATCTCATATTTTTAAAAAATCAATCGGTTACATCAGCATCAGGTGCATGGTAGCCGGTGATCCAAAACTGATTCATTTTTATGAAGGTCAGCCGATCGACCGATTCGGTGGACAGGCGCAACCTGTGATCGGTTACAAAGCCTCCAGCAGAACTGAACGTGCGTTCCAAAGAACTCTGGATACAGGACAGGCCAGTAGCTCAATTGCATACTGTGCAAGCTCTGGCCAGTGATCCATCCTCAAGACCCAGTAACCCAGAGGATTTTCGGTGGGAAAGGTCAGATCTTGCCCCTAGGTAATTATGCACCATCAGAATCAGACGCTGGCGAGGGTTGCCGGAACCGATCAGACCTTGGGGCTGTGGACTAAAAAATTGTCTGAACGCATCGGTCAGACAGCCACCTTCTCCACCGCTCCTTCTGTGACTGACCAAAGCCTCAGCAACACGTTGTCCAGGAGGACCAGGAAATTGTAACCTCCCAGGCTCTGGAAACGCGTTGCACAAACCTTTCTGCAAGGCCTCCCAAGGATGTTTCATCTTCTGCTCCCTCTGCGACGGAAAGATAAGGTCCGCAACCTTACCCTTGTAACATGGATCAAGGAGGGTTGCCAGCCAGTAATCATCCCTCCCCTTGATACCACGAATACGAGGATCCTTCCACAGGCTTTGCAGGATCAGGGAGGCCAGACAGCGTAGGTTTGCTGAGGCATTCGGTCCAGAGTCTTCTGGGTCACTAAAGATGACATGATTCACAGCCACCTCCTCCCAGCCACGTACAAGTCCATGGGTCATCTTGAATGATCCCTTGAAGACTGCTGCTGATGCTGAAGAATCGCCTTAAATGAGAAAATGTGGCATTTGGGAACCTGCCACTGAGGAACCACACATTCCACAAACTCACGGAAGGAGGCAGAGTCTACCAACTGAAAAGGCAGCAGTTGAAGTGCTAGCAATTTAGCCAAGCTAGCATTCAACTGCTGGGCATGTGGATGGCTGTGTACCGATAGCAGATTGCCCGCAAGTACTTGGCTGTGACAAACCTAATTCTACACCTTCATTCCTCTCAGTGCAGGTTTCAGAGAGGACTGAAGGTATAGTGGGGTTGGAGATCCCAGCTGATGAGGAGCAAGGAGAGGTCTGCTTTGTTCTTTGCTGTGGGTCTTTTAGGTACGCTTGCCAATGAACTGCATGGCAGGTCGACATATGTCTGGTCAAGCAAGTGGTGCCCAAGTGGGTGATGTTTTGGCCACGCGAGATACGTTTGAGACATATGTTGCAAATAGCAGCGGTGGCATCTGATGCACTCGTCTCAAAAAAGGCCCACACCAAAGAACTTTTGGAATAACGCACAGAGACAGCAGCGCCCTGCACATGGGGAGCTCTGCGGTGTGATGCAGTCGGTGTGCTGAACTTAAGCTGGCCCTTGGAGGGCATCCTGCCTCATTGGAGATGTGCCTCCTCCTCCTCCTCCTCTCTCCTATCAGGCACCCACATGGAGTCAGTGACCTCATCATCCCCTCCCTCCTCATCACTGTAGCAAAGCTGGCAGTATGCTGCAGTATGCTGCAGCTGGGGGAACATGACTGCCAGATTGCTGTCCTTCTTGGGCACCCCCTCTCTCTGGGCTCACGTTACTGCCTTCCTCCAGCTGGGTACCATCATCGGAGCCTTCAAAACGCTGGGCATCCTCCTGGAGCATGTACCCAACACTGTGGTCAAACAGTTCAGGGGACTCCTCAGGAGGACATGGTGGGGCTAGGGAAGGAGGAACTGATGCCATTGAGCCAAGGGAAGAGGCCACGTTGGCAGCTGCTTTGCCAGACAAAGTACCCCGAGCCTGGGTGAGAGAGGATGAGGAGGATGAGGACAGCTTGGCCATCCACTCTACCAAGTCTTTAGCATGTTGCGGCTCAACGCGACCAGCTCCTGGAAAAAAGGACAAGCATCTCCCATGGCCACGTGCTGATGAGGATGCACCGTCTCCATGACCAGCACTGTTGCCTCTATACATAGAGCCTGCTTGCCCTCATTTATTGGCTTGTGACTGTCTGCCTCTCCTTGTTGGCCTTTCAGACATACTAATGGCCTGCAATGAGATGTAGCTGCACAAAGCTGGGATGTATATATATATATATATATACTGATACTGCAGCTAGCAAAATCAACTGCCTGCCTGTAGTATTATTAGTATGGAAAAACACAAGCAATAGTCTTCAGGTAGTTTAAGGTGCACACTGTGCAGAGGACACAGTACACTAACTGTAAATTATGCAGCTGCCTGCCTGTGGTACTAATAGGATCAGAAGAACCCCACCAATTTTCTTTTGGTAGCTTTAGATGCACACTGTGCAGAGGACACAGTACACTAACTGTAAATACTGTAGCTGCCTGCCTGCGGTACTAATAGGATCAGAAGAACACCACCAATTTTCTTCAGGTAGCTTTAGGTGCACACTGTGCAAAGGACGCACTACACTAACTGTAAATACTGCAGCTGCCTGCGGTACTAATAGGATCAGAAGAACACCATCAATTTTCTTCAGGTAGCTTTAGGTGCACACTGTGCAGAGGACGCACTACACTAACTTGTAAATAAGGCAGCTGCCTGCGGTACTAATAGGATCAGAAGAACACCACCAATTTTCTTCAGGTAGATTTAGGTGCACATTGTGCAGAGGATGCACTACACTAACTTGTAAATACTTCAGTTGCCTGCGGTACTAATAGGAGCAGAAGAACACCACCAATTTTCTTCAGTTAGCTTTAGGTGCACACTGTGCAGAGGACGCACTACACTAACTTGTAAATACTGCAGCTGCCTGTGGTACTAATAGGATCAGAAGAACACCACCAATTTTCTTCTGGTAGCTTTAGGTGCACACTGTGCAGAGGACGCACTACACTAGCTTGTAAATACTGCAGCTGCCTGCAGTACTATTAGGATCAGAAGAACACCACTAGACATGTGCAGAATGAAAAAAATTGTTCAGTTTAGTTTTGTTTCAATTCGTTATTTAACTAAATTCATTTAGTTAAATTCGTTGCATTCATTACATTCGTTTTCGGGATTCATTTAGTTTCGTATTAAAATTCGAAAAATTTGCCCGTATTCAAAAAAATTCTACCGCATTCGAAAAAAACTATCAAATTAAAAAAAATTCTACCGCATTCGAAAAAAAACTATCAAATTCGAAAAATTCTACCGCATTCGAAAAAATTTGACCGAATTTGAGAAAGTAAACTATATATAACCATTTTGTGAAATTCGAAATTCATATAGAATGAAAGTGAATTTGAATAGAATAGAAAATAATAGAAAAGAATAGCATAGAAAAACAATAGAACAGAATAGAAAAAAAATATAATATATTCTATTCTAATCTTTTCTATTCGAATTCATTCTGTGCCAAAATCCAATTTCGAAAGATGGTTTTATATATATATATAATTTTTTTTTCTATTCTGTTCTATTGTTTTTTCTATTCCAGTCTTTTCTATTAGAATTTGATTTCATTCTATTTTATATAACCATTTTCCGAAATTCAAATTTCGTATAGAATGAATTCACATTTAAATAGAAAAGATTAGAATAAAATAGAAACAAATGGAAAAGAATAGCATAGAAAAACAATAGACCAGCATAGAAAAAATATTATATATACATCTTCCAAAATTCGAATTTCCTATAGTATGAATTTGAATTCAAATAGAAAAGATTAGAATAGAAAATAGCAGAAAAACAATGGAACAGAATAGAAAAATTATTTTATATATATATTAGACATGTGCATTCGTTTTCGTCCGAATGCATTTTCGTCTGAATTTTAGGTATTTTCGTTATCGTTTTAACAAACGATAACGAAAGTGCAGAGTCCGAAAAACGAAAGATCCGACATAAACAAATGCTTTATTTTCGTTTTCGTTGCTACAACAGTTCGATATAGATAGGAGATTTGACATGATGATGACAATAACAATCTGTGTCCATCAAACCTGTGGTCTAATGTGCCTAACCTTAGCTCTATTAGTCCAAGATTATTCTACATAGAGAGAAAAGATTCGACATAGGGGAGGAAAGATTCGACGTAGGGGAGGAAAGATTCCACGTAGGGGAGGAAAGATTCGACGTAGGGGAGGAAAGATTCGACGTAGGGGAGAAAAGATTCGACGTAGGGGAGAAAAGATAAATAAAAATAATGATGATGATGAATGTTATTGGCTGATTGTAACCAAAGAGGTGGAGCAGTAAAATAGCTAGAACTAAGTACACACGTACTTTGGCTTATGGTGTCTGTTGAAAGTTCTAAGAAGATTCGACGGAGCAGGTAAACTATACGGCATTGTACAGTTTAGCTGCTCCGTCGAATCTTCTTTGAACATTCGACAGACACCATAAGCCTTCAATGACAGATTCAACCTTAATTTGGATTTTCGGACGAATGCAATTTTTAACGAAAAACAAAATAAATAAAAACGAATTTCGGGAGTAACTAAATAAATTTATTTTTCAGACGAAAACGAAATTCCGAAACGAAATATTTCAGTGTGCACATGTCTAATATATATATATATATATATATATATATATATATATATATAAATAAAACATCTTCTGCCATTCGAATCTCATGTAGACTGAAACTGAAAATGCTTTCTTACCACCCGTTGGGGTTAGTTGCCCACGGGTCCCTGTACTTCATAGTGATGGATGCACACCGGGTCTGGTGCTTTCAGCCTTTCACATGAGATACACCTTAGCTGTATGGACACCCAAGGGCACTGGTTAATCCTCTGCCCGCCCCAGCCACTACACACTGGACAAGCTTTCTATCTTCCAGGTATCGCGCCGCTAGCTGCGACGTTTGAATACTGCGTGTTGTCTGTGATGTGTTTACACGTCACCATAGACACCATCGCAATGCTTTCTGGTCCTTGTAGGCCCGGACGGAATTGCGAGCGGCGCATGTGCAGTGGCTCCTACTCGTCTGCTCACACGTGCGGTGACGTTGTCCGCAGAAAACTATCAGAGGGAAAATCTTCCAATGGGGACACTAGTTTTGTTGGCCTAGAGAGCCCCAAGGGATTCCCTAATTTGCAGGGATTTCCTCTCACATTCTCTTTTGGCTATGGGATAGAAAGTGAAGGTAAAACTCCCCAATGGGACACAGGTGGCAGGGATGGTTCAATATAGAAAAAATTAACTCAAACAGTTTTTCATTATAACAACTGAAAAAGATAAACAAATTCTGCACTTGAAATATTATTCCAAATAAACATAAAGATATAGGTGGGAGAAAAAAATAGGTGGGTTTGGACCATTGTTTGACTCTCAGTACTATTAAAGGTCATGCTTCTCCACTTTCTATCTTTGTTTCAAAGTCAATAGGCTTCTCACTCCTTGAAAAAAAAAATATAACAATGTGAACATTACTAAAAAGTGGAGCACACAAAGGGCAGGTTTGCATGTGTCAGAAATATGTGGCACAATGAAAGCCATAAATACCAGAACAGTGCTGCGCTGCCAATCATATAAATGTGCAAAAAATAAAATAAATATTGAACTTAATTCAACCTGTAAAAAAATGTGTAAAAAAATACAATGTGCAAAAATACAATTTCTGTGCAAAATAACAGTTAAATGTAACATTACACCTCCGCCTGATTGCTGCTAGTACCAGTCAAATAAATAAGACGGTCCTGCGCTAACAGCACACAAAATTGTATCAATTAAATTGCATATAAAGTGATGAACGTGAAACTCCAAAGTGATGGAAAAAGTCTTCAGTTTCTTCCAAATGGAAGACTTCACCAAATAGTGCACAACAGGTTCAAAGTGCTGGTGCTCTCCTCCACCGTAATATCCTAGCCGCTCACCTTAAAATCCAACCCTGTTTTACCAGCAGGTCAGATAAAGCAGATCCCCTATGGGGGTAATCAATTGAATCGGCCCAGCGTGGAACTCCTAATCCTTCCGTTTCACCCTCTCTCTCTTTACTGGCTTCACCAGTCCAAGACCTCCCTCAGGTGACTCCGGTACGACATAAGGATAAAAACCACCAGATCTAGTGCTCTCTGTTTGCCAAAGGTTTATTTGTCCAAGTAGGAACAACATACGATATACTCACAAAGAAGCACTTCAACAGTGTGGGCTAAGGATACAATGAACAACGAGATACTTGCGGGATTACGTCACCACTGCGACTCCTCCCCCTGTACGTGTTACTTCAAATGGGTGTGACTTCATCAGTAAGGGGTGGAGATAGGACGTTTCACACCGCTGTTTAAATACACTGCCATCCCCTTATAATGTTCAGCTACTCCTCCCTTTCTATCCAGCTTCTTATACAGAGCCGGCTGCGTTCAACACAATCCCATGTCTCACACAGGAAGTAGCAAAATTGCACTAATACTAACGGGAACACTCAATAAATACACCAAATCTTCCCAAATTTGGCTAAATAAAAATAAGCTGGTGACTCCATCACGCAAGTACCCTCTTCATATATATAGCAAACAGTAAATGATAGATAAAATTACTCAAGTATATATATTTACTCAAGATAAAATTAAAAATTTATAAAATTAAAAATTAAAAAGTTGCATATTACAAGTAGGGATGAGCTTCGAGTTCGAGTTGAACATCGCATGTTCAACCATTTGACGAATTACAAACGATATGGGCCATTCGCACCAAATTCGAGTGGCGTGTCACGGCCCATAATTCACTGCGGCATCGCAGTGCATTGGTCGCTGATGATTGGCCAAGCATGCACTATGACCCACATGCTTGGCCAATCACAGCGTCGTCTATACAGAGAGCCAGTAATTGGCCAAAGCCAGGGGGGCTTTGGCCAATTATGGCTCAGGGGGTTTTGTACACGCCCCACACTAAATAAGGCCGCCTGACTGAAGAAGTCACGTGATCGGTGACGTCACGCGTAGGGACGGAATAGGCTTGTTCTTACTGCTGTAAGCATTACGAGCTCGCTGCTCGTAGGATAAAGGCTGTGATACGAAACTGTACAATGTGAGTACTCTTTTTATATGTTTATATGAATAAAGCGACCCCTTTGAAAACATACTTCACTATTGGGTACCTTGTCCTATATATTTTATATACATCTGAGATGTGGAGGAGGAGCTAGGACCCCTTGGAGGAGCTAGGACCCGCACTGTCCCAGGACCCCAGCTAGGACCATAGCTACACACACCCAGCTGCCAATAGGATCTCGCAGAGTCGGCAAGCTTGGATATAAAGACGCATTAGAGACCCAGGATCCTATGGTTAAGCAACTCATTATGCGGTTGACCTAGCACCGCTAGGTAAGGGGCCATTACCTACACTAGCGCATGCTGCACGAAGAGGACACAGAGTGTTTTTTGTATCCCATCACCTCACTGTCATCTATTGCTGTTTTTTGAGCACTGTTTTATGTGCACCATTGATAAGATTTGTTTTTTGCACGTATTCACTAATACAACATATATTATCCTTTGGACACTATATATTATCTTTGGACACTAGTATTTGGATTGTATCATTATATTTATTTATTTGACCATCCACACCGGACTTTATACACCGTACTTTTTTCACCACTAGGATTTGGTGATTATTCCTTCTTTCCCACTCGATTTATTTATTATTTACTATTTATTGGATTTCTTTTCCACTGGATTTATTTATTATTTACTATTTATTTAATTTTATTTATTCATGCACTTTATGATCTGTTATTTATCAGTCTGCATAATTGCACTTAGGTCACTAGAGCACCAGCACTTTCATATATTTGGTTTGCAATACTCACTTATTTATTAGATGATTATAGATATATGTTTTATTGGTCATAATAATTTATTCCTATCATTCTTTTGGGTCAATATATATTTACATTACTTTTCTTATACCACTAGGTTTTTAGTAAATCACACTAACCTATGCGATTTTAATAGTCTATATCCATGCGACTTCTATATACTATTTTTTATCTAATTTCGCTGATGCTTTTCCTACATCACATGGCTCTTTAGCAATTAATAAGTATTTACAGTTAGTGTACTGTGTCCTCTGCACAGTGTGCACCTAAAGCTACCTGAAGACAATTGCTGGTGTTCTCATACTAATAATACTACAGGCAGGCAGTGGATTCTGCTAGCTGCAGTATCTGTATATATATACATCCCAGCTTTGTGCAGCTTCATCTCAATGCAGGCCATTAGTATGTCTGGAAGGCCAACAAGCAGAGACAGACAGTCACAAGCCAATAAAAGAGGGCAAGCAGGCTCTTTGTCTAGAGGCAAGAGTGCTGGTCGTGAAGAAGGTGCATCCTCATCAGCACGTGGCCGTGGGACACGCTTGTGCTTTTTGTCTGCAGCTGGCCGTGTTGAGCCGCAAAATGCGGAAGACTTGGTAGAGTGGATGACCAAGCCGTCCTCATCCTCCTCCTCCTCTCTCACCCAGGCTCAGGGTACTTTGTCTAGAAAAGCAGCTGCCAACGTGGCCTCTTCCCTTGGCTCAATGGCATCAGTCACTCCTTCCCTAGCCCCACCATGTCCTCCTGAGGAGTGCCCCGAACTGTTGGATGCCCAGCGTTTTGAAGGCTCCGATGATGGTACCTAGCTAGAGGAAGGCAGAAACGTGAGCCCAGAGAGAGGGGGTGCCCAAGAAGGACAGCAATCTGGCAGTCATGTTCCCCAAGCTGCAGCATACTGCCAGCTTTGCTCCAGTGATGAGGAGAGAGGGGATGATGAGGTCACCGACTCCATGTGAGTGCCTGATAGGAGAGAGGAGAAGAAGGAGGAGGAGGAGACACATCACCAATGAGGCAGGATGCCCTCCAGGGGCCAGCTTAAGGGCAGCACACCGACTGCATCACACCGCAGAGCTCCGCATGTGCAGGGCGCTGCTGTCTCTGCGTGTTATTCCAAAAGTTCTTTGGTGTGGGCCTTTTTTGAGACGAGTGCATCAGATCCCACCACTGCTATTTGCAACATATGTCTCAAGCGTATCTCGCATGGCCAAAACATCACCCACTTGGGCACCACATGTTTGACCAGACATATGTCGACCTGCCATGCAGTTCGTTGGCAAACGTACCTAAAAGACCCACACCAAAGAACAAAGAGGACCTCTCCTTGCTCCTCATCAACTGGGATCTCCAACCCCACTATACCTTCAGTCCTCTCTGAGACCTGCACTGAGAGGAATGAAGGTGTAGAATTAGGTGTGTCACAGCCAAGTACTTGCGGGCAATCTGCTATCAGTACACCGACGTCAGATTGTACCAGGCAAATTTCCCTGCCTCAGCTGCACCGCCGAAAGAAGTTCGCTCCCAGCCTTCCACATGCCCAGCGATTGAATGCTAGCTTGGCTAAATTGCTAGCACTTCAACTGCTGCCTTTTCAGTTGGTAGACTCTGCCCCCTTCCGTGAGTTTGTGGAATGTGCGGTTCCTCAGTGGCAGGCCACTTTTTCTCACGGAAGGCGATTCCGGCTCTCTACCGGCATGTGGAAGGCAATGTCTTAGCCTCGCTGGACAGGGCGGTCAGTGGTAAGGTGCATATTACCGCTGACTCATGGTCTAGCAGGCATGGACAGGGATGTTACCTATCTTTCACCGTGCACTGGGTGACTCTACTGGCAGCTGTGAAGGATGCAGGACAGGGTGCAGTAGTGTTGGAGGTTATTCCGCCACCATGCCTCCAAAATTCTATTAGTGGTGATTCTGCCACACCTCTCTCCTCCACCCCTCCTCTTCTTCTTCCTCCATGGCCTCTTCCTGTGCTGATTTGTCCTTGGAAACAGCGGTGCTCCGTAGGCGTTCAAGGGGCTACGCAAGCATGCAGGCAAAAAGATGCCATGCGGTGCTTGAGCTGGTGTGCTTTGGGGACAGGAGCCACACTGGGGCAAAGATTCTGTCAGCTCTGCAGGGGCAGGTTCAGAGGTGTTTGACTCCAGGCCAGCTTAAGGCAGGTATGGTGGTTTGCGACAATGGCACAAACCTCCTCTCCGCCCTCCGACAGGGACAACTGACCCATGTGCCCTGTTTGGCTCACATCCTTAACGTGGTGGTGCAGCAGTTCTTGGGCAGGTACCCAGGCTTACAGGATGTCCTGAGGCAGGCCAGGAAAGTCTGTGTGCATTTCCGCAGGTCATATAATGCCATACAATGCTCGGCTGGCTGACCTTCTAAAGGAATTTAACCTGCCCAAGAACCGCCTAATCTGTGACATGCCCACCAGGTGGAACTCAACGTTGGCCATGCTGCAATGGCTGCACATGCAGCAGGGGGCCATCAATGAGTACCTATGCGACTATGGCACCAGGACAGGGTCAGGGGACCTTGGGTTTTTTCCCCACACCAGTGGGCTATGATCAGGGAAGTATGCACTGTCCTGTCACCATTTGAGGAGGCCACGAGGATGGTGAGCAGTGACAGTGCATGCATCAGTGACACTGTACCTCTTATCCACCTGTTGGAGCAAACGCTGCGTGGAATAGTGGACAGGGCACTTGAGGCAGAACAGAGGGAGGAAGAGGACTTCCTTACCTCTCAAGGCCCCCTTTATCCAGACAGTGTTCCTGCATGCCCGCCGATCACACAGGAAGAGGATGAGGAGGAGAAGGAGGATTGTGTCAGCATGGAGGTGGAGCCTGGCACTCAGCATCAGCAGCAGTCTTCAAGGGATCATTTACAGTCCCAAGAAACCCATGGACTTGTACGTGGCTGGGAGGAGGTGGCTGTGGATCATGACGTCCTTAGTGACCCAGGGGACTCTGAACCGAATGCCTCTGCAAACCTACGCTGCATGGCCTCCCTGATCCTGCAAAGCCTGCAGAAGGATCCTCGTATTCGTGGTATCAAGGAGAGGGATCAATACTGGCTGGCAACCCTCCTTGATCCACGTTACAAGGGTAAGGTTGCAGACCTTATCTTGCCATCGCAGAGGGAGCAGAGAATGAAACATCTTCGGGAGGCCTTGCAGAAAGGTCTGTGCAACGCGTTCCCAGAAACTGGGCGGTTACAAACTCCTGTTCCTGGACAACGTGTTGCTGAGGCTTCGGTCAGTTAAGGAATGAGCAGTGGAGAAGGTGGCTGTCTGACCGATGCGTTCAGACAATTTTTTAGTCCACAGCCCCAAGGTATGATCAGTTCCAGCAACCATCGCCAGCATTTGTTTTACATGGTGCAGGAATACCTAGGTCCAAGATCTGACTTGGACACCTTTCCCACTGAAAATCCTCTGGGTTACTGGGTCTTGAGGATGGATCACTGGCCAGAGCTTGCACAGTATGCAATTGAGCTACTGGCCTGTCCTGCATCCAGCGTTCTTTCGGAATGCACATTCAGTGCTGCTGGAGGCTTTGTAACCGATCACAGGGTGTGCCTGTCCACCGACTCGGTCGATTGACTGACCTTCATAAAAATGAATCAGTCTTGGATCACCACCAGCTACCAGGGACCTGATGCTGATGTAATCAAATAATTTTTTTTGAAATGTCAGATCCCTTCATCCCTGCCTATGCTGATGCTGAGTGACTATCCTGTTATGCTGAGTAATTATCCTCTTTCTCCTCAATGATCATGCTGATAGCTTGTAAGAACATTTTTGGTTCTGGGTGCGCCACCAGTGGCTAAGGCCCAATTTTTCAGCCCTTGTTTAACAGGGGCGGGTAATTACAATTTTTGGTGCAATATTTTGCAGGAGGGTTCGTTGCTGCGCTCAACTAGAGTTTCTGTGAGGGGTTGCAGTGTTGTATGTATTCGGCCACATGTCTTTGGTAAAAAAAAATTCAATAAGTATATATTTATTGGTTTGCGCAAAAGTTATAGCGCCTACAAACTAGGGTACATTTTCTGGAATTTACACAGCCTTTCATTTATGACTGCCTATGTCGTTTCTTGAGGTGCTAAAATGGCAGGGCAGTACAAAACCCCCACAAATGACCCCATTTTGGAAAGTAGACACCCCAAGGAAATTGCTGAGAGGCATGTTGAGCCCATTGAATATTCATATTTTTTGTCCCAAGTGATTGAATAATGACAAAAAAAAATAAAAAATACAAAAAGTTGTCACTAAATGATATATTGCTCACACAGGCCATGGGCATATGTGGAATTGCACCCCAAAATACATTTAGCTGCTTCTCCTGAGTATGGGGATACCACATGTGTGGGACTTTTTGGGAGCCTAGCCGCGTACAGGGCCCCGAAAACCAATCACTGCCTTCAGGATTTCTAAGGGCGTACATTTTTGATTTTACTCCTCACTACCTATCACAGTTTTGAAGGCCATAAAATGCCCAGATGGCACAAACCCCCCCAAATGACCCCATTTTGGAAAGTAGACACCCCAAGCTATTTGCTGAGAGGCATGTTGAGTCCATGGAATATTTTATATTGTGACACAAGTTGCGGGAAAGAGACAATTTTTTTTTTTTTTTTTTTGCACAAAGTTGTCACTAAATGATATATTGCTCAAACTGGCATTTTATGCACAACATTTAGAAGCTTATGTCACACATCACCCACTATTCTAACCACTTGAAGACAAAGCCCTTTCTGACACTTTTTGATTACATGAAAAAATTATTATTTTTTGCAAGAAAACTACTTTGAACCCCCAAACATTATATATTTTTTTAAAGCAAATGCCCTACAGATTAAAATGGTGGGTGTTTCATTTTTTTTTCACACAGTATTTGCGCAGCGATTTTTCAAACGCATTTTTTGGGGAAAAAACACACTTTTTTAAATTTTAATGCACTAAAACACACTATATTGCCCAAATGTTTGATGAAATAAAAAAAGATGATCTTAGGCCGAGTACATGGATACCAAACATGACATGCTTTAAAATTGCACACAAACGTGCAGTGGCAACAAAATAAATACATTTTTAAAAGCCTTTAAAAGCCTTTACAGGTTACCACTTTAGATTTACAGAGGAGGTCTACTGCTAAAATTACTGCCCTTGATCTGACCTTCGCGGTGATACCTCACATGCATGGTGCAATTGCTGTTTACATTTGACGCCAGACTGACGCTTGCGTTCGCCTTAGCGCGAGAGCAGGGGGACAAGGGTGCTTTTTTATTTTCTTTATTATTTTTTTTCTTTTTTATCTTATTTTTAAACTGTTCCTTTCATTTTTTTTTTAAATAATTTTTATTGTTATCTCAGGGAATGTAAATATCCCCTATGATAGCAATAGGTAGTGACAGGTACACTTTTTTGAAAAAATTGTGGTCTATTAGACCCTAGATTTCTCCTCTGCCCTCAAAGCATCTGACCACACCAAGATCAGTGTGATAAAATGCCAATTTCCCAATGGCGCTATTTACATCTGGCGAAATCTAAGTAATAAAATGCTCGTAGCTTCCGGTTTCTTAGGCCATAGAGATGTTTGGAGCCATTCTGGTCTCTGATCAGCTCTATGGTCAGCTGGCTGAATCACCGGCTGCATTCTCAGGTTCCCTGTTGAGACAGGAGAGCCAGAGAAAAACACGGAAGACGGTGGGGGGGGGGCATTCTCTCCCACTGCTTGTAAAAGCAGTCTAGAGGCTAATTAGCTGCTAGGATTGCTTTTACATGAAAGCCGACCGCTGGCTGAAAAGAATGATACCAAGATGATACCTAAACCTGCAGGCATCATTCTGGTATAACCACTCAAAGTCGTGAATGGCGTACCTGAAGACAAAAAAATGGTTAACAGTAAAGCACAGTAAACGGTAAAGTATAAAAAATTGCATACCTGAAAAGCAAACATGATAAAACATAATAACAAAAAAACATTGCAGAATAGAATACAGTAAAAAAGAGCAGAACAATAGAGAGAATAGAGAGAGAGAGAACAATAAAATGACAACTATTATTTTTTATTTTATATTTTTGTTTGTGTTTTTTTTTTTGTACACTTTTTTTGTAACTGTAACTTTTATAACTGTAACCGGTTCCAGGTTCGGGTCAAAATGCGATGGCATCTTGGGAGACCCTGTGAAAGTGCGCCTAGTCTGTGCAGTGCTGTACCCTATGCTAATACTCAACTAGTGAATGGTAGCGTTCAAAACATTCACCAATGCAAAGACCAGGATTGTCAGGACAGGAGGGACAATAATAGCGGGTGTCACGCCTATGTCCGCGCTTGCTGCAGACACAACATCTTTTTTGGGGGTGTTAGTTGGGTAGGGGTACTCGGGAGGACATAAAAATGCCTCTCATGCAGCCGACTGCATTTGGTTGGGGATGTGAATGGGGGAAGTACGGGCGCTGCAGAAGTGGTGGGTTCCCAATTAGGATTGGCGAATGCAGCAGGAAGGGCATTATGGGCACGATGGGCCTGTGTTTGTCTTCTTCTTGGTGGCAGCGGGACACTACTTGTGCTTGCCACCTCACCAGCTTGAACTGCACTTATGGGACTCGCCACATCACCAAGTGTTACTGCAGTGCTGGTTTGACTACGACCGGGGTGTACTAGGGCGCTGGTGCTTCCCAGTTCAATAAAAAGCTACCAAAAAAACCTGTTAGTGATCGCAGGGATCAGTCCTGACTCTGCGAACGCTGCAGTTATGCGTTTAGTGTTTTGTAAGTGACAGTGATCGATCGATACTACACTTGGGTGGCCTGGGCTGGGCCGGGTGGAGGGGCAAAACGCAGGTGCTAGCAGGTATCTGGGCTGATCCCGCTAACACTGCGTTTTTGGGAACCCTAAACTGCTGGGAACGCTAGTATAGATCTGATCGGATCAGATATTGATCCGTTCAGATACTATACCACTAAGGGAGGCGCATGCTGCGTGCGTGGGTGTTGGTACTGGCGCTAATCTGACACTGCCTGGGGCGACGCATATCACCGCCGGGCGATCAGGGGGCTAAACCTTTATTCGGTAATAAACGGGGGTGCCCTGACACTATAAAAAATAAACTAACTAACCAGCGTCACCCGCAACGGTTATACGGTGATCAGTGGTGAAAGGGTTAACTAGTGGGCAATCAAGGGGTTAAAACATTTATTAGGTAGTATATGGGGGTCCCTGTCGCTATAAAATGCTGACGGCGAACCTAAATATTTACCTCCCTAACTAGCGTCACTAGCGACACTAATACAGCGATCAGAAAAATGATTGCTTAGTGACACTGGCGACAGGGGGTGATCAAGGGGTTAAAACTTTATTAGGGGGGGTTAGGGGGGTATCCTAGACCTAAAGGGGGCTAACAGTAACTGTCCCACCACAGTAACTGTCACAAACTGACACCAATACAGTAATCAGAAAAAAAAAAAACCTGCTTTGTGTCAGTGTGACAGGGAGGGGTGATTGGGGGGGATCGGGGGTGATCGGGGGGGATCGGGGGTGTAAAGTGTGCCTGGCATGTTCTACTGTGTGTGTGTGTGTGTTGTGCACTCACATTCCAGTCTTCTCTCCTCGGCGCCGGAACGGAAAATACCGAGCCGAGGAGAGATGACATCATTTCCTCTGCCTCTGTGTACAATACAGAGGCAGGGAAATGATCCCATTGGCTGGGAGCGATCGCGAGGGGGGGGCCACGAATGGATGGCCTCCCCCTCACCACCGATCGCCGGGGAGGATTTGCCGACAGCCGCAGGCACCGGGGTGGGGTCCGATCGGACCCCCCACCCGCGGGCAGGCAAGGACGTACCTGTAAGCCCTTTTGCCTGCCCGTGCCGCTCTGAGGACGCACATCGTCGTGCGGCGGTCGGCAACTGGTTAAAGGGACTCTGTAGTGGCAAGGTGGGAGAACGCACACAAAGGTGGCTCCATGGCACCCCAAACCATCTGCCTGATGTCTACTTTAAATGAAAAAAAGTCTGACACAGGAAGGACTTTTTTTCATTTAAAGTAGACATCAGGCAGATGGTTTGGGGTGCCATGGAGCCACCTTTGTGTGCTTTCTCCCACCTTGCCACTACAGAGTCCCTTTAAGATGAACACATCCACAGAAGAGACCAGGGCTGCCTAATCCTTCCACTGATAGTGATTAATGGCAGCCGGAGCCTTTACTGTCCTTTCTGAACATTGCTTGTGAGATATTCAGGGTGCTGGCTCTACCTGGGAAGTTTTCGGAAACGGTGTTGTGTGACCTGAAGCCAGTGGCAATTAGTAAACTTGAATACATAAAGGTTACAATTTCAGTATTTCCGATTTGGTGAAAAAAGAAATCCCTGCCTCTAGTGAAATCAAGAGTAAATGACTAGCAAGAGAGCGCTTCTCCCCCCTCCAGGTTCAAGACTTGGATCAGTCCGGACAGGAGACGCTGGATGTATCAGCTGTTGCGGACGCTATCTCTACATGGTCCCTGCAGAGGGCGAAATCTGCGTGCTCGTAAGACCTTGCTAATAGGGGGTCCACCATCGAGGGTAAGGGTCCACCTTTATTATTTCCTTTTTGGATTTACTGCAAGTGGAGTCACATCTATTTGTCCCTCTTTCCTCTCTTCAATCATACGGATGATGGTCTAATGGAAGGTGGATGGGGTTTCCTCATGCTGATGAACTTTTTTCCTCATTGTTTCACTTTATGGACTTCAGTCACATTTTTTGTATATTTATTATTTATTCTTTTCAGATATTTTTTAGTGTCACACTCATTCTTGATTGATGTGTAATGGTTGATATTTCTCCTTTGTGCCTCTCATATGAGTGCTTGGTATACCAGTACACATTTCACATATCATATTATTTGTGATTAGATACATTTTTATTTCACTTTTATTTAATTTATTTGAACCTTGTTTCATGCATGTAGTTTATTTTTTAATATTTTTTCATTTATCACTTGTGTATACAGATTGTAAGCGCACTTTTTACAAAGTTTTGGCCTTTCTATATACAAATCCCGGGAGAGCAGGTATCATGGGTCCCAATAGCCTATCTTTTTATAAAATATCCCAATGTTTATTAGTAATTTTTTCCACCTGTCTGAATTGAATATTAAAATCAAGAATCAAATTAAATTCATGATGAAAGGGCTCTTGTTGTTTAATTTCCGATAATAATATATCTCTATTCATATTCAATTCCTTAATTTTATCTTCCTCAACCTTCCTCATATCACAACCTTTTTCTCTAAATCTCCTTGTCAATATTTATGATTGTTTCAAGAAATCTCCCTCTTTAGAACAGTTCATTCTTATCCTCATAAATTGGCCCTTTGGAATATTAATAAGCCAAGGCTTATGGTGGCAACTATCCACCGGTAGGTACGAATTCCTGTCTGTAGCTTTAAAATTATTTCTTGTAAACAATCTTCCCTCCTCTTTAAAAATTTCCAAATCTAAAAAAGTAATACACTGATTGCTTATGGTCTAAGTCAGTTTTATATTTTTATCATTCCCATCCATCTTTTCTTTAAATGTATCAAATGATACTGCATCCCCCTTCCAAATAATTATAAGTTCATTTATAAATCTTTTATACAGAATGAGTTCTTTCGGTCTAGGGTTAAGGATCTCTAAGTCTTCCCAATGGACCATAAGAAGGTTAGCTACACTTGGAGCGAATCTGGCTCCCATAGCTATCCCCCTTGTAAATAATAATGTTCACTGTACCAAAAATAATTGTTTAAACAAAACTGTAAACAGTTATATATACATATATATATATATGTGTGTATATGTATATATATATATATACGTACATATATATATATATATATATATATATATATAT
The DNA here is from genome assembly GCA_037952835.1 of Lithobates septentrionalis. Taxonomy (NCBI): domain Eukaryota; kingdom Metazoa; phylum Chordata; class Amphibia; order Anura; family Ranidae; genus Lithobates; species Lithobates septentrionalis. The sequence goes on along the minus strand of JBBDGP010000609.1, from coordinate 2,190,662 downwards.
ATATATATATATATATATATATATATATATATATATATACACATATATATATACACATATATATATATATACTACATATATATGCATATATATGCATATGCATATATATATATATATATATATATATATATATATATATACATACATACATACATACATACATATATATATATATACATTTTTATTTTTTTTCCAATAGTTTTTATTGAGTTTCTTTTAGAGAAGATCACAAACAGATAATTCAGCGGTACACTCTGTACAGTATAACTTACAGCAAAAGATCACATGTAGATACAAAGTCAAATAAAATAGTATAAACTTGAAGTTTGTAGGTAATATAATTACTAGTCTTACGGTAGGAGTGCTGCCTCCCATCCCGGACACCCCATCTGGGAACAAACTGTGTCCTGGTAATGGTGGCAGCATAGCCAACCATGGTTAGTGTCATAGTGATATTGAAATAACTTGAGATGGTACCATAACAAGACTTGAAACAGGGTAGTTAAATACATCAATTGGTACACAATCCGCATCCGCATCCACAGTGTAATCTGCAATGTGTAGTGTCAGTGTACCTGTACAGAGGGTAAATTAGCTTATTACTTGTTGTGAGTAAGCAAGGTAAGCTTGCCAAGGGTGAGAAAGGAAAGGGGAACAGAGGG